>OU343063.1:46785239-48121331 GCA_910593695.2 Ocypus olens
CTCCACGGCGTTTTACATCGATTCCTTTCATCATGCTCGTGCAGAAATAATTAAGAAGCGCGCGATACGAAAAAGTATCGTTCTCATAAAAACAAAAAACAAAAAAATGTTGGTGTGGTCATCACGTTACTTTCTTCCATTTGATGATATAATTGATTCGTGGTTAATTTTTAGGTTCAATCGTATTTTAAATGATGATACTAACATTTGAAACGTCAAAATTATAAAAGATAAAAATGATAAATTATAATATAAAAAAAGAGCGCTAAAAATTTGGAATTTTATTTTTTCAGTGCCTTGCTGAAAGTATATTTGACAAGTACAAACTGTCAAAAACCCGTGGAAATGTTATCAAATATATTTTTTTTTAATATCGAAGCGATCATTGATCCGTTGTTAGCATAATTGCATACCAACCTCACCAACAGTATGTAACAAAAATCCAGCGAAGGGGTGTAAATGGATTTTCACGAAATCATAATCTAGAATGCATTTCTAATTATTTTAGAAAGTTTAACGTCGATGGCTATTATTTTTCTATTTTTTTCGAGTCGGCGAACTTGTTAGAAATTTTCACAATTTCACCGCTTGATCAAATGAAAGTATTTCAAAATCCAGGGAAGGGGTGTAAATGGATTTTCACGAAATCATAATCTAGAATGCATTTCTAATTATTTTAGAAAGTTTAACATCGATTTCTATTATTTTTCTATTTTTTTCGAGTCAGCGAACTTGTTAGAAATTTCCACAACTTCTCCGCTTGATCAAATGAAAGTATTGCAAAATCCAGCGAAGGGGTGTATACGGATTTTCACAAAATCATAATCTAGAATGCATTCCTAATTATTTTAGAAAGTTTAACGTCGATGGCTATTATTTTTCTATTTTTTTCGAGTCGGCGAACTTGTTAGAAATTTCCACAACTTCGCCGCCTGATCAAATGAAAATATTTCAAAATCCAGCGAAGGGGTGTAAATGGATTTTCACGAAATCATAATCTAGAATGCATTTCTAATTATTTTAGAAAGTTTAACGTCGATGGCTGTTATTTTTCTATTTTTATCGAGACGGCGAACTTGTTAGAAATTTTCACAACTTCTCCGCCTGAATAAATGAAAGTATTTCAAAATCCAGCGAAGGGGTGTAAACGGATTTTCACGAAATCATCATCTAGAATGCATTTCTAATTATTTTAGAAAGTTTAACGTCGATGGCTATTATTTTTCAATTTTTTTCGAGTCGGCGAACTTGTTAAACATTTTCACAACTTCGCCGCTTGATCAAATGAAAGTATTTCAAATTCCAGTGAACTCAAAAATTGAAATTCAAGAATAACACTCCGTCGCGCTGTTAAAATCTAAAACGCCGAACAAACTCACCGGTGGAACTGGAAATTTTTGGCAGGTGCGAACCGCCGAATCATTTGACCTTTACCCCGGAGGCAATTAACATCCGGCGAATAACGCATTCTTCCGTCGTCTGTTATCAATCCTTATCTACGATGCATGAACGCATTCCGGATTGAATCTCTTTTTAGTCATTGAAAACCGTTCGATTCGGCAGTTCACCTTCCACCGAGTGAGTGAGCGTTCGCGTGTTTTAGTGTGTGCAGAATATTGAAAATTACATTAATGGAAATGGATTATCAGTTATGAGGATAGTTCGTACTGTTGGTAAGCGATTAAATGAAATTAATTAAACTTTTTCTTGTGTAGAATACACGCCCGATTGTAAATCGTAAAGTGACATCTACCGTCACTTTTTCGAACAAAATGAAATATCCGCCATTATGATTTCATGGCAAACCTTTGTTTTTAATTCAAAATAATTGCAAAGTTTTTTGCAAATATCTCGGAAAATACTCTGCAGAAACTAATGAGTAAAGTACGAAATGATTCAGCTTAAAAAGCTTTAAAAATAATGTAGGACGATAAATAATGTCAAATAATTAGGGGAGCCAATTTTAGCACATTTTAAATTTTACATGTAAATCCCTAGATGTACAACATTTAACATTTATTTATGCTCTATATATTCGTTTTGGGTCGCTTACGATTGGTGAAAACAGTTCGGTAATTCATCAATTACAAAGAGGGAGTGGGTAAAAATTATTAAAATTTGTGTGATTTGTCATTTTCATCTTTCATAATTTTGACGTTTTAAACGTCAGTTTCATAAGAGTTTACATTTAAAATATGATTTAAATTGAAAATAAACCATGAAAGCGTAAATATAAATAAATGATGGTCACATCACAATTTTTTCTTTCATCTAATTAATTTACGAGCTCGTCTATCCGCTATTCGTTAATGAAGCACTTCATCTCAATCTGTTGGTGGGATTTGTTCAGGATGGGACGAGAGAGGGCGATGTAATGGTCCAGAAGGGCAGTTTCTAGGTAAATCCGAGAGGCCTCAAGTATTTAATTACGCGCCCCCAATCATATAATTCACCGCCACCGGCCCGCACCACAACACCCCCCTAAAATCCATCCGAACGCCCCCCCCCCCCCCAACCGATTGCGTAATTAAATCGATCCCGACCCGTTTTTCAACCCCTATCTGATTCCTTATAAATCATTCCTGCATTCCCGACCGTAGACGAGAAAAAAAAATAAATAGAGAAAAGGGATTGGATTTTTCCCGCTGGTTTGTGTGAGCGAAGGGTGAGTTAAGTGAAATTAGAAGAGAGCAAAGGAAGGCCCAGTTTTCTAAACTGTTAACTTAAGGGTAGGGTATTGGTTAAAATGTTCCACTCATTCTCGCTAGGCGGCGATAGTGCATACCGCGACTGTTCTTTCCTTTTTCAACTGCGCGGCGGAAACGCCCGAAGAGCCGCTAAAAATGACAGGTCCGCAAGAATTTGTCACCAAGCCCTCCGGCGGCCCACCCCAGAGAACTCCAGGGTGTTAATCACCCATATCGAATTTCGAGAATACCAAAAAAAGGGAAATTTACAATGAACGAGGGTTAGGTTTGATTACCTGCAACACCATTGAGGAGTGTATATGTAATAGTTTAAATAATCGCAATACTGACTATACTTATTTGATTAAATAATTAGCAATTATTAGTAAACACTCTATTTTAAATATGGATATTTATATACAGAATGGTGAAAAAGTTCAGAAAAAAATTCATAACAGCTTAGCAGGTCGATTTTTGTTCATTATTGTGCACTTTTTGACGTGCTCAAAAATATTGTGACGTTACTAGTGTTTGACGAGCAAATTTTGCAGAGCTCTTACTGTGGATTTTGAAATTTTAACTCTTTCGTGGTGTTATTGATTGAACAAATCGCATGATTCCTCACAAGTTCTTAGCCTATCGCCATATTCCATCATCATTCATAACTATTATTTCTTGTTCAGTCAAATGCACCATTTTGAGTTAATTTTAGAAGTAAAAACTTTTTAATTTAAACTTAAACTTGTTAACATGAGTGCGTTTTTGCATTCGCAGTCGGCACGAGTCAAAGACGCTCGATTTTAGAAGAATGTAATGGAAGTAATATTTATGAAATTTATAAATTCAATTTTGAAGAAGTAAGCTGTGTAACTATGACATAACCAAAAAGAAACGTCAAATAATTTTTTAACTAATCGGTTATTATTACAATCTCGCAACACTTTGACAAAAAAAAATAATAGAAGCGAGTTACCTTAGCAATAAAAAGTTGAAACTATCAGTTTAAAATAAACTAGTCTTAGCTTTGACAGAAGTGAAAATTTGCCGTAGTGCTTATACCCGGTATTTTTAGTGTTGCATAATTTAATATTCTTTATAATACTGCAGTCAAAGATATAAGCGGGTTGTTTTTATTAATAGCTTTGACACCAGAAGAACAAGACAATTATTTTGTAAAATCACCCAGAAGTAAAATGCCACAAATGGTCTATTTGTAAGCCTGTCTCAATAAAATGCCTAAATGTAAAGAGAGCACGTGCTGTTTTTACATGCATTTACAGATTGTGACATCATTCATCATCATCGTTCTATAATAAATGTAAAATTACATTTGCTAAAAAAATTGAGGAACAAGAACATTTGGATAATTTTTCAAGACAGCAAATCAAGTTATAGATGTCATGTATCCAGCTGGTATAAGTATTCTTTCTTCCAACCGCGTTCCAAAATCTGCAGTAGATTTAAATCTATTCCAATATCAATATTTTACAAAAAAATGGTGATGTGGCCATCATGTTACTTTCTCCGACTTGATGGTATCATTTATATTTACGTTTTCATGGTTCATTTTCAATTGAAATCATATTTTAAATGTACATCGAGCGTTGCGTAAACTTGGATGAAACTGACGTTTAAAACGTCAAAATTATGAAACGGAAAAAATATACTTCAAATTCAAAAACTCGGTTTACTCAAAAACTAACGAGATTTCGAAAAAAACTTATTCTTTAGAAGTTGTTCATTTTGCTATTCTCTACAATTATTATTCACACAAATTTGCTGTAACTATCATCGTTTCATAATTATAAACCAAAAGTTAAAAAAAATTAATAATTTTTTTTCTCGAATAGCAATGATTTTATGAAAAATATTTTCAAGCAAAAGATATTCATTTCTTTGTTGTCTTCAATGTTTGTTTAAATGTTTTTGTGATATTTTTCATATTTAAGAAAATATTGGCAAAAAACAAAAAACAGTTAAGGTAAACACCCACTTCCGGTGTACGAAATTTTACCAAAAGCTTTTCAGTTCTTCAGATTATCAAATAAGACGTATGTTGAAAGTTTCATATCAATTGCTCTATTAGTTTTTGAGATACAGCGCACACAGACACACACACACACACACACACACACACACACACAGACACACACACACACAGACACAAAATTTTTTTTTCCAGAAATTGTTGAAATGGCATCTAGGGACCCCAAAACGGATATTTCCGTAAAAAAAATTTTTGAAAAAAAAATCACGATCACAATACTTTCTCGTACTTCGTAACGGAGAAAGTAAAAATACCAAAAGATTCCTATGTGCAACCAATTGAATATTTATTACCAATTGAATGGGTCAGGAATTATCAGAAATATATACAGGGTATAGTCAGTAGTCGAACAAAATAGAACATAGGATTTTCACTGTTAATTTTTTTATATTGGAATATTATCTTCCCTGATCATTTTAGAGTAAAAACCCGAAATAAATAATAAAATACAAATGATAATATTCGCGAAAATAAAGGTTGCCATGAAAATTAAAAAATAGTACTTAATTTTTAATTTTTAATTTTTAATTTTTAATTTTTAATTTTTAATTTTTAATTTTTAATTTTTAATTTTTAATTTTTAATTTTTAATTTTTAATTTTTAATTTTTAATTTTTAATTTTTAATTTTTAATTTTTAATTTTTAATTTTTAATTTTTAATTTTTAATTTTTAATTTTTAATTTTTAATTTTTAATTTTTAATTTTTAATTTTTAATTTTTAATTTTTAATTTTTAATTTTTAATTTTTAATTTTTAATTTTTAATTTTTAATTTTTAATTTTTAATTTTTAATTTTTAATTTTTAATTTTTAATTTTTAATTTTTAATTTTTAATTTTTAATTTTTAATTTTTAATTTTTAATTTTTAATTTTTAATTTTTAATTTTTAATTTTTAATTTTTAATTTTTAATTTTTAATTTTTAAGTTCATATGTAGTGCCATCATCGTTAATTTTTATACCTTTTATGACCTGTATAAGACGCTCCGTTAATAGCACCAATAAATTATTATTATTACTAATAAAAAAGCAGGCGAAAAGGTCCGACCGCTGTAAAACTACCCCATTAAAATTCCTATCCGGCCGAGTGTTGCGTTAAACACAGTCATGTATTTTTTTCGTTTTCCGTGCCGATGCGTTTTTAGGTGATCTCGATTATTCGTTTAAATTCCGTCTATCCCCACTGAAAATAGTCTCCAGATGTATTTTGCCAGATGTATTATTCGGCCGATGTCGGGGCGAAAGCGTAAATTGTGTCTATCTTTCTCTACTGCAGTCCTAGTAATTCCGAAAAAAACGAAAATTTGTATGTTTATTATTGCTCTTATTAATTATGCAATTTTCATGAACTTGGTCTCAGAAAAAAGCTGCTAACATTTTCAAGGTATTTCTAACATTTTTTTTTTATATTCTGGTAGAGATATTAGCAAAAATGAGAGATGACTCATTTATTTCCATACATTACAACACATAACACTGTATTTCTCCTATATTTTTCACTCAATATTCATGAAAATATACAACGACCTATGAAATACTATGACAATTAACTATTGAAAAAAAAAATTCTATAATTGCTATATTTTTTCTGATTACTAACATAAATCTAACTTTTTTATTAATGGACAAAAAATTTTTTTTTAAACATTTATATATTGTTCATACATTTCAGAGTAACATACATTTACGACGTAAATAAATTTAAATAGCAAATGACTAAAAATTACGTTTTCCCAACAACAGAATAGAGCCTATACCCTACCGTTAAGGGCGAAGGAGATTAGCGTTAGGGTACTGTGTGTGTGCATGTGTGTGTAAACACTCGGGGCGATCTGAGGTGTAAAGTTAACCCTCGAGGGTAATCGAGGGACGTTCCAGACCGTGTGTACATAAGCTCCTCAACTTTAAGCACCGCTCTTTACTTCCTCCCCGTGACCCCTCGCGTCCCTGAGAGGATACTTAATAATAGATAATACGAGTGTCCGACCTAGACGCCCTCCCTAATTCCTGGAGGAGGGTGTGATCGTAAACCCGGAGGGTTTTACGGTAGCCTCACTAAAAGGTAGGTGATGTAGTATCACTTCTTCATTTGGGAAAGTTGATATTACGTACGTTTTAATATTTTAATTTATACTTTTGGAAATATAAATTAAGAATGAATCTAAGCACTGCAGAACTCCGATTATCCGAATCAATTCGAATAATCAAATATGCACTTCAAGGCACGCCAAATACTTCACGACCATTTCTGGTTCCATAACAATGCTCTCATCTCCGTGGTCATCGGTGTCTGCTCTTGCAATTCCAATACGTCCATCGTCACACACATAATTCGTGTATTAATGCTTAGGAAACATCCAAGAATTTTGATGAATGTTTTCAAGGCTGTCTTCTTCCTCTTCCTCGTTCCCATCTCCTTCCTTCTTGAAGTACCTTCCAACTTGTTCCAAGTTCTTCTTGGTGTGGTTACCTTCTCCAAACTCCAAGCTTCGGCCACCATGTAAGAGCAATCTTTTAAATAAATTATTTTGAACCATTTTCTTCATCTTCATCTTTTATCAACGGTTTCCTTAAAAGATTCATACTTTCGATGACCCATTGGTCCCTAGGTTGTAGCAATATACCATCCTTCAAACAGCATTCGTCTTCATCTTTTATCGTGTCCTTAAAATATTCATGCTTTCGTGATGAACCATAAAAGTCTTCTTCATCTTCATCTTTTATCATCGATTTCTTAAAAAGATTCATACTTTCAATGACCCATTAGTCCCTAGATTGTAGCAATACACCACCCTTCAAACAGCATAAATGTCTTCTTCGTCTTAATCTTCATCGTTTATCGTGTCGTTAAAATATTCATACTTTCGTGATGAACCATAAATGTTTTCTGCATCTTTTATCAGCAGTTGCCTCTTCGATAACCCACTGATCCAATAATACCACCCTTCCAACAGCAGAAGTAAAATTCGCACAATATCAGCAAATAATTTAATTTTACCATACATAATAAAAAAAATCATCATTTTTCAAGAAAATTCTGTATTACTTGCATAATCTCAGCAAACCTCATTCAGTGTGGGACTAAAAATAAGTCTCAACTCTACTAATGAATACAGACAGTGGTTGCCGTTAATGGCAGCGAAGCGAATTGAGCGATTAACGGCCGAGGTCTGTCCGATCCATCACCGGAATTATCAAATTACACGCCCACTCACTTATTATGCAATTAAACCCTTAGAATATGTTAGAACATGGGATATGGGAGGGCTTCGGGCGGTCACGCGAGTGCGTCATAGTTATAAAAGCCACTTTGGGTAATTAATCTCGGACTTAATTCAACCATCTCGCGTGCCTCGTTATCGCTACAGTAATTTTTGCATCTTTTCAAGGTTTCAGGTTAAGACCTTTTCTTATTAGATTGGAACGCGCCTTCATAACGTTCATATATTTTCAAGAATACATTGTATTCAACAGACCCTTTTTGTTGGATTAGAACCTAAGTTGGCGTTTATGTATTTTCAAGAATAAATTGTTTGTTGCATTCCTCTTGTTTGATATACTTTCCGCAGTCTAGTTTTAGGTGTTACGTGAAAATCCCGTTAACGTGAAGAATTGGGCCCCTGTCTTATCCGATCAGCCTTGAAATAGCCATATGGACTTGTTTCCGAGGCGAAAAAAAAAGAAAGAATAAATTGTGTACTAGGAGCAATAATCATAAGGTGTGAGCCACATAATTGTGTTGCTGAGTTGGCCATGCCTGAGAGAGAGAGAGAAACATAGCGGATTAATTCATTTTTTTTAAATCTAATTCATTTGAAGTAATCTAGTCTCATGACGTACCTCATTTATCTCACAGCCAACTCTGAAACAAAATTTTTGTGGCTCACACGATAGTTTTATATGTCGCATATTATTGCGTCATTAATTCAATTGAATTCGATTTAAAAAATGAATTAATCTCAGACATGACTGCTATGTTTTTCTCTTTCTCTCTCTCATGCATGCATGGCTAACTCTGAAACAAAATTCTGTGGCTCACACCTTACATAGGTGTAATTATTTGCTTTTACTTTCTCTCTCGGTAAAGCCATTATTATGATCCTTCACGACTAAAATTTTCCCCTTTTATCGTGGCAATAACACTTCGGGATTATAATAACTGTGCCGGCGTGTTTGCCCTCTTGATGCGAACAAGAACGGGACACCAATTCTATTAACTAAAACCGAGAAAAGGGGAGGCCATTATCCCTGCTACGTGCACGAATCGATTCGTCCCTCTGCGGAAAGAATCGAAATCTCGGCGGGGAATTAAATTGTTGTGTTATCGAGTTCCCCGCAATTTACCCTTTTATTTCACATTAAATCAGTCTGAAACTTATGCATATTTTTACAGAAACGTAATTTGGCATTTATTACGAGCACATTTGAGAAGTTTTAAGTCGATGGCAATTGTTTTTATATTTTTTTCGAGGCACTAAAATTATTCCATTTTTTTCAAAAATTCACGCTCTGTTCGCATTGAATTATTCCAAGATTTAGGAATGAAGTGTTAATACTTTTCACAGAAATATTCTTTAGCATTCATCATAAGCACATTTGTGAAGTTTCAAGTCGGTGCCAATTGTTTTTTTTATTTTTTTCGAGGCACTAAAATTATTCCATTTTTTTTTCAAAAATTCACGCTCTGTTCGCATTGAATTATTCCAAAATTTAGGAATGAAGTGTTAATACTTTTCACAGAAATATTCTTTAGCATTCATCATAAGCACATTTGAAAAGTTTCAAGTCGGTGCCAATTGTTTTTTTTATTTTTTTCGAGGCACTAAAATTATTCCATTTTTTTTTCAAAAATTCACGCTCTGTTCGCATTGAATTATTCCAAAATTTAGGAATGAAGTGTTAATACTTTTCACAGAAATATTCTTTAGCATTCATCATAAGCACATTTGTGAAGTTTCAAGTCTGTGCCAATTGTTTTTTTATTTTTTTCAAGGCACTAAAATTATTCCATTTTTTTCAAAAATTCACGCTCTGTTCGCATTGAATTATTCCAAAATTTAGGAATGAAGTGTTAATACTTTTCACAGAAATATTCTTTAGCATTCATCATAAGCACATTTGAGAAGTTTCAAGTCGGTGCCAATTGTTTTTTTTATTTTTTTCGAGGCACTAAAATTATTCCATTTTTTTCAAAAATTCACGCTCTGTTCGCATTGAATTATTCCAAAATTTAGGAATGAAGTGTTAATACTTTTCACAGAAATATTCTTTAGCATTCATCATAAGCACATTTGAGAAGTTTCAAGTCGGTGCCAATTGTTTTTTTTATTTTTTTCGAGGCACTAAAATTATTCCATTTTTTTCAAAAATTCACGCTCTGTTCGCATTGAATTATTCCAAAATTTAAGAATGAAGTGTTAATACTTTTCACAGAAATATTCTTTAGCATTCATCATAAGCACATTTGTGAAGTTTCAAGTCGGTGCCAATTGTTTTTTTATTTTTTTCAAGGCACTAAAATTATTCCATTTTTTTCAAAAATTCACGCTCTGTTCGCATTGAATTATTCCAAAATTTAGGAATGAAGTGTTAATACTTTTCACAGAAATATTCTTTAGCATTCATCATAAGCACATTTGAGAAGTTTCAAGTCGGTGCTAATTGTTTTTTTTATTTTTTTCGAGGCACTAAAATTATTCCATTTTTTTTTCAAAAATTCACGCTCTGTTCACATCAAATTATTACAAAATTTAGGGATGAACTGTTAATGGTTTTTGCAGAAACGTAATTTGCGATTAATTCTAAGTAAATATGGGAAGTTTTAAGTCGATAACAATTGTTTTAATCTTTTTTTCAACGCGCTAAAATTATTACGTTTTGTCAGAATTTCAAGCTCTGTTCACATTAAATAATTCCAAAATTTAGGGATGAAGTGTTAATAGTTTTCACAGGAAAGTTATTTAGCATTCCTTATAAGCAAATTTGAGAAGTTTCAAGTCGATTACAATTGTTTTTTTCAAGGCACTGTAATGTAATGTTCGAAAGTCAAAATCGCGACTTTGTAGTCTTTCGACTTGGAAAATATGAGATTTTGACGTTTTACTTTAATTTTACAAGATAATTTCCTAATACATCGTTGAATCCATCAAGTTGGCTGTATTTTAACGTTTAATTTTTCAAAATCCAGCAACTAGTTTGGCAGGTATGTAACTTCAAAAATCAAAATTGGGATTTTTTGATCGTTCGTCTTGAAAAATATGAGATTTTGACGTTTCACTCTAATTTTACAAGATAACTTCCTAATACATCGTTGAATCCATCAAGTTGGCTGTATTTTAACGTTTCACTTTTCAAAATCTAGCAACTAGTTTCGCAGTTACGTAACTTCAAAAATCAAAATTGGCATTTTTTGGTCGTTCGTCTTGGAAAATATGTGATTTTGACTTTTCACTTTAATTTTACAAAATAACTTCCTAATACATCGTTGAATCCATCAAATTGGCTGTATTTTGACGTTTAATTTTTCAAAATCTAGCAACTAGTTTCGCAGTTATGCAACTTCAAAAATCAAAATTGGGATTTTTTGGTCGTTCGTCTTGGAAAATATGAGATTTTGACGTTTCACTCTAATTTTACAAGATAACTTCCTAATACATCGTTAAATCCATCAAATTGGCTGTATTTTGACGTTTCATTTTTCAAAATCTAGCAACTAGTTTCGCAGTTACGTAACTTCAAAAATCAAAATTGGGATTTTTTGGACGTTCGTCTTGAAAAATATGTGATTTTGACGTTTCACTCTAATTTTACAAGATAACTTCCTAATACATCGTTGAATCCATCAAGTTGGCTGTATTTTGACGTTTCATTTTTCAAAATCTAGCAACTAGTTTCGCAGTTACGTAACTTCAAAAATCAAAATTGGGATTTTTTGATCGTTCGTCTTGGAAAATTTGTGATTTCGACGTTTCACTCTAATTTTACAAGATAACTTTTTAATACATCGTTGAATCCATCAAGTTGGCTGTATTTTGACGTTTAATTTTTCAAAATCTAGCAACTAGTTTGGCATTTATGTAACTTCAAAAATCAAAATTGGGATTTTTTGGTCGTTCGTCTTGGAAAATATGTGATTTTGACGTTTCACTCTAATTTTACAAAATAATTTCCTAATACATCGTTGAATCCATTAAGTTGGCTGTATTTTGACGATTGGTTTTTCAAAATCTAGCAACTAGTTTCGCAGTTATGTAACTTCAAAAATCAAAATTGGGATTTTTTGGTCGTTCATCTTGGAAAATATGTGATTTTGACGTTTCTTTTTAATTTTACAAGATAACTTCCTAATACATTGTTGAATCCATCAAGTTGGCTGTTTTTTGACGTTAATTTTTTCAAAATCTAGCAACTAGTTTCGCAGTTACGTAACTTCAAAAATCAAAATTGGGATTTTTTGGTCGTTCGTCGTGGAAAATATGAGATTTTGACGTTTCACTTTAATTTTACAAAATAACTTCCTAATACATCATTGAATCCATCAAGTTGGCTGTATTTTGACGTTTCGTTTTTCAAAATCTAGCAACTAGTTTCGCAGTTATGTAACTTCAAAAATCAAAATTGGGATTTTTTGGTCGTTCGTCTTGGAAAATATGAGATTTTGACGTTTCACTTTAATTTTACAAAATAACTTCCTAATACATCATTGAATCCATCAAGTTGGTTGTATTTTGACGTTTCATTTTTCAAAATCTAGCAACTAGTTTGGCAGTTATGTCAATTGCGATTTTTTTGTCATTCGACTATTCCAAAATTTAGGGATGAAGTGTTAATTGTCTTCACAGTAAAGTAAATTGGGATTCATTCTAAGTAAATTTGAGAAGTTTCAAGTTGATTGCAATTGTTTTTATATATTTTTTTAAAGCGGTAAAATTATTACATTTTTTTTTAAACTTCACGCTCTGTTCTCATCAAATTATTACAAAATTTAGTAATGAAGTGTTGATAGTTTTCACAGAAACGTTATTTAGCATTGCTTATAAGAAAATCTGAGAAGTTTCAAGTCGATAGCAATTGTTTTTAAATTTTTTTCAAGGCGCTAAAATAATTACATTTTTTTCAAAACTTCACGCTCTGTTCACATCAAATTATTACAAAATTTAGTGATGAAGTGTTGATAGTTTTCACAGAAACGTTATTTAGCATTGCTTATAAGAAAATCTGAGAAGTTTTAAGTCGATAGCAATTGTTTTATATATTTTTTTCAAGGCGCTAAAATAATTACATTTTTTCAAAACTTCACGCTCTGTTCACATCAAATTATTTCAAAATTTAGGAATGAAGTGTTAATGGTTTTTGCAGAAACGTGAGTTAGCTAATTTGAGAAGTTTTAAGTCGATTGCAATTATTTTCATATTTTTTTCAAGGCGCTAAAATATTTTTTTTTCAAAACTTTACGCTCTGTTCACATTAAATTATTTCAAAATTTGGTGATGAAGTGTTGATGGTTTTTACAGAAAAATTATTTAGCAATCATTATAAGCAAATTTGGTAAGTTTCAAGTTGATTGCAATTGTTTTTATATTTTTTTCAAGGCATTTTTTTTGGGCGTGTTATTTCGTGGTATCTTATTGCAGTGGCGTTAATTGCGTGGATGAAAAATAGGGGAAGGATTTGCAATGATATATGTGGGGCACACATATGGCGCGCCTTCACCAAATTTACTTCTTCACTCCGGAGTAATTAAGACGAAGCTGACACGTTTAGAAGGAAAACGTCTCGTCTCAAAGTAATTAAATATGATCTCTTGATGGAGAGTTCTTCTGTCGGGTTAAGGATGGCTGGATTATCACAAAGTTAAATGAAATTTTCTAATGGATTGTATAGAAAAAAAATATTCACACAGTGTGAGGAAATAATTATGGTGAAGGTAAATTAATTAGTCAGTTAGATTTATAAACGTTATTTCAATGTTCTTTACGTGGTGTTCTACATTTCTTATTAGCTTAAGATCGTCATCAAGTTTTACTATATTAAGCAACAGTATCACATATTAATCCATGTTAGAGGAATGTATGTATATTAATGACAACAGTGTGTGTCTGTGTTGAGAACTAATGAGAGGAACGCCAGCAGAATACTGATCGATTCTCCAAATGAGACAATGTACAAACATCCGAAACCCAGACACGGAATGCAAATGCCAGACATAACCGACAAGACGCGGCCGCATCGATTCAATATTCCGTCATTACGATAAACAGGGGCGTGCGACCCCCCCGTGAAACTTTTGTCTTCTCTCTCCTCTGATAAATAATTCCGCGTGCATTTACATTCCTTCTCTCGTGAGGGTTAATGGCGTTTCATTACACGGTTATCTGGCCCATCTGTTGGCCAATTTTATGCTCGATGACCCTTCCTGCTCGGAATCTCATCCCCTGCGGGCACGGCCGGCCCTAATTGATTTTTTCGCCAGGTGCGCTTAACCGGCGATTAACAAACCTTTCCCCCGCTTTGTCTGGAAATCGCTTTTCCACTCTCTCCCTCCTTCTCTCTCTCCACTACAGCAATCACCTTTTTTTTGGGAGGGAATGCACCGAGATTGTAATTGCACGGATTTTGTTAATTGTTTTATAAAACGAATACTCCATTGGAAAGAAAGATTTAGTATTGCAGGAGTAAACTAATTGCTTGTATTTCTAATTTTATTATTTTTGATAATGTTGGTCTGCACTCCTTTGAAAATGGGACGCAATTGTCGAAACACGTGACAGGAATCTATTAATTCAGCAAAACAAGTATTTAAAACCCAATCTAGTGAATTTTAAATATTAATAGATTTTTTGAATAGAAGATTGGTTGATAGGGATTCGGGTTAGGGGATCGCAGATGATTGGAGATTAACTTAGGCATTCAGTAAAGCTAGAATTTTTCTTCAAAGATTTCCAATTTCGAAGATTTGAAGCTTCCAAGATTCGTAGATTCATAGAAAATATTCGAAGATTTAAGTTCAGAAGTCTAGAAGATTCGAAGTATCGAAGCTTTGAATTTTCGAAGTTTTGAAGATTCAAAGTTCCGACTTTTTGTAGTATTAAAGATGTGAATCTTCGAATTTTAGAAGTCTCGAAGATTCAAAGATTCAAAGTATTGAAGATTCGAAGCTTCGACTTTTCGAAGTCTCAAAGATTCGAAGCTTCGATTGAGCCACTCTTGCTATTTATTTTTAATTCAAATTAGCATTTAATAATCTTGGCAGTAATATTTCCACCTTTGTTAGTCGAACAATGACACATTCTGGAGGGTCGCGATTGTTTAATTGTAGATTAAAATCGATGCGGAAGTTTCGTTCGCGACTGCAGGAAATATTAATCTCTCCGCCCCTTCCTTGCCTCTTCGATTCCGTTGCTTCGACCCTTCGAGACGTTAATTACGAGATTTCGGCGGATATTGATTTCTTGTAACGTCAATTCGGGCTCACCGAGACATCGACAAGAGCACTGGCGCCCACCGTCTTAATTACTAAAAACGCCCGAAACCAGAAACTCATTATTACTTCTCCCCATCAAGAAGTCTTAAGATATTTCTTTAAATCGTGTTTGAATAATTAAATATCGATTGCCCAACAGCAAAGGCAGGTATTTCCATTTCAGGAAATTTTACAAGAATTTATCAAATGTGTTTTCATATCTACAATACAATTTTAGTTTGTTCTTGATATTCTCTCCAGTAGAGTACCTGACTGTATTAATTACACAATTCGAAAACTAAAATTTTCAAAAATTCACAACTCGCGAAATAATTAGTGGATTTTCAAATACTCTATTTAGTTTGATAAAACGATGATTTGCAAATCTTGTTTAATTTTTTTAGAATTTAGTCGACACGTTTTATATTTTTTTTAAATTTTTTGCTCGAGTATTACACAATTCGAAAACTAAAATTTTCAAACATTCACAACTCGCGAAATAATCAGTGGATTTTCAAATACTTTATTTAGTTTGATAAAACGATGATTTGCAAATCCTGTTTAATTTTTGTAGATTTTAGTCGACACGTTTTATATTTTTTCTTATTTTTTGCTCGAGTATTACACAATTCGAAAACTAAAATTTTCAAAAATTCACAACTCGCGAAATAATTAGTGGATTTTCAAATACTCTATTTAGTTTGATAAAACGATGATTTGCAAATCCTGTTTAATTTTTGTAGAATTTAGTCGACACGTTTTATATTTTTTTTTAATTTTTTGCTCGTGTATTACACAATTCGAAAACAAAAATTTTCAAAAATTCACAACTCGCGAAATAATCGGTGGATTTTCAAATACTCTATTTAGTTTGATAAAACGATGATTTGCAAATCCTGTTTAATTTTTGTAGCTTTTAGTCGGCATGTTTTACATTTTTTTTTATTTTTTGCTCGAGTATTACACAATTCGAAAACTAAAATTTTCAAAAATTCACAACTCGCGAAATAATTAGTGGATTTTCAAATACTCTATTTAGTTTGATAAAACGATGATTTGCGAATCCTGTTTAATTTTTGTAGAATTTAGTCGACACGTTTTATGTATTTTTTTTATTTTTTCCTCGAGTATTACACAATTCGAAAACTAAAATTTTCAAAAATTCACAACTCGCGAAATAATCGCTGGATTTTCAAATACTCTATTTAGTTTGATAAAACGATGATTTGCAAATCCTGTTTAATTTTTGTAGAATTTAGTCGACACGTTTTATGTATTTTTTTATTTTTTGCTCGAGTATTACACAATTCGAAAACTAAAATTTTCAAAAATTCACAACTCGCGAAATAATTAGTGGATTTTCAAATACTCTATTTAGTTTGATAAAACGATGATTTGCGAATCCTGTTTAATTTTTGTAGAATTTAGTCGACACGTTTTATATTTATTTTTTATTTTTTGCTCGAGTATTACACAATTCGAAAACTAAAATATTCAAAAATTCACAACTCGCGAAATAATTAGTGGATTTTCAAATACTCTATTTAGTTTTATAAAACGATCATTTGCAAATCCTGTTTAATTTTTGTAGCTTTTAGTCGGCATGTTTTATATTTTTTTTTATTTTTTGCTCGAGTATTACACAATTCGAAAACTGAAATTTTCAAAAATTCACAACTCGCGTAATAATTAGTGGATTTTCAAATACTCTATTTAGTTTGATAAAACGATGATTTGCGAATCCTGTTTAATTTTTGTAGAATTTAGTCGACACGTTTTATGTATTTTTTTTATTTTTTCCTCGAGTATTACACAATTCGAAAACTAAAATTTTCAAAAATTCACAACTCGCGAAATAATCGCTGGATTTTCAAATACTCTATTTAGTTTGATAAAACGATGATTTGCGAATCCTGTTTAATTTTTGTAGAATTTAGTCGACACGTTTTATGTATTTTTTTTATTTTTTGCTCGAGTATTACACAATTCGAAAACTAAAATTTTCAAAAATTCACAACTCGCGAAATAATCGCTGGATTTTCAAATACTCTATTTAGTTTGATAAAACGATGATTTGCGAATCCTGTTTATTTTTGTAGAATTTAGTCGACACGTTTTATGTATTTTTTTTATTTTTTCCTCGAGTATTACACAATTCGAAAACTAAAATTTTCAAAAATTCACAACTCGCGAAATAATCGCTGGATTTTCAAATACTCTATTTAGTTTGATAAAACGATGATTTGCGAATCCTGTTTAATTTTTGTAGAATTTAGTCGACACGTTTTATATTTATTTTTTATTTTTTGCTCGAGTATTACACAATTCGAAAACTAAAATATTCAAAAATTCACAACTCGCGAAATAATTAGTGGATTTTCAAATACTCTATTTAGTTTTATAAAACGATCATTTGCAAATCCTGTTTAATTTTTGTAGCTTTTAGTCGGCATGTTTTATATTTTTTTTTATTTTTTGCTCGAGTATTACACAATTCGAAAACTAAAATTTTCAAAAATTCACAACTCGCGTAATAATTAGTGGATTTTCAAATACTCTATTTAGTTTGATAAAACGATGATTTGCGAATCCTGTTTAATTTTTGTAGAATTTAGTCGACACGTTTTATGTATTTTTTTTATTTTTTCCTCGAGTATTACACAATTCGAAAACTAAAATTTTCAAAAATTCACAACTCGCGAAATAATCGCTGGATTTTCAAATACTCTATTTAGTTTGATAAAACGATGATTTGCGAATCCTGTTTAATTTTTGTAGAATTTAGTCGACACGTTTTATGTATTTTTTTTATTTTTTGCTCGAGTATTACACAATTCGAAAACTAAAATTTTCAAAAATTCACAACTCGCGAAATAATCGCTGGATTTTCAAATACTCTATTTAGTTTGATAAAACGATGATTTGCAAATCCTGTTTAATTTTTGTAGAATTTAGTCGACACGTTTTATATTTATTTTTTTTTGCTCGAGTATTACACAATTCGAAAACTAAAATATTCAAAAATTCACAACTCGCGAAATAATCGGTGGATTTTCAAATACTCTATTTAGTTTGATGAAACGATGATTTGCGAATCCTGTTTAATTTTTGTAGAATTTAGACGACACGTTTTATATTTTTGTTTTAATTTTTTGCTCGAGTATTACACAATTCGAAAACAAAAATTTTCAAAAATTCACAACTCGCGAAATAATCGCTGGATTTTCAAATACTCTATTTAGTTTGATAAAACGATGATTTGCAAATCCTGTTTAAGTTTTGTAGAATTTAGACGACACGTTTTATATTTTTTTTTTATTTTTTGCTCGAGTATTAAACAATTCGAAAACTAAAATTTTCAAAAATTCACAACTCGCGAAATAATTAGTGGATTTTCAAATACTCTATTTAGTTTGATAAAACGATGATTTGCAAATCCTGTTTAATTTTTGTAGATTTTAGTCGACACGTTTTATATTTTTTTTTAATTTTTTGCTCGAGTATTACACAATTCAAAAACTAATTTTTTCAAAAATTCACAACTCGCGAAATAATCGCTGGATTTTCAAATACTCTATTTAGTTTGATAAAACGATGATTTGCAAATCCTGTTTAATTTTTGTAGAATTTAGTCGACACGTTTTATGTATTTTTTTTATTTTTTCCTCGAGTATTACACAATTCGAAAACTAAAATTTTCAAAAATTCACAACTCGCGAAATAATCGCTGGATTTTCAAATACTCTATTTAGTTTGATAAAACGATGATTTGCAAATCCTGTTTAATTTTTGTAGATTTTAGTCGACACGTTTTATATTTTTTTTTAATTTTTTGCTCGAGTATTACACAATTCAAAAACTAATTTTTTCAAAAATTCACAACTCGCGAAATAATCGCTGGATTTTCAAATACTCTATTTAGTTTGATAAAACGATGATTTGCAAATCCTGTTTAATTTTTGTAGAACATCGAAAAAACCTCACCCTGTAAAACAGTCGATTATTTGTATTCTTTCTTCGGCGGAGTAATACATTTTTAATTATTAACAAAATTTTTATAATTAAATAAAACCGAGTAAGTATAGTTGCCTACCCATTAATGCGTGATGTGTTCGTTTTACGATTGAACATTGGCATTAACAATCATATGTTTAAAGTTAAAATAAATTGAAGAAATTTTATAGACGAAGTCTTGAAGTGGAGTTAATGCATATTATAAATCTGAATGATTTCCGAAGAAAACAAGTAAAATTTGTACTGCAAAATCAATACAACGATATCTAATTTACTTCATTATCATTTTCCGAAAATAAAATACAAAACCGAATTACGTTATGCAAATTATTTCCCCCTGGGTATAATTACCTTTTTTAATTATACTTTCAAATTTCTGCGGCTGCTCGCGCTCTCCGGCGGGGACGTGATTCGGGTCGCATTTTTTTTTCTTTCGGGGGGGGGGGGCTTAATTAGCCCCCTTTGGTGTCCGCTAATGAATAAAAACCCTTTCGCAAACTATCCATGCATCATCAACAACTTGGAGTCGACGGTGTTGTTAAGGGAGTCAGAAATAATTTCGCGGTGCATTAGAGACGGCGGCGGCGACCTCGGGGGATGTCTGCGCCTCCAATTCCCATCAAAGTGGGAAATACATGTAGTTCATCTGGTTCATACAGTTATCCCGGATGATTGCACACCGTCGCCCCCTTTGTGCTTGCTGTGGGCTTCACATAACGGCGGGTCGTAAAAGATCAGCGATGCGCATTCCGGATGTTCCACAGGGCGCACTACACGGACCGCTCGTGAATTCATTACTTTAAGTTATAATTTTATAGTTATAGTGATATAAAATCGGTTTAAATAATACATTTTAATGGAATATTAGGTGCAAAAGTTGAACAACTTTTAAATACGATTTTTTTTTACATTTTTGGTTTATAATTATGAAACGATTATATTTACAGCAAATTTATGTTAATAATAATTGTAGAGAATGCCAAAATGAACAACTTATGAAGAATAAATTTTTTCCGAAATCGCTTTAGTTTTTGAGTAAACTGAGTTTTTGAATTTGAAGTATAATTTTTCCTTCTTTCATAATTTTGACGTTTAAACGTCAGTTTCATCCGAGTGTACAAAACGCTCCATGTACATTTAAAATATGATTTAAATCGAAAATAAACCATGAAAGCGTAAATATAAATGATACCATCAAGTCGGAGAAAGTAACATGATGGTCACATCACCATTTTTTGTGATAATGGTACGAAAGTTGCAGGAACACCTATTAAATATTTGTACTCTGAACTATGGAATGAGGATATGTAAAAATAAATTTTCTGAAAATTTACGACTTCATTGTGACTTCAAACTGCACACATCGGATGCTCGAATATTTTTCATCATCCCCTATTTTATTCGGCCGTGCAGGGTGCAATGAACCCCCGACGTACATTGCGTTTTCTCGCGCAATCTGCCGCCCTGCATAATTTACGCCCCCCTTGTTGCGCGCCCCCCATTGCAAAACCGCGAATCGGGACTATTTCATACCGACGCGAATTACATCCATTATCGCTCCGAGTTCACCCCCTCCTTCCCCAAAAAGGGGGTAACGCGATTAATCCAGGTGCCGCAGGTACGAGGGTGTCGAAATAATTGCGGTTTCCGTGCGTGGTGGGAAATTGGAATTAATTATTTAATCAAGGCAATGGAAAAAAACACACAAATTAAGTGCGTTTTTTTTTCAAAAATTCAGTACGAATTACAAAATTGCTTTAGAAACGAAAACAAAATATTTTTCGCAAGAATAATAATCGAAGAATTATTGTTGGTGTTGAAAGTTTGAAAAAATATGCATTTACTATTTTTTATAATTTTCTTAAATTCAGAAGCGATTTTAAAATAAATTGTAATTTTTCAAAAATTCATAACTAATTACAAAATTGCTTTAGAAACTAAAAAAAAATATTTTTTGCAAGAATAATAATCGAAGAATCATTCCTAGTGTTGAAAGTTTGGAAAATTTACATTTACTATTTTTTACAAATTTTTTTAAATTCAGACGTGATTTTAAAATTTGCAATTTTTCAAAAATTCATTACTAATTACAAAATTGCGTTAGAAACGAAAACAAAATATTTTTCATAAGAATGATAATCGAAGAATCATTCCTAGTGTTCAAAGTCTGGAAAAATTTGCATTTACTATTTTTTACAATTTTTTTAAATTCAGACGTGATTTTAAAATTTGCAATTTTTCAAAAATTCATAACTAATTACAAAATTGCTTTAGAAACAAAAACAAAATATTTTTCGTAAAATTAATAATCGAAGAATCATTCCTAGTTTTCAAAGTTTGGAAAAATTTGCATTTACTATTTTTTACAATTTTTTTAAATTCGGACGTGATTTTGAAATAAAATGCAATTTTTCAAAAATTCATAACTAATTACAAAATTGCTTTAGAAACAAAAACAAAATATTTTTCGTAAAATTAATAATCGAAGAATCATTCCTAGTTTTCAAAGTTTGGAAAAATTTGCATTTACTATTTTTTGCAATTTTTTTAAATTCAGACGTTATTTTAAAATTTATAATTTTTCAAAAATTCATAACTAATTACAAAATTGCTTTAGAAACGAAAACAAAATATTTTTCGCAAGAATAACAAGCGAAGAATTATTCCTAGTGTTCAAAGTTTGGAAAAATTTGCATTTACTATTTTTTGCAATTTTTTTAAATTCAGACGTGATTTTAAAATTTGCAATTTTTCAAAAATTCATAACTCATTACAAAAATGCTTTAGAAACAAAAAGTAAATATTTTTCGCAAGAATAATAATCGAAGAATTATTCCTAGTGTTCAAAGTTTGGAAAAATTTGCAATTACTATTTTTTACATTTTTTTTTAAATTCAGACGTGATTTTAAAATTTGCAATTTTTCAAAAATTCATTACTAATTACAAAATTGCGTTAGAAACAAAAACAAAACATTTTTCGTAAGAATAATAATCGAAGAATCATTCCTAGTCTTCAAAGTTTGGAAAAATTTGCATTTACTATTTTTTGCAATTTTTTTAAATTCAGATGTGATTTTAAAATAAAATGCGATTTAAAAAAAATTCATAACTAATTACAAAATTGCGTTAGAAACAAAAACACAATATTTTTCATAAGATTAGTAATCGAAGAATTATTGCCTGTGTTCAAAGTTTGGAAAAATTTGCATTTACTATTTTTTACAATTTTTTTTAAATTCAGAAGTGATTTTAAAATTTGCAATTTTTCAAAAATTCATAACTAATTACAAAATTGCGTTAGAAACAAAAACAAAATATTTTTCGCAAGAATAATAATCGAAGATTTATTCCTAGTGTTCAAAGTTTGGAAAAATTTGCTTTTACTATTTTTTGCAATTTTTTTAAATTCAGACGTGATTTTAAAATAAAATGCAATTTTTCAAAAATTCATAACTAATTACAAAATTGCTTTAGAAACGAAAATAAAATATTTTTCGTAAGATTAATAATCGAGGAATCACTCCTAGTGTTCAAAATTTGGAAAAAATTGCATTTACTATTTTTTACAATTTTGTTAAATTCAGACGCGATTTTGAAATAAAATGCAATTTTTCAAAAATTCATAACTAATTACAAAATTGCTTTAGAAACGAAAATAAAATATTTTTCGTAAGATTAATAATCGAGGAATCACTCCTAGTGTTCAAAATTTGGAAAAAATTGCATTTACTATTTTTTACAATTTTGTTAAATTCAGACGCGATTTTGAAATAAAATGCAATTTTTCAAAAATTCATTCATAACTAATTACAAAATTGCTTTAGAAACGGAAACAAAATATTTTTCGCAAGAATAATAATCGAAGAATTATTCCCAGTGTTGAAAGTTTTGAAAATTTGCATTAACTATTTTTTGCAATTTTATTAAATTCAGATGTGATTTAAAAATTTGCAATTTTTCAAAAATTCATTCTCAATTACAAAATTGCTTTAGAAACAAAAATAAAATATTTTTCGTAAGATTAATAATCTGAGAATTATTCCTAGTATTCAAAGTTTGGAAAAATTTGCATTTACAATTTTTTGCATTTTTTTTTAAATTCAGACGTGATTTTAAAATTTGCAATTTTTCAAAAATTCATAACTAATTACAAAATTGCTTTAGAAACGAAAACAAAATATTTTTCGCAAGAATAATAATCGAAGATTTATTCCTAGTGTTCAAAGTTTGGAAAAATTTGCTTTTACTATTTTTTGCAATTTTTTTAAATTCGGACGTGATTTTAAAATTTGCAATTTTTCAAAAATTCATAACTAATTACAAAATTGCTTTAGAAACGAAAACAAAATATTTTTCGCAAGAATAATAATCGAAGATTTATTCCTAGTGTTGAAAGTTTGGAAAAATTTGCATTTACTATTTTTTGCATTTTTTTTAAATTCAGACGTGATTTTAAAATTTGCAATTTTTCAAAAATTCATAACTAATTACAAAATTGCGTTGGAAACAAAAACAAAATATTTTTCGTAAGATTAATAATCGAAGAATCATTCCTAGTGTTCAAAGTTTGGAAAAATTTGCATTTACTATTTTTTGCAATTTTTTTAAATTCAGACGTGATTTTAAAATTTGCAATTTTTCAAAAATTCATAACTAATTACAAAATTGCGTTAGAAACGAAAACAAAATATTTTTCGCAAGAATAATAATCGAAGAATTATTCCTAGTGTTCAATGTTTGAAAAAATTTGCATTTACTATTTATGGCATTTTTTTTAAATTCAGACGTGATTTTAAAATTTGCATTTTTTCAAAAATTCATAAATAATTACAAAATTGCTTTAGAAACGAAAACAAAATATTTTTCGTAAGATTAATAATCGAAGAATCATTTCTAGTATTCAAAATTTGGAAAAAATTGCATTTACTATTTTTTATAATTTTTTAAATTCAGGTGTGATTTTAAAATTTGCAATTTTTCAAAAATTCATTACTAATTACAAAATCGCGTTAAAAACGAAAACAAACATTTTTCGTAAGATAAATAATCGAATAATTATTCCCAGTGTTAAAGTTTTGAAAACTTTTTTTTTGAAAAATGCAGCAATGTGAAAATAATTAACGTCAACAATTAAACAAATTCGTTTTTTTCCCTTCTGCGTTTTCTGGTGTAGAGAGAAGGAGAATTTTCTCTTCTCGGGGTGACACGTAAATTCCGGCGATAAGCCTTATCCGACCTTTTCCAAGGGCGGTTTTCCCCGAACGGCAATGGCAATGGTCGTTCGGAGTCACGCTTTCCACTCTTTTTTTTTTCCTCTCTTAATCCCTCGCCTTAATCTGGCCAAAATAATCCGACGATAAGAAATAATATTTATATATTGTACATACAACGCTATAATTTCGCCGAAGTTTCCTTCAGATTATTATAAAGTTAGAAAAGAATAATTAAGAAATGAAATATATTTTTTCTGCAAGCGATAAATATTTATTAATATTTAACAACGCAAAATAAACATTTTTCGAAGAGCTGTTACCCGTAGCAATGTGCGGGAAAGTACTTTCCCGCACGCTTAAATTTAATGTGGGTATTTTCTGTGTACTTGCCAACTTCTTGTTTCTTGCACAAATTGAGGAATTTTTCATACTGCTTTCTATAAATAAATTTGAGACAGCCTCACTTGTTGCAGATGCATTAAATAAATGTAATAAAGATTATTACATTATCTTAAATTTTTCCGGTAGCAAATTCAGTGCGATAGAGCTCGCAACATCTGCAATATCGGGCGGTGTACGTATAAAATCACTGTCGTTGCTAGTTTCAATGTTTTGGATATATCAGCGAAGGATTATGTAGGTAAATGAACTTCTAAGTTTTAGTTACAGTTTGCGCAATAACAATGGAAAGCGTTTATTGTTGTAGTTTGCGCGTTAGTTTCGGTTAAAGATTTAATTGGATAAATAATGAGTGACGATTGCGTCTCTCGGGAACAGTTTAATTATTCCCGCCCACTTTCCGAAACTCCGGATAAAAAGCGATCGCGCTAAACAAGAGAGGGGGCGAGAGAAACTTTCTTAATTAAGTTGATCAAACCGCGAGATTATTACACGGTCATAACTATTCGCAAACTATTCGCTCCCCGCATTTACATCCTCAACTCAACTCAACTGAACTTCTTCCCGCGTCCTTGAGGGTTCCCACTTTAATTACAACATCAGCATCCAAACATTTTTCCGCGGCCTGATGAACTTTCACCGCATTACACGGTTTTCTCTTTCAAACTAAAAATAAACACCGCGTGTGGAAGTTCATCTGGAAAAGTGAATTCGGGTTAATAAATTGTCTATTACATGTTTTTGTACATTGGATTTTTTTTTTTACTTAGGCTGAGCCATTCAGTCACACACGGCTGTTATTATTATTATTATTATTAATGGTATAATATAATTTGATTCGCTTGGAATATTACAACGTCTAGTATTATACTACTTACATAACAATTTAAAATTAATAGTCAAAATTACAACTAACAGTTATTTTTGTTGTAAAGAAATTGTTGGTTAAAAAAGTAATACTTTTCAATTCAGTTCGTTTATTTACGGTAGGCTGGGTGATGTTTACAGTCCCGAAGGATTTTTTCGATAAAAATAGCATCGATTATTTTCGAGTTTTAAATGTATGAACGGCTCCGACGACGGCGGGCGTTTCGATTAATTAATTAGTTTCAAGCTCCTCAAGCGCTGCACAAATATTGACTCGCCTTTCGGAAACTTGCTGCGAGTGTAGACGTTTAAAGTCATTATTATAATAACGCTCGACGACGGATGCTAATCGCTTATAACTCCCGAGAGTTGTGCCGTTTCTAATTCGTTTAGAGGACTTGTCCTCGATGATACGACAAACACGCCAAAATCAATACGCGAGTTACGTAAATAGATTACATTAATTGATCGATTAAATTAGTTGTTTAAGATGGAAATGATTATAATTTAATGTATTGGGTAATTTTGCAATATTTCTCACAATCACCCGGCACCTCCACTATTATTGTCACATCATTATAAATCTGTTGATAAATTATTACTCTTCAACGTTCCGTAGTTAAAGGTACACTATTTCAGTTAAATTAATTAGGCGTTGCAATTCCAGAAAGGGTTTATGGCGGTAATGAAGTTGCGAGTAATAATTTCGGTCTGGAAAAGGGCGAATGTAGTAAATAAGGTTTTAACATCGGCACAAGTCCGCAACTGCTGCACGCGCACTATTTCAAACTTAAGTAAATTTATATTTACTGCTTATCCGATCATAATACACGTGCACTGTTGCAGGATGTAATCAGGAAACATTGTTTTATACGAAACGAGTTATTTACTTACTGAATGTTAATGGCAAACAGTAAACACTAAAAATGCTATTTTATGGATTGTCAGACGTGTTTCTGATTTCCATCCTCAAAAATTGATATATCACAGCTGTGAACAAAATGGCAACTCTACAAACTTGAATTGAAGTAAAAAAAAACTGTACGCGGCGATTTGAAAAATTGTAAAAAATTCATTTCAACTGGAATCAGCCTCAAAATTTCAAAATACTTTCAAAATAAACCTATTTCTGATTTCCATCCTCAAAAATTGATATATCACAGCTGTGAACAAAATGATAACTCTACAAACTTGAATTGAAGTAAAAAAAAAACTGCACGCGGCGATTTGAAAAATTGTAAAAAATTCATTTCAACTGGAATCAGCCTCAAAACTTCAGAATACATTCAAAACAAACCTGTTTCTGATTTCCATCCTCAAAAATTGATATATCACAGCTGTGAACAAAATGGCAACTCTACAAACTTGAATTGAAGTAAAAAAAAACTGCACGCGGCGATTTGAAAAATTGTAAAAAATTCATTTCAACTGGAATTCGCCTCAAAATTTCAAAATACTTTCAAAATAAACCTATTTCTGATTTCCATCCTCAAAAATTGATATTTCACAGCTATGAACAAAATGGCAACTCTGCAAACTTGAATTGAAGTTAAAAAAAATACACGCGGCGATTTGAAAAATTGTAAAAAATTCATTTCAACTGGAATCAGCCTCAAAATTGCAAAATACTTTCAAAATAAACCTATTTCTGACTTCCATCCTCAAAAATTGATATTTCACAGCTGTGAACAAAATGGCAACTCCACAAACTTGAATTGAAATAAAAAAAAACTGCACGCGGCGATTTGAAAAATTGTAAAAAATTCATTTCAACTGGAATTCGCCTCAAAATTTCAAAATACTTTCAAAATAAACCTATTTCTGATTTCCATCCTCAAAAATTGATATATCACAGCTATGAACAAAATGGCAACTCTGCAAACTTGAATTGAAGTTAAAAAAAATACACGCGGCGATTTGAAAAATTGTAAAAAATTCATTTCAACTGGAATCAGCCTCAAAATTGCAAAATACTTTCAAAATAAACCTATTTCTGACTTCCATCCTCAAAAATTGATATTTCACAGCTGTGAACAAAATGGCAACTCCACAAACTTGAATTGAAATAAAAAAAAACTGCACGCGGCGATTTGAAAAATTGTAAAAAATTCATTTCAACTGGAATTTGCCTCAAAACTTCAAAATACTTTCAAAATAAAACTATTTCTGATTTCCATCCTCAAAAATTGATATATCACAGCTGTGAACAAAATGATAACTCTACAAACTTGAATTGAAGTAAAAAAAACTGCTCGCGGCGATTTGAAAAATTGTAAAAAATTCAATTCAACTGGAATTTGCCTCAAAACTTCAAAATACTTTCAAAATAAACCTATTTCTGATTTCCATCCTCAAAAATTGATATATCACAGCTGTGAACAAAATGATAACTCTACAAACTTGAATTGAAGTAAAAAAAACTGCTCGCGGCGATTTGAAAAATTGTAAAAAATTCAATTCAACTGGAATTTGCCTCAAAACTTCAAAATACTTTCAAAATAAACCTATTTCTGATTTCCATCCTCAAAAATTGATATATCACAGCTGTGAACAAAATGGCAACTCTACAAACTTGAATTGAAGTAAAAAAAAACTGCACGCGGCGATTTGAAAAATTGTAAAAAATTCATTTCAACTGGAATCAGCCTCAAAACTTCAAAATACTTTCAAAATAAACCTATTTCTGATTTCCATCCTCAAAAATTGATATATCACAGCTGTGAACAAAATGGCAACTCTACAAACTTGAATTGAAGTAAAAAAAAACTGCACGCGGCGATTTGAAAAATTGTAAAAAATTCATTTCAACTGGAATCAGCCTCAAAACTTCAAAATACTTTCAAAATAAACCTATTTTTGATTTCCATCCTCAAAAATTGATATATCACAACTATGAACAAAATGGCAACTCTACAAACTTGAATTGAAGTTAAAAAAAAACTACACGCGGCGATTTGAAAAATTGTAAAAAATTCATTTCAACTGGAATTCGCCTCAAAATTTCAAAATACTTTCAAAATAAACCTATTTCTGATTTCCATCCTCAAAAATTGATATATCACAGCTGTGAACAAAATGGCAACTCTACAAACTTGAATTGAAGTAAAAAAAAACTGCACGCGGCGATTTGAAAAATTGTAAAAAATTCATTTCAACTGGAATCAGCCTCAAAATTTCAAAATACTTTCAAAATAAACCTATTTCTGATTTCCATCCTCAAAAATTGATATATCACAGCTATGAACAAAATGGCAACTCTGCAAACTTGAATTGAAGTTAAAAAAAATACACGCGGCGATTTGAAAAATTGTAAAAAATTCATTTCAACTGGAATCAGCCTCAAAATTGCAAAATACTTTCAAACTAAACCTATTTCTGACTTCCATCCTCAAAAATTGATATTTCACAGCTGTGAACAAAATGGCAACTCTATAAACTTGAATTGAAGTAAAAAAAAACTGCACGCGGCGATTTGAAAAATTGTAAAAAATTCATTTCAACTGGAATCAGCCTCAAAATTTCAAAATACTTTCAAAATAAACCTATTTCTGATTTCCATCCTCAAAAATTGATATATCACAGCTGTGAACAAAATGGCAACTCCACAAACTTGAAGTGAAGTAAAAAAAAAACTGCACGCGGCGATTTAAAAAATTGTAAAAAATTCATTTCAACTGGAATCAGCCTCAAAATTTCAAAATACTTTCAAAATAAACCTATTTCTGATTTCCATCCTCAAAAATTGATATATCACAGCTGTGAACAAAATGGCAACTCCACAAACTTGAATTGAAGTAAAAAAAAACTGCACGCGGCGATTTGAAAAATTGTAAAAAATTCATTTCAACTGGAATCAGCCTCAAAATTTCAAAATACTTTCAAAATAAACCTATTTCTGATTTCCATCCTCAAAAATTGATATATCACAGCTGTGAACAAAATGATAACTCTACAAACTTGAATTGAAGTAAAAAAAACTGCTCGCGGCGATTTGAAAAATTGTAAAAAATTCATTTCAACTGGAATTTGCCTCAAAACTTCAAAATACTTTCAAAATAAACCTATTTCTGATTTCCATCCTCAAAAATTGATATATCACAGCTGTGAACAAAATGGCAACTCTACAAACTTGAATTGAAGTAAAAAAAAAACTACACGCGGCGATTTGAAAAATTGTAAAAAATTCATTTCAACTGGAATTTGCCTCAAAACTTCAGAATACATTCAAAACAAACCTATTTCTGATTTCCATCCTCAAAAATTGATATATCACAGCTATGAACAAAATGGCAACTCTACAAACTTGAATTGAAGTAAAAAAAAACTGCACGCGGCGATTTGAAAAATTGTAAAAAATTCATTTCAACTGGAATCAGCCTCAAAATTTCAAAATACTTTCAAAATAAACCTATTTCTGATTTCCATCCTCAAAAATTGATATATCACAGCTGTGAACAAAATGGCAACTCTACAAACTTGAATTGAAGTAAAAAAAAAACTACACGTGGCGATTTGAAAAATTCTAAAAAATTCATTTCAACTGGAATCAGCCTCAAAATTTCAAAATACTTTCAAAATAAACCTATTTCTGATTTCCATCCTCAAAAATTGATATATCACAGCTATGAACAAAATGGCAACTCTGCAAACTTGAATTGAAGTTAAAAAAAATACACGCGGCGATTTGAAAAATTCTAAAAAATTCATTTCAACTGGAATCAGCCTCAAAATTTCAAAATACTTTCAAAATAAACCTATTTCTGATTTCCATCCTCAAAAATTTATATATCACAGCTGTGAACAAAATGGCAACTCTACAAACTTGAATTGAAGTAAAAAAAAAACTGCACGCGGCGATTTGAAAAATTGTAAAAAATTCATTTCAACTGGAATCAGCCTCAAAATTTCAAAATACTTTCAAAATAAACCTATTTCTGATTTCCATCCTCAAAAATTGATATATCACAGCTATGAACAAAATGGCAACTCTGCAAACTTGAATTGAAGTTAACAAAAATACACGCGGCGATTTGAAAAATTCTAAAAAATTCATTTCAACTGGAATCAGCCTCAAAATTTCAAAATACTTTCAAAATAAACCTATTTCTGATTTCCATCCTCAAAAATTGATATATCACAGCTGTGAACAAAATGGCAACTCTACAAACTTGAATTGAAGTAAAAAAAAAACTGCACGCGGCGATTTGAAAAATTGTAAAAAATTCATTTCAACTGGAATCAGCCTCAAAATTTCAAAATACTTTCAAAATAAACCTATTTCTGATTTCCATCCTCAAAAATTGATATATCACAGCTATGAACAAAATGGCAACTCTGCAAACTTGAATTGAAGTTAAAAAAAATACACGCGGCGATTTGAAAAATTCTAAAAAATTCATTTCAACTGGAATCAGCCTCAAAATTTCAAAATACTTTCAAAATAAACCTATTTCTGATTTCCATCCTCAAAAATTGATATATCACAGCTGTGAACAAAATGATAACTCTACAAACTTGAATTGAAGTAAAAAAAAAACTGCACGCGGCGATTTGAAAAATTGTAAAAAATTCATTTCAACTGGAATCAGCCTCAAAATTTCAAAATACTTTCAAAATAAACCTATTTCTGATTTCCATCCTCAAAAATTGATATATCACAGCTATGAACAAAATGGCAACTCTGCAAACTTGAATTGAAGTTAAAAAAAATACACGCGGCGATTTGAAAAATTGTAAAAAATTCATTTCAACTGGAATCAGCCTCAAAATTGCAAAATACTTTCAAACTAAACCTATTTCTGACTTCCATCCTCAAAAATTGATATTTCACAGCTGTGAACAAAATGGCAACTCTACAAACTTGAATTGAAGTAAAAAAAAACTACACGCGGCGATTTGAAAAATTGTAAAAAATTCATTTCAACTGGAATCAGCCTCAAAATTTCAAAATACTTTCAAAATAAACCTATTTCTGATTTCCATCCTCAAAAATTGATACATCACAGCTGTGAACAAAATGGCAACTCTACAAACTTGAATTGAAGTAAAAAAAAAACTACACGCGGCGATTTGAAAAATTGTAAAAAATTCATTTCAACTGGAATTTGCCTCAAAACTTCAGAATACATTCAAAACAAACCTATTTCTGATTTCCATCCTCAAAAATTGATATATCACAGCTATGAACAAAATGGCAACTCTACAAACTTGAATTGAAGTAAAAAAAAACTGCACGCGGCGATTTGAAAAATTGTAAAAAATTCATTTCAACTGGAATCAGCCTCAAAATTTCAAAATACTTTCAAAATAAACCTATTTCTGATTTCCATCCTCAAAAATTGATATATCACAGCTATGAACAAAATGGCAACTCTGCAAACTTGAATTGAAGTAAAAAAAAAACTGCACGCGGCGATTTGAAAAATTGTAAAAAATTCATTTCAACTGGAATCAGCCTCAAAATTTCAAAATACTTTCAAAATAAACCTATTTCTGATTTCCATCCTCAAAAATTGATATATCACAGCTGTGAACAAAATGGCAACTCTGCAAACTTGAATTGAAGTAAAAAAAAACTGCACGCGGCGATTTGAAAAATTGTAAAAAATTCATTTCAACTGGAATCAGCCTCAAAATTTCAAAATACTTTCAAAATAAACCTATTTCTGATTTCCATCCTCAAAAATTGATATATCACAGCTATGAACAAAATGGCAACTCTGCAAACTTGAATTGAAGTAAAAAAAAAACTGCACGCGGCGATTTGAAAAATTGTAAAAAATTCATTTCAACTGGAATCAGCCTCAAAATTTCAAAATACTTTCAAAATAAACCTATTTCTGATTTCCATCCTCAAAAATTGATATATCACAGCTGTGAACAAAATGGCAACTCTGCAAACTTGAATTGAAGTAAAAAAAAACTGCACGCGGCGATTTAAAAAATTGTAAAAAATAATTTCAAGTAGAATTCTTACATCTATGAAAAAAATGACAACGCCATAAAATCGGAGAAAGTTAACATGATGTCCACATCACCATTTTTATTTTAAATATTTTAGGCGTTTTGTGAGACTATTTGATTAAATTTGATTAAATTTTACATACTTGGTTATCATTTAGAATGCACAGTACAGATACATTCGATAGATGATAGTTTTACAGAGACACCCGGTATATTGCTTTTTTTTCGTTCGTTCAAATTCGACCGATATGTCCCGTGTGCATATTCCACCTGAAAAATAATTAAACCGTAATTGCGTCGCTCACATTAATAACAATTAACTTTGATCGGATTTTAATTGCTGAAACGCGGAGGGCAGTAATTATGCTAATCAACCTCTCTCTCTCTGTCTCTGTCTCTCTCGGCTCCGGAGAAACAAATCGCTACCATTATGCAACACATCAGCATACCGAATAAATTCAGCTGAATTAATGGCGTGCACACTCGTTGCAACAACGTTAAAACTGCGAAACATTAAACATTAAAAGAAAAAACTAATTGGAATTAAAACAAAAATATCAAGGCTATTAATAAATGCAACGGTAAATGGTAATTAATTCATATCCAAAATATGCATTACTGTGACAAAACTAGTGGTGTGGATAATGAAAGTATATGGAATTAAAGTGCTAAGTACGTGTTTGCCGATTTCGATATCAATCGGCAAACACGTACTTTGCGCTCTTAATACACAAAAATATGTTATTTAATTACTAAAACCATAAATCAGTTCGAGCCTTTTTTATTAATTTTGAAGCAATTTTTGAGGTTATGTTTACACTTTTCAATGAAAATTTGTATTCAAAATATATTATCCCTATCCTAAAATGCAATCCATTACTCACGCGTCCAGGTTTTTACTAATAAATAAGTGAAATAAGTAAAAAAAAAAGTAAAAACCTTATTTTTAATTCACTTATTAATTGCTGAAGAAAGGGCGCGTGGGCCACATGTTGCATTGTAGGATAGGGCCCACCCACCACCCATGGTTCCACTTTTATTTCAACTGCAAAATCACGGGCTTTATTATTTTTTAATTTTACACCACACCAATAAATTGTTAAAGAAATTTCTTCAACCAAACAGTTTTGTAGTTTAAAATAATCTTAATTCGAGGGGTGGTGGGTGGGCCCTATCCTACAATCCAATCCGTTGCTCACTCGTCCAGATTTTTATTAATAAATAAGTTAAATAATTAAGAGAAAGAGTGAGATCTTATTTTTTTATTCACTTATTAATTATTGAAAAAAAAAGAGCGCGTGGGCCTTATGTTGAACTGTAGGATAGGGCCCACCCACCACCCTCGGTTCCACTTTTATTTCAACCACAAAAACACGTTCCTTATTATTTCTATACTTTACAATTCTCCAATAAATTGTTAAAGAATTTTTTTTAAGCAAACAGTTTTGTAGTTTAAAATAATGTTGATTCGAAGGGTGGTGGGTGGGCCCTATCCTACAATCCAATCCGTTGATCACGCGTCCTGATTTTTACTAATAAATAAGTTAAACAATTAAAAAAGACAGTGAAGATGATATTTGTTATTAACTTATTAATTGTTGAAAAAAAAGGGTGCGCGGGCTTCATGTTGGACTGTAGGATAGGGAACACCCACCACCCTCGGTTCCACTTTTATTTCAACCACAAAAACACGTTCCTTATTATTTCTATACTTTACAATTCTCCAATAAATTGTTAAAGATTTTTTTTTAAGCAAACAGTTTTGTAGTTTAAAATAATGTTGATTCGAAGGGTGGTGGGTGGGCCCTATCCTACAATCCAATCCGTTGATCACGCGTCCTGATTTTTACTAATAAATAAGTTAAACAATTAAAAAAGACAGTGAAGATGATATTTGTTATTAACTTATTAATTGTTGAAAAAAAAGGGTGCGCGGGCTTCATGTTGGACTGTAGGATAGGGCCCACCCACCACCCTCGGTTCCACTTTTATTTCAACCACAAAAACACGTTCCTTATTATTTCTATACTTTACAATTCTCCAATAAATTGTTAAAGAATTTTTTTTAAGCAAACAGTTTTGTAGTTTGAAATAATGTTGATTCGAAGGGTGGTGGGTGGGCCCTATCCTACAATCCAATCCGTTGATCACGCGTCCTGATTTTTACTAATAAATAAGTTAAACAATTAAAAAAGACAGTGAAGATGATATTTTTTATTAACTTATTAATTGTTGAAAAAAAAGGGTGCGCGGGCTTCATGTTGGACTGTAGGATAGGGCCCACCCACCACCCTCGGTTCCACTTTTATTTCAACCACAAAAACACGTTCCTTATTATTTCTATACTTTACAATTCTCCAATAAATTGTTAAAGAATTTTTTTTAAGCAAACAGTTTTGTCGTTTAAAATAATGTTGATTCGAAGGGTGGTGGGTGGGCCCTATCCTACAATCCAATCCGTTGATCACGCGTCCTGATTTTTACTAATAAATAAGTTAAACAATTAAAAAAGACAGTGAAGATGATATTTTTTATTAACTTATTAATTGTTGAAAAAAAAGGGTGCGCGGGCTTCATGTTGGACTGTAGGATAGGGCCCACCCACCACCCTCGGTTCCACTTTTATTTCAACCACAAAAACACGTTCCTTATTATTTCTATACTTTACAATTCTCCAATAAATTGTTAAAGAATTTTTTTTAAGCAAACAGTTTTGTAGTTTAAAATAATGTTGATTCGAAGGGTGGTGGGTGGGCCCTATCCTACAATCCAATCCGTTACTCACGCGTCCAGATTTTTACTGATAAATAAGTTAAACAATTAAAAAAGACAGTGAAGATGATATTTTTTATTAACTTATTAATTGTTGAAAAAAAAGGGTGCGCGGGCTTCATGTTGGACTGTAGGATAGGGCCCACCCACCACCCTCGGTTCCACTTTTATTTCAACCACAAAAACACGTTCCTTATTATTTCTATACTTTACAATTCTCCAATAAATTGTTAAAGAATTTTTTTTAAGCAAACAGTTTTGTCGTTTAAAATAATGTTGATTCGAAGGGTGGTGGGTGGGCCCTATCCTACAATCCAATCCGTTGATCACGCGTCCTGATTTTTACTAATAAATAAGTTAAACAATTAAAAAAGACAGTGAAGATGATATTTTTTATTAACTTATTAATTGTTGAAAAAAAAGGGTGCGCGGGCTTCATGTTGGACTGTAGGATAGGGCCCACCCACCACCCTCGGTTCCACTTTTATTTCAACCACAAAAACATGTTCCTTATTATTTCTATACTTTACAATTCTCCAATAAATTGTTAAAGAATTTTTTTTAAGCAAACAGTTTTGTCGTTTAAAATAATGTTGATTCGAAGGGTGGTGGGTGGGCCTTATCCTACAATCCAATCCGTTACTCACGCGTCCAGATTTTTACTAATAAATAAGTTAAACAATTAAAAAAGACAGTGAAGATGATATTTTTTATTAACTTATTAATTGTTGAAAAAAAAAGGGTGCGCGGTCCTCATGTTGGACTGTAGGATAGGACCCACCCACCACCCTCGGTTCCACTTTTATTTCAACCACAAAAACACGTTCCTTATTATTTCTATACTTTACAATTCTCCAATAAATTGTTAAAGAATTTTTTTTAAGCAAACAGTTTTGTAGTTTAAAATAATGTTGATTCGAAGGGTGGTGGGTGGGCCCTATCCTACAATCCAATCCGTTACTCACGCGTCCAGATTTTTACTGATAAATAAGTTAAATAATTAAAAGAAAGAGTGAAGATGTTATTTTTTTTATTAACTTATTAATTGTTGAAAAAAAAGGGTGCGCGGGCCTCATGTTGGACTGTAGGATAGGACCCACCCACCACCCTCGGTTCCACTTTTATTTCAACCACAAAAACACGTTCCTTATTATTTCTATACTTTACAATTCTCCAATAAATTGTTAAAGAATTTTTTTTAAGCAAACAGTTTTGTAGTTTAAAATAATGTTGATTCGAAGGGTGGTGGGTGGGCCCTATCCTACAATCCAATCCGTTACTCACGCGTCCAGATTTTTACTAGTAAATAAGTTAAATAAGTAAGAAAGAAAGTGAAGGTGTTATTTTTTTATTAAATTATTAATTTAATAAAAAAAGGGCGCGTGAGCCACACGTTGGATTGTAGGATAGGGCCCACCCACCACCCCTAGTTCCACTTTTATTGAAACTAGAAAATCACGTTTTTTATTATTTCTAAACTTTACAATTCTCCAATAAATTATTAAAGAAATTTTTTAAGCAAACAGTTTTGTAGTTTAAAATAAAAGTGGAACTAGGGGTGGTGGGTGGGCCCTATCCTACAATCCAATCCGTTGCTCACGCATCCTGATTTTTACTGATAAATAAGTTAAATAATTAAGAAAGAGAGTGAAGATGTTATTTTTTTTATTAACTTATTAATTGTTGGAAAAAAAGGGCGCGTGAGCCACATGTTGGATTGTAGGATAGGGCGAGCCACATGTTGGATTGTAGGACAGGGCCCACCCACCACCCCACCACCCCACGTTCCACTTTGATTTAAACTAGAAAATCACGATCCTTATTATTTCTAAACTTTACAATTCTCCAATAAATTATTAAAGAATTTTTTTAGGCAAACAGTTTTGTAGTTTAAAATAATGTTGATTCGAGGGGTGGTGGGTGGGCCCTATCCTACAATACAATCCGTTGCTCACGCGTCCTGAATTTTACTGATAAATAAGTTAAATAATTAAGAAAGAGAGTGAAGATGTTATTTTTTTTTATTAACTTATTAATTGTTGGAAAAAAAGGGCGCGTGAGCCACATGTTGGATTGTAGGATAGGGCCCACCCACCACCCCTAGTTCCACTTTTATTTTAATTACAAAATCACGTTCTTTATTATTTTTAAATTTTACACCTCACAAATAAATAGTTAAAGAAATTTTTTCAACTAAACAACATTTTGTAGTTTAAAATAATGTTGATTCGAGGGGTGGTGGGTGGGCCCTATCGTACAATCCAATCTGTTTTTCACGTATCCAGATTTTTAATAATTAAGTTAAATAAGTCAAAAAGACAGTGAAGACTTTATTTTTTATTTTTTAAATATATAACTGTCAGTCACCGAATGACTGAGAGTTATAGACAATGGCGCATTAAGAACGTTTACACAGCTGAAAATATAAGACCGGCTTACGAAAAACCTGGCTTAAATAAATGTTTGTCAAATCCACCGCTAAAGAGTGCAATTTTACTGAAATTTTATTTTTACCTTATTTTAAGTTAACCGAGATTCCCGCGCTTGAAAAATAGGCAACCTACATTATATATGGTAAAATTTACTGCACGCCATTTCTATCCATTATGGCATTCCAATTACAAAGCCCACACGTGTGCGCCCTAACAATAACGAAAAAAAAAATTGATTTATTCCCTACCCTTATCACAAGTTGGCTTTTCCCGGTGTCGTTGCGATAAGGTGGTCACCGCGGAATTAATCGGCCCGGGTCCCGAAACCGCGCCACACTTAGATAATTGGCCCTCGGGGCCTGCATACAAAGTACCCCGTTTTGCATGGGAGGACTTAAAGTACAAAAAAAAGAGAGCGCCCCGAGTAAAATATGCGGATTATGCGCCCCCCGGTGGACTTTGCACGGAAATCAAGAGGTATGACCGTGGTTAATGGGGACGTGACCCTCCCCCCACCCCCCATTTACCCCAGGGAAATTCCCGCCTTATTTATCGGGAATCGGGACGACGCGACCTGAATAGGTAATTTTATTAACTCGTGAAAGGCAAGGGGACGGAGAAAAATTGGTATCTTCGCGAATTAGGGTAAATTTTGTTTTGGTGCAGCACGAAGAACGTATAAAAAATGTACGTTGCTTTTTTTAATTTATTTATTTACTTTATCTTTGCCCTCCTTCCTTACAAAACAATATTAACTGAAAATTTCAGACGAAATTTATTCACATGTAAATTTTGTCGCTTATTAAAATTTAATTCATCTAGGTGGCAGTTTTTTCTTAAAGTGTTAACGTCAATTAAAATGTATGCACATTCATACAATAACATTAATTGTATTTAATACACATCAACAAAACTTTGAAATCGCATGTTACACCAATTGCTCCCGGCGCATTCACCATTTAGCGTTATCCCATGTTATGATCATGTTGTGCAGCTCCGTGCTCTATTATTTGTCTTCTGGTGTGCGGTACTACTCGAGTTTTACCTGGTACAGAAAAAGATCATTTAGATTCGTGTCTAGCCTAGCTTTTCGGTTCTAAGTCGTCCTTTTGCGAGGAGAGCAAAGGCTGATTTATCAAAGAAAACGGGACACAGTCCGTGCATCCCGTCGAATTTGCCATGCAAATTGTGGCGTGGCGTGCGGTGGTTTCAAATTTAAAAAAAGTCAGAATTCATAAGAGAAACGCATTAATTTCCGGAAATACGTATTGCCTTAGTATAGTACTGAATGTAGCTAATACTTAAAAGATGTACCACAGAATGTTAAACATTTTATGTGGTAAGTAAAACACCTGTGTTGAGAATTTTCACAAATTTTTAATGTTGAAACACTGCGACATATGTTTCGTCACACAATGGCTTCATCAGGCAGATGATTAATTATCATATATTATGGAATTTCACCAAGTAACAGCCTCATCAATCCAATATTTAAATATTTTAGTGCCAAATTAAAGTAAAAACTTAACTATTCATTCATTGCCTGTTAATTGATACAATCAATTTTATGCAATTTGCTAACTCTTCCAGTACGCAAATTATATGTTGTAGAAGTCAATATTTGTTGTGGCTTTGGCTGGAAAAGTAGTCGTTTCAATAAACAATTTGTTTATTTATTTTAGATTAGTGTCACAGATTACAAAAATTTCGTATCAATATTATAACTAATCATATTTGGTTGTGAAATTGCTGATGATTTACATTTGTTAGGAATAAATAATGGTAGAAGTAAGTAACAATTGTAAGGGTAAATTAAATTATGAAAATGTAACTATTCAATTCTGCAAAATTTCGTCTTATAAAGAGAATTTAAAGCGTTGTAACTTAGTACGTGTGTGGTTTTTAAGTGAACTATGTCCACCGTCAGATAACTTGCGAGATACTCTACCAGATGTCGCAAAAATGTTGATTCCTACAATTTTGGAAATCAACGCCTGAATTATTTATCTAAAAAGAAATAACTATTTATATAGAATAAAACAAAGTAAAAAAGTGTTTTATTCTATATAAAAGCATGTATAACGAAGTAGAAGCTTCCTACATAACAAATATAAATAACTATTTCTCTGGCTAATGCCATGCCAGATATTGAATTTTACAAAAAAAAAAAAACAAAACGGATGTTCTGTTAAAATTGGCCACTGGCGATATCTCGGAAACTTAGTCCTACAAAAAAATCTATACAGTAAAGTTGGCAAAAAAACATCGCTGGAAATAATGTTAAACGTCTTCGGGCTAATTTATTCTGCGAAAGCTTTTACGCATCAATTTATTACATTTGCTGATATATTATGTAAGAGCTGCTTAAGAGGTCCCAATCCTAACGCCCTTGGAATATATTATTGACGTTGTCAATAAACCGTGGGTGAGTGTGTCTGGAGAAAGTGCTTTTTTCACTTTTACTCGCTTGCTTGATGGATCTTGTGCGCGTAAAAAGTGTTTGTGTGCGCACGTATTCCTCGAATCGATCAAATCGTGTTTATCAAAGATCAAAATGATGGAAAGATATTTATTATTATAACGTGTGGAATCGCAATTCCGCTCGCTAATACTCAGGTAAAAATTCCTAAGCCGAAGTTTTGAGTAATCAATCTACAAAATTGATGCTGTGGTCATGAAGAAAAATTAAAAAGAAATAAACGCGTCTGATAAATAATTCAGGCGTTGATTTCCACAATTGTAGAAATCGACATTTTTGCGACATCTGGTGGAGTATCTCGCAAGTTATCCGACAGTGGACGTAGTTTATTTAAAAATCACACACGTACCAACTTACAACGCTTTAAATTCTATGTATTTTATTGTTTATTGCAACATTGTTCTTCGTTTTTTTCTTAACATAAGTAAATAGACTTAATTATTAATCGCTTAATACTATCAGTTATCTATAATAAGTAATAAAAATAATAAGTTGTAAACAGTTTTTCGATTTTCTCAAAACATCATTTTTGGACAAATCATCGCCTCAATTATATTAAATTCACAAATTTTATAATATCCATAAAAACTCTTGACGATAATTTTAAGTCGACTTATACGTTTTCAATAAAACTGATTTTAGAGGCAAAACTTGAGCAACAGTTTCGTTTTATGCGAATAATGATCTTAAAAAAAATGTTTAATACTGCGCTCTGCTTCTATTTGTAGACGCTTGAAAATAACAAATTAAGTTTGTAATAAAATAATAATGAATTAATATTTATCGTACCATTAGACAGAATTGAATAAATACAATGTGCTGTTTCATCACATTGTATTTATTCAATAAAATGATACCCCGTTGCCCGGCGGATCCACCATACAATCATTAATATTTCCATCATAATCGAATAATTAATATAATTCACCTTCATGGGATATAAATTATTTATCGATGAGAATTACAAACAGGACACACTACAAATTCAATGAAATTGTATGTCGTAGCCCGAGGATTTCTGCACTTAATTTACATACTACACATATACAGGGTGTTCCAGCGAAATCGCACATTGTAAGTTTATAGACTTCTAATTAATGTTTTGTGCTGAGATTTTCAGCTTTTATGAAGTGCGCGCCTAAAGTATGGAATATATTCAGTAAAACCGTAATAAAATATTTTTCCAAAAATTCCTCGAACAGATCATTTTTTTTTTTTTTTGATGAAAGTACACATTTTTATACGAAAGTCGATTTTTTGCCGTTATTTGTTTTCGAGTGATGACGTCATCCATTTTGTTTTTAAATGGCAACCCCCTATTTTTGTTCTTGATTTTTAGACACATCTTTTCATTTTCGAACTGGAAGCATAAAAATGTTGCCAGAAATTTTTCGAGTAAATGACAAGAAAATCGACCTATTTGCTTAAAATTTAGGGATGGGGTTTTCGTGATTTTTGCAAAAACATCAAGCAGACTCTATTATTGGCAAATTTGAGAAGTTTCAAATCTGAAGCAATTGTTTTTTTAATTTTTTATTCAATTAAGACAGAAAATATAAATATTCATGAATGTGGCTTGAAATTTACTCAAAATCTGAGGAGGGAAGTTCCGTTATTTCTGCAGAAACATCAAGCAGAATATATTATTCACAAATTTGAGAAGTTTAAAATCTGGTACAATTGTTTTTTTTTTTATTTTAATTTTTTTCATTTTTTGAGGTGCTAACTAAATGCCTTACTTCAAATTTCAAAAAGCGCTATTTTAAAGTGATTTTTTGAAACATGTGTTCAATCTTTTCATAGAATCTTGAAGAATAATCGATTCTTAATAAACTTTAACTTAATTTGCGGAATTGTTTGAATATTTTTTAGGCGCTCAAGAAATACACAACTTCGGAATTTCAAAAAGTTCTGTTTTCATACGATTTTCTCTAAAAAAAAGAACGAGATGAATCGACTGGCGGTAAAATATTTCATCTAGAAAAAAATGCAAAAAAATTGGCAAGTCACTTTATGGAAAATTTTGAAAAAATCGAGTTTTTCAGATTTTGAACGGCCGTAGCGGCTAAACGAAGAATCCAATTTGAACGCGGTTTTAAATTCTGTGGTCCTTGTGTGCCAATAAGTCGGATTTGATTAAAATTGGCGATTTTTTATTTTTGGCGAAAACCAGAAAAAAACTCATCCTTTTTTACTTTTGCTCAAAAATTGCATTTGAAATGATTTTCTGAAGAACCCCTCGATTCGGGGTTTTTATACATATCCATAAAGATCCCTTCAAGACCCTTCAGAAAATGTACTTGCGCAAGAATTAATGTCAATTTAAAGTGTGACGTGTTTGCAAAGAAAACTCGAAAATGGAAAAAATCGAAAAAATATTTTTTTTAATAATCATCGTAGACCATTAAGTTATACCTTTTTTTCATCAGAAGAACGAGATAAATGAATTGGCGTTAAAATATTTAATCTAAAAAAAATTGTAAAAAAGTTGAACTTTATGTAAATTTTTGAAAAAGTCTATTTTTTCAGACTTTATACGAAGAATGCAAATCGAACGCTTTTTTCAAATCTGGACTCTTTTGGTGCAAATTAGTCGGATTGAAATTGGCAATTTTTATTTTTTGACGAAAACCTGAAAAACTATACTTACTTTTGCTCAAAAAATGCGTTTGAAATGATTTTCTGAAGAAACCACTGACTCGATTCGGGGTTTCTATACGCCATCATAAAGATTCCTTCGAGAACTTAAAAAAAATGTACTTGCGCAAAAACAAATGTCAATTTGAAGCCCGTGATGCGTCAGCAAAAAAAAACTCGAAAATTTAAAAAATCGAAAAAATCAACTTTTTTTAATAATCATTGCAGAACTTTATGTAATACCTTTTCCTTCATCAGCAGAACGAAATAAATCGATTGGCGTTAAAAAATTTCATCTAGAAAAAATTGCAAGAAAGTTAGCAAGTCACCATGAACTTTATGGAAAATTTTGAAAAAAGTCGATTTTTTCAGAATTTGAACGGCCGTAGCGGTTAAACGAAGAATCCAATTTGAACGCGGATTTCAAATTTGTGTCCCTTGTGTGTCAATTAGTCGGATTTAATTAAAATTGTCGATTTAATTTTTTTGACGAAAACCTGAAAAATCACCCAAGGGTCCCCCCTTCTTACTTTTACCTAAAAATTGCATTTTAAATGATATTCTGGAGAAACTACTGGTTCGATTCAGGGTTTCTATACGTCATTCGAAAGATCTCATTAAGACGCATCAGAAAATATATTTTCGCAAAAGCAAATGTCAATTTTAAGCCCGTGACACGTCAGCAAAAAAAACTCGAAAAATGAAAAAATCGAAAAAATCAACTTTCTTAATAATCATCGTAGACCTTTATGTAGTACCTTTTTTTCATCAGAAGAACGAGATAAATCGATTGGCGTTAAAAAATTTCATCCAGAAAAAAATGCAAAAAAGTTAGCATGTCACCGTGAACTTTTGAGAAAAGTAGATTTTTTCAAACTTTGAACGGCTGTAGCGGCCGAACGAAAAATCCAATTTGAACGCGGTTTTAAATTCTGTGGTCCTTGAGCCCATATGAGTCGGATTCGACCAGAATTGGCGATTTTTTATTTTTGAGGAAAACCCGAAATTCTATCCAAGGGTCCCCCCTTCTTACTTTTGCTCAAAAATTGCACTAAAAATGATTTCCTTGAAAAACCACGGGTTCGAATCGGGGTTTCTATACATCACTGGAAAGATCTCATTAAGACGCTTCGGAAAATGTACTTGCGCAAAAACAAATGTCGATTTGAAGCCCGTGACGCGTCAGCAAAAAAAAACTCGAAAATGAAAAAAATCGAAAAAATCAACTTTTTTAATAATCATCGTAGGACATTAAAGTATGCCTTATTTTTTATCAGAAAAACGAGGTAAATCGATTGGCGTTAAAAAATTCAATGACAAAAAAGTTGACGAGAATATTTTTCGATTTTTCAGATTTAGCCGCAGCGGCTAAACGAAAAACCCAAATCGTGCGCGGTTTGCAAATCCGTGTCCCTTGTGTATAAATTAGTCGGATTGAATTAAAATTATATTATATTATTATATTATATTATATTATATTATTATATTATATTATATTATTATTATTATATTATATATGGGGGCACTTGGGCCGACCTTGAGTGACCTCTGCGGCCTTCGCAAGATGACCGCCAGTTAAATAAACCTGTTAAAAAATAGTTTTTCAGTTAAATAGACCTGTTTAAAAGCTGTTTTTTCTATATTGTTTCTTCATGTTTGAATATACTTAAATTAAAAGGTTCAACAGCTCTTGAAAAGGTCTATTTCATTGAAAAACGGCTTTTTAACAGGTCTGTTTAACTGGCGGTCATCTTGGGAAGGCAGTAAAGGTCACTCAAGGTCGGCTCAAGTGACCCCATACCTACTAACGTAATTAATGTTATTAGAATAAAAAAAATATTTAAGACTGGAATAAAACACTTTAACTTTTTTATACCACTATATTTTATTTATGTGACTAGTTTCGACCATTCACTGGTCATTTTCAAACATGAGTAAATTAAATTACGGCTTTACATGTCTTATATATTTATTACAGCGCTTCAAACAGCCGCCAACATTAAACAAAAATACCGACGAGAAGTTAGCCATAAAAATTCCAGCCATAGATTTCCCGGCGAATTTTAATTTTTATTTGTGTAGTGCCTTTCTGCGGGTGTATTTATCAACTACAAAATGTCAAAAGGCCATGAAAATTAAAACGAAAAAACCAAAATTATCTAACAGCTCATAAATTCACGGGTGGCGTTTAAAAAAAATCGTAACTCAAAAAGGGTATTGCAAAAAAAATTATTTTATTTTCGCAATGCCTTTCTGCAAGTACGTTGACAATTACAAATCGTCAAAAAACCGTGATGAATTTTTCTTATATTTTTTATTAAACATTAACAGAAATCGTGGCTGGCCCATTGTACGATTTTCTGTTAATGTTAAATAAAAAATATAAGAAAAATTCATCACGGTTTTTTGACGGTTTGTAATTGTTAACTGTACTTGCAGAAAGGCATTGCGAAAATAAAATAATTTTTTTTTGCAATGCCCTTTTTGAGTTACGATTTTTTTTAAACGCCACCCGTGAATTAATGAGCTGTTGGATAATTTTTGTTTTTTCGTTTTAATTTTCATGTCCTTTCGACAGTTTGTAGTTGATAAATACACCCACAGAAAGGCACTACACAAATAAAAATTAAAAATCGCACCGAAATGGTGGATGCGCCTGGAAATCTATGGCCGGAATTTTTATGGCTAACTTCTCGTCGGTAACAAAAATTATATTGTTTCTGATTAATTTGATGGTATTATTTAGCGGAACGAAGAATCGTTAATCAACCGCATTATCTGTTGAAGCATCTGCTGATTAATGGGCGAAATAACTGTAAGACACACCGAACAGGCCACTATATTATAATACCATTTATCACCACTGATTACCGACTATTATCTCCCACGTTGGCCAACTTTGTGCACGTATGCGTGCTGGTCTGTATATGTGTGTGTGTGTGTATTTAGGGAAGCTCTCATATATTTCCTCTCGCGCCTATTTCGTTTAAGATAAGGGTTTTTTTCATAAGGTGTAATCGCAATAGCCTTGGAAGAAAAAATTACCGCAATATATATATTTTCTTAATTACAAAAATATTGGGGCCGCGGTGGCCTAGTGAGTAGAGCTCCTGCTTGCGGGCCTCGTGGTCGTGGGTTCGAATCCCATCCGTGCGGTCACTTTTTCGGAACGAAGAAGTGGCCGTGCGGGTCCATGGATGTCCCCCCAATATTTATATAATATATAATTGAGTTTATATATAATAAATAATGAGAAATCAATATATATACAGTTAATTGAAAACTCTGGCGGAATGGACCAGTTTCCTACGCCAAGAATTTTTTTTTTTTTTAAATAATAGATTAAGGAATTTTTTGGTCTATAATTTTAAAACGATCATGGTTACATCAAATTTACATCGAATACGTTTTTTTCGAAATCTCGTTAATTTCTGAGTGAATTGTCGGTAAAAAAAATATTTTACGTCAGTTTTCTCAAGAAAAGAAAATAATTATTAAAACCAAATATCGGCCTTCGTTTGCGTACAAATTCTCAGCCTACGCAATTTAGATTTAATGGAATTAACAGCGAAGCAGTTTAATATTACTGCGGTACAACGAAAATAATTGTTGAACACGAATATCGGTTTCCGTTGTGTGCAAACTCTCAAATTACGCAATTTTGATTTAATGGCATCGACAAATTTGAAGTGCGCGTTTCCACGCAACGGGTAACAAAACCTTTTAATTACTACAATGCAAGAATGAGGCCATTTGTTAGGCCTGTACGTCTAAATTGTTTGTAATTTTTTTATTTTTTTATGGCGGTCATCGAACTTTGAAAAAAACTTCAGTTAATGTAACGGCGCATACATTTTCGGAGAGTGTGTGGGATTGTTTATTTTTTTTTCAAAGTGATCTAGGGGCCGGCACGTTCTTTTTATTTCTCCTATTGTTAGGCCTGTATGTCTAGATTGTTTATAAATTTTTAATTTTTTATGGCGGTCATCGAACTTTGAAAAAACTTCAGTTAATGTAACGGCGCATACATTTTCGGAGAGTGTGTGGGATTGTTTATTTTTTTTCAAAGTGATCCAGGGGCCGGCACGTTCTTTTTATTTCTCCTGTTGTTAGGCCTGCATGTCTAGATTGTTTATAAATTTTTAATTTTTTATAGCGGTCATCGAACTTTGAAAAAAACTTCAGTTAATGTGACGGCGCATACATTTTCGGAGAGTGTGTCGGATTGTTTATTTTTTTTCAAAGTGATCAAGAGGCCGGCACGTTTTTTTATTTCTCCTGTTGTTAGGCCTGTATGTCTAGATTGTTTATAATTTTTTAACTTTTTAATGGCGGTCATCGAACTGAAAAAAACTTCAGTTAATGTGAGGGAGCATACATTTTCGGAGAGTGTGTCGGATTGTTTATTTTTTTTCAAAGTGATCAAGGGGACGGCACGTTTTTTTTATTTCTCCATTTGTTAGGCCTGTATGTCTAGATTGTTTATAAATTTTTAACTTTTTTATGGCGGTCATCGAACTTTGAAAAAAACTTCAGTTAATGTAACGGCGCATACATTTTCGGAGAGTGTGTGGGATTGTTTATTTTTTTTCAAAGTGATCAAGAGGCCGGCACGTTTTTTTTATTTCTGCTGTTGTTAGGCCTGTATGTCTAGATTGTTTATAAATTTTTAACTTTTTTATGGCGGTCACCGAACTTTGAAAAAAACTTCAGTTAATGTAACGGCGCATGCATTTTCGGAGAGTGTGTGGGATTGTTTATTTTTTTTCAAAGTGATCAAGGCGCCGGCACGTTTTTTTTATTTCTGCTGTTGTTAGGCCTGTATGTCTAGATTGTTTATAAATTTTTAATTTTTTATGGCGGTCATCGAACTTTGAAAAAAACTTCAGTTAATGTAACGGCGCATACATTTTCGGAGAGTGTGTGGGATTGTTTATTTTTTTTCAAAGTGATCAAGAGGCCGGCACGTTTTTTTATTTCTCCTGTTGTTAGGCCTGTATATCTAGATTGTTTATAAATTTTTAACTTTTTTATGGCGGTCATCGAACTTTGAAAAAAACTTCAGTTAATGTGACGGCGCATACATTTTCGGAGAGTGTGTCGGATTGTTTATTTTTTTTCAAAGTGATCAAGGAGCCGGCACGTTCTTTTTATTTCTCCTGTTGTTAGGCCTGTATGTCTAGATTGTTTATAAATTTTTAACTTTTTTATGGCGGTCATCGAACTTTGAAAAAATCTTCAGTTAATGTGACGGCGCATACATTTTCGGAGAGTGGGACAAGTTTTTCCTATCTGTGTTGCCACCTCTGCTACCTCGACTGTACCATGAGCGATGTAGCGGAGGTGGTAATACAAATCTCTGCAACCAACCCTACCCATCTGTATTGTCACCTCTGCTGCACCATGAGTCGACCCGTCACGACCCGTTACGAAACATGTCTCTATTTCATTAAAAAGTGATGTTCCAATTTCAGCGATTGCAATTGCAGAAGTCTATAATTTGCTTGAAGGCCGAGGGAATAATTATGTTGTTAAAAATTTGCGTGGATGTAGCCAATTTATTTGTCTCGGGGTATCGCGATGTATGTCGGAGGGCGTCTTCGTGCATTTTAAGCGAAGTTCTCCATTTAGATCGAGAAAGATATGTTTCTGGGGGAGGTTTGGAAGCGTGTCACCCGGGCATCTTTAATTTCCTCCACGCAAACAGAAAGAGAGAGAGAGAGAGGTGGATTGTGAGTCGAGGACGGAGGGAATGTGAAAGGTGGAGGATACGATGTATCTTCGGTTAATCTGTAAAAATCTGCTGAAATGTGAATTTATTTTTTGGAATAAATATTAACGTTGAATTTTAAACAATTCATTTTTAAATACAAATTATATATATACAGCATCTTTATTTCAGTAACTTTTACATATTTAAGTTTTTGAGTTATTATTATTTGGTTAGTAATTCACTGTCTGGGCTATCGACCATCGATCTTTCTGCCCAATACAAATTAATATTTCCTATTTGATTGTTTAACCGTCCCTTGGTTACTCCACCGCGTTAAATTCACCGCGGTGGATCGTGCTGGCGCGAAACTGTAAAAAAAAATAGAATAACAATTGCCGCGGATTTAAAACTTTACTCTAAATCGTGTCCCTTAAATATCGAACAACACCCCTTTGGCATTTTATGAAATAATCAAACGTAAATCGAATTGCAATTCTGATGTTAAACATTTTTGCCGCCGGTAAAAAAAATATAAAAACAAATGCAACGAACTTGAAATTTTCCAAATTTACTCTAAACCGTCTCTGTTTTACGTTCCCTTGGAAATCTAACAATATCCCTTTAGACTATTACGAAATAATCAAACGTAAATCTAACTGATTGCAATTTCGGTGTTGAATATTTTCCACAGGTAAAAAAAAAATATAAAAACAAGCACCACGAACGTAAAACTTTGCAAATTAACTCAAAATCTATTTAACCGCAAGATCCAGTAAAAATCTGCAAACACCTTTTCACCAGATTTTGAGAATCGAACTGATTGTAATTCCAAAGTTGAGCATTTTTCCCCAACGGATAAAAAATACAAAAACGAACGCCACGAACTTGAAATTTGCCATTTTTGTTCAAAATTAATTTAATTTAATGATTCCCTAAGAATTTTCATACTCCTCCTCATTTCCTTCGATTTTTGTTAGTTCGAGAAGTAGCGAAGATTCAGGGAACATTCAATACTTTCGATCTTCATAATTCCATTTTCTTGCGTCAAGTCGACTTTGATCCCGCGAATTCTCCCACCGACAAAAAAATCGCTTATCGGGCTTTGTGTGCAAGCCAGAAGTTGGATTGCCCGATTCTCGTTTAACCCCTTGCTTTACATTTTTCGCCTTTGTAAAGTTTTGATTGGTTTATTAAAAATCTTTATAATATACGTTTTCCTAGTGAGTGATTTAATTAAACGATGCGCATTTTATTTTTAGACCATAAATTACGGGGCGAAATGTCGCAGCGTCTCGTGACATTTCTATTTATCTAGGAGGCGTCGCGGCGCCTTGTTTTCCAGAAATAATTACGGCGCGAATAAAACTTCAAAGAAATAATGCCTTTTAGATCCGTTGGCGGTTTGATGTATACGACGAAAGAAAGATGTTAACGGATGGCGGATGTGTGATGCATCGGCGTTGTCTGTGGGTGATTGGTGGCCATTGTGTTGGATCAATTGTATTGCCGCCGACCAACAAAGCGCGCATCCAGGTGACTTATTGCCTTAACAAGGAAGGGGGGCTTCCGGTTACGATGTGCTAATACACTTCTCCCCCGTTTTTCTTGATCGTCCAATATTTCCACGTAGACACCACTAAATTACGCACACTTTTTTAACCGCCCCCGGGAGACGTAATATATCAATTCCATCTTTCGCGAACTTTGCACCGTATAAAGGAACTAATGTCGGTCTAATTAATGCCCCCCTTTCAAGTCCGAAGTCGCGTATGTGCAAAGTTGAATTTGCGGAATTGGCAATTGGCAATTTGCGATTCCGTTAATTAGATCTACTTAGGCCGATTGGATTCGGTGAAATAATTGGGGTGTAATGCCCCCGGAGGCGGCGGCGCACATTGACCGTATAAATCAATCAGGGTGGGCTTTGGCACGGACTGGAGACGCGCGTATATTACGGTTTCGGCGGCGCCGAGACGCCTGAACCCGCGCCTAACCCTTTTGCACATCTGCAGCTTTAACGGTTATAATCTGGAATGGATCGCAGGATGCCGTGACCCTTGTAACGTTCATACTTTGATCACGTGGTCTCTGAAATTTCTAAATCCACTTACGAATAATGTATTTTTCACTTACTGGCAGTAAAAATATTCTTCCCTTGCTGGAAACAAAATGGCGACACTCGAAACTTGAACGCGAGGATGTGAAACATGCAACGCTTGATTAGAAAAATTCTTAAAAAATTATCACTATTGCAATCGTCCCTGAAATTTCTAAATCCACTTACGAATAATGTATTTTTGACTTACTGGCAGTAAAAATATTCTTCCCTTGCTGGAAACAAAATGGCGACACTCGAAACTTGAACGCGAGGATGTGAAACGTGCAACGCTCGATTAGAAAAATTCTTAAAAAATTATCACTCTTGCAATCGTCCCTGAAATTTCTAAATCCACTTACGAATAATGTATTTTTGACCTACTAGTAGTGAAAATATTCTTCCCTTGCTGGAAACAAAATGGCGACACTCGAAACTTGAACGCGAGGATGTGAAACGTGCAACGCTCGATTAGAAACATTCTTAAAAAATTATCACTCTTGAAATCGTCCCTGAAATTTCTAAATCCACTTACGAATGATGTATTTTTGACTTACTGGCAGTAAAAATATTCTTCCCTTGCTGGAAACAAAATGGCGATACTCGAAACTTGAACGCGAGGATGTGAAACGTGCAACGCTCGATTAGAAAAATTCTTAAAAAATTATCACTCTTGCAATCGTCCCTGAAATTTCTAAATCCACTTACGAATAATGTATTTTTGACCTACTAGTAGTGAAAATATTCTTCCCTTGCTAGAAACAAAATGGCGACACTCGAAACTTGAACGCGAGGATGTGAAACATGCAACGCTTGATTAGAAAAATTCTTAAAAAATTATCACTATTGCAATCGTCCCTGAAATTTCTAAATCCACTTACGAATAATGTATTTTTGACTTACTGGCAGTAAAAATATTCTTCCCTTGCTGGAAACAAAATGGCGACACTCGAAACTTGAACGCGAGGATGTGAAACGTGCAACGCTCGATTAGAAAAATTCTTAAAAAATTATCACTCTTGCAATCGTCCCTGAAATTTCTAAATCCACTTACGAATAATGTATTTTTGACCTACTAGTAGTGAAAATATTCTTCCCTTGCTGGAAACAAAATGGCGACACTCGAAACTTGAACGCGAGGATGTGAAACGTGCAACGCTCGATTAGAAACATTCTTAAAAAATTATCACTCTTGAAATCGTCCCTGAAATTTCTAAATCCACTTACGAATGATGTATTTTTGACTTACTGGCAGTAAAAATATTCTTCCCTTGCTGGAAACAAAATGGCGATACTCGAAACTTGAACGCGAGGATGTGAAACGTGCAACGCTCGATTAGAAACATTCTTAAAAAATTATCACTCTTGAAATCGTCCCTGAAATTTCTAAATCCACTTACGAATGATGTATTTTTGACTTACTGGCAGTAAAAATATTCTTCCCTTGCTAGAAACAAAATGGCGACACTCGAAACTTGAACGCGAGGATGTGAAACGTGCAACGCTTGATTAGAAAAATTCTTAAAAAATTATCACTCTTGCAATCGTCCCTGAAATTTCTAAATCCACTTACGAATAATGTATTTTTGACCTACTAGTAGTGAAAATATTCTTCCCTTGCTGGAAACAAAATGGCGACACTCGAAACTTGAACGCGAGGATGTGAAACGTGCAACGCTCGATTAGAAACATTCTTAAAAAATTATCACTCTTGAAATCGTCCCTGAAATTTCTAAATCCACTTACGAATGATGTATTTTTGACTTACTGGCAGTAAAAATATTCTTCCCTTGCTGGAAACAAAATGGCGACACTCGAAACTTGAACGCGAGGATGTGAAACGTGCAACGCTCGATTAGAAAAATTCTTAAAAAATTATCACTCTTGAAATCGTCCCTGAAATTTCTAAATCCACTTACGAATAATGTATTTTTGACCTACTAGTAGTGAAAATATTCTTCCCTTGCTGGAAACAAAATGGCGACACTCGAAACTTGAACGCGAGGATGTGAAACGTGCAACGCTCGATTAGAAAAATTCTTAAAAAATTATCACTCTTGAAATCGTCCCTGAAATTTCTAAATCCACTTACGAATAATGTATTTTTGACCTACTAGTAGTGAAAATATTCTTCCCTTGCTGGAAACAAAATGGCGACACTCGAAACTTGAACGCGAGGATGTGAAACGTGCAACGCTCGATTAGAAAAATTCTTAAAAAATTATCACTCTTGAAATCGTCCCTGAAATTTCTAAATCCACTTACGAATAATGTATTTTTGACCTACTAGTAGTGAAAATATTCTTCCCTTGCTGGAAACAAAATGGCGACACTCGAAACTTGAACGCGAGGATGTGAAACGTGCAACGCTCGATTAGAAAAATTCTTAAAAAATTATCACTCTTGCAATCGTCCCTGAAATTTCTAAATCCACTTACGAATAATGTATTTTTGACCTACTAGTAGTGAAAATATTCTTCCCTTGCTGGAAACAAAATGGCGACACTCGAAACTTGAACGCGAGGATGTGAAACGTGCAACGCTCGATTAGAAAAATTCTTAAAAAATTATCACTCTTGAAATCGTCCCTGAAATTTCTAAATCCACTTACGAATAATGTATTTTTGACCTACTAGTAGTGAAAATATTCTTCCCTTGCTGGAAACAAAATGGCGACACTCGAAACTTGAACGCGAGGATGTGAAACGTGCAACGCTCGATTAGAAAAATTCTTAAAAAATTATCACTCTTGAAATCGTCCCTGAAATTTCTAAATCCACTTACGAATAATGTATTTTTGACCTACTAGTAGTGAAAATATTCTTCCCTTGCTGGAAACAAAATGGCGACACTCGAAACTTGAACGCGAGGATGTGAAACGTGCAACGCTCGATTAGAAAAATTCTTAAAAAATTATCACTCTTGCAATCGTCCCTGAAATTTCTAAATCCACTTACGAATAATGTATTTTTGACCTACTAGTAGTGAAAATATTCTTCCCTTGCTGGAAACAAAATGGCGACACTCGAAACTTGAACGCGAGGATGTGAAACGTGCAACGCTCGATTAGAAAAATTCTTAAAAAATTATCACTCTTGCAATCGTCCCTGAAATTTCTAAATCCACTTACGAATAATGTATTTTTGACCTACTAGTAGTGAAAATATTCTTCCCTTGCTGGAAACAAAATGGCGACACTCGAAACTTGAACGCGAGGATGTGAAACGTGCAACGCTCGATTAGAAAAATTCTTAAAAAATTATCACTCTTGCAATCGTCCCTGAAATTTCTAAATCCACTTACGAATAATGTATTTTTGACCTACTAGTAGTGAAAATATTCTTCCCTTGCTGGAAACAAAATGGCGACACTCGAAACTTGAACGCGAGGATGTGAAACGTGCAACGCTCGATTAGAAAAATTCTTAAAAAATTATCACTCTTGAAATCGTCCCTGAAATTTCTAAATCCACTTACGAATAATGTATTTTTGACCTACTAGTAGTGAAAATATTCTTCCCTTGCTGGAAACAAAATGGCGACACTCGAAACTTGAACGCGAGGATGTGAAACGTGCAACGCTCGATTAGAAAAATTCTTAAAAAATTATCACTCTTGAAATCGTCCCTGAAATTTCTAAATCCACTTACGAATAATGTATTTTTGACCTACTAGTAGTGAAAATATTCTTCCCTTGCTGGAAACAAAATGGCGACACTCGAAACTTGAACGCGAGGATGTGAAACGTGCAACGCTCGATTAGAAAAATTCTTAAAAAATTATCACTCTTGAAATCGTCCCTGAAATTTCTAAATCCACTTACGAATAATGTATTTTTGACCTACTAGTAGTGAAAATATTCTTCCCTTGCTGGAAACAAAATGGCGACACTCGAAACTTGAACGCGAGGATGTGAAACGTGCAACGCTCGATTAGAAAAATTCTTAAAAAATTATCACTCTTGCAATCGTCCCTGAAATTTCTAAATCCACTTACGAATAATGTATTTTTGACCTACTAGTAGTGAAAATATTCTTCCCTTGCTGGAAACAAAATGGCGACACTCGAAACTTGAACGCGAGGATGTGAAACGTGCAACGCTCGATTAGAAACATTCTTAAAAAATTATCACTCTTGAAATCGTCCCTGAAATTTCTAAATCCACTTACGAATGATGTATTTTTGACTTACTGGCAGTAAAAATATTCTTCCCTTGCTGGAAACAAAATGGCGACACTCGAAACTTGAACGCGAGGATGTGAAACGTGCAACGCTCGATTAGAAAAATTCTTAAAAAATTATCACTCTTGAAATCGTCCCTGAAATTTCTAAATCCACTTACGAATAATGTATTTTTGACCTACTAGTAGTGAAAATATTCTTCCCTTGCTGGAAACAAAATGGCGACACTCGAAACTTGAACGCGAGGATGTGAAACGTGCAACGCTCGATTAGAAAAATTCTTAAAAAATTATCACTCTTGAAATCGTCCCTGAAATTTCTAAATCCACTTACGAATAATGTATTTTTGACCTACTAGTAGTGAAAATATTCTTCCCTTGCTGGAAACAAAATGGCGACACTCGAAACTTGAACGCGAGGATGTGAAACGTGCAACGCTCGATTAGAAAAATTCTTAAAAAATTATCACTCTTGCAATCGTCCCTGAAATTTCTAAATCCACTTACGAATAATGTATTTTTGACCTACTAGTAGTGAAAATATTCTTCCCTTGCTGGAAACAAAATGGCGACACTCGAAACTTGAACGCGAGGATGTGAAACGTGCAACGCTCGATTAGAAAAATTCTTAAAAAATTATCACTCTTGCAATCGTCCCTGAAATTTCTAAATCCACTTACGAATAATGTATTTTTGACCTACTAGTAGTGAAAATATTCTTCCCTTGCTGGAAACAAAATGGCGACACTCGAAACTTGAACGCGAGGATGTGAAACGTGCAACGCTCGATTAGAAAAATTCTTAAAAAATTATCACTCTTGAAATCGTCCCTGAAATTTCTAAATCCACTTACGAATAATGTATTTTTGACCTACTAGTAGTGAAAATATTCTTCCCTTGCTGGAAACAAAATGGCGACACTCGAAACTTGAACGCGAGGATGTGAAACGTGCAACGCTCGATTAGAAACATTCTTAAAAAATTATCACTCTTGAAATCGTCCCTGAAATTTCTAAATCCACTTACGAATAATGTATTTTTGACCTACTAGTAGTGAAAATATTCTTCCCTTGCTGGAAACAAAATGGCGACACTCGAAACTTGAACGCGAGGATGTGAAACGTGCAACGCTCGATTAGAAACATTCTTAAAAAATTATCACTCTTGAAATCGTCCCTGAAATTTCTAAATCCACTTACGAATGATGTATTTTTGACTTACTGGCAGTAAAAATATTCTTCCCTTGCTGGAAACAAAATGGCGACACTCGAAACTTGAACGCGAGGATGTGAAACGTGCAACGCTCGATTAGAAACATTCTTAAAAAATTATCACTCTTGAAATCGTCTCTGAAATTTCTAAATCCACTTACGAATGATGTATTTTTGACTTACTGGCAGTAAAAATATTCTTCCCTTGCTGGAAACAAAATGGCGACACTCGAAACTTGAACGCGAGGATGTGAAACGTGCAACGCTCGATTAGAAACATTCTTAAAAAATTATCACTCTTGAAATCGTCCCTGAAATTTCTAAATCCACTTACGAATGATGTATTTTTGACTTACTGGCAGTAAAAATATTCTTCCCTTGCTAGAAACAAAATGGCGACACTCGAAACTTGAACGCGAGGATGTGAAACGTGCAACGCTTGATTAGAAAAATTCTTAAAAAATTATCACTCTTGCAATCGTCCCTGAAATTTCTAAATCCACTTACGAATAATGTATTTTTGACCTACTAGTAGTGAAAATATTCTTCCCTTGCTGGAAACAAAATGGCGACACTCGAATCTTGAACGCGAGGATGTGAAACGTGCAACGCTTGATTAGAAAAATTCTTAAAAAATTATCACTCTTGAAATCGTCCCTGAAATTTCTAAATCCACTTACGAATAATGTATTTTTGACCTACTAGTAGTGAAAATATTCTTCCCTTGCTGGAAACAAAATGGCGGCACTCGAAACTTGAACGCGAGGATGTGAAACATGCAACGCTTGATTAGAAAAATTCTTAAAAAATTATCACTCTTGCAATCGTCCCTGAAATTTCTAAATCCACTTACGAATAATGTATTTTTGACCTACTAGTAGTGAAAATATTCTTCCCTTGCTGGAAACAAAATGGCGACACTCGAAACTTGAACGCGAGGATGTGAAACGTGCAACGCTCGATTAGAAAAATTCTTAAAAAATTTTCACTCTCGCAATCGTCCCTGAAATTTCTAAATCCACTTACGAATAATGTATTTTTGACCTACTAGCAGTAAAAATATTCTTCCCTTGCTGGAAACAAAATGGCGACACTCGAAACTTGAACGCGAGGATGTGAAACGTGCAACGCTCGATTAGAAAAATTCTTAAAAAATTATCACTCTTGCAATCGTCCCTGAAATTTCTAAATCCACTTACGAATAATGTATTTTTGACCTACTAGTAGTGAAAATATTATTCCCTTGCTGGAAACAAAATGGCGACACTCGAAACTTGAGTAAGAGGATGTGAAGCGTGAAAAATTCTTAAAAAAAATATAATTTGTGGAATCGTGCAAGGGGTACGCTAAGGTTTTCAATTTCAAACAGGTCTAGATAACTGCAATTCATTAAAAGCAAAACTCCAGATGTCAAACCGAAGTTTCACGAATCCTAAAATGGAGGCAATAAAAAAATAAATTGAAGGACTCAGTTCGAAGGGAATCCTTGAATGCTAAATTTACTCGTCCTAAATCGCACGAACACGCACGAAAGTGTGTGACACGATCATTTTTATGGTAAAACAATTTTCAATTTAATTTCGGATTATGCAATTTATTAGAGAGATTTATCATCATCTGATGAGCTGTATATTCGTTGCCTGGAATTAAGGAAGTGCTGATAATAGCGTGGGTCGGTGGTCGGTGTCTAGGATGATGGAGTGGCGAAAGGAAGAGGAAATTCATAATTCCGCTGCGGCGAGTGCCATTATTCGTCCATTAAAAGTCCGCCAGAGTTTCAATTAATAGGGGGAAAGGAGTTTATAGTCCCTTAAAACTAAATTACAATCGTCCCAAATATCAACACACAATTAAAACTTTACGCGGAATTTCGCGCAAGAATTCCTCCCCCAATCTGGCGAACTTAAATGTTGAAAATAGTCCGTTATTTATAAAAAAAAAAACGTCGTGATAAATTAAGGGGGTGATAAGTTGAATGGAGCTCTTCATATTATTTTTTTTTCTTCTTTCTTTCACCGGGTGAAAAATGTGCGTGCCTAATGCGGCAGAACATAACTTTTTGGGAGAGCATAGATCACACATACACTTTGGGTGGGGAAGGAACATCCGAGTCCTGGATGGGAGAGATATATCAAACTGATGTCTTTAAATTTGCGGTCTGAATGGAAACGGACTCGATTATCGCCGCCGTTCATCACCCCCTTTTTGCGCCCTACATCAAATTACCCGAGGAATGGGTCCCACCTGTTTCCGGAAAATGGGAACACTAATACACCATTCGGAAAAAACTGGCAATTTAGGATTGCGTCTATCAAAGATGTACTTCTTTCAGGCATTTAGGGTTAAGCGACATTCTTATATACTGAAGGGGTGTTTTTGTATTTTTACAGGGGCATAAAGTAGAATCAATTTTGAGTTAATCTGGAAAGTTTCAAGTTGGTGGCAACTGTTTTAATATTTTTTTTATCGCGCGAAAAAATGTATAACTTAAAAATAGCACTAAGCGACGTTCTTGCGCAATTATCTCCGAATCTACAGGAGGGGTGTTTTTGGATTTTTACAGGGGCATAAAGTAGAATCAATTTTGAGTTAATTTGGAAAGTTTCAAGTTGGTGGCAATTGTTTTAATATTTTTTTTATCGCGCGAAAAAATGTATAACTTAAAAATAGCACTAAGCGACGTTCTTGCGCAATTATCTCGGAATCTACAGGAGGGGTGTTTTTGGATTTTTACAGGGGCATAAAGTAGAATCAATTTTGAGTTAATCTGGAAAGTTTCAAGTTGGTGGCAACTGTTTTAATATTTTTTTTATCGCGCGAGAAAATGTATAACTTAAAAATAGCACTGAGCGACGTTCTTGCGCAATTATCTCCGAATCTACAGGAGGGGTGTTTTTGGATTTTTACAGGGGCATAAAGTAGAATCAATTTTGAGTTAATCTGGAAAGTTTCAAGTTGGTGGCAACTGTTTTAATATTTTTTTTATCGCGCGAGAAAATGTATAACTTAAAAATAGCACTAAGCGACGTTCTTGCGCAATTATCTCAGAATCTACAGGAGGGGTGTTTTTGGATTTTTACAGGGGCATAAAGTAGAATCAATTTTGAGTTAATTTGGAAAGTTTCAAGTTGGTGGCAATTGTTTTAATATTTTTTTTATCGCGCGAAAAAATGTATAACTTAAAAATAGCACTAAGCGACGTTCTTGCGCAATTATCTCGGAATCTACAGGAGGGGTGTTTTTGGATTTTTACAGGGGCATAAAGTAGAATCAATTTTGAGTTAATCTGGAAAGTTGTAAGTTGGTGGCAATTGTTTTAATATTTTTTTTATCGCGCGAAAAAATGTATAACTTAAAAATAGCACTAAGCGACGTTCTTGCGCAATTATCTCCGAATCTACAGGAGGGGTGTTTTTGGATTTTTACAGGGGCATAAAGTAGAATCAATTTTGAGTTAATCTGGAAAGTTTCAAGTTGGTGGCAACTGTTTTAATATTTTTTTTATCGCGCGAGAAAATGTATAACTTAAAAATAGCACTAAGCGACGTTCTTGCGCAATTATCTCAGAATCTACAGGAGGGGTGTTTTTGGATTTTTACAGGGGCATAAAGTAGAATCAATTTTGAGTTAATCTGGAAAGTTTCAAGTTGGTGGCAACTGTTTTAATATTTTTTTTATCGCGCGAAAAAATGTATAACTTAAAAATAGCACTAAGCGACGTTCTTGCGCAATTATCTCCGAATCTACAGGAGGGGTGTTTTTGGATTTTTACAGGGGCATAAAGTAGAATCAATTTTGAGTTAATCTGGAAAGTTGTAAGTTGGTGGCAATTGTTTTAATATTTTTTTTATCGCGCGAAAAAATGTATAACTTAAAAATAGCACTAAGCGACGTTCTTGCGCAATTATCTCCGAATCTACAGGAGGGGTGTTTTTGGATTTTTACAGGGGCATAAAGTAGAATCAATTTTGAGTTAATCTGGAAAGTTTCAAGTTGGTGGCAACTGTTTTAATATTTTTTTTATCGCGCGAGAAAATGTATAACTTAAAAATAGCACTAAGCGACGTTCTTGCGCAATTATCTCCGAATCTACAGGAGGGGTGTTTTTGGATTTTCACAGGGGCATAAAGTAGAATCAATTTTGAGTTAATCTGGAAAGTTTCAAGTTGGTGGCAACTGTTTTAATATTTTTTTTATCGCGCGAAAAAATGTATAACTTAAAAATAGCACTAAGCGACGTTCTTGCGCAATTATCTCGGAATCTACAGGAGGGGTGTTTTTGGATTTTTACAGGGGCATAAAGTAGAATCAATTTTGAGTTAATCTGGAAAGTTTCAAGTTGGTGGCAACTGTTTTAATATTTTTTTTATCGCGCGAAAAAATGTATAACTTAAAAATAGCACTAAGCGACGTTCTTGCGCAATTATCTCCGAATCTACAGGAGGGGTGTTTTTGGATTTTTACAGGGGCATAAAGTAGAATCAATTTTGAGTTAATCTGGAAAGTTTCAAGTTGGTGGCAACTGTTTTAATATTTTTTTTATCGCGCGAGAAAATGTATAACTTAAAAATAGCACTAAGCGACGTTCTTGCGCAATTATCTCAGAATCTACAGGAGGGGTGTTTTTGGATTTTTACAGGGGCATAAAGTAGAATCAATTTTGAGTTAATTTGGAAAGTTTCAAGTTGGTGGCAATTGTTTTAATATTTTTTTTATCGCGCGAAAAAATGTATAACTTAAAAATAGCACTAAGCGACGTTCTTGCGCAATTATCTCGGAATCTACAGGAGGGGTGTTTTTGGATTTTTACAGGGGCATAAAGTAGAATCAATTTTGAGTTAATCTGGAAAGTTGTAAGTTGGTGGCAATTGTTTTAATATTTTTTTTATCGCGCGAAAAAATGTATAACTTAAAAATAGCACTAAGCGACGTTCTTGCGCAATTATCTCCGAATCTACAGGAGGGGTGTTTTTGGATTTTTACAGGGGCATAAAGTAGAATCAATTTTGAGTTAATCTGGAAAGTTTCAAGTTGGTGGCAACTGTTTTAATATTTTTTTTATCGCGCGAGAAAATGTATAACTTAAAAATAGCACTAAGCGACGTTCTTGCGCAATTATCTCAGAATCTACAGGAGGGGTGTTTTTGGATTTTCACAGGGGCATAAAGTAGAATCAATTTTGAGTTAATCTGGAAAGTTTCAAGTTGGTGGCAACTGTTTTAATATTTTTTTTATCGCGCGAAAAAATGTATAACTTAAAAATAGCACTAAGCGACGTTCTTGCGCAATTATCTCGGAATCTACAGGAGGGGTGTTTTTGGATTTTTACAGGGGCATAAAGTAGAATCAATTTTGAGTTAATCTGGAAAGTTTCAAGTTGGTGGCAACTGTTTTAATATTTTTTTTATCGCGCGAAAAAATGTATAACTTAAAAATAGCACTAAGCGACGTTCTTGCGCAATTATCTCCGAATCTACAGGAGGGGTGTTTTTGGATTTTTACAGGGGCATAAAGTAGAATCAATTTTGAGTTAATCTGGAAAGTTTCAAGTTGGTGGCAACTGTTTTAATATTTTTTTTATCGCGCGAGAAAATGTATAACTTAAAAATAGCACTAAGCGACGTTCTTGCGCAATTATCTCAGAATCTACAGGAGGGGTGTTTTTGGATTTTTACAGGGGCATAAAGTAGAATCAATTTTGAGTTAATCTGGAAAGTTTCAAGTTGGTGGCAACTGTTTTAATATTTTTTTTATCGCGCGAAAAAATGTATAACTTAAAAATAGCACTAAGCGACGTTCTTGCGCAATTATCTCGGAATCTACAGGAGGGGTGTTTTTGGATTTTTACAGGGGCATAAAGTAGAATCAATTTTGAGTTAATCTGGAAAGTTTCAAGTTGGTGGCAACTGTTTTAATATTTTTTTTATCGCGCGAAAAAATGTATAACTTAAAAATAGCACTAAGCGACGTTCTTGCGCAATTATCTCCGAATCTACTGGAGGGGTGTTTTTGGATTTTACAGGGGCATAAAGTAGAATCAATTTTGAGTTAATCTGGAAAGTTTCAAGTTGGTGGCAATTGTTTTAATATTTTTTTTGAGCGCGAAATGTAATTGTTTTGTATTATTTGTTTAACGCGCAATTAATTAAATACAGCAAGCGTTCTTATTTAAATCTTTTACAGGCAATTGTAAAGCCCTGTCGCGTATGTGCGAGACACAACGAAATATATTTGGTCGGAATTATAAGGAAAATCGATTTCTCAATTCCTTGGAGTTTTAATTAAACGCATTTTATATGCGAGACAGTTTAATTCCCCGAAGGAGGGCGCGCAGTGTTTATATTTTTCATTACCGGGAGGGAGAAAGAGGTGCTCGGAAATTGGCGAACGGTTCAGAATTTTTAATTGTTTCGCAGATGGTTGCGAATATTTAATAAACAAGACACATTCTTTGTTCTTTGATAAATTCAGGAGAATTTAAAAATATTGTGTACCCTACGGCAAAATTCTCCCAGCAGAGTTTCATTAAATGTACAAGACAATTAATGAGAAATTCTGCTTTATGAACTTTTAAACTTGCATTGTACAAAATTTTAAAAACAATTAATAAGTATTATACAAAATATAACTGGATTACATGTTACACCATCCTTAATTTCTATCATTGGTGTGTTGAATTTTAGTCTTTTAATCAAGATCAGACAATTAAGGGAACTGTTAATTAATTCGAGTGTAAGTGCAGTGCTAAAATTTTCCTCTTTTGCGTTGAAAGCCCGCAGACATAAATGGACATGCGGGATGCGGGTGTTTTGGAAATGAATGGGAATCCATGGTAACATGCAGCCCCTGGCGCAGTTTAATAAATAAATTACACATACACCCAATCGCACACATGCAGAGTATAAACTAGAAATCAATTGCTGATTCGGACTGAAAAGCGGCAGATTTTTTTTTTCGATTTTTCAGCGCATTGTCGAAACGGATTGAATTTTAATCGCGACCATTTGCATTTATTATTGATAATTGAGTACCTTTGTTACGGACAAGCTAATTCAGGTCACAGCTTTATATGAAAGCCTTAAATTTCTACAAATCTGCCAAAAATTTTCCGTAAAAATTTAAGATTTTTTCATTTTAAACATTCTCTTACTCTTAATCGGGATAGCAGGAAAAATTACTACGTATACCAAACCAATACAAGATTTTAGGGATCTGTTATTGATTAGAACGAAAGTTAAAAACCTAATTTCCCCCCATTGACGAAGTTACGCCTTCTTCGATATTTATTTCGAATTTAGTTTCGCGGTGATTCGATTTGTAAGAGACTGAAAGGGAGGTCCGCGAGGGTGGAAAAAGTTGCCCCTGCGAACACAAACAAGATAACATCATCTCCTCCATTTTCCTCCGTTTCTCTCCCTCGCAAGAACAAGTTTCGCACAAGTGAAAACAACTCGGACACGCGCGCGCGCCCCAGAAGTAAAGCAAAAAAAATATATACAGAAAATTTAATTAGCCAACCGAGAATATCGAATTATTATCGCTCGGTTAACTTTTAATTCATCGCTGCGAAATTAATTGCATCTGTTATTGTTATTAATTTCTCTTGGATTTCTTTTTAAATGCTAAAACGGAACTTAAAATCGAAACAAATCACTTTGAATTATCACTCAAAATCACTCATCAATATCAGTGCTTTAATATTCACGCAAACGGTCAAAACATTCTGCAGATGGTTTTTGAGTTATTCTAATAGAAACCAGAAAGTGTCAATATTTTTCAATAAATATTTAGAAAAAGTGAAAATTCGTTTAAAATCGAGCAAATCACTTTGAATTATCACTCAAAATCACTCATCAACATCAGTGCTTTAATATCCATGCAAATGATCAAAACATTCTGCAGATGGTTTTTAAGTTATTCTAACAGAAACCAGAAAGTGTTAATATTTTTTAATTAATATTTAGAAAAAGTGAAAATTCGTTTAAAATCGTGCAAATCACTTTGAATTATCACTTGAAATCACTCATCAATATCAGTGCTTTAATATCCATGCAAATGATCAAAACATTCTGCAGATGGTTTTTAAGTTATTCTAACAGAAACCAGAAAGTGTTAATATTTTTTAATTAATATTTAGAAAAAGTGAAAATTCGTTTAAAATCGAGCAAATCACTTTGAATTATCACTTGAAATCACTCATCAATATCAGTGCTTTAATATCCATGCAAATCATCAAAACATTCTGCAGATGGTTTTTGAGTTATTCTAACAGAAACTGGAAAGTGTCAATATTTTTCAATAAATATTTAAAAAAAGTGGAAATTCGTTTAAAATCAAGCAAATCACTTTGAGTTATCACTTGAAATCACTCATCAATTTCAGTGCTTTAATATTCATTCAAATGATCAAAACATTCTGCAGATGGTTTTTGAGTTATTCTAACAGAAACCGGAAAGTGTCAATATTTTTCAATTAATATTTAAAAAAAGTGAAAATTCGTTTAAAATCGAGCAAATCACTTTGAATTATCACTTGAAATCACTCATCAATATCAGTGCTTTAATATCCACGCAAATGATCAAAACATTCTGCAGATGGTTTTTAAGTTATTCTAACAGAAACCAGAAAGTGTTAATATTTTTTAATTAATATTTAGAAAAAGTGAAAATTCGTTTAAAATCGTGCAAATCACTTTGAATTATCACTTGAAATCACTCATCAATATCAGTGCTTTAATATCCATGCAAATGATCAAAACATTCTGCAGATGGTTTTTAAGTTATTCTAACAGAAACCAGAAAGTGTTAATATTTTTTAATTAATATTTAGAAAAAGTGAAAATTCGTTTAAAATCGAGCAAATCACTTTGAATTATCACTTGAAATCACTCATCAATATCAGTGCTTTAATATCCATGCAAATCATCAAAACATTCTGCAGATGGTTTTTGAGTTATTCTAACAGAAACCGGAAAGTGTCAATATTTTTCAATAAATATTTAAAAAAAGTGGAATTTCGTTTAAAATCAAGCAAATCACTTTGAGTTATCACTTGAAATCACTCATCAATTTCAGTGCTTTAATATTCATTCAAATGATCAAAACATTCTGCAGATGGTTTTTGAGTTATTCTAACAGAAACCGGAAAGTGTCAATATTTTTCAATTAATATTTAAAAAAAGTGAAAATTCGTTTAAAATCGAGCAAATCACTTTGAATTATCACTTGAAATCACTCAACAATATCAGTGCTTTAATATCCATGCAAATCATCAAAACATTCTGCAGATGGTTTTTGAGTTATTCTAACAGAAACCGGAAAGTGTCAATATTTTTCAATTAATATTTAAAAAAAAGTGAAAATTCGTTTAAAATCGAGCAAATCACTTTGAATTATCACTTGAAATCACTCACCAATATCAGTGCTTTAATATCCACGCAAATGATCAAAACATTCTGCAGATGGTTTTTGAGTTATTCTAACAGAAACCGGAAAATGTCAATATTTTTCAATAAATATTTAGAAACAGTGAAAATTCGTTTAAAATTGAGCAAATCACTTTGAGTTATGACTTGAAATCACTGATCAATATCAGTGCTTTAATATCCATGCAAATGATCAAAACATTCTGCAGATGGTTTTTGAGAAAATTTTCAAATCTTGGGAAAAAGTGAAAGTTCGCATTTTGACGGGCGTAAAGTCGAACTTTCCGCCCTAGGTCGGAAAAAATGAAAATTAAGCTCAGATCCGTAATCAGCAACTCAGTTTCAAAGTTTATTACAAATATATGCACTTATGTGCTATTTGCCTCATTTTGAATTCCTTTGCAAAAGATTTGTTTGCGGAGGCGTGTTTTCCAATCGGTTTTCAATATATCAAACGTGCGCTGGCTAAATAGTCCGGTTCCGTTCGCATGCAGACCTCGACAAATATTTACAACAATTTAGTCTCGGCTCCGGGTAATAAATGGATATTCGTTTGGTTTGTTTGACTAGGATATTACGAATTATGGGCACAAACAAGCCCGTGGTTAAACACACGTGTGTGTGTGTGTGTGTGTGTGCCGCAGCTGAAGGGGGTCGGGCGCCACATGCGGCGAACGTTTTATTGTCACCTTCGTTTGTTCTGTTTACAAGGAAAATGTTTATTTTGAAAATTGCCATTGTTAAATTTTGAAAATTGGGTCAGAATCGATTGCCGGGATCGAGGACCTATTTTCGTCCATTCGCCAATGGAAATCTGCGAGGGGGTGGGTGAGGATGTGGATTGGGGATGGCGTCGTCGTCGTCGGCTTCGCTCCCATCCCCCCATTGTCCTTCGGCGCCGAGACAAGGTCGCGCCCCGGCGCTAATTGTGAAATGTGACACGTCGCAATCGATATCCGCCCTGCAGGGACATCGCATCGAAATTTATTTAGAGATGACGTTAAATCATGGTTGGCTGGGTAATATTTGTCAAAAAATTGAAGTTGGGTGGTGGCACCTGAAGAGCTAAGGAAATTAATTCGGGCGCTGAAATATTCGTGCTTAATTCGTTAGATTGCGGGCGTACGTGACCGCGACTCGTTCGCGGATCAAATCGATAAATTTTCAATTATACGCGGAAAGCTTTCCGGGCACGGAAAAAGCTTGCACATCGGAATCCCCCCGAAATCACGTTTCGGGATCTCCACGAATGTCCGCAATCCGCCGACTGCAATTCTCTCGCGGATCAAAGCGTGCCGCTGAATTTGAAGAATGGTTCCATCACGATCTTATCGTGTCTAACTGGAAAACTCTCGTATTCGGCAATGAAAAAATTCGAAAAGTCGAATTCAATCAAAGTATTTTTTTTTAATTTAGCCGCAGCGGCTAAACGAAGACTCCGAATTGAACGCGGTTTACAAATCCGTGCTCCTCGTGTGCTAATTAGTCGGATTTAATTAAACTTGACGATTAAAATTTTATTTGATCGGACGTGAAAATTTGTAATAATTTCGGCGGTTCGAAAAAAATAGAAAAATAATTGCCGCAGACTTAAAACTTTCTTAAATTACTCAAAATTCATTAAAGAATGTCTCCGTGAAAAAAGTACATGAATTCCATCATTAGATTTTGATGAAATTTTATTTGATCGGACGTGAAAATTTGTAATATTTTGGCGGTTCGAAAAAAATAGAAAAACAATTGTCGCATACTTGAAATTTTCTAAAATTACTCAAAATGCATTAAAGAATGTCTCCATGAAAAAAGTACATAAATTCCATCATTAGATTTTGATGAAATTTTATTTGATCGGACGTGAAAATTTGTAATAATTTTGGCGGCTCGAAAAAAATAGAAAAACAATTGTCGCATACTTGAAATTTTCTAAAATTACTCAAAATGCATTAAAGAATGTCTCCATGAAAAAAGTACATAAATTCCATCATTAGATTTTGATGAAATTTTATTTGATCGGACGTGAAAATTTGTAATAATTTTGGCGGTTCGAAAAAAATAGAAAAATAATTGCCGCAGACTTAAAACTTTCTAAAATTACTCAAAATGCATTAAAGAATGTCTCCGTGAAAAAAGTACATAAATTCCATCATTAGATTTTGATGAAATTTTATTTGATCGGACGTGAAAATTTGTAATAATTTTGGCGGTTCGAAAAAAATAGAAAAATAATTGCCGCAGACTTAAAACTTTCTAAAATTACTCAAAATGCATTAAAGAATGTCTCCGTGAAAAAAGTACATAAATTCCATCATTAGATTTTGATGAAATTTTATTTGATCGGACGTGAAAATTTGTAATAATTTTGGCGGTTCGAAAAAAATAGAAAAATAATTGCCGCAGACTTAAAACTTTCTAAAATTACTCAAAATGCATTAAAGAATGTCTCCATGAAAAAAGTACATAAATTCCATCATTAGATTTTGATGAAATTTTATTTGATCGGACGTGAAAATTTGTAATAATTTTGACGGTTCGAAAAAAATAGAAACATAATTGCCGCAGACTTAAAACTTTCTAAAATTACTCAAAATGCATTAAAGAATGTCTCCGTGAAAAAAGTACATAAATTCCATCATTAGATTTTGATGAAATTTTATTTGATCGGACGTGAAAATTTGTAATAATTTTGACGGTTCGAAAAAAATAGAAACATAATTGCCGCAGACTTAAAACTTTCTAAAATTACTCAAAATGCATTAAAGAATGTCTCCGTGAAAAAAGTACATAAATTCCATCATTAGATTTTGATGAAATTTTATTTGATCGGACGTGAAAATTTGTAATAATTTTGACGGTTCGAAAAAAATAGAAAAATAATTGCCGCAGACTTAAAACTTTCTAAAATTACTCAAAATGCATTAAAGAATGTCTCCATGAAAAAAGTACATAAATTCCATCATTAGATTTTGATGAAATTTTATTTGATCGGACGTGAAAATTTGTAATAATTTTGACGGTTCGAAAAAAATAGAAACATAATTGCCGCAGACTTAAAACTTTCTAAAATTACTCAAAATGCATTAAAGAATGTCTCCATGAAAAAAGTACATAAATTCCATCATTAGATTTTGATGAAATTTTATTTGATCGGACGTGAAAATTTGTAATAATTTTGACGGTTCGAAAAAAATAGAAAAATAATTGCCGCAGACTTAAAACTTTCTAAAATTACTCAAAATGCATTAAAGAATGTCTCCATGAAAAAGGTACATAAATTCCATCATTAGATTTTGATGAAATTTTATTTGATCGGACGTGAAAATTTGTAATAATTTTGACGGTTCGAAAAAAATAGAAAAATAATTGCCGCAGACTTAAAACTTTCTAAAATTACTCAAAATGCATTAAAGAATGTCTCCATGAAAAAGGTACATAAATTCCATCATTAGATTTTGATGAAATTTTATTTGATCGGACGTGAAAATTTGTAATAATTTTGGCGGTTCGAAAAAAATAGAAAAATAATTGCCGCAGACTTAAAACTTTCTAAAATTACTCAAAATGCATTAAAGAATGTCTCCATGAAAAAAGTACATAAATTCCATCATTAGATTTTGATGAAATTTTATTTGATCGGACGTGAAAATTTGTAATAATTTTGACGGTTCGAAAAAAATAGAAACATAATTGCCGCAGACTTAAAACTTTCTAAAATTACTCAAAATGCATTAAAGAATGTCTCCGTGAAAAAAGTACATAAATTCCATCATTAGATTTTGATGAAATTTTATTTGATCGGACGTGAAAATTTGTAATAATTTTGGCGGTTCGAAAAAAATAGAAAAATAATTGCCGCAGACTTAAAACTTTCTAAATTTACTCAAAATGCATTAAAGAATGTCTCCATGAAAAAAGTACATAAATTCCATTCCATTTTTTAATAATCATCGTAGACCATTGAAGTATACCTTCTTTTTCATCAGAAAAACGAGAGAAATTGATTGGCGTTACAAAATTTCAGCCATCTTCAATAGCAAAAAAATTAGCTTGTCACCGTGAACATTTTCAAAAAAAAATCTATTTTTCAGACTTTGAACAGCCGTAGCGGCTAAACGAAAACTCCAAATTGAACGCGGTTTTTAAATATGTGCTCCTCGTGTGCTAATTAGTCGGATTTAATTAAAATTGACGATTAAAATTTTTTGACGAAAACCTGAAAAACTACACAAGGGTCCCCCCTTCTTACTTTTGCTCAAAAATTGGCTTTGAAATAATTTCCTGAAAAAAACACTGGTTCGATTCGGGGTTTCTATGCACAATTGGAAAGATCGCTTTAAGACGCTTTAGAAAATGTAGTTTCGCAAGAATAAATGTTAATTTAAAGCCCGTGACGCGTCAGCAAAGAAAACTCCAAAATGGAAAAAATTGAAAAAATCAACTTTTTTTAATAATCATTGTAGACAATGATTAGTAATGAATGAATTAATTGATTAATACTATTTTGCATGGTAGGAATTTCGGGTAATACCTTAATGAGCTCGATGTTCAATTTATCAAACTTAACCGATAATAATTGATCAAGTGTCAATTATGAATTAGGGAATTGGATGAGTGGCGTCGGCGCTTGGAAGGGAGACGAAGCGAGAGAGAGAGAGAATATTAATTAGTGCCAAAGAGGGAATTAGGGATTATATTTGGAAATGCAATGGGCATTAATGGCGGCCGGGGGTAGTTTTATGTGGATTTGCGTGGGATGATAGTGGAGCGGTATAATTGATACATAAGCGGATTTTAATCGCCGGAAGGGCTTTCCTGGTATGGGATTTGATTTTACTAGAAGCATATTCTTGAATAAAACTATACCTCATTTAATAACCAGGCGGACTAAAGGCGAGAGTCACATTTACACTATAAAAAGTAACCAGAAATGTTTTGGCGGTAAAATTCAAATTATTTACCCATAACAATCATTCAATAATTTTAACAATACATAAATAAATTTTAGGCAATTTTTTTTTCTAATTTTGCGAAACACCGTACTCCTAGCCTGTCCTAAATATTATACATGTTTATGATTTGATTACTTGCACTACCCTTACCTAATGAATCGACAATTTTGTGTACAACGACAGTAGATTTTAAAGCCTCTTGTATTAAAAGTTTATGTACGTTAATTTTGGATTGTTTTTCCACAAGCGTTAATGCTTTCAAATCCATCCTTTTCCGTTTCTTGGGGGTAGAAAATGACTCCGAACTAGTGCTGGGCATCTATCCATAGTTAAAAATGAAATGACTATTTCCTAGAAGATCGCAGGATGAGTTTTTGATAGAACCGATTCTTACACTTTCAACGGGAGGAATAACTGGTTAAAAACACAAAAACTGACGCGAAATACGTGGAATCGGTGGGACACAAGTAAACGGCAACAGATCAGCTGATCACAACAACGGCCATTGCTGTTTTAAGCAGTTTGGGCCTATAAAAACGGCGCCCGTTTAGCCAATCACAGTAACGTATTTTCGCGGTTATAATTTGATTTAGTCCGTCTGGTTATTAAATGAGGTATAGCCATTATTATCTGGAGTAAACCTGAATAGTATGCACACAACTACATTCATTTCCCAAATTCTCGAAAATATTTTTTTTATCGAACGTTCGACTGGGACGCAAAAATGTAAATTTTAAAGTTTCGTTTTAAATATAGATGTAAATGATAGTGCACATTCTGCGTCTTCCGGAGTAAATAAGGCGGCGACCCCATTAAAGAAAATTACAAGTCCCGCGGCCCTGAAACGAGGTCTCGCCTCATCACCGCCAGAACCACCACCCCCCATCCCCCCACAGGATGAACACCACCACTATCTCACGTGTTTGGCTCATAAAGCTTTTTCATTAAACCCCCATTAATATTAATGGGGGAGATTAAGATCGTATCCACCACCTGCGGCTTTTTGCGCGCTCCCCCCTGTTGCTTTTTTGCGCCGAATTAACTTCGCCCCCGAAAATTGTCCATTATAAAATAGTAATTTTAAACGGTTATGCTAGTCCGTAATTAAATAAAGCCGGACGCGGATCGAATTGATCCGATGGAAGGCCATCGGTGCATGCTTTATGGCACGGCTGACCGCTTAATATCCAACCAAATTGCACGCGATAATGGACGCCCGTTTAGGGGTGGCTGCGGGGGGCGCATTTTCGGCGTTAACGATTTTCCCATTTTCCAGAGACTGGAGCCGTTCCGTGCGGGCCCCCATCAACAAGTTAGATCCCCGATAAGGGTGAAGGCCGGCGATGTTTCCCCTCTTCGATATTAATTAATTCTGATACACTCTAAAACCAGAAAAGGCTATTTACGTTGTCGGAAAGTGGAATTATTAGATCGAAGATTGGTGGCAAAACAAAACCAAAAAACGACAAAAATCCATCGGGCATTTTTTTTGTTTTCAGATCAACGTAAGGAATAGTTCCTTGATTGTAGAGTTGTTTTCACAGTTTTGGAGACAACAAAAGCTGCTGCAGATTTGTGCCTGCTGCCGAAATTAATTAGCTATTCCATCCTTCTAGACTACTGGAAAAAAAAAACTCATTCGATTCTAAGAATCTTCACGGAATATCATGACATGCTCAATAAATCTATGAAGAAATATCGCTCCGGACCGGTAGGGGCGAACCCTTTGGTCAAGACAGCATGCAAATATAAAAGAATTTCGAAAAGCAAATCCGGCTGACTAACATCAATTAAAAAAAAAATAACTCACAGAAAAATTAATACATTTTTGAAAAATAAAGGTAAATGTTCTGTGAATATTTTAAAATATTTGAGGAACTCTTATCATATCAGACCTTATTTTCTTTTCGATTTTGGTTTTGTTCAAGTGTTCAACAACTTAAAACATTAATTTGTATTTTTGAAAATTAATGTTTTAAGTTGTTGAACACTTGAACAAAACCAAAATCGAAAAGAAAATAAGGTCTGATATGATAAGAGTTCCTCAAATATTTTAAAATATTGATTTTTGAAACTTGGTCAATACCAAGTTTCAAAAATCAAGATTAATTTTAAAGGTAAATATGTTATATTGTTTATGCTGGAGGCTTCTACTTCGTTATACATTTTAAATATTATAATAAAACACTTTTAACTTTGTTTTGTATAACTTATATATTTATTTTTGTGACTTAAGTTTCGGTATTACCGAAAGTCACTTAAGTCACAAAAATAAATATATAAGTTATACAAAACAACGTTAAAAGTGTTTTATTATAATAAATATGTTATGATTACATCAGAATTTTTTATGGAATTCAATCAAAGCGACATGATTTTTTTCTCTTTAGTTTTTCCTTGCTTAAAAATTCGTTCTTAAAAATTGAAAAAAGTGACACATTTTCAAAAATTAAAGTTAGTTTTAAAGGAAGATGCATTTGTTATTTATCCATGTTACAGTTTTCTTTTTAAACGCATCTTTTGCATATTTCCACACCCTGTAAGTTTAATTTTTTTTTATATCTGTTATGACTCATATTTTTTTATTTTATTTATTGAAACCACTTATTTATATTATGTATATTGACCTGTATAAACCCATTGTTATTGGCACATTAAATAGATTAAATTAAATAGATGTTTTGTGAATATATGAAAAAAAACTCGATTTTTTTGTCTTCAGCAATTAATTTTCAAAAATTAATCTCACACAAAAATTGACACATTTTCAAAAGTCTAAGTTGATTCTAAAGGCAGATGTTTTGTAAATATACTTACTAAAATTTTTGAGAAATTCTATATCGGTTTTTTTTTGTTCGACAACTTAAAACGTTAATTTTTAAAAATTCATAACTTACGGAAAAAGTGACGCATTTTCAAAAATTAAAAAACAGTAAGTTTTAAAGGGAGATGTTTTGTGAGTGTATTAAAAAATTGATTTTTGATTCAAGTCTTCGACAGCTTTAAATATTAATTTTCAAAAATTCATAACACGCATTTTCAAAACTCAAAGTTAATTTTAAAGGTATTCAATCATATCAGTATTTTTTTTCTTTATTCAAAAATTCGACCAATTTAAAAACATAATTTTTCAACATTTATAACTTCCGCATTTTCAAAAATTGAAAATAATTCGGATGTTTTGTGAATATACTATTTTTTTTTATTTTTGATAAATTCTAGCATATCATGTAATAAATCAAGTGTCGGAAATGACTTTTAACTGCCTAAAATGACAATTTTCAACTGCCAAAGATGAAAATTTTCAACTGCCAAAAATGATAATTTTCAAGTGTCGAAAACGACCATTTTTAACTGTCAAAATGACAATTTTTAACTGCCAAAAAACAATTTTTAACTGCCAAAAATGACAATTTCTAACTACCAAAAATCACAATTTCTAACTGCCAAAAATGACAATTTCAACTGCAAAAAAGGCGAATTTTCAACTGCCAAAAATGACAATTTTTAACTGCCTAAGATGACAATTTTTAACTGCCAAAAACGACAAGTTTTAACTGCCAAAAAGGCCAATTTTTAAGTGTCAGAAACGAATATTTTTAACTGCCAAAAGTGACAATTTTTAACTGCCAAAAAGGCGAATTTTTAAGTGTCGGAAATGACCGTTTTTAAGTGCCAAAAACGACAATTTTTAACTGCCAAAAAGGCCAATTTTTAAGTGTCGGAAAGGACCATTTTTAACTGCCAAAAGTGACAATTTTTAACTTACAAAAAATGACAATTTTCAACTGCCAAAGATAAAAAATTTTAACTGCCAAAAATGACAATTTTCAACTGCCAAAGATGACAATTTTTAACTGCCAAAGATGAACATTTTCAACTGCCAAAAATGCCAATTTTTAACTGCCAAAAAGGCCAATTTTCGAGTGTTGGAAACGACCATTTTTAACTGCCAAAAATAACAATTTTTAATTGCCAAAAAAAGACAATTTTTGAACTGCCAAAAACGACAACTTTTAACTGCCTAAGAGGCCAAGTTTTAAGTGTCGGAAACGACAATTTTTAACTGCCAAAAATTACAATTTTCAACTGCCAAAACTGACAATTTTCAACTGCCAAAAATGAAAATTTTCAACTGCCAAAAAATGGCAATTTTCAACTGCCAAAGATGAAAATTTTCAACTGCCAAAAATGACAATTTTCAACTGCCAAAAAGGCGAATTTTCAAGTGTCGACAAGGACCATTTTTAATTGCCAAAAATGACAATTTTCAACTGCCAAAAATGAAAATTTCTAACTGCCAAAAATGACAATTTCAACTGCCAAAAAGGCGAATTTTCAAGTGTCGGCAACGACCATTTTTAACTGCCAAAAGTGACAATTTTTAACTGCCAAAAATGACAAATTTCAACTGCCAAAAAATGACAATTTTCAACTGCCAAAAAGGCGAATTTTCAAGTGTCGACAAGGACCATTTTTAATTGCCAAAAATGACAATTTTCAACTGCCAAAAATGAGAATTTCTAACTGCCAAAAATGACAATTTCAACTGCCAAAAAGGCGAATTTTCAAGTGTCGGCAACGACCATTTTAACTGCCAAAAGTGACAATTTTTAACTGCCAAATGTGACCATTTTTAACTGCCAAAAATGACCATTTTCAACTGCCAAAAATGACAATTTTCAACTGCCAAAAAGGCGAATTTTCAAGTGTCGACAACGACCATTTTTAACTGCCAAAAATGACAATTTTCCACTGCCAAAAATGAAAATTTTCAACTGAAAAAAATAGCAATTTTTAACTGCCAAAAATGACAATTTTCAACTGTTAAAGATGAAAATTTTCAACTGCCAAAAATGACAATTTTCAACTGCCAAAAAGGCGAATTTTCAAGTGTCGGCAACGACCATTTTTAACTGCCAAAAGTGACAATTTTTAACTGCCAAAAATGACAAATTTCAACTGCCAAAAAATGTCAATTTTCAACTGCCAAAAAGGCGAATTTTCAAGTGTCGACAAGGACCATTTTTAATTGCCAAAAATGACAATTTTCAACTGCCAAAAATGAGAATTTCTAACTGCCAAAAATGACAATTTCAACTACCAAAAAGGCGAATTTTCAAGTGTCGGCAACGACCATTTCAACTGCCAAAAGTGACCATTTTTAACTGCCAAAAATGACAATTTTCAACTGCCAAAAATGACAATTTTCAACTGCCAAAAAGGCGAATTTTCAAGTGTCGACAACGACCATTTTTAACTGCCAAAAATGACAATTTTCCACTGCCAAAAATGAAAATTTTCAAGTGTCGGCAACGACCATTTTTAACTGCCAAAAGTGACAATTTTTAACTGCCAAAAATGACAAATTTCAACTGCCAAAAAATGACAATTTTCAACTGCCAAAAAGGCGAATTTTCAAGTGTCGACAAGGACCATTTTTAATTGCCAAAAATGACAATTTTCAACTGCCAAAAATGAGAATTTCTAACTGCCAAAAATGACAATTTCAACTGCCAAAAAGGCGAATTTTCAAGTGTCGGCAACGACCATTTTAACTGCCAAAAGTGACCATTTTTAACTGCCAAAAATGACAATTTTCAACTGCCAAAAATGACAATTTTCAACTGCCAAAAAGGCGAATTTTCAAGTGTCGGCAACGACCATTTTTAACTGCCAAAAATGACAATTTTCCACTGCCAAAAATGAAAATTTTCGACTGAAAAAAAATAGCAATTTTTAACTGCCAAAAATGACAATTTTCAACTGCCAAAAATGACAATTTTCAACTGCCAAAAAGGCGAATTTTCAAGTGTCGACAACGACCATTTTTAACTGCCAAAAATGACAATTTATAATTGCCAAAAATGAAAATTTTCAACTGCCAAAAAATGACAATTTTCAACTGCCAAAGAAGAAAATGTTTAACTGCCAAAAATGACAATTTTCAACTGCCAAAAATGATAATTTTCAACTGCCAAAAATGCCAATTTTCAACTGCCAAAAACGACAATTTAAAAGCAAAAAATGAACATATTTTCAAAAACTAAAGTTTTTTAAAGGTACATGAATGTGTTATGAAAGCATCGGACTTTTTAAAAAATTCAGTCATATCGATATTATTTTATTTTTCTATTTTTTCCTTGTAAAAATATTTGACCTCTTAAAAATTCATTTTAAAAAATTTATAACTCATAAAACAAAATTTATGTTAAATCTTGTGGATATATTAAAAATTTCGAGCATTTGAGTATTTATTTTCCCTAAATTTGTTCAATTGTTCGACAAAAAATAATTTTCAAAAAATCATAACTCGGGGAGAAATTGGCGAATTTGCAAAAAAATTACTTAGTTGTAAAGCAGAACTATTTTAAAATGTTTGTGGAGTTCAATTATATTACTATTTATTTGTTTTAGATTTTTTTTTCTTCTACTACCAAAAATTTTAATTTTCAAAAATTCATTGAAATTTTTAGGAATTCTGTCATCATATCTGTATTTATTTTTCTTTGAATTTGTTCATTGTTTTACCTTTGAATATTAGGCAATTCGTACGCAAAACGTACTGCTGAACACTATGTTAAAATAAGAGATAGATTTATTTCGTACTTTATATTTTCTAGTATTTCTGAGTATTTACCGAGATAGTTGCAAAAAACTTTACAATTATTTTTGGTGTGCCGTGAAATCGTAATGGCGGATATTTCATTTTGTTCTAAAAACTGACAGTTGCTGTCACAATTTGTAACCGGCCGTGTGTACAATCAATAAAAATCGAATTTAATCAAAATCGATTCACCAACACTCGGATAGATTATTGCGGGGATTATCCCTAATTCAATCTAAAATTCCGCCGCCGGATTTCGGTTAATTGCGCGAACTGCAACCAACAAGATTGGAAGGGCGAGGTAATTATCCGCGCGATTATGTCATCGATTTTGGGCCGCAATAAAACGCGAAAGAGCGAATTTTAAGCAATAAACTTTTACCATAAATATTCTCTTTATATTTTTTTTTCTCCGGGCCGGGCGCTGTTTTCGGATTCAATAAAAGCGCCATAACGAAAAACGGGCGCGAATAAATAATAAAGGGACATAAATCAGTGCGGGCCCTTTATTCGCAACAAGGCCGTGATTAATATTTTTCGGGGATGCCTTATATTCTTTTTTTTTGAAAAATTACCGACACGAAAATATTTCGAGCAGTTTTGAATTTAGATTGGGGCGAATAATGATGGCGATATTATGATAAATACGGCCGTCATCTCTTAACAAATTGAATTCATTATTGTTTCGCAACAAATTTAAAATCATTGCGTAATAGAAAATATCTTGTCTGCTATAGTATTAAAAATATTAAAGTTTGTAAAGTTTGACACTAAACTCAGGACACCCTGTATAATCCACATCAATCAAACTTGGTTAACAGGACTGTCAGACCTTATTTAATAAGCACCCTACATAATTTTATCAGCGAGGCACTCTTTTTATTTTTTATGAATTTTTTAAACGAATGCTGCAAAACTGATTTTTTATAATTTTTATTTTTTTATGCGGATATCACTGAACCGATTTGAATAAAATTTTAGGGGTGTGTAGGTAACCGTAAAAGGCACCTAAACAAGCAACAAAATATGCAGCATGTAATTTAAAAAAATACATCATCATGACGTCACACTTTTCTGGGACACCCTGTATAATCAAAAAACATTTTCCTGAATACGCCCTGGAATATAGGTAAAGTCTGCAAAATTTCAAAATTTTAACTCTATTAGAAACGGAGGAATCGGGAGGTGAAACGCAGGATCCTGTATACCCGGCGCATGCACCATAACCAAAGTAGTTTTTATTTTTTTTCTCCAATATCACTGAACCGATTTGAATCAAATTATTGGGGTATGTTGGTAACCATAAAATAAAATTATAAATGTCGAAAATATTTTATTTTTTGGCCCACAGTTTATTTCACACAGAGGCTAAAAATTTCGAAACCGAAAGTACGTGGTAGGCATTGGAGCTGTCGACATGACAAACCATGACGCAAATATAAATTATTCCTCTACGAACGACCACATGTCGGAAAAACACACCTCCTCCAACAGCCCATAATTTATCTGTTTATAGGCTATTGATTCGTTTTGTTTGAACTTCATTAACTTTTCAATTTTCGTTCGGAGGCGTCTCGCTGTGCAAATATTAATAAGGTTAGAGGATAGGGGAGAGTCGGGGGGGTCGGGGGAGGGTGTATCGCCACCGACCCACCCAAGTACAATAAACCGGAATACGGAAACTATTTACGGCTTTAATCGGGAAAACACAATCGGAAAGCGGAGTTCGCCTCTTCGCCGCTTGATCATATTTTATTAAGGGCGCTGCGCTCGCTTCGATTCAAACTCGCCCTCTGCATTTTTAATTCCACGGGCCCCTACAAACAGTAATTAATTTCTGGCATAGACAAGATTGAGTGAGTGATGGGGATGGGTATTGAAGGATTTATCGACTACATTTCAAGCGCTTAAAACAATATAAAAAACAAATGCCAGGCACTTGAAATTTTCTAAATTAACTCAAACAACACATTACTTTACGCTACTGTCAAAATCTGCAAACATCCCTTCACGACATTTCGAGCTAATCCCACGGGAACGAAATTTGTAAAAATTTAAAATTGCACTTTTTCTCGAGCGCTTGAAAAAATATAAAAACAATTGCCAGGCACTTGAAATTTTCTAAATTTACGCAAACAACACATTACTCCACGGTACTGTCAAAATCTGCAAACATCCCTTCACTACATTTCGAGATAATCCCACGGGAACGAAATTTGTAAATTTTTAAAGTTGCACTTTTTCTCGAGCGCTTGAAAAAATACAAAAACAATTGCCAGGCACTTGAAATTTTCTAAATTCACTCAAACAACACATTGCACCACGGTACTGTCAAAATCTGCAAACATCCCTTCACTACATTAATCACTACACTACTACATTATACTAAACGCAAGAGCCCTAAAGTGCGAGATCTCAAAAACTATAATAGGTAGAGGGTTGAAATTTTCACGAAAAATCACAAATAATTCAAGAACAAGACTATTAAAATTTAACCCCCCTCCACCACCCCCTTCAAAAAAGGGTTGCCAACCGTTAAAAAAAAATATTTTTTTCAATTTTAATTTTTTTCCCGACAGCCGCAAACGTCCTCTAGGGGCCCGTGAAATCCGCGATTTTCTAAGTTACCCAATTACTACAGGGTGATTTTTTGAAAATCGATTTTTGACATTGCAGAGGTTCACGCCAAAACTATCTCCTCCATGGATTTTTGAGCTGGAAAACCGGGACTAGGCTCAAAAAATCCCCAATGCATTGGGACACAAAGGTTACTACAGGAAATTGGGGTGCGACCTGCGGTTGCAACCCCCTTAACCATTTTTCTAAAAAATCACATTTCTGACGTTTCCGAAAAAAAGGGCACGCTTCCCCTTACGATTACGATTTTAATTTTCATAGAGTTTTGTAGAACTGGCTCCCCTCTATTATTATGTCTCTTACGAATTTTTGATATCTCCAACCCTCGAGGAGTTATTTGACGAAAACCACCCCCAATTTCAATTAAAAAATTCTAAAGCGGCCATTTTTAATCGCACGCGAAAAATTTAAACGGCGTGCCATTCGGAATTACATTTTGCGTCGAAAAGGTAAGGGCTGTATTTTTCGTGGGGCGCACCGTTTACGATCTATGGCCGATTTTTGATTGATTTTCGGAAATTTTTCGAAGAATTTTTTTTTTTTTTTCGAAAATTAAAAATCTGACGAGTCACCGATTGAATCCGAATCGAAGGTCCCTATAAAGTTTTTCAATCCGATTTGTAGTTTTCGAGATATGACGTTGTACACGGAAAGAAAAAGTGAAATTTGACAGCGGGGCACGACACGCTGTCAGAAAATGACGTTCGCAGGGTATGTTTATATACCTTTAAGGTTAACAGTAAAACAACAACCCGTGTTGGGGCAGAGGTAACGCGGCCGCTTCGCAATACGAAGGTTTTTGAGATTTTGATTATCTAAAAAACTAATTAACACGCTCTTATTTTCTACGAATATTAAAGCCCAATGATTCCCCAATCATGTTGTTAAAGTTGCAAGTCTGCATTTAAGTCAGTTTTTGAAAAATCAATACTTTTTCGATTTTTGAGCATTAAAAATGGTCATTCTTGAGTTTGAGATTTTGATTATCGAGAAAACTGAATCATTAACACGCTCTTATTTTGTACGAATATTAAAGCCCGATGATGCCCCAGTAATGTTGTTAAAGTTGTAAGTCTGTTTTTGAAAAATCAATACTTTTTCGATTTTTGAGCTTTAAAAATGGTCATTCTTGAGTTTGAGATTTTGATTATCTGGGAAACTGAATAATTAACACGCTCTTATTTTTTACGAATATTAAAGCCGAATGATTCCCCTGTAATCTTGTTAAAGTTGTAATCCTGCATTTAAGTCAGTTTTTGAAAAATCAATACTTTTTCGATTTTTGAGCATTAAAAATGGTCATTCTTGAATTTTAGATTTTGATTATCTGGGAAACTGAATAATTAACACGCTCTTATTTTATACGAATATTAAAGCCCAATGATTCCCCAGTAATGTTGTTAAAGTTGTAAGTCTGCATTTAAGTCAGTTTTTGAAAAATCAATACTTTTTCGATTTTTGAGCTTTAAAAATGGTCATTCTTGAGTTTGAGATTTTGATTATCTGGGAAACTGAATAATTAACACGCTCTTATTTTTTACGAATATTAAAGCCCAATGATTCCTCTGTAATGTTGTTAAAGTTGTGAGTCTGCATTTAAGTCAGTTTTTGAAAAATCAATACTTTTTCGATTTTTGAGCTTTAAAAATGGCCATTCTTGAGTTTGAGATTTTGATTATCTGGGAAACTGAATGATTAACGCGCTCTTATTTTTTGCGAATATTAAAGCCCAATGCTTCCCTTGTAATGTTGTTAAAGTTGTAAGTCTGCATTTAAGTCAGTTTTTGAAAAATCAATACTTTCTCGATTTTTGAGCATTAAAAATGGTCATTCTTGAATTTTAGATTTTGATTATCTGGGAAACTGAATAATTAACACGCTCTTATTTTATACGAATATTAAAGCCCAATGATTCCCCAGTAATGTTGTTAAAGTTGTAAGTCTGCATTTAAGTCAGTTTTTGAAAAATCAATACTTTTTCGATTTTTGAGCTTTAAAAATGGTCATTCTTGAGTTTGAGATTTTGATTATCTGGGAAACTGAATAATTAACACGCTCTTATTTTTTACGAATATTAAAGCCCAATGATTCCTCTGTAATGTTGTTAAAGTTGTGAGTCTGCATTTAAGTCAGTTTTTGAAAAATCAATACTTTTTCGATTTTTGAGCTTTAAAAATGGCCATTCTTGAGTTTGAGATTTTGATTATCTGGGAAACTGAATGATTAACGCGCTCTTATTTTTTGCGAATATTAAAGCCCAATGCTTCCCTTGTAATGTTGTTAAAGTTGTAAGTCTGCATTTAAGCCAGTTTTTGAAAAATCAATACTTTTTCGATTTTTGAGCTTTAAAAATGGTCATTCTTGAGTTTGAGATTTTGATTATCTAGAAAACTAAATAATTAACACGCTCTTATTTTCTACGAATATTAAAGCCCAATGATTCTCCAATAATGTTGTTAAAGTTGTAAGTCTGTTTTTGAAAAATCAATACTTTTTCGATTTTTGAGCTTTAAAAATGGTCATTCTTGAGTTTGAGATTTTGATTATCTGGAAAACTAAATAATTAACGCGCTCTTATTTTCTACGAATATTAAAGCCCAATGATTCTCCAATAATGTTGTTAAAGTTGTAAGTCTGCATTTAAGTCAGTTTTTGAAAAATCAATACTTTTTCAATTTTTGAGCATTAAAAATGGTCATTCTTGAGTTTGAGATTTTGATTATCTGGAAAACTAAATAATTAACACGCTCTTATTTTTTACGAATATTAAAGCCCAATGATTCCCCAATAATGTTGTTAAAGTTGTAAGTCTGCATTTAAGTCAGTTTTTGAAAAATCAATACTTTTTCGATTTTTGAGCTGTAAAAATGGTCATTCTTAAGTTTGAGATTTTGATTTTCTGGAAAACTAAATAATTAACGCGTTCTTATTTTCTACGAATATTAAAGCCCAATGATTCCCCAATAATGTTGTTAAAGTTGTAAGTCTGCATTTAAGACAGTTTTTGAAAAATCAATACTTTCTCGATTTTTGAGCATTAAAAATGGTCATTCTTGAGTTTGAGATTTTGATTATCTGGAAAACTGAATAATTAACACGCTCTAATTTTTTGCGAATATTAAAGCCCAATGATTCCCCAATAATCTTGTTTAAGTTGTAAGCCTGTATTTAAGTCGGTTTTTTGAAAAATCAATACTTTTTCGATTTTTCACTTCCTGTTTTGGCACACTTGAAACGAGACACCTTGTATATCAATAGTAATTTTATTTATAACCTGCAAAGTTCTTTCGTAGAATTCAATATTCGGCACTGCATTAGCCAGTGAAGCAGTTTTAATATTCAAATAAATTTCTTTACAAACAGGATTTTTTGCTCATCTCTTTTTTCTTGATATGCTTGATTACTTCTTCCAAAGAATCGAGAGTCGACTCATTTCAGTAGACTCTTTTCCACGAGTCGACAAAAAAAGAGTCATTTCATCTATCTCCAGTTTACATGCGTTTCTTCGGTGTGGTATAAATGCACCATACCTTCAGTGGTATACCACAAAATTTCGCCCATCTCTAGATTATCTCTATATTACATCCATTCTTTCGTCTGATGTAAGATATTGCTATAAATCTACCAAACCTTCGATGGTGTGCCATAGAATATCGCTTTTCTGCAATAGGCATTGTGTTTATCCTTAGCCTCGGCAATAAACGCTTCCAAAATGTAAGCATTTCTGGTTATTGTAATGCTATTGAGCGGAATAGCGGCTCAATTTTATTATTCCTTCCTTATTCGTCCCATAAAAACATTCCTTGTCAAATATTTTTAGGTTAAATTAACAGGGTATGCATTAAAGATGATTCCGTGTATATCGTTTTGCATACACTATAGCAGGGGTGACCAAAGCGTCGACCGCGATCGACTAGTCGACGCGTAACTATTCCTAGTCGACCGCTTGTGTGATTAGAGAGGTGTAATTCCTCTCAAAATAGTTATTATTGGCTTTAACTTACTATTTTTTTTATAATCACTTAACACATACGATCGCCGGTACTGATCAAAAGTTTGGCCACCCCTGCACTATAGCATGAATGTTATTGTTTTTGCTGGGACGTTATTGTTGTCATCATCAATTACTAACGAACGTTCAATCGCAGCAGCAACACTGTTTAACTAACCCGGAACGACACTCGAAGATAACGCAGCCGGTCGACCTCGATTATCAACAACAACAACAAACGAGGCACATCCAGGCGTGCTTGCCTGTCAACGCCGCCGCCGCCGCCGAGTGTGCGTCGCCGTGCGTGCGTATGCAACACAAATCACATGTACCTGGTTCCGGACGTTGATGACGAGCTGCTCGTCGGAAACGCCGATGCCGGCGATGGCCACGAGCACGAGGAGGAGCACGGGGCGCAGGTGTGCACGGCACGGCGCCATCTTATCGCGTTTTTTGCGCGCACAGACACACACACGGACACGGCGATTTTCGTTGTCGGTTTTGTGTGGGGGACGCGACACGACACTGCTCGGTCTTCAGTTGCACGCCATACTGACAAACAGCTGACTTGTCTGCGCCCCCGCTCCGCCGTGGCGGGCGACCCTGCGCACCGACACCGGAGAACATGTGCTCCGCGGGACGCGCTATCGATTCGAGTCGGGAACGGCCGCCGAGAGTCGGGGCCCGCGCGCTTCGCGGTCTTTTTTTCCTCCCTCGTTTTCGCCTCGAAAGTTCACGCGACTCCTCGAAACGCCAACATATTAATCACGTTATTGATTCAATTTTAAATTGTAATTAGCAATTTATTTATGTTTTTTTTTTCAGCATGTATAAAGTTTCGATGCATTGATAATTATATCCGCTAATAGTGACCTACAAGCCGCAAGTAACATAACCTCAATATGTGTTACCAACTTTTTTAATGAACATACTTTACGTAATCAATATTATAGACGAAACATTTTCAATGGTTGATGAATTTTGGTTTTAACGCGCATCGACTGCCGTCATGCGCGGGCTTATAATAATGGATTTTAATTTCGGTTCCTAATGAAGAGTCAGGGTTAAGTTGTGTGGTTTGAAAACACCCGAGCTCGAGCATAATTAATCAAGTCGGCGAAATTTTTGACACCCGTCAAATAAGTGTACGACCCCCGCCCCCACGAAAAACATCCCGTAATTAGCGAACTGGGCCGGATGCGAGTTGATTAATTGCCTTTTTATTATTAAATATTTAATTAGATAAGAAACGAGAACCCTCTAATGTTCCGAACAACAAAGTTCTAATCACGCCGAAATAACAAAGTCATTAGGACCGCTGGCGAGGGCTTATCGGCTGCGTAATTATTGCCTCGTTCGTACGTCGCGGAATTAAAACGCTAAAAACTTCCGGGCGCTGTAAATAAACATGTTTTCCAACTAATGGCTGATTTCATTGTGCTGCGGCCTCAGAAGTGAACGTAAGCCTCCCACGGATTTCCCGAGGGCGCCTTTGAACCCGCGGCTGACCGTAATCCGGATTCCGCGCCGATGTCTCGGTTCAAACGGGGAACCGGCAAAATAAACACGCTTTCCCGATAAATTTCCACCCGCCGGGATAAATACCGTTAAAGGTCGGACCACCACGCCGAATGTCAATGGCGGCGGCTCTTAATTACCCTTTGTGCTCCGTGTCCGCACGTTTGTATAGCGTCGCCGGTGTGTTAACAGGAAGTGGAGTATTTAACGGCTAAACGTCCTGGTCTTCTGAATTAGAATGTACTGATAACCAAAAAAAAAATGTAAATCGGAATGTGACAGCACCTCGTGACCTTGGTTTGACAAGGTTCCAACTGACAAAAAATAAAAAATAGAGGTTACCTTTCCAATACAAAGTACAGTCTTCTATGTACCTAAAAATCAAACAGCGGATGCCATCTGTTGAGTAGTTTTGGAACTACAAATATAACAAAGTTCTAACTGCAAGGGCTGAATTTTATGAAGTACGGCGACATAGTTCTATCTGCGAGCGATAAACTGCTTAGGTCGTGCATTTTATTTTTTTCTCAATAATGTTTCCAATTTTCATAATTCGGACGTTTTAAACGTCACTTTTATCCGAGTCTACAAAACGCTCGATGTACGTTTAAAATATGATTTCAATTGAAAATAAAACATGAAAACGTAACTATAAATGATACCATCAAGTCGGAGAAAGTAACATGATGGCCACATTAAGTATAGTTTCGTATAGGTTCTATTCACACAGGAATTTAGATCACTTTTACGTTAACTTAACATTATTTTTGCTATTGCAATGTTTACTATAGTTAGGCAATATGTTAATGATGTACACTGTGTTCGTTATTATTTGATGGCTGTTTAAATTTCCCGCTCCGAAAAAAAACGTTTTTTTATGTTTGCACTTACCAGTGGCAGGACCATTAGGGAAATTATTTTGAACTATGTAAACCATAACAGATATTCAAAGTGTTGCCCATTTTGATCCAAACACAAATTTACCCGGCGTTTCATGTTGTTGAAGACATTTTTGTAAAATTTCAGGTGTAACATTGTGCACCGCTTCTGTTATTGTATTGCGCAGTGTGGAGTCGATCAGTATACACTTTATTTTTTTAAATAACCTTATATTTTTATTGCTCCTCTTCATGGAAACTCTGATTCATCATGAGTTATTGAAAAAATTGGCACCCATGCTTTTTGCAAGTATTCTAGATCTTGTGGTTTAATGAATTTATTTATGGAAACTCTGGGGTGTGTTAAACCAGCTGGATGGTGGGATAGGGCCCACCCACCACCCTTCGTTTTCACTTTAACTTAACCCAGAAACCCTCTTTTTTGGTGGTTTTGCAACTTTTGCAACTTCAGTGATTTGACGGAGAAGTTTCTTTATTCAAAGGTATTTTTTTTTGGTCAGGTTTAAATGGAAACGAGGGGAAGTGGGTGGACCCTATCCCACCCACCAGCTTGTTTAACACACCCCAGAGTTTCCATTAATAAATTGAAGTGGGTGGACCCAATATCGAGGGTGGGTATGCTCTATCCTACTCTTCAACAATCTTTGTAGAAATTTTTGTTTAACGCCCCAAAATTTCTACAAACAAATTCTTTTCTTATCAATTAACAATTGTTAAACTCTTGTTTGTGTTCCAAGAATTGGAAGATAGGACAGGGCCCACCCACCGCCCTTAATTTCCACTTAAACTTAACCAAGAAAACACTGTTTGATTAAAGAAATTTCTTCGTCGAACCACCGAAGTTCCAAAAGTTGCAAAACCACCAATAAAGCGTGTTTATGTGTTAAGCTAAAAGGTGGTGGGTGGGCCCTATCTTACTCTCCAATTCGTTAAATACGCCCCAGAGTTTCCATTAACAAATTACTTTGTCGAAGAAACAAAATTTAAAAAAATGTTCGGTACTACTTTAAACAAATAATTAACAATTGCAAAACCCTCGTTTGTGTTCTGAGGATTGGAGGGTGGGATAGGGCCCACCCGCCTCCTTGAGTTTCCACTTAAACTTAACCAAGAAAACACTGATTAAAGAAATGTCTTCGTCAAACCACCGAAGTTCAAAAAATTGCAAATCCAACAATAAAACGGGTTTCTATGTTAAACTAAAGGATGGTGGGTGGTCCCTATCTCACTCTCCAATTCGTTAAACACGCCGCAGAGTTTCCATTAGCAAATTAATTTGTCCAGGAAACATGACATGAAAAAAATGTTCGGTACTTCTTTAAACAATTAATTAACAATTGCAAAACCCTCGTTTGTGTTCCAAGAATTGGATGATAAGATAAGGACCACCCACCACCCTGAGTTTCCACTTAAACCTAACCAAAAAAAACACTGTTTGATTAAAGAAATTACGTTTCAAAAGTTGCAAGACCACCAATAAAGAGGGTTGCTGGGTTAAGTTAAAGTGCAAACGAAGGGTGGTGGGTGGGCCCTATCCTACCCTCCAACCTGTTAAACACACCCCAGATTTTCTATAAACAAATTCTTTTGACGAAGCAACGATACACCGTTTGAATCTTCGCTTATCAATTAATTATTAATTGTAAACCCCTCGTTTATATTTAAAGGATTGGAGGATCGGATAGGGCCCACCCACCACCCTTCGGTTCCACTTTAACTTAACCCAGAAACCATCTTTATTGTTGATTTTGCAGTTTTTCAAACTTGAATGATTTGATGAAGAAATTTCTTTACTCAAACAAAGTTTTCTTGGTTAAGTTAAAGTGGAAACTCAGGGCGGTGGGTGGGCTCTATCCCATCCTCCAATTCTTGGAACACAAACGCGGGTTTTACAATTGTTAATTAGTTGATAAGAGAAACATCAAACCGTTTATCGTTGCTTCAACAAAATAATTTGTTTGTAGAAACTTTGAGGCATGATCAACTCGTTGGAGAGTAGGATAGGGCCCACCCACCACCCTTCGTTTCCACTTTAACTTAACCCAGAAACCATCTTTATTGTTGATTTTGCAGTTTTTCAAACTCCAGTGATTTGACGAAGAAATTTCTTTACTCAAACAAAGTTTTCTTGGTTAGGTTAAAGTGGAAACTCAGGGCGGTGGGTGTTCACTATCCTATCCTCCAATTCTTGTAACACAAACGCGGGTTTTATAATTGTTAATTAGTTGATAAGAGAAGTATCAAACTGTTTATTGACGCTTTTGCAAAATAATTTCTTTGTAAAAACTTTGGCGCATGTTCAGCGGATTGGGGAGTGGGATAGGGCCCACCCACCACCCTTCGTTTCACTTTAACTTAACTCAGAATCTCTTTATTGGTAGTTTTGCAACTTTTAGAACTTCTGTGATTTGACTGAAAAATCTCTTTAATCAAATGGTTTTTTTGGTTAGGTTTAAGTGAAAACAAGGAAGGGGGGGTGGGCCCTATCCAGGGTGGGTATGCCCTGCAATCCACTACACAAACGAGAGTTTTGCAATTGCTAAATAATCGATAAAAGAAGAATCAAATGGTTTATCGTTGCTTTGATAGAAGAATTTGTTTGTAAAAACTTTGGGACATGTTTAACGAGTTGGAGAGTGGGATAAGAACCACCCACCCGCCACCCTTCATTTCTACTTTAACTTAACCCAGCGACTCTCTTTATTGTTGGTTTTGCAGTTTTTAAAACACCAATGATTTGTCGAAAAAATGTCTTTACTCAAACAATGTTTTTTGGTAAGGTTGAAGTGGAAACTCAGGGCGGAGTGTGGGCTCTATCCTATCCTCCAATTGTTGGAACACAATTTAACCCAAAATCTCTTAATTGGTGGTTTTGCAACATTTGAAACTTCAGAGATGTTCACCAACTGTTAAAACCTGGGGGAATTTAGTGGTGGGAAATTTAAAATCTGCTGGAATAAAATGGCAACAATGAAGCTTGGAAGTTCTACAGTGTTGGCGAAAAGAAAGAATTCAAATCTGGGGGAATTCGGGGTGGAAAAATTAAAATCTAGGGGATTTTCAACTCAAAATGTTCACCAACTGTCAAAATTTGGGGGAATTTAGTGATGGGAAATTTAAATCTGTGGGAATAAAATGGCAACAATAGAGCTTGGAAGTTCTACAGTGTTGCCGAAAAGGCATCCGGTTTCACCCTGGAATGGCAACGCCGCCAAGCTTTAAATTCAAGTTGATTGCGGGAAAATTCAAAAAGTTCTGGCAAAGTTCAGTGCCAGCCAGAGTTCAATACAAAAAGTGGGAAATAAAAATAAAATGGTAGGGTGGGGCGAGTTAAAGTTTTACAGGTGTGTCAACTGTCCGCTAAAGTTTAGTGCCAACCCAAAAGTTTTTAATTTAAAAAAATGTGAATATCTCCATAACGGCTCGTCGGATATCGGATTGCTGTTCCCTACCTCTTTACATCGTTGCTCTGTTCGTTCTTTCTTTTCGGCAACACTGTAGAACTTCCAAGCTCCATTGTTGCCGTTTTATTCCCCCAGATTTTAAATTTCCCACCACTAAATTCTCCCAGATTTTGACAGTTGGTGAACAATTTGAGTTGAAAATCCCCTATCCACCCCGAATTCTCCCTGATTTGAATTTTTTCCACCCTAAAATCTCCCAGATTCAGTGATGGTTCGCGGGGTTTTTTCTGGTACGGCCGAGGAACAAGGGGGTGGTAATACAGATAGGTGCGGTCACGCAGCCAGCCATCTCTCCAACTGACCCTACCTATCTGTATTACCACCTCTTGTTCCTCGGCCGTTCAAAAAAAACCCGCGAACCGTCACTGTGCACCACTAATTTGTAATATATTATGTATACACAGTGGCGTAGACTTGAAAACTTGAAATTTCACGTTGTAATAAAATCTGATCCATCCCGCAACGCATAAATCCAACCAGCGTTGATTTAACAAATAATTAGACGGAAACACCCCGCAGCACTTTCCAAAATCCACAAAGAGCGCGCACTCCGGCCCTCCCCCTTCACCCCCCGACCACACACATGCACCCCATAACTCTTAATCAAGCCGCCCGCCCCCGCGTGCCTTCCCGGTCACGTCGGGCAACCCCAATAAAATTTCAAGTATAAATACAAACTTTATTGAAAAGCGTAAACTCGTTTCGACGGAATTTCGAAAATTTCCGCCGCGCCGCCCTCCATCGGTGCGTAATATAATTAAGGGCAGAATTTACCGCCCACGATTGCTGCAGCAAGCAGGTAGAACACGGGGGTGGAGGTGGTGGTGGTGGGTGCGTGGGTGCCAACGTTTTGATTGACTAAATACTGAAGCGGGAATCGATATTCCGGAGGCTTTGGTGCGTTCATTCCATTACCGGATAGTTCTGGGTTGTTAATGTTGAATATTAATTGGAAATATACAGGGTGTTGAATTGCAAAGCGGGCCGTGTAAAATTTGAAATGGTGGCTCCCCTGATTATTTGACAGCATCGATCTTAACGAGGGCGGTGGGTGGGCCCTATCCCATCCTCCAATCCTTGGAACATAAACGAGGGTTTTACAATTGTTAATTAATTAATAAAAGAAGTATCAAACGGTATATCGTTGCTTCGACAAAAGAATTTGTTTGTAGAAACTTTGGGGCGTGTTTAAGGTTGGAGAGTATGATACAGAGGCGGCTCGTGGATTTCCGTAGGTGAGGCAAAGACAAAGATGCCGCTCGTGCTGCACTACTTACTCCTATAGACGAAGCAAATATTCCGTTGCTTTTTCGGTCAAATTTCCTTCCGTTCCTCACCGCCGAACATCCAGCAGCCGCCGCTGGTATGATAGGACCCACCCTCCACCCTTCTTTTTTACTTAAACTTAACCTACAAAACTCGGTTTGATTAAAACAATTTCTTCGTCGAATCACTGAAGTTTTAAAAGCTGCAAAGCTGGGTTGAGTTAAAGTGGAAACGAAGGGAGGTGGGTGGTCCCTATCCTACTCTCCACTAGTTAAACACGCCTCAAAGTTTCTACAAACAAATTCTTTTGTCGAATCAACGATAAACCGTTTAATTCTTTTCTTATCAATTAACAATTGTTAAACCCACTTTTGTCTTCCAAGAATTGAAAGATAGAATAGGGCCCACCCACCGCCCAGAATTTCCACTTTAACCTAACCAAGAAAACACTGTTTGAGTAAGAAATTGCTACGTCAAATCATTGGAGTTTTATAAGCTGCAAAATCAACAATAAAGAAGGTTTCTGGGTTGAGTTAAAGTGGAAACGAAGGGAGGTGGGTGGGCCCTATCCTACTCTCCAATCAGTTAAACGCGCCCCAAAGTTTCTACAAACAAATTCTTATGTCGAAGCAACGATAAACCGTTTGAGTTTTCTCTCATCAATTAATTAACATTTGTAAAACCTGCGTTTGTGTTCCAAGAATTGGAATATAAGATAAAGACCACCCACCGCCCTGAGTTTCCACTTTAACCTAACCAAGAAAACTCTGTTCAAGCGAAGAAATTTCTTAGTCAAATCATTAGAGTTTGAAAAGTTGCAAGGCCAATAGTAAAGAGGGTCGTTGGGTTAAGTTAAAGTGGAAATGAAGGGTGGTGGGTGGTCCCTATCCCACTTTCTAATTCATTAATCACGCCCCAGTGTTTCCAACTCAAAATATTCACCAACTGTCAAAATCTGGGGGAATTTAGAGGTGGGAAATTTAAAATCTGGGGGAATAAAACTGCAACAATGGAGCTTAGAAGTTCTACAGTGTTGGCGAAAAGATAAAAAGAGGAAGGGAACAGCAATCCGATATCCGACGAGCCGTTATGGAGATATTCACATTTTTTTAAATTCCGAAGCGCTTGGGTTGGCTCTGAACTTTAGCGGACAGTTGGCACACCCGTAAAACTTTAACTCGCCCCACCCTACCATTTTTTTTTTAATTTCCCACTTTTTGTATTGTACTTTGGCTGGCACTGACACAACTGGCATAACTTTTTGAATTTCCCGCAGCCAACTTGAACTTAAAGCTCGGCGGCGTTGCCATTTTTATTTCCGGGAAGACTTCCTGTTCCCGTACCGACTAACTCTCTCTACTGAACCACCCACCTCCCTTCGTTTCCACTTTAACTCAACCCAGAAAACCCTCTTTTATTTTGGTTTTGCAGTTTTTAAAACTCCAGTGATTTGACAAAGAAATGTCTTTACCAGAACAGTGTTGTCTTGGTTAAGTTTAATTGGAAACAAGGGGCGGTGGGTGGGCCTTATCTTATCCTCCAGTTCTTGGAACATAAACGAGAATTTTGCAATTGTTAATTAATTATTTCACGAAGTACCGAACAATTTTTTTTATATTTTGTTTCCTCAACAAATGAATTTGTTTAATAAGCACGTTTAATAAAACAAATTTAGAGATTACGAGATTGTGGGTATTTCAACGTTCCATTCTCCAAAATCGGAGCTGCGTACGACGAGTTATGAGCTTTTAAAAAAATAATTAAAGTTTGTAATTACCGCTGCGCCAGCGTCACCTATCAGGCGAAAGATGAACTACTAGATGCGTTTTTACTACTAGCGCCAAAACTGCTCAACTTTATAATTATAATCAAAATGTAAAAATTCAGCAACACGTCGTACACCAAACGATAGACAATTTAATTCTGAATCGAAAGATCTATTAAATAGCTGAGAAATTGAGCGGTTTTGCCTTGTTTGATGAACTGTATGCAACCCATTCTGCAAAATAGACGGCCCACCTATAGCACTCACTTTGCAACAAATCCCACTGCCTATTGAACGTTGGCATCAAAACAAATCGATTCATGCTGCCTCTATTCATACAACCTCTTTGGAAGTACGGGTAAAGTTTTAAATACCAAACATAGTGTAACCATAGGCAACCTAATTTACTTGCCAATAAAGCAACCTCTTACCAACAGCTGTCGCTAGTATTCACGATATCTCGTTAAATTAAAGTGACTCTAAAGAAAATCACGTTCTGTTAGGAATATTATTACGATTATTACCTAATGATAAAGGTAAAACTTTAAATACGAAACATAGTATTAATATAGCTAACCCAATTTACTCGCCTATAAAAAAACTTCTACCAACAGGTGTCGCTGGTATCCACAATATTTCACTTAATAATAATAATAGTAATAATAGTTTATTACGGGACATGCCCATTAGTACAAATACATGAAAAAAAATCATCAAAATGGTACAGTGAGCAGAAATTAATTGAAAATGTAAATTACAAAAAAAAAAACAGGAATTAACATATATACAAATTTTTCCAGCATAATTGCGCAAAATCTGAGGCTGAGAAAAATACAAATATATACATATATACATATGAGCATAGTGCAAGAAGTAGCTAAAAGGACAAGAAAATATAAATTTAAATATGACATTTTGATAAACCCAACCTATTTAATGTACGCTTAAATGATTGCAAATTAGTAGAAAATTTCGATAAATTAACGTGAGTCTCTGAAAAAATACGTGCTATCAAGATCATTATTACGATTTTATCACCGAACTACGGGTAAAACTTTAAATATCAAACATAGTATTAACATAGGCAACCTAGTTTACGCTCCAATAAAGAAAACTCTTACCAACCGGTGTCGCTAGTATTTACCATATCTTACGCAATGAAGAAGTACGTGCTATTAAGAACATTATTACGATTATAACCTAACGAGTATTATCACTGAACTAGAGGTAATGCTTTAAATGACAAACATAGTATTAACATAGGCAACCTAATTTACTCACCAATAAAACAACAAAACCATTTTTAAGTTTTCGATTCTCCTGTAAAATTTACTTTTATTAAGTTCAGGTACACGTTTCTTCAAAGCTATAAAAGCTATCAACACGATTGGCTACCTAGCGGAAAAATCGTGTGCCCAGTTGGCAACGCTGGTGTCGCCAGTATTTCGATATCTCGCTAAACGTGACGCAATGAAAAAGCACGTGCTATTAAAAACACTCCACTCGATAAATAAAATACTCACTATGGGTCTACACGAAGACGCCAAAGCCATCTTCACAGCCGCCGTGGAATCCGTGCGTCCGCAAAACCTGTTGCGCAATTGCTTACAACTAACCGGCAACAGGTTATCAATACGGGATAAAGAGTACGTAATCAAAAAACCTTGTTACGTCGTGGGTTTCGGAAAGGCGGTCTTGGGAATGGGGACGGAACTGGAGAACATTTTGGGCGATACGCTGAAGGCGGGAATCTGCACCATTCCGAGTGGGATGGGTGGGATCGTGGGGAACAAGATCGAGTACGTAGAGGGCGCTGAGGGCAACCTACCAGATTTGAATGCGGTTAAGGGCGCGGAAATTATTAAGCGCTTGTGCGATGGATTGGAGGAAGATGATTTCCTCATCGTGCTGATTTCAGGAGGGGGTTCCGCGCTGCTGCCGCTACCGCAGGAAGGATTGTCCTTGGACGAGAAACTGTTTGTTATCAAGGAGTTGGTCAGACGCGGCGCTGATATTTTAGAGCTGAACTGCGTCCGGAAAAAGTTGTCCAGGGTTAAAGGAGGTGGGTTGGCCAGATCTGCGCATCCTGCCAGGGTGGCATCCCTGATCCTCTCTGATGTAATCGGCGATCCTCTCGATTTCATCGCCAGCGGACCCACCGTGCGGAATTCCGATCATCCCGCCGATGCTCTTGGAGTGATCAAAAAGCATGGGTTGCTAGGATCCATTCCCGAAGCTGCGCTTGACATTTTAAACAATCCCTATAACCCCCCAGGGGATTACAGCCACGTGGATAACTTTATAATCGGCAATAACCAGACCGCGTGCTCTGCAGCTAAAGCCCGCGCTGAAGCGTTAGGTTACAGCGCGTCCATCACCAGCACCACGGTGGATGGTGACGTCCGCGACGTTGCCAAACGATACGCGCAACTAACAACTTCCATCCTGCAAAAAGAACTTCCGGATTTGGACTACGACAGACCAATCTGCGTAATCGGAGGTGGGGAACCCACCGTTGTCTTAAAGGGGGCGGGAAAGGGTGGTAGGAACCAGGAGCTGGCGCTTGCGTTCGCGAGTGAAGTTGCCGGAATGGGATCGGACGCAGAAGTGGGATTCTTGAGTTGTGGAACTGATGGAATCGACGGGCCTACCGATGCTGCTGGTGCTTACGGGTTCCCCGGACTTGTAGACGATGCCCTTGCTGAAAACTTGGATGCTGGGAAGTTTTTAGACGACAACGACTCTTACAACTTTTACCGGAAATTCAAGAATGGGCGGTTCTTGCATATAACTGGGCATACCGGGACGAATGTAATGGATGTGCATATTTTACTCGTTAAATAAACAATTACAAAATCTGTTTAATAATTAAATCCTTTCATCACTTGCAATTTTGATGGATGTCAACGACAGTCCGTATCCTGCAACTTAAGGTAGGAAAAATTAGAAAAGTTTTGGTAATTTCTTCGACTGTATGAATGTAGACAAAGGGATTATCGACGCCAGAAAATCAGTTATATAATTAAATATGTAATTAGTAATGTAACGTAGGCAACTTAATGTACACACACAGAGTGGGAGACCTTTAGGAAAAATTAACATCACTCCCGCTTCTTGCTGACAGTCGTCACAGTACACCAATTATAAAAAAAAGGTAATAGTTTGCGGCAGTCGTTGTGTTTAGAGCGTTAGCCCTAGATAACTAATCGTTAGCCTTGCCGACCAGTTTTACCATGTCAGCGGAAATTCCGCTAGATCTGGCGGATTTTGAATCCGAATTGCGGAATATTTTTCGTTTTAGCAGCTGGCGGATTTTCTAGCGGAATTATTTTGGACCATCGAAAAAACTAGGGTAATTTGATTACAATTTTTAAACATCATTGTTTTCAGTAAAGGTCAAATGAAACGGAATAATTAAAATTATTTACATGTTTATCTAAACACATTATTCTTTTCTATATTATAAAATTCACACACAACTTCCTACAAGGGCAATAACGGATAACAGGCTGTGCTCGCTTCGGAATAAAATAAATAAATAATGATTTGAAATTGTATAAATATAAAAATCCCGTTTAGTGGAATTTCCTATTTAACTGACAAAGTGTAGATACTACTCAATTTGTAATAAAATGCAGATGATTAAAATATATTTTTTTTAAATATCCGCCTTGGCATTATCTTCAGTGGAACGATTATTTTCAAAAGTGAAAGTAAAAAAATTGATTGCACAACCGTATTAGTGTTGAAATGTAAAATGCAATCAGGTAGACAAAGCATTTGTTGTCATCACTTCAAGTAACCAGATTCAATTTTAAATAGATTTAAATCTGTAAATGTGTTTCAGGCATGGCCTGAAGATAACGAAAATATTCTTGAAGAACGTTTATAAATTCTTTAATTATTTGAATTTGTTTTAATATAGCTAATTATTTCAGAAATATTTTGTGTTTGTATTTATTTCGTTCTTTTGATTATATATTTTTATTCACATATTTTCTCTATCATGTGGCCAGATGGCAACACTGTTGCCGACATCTACATCGCACACACAACACATTTTATTAACACAAGAAAAGTTGGCAAATACGCATTTTAAAATCAACGCTAGTTCTCTGATAAGAATCATTAGGTATTAATCGTAATAATATACTTAACAGAACGTGCTTTTTCATACAGTCACTTTAATCTAACGAGATATCGTGAATACTAGTGACAGCTGTTGGCAAGAGGTTGCTTTATTGGTAAGTAAATTAGGTTGCCGATGTTAATTGAATGTTCGATATTTAAAATTTTACCCGTAGTTCTGTGATACTAATCGCTATGTAATAATCATTCTTATTATAGCACGTGCTTTTTCATTACGCTAGATATCGTAAATATCAGCGACACTTGTTAGTTGCTTTATTGGCGCGAATAAATAAATTGGGTTGCCTACGTCAACTCTGCGATTGGTATTTAAAATTTTACCAGTGGTTCTGTGATGGTAATCGTTAGGTAATTTTCGATCACGCGATGTGAAAACAACAGCCAATAAATTTATAATAGACCATCCTGCTCAAATATGCAGTGACGGTTCGCGGGTTTTTTTCTGGTACGGACGAGGAACAAGAGGTGGTATTGTATTGTATTGTATTGTATTGTATTTGTTGTTTATTCCTCGTATTTACATAACATTTCAAATTATTGTTCAAAAAAAAATCAACTAAAATTCTGATCACACGTGGAAAAGGCAGAGTTCATTCCATTGATCTTCCACTCGTACCTGTGGTTACCTTCATGGTGTACTTTATATTTAATATAATATTTGCAATATTTTGCTTCTTCTTGCCTTATTTAGAGGCATTTTTGTCCCGAGGGAAATTTATTTGACTTTAAACGGTCACGCAGCCAGCCGTTTCTGCAACTGACCCTACCTATCTGTATATTCTCAGCCATACCAGAAAAAAACCCGCGAACCGACACTGCTGTGAGCATTTAAACATTCAATTTAATCATGTGCGTAATTACCGCCGCTCCAGCGCCACCTACCGGACGATGGCTGAACTACTAAGTACACATTACACTGAAATGTTAAAATTTAGCAACGAGTTGTATATCAAATGATTGAACATTTAATTTTAAATCGAAACATGTATAAATTAGTTGCGAACGATACGCGGTTTTGGAGTAGTTTGCAAATAAAAATTGCAACTGTCGGTAATTTAGTTCACTATTACACATAATTTTGAAATTTTTAAAATTTAAATGCACCACAAGGAAAAAACTCAAACGAGCACACGCTACTTATTTATTAAATCGGTATTTATCAGAAGTGAAGAACAAATTACTCTGAAATCTTTAAAATTAGAATGTAAAACTTTACAGCCAACTGAGTTACCGACACTTGGATAGTTGGCAACCCTAGAATTAACATGTTTTAAAATCAACGCTCCCTGACGAGAAACTCTTCAATGGAACAGTGTTAATCAGTGACGGTTCGCGGGGTTTTTTCTCACGCTGTTTTTTTCGGCCGAGGAACAATAGGTGGCAATACAGATAGGTAGGGTCAGTTGCTGAGACGGCTGGCTGCGTGACCGCACCTATCTGTATTACCACCTCTTGTTCCTCGGCAGTACCAGAAAAAACCCCGCGAACCGTCACTGGTGTTAATGTTGGAACTCTTATACCAGGTAATTATTTGTATTCTTTCTCCCGTGGTGTTATACAATTTTTTATTAGCACTATTTTTACAATTAATTAAAACCTAGCAACTTCGGTTGCCTACTTATTAATGCGAGGATGTGATTATTTTACGATTGAAAATAGGCAATAAGAGTTGAAATAAAAGCGCTGTATAAGGGTGGATATACACTAGAGCATTTTCTCGAGCATTTCAGCGTAAAGTAACGTTCTAACGAATGGTACAATACAGGAAAATGCTCAGTTTCAAAAGCTGTCGTCAAAAGACGTCTGGTTCGTGAGCGTGATACACTAGAACATATCATAGAGCGGCTCGTTGTTCTGTTACTAGTAAATGCTGTAGTCTATACTCACCTTAATAGTTTCATTTTACTGCAGAATAGACTTCTTTTAGTGAGTTGACTAGGTAGAGGGTATGCAACACAACATACAAATTGTGCATCTATCATTGCATAAAATTAGGCGTTAGCCAAGCTATTAATGCGTTGCTGTGATTATTTTACAATTAAACATAGCCATTAAAAGTTAAAATAAAAGCCCTGTATAATAGTTTTATTTTACTGTAGATCAGTGACGGTTCGCGGGATTTTTTCGGGTACGGTCAAGGTAGCAAAGGTGCTAATACAGATAGGTGTGGTCACACAACCGACCCTACCTATCTGTATCGCCCCACCCTGCTAACTCCGCCGTACCAGAAAAAACCCGCGAACCGTCAATGCTGTAGATTAGACTTTTTTTAGTGAGTTGCCTGAGTAAACAGTATGCAACACTATACACACAACGTTTGCGTTTATTGTCACCGTGCATGGCAGTAAAGGCGGGCGAACGTCAAAAAGTTTGACGGCCCGCAAAAGTTCATAACCTACAAAGATACGCCCATCAAAAATGCTCTAATTCGTCCCGTTGCGATGTTCGACGACGCTAAATGATAACGTTGCCGCGATGGCCAGCGAAGCCAGATACAGGTTGCTGGCGGACGACGGCGGCCGCGCCTTTCGGGTGGACTTCTGCAGGGTGAGCTTCTTGGTCTTCATGCTGCCGTCATCTGCTTAAAATAAAAGCCCTGTATAATAGTTTTCTTTTACTGCAGAATAGACTTTTTTAAGTGAGTTGCCTAAGTAGACTGTATGCAACACTATACGCACAACTTTTGCGTTTATCGTAACCGTGCATGGCTGTAAAGCCGCGCAAACGTCAAAAATTTTGACGGCCCGCAAAAGTTCATAACCTACAAAGATAAGCCCATCAAAGATGCTCTAATTCGTCCCGTTGTGATGTTCGACGACGCTAAATGATAACGTTGCCGCGATGGCCAGCGAAGCCAGATACAGGTTGCTGGCGGACGACGGCGGCCGCGCCTTTCGGGTGGACTTCCGCAGGGTGGGCTTCTTGGTCTCCCTGCTGCCGTCGTCTGCTTTCATATTCTGCATAGTGTACTCCGTCGTGTACGAGTTCGACAGGTCCACCTCGACGCAGTGCCGGGCCTACAACGTGCTGCCGTCCGTCTCGGCGGCCATCGGCGGGTACTCCCCGCAGAAGGAGATCTGGAAGGCAGCTATTTTACTGCACGCACCTCCCAGGTAATCCCATCGGTTTACTAAAACCTTCTCACCGCGAGGATGGGCATTTATCGGTGAAATTAATAAGCATGCGAGAAATATCATAATTTTACGAATAACTATTCTATTTTCATTATTTATATTTAATTTTGATCAAAAATTTATTTATTTATTAGCTTTAAACTAAAAAAAACTCTCAATGACCGAATAAGTGTCGATGTGTATCGTTTTTATTAAAAAACCCATTTTCTAGCCGTTGTTTTCTTTTGCAGGTTCATCCTCGTTTTTCTGTACATCAAGTATCACCTGCAGGTGCTTTCGAAGAAAGCCAGTATATTGGTGTTCGTATCCGGAGTTTTGAACTTCATCGAAAACGTGGCGCTTATAAGCCTGACGCTTTTCGATTCCTCAAATTACTACCGTAAGTAGTCGAAACAATTAGAGATTATATTTATATGATCATTTCTCATAAATTACATTAATCTGCTGAATCTGCATGTTGTATCTAATTATAGATTATGTTAACAATATAATTTATTTAGAGGTTATGTTTCCCGTTACAATCTAATTAGTGGTTACGTTTGTGATTGGGTGATTCAGTGACTTTTGTGGATTGCTCTCGATGTTTTTTTTGTATTAATTTCAGCCGTGCACGAAAAGTCTTTCATCACGTTCATAATTACGTCGGAACTTTACATGTCGCTGATGATCTTCATGCAGACGCACCGAGTTCAGGCGCGGAACGCGAACGAAGTCTTCGGGCTGAAGCTGAAGAAGCTGATGTTCGTCGTGAATATCACGGGGATACTGTTCGCCATGTATTTCTTTATGTTGCATAACATGGATTGTCCGGATTTTGGTAAGTGGATTGTTTTTTACTTTTTAAATGCATTCGTTCGCTGGAAAATAAAAAAAGAAAATGTTTACAGCAACGGATAATTCAGCATCACATCTTGGCGCGCCAATTCTAACAATTGTTGTTGATAGTTTGCATTTAAAGTTTCACCGTTTCATTTTTTACATTTCCAGCTTACACCAAATTCGCTTTATGTGAATACATCATCGTATTCTCCAACATATTCTACCACCTGACGGCGATCTACGATTTCGGCGATAAGCAGGTGGTGTTCTACGAGTACGGCTTCTACGTGAGATAACGGCGGTGGCCGACGACGCGAAGCACATTTTATTCCGCACACTGCATCGTTAGTTTATTAAGAGTTAACGTAATAAAGAGAAAAAAACACACAGCACCATCTAATGGGTTTAAACGGTTGTTGCCAGTATTCGTGTATATATTTTATATTGAAATTTTACGATTTGGAGTCGGGCGGTTGTGGAGCGGGGTACGTGCCAAGGTTTTGAGATTTCAAGACTGCCAAAGTTGAATATATTTATGCTGAGAATTTTACACATTCTAAAGCTGGTCCACCGGCGATTATGGGTCGCGGGGGAAGCTTTTTTTTACCGTTTCTCGGATTACGCCGCCCCTCCAGTCCAAAGCTTCTTGCGCTCTTTCCCTGCGAAGGAATCTACTGCAAGGTTTTATTAAATTTGTTATTAAATCTAAACGTTGTTTTATTTACATAAAATTCATCCCTGATTTCCTTAATAGTATGTGATACTATGCTTACACATCCCACTAGTATACAGGGTAGTGCATATGTGTCGGAACACCTAATTTCTGGCTAAACGTCTATTGTTTTCTTATTGCTAAAAAAGAAATGTGTATAGTTTTATTTATTCTATTCAGTGACGTATTTTGATTTTCTACAGCTACCCTATTTTTCAAGATATGACATATTTTTTTAATGGAACACCCTGTATTTTTTAACCTTTTCTACAATTACAATGATATAGGGTTTGCTGGGTGTGCAACAGTGACGGTTCGCGGGTTTTTTTCTGGTACGGCCGAGGAACAAGAGGTGGTAATACAGATAGGTGCGGTTTCTGCAACTGACCCTACCTATCTGTATTGCCACCCGTGTTACCTCGGCCGTACCAGAAAAAACCCCGCGAACCGTCACTGGTGTGCAACTGGTGTTTTTTTTTAATATTGGGTTGTACATTCCTTGAACACGACTGTTAGTCGGAATTAAATAAAGTGAAACAAACCAAGTGATTATCCTTTATTATTTTTTAATAATACAAATATTCAATCATGTTACATCAAGTGATCAATGAGAAACAGACCAAAAATAAAGAAATTACGTAAGCCTTGTGTACCTTCAGCATTACGCCTTTGTTTCCCCTGACGACTAGAACATAAAAGCAACCAATGATTAACTTCACGTTTATTTAAAAACATAAGTGATTTAACGTGCCTATTATCCTTTAGAATTAAGATTTAGAAGCTTTTATAAATCACGTTCGTATATCCGCGCCTTGTCGCCATCTAGCGGACGACGGCTGAACTGCCAAGTCACGATTGCCGACAGCGCCAAAATCCTCGAACTTTAAATCTATAATCAAAGTGTAAATATCCAGTAATGAGTTGTACGTGAAACGATAAAGAATTTAATTCTGAATCGATTAATGTCTCAAATAACTAACGAAACTTAGCGACTTTCCAGTAATTTGGTTTTGAAAATTATGGTCGGTAATTCAGTTTGTGTTCCAAAGATGTACTAAGTAGTTCACCACATATCCGATAGATGGCGCAATCAATGCCGGAATTATTTAAATAATGTATTTGCATTTTTAAATGCTTAAAAACTGGAAACGATTTAATGACTTGAAAGAAACATTTATTTACCGTTTAAATTTGTTTACTTAAAAGTTGATTGGATGTTTTTGTTGCATACATCGACTTAGTAGTTCATTACATGTTGGATAGATGACGCGATCATGGCCGAAATTATTGAAATGATTTATTTGCATTTTTAGATGCTTAAAAAATAGAAACGATTTAATGACTTGAATAAAACGTTTATTTACCGTTTGAATTTGTTTACTTAAAAGTTGATTAGATGTTTTTGTTGCAAACATCGACTAAGTAGTTCACGACATTTCGGATAGATGGCGCGATCATGGCAGGAATAATTGAAATGATTTATTTGTATTTTTAAATGCTTAAAAACTAGAAAGGATTTAATGACTTGAATGAAACGTTCATTTAACGTTTAAATTTGTTTACTTGAAAGTTGATTAGATAATTTTGTTGCAAACATGGACTTAGTAGTTCGCTATATGTCGGATAGATGGCGCGCTCATTGCCGGAATTATTGAAATGATTTATTCGCATTTTCTAATGTTTAAAAATTAGAAAGGATTTAATGACTTGAATGAAACGTTTATTTACCGTTTAAATTTGTTTACTTGAAAGTTGTTCAGATGCTTTTAATGCAAACATGGACTTAGTAGTTCATTACATGTCGGATAGATGGCGCGATCATGACCGGAATTATTGAAATGATTTATTTGCATTTTTAAAAGCTTAAAAACTAGAAAGGATTTAATAACTTAAATAAAACGTTTATTTGCTGTTTAAATTTGTTCACTTTAAAGTTGATTAGATGTTTTTGATGCAAACATGGACTTGGTAGTTCATAAGATGTCGGATAGATGGCGCGATCATGGCCGGAATTATTGAAATAATTTATTCGCATTTTAAGATGCTTAAAAAATTAAAACAAATTAATGACTTGAATTAAACGTTTATTTACTGTTCAAATTTGTTTACTTCAAAGCTGATTAGATGTTTTTGTTGCAAACATGGACTTGGTACTTCACTATATGTTGGATAGATGACGCTATCATGGCCAGAATTATTGAAATGATTTATTTGCCTTTTGAAATACCTAAAAACTAAAAAGGGTTTAATGACTTAAATGAAACGTTTATTTACTGTTTCAATTTGTTCACTTAAAAATTAAATAGATGTTTTTGTTGCAAATATGGACTCAGTAGTTCATGAGATGTCGGATAGATGGCGCGATCATGGCCGGAATTATTGAAATAATTTATTCGCATTTTAAGATACTTAAAAAATAAAAATGATTGATTGACTTGAATTAAACGTTTATTTACTGTTTAGATTTGTTCACTTTAAAGTTGATTAGATTTTTTTGTTGCAAACATGGACTTAGTAGTTCACGACATGTCGGATCGATGGCGCGATCACAGCCGGAATTATTGAAATAATTTATTCGCATTTTTAGATGCTTAAAAAATGGAAAGGATTTAATGACTTGATGAAACGTTTATTTAACGTTTAAATTTGTTTACTTAAAAGTCGATTAGATGTTTTTGTTGCAAACATGGACTTAGCAGTTCATGAGATGTCGGATAGATGGCGCAATCATGGCCGGAATTATTGAAATAATTTATTCGCATTTTTAGATGCTTAAAAAAGAGAAAGAATTTAATGACTTAAATAAAACGTTTATTTACTGTTTAAATTTGTTTACTTTAAAGTTGATTATATGTTTTTGTTGCAAACATGGACTTAGTAGTTCACGACATGTCGGATAGATGGCGCGATCATAGCCGTAATTATTGAAATGATTTATTTGCATTTTTAGATACTTAAAAAATAGAAAGGATTTAATGACTTGAATAAAACGTTAATTTACTGTTTTAAATTTGTTTACTTTAAAGTTGATTAAATGTTTTTGTTGCAAACACGGACTTAGTAGTTCACTACATGTCGGATAGATGGCGCGATAGTGGCAGGAATTATTGAAATGATTGATTTGTATTTCTTAATGCTTAAAAAATAGAAAGGATTTAAAGACTTGAATGAAACGTTTATTTACTGTTTAAATTTGTTTACTTTAAAGTTGATTAGAGGTTTTTGATGCAAACATGGACTTAGTAGTTTATGAGATGTCGGACAGATGGCAGTTCATGGCCGGAATTATTGAAAATTTTTATTCGCATTTTTAGATGCTTAAAAAATAAAAACGATTTAATGACTTGAATTAAACGTTTATTTACTGTTGAAATTTGTTTACTTTAAAGTTGATTAGATGTTTTTGTTGGAAACATGGACTTAGTAGTTCACGACATGTCGGATAGATGGCGCGATCATGGCCGGAATTATTGAAATAATTTATTCGCATTTTTAGATGCTTAAAAACTAGAAAGGATTTAGTGACTGGAATAAAACGTTTATTTACTGTTCAAATTTGTTTACTTTAAAGTTGATTAGATGTTTTTGTTGCAAACATGGACCTAGTAGTTCACTACATGTCGGAAAGATGGCGCGATCATGGCCGGAATTATTGAAATGATTTATTTGCATTTTTGAATGCTAAAAAATTGGAAAGGATTTTATGACTTGAATCATCATTAAAACGTTTAATTACCTTTTAAATTTGTTTACTTAAAGGTTGATTAGATGTTTTTGTTGCAAACATGGGCTTAGTAGTTCAGTACATGTCGGATAGATAGCGCAATCGCAGGTGGAATTAATATTATGATTTATTTAAATTTTTAAATGCCTATAACTAGAAAGGGTTTCATGATTTTAATCATCACTGAAATGTGTAAATACAGTTTAGATTTGTTTATTTAAATGTTGATCAGATATTGGAACATATGCCACTATTGGGTTGTTAAATTTCGAATAATTCCTTTACGCTTAATTTTCTTTTATGAATTCGATCGAAAACACGTGCAGGAATGAACGTTTTAATAATAAAGTTACAGGTGATTTGATAATTATAATAGCAAATCATAATATGAGCGAGAAGAGCGTTTTTGGTGGATCCCTAAACTGGAATTAAATTATTTTTTTAATTAATTATACAGTTTGCTCAGCCGGATCTTCTACGTGCGAGTGGAAAACCCTCGAGAATTTAAATTCAAACTTTTTTCTCGTAACGTAAAAACCTTCATAACGTTACTTGTATCATAAATGACTATAAATTAATTGCATGCAAAAATTTCTGAATAAAATTCATGTTTTGAAGATTTGTTGCAGGCAACCCAATATACTCCAGCAGTATTTGAAATGTAAAAATCGGTACATTTAATCACCAAACGAACAATGCAATCACCAAATTCCACTCACAAGATGCCCGTATCTAAAAACCACTAATCGGCACCTATCTATGAGCCGTAACGCCGCAAAACTCAAAAAATCCTTATCGCCGTAAAATTTGCAGGTTATGTAGTCGCAGCTGTTCCCTTTGTCATCATTTTTTTTTACATAAACATCCCCGTCATTTAGGCCCCAATTTAACATTAAAAAGAAACGCTTAAATCAATTAGTGCGACCGAAAACGGGATCATATAAACATGGACGTGCAGGTGGGTTGACGATTTCGTTTCTGAATTTCCTCAATTGAACGGAGTGTTCTGTGCAGGGCTCTTTCGTTGCGGTTCTGCGAGGGTTTTTCGACAGTATACGGGGGATGGGGACGCTGGTGTACCTGGACAAGGAGATGAACAATCGCACGAGGTCCCGTCTGTCGCCCTCGAGGGCCAACACGCCGATCCGAAGGAAGGAGTCGGATCTGAGTAAAGACGGCGCTCAGGCCAGGACGTTGAAACAGCATGAGTGAGTTACGGATTTGTAGTTTCAACACCCGATTAGATGGCTAGATTTTATGGAAAAATTAAAAACTATCTTTTGTCCACAATTTTATAATTTCAAAAATTATTTCTTTCTTTTCTAAACAAGGTAGATTATGTAAAGGATTTGTTGTACAATTTAATTATAAATTCTTTGGCTTGTGTCCTTTACTCCTTTACTTTTTCAATGCCAACTATTACAGCAGTTTTAAAAACGTCGTTTACTTTGTTGGTGAATGCTGGACGTTGTCCAATAAATGCCACGCACTAAGCAAATTGCTTTTGAATTAAAAAATCTGTTAGGAAACATATTTTAAGTGTAAAATCTATGCCATAATGAGAGTTGACCTTTTTTTCTGTTTTTTTTTCTGTTGACCTTTTTTTCTGTTTTTTTTTTCTAGAGAATCTAAAGTTCTGAAGAGGACGGTGCAGTGCAGCGTTTTGAATGGCGGAATCTTCCTGCTCAGCATACTACTCTTCGATTACGGGATATTGCCCCTGATCAATTTCGCGCTGCAACTGATTTTCGGGTCCAACACCTTCATGAGTGTACTGATTTGGTCCTGGATTAGGCCCTTCCTCATATTCATATTCCAGACGATATGGGTCTTGCCGTTGTTTCTGCTGAGCAAAGTCGTCAACTGTCTTTGGTTTCAGGTGAGTTGTAGTATTCACGTTTTATTATTTTATGCCTTTAATTTATTTGAAAATCAAATCTTAACATAAAATATACTCCGTTCACATTTTATTCTCGGCGCAGTTGGGGTGTTTTTTGCCCTTATATTGGCATATTGTGTTTTTGTTGGTACTGATTGAAGTATGTCGTTAACCTATAATTTCAATAAACAATATTTTTACAGGTAGAAACGCCAAAGTGGCGGAATCTATTGCCTGAACGCTGTACTGATATGGTTCAGTACAGCATTCAGCCAATAGATTCCGCCACTTTGGTGTTTCTACCTTTAACGGTGTTTGGAATACTTATATTCCAATAGTAATCTCCGTTTAGCCATCAGCAACTAACTACACTGATGAGACCTGAATGGTCGAAACCGGTCTGTAGGCGTTCTGATGGGGTAACAATATTTAATGTTTTACATATTTTTGTAATGTAGAAAACTTCTACTTCGTTGTACAAGATTTTATATGGAATAAAACACTTTTTTACTTTGTAAGTTGCCGAAACTGCTGTCAAACGAATAAATCAAAGTGTTATACAAACAAAGTAAATTGTTTTATTCCAAACCAATATTTTTACACGTGAATGAGGGATATTATAAAATGCAACATTGTACTACAAAAAAATGCAATGACATAACCAAATTGTTGGTAACTTTTTTACTACCAACGAAAATGTCATCCAAACAAAGTCTATGACGTAACCAAATTGTTAGTAACTTTTCTACTACCCACAAAAATGTCACGCATAACCAAAAAAATGCAATGACATAACTAAATTGTTGGTTACTTTTTTACTACCAACAAAAATGTCATCCAAACAAAGTCTATGACATAACCAAATTGTTAATAACTTTTTTACTACCCACAAAAATGTCACACATAATCAAAAAAATACAATGACATAACCAAATTGTTGGTAACTTTTTTACTACCAACAAAAATGTCATCCAAATAAAGTCTATGACATAACCTGATTGTTAGTAACTTTTTACTACCCACAGAAATATCACACATAACCAAAAAAATGCAATGACATAACCAAATTGTCGGTAACTTTTTTACTACCAACAAAAATGTCATCCAAATAAAGTCTATGACATAACCTGATTGTTAGTAACTTTTTACTACCCACAAAAATGTCACACATAACCAAAAAAATACAATGACATAACCAAATTGTTGGTAACTTTTTTACTACCAACAAAAATGTCATCCAAATAAAGTCTATGACATAACCTGATTGTTAGTAACTTTTTACTACCCACAGAAATGTCACACATAACCAAAAAAATGCAATGACATAACCGTACTGTTGGTAACTTTTTTACTACCAACAAAAACGTCATCCAAACAAAGTCTTTGACATAACCAAATTGTTAGTAACTTTTTACTACCCACAAAAATGTCACACATAACTAAAAAAATGCAATGACATAACCAAATTGTTGGTAACTCTTTTACTACAAACAAAAATGTCATCCAAACAATGTCTATGACATAACCAAATTGTTAGTAACTTTTTTACTACCCACAAAAATGTCACACATAACCAAAAAAATGCAATGACATAACCAAATTGTTGGTAACTCTTTTACTACCAACAAAAATGTCATCCAAACAATGTCTATGACATAACCAAATTGTTGGTAACTTTTTTACTACCCACAAAAATGTCACACATAATCAAAAAAATGCAATGACATAACCAAATTGTTGGTAACTTTTTTACTACCAACAAAAATGTCATCCAAATAAAGTCTATGACATAACCTGATTGTTAGTAACTTTTTACTACCCACAAAAATGTCACACATAACCAAAAAAATACAATGACATAACCAAATTGTTGGTAACTTTTTTACTACCAACAAAAATGTCATCCAAATAAAGTCTATGACATAACCTGATTGTTAGTAACTTTTTACTACCCACAGAAATGTCACACATAACCAAAAAAATGCAATGACATAACCGTACTGTTGGTAACTTTTTTACTACCAACAAAAACGTCATCCAAACAAAGTCTTTGACATAACCAAATTGTTAGTAACTTTTTACTACCCACAAAAATGTCACACATAACTAAAAAAATGCAATGACATAACCAAATTGTTGGTAACTCTTTTACTACAAACAAAAATGTCATCCAAACAATGTCTATGACATAACCAAATTGTTAGTAACTTTTTTACTACCCACAAAAATGTCACACATAACCAAAAAAATGCAATGACATAACCAAATTGTTGGTAACTCTTTTACTACCAACAAAAATGTCATCCAAACAATGTCTATGACATAACCAAATTGTTGGTAACTTTTTTACTACCCACAAAAATGTCACACATAATCAAAAAAATGCAATGACATAACCAAATTGTTGGTAACTTTTTTACTACCAACAAAAATGTCACCCTAACAAAGTCTATGACATAACCAAATTGTTAGTAACTTTTTTACTACCCACAAAAATGTCACGCATAACCAAAAAAATGCAATGACATTACCAAATTGTTGGTAACTTTTTTACCACCAACAAAAATGTCATCCAAACAAAGTCTATGACATAACCAAATTGTTAGTAACTTTTTTACTACCCACAAAAATGTGACACATAACCAAAAAAATGCAATGACATAACCAAATTGTTGGTAACTTTATTACTACCAACAAAAATGTCATCCAAACAAAGTCTATGACATAACCAAATTGTTGGTAACTTTTTTACTGCACACAAAAATGTCACGCATAACCGAAAAAATGCAATGACATAACCAAATTGTTGGTAACTTTTTTACTACCAACAAAAATGTCACCCTAACAAAGCCCTCTGCGGCGAGAATAAAATGTGAACGCTGATCTTTTTTTCTGGTGGTTGTACCCTCATAAATCCAATGGCTTTCACCGGCAATATTTCATACATTTTACGATCTAGCATCTAAAGCAACACAGCCGTTAATTTTAAACAATGAATGAATTCAATTATTTGACACAAATATATTTCGATTTAAATATCAAACGGTAATTATTTATTCTTTAGACGTTTTCTTTTAGGACATCGCGGACTCGGCGTACAGATACAGCAGGGGGAGGCCGCAGCTGGTCCAAAGTCTGAGCAAAGTGATAGCCGACTCTCTTTTCAGCATAGCCGTGCAGGCTCTCTTCCTAATCCAGGCCATGTTCGTGGAATTCATACCGCTGTACATGATCGGTAAGGGGTTCGCGCTCGTCCACATGTGCCTGCTGTACTCCCTCTACACGTTCGAGTACAAGTGGTTCAACATGGGCTGGGAGCTGCACAGGAGGCTCACCTTCATCGAGATGAACTGGCCCTACTTCCTCGGCTTCGGGCTGCCGCTGGCGATCTTAACGCAGATCTCGGAGTCGTGGATAATAAAGTGAGTATTTTGTTTGTGAAAATTATTCCATTTTACGATAGCACTTGTGTTCACATTTTATTCTCGCCGCAGTGGGCTTTGTTAGGGTGGCATTTTTGTTGGCAGTAAAACAGTTGCTTGGTTATGTCATTGCATTTTTTTGGTTATGTTGCATTTTATAACCTCATTCACATGGAAAAATCAACACTATCAAAAATACGACATGCCAATATAAGGACAAAAAACACCCCGACTGCGGCGAGAATGAAATGTGAACAGAATATACGAACAGACGTGTACATTCTATTGAACATTTTAACGTTGCTCGACTGTTGCGGTTCATTGCTTTAGACATCATTGATACATCGTCTTAATATTTAGAAACAAATATTGTCACCGAAAAGATTATGACTAAAATTTTGACATTGGCGCAATCCTGATGCAGCACTTACACTGTGTATGAGAATTTTTGTACAAATTTTGAAGAAAACGAAATCATCTGGAGATCGAATCAGTTGTGAATATCATTATTATTATTATTATTAAAGTTACTAAAGTCAAGATCAAATCAGTTATGAATATTGTTATTATCATTATTAAAGTTATTAAGGTAAAGAAGTAAACCAAACTTTTTTTTTTCAGCGGCTGTATATTTTCAATCCTTTTTCCACTCTTTATTGTGAGTGGAAACGAAGCAAATCCAGTGACTGGTGTCAGGTGAGTCTTTTAAATTTCATTTATGCAACTCGAGAAAATTGTGAAAATTTGATTGGTCTTAATACGTTAACTTTTTGGGGATCATCATGACTCGCCAATCTTTCTTCAATTGAACGTATTCTAAGGGCTCAAAGATTAGTTGAAACGTGTTAAGGGGATCGTTTATAGCGCGGCGGGGAAACACACGAATCGAGGAAAACTGATGAAACCGCAGTGTTTATAACATAATCCTTAAAATGTGATATTTTTGTGAAGAATAGAAGGGAGAGAGAAATATGTGATTTTTTCCTGAGGTGCAAATTTGTATCTAGAGGGCGTTTCCAAAACCTAACCCAGAAAAAAATGCTGTCAGCCGCAACAGTTACGATAAATAATGCAACCTCGCGGGAAGAGAAGTAATAATTTCTCTCTCCCTTGGGCGAGAAGAGTGGATCATATATCAAGAGAGAGAAGTGTTTGTGTTTCCCGAGGTTCAAATTTGCACCAAGGAAAAAATAGCATTCTCTCCAGAGATATGCATATACTATTTTTTTCACAAACGGGATATTTTAAGGGTAAAACGTTTCTTTCAAAAACCTAACCTAGAAAAAAAAAACGCTGTCAGCCCTGACAGTTAAAATAAATAATGGAAATTTCATTTTTCTCCCTTTATTATCGACAACTGAAAACTCGATTTTCTCTCCTGTTTGTGAAAAAAAGGTGGCGCAGAAGGTTTAGTCGGTTTTGGAATGGGTGTGAAATTATCAATTCGGACGCTGGAAGGTTGAAATAAAGTTTAAAATGTCAGGTTGCAATGGAAACTTATTTAAAAAAATTGAAATGGGTTAATTGCGAATAATTATATAATTAATTTATTATTATTATTATGAAGAGGGCCGATGGTGTAATTCTCTAGGATTTTCTGGGGCCCAATAACGGCACTTCGGTTTGTTGACGTAGCCGTTTATGTGAAAATGAGCCTCATCGCTCATCATGAGCACCATGTTTCCGTCTGGGATCAGCTCTAACTAAAACGATGTCGTTGTGCAGGGTCCGTTGGAATAAGCTTCTGAACCATCATCATTTTATACGGGTGGAATTTCGATTCTTGGTTCAGAATTCTTCGCAGACTCCGACGTCCAATCCCAAGAGCAGCCGCACGGTTTCTTCTTGTTGAGTGCCTCGGGCTTTCACGAACATCCCTTCTCACCCGTTCGACATTTTCGGGTGTGCGTACTGTGCGTCCTTTGACAGATTATTCCTTAAAAGTATATCTTTGAAATTTGCCAGATAAAGCTTTGCCAACTTCACAGCAAGAAAATTGGCGTTGGTCAAAACTGAAATTTTACAATAAAAACCCGACTTTCTGCAGTAACGTGATTATAACTTCCGTATCCAATACGACAGTTACATGAAATTTTGATAGATTGTTCCTTGAAAGTATATCTTTGAAATTTGCCAGATAAAGCTTTGCCAACTTCACCGCAAGAAAAATGGCGTTGGTCAAAACTGAAATTTTCCAATAAAAACCCGACTTTCTGCAGTAACGTGATTATAACTTCCGTATCCAATACGACAGTTACTTGAAATTTTGACAGATTATTCCTTGAAAGTATATCTTTGAAATTTGCCAGATAAAGCTTTGCCAACTTCACCGCCAGAAAATTGGCGTTGGTCAAAACTGAAATTTTCCAATAAAAACCCGACTTTCTGCAGTAACGTGATTATAACTTCCGTATCCAATACGACAGTTACTTGAAATTTTGACAGATTATTCCTTGAAAGTATATCTTTGAAATTTGCCAGATAAAGCTTTGCCAACTTCACCGCAAGAAAATTGGCGTTGGTCAAAACTGAAATTTTCCAATAAAAACCCGACTTTCTGCAGTAACGTGATTATAACTTCCGTATCCAATACGACAGTTACTTGAAATTTTGACAGATTATTCCTTGAAAGTATATCTTTGAAATTTGCCAGATAAAGCTTTGCCAACTTCACCGCAAGAAAATTGGCGTTGGTCAAAACTGAAATTTTACAATAAAAACCCGACTTTCTGCAGTAACGTGATTATAACTTCCGTATCCAATACGACAGTTACTTGAAATTTTGACAGATTGTTCCTTGAAAGTATATCTTTGAAATTTGCCAGATAAAGCTTTGCCAACTTCACAGCAAGAAAATTGGCGTTGGTGTTTTGAAATTTTAAGATCCAAAACTGACTTTCTGCAGTAACTTGATTATAACTTCCGTATCCTAACGACAGTTACATGAACAATCATGTTCTTCATGACAATCTTCTTCAGAACTTGTTTCAGGGAATTTCGTGCGAATTTTTGTTTTTTTAGGATTTGTTTGATTACATTTTTTTAAATTCTTTTAATTACATTTTGTAGGATTTTTTAAATTAATTTTGTTTAGGATTTTTTAAATAATATTTTTTCAGGACTTTGTTTCCAGGACGTTTTTTTCAAGACTTCTTTGCTCGGGACTTTTTTTAAAGACTTTTTCATGACATTGTATTCCTTTTTTAAGAACTTCTTTTCCAAGACTTTTTTAAGATTCTTTAAGACTTTATTTCCAAGACTTTATTTCGTGACGTTTTTCAAAACTTTTTTCTGGACAAATTTTCAAGATTTTTTTTTGTCAAAACTTTTTCAAGACTTTTTTAGCATCATTTTTTCCAGCAGTTTTTCAAGGATTTTTTTTAAAGAATTTTTTGAAGACCTTACTTTGAGGACTGAACTTCCGATCGTCCCCAACATGGCTAAGCGGTCGCTCACCTCCGCCCCCTATGTACTATCCATTTCAAAACCGACTAACCATTCTGCGCAAAAGGCTGGAGTAGAAAGGATATAAATATTGTCACCATTGACAATAAATAAGCACGCTTCACAGTTATACTAATGATTAATGTATAATTTTCTCTTTCAGTAATTACCCCCTTCATCTCTTCTCTCCGGTGGTGGCGATATCCAACGGACTGTTGAACAAATCGATAGGAGCGACGACGAAGGCGCCACGGGCGAACCAGAGATGATCCTTGCTCACCTATTTATTTTACCGGCGAGGCGCGACGACCGCGAGTAGGTTTTAATTTTTGTTATATATATTTTTTTAAAAAGCAAAGGCTGTTTTTATCTGTTAGTTGTCCGATTAAACGTTTATGTTCCACCAGAGAGAGACTTTAATCCGGTGGCAGCTGATGCCATAACATGAGGTACTGAGCACCAGCCGCCACTGCGTTAATCCAATCCTACGGAGAGAAAGAGGTAGATGCGATATTTGGCTAGATCCCAAAGACATTGTACCAAGCGCAGGCGCGATTCCAGCGGCACTCGATGATCGATGAGATTCGTTTTACCCACACACACAGGATTTGGCGATTGGTGTTTATGCTTAGGTTAGAGTTAAGCCAAGGTCCCCTGGCGACGCTCTGAACGATGATTGCGATCTGCACTGGTTCAGATCTCGTTCACTGATTATGATGCGGGTGAGAATAAAATAATGGTGCAATATATTCACCGTAATTAGATTATTACACTTATTAATACAAATTACAGTAACCGGTCGTCGTGAATTACAAAAGGGTGCAACTGTTTTTTTGTAAACAAACATGAACGTATCCCCCTTATGTTCAATTGTTGTTTGTTGATTTTGTCAAGGTCAACCTTGATATGGTGGGAGCCGTCCGACTTGGTGCGGATGCGCTTGCCCAAGATTTCGATCTGAGCAGGTGGTGGATGTAAATAGCCGGAACAGTCCCCCTCCCCCTTTTGAACCGACGCCTCAATTAGTAGTTTCAGCGGGCGCCTGAGTGTGTGTATTCGTGAATGAATAAAACGAAACTGGTTGTGTGCCACTGGATTCGCAAAATTTCGCTTATACGGAACATATGAGAATTTGCCCAATATTTAAAGGTATCAGTTGTCCGATTAAACATCTATGTTCCACCAAAAAGAATTTGGCTGATGCCGTGACACTAGGTATGGCAGGCGATGATGGTGCGCTAGTTGTGACAACACCAGCCGCCGCTGCGTACTTTAATCCGGTTTCAGCTGATGCGGCCGGTGCGCTATAGTTGTGGCACCAGCCGCCACCGCGTTAATCCAATCCTTCAGAGAGAGAGAGAGAGAGAGAGAGAGAAAGAGGTGAACACAATATTTAAAGGTTGCATCGGGAAAAGAGACATATATTTTGTATATTCATAGACTTATAACATCAAATAAATAAAATATCAATTAAAAACTAACAAATAAATAACATTTATATACATAATAAAATCGCGCTTATATTTAATATATGTGTGTGTATATAGGGGGTTTTATAAAGGGTAATCCCAAGTGCACAAACGTTTACGGATGAGTAATTAAACTTAAATTATAGATTGTATAAGGGTTCCCTGTTCCTAATCTCAATAGTTTTCTTGTATTCGGCGATTATCATATCAGGAATAATTATTATAATCTGGAAGATAATTGGATTCTACTTGAGAATACGTTACTAAATACAGGGTGTGCCATTTGAAAAAACGAAGTTATTCAAATTTATAAGTTGGGTTTTTCTACCGCATTTTTTTTATCACCCTGTATAATTTTTTGTATGAAATCATGGTTGGCTCTATAGTTCGAACCTTCAAGCAAATAATTGAAAAGATTTTAATCGTTCAACGTCAATCACCGGGGCAAAAATAAAATTTCACCCAGACCGTGCATTTCAACAAATCTTCAAATATTTCGAAAACGGCAAACGATAGGTATAGGGAGTATTGAAGTAACTCACCTTTATTTGCTCCATATAATTCAAAAATTACAAAAAATACAGGGTGTTCCATTTAAAAAAATATAAGTTGGTCTGTAACTTTGTTATGAGACACCCTGTAGAAATTTTAATATTTTTAGGGCGTGCAGCTCACTATTATACACAACTTTTGTATAAAACATTTTTCGAAATTTTGAAAAATAAGCACGTGATTGACCGTTTCCAGAGCTCTGAAACACCCTGTATATTGGAAGTATACCGGTACCAACATAACATGTTATAAAATTATATTTTTTGGTGCTTTTCACTTTCCAGTGTTTGTCACTAAAGATGTCAAAAAAGTGTAATCTGTGGGTAGATATGGTGTATAATCAAAAGATGGATTTTGCTTTGAATCATTTTTTTGCTACAATTTATTTATCTTTTGCATGTAAATTTTGGTCGGCGGCAAAAAAAATTTGTTACTTCCTCCATAGGTAGGTTGATAACGGGGCCCCCACAGTTTTAATGAGTAATTACATTTTTTTCATAGTCATGTTGGTGCTTTTCACTTTCTAGTGTTTGTCACTAAAGATGTCAAAAAAGTCTAATCTATGGGTAGATACGGTATACAGGGTGTAGTGGAACAAAACGGAACATAGGATTTTCAATGTTAATTTCTTTATACTGGAATATTATCTTCCCTGATCATTTTAGAAGAAACATGTAAATAATGTTTTGTCGAGTAAAAATTCCTGCATGCAGTCATGCTATTATTTATTTTTTAGCATTCATAAAAACCCTAAAAAATGATAAAATAAAAATGATAATTTTCACGAAAGTAATGGTTGCCATGAAATTAAACAAAAACGGTGCGCCGTTGATTTGTTCGCTTCTGTCAAATTTATTGAATATTTCATTAAAATTGTATTCTATTCAAGAAAAAGTGCAATGCTGGTAGCAGTTTTCGTGAAGTGCGGGATATGTTTACCGTCAACTATCCCGACCCTCCGATGCAATGATCCAAAGGTTGACTCATAAATTTGAAACGACTGGCTCAATATTACGGAATTCTAAGAGGACATCAAGTGCAGAGCAGAATAGTTTATCAATAAATAAGAAGGATGGCGAGTTTATGGTCTTACCTTCTGTAGTAGAAGATCCAAACATAAGCTTAAGACAAATTGCTGACAAGTGTGCAATTCACTGTACGACTGCCCAGAGGTATTTAAAGAAGCATCATTTTCACTCGTACAAATACCAGTGCCACCGAAAAATATTACAACGTGACGACCTGCACTCCACGAAAACTGCTACTAGCATAGCACCACTTCACAATTTGAATAGAATACATTTTTAATAAAAAAACTTGTAAACAATTATGAAATATTCAATCAATTTGACAGAAGCCAACAAATCAACAGCGCACCGTTTTTGTTTAATTTCATGGCAACCATTATTTTCGTGAAAATGATAATTTTTTAGGGTTTTTGTGAATGCTAAAATAGTATATTATGCAACGACCACATTATGACACTTATTAATGCATGAGTACGAAGTTTACAACTCGAGCGAGCATGCGAGCGAGTGTTGTAATTCGTACGAATGCATTAATAAGTCATAATGTGGGAGTTGCATACATTACTTTTTCTACGGCCATATAGATTTTTATTTATTTTTTCTGTTCTTGGGGTAAATCGTAAAAAAATCCAAGAGAATATATTTTTATGAAAATGTATAAACTAGTTTATTAAATAGATAAGCAATTAACAAGGATTGGCAATAGTAACATAAATAGACAATTAAATAGAATTTTTCTTTTCAGGATTAACAAAATTAATAATAGTAATTCCTGTACAATTGTAGAAATTGTTTCATATTGCCAATCAATCAATAATTTTATATGCTTTTTCATAGTACTTCCTGGATTTTGTTGGAAGTAAATTATCGCAGGCTTCTTTTACCTTTTTCAGTATATCAGGTTGTGTTAACTGAATCTCACTGTCGCTGCGACTCACTCATTTTATAATTATACAGGAAATTATTTTGACTGGTTACGAGTATTATGTCAAAGTGACAACTGACCGACCAATGCTGACGCGATGCTATTTAATTTTCGCAATTATTTGTAGCTCGTTGCATTATGAAAATTTGAATGAATTATGACATGGCCTTAGAAAAAATAAATAATAGCATGACTGCATGCAGGAATTTTTACTCTACAAAACATTTATTTACATGTTTCTTCTAAAATGATCAGGGAAGATGATATTCCAGTATAAAGAAATTAACATTGAAAATCCTATGTTCCATTTTGTTCCACTACACTCTGTATAATCAAAAGATGGATTTTTTTTGCTTTGAACCGTTTTTTTGCTTTAATTTATTCATGGCATGACTTTTGTAAATTTTGTGGTCGCTGGCAAAAAAAAATTGTTGCCCCCCCCCCCTTCACAGGTGAATTTTTGATACAGGGTAAGGTTAATGGAACCCCCCGCAGTTTTTTTTGCAAAACTTACATTTTAATGAGTAAAATAATAGATTAAATTTGGACCGCAGAGCCCCCCTACGTATCATGTCCCTCGCATTAATAATTCAATTACTCTTCCGATACGAGTGTCGGCACTTGGGTCAACAGAGGATAACTACGAAATTAGCCCGAATTGAGCAAATCCATTACACAGGTTAAGCGTCACACTTAATATTTTTTTGTAAAATTCACATGCGCGCACGTCCATTCCTTTTGAAAAAAATTCATGTCCGTGCGGAAGACGTTTTGGTCAGTTTTAGCGTTCGGTACAAAAGTACAAAAAGGTTGGACTCGAATCGTTGTACATTGATATGTTACGAGGTAGATAAATGTGTCTCAAAATCTGATATACGTCGTACAAAAATACTACTGCCGCCGTGGATAATCTTCAGGTTTTCATTACGATATCATCCTTGTTCATATAAATTTGTTTTGGAATTAATTTTAGATTCAAAACAAGCACCAACTTATACCCGTTTTATTACAAACCCTTCAATTTAAATTCGGTACGAATTCCAATCTTTCATCCCGTCTCTCTCAGTCTGTACCACGTTCCCAAGTCGCTCGCTGAAAACCAAACTTACCCTCGTAATGCAAACCCGAAACCTCCCACCGACAATTTTACGGTCGGCTTTTGATTACATATAGGCCGGCTTCATTTTGTAAGCCCGCTTCCAGATCTCGCACAAGCACACGGTGCTGTGGAAGCGATAGAAGATGGCCAGGGGCATGGAGACGTGCGTGATGATGGTCCACGCCCACAGTCCGTAAAAGTGCAACTGGATCGGGTGCGATTCCGCCCTCGACTTCTCCAGCGTGTTAATCGCCCACATCGCCAGATTGGTAACCAGCAGGAACGTCACGATCTGCCTGGCGGGCTTCTTCCGGATCTGCTCGGGGGTCGCGCACGACCTTCTAGAAGCGTCCAGGACGAAGATCGTCTGGCAGGTCGTCTGCAGCAGCGAGGCCAGCGCCGTCACCAGGACCAGAACCGTGTTCCGCTCTATGGTGAACTGCCCCCCGATGATGGTGAACGTGCTGTAGATGAACATCCCGGTTTGAGCGCCGACCAGCAGAATGTTATCCAACTGCAAGTTCCTGCTCCCGTCGTACTTCAACTGCCTGACCTGCCACATCCCGATCAGCGTGGCCAACGTCGTCAGCCCGTACAGAGTCAGCTCGGCGATGTTAACTTCGATAACGGCTAAACCGACAAACTCGACTCTGGAAATCAGCACGAAAAACAGTATCAGGCTGATGATGGTGAGCACCAGGAGCAGGATCCCCACGAACAGCCCCTTGTGCGCCCTCGAGCAGTCCACCGAGTAATGGTGAGGGGTGCGCTTGTACGCCATCTCCGTTTTCGCCTTCAGAACGGAAGCGGACTGCGGCAGCTTGGAGATGCTCCTCCACATCACGTAGAGGATCGCGGCGCATATCAGGCTGTACTCGATCGTGCACGGGAATAGAAAGGGGGAGGCGTCCTGTACGAGCGAGCCGATGATGTTGGTCCTCCTGCACTCGTACAGGTGGTGCGGTCCCTTCAGTCCTCTGGCCACGATGTGGTGTCCGTGTCCGTGCGCTTCCGCGGGGTGTTCCGCCAGGACGTTGGGAAGACCCAGGACGTTCTGTTTGTGGTAGGGTATTCGGTGGGAGATTCGGAGCGAGTTGTTCTCCGGGTTGTAGAAGGTGAGGATCTCGTGTTTGGTTTCCTGGACCAGCACCAGCAGCCAGACGGAGAGGTTGGTTCCGATCATGTGCATCAGTCCGAATCTGGCCGTGATTTTGTGCTTGTAGACCCGCATTTGCTGAAATTAACGAAGTGATGATTAACAAGGATCGTCCACCGTGTACATTGGTCTGGCGCTTCATAAGAGTTGCACCTTAAATTATCTCAGTTAGCTGCTAACAAGTTTTTTTGTAAAATGTCAAAAAAAGTTTTCTTTGTTTTTAAGTTTTATTTTATAAAAAGAGTAAGAATATGCTTATTTAATTCGTTTTGATGTTAAAGGTTGTTAAAATGAGGCAAATCACCCCCAACATCGTTTATAGAAATTCCCAAGTCGAACATTTTCAAATTAATTAAAAAAATATAAAAACAACCGCCAGAAACGTGAAAACTTCCAAAATTACTCAAAATCAATTTATTTTTACGAATAATTAAAAATCCGGAAACACCCCTTTACTGGATTTCAAGAAAATCACCCCCAAACATCGTTTATTGAAATTGCGAAGTCGAACATTTTCAAATTAATTAAAAAAATATAAAAACAACCGCCAGAAACGTGAAAATTTCCAAAATTACTCAAAATCAATTTATTTTTACGAATAATTAAAAATCCGGAAACACCCCTTTACTGGATTTCAAGAAAATCACCCCCAAACATCGTTTATTGAAATTTCGAAGTCGAACATTTTCTAATTAATTAAAAAAATATAAAAACAACCGCCAGAAACGTGAAAACTTCCAAAATTACGCAAAATCAATTTATTTTTACGAATAATTAAAAATCCGGAAACACCCCTTTACTGGATTTCAAGAAAATCACCCCCAAACATCGTTTATTGAAATTGCGAAGTCGAACATTTTCAAATTAATTAAAAAAATATAAAAACAACCGCCAGAAACGTGAAAATTTCCAAAATTACTCAAAATCAATTTATTTTTACGAATAATTAAAAATCCGGAAACACCCCTTTACTGGATTTCAAGAAAATCACCCCCAAACATCGTTTATTGAAATTGCGAAGTCGAACATTTTCAAATTAATTAAAAAAATATAAAAACAACCGCCAGAAACGTGAAAATTTCCAAAATTACTCAAAATCAATTTATTTTTACGAATAATTAAAAATCCGGAAACACCCCTTTACTGGATTTCAAGAAAATCACCCCCAAACATCGTTTATTGAAATTTCGAAGTCGAACATTTTCTAATTAATTAAAAAAATATAAAAACAACCGCCAGAAACGTGAAAACTTCCAAAATTACGCAAAATCAATTTATTTTTACGAATAATTAAAAATCCGGAAACACCCCTTTACTGGATTTCAAGAAAATCACCCCCAAACATCGTTTATTGAAATTGCGAAGTCGAACATTTTCTAATTAATTAAAAAAATATAAAAACAACCGCCAGAAACGTGAAAACTTCCAAAATTACTCAAAATCAATTTATTTTTACGAATAATTAAAAATCCGGAAACACCCCTTTACTGGATTTCAATAAAAATCACCCCCAAACATCGTTTATTGAAATTGCGAAGTCGAACATTTTCTAATTAATTAAAAAAATATAAAAACAACCGCCAGAAACGTGAAAATTTCCAAAATTACTCAAAATCAATTTATTTTTACGAATAATTAAAAATCCGGAAACACCCCTTTACTGGATTTCAAGAAAATCACCCCCAAACATCGTTTATTGAAATTTCGAAGTCGAACATTTTCTAATTAATTAAAAAAATATAAAAACAACCGCCAGAAACGAGAAAATTTCCAAAATTACTCAAAATCAATTTATTTTTACGAATAATTAAAAATCCGGAAACACCCCTTTACTGGATTTCAAGAAAATCACCCCCAAACATCGTTTATTGAAATTGCGAAGTCGAACATTTTCAAATTAATTAAAAAAATATAAAAACAACCGCCAGAAACGTGAAAATTTCCAAAATTACTCAAAATCAATTTATTTTTACGAATAATTAAAAATCCGGAAACACCCCTTTACTGGATTTCAAGAAAATCACCCCCAAACATCGTTTATTGAAATTGCGAAGTCGAACATTTTCAAATTAATTAAAAAAATATAAAAACAACCGCCAGAAACGTGAAAATTTCCAAAATTACTCAAAATCAATTTATTTCTACGAATAATTAAAAATCCGGAAACACCCCTTTACTGGATTTCAAGAAAATCACCTCCAAACATCGTTTATTGAAATTGCGAAGTCGAACATTTTCAAATTAATTAAAAAAATATAAAAACAACCGCCAGAAACGTGAAAACTTCCAAAATTACTCAAAATCAATTTATTTTTACGAATAATTAAAAATCCGGAAACACCCCTTTACTGGATTTCAAGAAAATCACCCCCAAACATCGTTTATTGAAATTGCGAAGTCGAACATTTCCAAATTAATTAAAAAAATATAAAAACAACCGCCAGAAACGAGAAAATTTCCAAAATTACTCAAAATCAATTTATTTCTACGAATAATTAAAAATCCGGAAACACCCCTTTACTGGATTTCAAGAAAATCACCCCCAAACATCGTTTATTGAAATTGCGAAGTCGAACATTTCCAAATTAATTAAAAAAATATAAAAACAACCGCCAGAAACGAGAAAATTTCCAAAATTACTCAAAATCAATTTATTTTTACGAATAATTAAAAATCCGAAACACCCCTTTACTGGATTTCAAGAAAATCACCCCCAAACATCGTTTATTGAAATTGCGAAGTCGAACATTTCCAAATTAATTAAAAAAATATAAAAACAACCGCCAGAAACGTGAAAATTTCCAAAATTACTCAAAATCAATTTATTTCTACGAATAATTAAAAATCCGGAAACACCCCTTTACTGGATTTCAAGAAAATCACCCCCAAACATCGTTTATTGAAATTGCGAAGTCGAACATTTCCAAATTAATTAAAAAAATATAAAAACAACCGCCAGAAACGTGAAAATTTCCAAAATTACTCAAAATCAATTTATTTTTACGAATAATTAAAAATCCGGAAACACCCCTTTACTGGATTTCAAGAAAATCACCCCCAAACATCGTTTATTGAAATTTCGAAGTCGAACATTTTCTAATTAATTAAAAAAATATAAAAACAACCGCCAGAAACGTGAAAACTTCCAAAATTACGCAAAATCAATTTATTTTTACGAATAATTAAAAATCCGGAAACACCCCTTTACTGGATTTCAAGAAAATCACCCCCAAACATCGTTTATTGAAATTTCGAAGTCGAACATTTTCTAATTAATTAAAAAAATATAAAAACAACCGCCAGAAACGTGAAAACTTCCAAAATTACTCAAAATCAATTTATTTTTACGAATAATTAAAAATCCGGAAACACCCCTTTACTGGATTTCAAAAAAATCACCTCCAAACATCGTTTATTGAAATTGCGAAGTCGAACATTTCCAAATTAATTAAAAAAATATAAAAACAACCGCCAGAAACGAGAAAATTTCCAAAATTACTCAAAATCAATTTATTTTTACGAATAATTAAAAATCCGGAAACACCCCTTTACTGGATTTCAAAAAAATCACCTCCAAACATCGTTTATTGAAATTGCGAAGTCGAACATTTCCAAATTAATTAAAAAAATATAAAAACAACCGCCAGAAACGAGAAAATTTCCAAAATTACTCAAAATCAATTTATTTTTACGAATAATTAAAAATCCGGAAACACCCCTTTACTGGATTTCAAGAAAATCACCCCCAAACATCGTTTATTGAAATTTCGAAGTCGAACATTTTCTAATTAATTAAAAAAATATAAAAACAACCGCCAGAAACGTGAAAACTTCCAAAATTACGCAAAATCAATTTATTTTTACGAATAATTAAAAATCCGGAAACACCCCTTTACTGGATTTCAAGAAAATCACCCCCAAACATCGTTTATTGAAATTTCGAAGTCGAACATTTTCTAATTAATTAAAAAAATATAAAAACAACCGCCAGAAACGAGAAAATTTCCAAAATTACTCAAAATCAATTTATTTTTACGAATAATTAAAAATCCGGAAACACCCCTTTACTGGATTTCAAGAAAATCACCCCCAAACATCGTTTATTGAAATTTCGAAGTCGAACATTTTCTAATTAATTAAAAAAATATAAAAACAACCGCCAGAAACGTGAAAACTTCCAAAATTACGCAAAATCAATTTATTTTTACGAATAATTAAAAATCCGGAAACACCCCTTTACTGGATTTCAAGAAAATCACCCCCAAACATCGTTTATTGAAATTTCGAAGTCGAACATTTTCTAATTAATTAAAAAAATATAAAAACAACCGCCAGAAACGTGAAAACTTCCAAAATTACGCAAAATCAATTTATTTTTACGAATAATTAAAAATCCGGAAACACCCCTTTACTGGATTTCAAGAAAATCACCCCCAAACATCGTTTATTGAAATTGCGAAGTCGAACATTTCCAAATTAATTAAAAAAATATAAAAACAACCGCCAGAAACGAGAAAATTTCCAAAATTACTCAAAATCAATTTATTTTTACGAATAATTAAAAATCCGGAAACACCCCTTTACTGGATTTCAAAAAAATCACCTCCAAACATCGTTTATTGAAATTGCGAAGTCGAACATTTCCAAATTAATTAAAAAAATATAAAAACAACCGCCAGAAACGAGAAAATTTCCAAAATTACTCAAAATCAATTTATTTTTACGAATAATTAAAAATCCGGAAACACCCCTTTACTGGATTTCAAGAAAATCACCCCCAAACATCGTTTATTGAAATTTCGAAGTCGAACATTTTCTAATTAATTAAAAAAATATAAAAACAACCGCCAGAAACGTGAAAACTTCCAAAATTACGCAAAATCAATTTATTTTTACGAATAATTAAAAATCCGGAAACACCCCTTTACTGGATTTCAAGAAAATCACCCCCAAACATCGTTTATTGAAATTTCGAAGTCGAACATTTTCTAATTAATTAAAAAAAATATAAAAACAACCGCCAGAAACGTGAAAACTTCCAAAATTACTCAAAATCAATTTATTTTTACGAATAATTAAAAATCCGGAAACACCCCTTTACTGGATTTCAAGAAAATCACCCCCAAACATCGTTTATTGAAATTGCGAAGTCGAACATTTTCTAATTAATTAAAAAAATATAAAAACAACCGCCAGAAACGTGAAAATTTCCAAAATTACTCAAAATCAATTTATTTTTACGAATAATTAAAAATCCGGAAACACCCCTTTACTGGATTTCAAGAAAATCACCCCCAAACATCGTTTATTGAAATTTCGAAGTCGAACATTTTCTAATTAATTAAAAAAATATAAAAACAACCGCCAGAAACGAGAAAATTTCCAAAATTACTCAAAATCAATTTATTTTTACGAATAATTAAAAATCCGGAAACACCCCTTTACTGGATTTCAAGAAAATCACCCCCAAACATCGTTTATTGAAATTGCGAAGTCGAACATTTTCAAATTAATTAAAAAAATATAAAAACAACCGCCAGAAACGTGAAAATTTCCAAAATTACTCAAAATCAATTTATTTTTACGAATAATTAAAAATCCGGAAACACCCCTTTACTGGATTTCAAGAAAATCACCCCCAAACATCGTTTATTGAAATTGCGAAGTCGAACATTTTCAAATTAATTAAAAAAATATAAAAACAACCGCCAGAAACGTGAAAATTTCCAAAATTACTCAAAATCAATTTATTTCTACGAATAATTAAAAATCCGGAAACACCCCTTTACTGGATTTCAAGAAAATCACCTCCAAACATCGTTTATTGAAATTGCGAAGTCGAACATTTTCAAATTAATTAAAAAAATATAAAAACAACCGCCAGAAACGTGAAAACTTCCAAAATTACTCAAAATCAATTTATTTTTACGAATAATTAAAAATCCGGAAACACCCCTTTACTGGATTTCAAGAAAATCACCCCCAAACATCGTTTATTGAAATTGCGAAGTCGAACATTTCCAAATTAATTAAAAAAATATAAAAACAACCGCCAGAAACGAGAAAATTTCCAAAATTACTCAAAATCAATTTATTTCTACGAATAATTAAAAATCCGGAAACACCCCTTTACTGGATTTCAAGAAAATCACCCCCAAACATCGTTTATTGAAATTGCGAAGTCGAACATTTCCAAATTAATTAAAAAAATATAAAAACAACCGCCAGAAACGAGAAAATTTCCAAAATTACTCAAAATCAATTTATTTTTACGAATAATTAAAAATCCGAAACACCCCTTTACTGGATTTCAAGAAAATCACCCCCAAACATCGTTTATTGAAATTGCGAAGTCGAACATTTCCAAATTAATTAAAAAAATATAAAAACAACCGCCAGAAACGTGAAAATTTCCAAAATTACTCAAAATCAATTTATTTCTACGAATAATTAAAAATCCGGAAACACCCCTTTACTGGATTTCAAGAAAATCACCCCCAAACATCGTTTATTGAAATTGCGAAGTCGAACATTTCCAAATTAATTAAAAAAATATAAAAACAACCGCCAGAAACGTGAAAATTTCCAAAATTACTCAAAATCAATTTATTTTTACGAATAATTAAAAATCCGGAAACACCCCTTTACTGGATTTCAAGAAAATCACCCCCAAACATCGTTTATTGAAATTTCGAAGTCGAACATTTTCTAATTAATTAAAAAAATATAAAAACAACCGCCAGAAACGTGAAAACTTCCAAAATTACGCAAAATCAATTTATTTTTACGAATAATTAAAAATCCGGAAACACCCCTTTACTGGATTTCAAGAAAATCACCCCCAAACATCGTTTATTGAAATTTCGAAGTCGAACATTTTCTAATTAATTAAAAAAATATAAAAACAACCGCCAGAAACGTGAAAACTTCCAAAATTACTCAAAATCAATTTATTTTTACGAATAATTAAAAATCCGGAAACACCCCTTTACTGGATTTCAAGAAAATCACCCCCAAACATCGTTTATTGAAATTGCGAAGTCGAACATTTCCAAATTAATTAAAAAAATATAAAAACAACCGCCAGAAACGTGAAAATTTCCAAAATTACTCAAAATCAATTTATTTTTACGAATAATTAAAAATCCGGAAACACCCCTTTACTGGATTTCAAAAAAATCACCTCCAAACATCGTTTATTGAAATTGCGAAGTCGAACATTTCCAAATTAATTAAAAAAATATAAAAACAACCGCCAGAAACGAGAAAATTTCCAAAATTACTCAAAATCAATTTATTTTTACGAATAATTAAAAATCCGGAAACACCCCTTTACTGGATTTCAAGAAAATCACCCCCAAACATCGTTTATTGAAATTTCGAAGTCGAACATTTTCTAATTAATTAAAAAAATATAAAAACAACCGCCAGAAACGTGAAAACTTCCAAAATTACGCAAAATCAATTTATTTTTACGAATAATTAAAAATCCGGAAACACCCCTTTACTGGATTTCAAGAAAATCACCCCCAAACATCGTTTATTGAAATTTCGAAGTCGAACATTTTCTAATTAATTAAAAAAATATAAAAACAACCGCCAGAAACGTGAAAACTTCCAAAATTACTCAAAATCAATTTATTTTTACGAATAATTAAAAATCCGGAAACACCCCTTTACTGGATTTCAAAAAAATCACCCCCAAACATCGTTTATTGAAATTTCGAAGTCGAACATTTTCTAATTAATTAAAAAAATATAAAAACAACCGCCAGAAACGTGAAAACTTCCAAAATTACTCAAAATCAATTTATTTTTACGAATAATTAAAAATCCGGAAACACCCCTTTACTGGATTTCAAGAAAATCACCCCCAAACATCGTTTATTGAAATTTCGAAGTCGAACATTTTCTAATTAATTAAAAAAATATAAAAACAACCGCCAGAAACGTGAAAACTTCCAAAATTACTCAAAATCAATTTATTTTTACGAATAATTAAAAATCCGGAAACACCCCTTTACTGGATTTCAAGAAAATCACCCCCAAACATCGTTTATTGAAATTTCGAAGTCGAACATTTTCTAATTAATTAAAAAAATATAAAAACAACCGCCAGAAACGTGAAAACTTCCAAAATTACTCAAAATCAATTTATTTTTACGAATAATTAAAAATCCGGAAACACCCCTTTACTGGATTTCAAGAAAATCACCCCCAAACATCGTTTATTGAAATTTCGAAGTCGAACATTTTCTAATTAATTAAAAAAATATAAAAACAACCGCCAGAAACGTGAAAACTTCCAAAATTACTCAAAATCAATTTATTTTTACGAATAATTAAAAATCCGGAAACACCCCTTTACTGGATTTCAAGAAAATCACCCCCAAACATCGTTTATTGAAATTGCGAAGTCGAACATTTCCAAATTAATTAAAAAAATATAAAAACAACCGCCAGAAACGAGAAAATTTCCAAAATTACTCAAAATCAATTTATTTTTACGAATAATTAAAAATCCGGAAACACCCCTTTACTGGATTTCAAGAAAATCACCCCCAAACATCGTTTATTGAAATTTCGAAGTCGAACATTTTCTAATTAATTAAAAAAATATAAAAACAACCGCCAGAAACGTGAAAACTTCCAAAATTACGCAAAATCAATTTATTTTTACGAATAATTAAAAATCCGGAAACACCCCTTTACTGGATTTCAAGAAAATCACCCCCAAACATCGTTTATTGAAATTTCGAAGTCGAACATTTTCTAATTAATTAAAAAAATATAAAAACAACCGCCAGAAACGTGAAAATTTCCAAAATTACTCAAAATCAATTTATTTTTACGAATAATTAAAAATCCGGAAACACCCCTTTACTGGATTTCAAAAAAATCACCTCCAAACATCGTTTATTGAAATTGCGAAGTCGAACATTTCCAAATTAATTAAAAAAATATAAAAACAACCGCCAGAAACGAGAAAATTTCCAAAATTACTCAAAATCAATTTATTTTTACGAATAATTAAAAATCCGGAAACACCCCTTTACTGGATTTCAAGAAAATCACCTCCAAACATCGTTTATTGAAATTGCGAAGTCGAACATTTCCAAATTAATTAAAAAAATATAAAAACAACCGCCAGAAACGTGAAAATTTCCAAAATTACTCAAAATCAATTTATTTTTACGAATAATTAAAAATCCGGAAACACCCCTTTACTGGATTTCAAGAAAATCACCTCCAAACATCGTTTATTGAAATTGCGAAGTCGAACATTTCCAAATTAATTAAAAAAATATAAAAACAACCGCCAGAAACGAGAAAATTTCCAAAATTACTCAAAATCAATTTATTTTTACGAATAATTAAAAATCCGGAAACACCCCTTTACTGGATTTCAAGAAAATCACCCCCAAACATCGTTTATTGAAATTTCGAAGTCGAAGTGCCATTTGAAAAAATGAAGTTATTTAACTTTAAAAGTTCGGTTTTTCTACCGCATTTTATTTATCACCCAGTATATTTTTTTGTATGAAATCATGGTTGGCTCTATAGTTCGAACCTTCAACCAAATAATAGAAGTGATTTTAATCGTTCAACGTCAATCACTGGGGCAAAAATAAAATTTCACCCAGACCATGCATTTCAACAAATCTTCAAATATTTCAAAAACGGCAAACAATAGGTATAGGGAGTATTGAAGTAACTCACCTTTATTTGCTCCATATAATTTAAAAATGACAAAAAATACAGGGTGTTCTATTTAAAAAAAAACATAAGTTTGGTCTGTAACTTTGTTATGAGACACCCTGTATAAATTTAAATATTTTTAGGGCGTGCAGCTCACTATTATACACAACTTTTGTATAAAACATTTTTCGAAATTTTGATTGACCGTTCCCTGAGCTCTGAAACACCCTGTATAATTAATTAGTGAGGCTTTGTTGAAGTGACATCTAGTGATAAACAACAAAAATATGGATTGTCATAGTAAGTAGAGACATGTAAATGTTGCGGTGGCAATTGCCACCACCAGGGCCGAAAGGGTTAAACGACTAGACCTCATACGAAGCAGTCATTTTATAGAAAACCATGTAACTTCGTGTTATTCTTTTCGAATGGATAGACGTAGGACCATTGTACGCACAATTTAAAATTATTACCAGTTATACAGGGTGTCCCACAAAAAAGATGCACATCAAAGTTATGTTTTTTTTTTTTAAAGGAACACCCTGTATTTAGTAATGTATTCTCATGTATTTCAACAGCAAGAACAAAATTATTTTTTTAAGGTGTACTTACTTCGTTATTGAGGAATATGAAATACATCTGTATAAAAATAAAGGCCATCCTCGTGGCCGGAGTTAAGGCCAGGAAAATGTTGTGGCACTTGGTGTTCCGTTCCAGTTCGAAGTACTGTCCGAATTCCAGTCCCGAGTAAATCATGCTCCCAATTCCAAAAGCTACGACAAATGAAATTACTGAAAATTGTTTGTAACATTTAACAATTATTTATTATTTATTTACAGTTAATCAATTTGTGACGCAAACAAAATGAGTATCGGGAGCGGCTCGTGAAAATTCTACGGAGGAGGCAGGGAAAGAAAACAGCCGGCGACTGTTTTCTTTCCCAGCCTCCTCCGTAGAACTTTCACGAGCCGCTCCCGGTACTCATACAAACGTCCTTCTTTTAACCCTTTCGCTGCTGTAGACGCATATTTATGTTCGCCTTTTGCGTGTTTCTTCATTTTTCGCTAAGTTATTAAAGTTACTTTTTAGTTCTTTAAGTTGCCACAAACAATAAGCATACTCTTAACAGATATATACGTTTTCTTATTCTGCTAGATCCCGTTGTTGTCAACATATATATAATGTTCCAGGCCGCACCATAGACATGGAGCGAAAGGGTTAAGGGTGAGTAGCTCATCCCGAGGGATTGTTGGTACGCAGAAGCCATTACTTTGTGATACATTTTAAATTACTAATGAGGTTGAATTATATTTTCATCGTTGTACAATATACTATTATTGTTAATTATTAAACCATTAATACCTCTGTAAATTACAATTTGAATCATTAAAATCAATTTAACCATTAAAAAAATTGATTCGGCAATATTTATTATTGCAGGATTTTTACAGCACTTTTATTTCAAAAGATTAAAGGATTATATGTTTGGCGGTCATTTAATGCTTACATTATCAAAATCATCCCTTAGAATTGCTATTTAGAAGCTTTTAAACATTTTTCGTTCGGATTTTCGCGCCTCGTCGCCATCTATTGGACGATGGCTGAACTGCTAAGTGATGTTTTTGAACAGCGCCAAAATGCTCGAACTTTATCCTTATAATCAAAGTGTTAATATTCAGCAATGCGCTGTACACGAAACGATAGACGATTTAATTCCGAATCGAATGGTGTATAAAATAGCTGCGGCTATTTACCCATTTTCTTGTAATTTGCGAATGAAAATTAAGCACGACATACTTACCGACATTTACAGCTCACTGTAACATAAACATTCAATAAAGAAGAATTTGCTATATTCTTCAATCAAATACGGGTTACAATACTTATTCCTGATTAATCATTCAACTATTTATATTGTTAATGCATTACAATAAGAGAAATATACGAGAAATCATCATCTAAGTAGAGGGCTCCACCTGTTATCGTGGGGATAAACTACTTAATAATTTGTGGATGTAATAAATGTTGTAATAATAAAAAGAATATTTAAAAACTTAAAAAGAATGTTGTTTCATGATTAAATAAATTCACTTGTGGATATTTACGTACATAAATTGCAGAAACAATATTTTCTAATATGCACGCCTAATTACAAGCAACCCGATGTACGCATTACTCGAATTAATTTATTATTAAAAACTTCTAATTTTATACGTAACAGGGACAAAACCATAAGTGTAATCCTGAGTAAAGCTTCAAAAATAGTGGGAATATTTAAGTATTCAAATTGCGTCAACAATGGTGTTATATAAACGCCTACTTGTAGGCAACCCAATATACCATAACTAATATTATTTTTTATTAATTAAAAACTTCTAATTTTAAATATAATAGGGACACAAGCATGAGTGTAATCCTTAGCAATGCTTTAAAAATATTACACTTATGGTTTTGTCCCTGTTACGATTAAAATTTGAAGTTTTAAATAATAAATCATTATTAGTTATACGTGTATTGGGTTGCCTGTAAGCAGGCGTTTATTTAATATAATTATTTCTGCAATTTAAATACTTTAATATTCACATTATTTTTTAAGCTTTACGGAGGATTACACTTATGGTTTTGTCCCTGTCACGTTTAAAATCGGAAGTTTTTAGTAATAAATTATTATTATGTATGCGTGTATTGCATTGTCTGTAAGCAGGCGTTTATGTAATATAATTATTTCTGCAATTTAAATACTATTTTTGAAGCTTTACTGAGGATTACACTTATGGTTTTGTCACTGTCACCTTTAAAATAGGAAGTTTTTTTTATAGTAGTTATGCGTTTATCGGGTTGCCTGTAATTAGGCGGATATATTATAATGTTATGTTTCTGCAATTTAAATACGAAAATATCTACAAGTAAATTTATTTTATTATAAAATAACAGTCTTCTTAAGTTTTTAAATATTCTTTCATTATTTAAACAATTATTAAATCCACAAATGAAAAAGTAGTTTATCCCCGCGATAACAGAGGGCACCCTCAATGAAGATTAGGATTCCTCATATATTTCTCTTATTGTAATGCATTAATAATATAAAAAGTTAATTGAATAATCAGTAATAAGTATTGGGACCCGTATTTCATTGAAGAATATAGCAAATTGTTGTGCATTTAGGTTTTAAGTTACAGTGAACTGTAAATGTCGGTAAGTGTGTCGTGCTTAAATTTTCATTCGCAAATTACAAGAAAACGGCTAAATAGCCTCAGCTATTTTATACACCATTCGATTCGTAATTAAATTGTCTATCGATTGGTGGGTGGCGCGTTGCTGAATTTTTACGTTTAGATTATAGGTATAAAGTTCGAGCATTTTGGCGCTGTAGTAAAAACGCACTTAGCAGTTCATCTACCGTCCGGTAGGTGGCGCTGACGCGGCGGTAATTAAATTAATGAATTTTAAACGCTCATAATTCCACGTATGGTGCTCCGATTTTGGCAATTGAAACGTTGAAATGCTTATAATCTTGTAATCTTTAAACGTGCTTAAAAAAATCGTGAAATAATGAATATTTTTGTTGCAAATATGCAGTGGTGTATTGGTAAAATAAGAAGTAAGGGAACGCATGGTGAGAGCAAAAAAATAGTCCGCGACTTTCCGCAAGCAGCTTGCTGAAAGTTTTTCGGAGATCATCTTATTTTAAGCAAACTATTGTTTTCCTTGTAGGCTTTTTTATTTATTTTTTATTCTTACTATACAAATTATTAACAAACACAAACGCGTTCCGTTTTTGCAAAAAGGTGCGGGAACGTCGTTCCTCCACGTTTCCTCTCCAATACACCACTGCAAATATGTCACTGTCGCCTTGTTACATTCTGGATATGAAAGGTTTAGTTAAAGTAAAATTGTATTTAACGTAGAAAAGTATACGTTCTTTAAATTTATTGATGGAGTTATTTTATATTTGAATAACTCTTCAGAGGCAATGTTCAATTATTATTAATGTATAGTCGCTCTTGGCTAATAATTGTTTAGTTATTTTTTATATTCCGGTTTGTATTTTTTCGCTCACTCAAACATTTACTTATTTATGTAATTTATATGTGGTAAGTAAAACACGTGTGTTTGAGAATTTGCACAAATTTTAATGTCGAATGATCATCTGCCTGATGAAGCCACTGTGTGGCGAAACATTTGTCGCAGTGTTCGACATTAAAATTTGTGAAAATTCTCAAACACACGTGTTTTACTTATCACATACATTATGGAATTTCACCAAGTAACAGCCTCATCAATCCAATATGTAATTTATATAAATATTCCTTTTGTGAGACGAATGTAATTGTTAGGAATAAAAGTATAATGTCGTTCATTTAACGTCGACCGAGGTGGAATTTACCAGGAATGATTGGCCGAATTCATACATTCACGAAGTAAAATACCATCCACCATCCATCTCTAGAGTTTATTAATTCCATTCAGTATGTAATTTCTTTATCAATTAAACCTTTTACAGATTAATCAAAGTTAGTCAAATCGCAAATTGCGCGCAAGCGCAAACGATCAGTCCGTCTGTAACCATGATGGCCGCCGCTCCGTCTGGAGGGACGCGCGTCGACCTTCGGAGGATCCCCGTAACAGTCTCGCCACCCCTTACGTAATCCCGCATTCCAGACGTGGAGTTCCCTCCCTCAGTAGGTCAAACGCGATTTTTGGTCATAACTCGCTTATTTGAAGACGTATCGAACTCGCGTTTTCGCAATGTTATGTATTTTTGTGCGCGGATTTCGAATACGATGTTGAAATTTTTGTGCAGCTCGTGGTTTTTCAGATTTTTCAGTAAATTATGGTGGAATTCACATTGTTCATTGTTAAAATGAATTTGTCATTTTTGCCACGACTTTTTAAAATAAATTTGGGACAGAAAATAATTTTATTCTTTACTAAACATTCTACAAGCTTCGAAAACTCATGAAAAATCTTTTTGAAAGAAATATTATAACAATAGTAAATAGTGCGGGTCTGAGGCGGACATGTGGGCAAAGCGGAGCCGAATGTTCAAAATGCCGAATTTTATACTACCGACCAAGAACAAAGTCGAAAATTTCAACCTGGGTGGCCATGGCAAAAGATTGACATTGGTCTTATCAAACCGGCCCGTAGAGTATCTTGCTATGAGCGGACGAGCAGTATTCAAACTGCTGAAGGAATGATTCATTCATTGAGGTTTGAACCTCAAATTAATATATCGCTGCCTCGGATGAACAACCTAATGGGACTTACTCCCATAGGCTATAGCACCCTGTACTTTAACTCCCACAGAATCAATATTAATCACTGAACACCATTTAGATTTAGTGGTAACCTATATCATTCCAAACGTTGTTATCGGTGTTGAGACGTAAGTGGCAACACAAGTTGTTGCCAATAGATGGCAAGCTGAAATTGCATTCGATGGTAAACTGTCCGAAAGTTTACAGGACGATCTTCATTTCCTGGCCATTGATGGGCGAATCGATCTCTTAATGCCATTGCAGTCCTACACCTCATTGGTTCTTCTCCGTCCCACGGACTTTTCTAACCCTCTGTGGTCCACGTCTAATAACAACGCATGCTAGTGGTCAAGACGATTTGCAATTTCCCCGAATGAAAAGCCACCTTCACGCAAGCCAATAGTTCGACCTTATTGCCGGTAATTTGTACGCTCTAGTCCAGTGACGGCTCGCGGGGTGACTCATGTACCAGAGGTGGCAATACAGTCGGTTGCAGAGATCTGTATTACCACCTCTGCCACCTCGGCCGTACCATGAGTCACCCCGCCGAGAGCCATCACTGCTCTGGGCACAATCACACTCCCAAGAACACGTTAAAAATCTACAAGAGAACAGAGAAAAAACTACACCTAATAATGACGCTTGGTTTGATTTTTGACGTTTCAAATATGCCATATCACGTGATACAATTGTATGAAATTTTTTGAACTCACTGCCCTGAAAGCTATGCGTAACCAGAAAGGAGTGTTGCCTGGTCTACTACACCGGGAAACATTGTTTCCTGGTCTGCTACACCGGGAGACGCTCAGAAGTTGACTGTACCATATTTACACTATCGGTGGCTGAGTAATTTTTACCTTGAGATGATGTACTGATTGTGTAAACTATTGTATTGGCAGCGTCCCTAAATTGTGGCAGAGTGCACGGTATTTCTGAATTAGAAGAATTTAGAAACGTCAACTGTCAAATTGTTTTGCTACGCAGTCATGACTTGCTTTGTCTCATATTTTGAAATTAATAGTGTTATTCTGAACAACTGTTATTAACATTGCAATGTTATGTGAAATTGAACAGCGCTGTTAAAAACTGTATTCTGAACAGCCCGATGTACACAAATTGGCAACAGTGCAACGTCTACAGAGCGACCCACTTCATGTATATTATAATAGATGATTTATAATACGTTTTTGAGGATATTTTTAGATATAAAATGAGTGTTTCATAAAGCATGCATATAAATATTGGAATACTACTATCCATTTGAGTTTTTTTGTTGACGAAAAACGCAAACTACGAAATAACCTCAACATATCACCATTAATAATCTCGTAACGTCGACCGTTTTGACAAGTGTTGTTTAACATCGAAAATGTTAATTTACATCGATGTTAGTTGACAGACAGTGTACAGAATAGTATATTCATAACATCTGTCGATGTTAGCAAATAACACCGCTGTTAACGCTAACATTTTTGTCCAGAATAACACCATACATTCGAAATAAAATGGCACTCCTACTTTTATTTGTTGTTTATTGTAATGCTTTTCTTCGTTTCAAAAAATATTGTACAAATATCATGCGTGAAGAATTATGCCGCATTTTTGAAGCCTTCATTTGCAAGAACATTGTCTTCCTGCACTTGGTTCGTAAATAACTATTCATGAATTACTACATTTGAGTAATTAAACGTTTGCTGAGTTTGTTCAAACAATTCCTAGCCCTTCTTCTTCTTCTTCTTCTTCAGAAAATGCCATAATAATAATAACTTTTCTTCGAAATCTCACTAGTTGTTGGAATAAATTGACAAATATACAAAATATCAGTTTGGAGAAAATTACATGATAGCCACATCAACATTTTTACTTTCTCCGTTACGAAGTACGAGAAAGTATTGTGATCGTGATTTTTTTTTCAAAATTTGTTTTTTACGGAAATATCCGTTTTGGGGTCCCTAGATGCCATTTTAACAATTTCTGGAAAAAAATATTGTGCTGAGTGGTGCCTCTCTCTCTCTGTGTGTGAGTGTCTGTCTGTGCGCGCTGTATCTCAAAAACTAATGGAGCAATTGATATGAAACTTTGAACATAAGTTTTATTTGATAATCCGAAAAACTGAAAAGTTTTTGGTAAAATTTCATACACCGGAAGTGGGCGTTTACCTTAACTGTTTTTTGTTTTTTGTCAATATTGTCTTCAATATTAAAAATATCACAAAAACATTTAAATAAAATTTGAAGACAACAAAGAAATGAACATCTTTTGCTTGAAAACATTTTTCATAAAATCATTTTTTTTTTTTAATTTTTGGTTTATAATTCAGCCGTTTATTTTGAAAGTGGCCTAAATCCATTATTCAATTTTTTTCAGTTGGCAGTAGAAACGTGTATTATTTGAGGTTATCTGTCATAAATAACAATTTGCGATGAAGCATATTTAAAGTATATGATAATTATAACACATAGATTTTCACAGACAACTATTTATTAAAAAACATTATTTTGAAAGTGACCTAAGTTCACTTAGTTACTAATAATGTCCGAAAGTGCGGATCTTCAAATTTACGAAGGCAGTGCTGAAGGTAATTTTATTTAATCAGTATTAATTATGTTTAATTATTGCAGTGAAAATAATCACTTAATACACACTTGCAATTGAATTTTAAGATAAAATATTTTTATAGAAATTATTACACCTGTGGGGATGAATAAAAGTACAAGACTATTTAATTCGGAGAGTGAAGACGAGTTCGAAAATAATGATCTTAACCAGAATCGAAAGAGAAGGAGAATTTTAGATCAATATTCATCATCTGAAGATGAAGATGCAGGTGAGGCTTTTCACGACAATACCTCTAGAGCAAAATTTAGAGAAAAGAATGTTGATACCTACATTCAAAAATTACGAAAAATTAAACGAAATACCGGGAAAAAATACTATACTCAAATTGGAAACATTATACCTGCAAATTAAACAATTCAAAAGGGCAGTAACAAATTTGTTATTAAAGAATGCATTTTACTCCTTTGATGAATTTTTAAATATGAATGTTGTTGATACCTTCTAGTGTGATATTGATTTTAAACGTTTTAACATGTATGTCCGTCACTTAGATTTAGCTTTTAATATTATTTTTAATCATTGTTTTTGTTCCGTCTTATTTTTGCGGCAGATTTTTAAATTTATTTATTAGTTTTATCTCTAGGTTAAGTTTTTTACGAGTATTTTAATTGTCAATTTTATAATATATTACTATATGTAGATTCATTTGTAACTGACGAGTGTAAACTTATTACAAGTATGAACACGAATAAACTACATTACATAACATTACATTACAAAAGTGTTTCAAAACAAAAAGTGCCTTTGTCGAAAAGTTTGTATAAAAAATTATGAAGAAAAAGAAAGAAAGAATATTTTTAAGAAGTTTTGGAATTTGAGAGATTTTAATAAGTAAAATGTACTGCTATACGACGTCCAAAAAAGGGAAAAAGTTCGCCAAGAAATTATAGTTTTAGGTATTTTTTAAATTCTAAAAACGGGAAAGTTTCCATCTGTAAAAAAATCTTTTTGGATACCTTTAATATAGCTGAAGGACGATTAAAACGTGTATTAAACTCTGCAAATGTAGGAAATGATTTACGTGGACGTATGGCTGGATCATCGAGAAGAATTTCTGACGAAGAGAAAAAGGATGTTCAAAACCATATTAATAGTTTTTCCAAATTTGAATCCCATTATACCAGATCTCATAACCCTAATAGAAAATATTTACATCGTGATCTAACTATAAAAAAAATGTTTAATTTATCTCAATTTAAACATAAATGGACTTAGGTCACTTTCAAAACAAACGGCTCAATTATAAAACGATAATAGTTACAGCAAATTTATGTTAATAATAATTGTAGAGAATGCTAAAATGAACAACTTATAAAGAATAAGTTTTTTTCGAAATCCCTTTAGTTTTTGAGTAAACTGACTATTAGAATTTGAAGTGTAATTTGTTCATAATTTTGACGTTTTAAACGTCAGTTTCATCCGAGTTTACAAAACATTTAAAATATGATTTCAATTGAAAATTAACCACGAAAGCGTAAATATAAATGATACCATCAAGTCGGAGAAAGTAACATGATGGCCAGATCACCATTTTTTAATACAGAGAATAGCCAATGACTTACCTACAGCTCCCATGCGCAAATAAAAACTTCCGTAATTTTGTTTTGGCGCAACCGAAGGAAGAGATCCCTTTCTAGGTCTGTAGGCCTGAGTTCCGGTGGAATCGGTCGTACAGGTTGTGTTATCGGACTCTTCATTCGACAGTGTACTTCCATCACTTTTTGTAGTTTCTAAAAATTATGCATTGTTGAGTGTTACATCGGAAGAGACGTTTAATGTAATTTATCGTATAATTGTAGTTATAGCCCTGAAGAAATTCACGTGAAATAATATCTTATTGATGCAATGGTTAAGGCGTTTTGTATAACGTCGGTCTGAGAGACCGGGCGCGCCTACTTTAAGGTTAACCACTTACGGCTACGACACATAACACTGCTTTGAATTTAACCCTGAGCGAACGAATGCCGCCCATAATAGCGACATTATAAATTAATTCACAAAGTTCATTTTAGTTGTCTGACTATTATAAACTAGCTCGTTATCTAAGGGTTCTTTATGCACTTTTCTTCGCTCTATCCGAAACTTAGGTATGTCTTAGATATGTCTCTGGGATGTTGTTACCCCTTAATTTGTTAAAATTCCGTCGACCCTGGTCACTGTTCTACAAAAATGTACTCGTCCCTTAATGTTTAATAATAACATCTTCACGAATTCAGGACATATAGTACACTTTATTTTTTTTTTTAGTCAGTGATTTTTACTTACTATTCTTCTCTTCTTCTTCTCGTTTCCTCTGCCGCCTGTCTCTCACGAGGACAATGTACATGTAAAAAAGGAAGATCATACTTCCGATGTATAAATAGAGGTAGTAGATTTCATAGAACGAAGGCGGTATGTACGTGGAAATAACTTCGGCCATGGGAAACGCGGTGCCCATCACAACCAATAGTTTACCATAAAGGGCAGAAAGGGTCGTCGCAAGAGCATCTCTAAGAGCAAAAAAATTATGTTCGGTGATGAATGAATGGGTGGTGATGAAGTTTAAAACTTACGCTCCCAGCTGCTTCCATTCTATCTGCTTTTCCGCCCTTGACAATCTTCGGACGACCGGCAGGTTTTGGTGGTAGTAACTCATGGTGGCCATGGCTAGAGGTCCTGGCTGGGATTCTCTATTAACACAAGGTTAATATGGTTAAGATTATTATTATTATTATACATCAGTGACGGTTCGCGGGTTTTTTTCTGGTACGGCCGAGGTAACAAGGGTGGCAATACAGATACGTAGGGTCAGTTGCAGAGACCGCACCTATCTGTATTACCACCTCTTGTTCCTCGGAACGTACCAGAAAAAAACCCGCGAACCGTCACTGTTATACATTGACTATTCAAAGCAGTGGCGGCTCGTGGAACATGTTGATGGTAGAGCCACTTATACAATATACTCCCCTTCCCCCCTCCTTCTTTGAATAAAGAAAGAACGATTTATCTTCCTAGACAAAATTCTTGCTGAGCTTGAAACTACAGGTAGTGCCATGGCTCCGTGGCTCTATATGACGAGCCGCCCATGCTTCGACAGCAAGATATACTACTTTCGACAGCTGAAAAATACAATTTTTACAATTCAAAAATGTCGAAAAAATTATTTTTATTAGCTGAAAAATGCCGTTTTTGCCAGCTGAAACATAGCATATTTGTTAGCTGAAGAATACCATTTTCTACAACTGTAAAATACAACTGAAAAATACTATTTTCAACAGCTGGGAATTACCATTCTTGACAGCCGAAAAATACCATTCCCGACAGCTGAAACACACCATTATCGTCGGCTAAAAAATACAATTTTTGACAACAACAAAAAAATCAATTTTCGACAACAAGTTTTGGCAGGTACAAAATGTCGAAAAATGCTGCTTTTGATAACTGAAAAATACCATTTTTATAGGTGGGAAATAGCATTGTTGACAGCTGAAAAATATAATTTTTGACAGCTGAAAAATATAATATTTGACAGCTGAAAAATATAATTTTTAACAGCTGAAAATTATCATTTTTGACAGCTGAAAAATATAATTTTTAACAGCTGAAAAATATCATTTTTGCCAGCTGACAAATCTAATTTTTGACAGCTGAAAAATATATTTTTTGACAGTTAAATAATACACTTCTTAACAGCTGAAAAATGCCATTTTTGACAGCTGAAACATACCATTCTTAACAACTGCAACAAACCATTATTGTCAACTGTAACATGCCATTACTGTCAGCTAAAAAATACAATTTTTGACAACAAAAAAAAAAAACAATTTTCGACAACAAGTTTTGACAGCTGAAAATGCCATTTTTGAAAGGTAAATGCTGCTTTTGATAGCTGAAAATTACCATTTATATAGGTGGGAAATGCCATTTTTAGCAGCTGAAAAATATCATTTTTAACAGCTGAAAAATTACATTTTTGACAGCTGAATAATACAATTCTTAATAGCTGAAAAATACCATGCTTAATAACAGCAACACACTATTATTGACGACTGTATCGAACCGTTATTGTCAGCTAAAAAATACAATTTTTGAAAGCTGAAAAATGCCATTTTTGACAATTAAAAAAAGTCGAAAATGCTGCTTTTGATAGCTGAAAAATACAATTTTTATAGGTGGGAAATACCATTGTTGACAGCTGAACAATATAATTTTATACAGCTGAAAAATATAATATTTGACAGCTGAAAAGTATTATTTTTAACAGCTGAAAAATATCATTTTTGACAGTTGACAATTAAATTTTTTGACAGCTGAAAAATATCATTTTTGACAGCTGACAAATATAATTTTTGACGCTGAAAAATATAATTTTTGACAGCTGAAAAATATAATTTTTGACAGCTGAAAATTATCATTTTTGACAGATGACAAATATAATTTTTGATAGCTGAAAAATATCATTTTTGACAGTTGAAAAATATCATTTTTGACAGTTAAATAATACACTTTTTAACAACTGAAAAATGCCATTTTTAACAGCCATTATTGACAACTGTAACATACCATTATTGTCAGGTAGAAAACACAATTTTTAACAACACAAAAAATACAATTTTTGACAGCTATAAAATGCCATTTTTGACAATAAATGACCAAAAATGCTGCCTTGAGACAGCTGGAAAATACCATTTTTATAGGTGGGAAATACCATTGTTGACAATTAAAAAATATAATTTTTGACAGCTGAAAATATAATATTCGACAGCTGAAAAATATTATTTTTAACAGCTGAATAATATCGTTTTTGACAGCTGAAAAATTTAATTTTTAACAGATGAAAAATATCATTTTTGACAGCTGACAAATAAAATTTTTGACAGCTGAAAAATATCATTTTTGACAGCTGAAAAATATCATTTTTGACAGCTGGAAAATACCATTTTTGACAGCTGAAAAATATCATTTTTGACAGTTAAATAATACACTTCTTTACAGCTGAAAAATGCCATTTTTAACAGCTCAAAATACCATTCTTGACAACTGCAACAAACCATTATTGACAACTGTAACATACCATTATTGTCAGCTAGAAAACACAATTTTTGACAGCTGTAAAATGCCATTTTTGACAGTTAAAAAATGTCAAAATATGCTACTTTTAATAGCTAAATAGGACCATTTTTATAGGTGAGAAATACCTTTTTGACAGCTGAAAAGTACCATTTTTGACAACTGAAAAATATGATTTTTAACAGTTATTAACAGCTGAAAAATACCCGTTTTAAGAGCTGAAAAATAACATTCTTGACAACTGCAACAAACCATTATTGTTAGCGAAAAAATACAAAAAGTATAAGTTTTGACAGCTGAAAAATGAAATTTTTGACAGCTGAAAAATGCAATTTTTGACAATTAAGAAACATGTCAAAAAATAACAAACCATTATTGTTAGCGAAAAAATACAAAAAGTATAAGTTCTGACAGCTGAAAAATGAAATTTTTGACAGCTGAAAAATGCAATTTTTGACAATTAAGAAACATGTCGAAAAATGCTGCTTTTGATAGTTGAAAAATGCAATTTTTATCGGTGGGAAATCGCATTTTTGACAGCTGAAAAACATCATTTTTTACAGTTGAATAATACACTTTTTAACAGCTGAAAACTACAATTTTCAATAGCTGAAAAATACCATTGTTGACAACTGCTACAAATCATTTTTGACAACTGTAACATATCTTTATTGCCTGCTAAAAAATACAATTTTTGACTACAAAAAGTATAAGCTTTGACAGCTGAAAAATGCCATTTTGAACAATTAAAAAAATGTCGAAAAATGCTGCTTTTGATAGCTGAAAAAAAACAATTTAATAGGTGAGAAATACCTTTTTTGACATTAAAAAAAAACATTTTTGACAACTGAAAAATATCATTTTTGACATTTGAATAATACACTTTTTAACAGCTGAAAAATGCGACTTTTGATAATTACAACAAACCATTATTGACAACTGTAACAAACCATTATTGTCAGTTAAAAAATATAATTTTTGACAACAAAAAGTTCAATTTTTGACAGCTCAAAATTGCCATTTTTGACAAATAAAAAATACCGAAAAATACTTTTTTTGATAGCTGATCATTTTAATAGGTGAGAAATACCTTTTTTGACAGCTGAAAAATAACATTTTTGACAACGGAAAAATATAACTTTCGACAGTTGAATAATAGATTTCTTAACAGCTGAAAACTATCATTTTTAATATTCTTGACAACTGCAACAAACCATTATTGTTAGCTAAAAATACAATTTTCTACAACAAAAAGTACAATTTTTGGCGGCTAAAAAATGTCATTTTTGACAATTAAAAAAATCGAAAAATGCTGATTTTGACAGCTGAATCAATTCTTAACAGGTGAAAATACCAACCACAAGAAACCATTATTGACAATTAAAACACACCATTATTGTCAGGTAAAAAATACAATTTTTTGACAACAAAAGAAAGAACTATTTAACTTCCTAGACGAAAGTAACTGGCGAAAAAGTGTTTTCAAGAATTGATTAAAAATTCTTGCTGAGCTTTAAACTGCAGGTAGTGCCAGGGCTCCGTGGCTCTATATGACGAGTCGCCCCTGATTCAAAGGATGCCAAATGTAGTCCTTCCGGGTTTATAATCGTTGGATATGTTTCTACAGGTACAGGACGGCAAATGTAAGTTGGCCAGACGCGCAGAGAGCAAGCGAAAGCTCTCTCTCTCTCTACAGCCGGCCGAGTACAGTCTCTGTAATAAGCAACTCATTTACAACTCCTCCACATAATTGAATATACCAGGCGCGCGAACTCTTCACGAAATCTATCGAGAGCGCCCTTCGAAGGTTCCGCCCACTATTTTACCACTGCGGAACGGCAAGTTACGTTTGCCGTCCTGTATATGGTGGATTATAGTATCAGATCGAATAGTCATTGCATTTTTTTATGAATAAATTCTGATAAGATTGTTGTTGAGACGTCTTGGTGAACTTTTCCAGAATTAATTTTAATTCCAGGAGACGTCTTCAAGCACATAGGATCACCCCAGAAGGAATTACTTTAAAAAAGCTTCGAGGATACAGCCGAATGTGGGGGAGTGGGGGGTGCGTAGTAATGCAACGAATAAAAAAATAGTGCCGCGTGAAGCAGCAGGCGGTATTTAGAACTATCAACTTTCACAGATGTTCGCCGCGAGTAAAACGTGAAAAGATTGAAGACGCAATATGAAGGTCAGGGTTAACAGTAAAAAAAGAAGCCCTGAACACACTCGAACTAACGTCCTTGGGGTTCTTCTCTAACGGCTGCTGTCAAAGTTGACAGTTCGAATCACCGCCAGCGCTGTGAAATTTCTCACAATGCGATTAATATATCGTAAATTAAGGGGGTAAGTGCCTCGCGCCAGAGTTAGACCAGAATGGTCTAATAGAAAATGATAATCGCCACTATTTTGGGCCCGTAATTTTACCGAATACGTAAATTTGTTTGTGCACCTCTCCAGGGTTGATGTAATATGTTTCATGCAGGTGGCGTTCATTACAGGGGCGAAAATAAAGCAAATTCGTGTTTGTTCTTACGTTTTTGCGACTTAATTTGATAACGAATGATGATTTTATTACGTACATATTGTTTTCAAAGGTATAAACTATTTTTCTATAGCATTACATTTGTAGTTCTTTGCAGAGAAAAGCTTCACATATCCATCCAATATTAGTAATTTTCAGGATAAATTATACAGTTTGCTGATGATTAAAAAAAAAATCAAATTCTATAGATGAATGTGCAAAATATCATTTTTTAATATTTGATATTAACTTCAGAATTATGTATATGCTGACCATCAAAAATGCATCGATTTTCGACCCGGCACTTACCCCCTTAAATAAATTCATATATTCAGGCTACATTTCGTTTTATTGAATTTAGTAAATTAATAGACCTGAAGGTAAAAATGTTTCAGATAGAGGAAGAATTAATATTACGATACGACTTACCTCGGCGGTGTGATCTGTATCTGCACATGCCCCGTGGACTTGGCGGCCGGTTTCGCCGGCGAAGAATGATGACTGAGCGTTTCCGGCGACACGATCACGGCGTGCGGCGTCGAGGGCGACGGCAGCAGAGGGTCGCCGCCTCCCAGTGCGCTGCTCCTGGTCCCCCCGCTAAGATTCTGTGGCGGGATGCTCGGCCAACTAATCGAAACAATCGTAATCGTAATTCACATGATTAAAAACTCCGATTCATCAATTAACGAGACAATTGTACCTGGAATCGTCGGAGTCGACGGGAAACATTTTTGCGGCGGGTCCGGCGAGCGGACGCGCACATGGCTCATTGAGCGGTAGTCCCGTTCGGTTTTATTATCATCGTAATAAGGGGGCCCCATTATCTCATTTAAACTAAATCGCCCATTAAAATAGATATTTGCGACACTCGAAAAACTTTTCGAATCGCTCCGGCCGTGATTGTAAAGAAACACCGCGCCGTTCAAGAGCGGTAATACGAGATTGGAGTGATTGAACACGCTATTGAAACGCATTAAGTTTGTAAACAACGTGTATGTGTAATAGTAATACGCGTAGAAATACATGCGAAGGGTTGCTAAAGAATTTCGGCATGAGTTACACTCGATATTTTTTCGCCTGCCCTAAGTAAAAACAGAGTTTCGGGAAATTTTATATCGCGCACCATTGAACTGTCACTGTCAGATTTTTGCATAGCCTACTCATATTCCGCGGAAGGTTGTCTAGATTATGCATAATATTTTTTCGGCCCTAGATACGCTAAATCGTAGTTTCGGCCCGATTTTTATGGCCGAAAATGGTTTCGGTAGAAGAAGACGAAAAAAACAATTTACAGCCTTCATGCATTGACTGCAGTAACGCCAAGCTGTTTCCAATTTTGTGAATGCAACAGATAACCTTCACAAATTAATTGATACCCGTATGGAGACACGAGATACAGAATAATAATTACAGCAGACAGACGCATAGATGCAGGTTGCAAATGTATTAATCAACGATGAACATGTTTGAATGACCCCCAGAAACATTAAGTCCGATGGCACGATCACATCATGTTCGTGAACTTGGTGAGTGGACTCGCAAGAAAAACGCAGGATGTAATGTGTACGAACAAGAATTTGAGACAATTAGTCAGTGACGGTTCGCGGGGTTTTTTCTGGTACGGCCGAGGAACAAGAGGTGGTAATACAGACAGGTGCGGTCACGCAGCCAGCCATCTGTTACCTCGGCCGTATCAGAAAAACACCCGAGAACAGTCACTGCAATTAGTATTTTTGTTTTGTTTACCTTTGTACGTCGTCTCGGTGAGCGCCCAGAGCGGTGGGAGTCGCCGTGGCCACGGTGGCCGCGTCCCCCAAATCGGCGGCGGAAGTCGTGGCCATCTCCTCGATGTCCGAATCGATGCCCTTGTCGAAGTCCATGTAGAAGGAGTCCCTCGAGTCGCTCGAGCCCCTCCGCAGCTTCAGGCTCAGGTCCGGCGAGCTGTCCTCCATTTTCGAAACACGATCACTTTTTGCCTCAGTACATCACGGATGATATTCTGTTTACAAATAAACAAACAGTACAATAGTAATAGTCAGTGACGGTTCGCGGGGTTTTTTCTGGTACGGCCGAGGACCAAGAGGTGGTAATACAGCAATCGCAAGTTTACCACAACAAAAATGGTTGCACTAAAAAGAAAATTTTGATGACCAAAAAGGCGCATTTTTTAAAATACAAGTAGGGATTGCACACTTATTTTAACAGATGGTTTAAACTTTGACTGACTAGTTCTGAATAATGCGTCTTTACATATTTTCGAAGAGAATCATCGCAACAAAAATGGTTTCACTAAAAGGCAAATTTTGATCACCAAAAAGGCAAATTTTTCACTTGAGAATTACACATTTCTTTCGACAGATGGTTGAAATTTTGACAGACCAATTTTGAATAGTGTCCCTTTATAAATTTCTTCAAAAAATAATCACAAGTCACAACAAAAATGGTTGCACTAGAAAAGCAAATTTTGATAACAAAAAAAGCGGATTTTTTAGAAGTTCACATGCAATTCTACATTTATTGCTACAGATGGTTAAAATTTTGACAAATTAATTCGAAATAATGTGTCTTTACAAATTTCCAAAGAAAGCAATCGCAAGTTTACCACAACAAAAATGGTTGCACTAAAAAGCAAATTTTGATGACCAATCAGAAATTTGCATGGGAATTCCACATTTATTGCAACAAATGGTTGAAATTTTGACGGACTAATTTTGAATAATGTATCTTTACAAATTTCCAAATAAAATAATTTTCTTCTAAATTTTCGATTTTTTTGTTAAAATTTTTGGTCCACAATTTTGATTTTTAGGACCAAATTTTTGGTCAAAGTTTTTAATTATTTATCCTATATTTTAGATTTTTTAACCTCAATGATTCCTTTTTATACCCAACTTTTTATTTTTTGCCGATATTTTCAAGTACAGTTTCTGATTTCTTGCCCTTCATTTTAGATTTTCTAACTTGAATTATTATTTTTTCTGGGCGATTTTTTTTCTTTTTGGTTACTTTTTGACTGCCGTTTTCGAGTTTCTGGTCGGCAGCTAATTTTGAGCTAAAGAGTTATTTTGGGAGCTGAAAATTGCAAATTAATTTAATTTTCCTTTTTTTTGGTTTGCATTTTTTTATTTTTAGACCAGCATTTTTTGATTTTTTTGGCCTGTAATGTATTTTCATTTCTTCGTTCCAAATTTTTGCCCGAAATATTCTTTTTTTTTGGTTAAACTTTTTGATTTTTTTTTGTTGAAATTTTCGGATTTTGGTCTGCATTTTTTTAACCGCGAATTTTTGATATTTGTCTAAACTTTCGATTTTTTGTGCTTATATTTTAGTTTTTTTCCTTAATTAAGAGCTAATTCAGCAAGTGATTATTTTTTTTACGATTTTTCAAAACATTGAGTGCAATTTCCGTTCCCTCCAGTGCAGTTTTGAGTCAATTCCTGTTGTTTTCAGTAGCAATATTGCAATTATTTTTACAAGTAATGAGAAGTACACTCTTTCTGCATAGTTTTAGTAATTTTGGAGCTAATTCTAGAAGTGATTAATTTTTTACAATTTTTAAAAACAATAATTTCCTTCACTACAGAGCAAATTTTTAGTTTATTCCCTTGTTTTCTGCAGGAGCTTGTCGCTGATTTCAGGAAATTAAAAGTACACTATTTTTGAATAATTGAAGTTTATTTGAAGCGAAACCTTCAAGTAATAATTTTTTTAAATTTTTAAATCGTCGAGTGCAAATTTACTTTGCTACAAAGCAAATTTTAAGTTTTTTCCCATGTTTTCTGGGGCTAATCACCCCGAGTGGCAATTTTCATACTTGAATTTTCAATCTTCTTGTTTTCATTTTTTATCGTTAAGCTCGAATTTTGATATTTTGGTCTAAATTTGTAATTTTTTAGCCTTATTTTTTTTTTTAAATTTTCGATCTGTTTGTTAAAATTTTTTGGTCCGCAATTTTGATTTTTAGGATCGAAGTTTTGGTCGAAGTTATGAATTTTTTATCCTATATTTTACATTTTTTTAACATAAATGATTTTCATACGCGACTTTTTTAATTTTTTTGCCGATATTTTCAAGTTTTCTTCAAATCAAATCACAAATCAAATCAAATCAAATCAAACTTTATTAACGGCTATACCTATACAATATACATAATGAGCACAGAAAGTGCTTTACAGTAACAACTTAAAAGTAAAATATTTAACGCACAAAGGAAACATTTAAAATATTATTACTAGACACTATTTGTTTACATTGCCTCTTAAATTTATTCAGCGAATTGCTAAATAAGTCTAAATTATACTTAGATATTAAATTGAAAAATCGCATTATTCTACATATAGGGCTATTCATTCCATAATTAGTGCTGTGAAATTCAGGCCTAAATGTTAATTGGGTTCTTTGTAAATGACCAGAGGTTGCATTAAAATTTAACCTACTTAAAAGAAAACTAGAATTGACTAGGGCATTCGTTAGTTTAAAATGAAGTACTAAGTCTGTGTGTGTATCTTGATGGTCTTGCCCTTGATTTTAGATTTTTTCACTTGAATTATTATTTTTTATGGACGTTTTTAATTACTTTTTGGTTACTCTTTGACTAAAATCGATTAAATTTCATTTTTTTTTTAAATTCTTTTTTTTTTCAAGACTGAGACCATTCTGAACACTATTTGCCCATAAAATTTTGTTGTGGGACTTCCAGGAACTGAGATTTACGAGTTTCAAGTGGGAAACTTATTTTGAGCTAAAGAGTTATTTTGGGGGCTGAAAATTATTTTCGTTTTCCTTGATTTTTCAATTTTTTGGTTTGAATTTTTTATTTCTAGACCAGCATTTTTGATATTTCTTGGCCTATATTTTAAATCTATGGCCTGTATTTTTCATTTCTTCGTTCCATTTTTTTTGACCGCGAATTTTCGAAATTTGTCTAAATTTTCGATCTTTTAGGCGTAAATTTTAGTTTTTTATTTTAATGAAGAGCGTATTTTTTATTGGTCTATACTTTAGATTTTTAACGTGTGTGATTCATTTTTATGTGCAATTTTTTTATTTAATTTATGTAATTTGTCAATTTATCTTTTATAATTTTGACGTTTCAAACGCCAGTATCATCCGATTTAATAAATTGTGAAAGTGGCTCTACCATCAACATGTTCCACGAGCCGCCACTGCTCGGCCGTACCAGAAAAAACCCGCGAACCGTCACTGGTGATAAGGTATTTTTAAATTCATCATAAATAATTAGAACGTTCCCGAAACTCTTCCATAGGTGAGTCGAATGAATACACGTAAACTTTCAACTAGAAACTTTTTCGCTGGTTGCTGTAAACCATTGTGAGCACGGAATAATTGTACCTTTTAGAAAGATCTGACGTTCTGTATGTCAATTCCTAACATGTGTGTTTGCAATCAGCCATAACTAAATAAAAATTCTTATTCTTATCACTAATAAAGGTACTTTCATAATCAAAAGTCAAAAAAACGTTACGGGTACTCCTTCAACCCAGAAAAAAATAATTTCCCCGTAAGTCGCAGAAATCCACACCTCGCGATATAAATCTCGATTTTTGACAAAGTTTGCAATCAGCCATAACTAAATAAAAACTCTTATTCTTATCACTAATAAAGGTACTTTCATAATCAAAAGTCAAAAAAACGTTACGGGTACTCCTTCAACCCAGAAAAAAATAATTTCCCCGTAAGTCGCAGAAATCCACACCTCGCGATATTAATCTCGATTTTTGACAAAGTTTGCAATCAGCCATAACTAAATAAAAACTCTTATTCTTATCACTAATAAAGGTACTTTCATAATCAAAAGTCAAAAAAACGTTACGGGTACTCCTTCAACTAAAAAAAAATAATTTCTCCGTAAGTCGCAGAAATCTACACCTCGCGATATTAATCTCGATTTTTGATAAAGTTTGCAATCAGCCATAACTAAATAAAAATTCTTATTCTTATCACTAATAAAGGTAATTTCACAATCAAAAGTCAAAAAAACGTTACGGGTACTCCTTCAACTAAAAAAAAATAATTTCTCCATAAGTCGCAGAAATCCACACCTCGCGATATTAATCTCGATTTTTGATAAAGTTTGCAATCAGCCATAACTAAATAAAAATTCTTATTCTTATCACTAATAAAGGTACTTTCATAATCAAAAGTCAAAAAAACGTTACGGGTACTCCTTCAACTAAAAAAAAATAATTTCTCCGTAAGTCGCAGATATCTACACCTCGCGATATTAATCTCGATTTTTGATAAAGTTTGCAATCAGCCATAACTAAATAAAAATTCTTATTCTTATCACTAATAAAGGTACTTTCACAATCAAAAGTCAAAAAAACGTTACGGGTACTCCTTCAACTAAAAAAAAATAATTTCTCCATAAGTCGCAGAAATCCACACCTCGCGATATTAATCTCGATTTTTGATAAAGTTTGCAATCAGCCATAACTAAATAAAAATTCTTATTCTTATCACTAATAAAGGTACTTTCATAATCAAAAGTCAAAAAAACGTTACGGGTACTCCTTCAACCCAGAAAAAAATAATTTCTCCGTAAGTCGCAGAAATCCACACCTCGCGATATTAATCTCGATTTTTGATAAAGTTTGCAATCAGCCATAACTAAATAAAATTTCTTATTCTTATCACTAATAAAGGTACTTTCACAATCAAAAGTCAAAAAAACGTTACGGGTACTCCTTCAACTAAAAAAAAATAATTTCTCCATAAGTCGCAGAAATCCACACCTCGCGATATTAATCTCGATTTTTGACAAAGTTTGCAATCAGCCATAACTAAATAAAAATTCTTATTCTTATCACTAATAAAGGTACTTTCATAATCAAAAGTCAAAAAAACGTTACGGGTACTCCTTCAACCCAGAAAAAAATAATTTCTCCGTAAGTCGCAGAAATCCACACCTCGCGATATTAATCTCGATTTTTGACAAAGTTTGCAATCAGCCATAACTAAATAAAAATTCTTATTCTTATCACTAATAAAGGTACTTTCTTAATCAAAAGTCAAAAAAACGTTACGGGCACTTCTTCAACCCAGAAAAAAATAATTTCTCCGTAAATCGCAGAAATTCACACCTCGCGATATAAATCTCGATTTTTGACAAAGTTTGCAATCAGCCATAACTAAATAAAAATTCTTATTCTTATCACTAATAAAGGTACTTTCATAATCAAAAGTCAAAAAAACGTTACGGGTACTCCTTCAACCCAGAAAAAAATAATTTCCCCGTAAGTCGCAGAAATCCACACCTCGCGATATTAATCTCGATTTTTGACAAAGTTTGCAATCAGCCATAACTAAATAAAAATTATTATTCTTATCACTAATAAAGGTACTTTCACAATCAAAAGTCAAAAAAACGTTACGGGCACTCCTTTTTATTTAGTTATGGTGTGGATTTCCGCGACTTACGGAGAAATTATTTTTTTCTGGGTTGAAGGAGTGCCCGTAACGTTTGTTTGACTCTTGATTGTGAAAGTACCTTTATTAGTGATAAGAATAAGCATTTTTATTTATTTATGGCAGATTGCAAACTTACAAAAAAAAAACTTTTTTGAAAGGGGTGAAAAAATTATGATTAATATGATTCACTGTTTTTTTGAATTGCTTTTCTTTTCTCCGAGATATGAATTTTTAAAATCTATTGCTGGATCTATTGCTAACTTCACACCCGTGAAATATTAATATGTGATATAGCCCGTTCTCCGAAATCTGGCGGCTGTGGTCGTAAAAGAGGGTCAGAGTTTGGTAAGTAGAGGAGGTAATATTTTTTATCTCAAACCAATCTTTGTTGAGAAGTACTGGTGTAAAAATGCGTATACCAATAGGAGCGAAGGACAGTAATAAATGTATGGGATGCAATTAGATGAACCACCAATACCTTTTCTTTGAGGGTACGTCGATCCTCAGGGCGGACCGACCGTTTTACGACCTCGGCCGCCAGATTCCACCGAATAGGCTTGATCTTTTATTAATGCAGAAATTAACATTAATAAATAGAAGTCGTATACTTCGAGCAAAATATTGTTGATGGTTTTACGAACAACTTTGTCAAATCCTTTTCCGGATTTGGAAATATACAAAGAAAGGAAATAATACCATCCAAGATCATACGGGAAATTATAATGTTAAACAGCAAAATATACTGCGGTATGTTATCGGAAGTTTTGGTTACAGAATTGGCATACGTCTTTGTTGAAACATTGACACGTTTAATTTAACTCCAAAGAAAGGAATGTTTCTCTGAAAGAATATATAAATGACGCCAGTTTTCAAGAATGGAAGTAAATGAAATTTTGAAAATTACCGGCCCATATGCGTCATTTCTCAAAAGTTTTTGAAAGCTCTGATATTTAAAAGTGTACAATCTGATAGCAAAACTTCTCCACGATAATATGTTTGCATGTTTACGTTTTTCACGGTTCATTAACAAATACTTAAGCCCATTTAAGAGGTTGTCACAAGAAACGTCAAAAATCCCTTTCTGGTATTGATTTTCCCGGGTCGGCCATGAAAGGTCGCGCCGAAACAAAAATAAACAAACAAAGCGCACACCGTAAACAAACGTAAATAGAAAAAAATGTATTTTCGGGTGTTCTAATTATAACCAACCCTCGGTGGTACCTCCTTTCTCTCGCGTCGATTACAGGTAAGACTACTTTTGTTGATTGTTATTTACTTACGTGTCGGCGGTTTGCAGGATGTGGTGAGACGGATTTGAATGGGGCATCGTCACTGGTGGTAGGATGATGATGATGAGCGCCCGCACGATTCTACACACCCGCACACACCATCACCGGCTTTGAACTGCTGTCGGGGCCATCGAGCGACCGCCGCGATCCATCCATCTGCGATCCGCTGCGCGGTCACGAATAACTGCACGCAGGGTGATAGCTGACGAGCACGCAGGGGAGAGGGTGAGAACAGGACCGGTGCAGGTATGCGTTTTTGGAAAGAACGAACGAACGAACAATCAACGCCGACAAACAAACAAAGGAATGACAAAAAGCGAACGGAAGCGCACGGGTAACCCACTTGATTTACAATTGCCGCCGAGTGATGGATCTTGAAGTACGTATAAAGAATTTTCGACTCCAATTACGGTTGTAAATTGGGGCGAATTTCAATACATTATTTTTCGCATTAGCAAACACACCAGCAGGAATGGTCTACTGTCTTCAATAAAATAAAATTCCTTGACTTCTTGTCAGTGACGGTCGGGAACAAAAGGTGGTAATACAGATAGGTAGGGTCAGTTACAGAGACGACTGGCTGCGTGACCGCACCTATCTGAATTACCACCTCTTGTTCCTCGGCCGTACCAGAAAAAAACCTGCGAACCATCACTGCTTCCTGTAGATAAATACAATAAAATGAGAAATACTATACTTTTCGTCTTCTACAGTCTCTAAGAGACTGCAATTAACAAATCATTGTTAGTTGCTTCGGTAGATGATTTGTCAATTGCAGTCTCTTAGAGACTGTAGAAGACGAACAGTATAGTATTTCTGATATTACTGACTTCAAAACTTCTATGAGTATTGAAATAGCCTTGTATTTGTTTAATTGGCTCTGGGTTTGGGATTAGAGGATTGATGTTGCGAAATGGGGACAAATTTCAATACACTATTTTTCCGATTAGCAAAGACATCGGTGGGAATAGTCTACTCACTTTAAAACTGCGATAAAATGGCTTGTATTTGTTTCATTGGTTTGAGCTTTGGACGATTGAGTTTGCGAAATTTTCGAGTACAACCCTGGGCGGTGAAAGTTACAGGAGCTCCTCGGAGATACTTTCGTTTTCGATTTCCTTTGAACCCGTAGACGTAACAAAGAAACGAGCTTGAAATTGAAAGTTTTGTCGATATCAAAAGTTTAAATGGAGTCTATTCGAGCCCGTGTCATAACTACAATAAAGCAATTGCTTCCGGGCTTCAACTTGATGGTTGCCATTTTGTTTCCAGCCACGATGTGTCAAATATTGAAGTGGATTATCAAAGTTAGGTTCATTCTGGATGCATTCTGAAATTTTCAAGGTTACTTTGGCCGAAATGAATTTTTTACAATTTTGATAAGCGCGGACTGCAATTTTTTTCTCTCCTTTTCAACTTTTGATGGTTGCCACTTTGTTTTCAGCCAGGATGTGTCAAATATTGAAGTGTATTATCAAAGTTAGGTTCAATCTGGATGCATTCTGAAATTTTGAAGGTTATTTTGACCGAAATGAATTTTTTACAATTTTTATAAGCGCAGACTGCAATTTTTTTCTCTGCTTTTCAACTTTTGATGGTTGCCATTTTGTTTCCAGCCACGATGTGTTAAATATTGAAGTGGATTGTCAAAGTTAGGTTCATTCTGGATGCATTCTGAAATTTTGAAGGTTACTTTGGCCGAAATGAATTTTTTACAATTTTTATAAGCGCAGACTGCAATTTTTTTCACTGCTTTTCAACTTTTGATGGTTGCCATTTTGTTTCCAGACACGATGTGTTAAATATTGAAGTGGATTATCAAAGTTAGGTTCATTCTGGATGCATTCTGAAATTTTGAAGGTTACTTTGGCCGAAATTAATTTTTTACAATTTTTATAAGCGCAGACTGCAATTTTTTCTCTGCTTTTCAACTTTTGATGGTTGCCATTTTGTTTTCAGCCACTATCTGTCAAATATTGATGTGGATTATCAAAGTTAGGTTCAATCTGGATGCATTCTGAAATTTTGAAGGTTACTTTGGCCGAAATTAATTTTTTACAATTTTTATAAGCGCAGACTGCAATTTTTTCTCTGCTTTTCAACTTTTGATGGTTGCCATTTTGTTTTCAGCCACTATCTGTCAAATATTGAAGTGGATTATCAAAGTTAGGTTCATTCTGGATGCATTCTGAGATTTTGAAGGTTACTTTGGCCGAAATGAATTTTTTACAATTTTTATAAGCGCAGACTGCAATTTTTTCTCTGCTTTTCAACTTTTGATGGTTGCCATTTTGTTTCCAGCCACTATCTGTCAAATATTGAAGTGGATTGTCAAAGTTAGGTTCAATCTGGATGCATTCTGAAATTTTGAAGGTTACTTTGACCGAAATGAATTTTTTACAATTTTTATAAGCGCAGACTGCAATTTTTTCTCTGCTTTTCAACTTTTGATGGTTGCCATTTTGTTTTCAGCCACTATCTGTCAAATATTGAAGTGGATTATCAAAGTTAGGTTCATTCTGGATGCATTCTGAGATTTTGAAGGTTACTTTGGCCGAAATGAATTTTTTACAATTTTTATAAGCGCAGACTGCAATTTTTTCTCTGCTTTTCAACTTTTGATGGTTGCCATTTTGTTTCCAGCCACTATCTGTCAAATATTGAAGTGGATTATCAAAGTTAGGTTCAATCTGGATGCATTCTGAGATTTTGAAGGTTACTTTGGCCGAAATTAATTTTTTACAATTTTTATAAGCGCAGACTGCAATTTTTTCTCTGCTTTTCAACTTTTGATGGTTGCCATTTTGTTTTCAGCCACTATCTGTCAAATATTGAAGTGGATTATCAAAGTTAGGTTCAATCTGGATGCATTCTGAAATTTTGAAGGTTACTTTGGCCGAACTGAATTTTTTACAATTTTTATAAGCGCAGACTGCAATTTTTTCTCTGCTTTTCAACTTTTGATGGTTGCCATTTTGTTTTCAGCCACTATCTGTCAAATATTGAAGTGGATTATCAAAGTTAGGTTCATTCTGGATACATTCTGAAATTTTGAAGGTAACTAGAAAAATAAAATAGTAATAATAATTTATTTCTGCATTTAATTACGAATTAACTAATAAATTAGCATTAGGATTTATTACGCGAAAACACCTTCAATTTAAAAAGGATCCGCAAGTGTTACGTAATGTGATCGTTGGGTTGCATACAGTAAGTTCACATTACAAATTATTCGACTTGCTTGCCGCACCACCGCTTGTTTGATATTGATTCACGTGGTATTACAATAATTTCACCGGTGATCAAGAGATGGCTCTCTTTTTGGCAATGTGAAAGGATAAGGATTCTGCAAAGATGTTATAGATTTTTCTGTATGTTTGTTAACAAACTGCTATGAATTATTTAAACCAGTGACACTGCGTCGGAGACGAGTTTTTTCAATCATTTATTTATTTACTCGACAGAATTAATCAAAAACATTGTAACTATACTCCCTTTGATTATAGAAATATGGACTGGCAGACCTTCTTCGTTTCCCATCGGAGCACTGCGCAATATTTGTCGCCGAGTGGGAACGCGATTTAAGTCCCGCCCCGTGCAGTAAAACGGCGGGTAGTTTAAAAACCGGCGAGCAAATTTGAATTGAAAATTGTGCAAAATTAGTTTTCAGCTGTGAAAAAAATGTATCTGTCATTGTAGCTGATCGTAATTATCAAAATAGCTTTAAAAATGATCAGTCTTTAATATTCCGGAAGAATCGGTAAGAAATCTTTGTTACAAACAAAATGGCGTTGGTCGAAAGTTAAAATTTGAATTGAAAATTGCGCAAAATAAGTTTTCAGCTGTGAAAAAAATGTATCTGCCATTGTAGCTGATCTTAATTGTCAAAATCGCTTTAGAAATGATCAGTCTTCAATATTCCGGAAGAATCAATAAGAAATCTTTGTTACAAACAAAATGGCGTTGGTCGAAAGTCAAAATTTGAATTGAAAATTGCACAAAATTAGTTTTCAGCTGTGAAAAAATGTATCTGCCATTGTAGCTGATCTTAATTGTCAAAATCGCTTTGAAAATGATCAATCTTTAATATTCCGGAAGAATCAATAAGAAATCTTTGTTACAAACAAAATGGCGTTGGTCGAAAGTCAAAATTTGAATTGAAAATTGCGCAAAATTAGTTTTCGCTGTGAAAAATGTTTCTTAATTATCAAAATTGCTTTAGTAATGATCAGGCTTTAATATTCCGAAAGAATCAATAAGAAATCTTTGTTACAAACAAAATGGCGTTGGTCGAAAGTCAAAATTTGAATTGAAAATTGCGCAAAATTAGTTTTCGCTGTGAAAAATGTATCTTAATTATCAAAATTGCTTTAGTAATGATCAGCCTTCAATATTCCGGAAGAATCAATAAGAAATCTTTGTTACAAATAAAATGGCGTTGGTCGAAAGTCAAAATTTGAATTGAAAATTGCGCAAAATTAGTTTTCAGCTGTGAAAAAATGTATCTGCCATTGTAGCTGATCTTAATTGTCAAAATCGCTTTGAAAATGATCAATCTTTAATATTCCGGAAGAATCAATAAGAAATCTTTGTTACAAACAAAATGGCGTTGGTCGAAAGTCAAAATTTGAAATGAAAATTGCGCAAAATTAGTTTTCGCTGTGAAAAATGTATCTTAATTATCAAAATTGCTTTAGTAATGATCAGCCTTCAATATTCCGGAAGAATCAATAAGAAATCTTTGTTACAAATAAAATGGCGTTGGTCGAAAGTCAAAATTTGAATTGAAAATTGCGCAAAATTAGTTTTCGCTGTGAAAAATGTTTCTTAATTATCAAAATTGCTTTAGTAATGATCAGGCTTTAATATTCCGAAAGAATCAATAAGAAATCTTTGTTACAAATAAAATGGCGTTGGTCGAAAGTCAAAATTTGAATTGAAAATTGCGCAAAATTAGTTTTCGCTGTGAAAAATGTTTCTTAATTATCAAAATTGCTTTAGTAATGATCAGGCTTTAATATTCCGAAAGAATCAATAAGAAATCTTTGTTACAAACAAAATGGCGTTGGTCGAAAGTCAAAATTTGAATTGAAAATTGCGCAAAATTAGTTTTCGCTGTGAAAAATGTTTCTTAATTATCAAAATTGCTTTAGTAATGATCAGGCTTTAATATTCCGAAAGAATCAATAAGAAATCTTTGTTACAAACAAAATGGCGTTGGTCGAAAGTCAAAATTTGAATTGAAAATTGCGCAAAATTAGTTTTCGCTGTGAAAAATGTATCTTAATTATCAAAATTGCTTTAGTAATGATCAGCCTTCAATATTCCGGAAGAATCAATAAGAAATCTTTGTTACAAATAAAATGGCGTTGGTCGAAAGTCAAAATTTGAATTGAAAATTGCGCAAAATTAGTTTTCAGCTGTGAAAAAATGTATCTGCCATTGTAGCTGATCTTAATTGTCAAAATCGCTTTGAAAATGATCAATCTTTAATATTCCGGAAGAATCAATAAGAAATCTTTGTTACAAACAAAATGGCGTTGGTCGAAAGTCAAAATTTGAAATGAAAATTGCGCAAAATTAGTTTTCGCTGTGAAAAATGTATCTTAATTATCAAAATTGCTTTAGTAATGATCAGCCTTCAATATTCCGGAAGAATCAATAAGAAATCTTTGTTACAAATAAAATGGCGTTGGTCGAAAGTCAAAATTTGAATTGAAAATTGCGCAAAATTAGTTTTCGCTGTGAAAAATGTTTCTTAATTATCAAAATTGCTTTAGTAATGATCAGGCTTTAATATTCCGAAAGAATCAATAAGAAATCTTTGTTACAAACAAAATGGCGTTGGTCGAAAGTCAAAATTTGAATTGAAAATTGCGCAAAATTAGTTTTCGCTGTGAAAAATGTTTCTTAATTATCAAAATTGCTTTAGTAATGATCAGGCTTTAATATTCCGAAAGAATCAATAAGAAATCTTTGTTACAAACAAAATGGCGTTGGTCGAAAGTCAAAATTTGAATTGAAAATTGCGCAAAATTAGTTTTCGCTGTGAAAAATGTTTCTTAATTATCAAAATTGCTTTAGTAATGATCAGGCTTTAATATTCCGAAAGAATCAATAAGAAATCTTTGTTACAAACAAAATGGCGTTGGTCGAAAGTCAAAATTTGAATTGAAAATTGCGCAAAATTAGTTTTCGCTGTGAAAAATGTATCTTAATTATCAAAATTGCTTTAGTAATGATCAGCCTTCAATATTCCGGAAGAATCAATAAGAAATCTTTGTTACAAATAAAATGGCGTTGGTCGAAAGTCAAAATTTGAATTGAAAATTGCGCAAAATTAGTTTTCAGCTGTGAAAAAATGTATCTGCCATTGTAGCTGATCTTAATTGTCAAAATCGCTTTGAAAATGATCAATCTTTAATATTCCGGAAGAATCAATAAGAAATCTTTGTTACAAACAAAATGGCGTTGGTCGAAAGTCAAAATTTGAAATGAAAATTGCGCAAAATTAGTTTTCGCTGTGAAAAATGTATCTTAATTATCAAAATTGCTTTAGTAATGATCAGCCTTCAATATTCCGGAAGAATCAATAAGAAATCTTTGTTACAAATAAAATGGCGTTGGTCGAAAGTTAAAATTTGAATTGAAAATTGCGCAAAATTAGTTTTCGCTGTGAAAAATGTTTCTTAATTATCAAAATTGCTTTAGTAATGATCAGGCTTTAATATTCCGAAAGAATCAATAAGAAATCTTTGTTACAAACAAAATGGCGTTGGTCGAAAGTTAAAATTTGAATTGAAAATTGCGCAAAATAAGTTTTCAGCTGTGAAAAAAATGTATCTGCCATTGTAGCTGATCTTAATTGTCAAAATCGCTTTAGAAATGATCAGTCTTCAATATTCCGGAAGAATCAATAAGAAATCTTTGTTACAAACAAAATGGCGTTGGTCGAAAGTCAAAATTTGAATTGAAAATTGCACAAAATTAGTTTTCGCTGTGAAAAATGTATCTTAATTATCAAAATTGCTTTAGTAATGATCAGCCTTCAATATTCCGGAAGAATCAATAAGAAATCTTTGTTACAAATAAAATGGCGTTGGTCGAAAGTTAAAATTTGAATTGAAAATTGCGCAAAATTAGTTTTCGCTGTGAAAAATGTTTCTTAATTATCAAAATTGCTTTAGTAATGATCAGTCTTCAATATTCCGGAAGAATCAATAAGAAATCTTTGTTACAAACAAAATGGCGTTGGTCGAAAGTCAAAATTTGAAATGAAAATTGCGCAAAATTAGTTTTCGCTGTGAAAAATGTATCTTAATTATCAAAATTGCTTTAGTAATGATCAGCCTTCAATATTCCGGAAGAATCAATAAGAAATCTTTGTTACAAATAAAATGGCGTTGGTCGAAAGTTAAAATTTGAATTGAAAATTGCGCAAAATTAGTTTTCGCTGTGAAAAATGTTTCTTAATTATCAAAATTGCTTCAGAAATGATCAGTCTTCAATATTCCGGAAGAATCAATAAGAAATCTTTGTTACAAACAAAATGGCGTTGGTCGAAAGTCAAAATTTGAAATGAAAATTGCGCAAAATTAGTTTTCGCTGTGAAAAATGTATCTTAATTATCAAAATTGCTTTAGTAATGATCAGCCTTCAATATTCCGGAAGAATCAATAAGAAATCTTTGTTACAAATAAAATGGCGTTGGTCGAAAGTTAAAATTTGAATTGAAAATTGCGCAAAATTAGTTTTCGCTGTGAAAAATGTTTCTTAATTATCAAAATTGCTTTAGTAATGATCAGGCTTTAATATTCCGAAAGAATCAATAAGAAATCTTTGTTACAAACAAAATGGCGTTGGTCGAAAGTTAAAATTTGAATTGAAAATTGCGCAAAATAAGTTTTCAGCTGTGAAAAAAATGTATCTGCCATTGTAGCTGATCTTAATTGTCAAAATCGCTTTAGAAATGATCAGTCTTCAATATTCCGGAAGAATCAATAAGAAATCTTTGTTACAAACAAAATGGCGTTGGTCGAAAGTCAAAATTTGAATTGAAAATTGCGCAAAATTAGTTTTCGCTGTGAAAAATGTTTCTTAATTATCAAAATTGCTTTAGTAATGATCAGGCTTTAATATTCCGAAAGAATCAATAAGAAATCTTTGTTACAAACAAAATGGCGTTGGTCGAAAGTCAAAATTTGAATTGAAAATTGCACAAAATTAGTTTTCGCTGTGAAAAATGTATCTTAATTATCAAAATTGCTTTAGTAATGATCAGCCTTCAATATTCCGGAAGAATCAATAAGAAATCTTTGTTACAAATAAAATGGCGTTGGTCGAAAGTTAAAATTTGAATTGAAAATTGCGCAAAATTAGTTTTCGCTGTGAAAAATGTTTCTTAATTATCAAAATTGCTTTAGTAATGATCAGGCTTTAATATTCCGAAAGAATCAATAAGAAATCTTTGTTACAAACAAAATGGCGTTGGTCGAAAGTTAAAATTTGAATTGAAAATTGCGCAAAATAAGTTTTCAGCTGTGAAAAAAATGTATCTGCCATTGTAGCTGATCTTAATTGTCAAAATCGCTTTAGAAATGATCAGTCTTCAATATTCCGGAAGAATCAATAAGAAATCTTTGTTACAAACAAAATGGCGTTGGTCGAAAGTCAAAATTTGAATTGAAAATTGCGCAAAATTAGTTTTCGCTGTGAAAAATGTTTCTTAATTATCAAAATTGCTTTAGTAATGATCAGGCTTTAATATTCCGAAAGAATCAATAAGAAATCTTTGTTACAAACAAAATGGCGTTGGTCGAAAGTCAAAATTTGAATTGAAAATTGCACAAAATTAGTTTTCGCTGTGAAAAATGTATCTTAATTATCAAAATTGCTTTAGTAATGATCAGCCTTCAATATTCCGGAAGAATCAATAAGAAATCTTTGTTACAAATAAAATGGCGTTGGTCGAAAGTTAAAATTTGAATTGAAAATTGCGCAAAATTAGTTTTCGCTGTGAAAAATGTTTCTTAATTATCAAAATTGCTTCAGAAATGATCAGTCTTTAAAATTCCGGAAGAATCGATAAGAAATCTTTGTTACAAACAAAATGGCGTTGGTCGAAAGTCAAAATTTGAATTGAAAATTGCGCAAAATTAGTTTTCGTTGTGGAAAAAATGTATCTGCCATTGTAGATGATCTTAATTGTCAAAATCGCTTCAGAAATGATCAGTCTTTAAAATTCCGGAAGAATCGATAAGAAATCTTTGTTACAAACAAAATGGCGTTGGTCGAAAGTCAAAATTTGAATTGAAAATTGCGCAAAATTAGTTTTCGTTGTGGAAAAAATGTATCTGCCATTGTAGATGATCTTAATTGTCAAAATCGCTTTAGAAATGATCAGTCTTTGATATTCCAGAAGAATCGATAAGAAATCTTTGTTACAAATAAAATGGCGTTGGTCGAAAGTCAAAATTTGAATTGAAAATTGCGCAAAATTAGTTTTCGTTGTGAAAAATGTTTCTTAATTATCAAAATTGCTTCAGAAATGATCAGTCTTTAAAATTCCGGAAGAATCGATAAGAAATCTTTGTTACAAACAAAATGGCGTTGGTCGAAAGTCAAAATTTGAATTGAAAATTGCGCAAAATTAGTTTTCGTTGTGGAAAAAATGTATCTGCCATTGTAGATGATCTTAATTGTCAAAATCGCTTTAGAAATGATCAGTCTTTAATATTCCAGAAGAATCGATAAGAAATCTTTGTTACAAATAAAATGGCGTTGGTCGAAAGTTAAAATTTGAATTGAAAATTGCGCAAAATTAGTTTTCGCTGTGAAAAATGTTTCTTAATTATCAAAATTGCTTCAGAAATGATCAGTCTTTAATATTCCGGAAGAATCGATAAGAAATCTTTGTTACAAATAAAATGGCGTTGGTCGAAAGTTAAAATTTGAATTGAAAATTGCGCAAAATTAGTTTTCGCTGTGAAAAATGTTTCTTAATTATCAAAATTGCTTCAGAAATGATCAGTCTTTAATATTCCGGAAGAATCAATAAGAAATCTTTGTTACAAACAAAATGGCGTTGGTCGAAAGTTAAAATTTGAATTGAAAATTGCGCGGAATTAGTTTTCGTTGTGGAAAAAATGTATCTGCCATTGTAGATGATCTTAATTGTCAAAATCGCTTTAGAAATGATCAGTCTTTGATATTCCAGAAGAATCGATAAGAAATCTTTGTTACAAATAAAATGGCGTTGGTCGAAAGTCAAAATTTGAATTGAAAATTGCACAAAATTAGTTTTCGCTGTGAAAAATGTTTCTTAATTATCAAAATTGCTTCAGAAATGATCAGTCTTTAATATTCCGGAAGAATCAATAAGAAATCTTTGTTACAAACAAAATGGCGTTGGTCGAAAGTTAAAATTTGAATTGAAAATTGCGCGGAATTAGTTTTCAGCTGTGAAAAAAATGTATCTGTCATTGTAGCTGATCTTAATTATCAAAATTGCTTTAGAAATGATCAGTCTTTAATATTCTGGAAGAATCAATAAGAAATCTTTGTAGCAATCAAAATGGCGTTGGTCGAAAGTTAAAATTTGAATTGAAAATTGCGCGGAATTAGTTTTCAGCTGTGAAAAAAATAAATCTGTCATTGTAGCTGATCGTAATTATCAAAATAGCTTTAGGAATGATCAGTCTTTAATATTCCGGAAGAATCGATAAGAAATCTTTGTTACAAACAAAATGGCGTTGGTCGATAGTTAAAATTTGAATTGGAAATTTAATCATTAATGATTTAAAGATAAATTCGATAAATGAAATATTATTATAACCGACATCTACAGTTGAATTACTGTTAAAATGAATAGACGCAGTTTCTCCGGTAATTGCATTGTGGAGGTGTTGCAATTTGCAGTCGATAAACCTTTTCTGCCAACACAGAATGTATGTCGAACGGCAGAATGCGGAGGACGAGGATGAAGAAGTGCGGTTCGCGGTTCGCGGTAAAATGAGAAGCACTGAAAGTGCATCGACCTAAATCCGAAGGTACGGCAGAGTCCGCGGTGTGCCGGAACAATGGGAAAAGAGCGGAAAAGAGAGTCCGCGCCGCGCCGCCACGGCAATGCCGATCCGTGCGCCGCGCACCATCATTGACATAACACCGGTCGTCGTCCGTCGACCGGTTTCGCCACCCTTCGCCGTCGGACGCGCTGCCGACAGGAAACCGGCCGTCAGTCCAGTTCGAGCCTTCGAGTGGTATAAATGTCCCGTTCAGAGCGCGCTTTTCTAAATCCGGCCTCACACTCGTTACCATGGAAGAAGAACTAAGATGTTTCGCGTGCAAACAGTTGTTCAACAACCCGGTGCTCCTGCCCTGCTATCACGCCCTCTGCCTGAACTGCGCCGTTCACGTCCAGCAGCCGGTGAACAATGGGAGCAACTCCAGCAGCGAGAACGCTGAGAGCGTGGCGAGCGGCTCCAGCGATTACCAGGAGAGCGACAAGCTGTCGATACTGAGCGAGACCGACAGCGGCGTGGTCTGCACGTCCAGGCCCAACAGTTACGTGGGCACCCCCAACGGGATCTACGCGAGCGCCCTCAGCCTCTCCTGCCCGGTCTGCCACAAGGTCGTCTACTTCGACGAGAACGGCGCCCACAACCTCCCCAAGTACAGAGTCATGCAGAACGTGGTGGACCGCTACGGCGAGCTGCGGAACCTCACCCTCAAGTGCCAGATGTGCGAGGGCGAGCCGGCCAACGACGCCGTCGTCCACTGCGAGCAGTGCGAGGTCTTCTACTGCGAGGACTGCCGCGACACGTGCCACCCGATGCGCGGACCCCTCGCCAAGCACGCCCTCGTGGAGGCGAAGCGCGGCGCGAACCTCCTCGGCAAGAACAATGACGGGAAGTGCTCCGAACACCCCGAGGAGAATATCACCATGTATTGTGTTGTTTGTAAAACTGGTGCCTGTGGGGTTTGCCTGCTGGACGGGAGACACAACTCGCACGACGTCCAGGCCATCACCAGCATGTGCAAGGCGCAAAAGGTCAGAACCACAAACAGATTCACTCTTGTTATTCTCGAAAGCCTGGCTCGGGCGAAACGCACGCTCGTTTATCTTTTATAAATAGAAACGAGGAGGATAATATTAAGTTATTTACGTTATCTACCTACGAAACCGTTCTCTACGTGTCTAATTTCGCAACAACACGGCGAATATTGTCCGGAGCTTTTGTATTTTTTTTTATTCTTCAAAGGTATGAGTGGCGGGCTGATCATCTGATGCCGTAAGTGGGCATCTCTGAAAATCAATTTGAAGCCCGTCACGCGTCAGCAAAGAAAACTCGAAAATGCAAGAAATCGAAAAAATCAACTTTCCTAATAATCATCGTAGACTTTTATGTAATACCTTTTTCTTCATCAGAGGAACGAAATAAATCGATTGGTGTTTAAAAATTTCATCCAGAAAAAAATGCAAAAAAGTTAGCAAGTCACCATGAACTTTTTGAAAAAAGTCGATTTTTTCAGACTTTGAAAGGCCGTAGCGGCTAAACGAAGAATCCAATTTGAACGCGGATTTCAAATCCGTGTTCCTCGTGAGTCAATCAGTCGGATTTAATTAAAATTGGCGATTTAAAATTTTTGACGCAAACCTGAAAAATCATCCAAGGGTCCCCCCTTCTTACTTTTTCCCAAAAATTGGCTTTGAAATGATTTCCTGAAGAAATTACGCGTTCGATTCGGGGTTTCTATACGTCATTCGAAAGATCTCATCAACACGCATCAGAGAAACTACTTGCGCAACAACAAATGTCAATTTGAAGCTTGTGACGCGTCAGCAAAGAAAACTCGAAAATGAAAAAAATCGAAAAAATCAACTTTCTTAATAATCACCGTAGATCCTTATGTAATACCATTTTTTTCATCAGAAGAACGAATTAAATCGATTGGCGTTAAATAATTTCATCCAGAAAAAAATTCAAAAAAGTTAGCAAGTCACCATGAACTTTTTGAAAAAAGTCGATTTTTTCAGATTTTGAACGCCCGTAGCGGCTAAACGAAGAATCCAATTTGAACGCGGATTTCAAATCTGTGTTCCTCGTGTGTCAATTAGTCGCATTTAATTAAAATTGGCGATTTAAAATTTTTGACGCAAACCTGAAAAATCATCCAAGGGTCCCCCCTTCTTACTTTTTCCCAAAAATTGGCTTTGAAATGATTTCCTGAAGAAATCACGGGTTCGATTCGGGGTTTCTATACGGCATTCGAAAGATCTCATCAATACGCATCAGAGAAACTACTTGCGCAACAACAAATGTCAATTTAAAGCCCGTGACACGTCAGCAAAGAAAACTCGAAAATTGAAAAAATCGAAAAAATCTACTTTCTTAATAATCATCGTAGACTCTTATGTAATACCTTTTTCTTCATCAGAACAACGAGATTAAACGATTGGCGTTAAAAAAATTCATCCAAAAAAAATTGCAACAAAGTTAGCAAGTCACCATGAACTTTTTGAAAAAAGTCGATTTTTTCAGACTTTGAACGGCCGTAGTGGCTAAATGAAGAATCCAATTTGAACGCGGATTTCAAATCTGTGTTTCTCATGTGTCAATTAGTCGGATTTAATTAAAATTGGCGATTTAAAATTTTTGACGAAAACCTGAAAAATCATCCAAGGGTCCCCCCTTCTTACTTTTTCCCAAAAATTGGCTTTGAAATGATTTCCTGGAGAAACCACTGGTTCGATTCGGTGTTTCTATACGTCATTCGAAAGATCTCATCAACACGCATCAGAAAATGTACTTTCGCAACTACATATGTCAATTTGAAGCCCGTGACGCGTCAGCAAAGAAAACTCGAAAATGGAAAAAATCGAAAAAATCGACTTTCTTAATAATTATCGTAGACCTTTATGTAATACCATTTTTTTCATCAGAACAACGAAATAAATCGATTGGTGTTAAAAAAAATCATCCAGAAAAAATTGCAAAAAAGTTAGCAAGTCACCATGAACTTTTTGAAAAAAGTCGATTTTTTCAGACTTAGAAAGACCCTAGCGGCTGAACGAAGAATCCAATTTAAACGCGGATTTCAAATCTGCGTTCCTCGTGTGTCAATTAGTCGGATTTAATTAAAATTGGCGATTTAAATTTTTTGACGAAAACCTGAAAAATCATCCAAGGGTCCCCCCTTCTTACTTTTCCCCAAAAATTGGCTTTGAAATGATTTCCTGAAGAAACCACCGGTTAGATTCGGGATTTCTATACGTCATTCGAAAGATCTCATTAACACGTATCAGAAAATGTACTTTCGCAACTACATATGTCAATTTGAAGCCCGTGACGCGTCAGCAAAGAAAACTCGAAAATGGAAAAAATCGAAAAAATCAACTTTTTTAGTAATCATCGTAGACTCTTATGTAATACCTTTTTCTTCGTCAGAACAACGAGATAAACTGATTGGCGTTAAAAAAATTCATCCAGAAAGAAATGCAAAAAAGTTAGCAAGTCACCATGAACTTTTTGAAAAAAGTCAATTTTTTGACTTTGAACGGCCGTAGCGGCTAAACGAAGAATCCAATTTGAACGCGGATTTCAAATCTGTGTTCCTCGTGTGTCAATTAGTCGGATTTAATTAAAATTGGCGATTCGAAATTTTTGACGAAAACCTGAAAAATCATCCAAGGGTCCACCCTTCTTACTTTTTCCCAAAAATTGCATTTGAAATGATTTCCTGAAGAAACCACCGGTTCAATTCGGGGTTTATATACGTCATTCGAAAGATCTCATCAACACGCATCAGAGAAAGTACTTTCGAAACTACAAATGTTAATTTAAAGCCCGTGACGCGTCGGCAAAGAAAACTCGAAAATGGAATAATAAGATGATTAATAATCATCGTAGACTCTTATGTAATACCTTTTTCTTCGTCAGAACAACGAGATAAAACGATTGGCGTTAAAAAAATTCATCCAGAAAAAAATGCAAAGAAGTTAGCAAGTCACCATGAACTTTTTGAAAAAAGTCGATTTTTTCAGACTTTGAACGGCCGTAGCGGCTGAACGAAGAATCCAATTTGAACGCGGATTTCAAATCTGTGTTCCTCGTGTGTCAATTAGTCGGATTTAATTAAAATTGGCGATTCAAAATTTTTGACGAAAACCTAAAAAATCATCCAAGGGTCCCCCCTTCTTACTTTTTCCCAAAAATTGGCTTTGAAATAATTTTCTATACGTCATTCGAAAGATCTCATCAACACGCATCAGAGAAAGTACTTTCGCAATCTGCAGAAATGATTCTTTTATAAGTCATCACGTAACTAGAGGTTACTTGAATTATTCCAATTTCCAATGCAAAGCTTTCTGAATCGATTGCTGCAGCTAACTTTTTTTATAGGAGTTGACGAACTTTGAAGAAAATTGAAATTAACTTGTCGGTGCATCCGAAAACCGCGTCTGGCGTGTTGAAATGATTTTTTTAGCAGTTATCAAGGAGGGTGGAGTTTTCTTTATTTCTCTAATTACTAATACAGGGTATTTTTAATCGATTATCGCAGCTATATTTTTATGGAAGTTGACGATTTTTGACACAAATCGAAATTCCAACCTCAAACAATCATTACCATGTGTTACATAATAATGCGTTTTTTACGAGGGTAAATTGTCTCACTGTTTAAGTAAATGATTTCGTGATGGATTAATAAAATAATTCTTTACAACGGCTGCAATCATGCAATTTTCCTAAGTGCGCCATCCTTTTGCGTCAGAGCGACGATCATTTTCGCAAATGGGAAATTACAGTAATTTGTTATGTGAAAAGAAGGACCCCTTCAAGGGTCGTATGCTAATTCTTGAAAGTGGCCCCATCTGCATACGCCATTCATCCCCATCTCCTTGACCCTCGGCGATACTCTTATCATCATGCGTATAACAGTGATGCTTTCGTGTGTAATTTTGTCTTCACGTGCATGTCCGAGACATCCGACACCGCGATTACATCTCGGCCGAGCGGGTTCGAGACTTAATTAGCGGACATTTTTGTTGAGTAGAAGAAAGGAGAGAGAGACGTGGGCTCCGTTCTTTTCGCCGCGTACGGCGCGACCTTTCGTGTGCGGTTGAGGTTAAGTTTTGAGCTTGTAATTAACGGTCGTGATTTATCTGATAATTATTTTTCGTGATTAATTTCTTTAGGCCATGGTATATAGATCGTTTTAGTTTTCGTTGATAATCGCATGTTATAGCTGTTTGTGTATTGAGTGCGCAAACTACGTGTTTGCCGATTGAGATGGACAGTATCGAAAACGGCAAACACGATTTGCGCTCGAAATTTGCGTTTGGGATCCGCCCCCACCCCTCACAATCCTTAGGTGAGTTTAATATCAATAGGGTCTAGGGTGTCGCGACATCACCCCCTTCATCCAGGGCCGATTTCTGTAGCCAATCCACCGCCGCTTACATTTAATTTAAGCGTGCGGGAACGTACAAACCCTGCACGCTGCTATAGGTAACGTGCGGGAAAGTACAACTGTTCGGAAAACGTCTACTCTGCCTTGCCGAGTGAATGCGCAAAAGCCCACTTTATTCATCGGTCGCAGAAAAAATATGTTTTTTTGAAATACAAATTGTGTTTGACTAGAATTATAGTTTGACTAGATTAACCTCTTGATATACCCGAATAAATTTTTCAGTAAACATATGTAGACACGTTTTACTTTATTTCCGATAAATGTAACATTGTTTTAGTTGTCGGTCGTGTGTGTGTGTGTGTGTACGTTTTGTCAGGAAACGGAAATTGGGTGTAGGGGGCAATGTGTCATTTATTGTAAATATGTGCATAACGTAAAATACATAATATAGTTGCGTGAGCGTGCGCCCGTATATACACATATATTTGTATGTAAATATAAAGTGCATTAACATGAATTGAGTCGTCTGTTTGTTTTGTAAACGCTGCCAATGTGTTTATGCACATGCACACTCTGCAGCGCGCGCTACAATTACTAATTCGCGATCTGAATACGTTTCAAATTTCATTTTGGTAATAATTTTAACACGGGTGTGAAGACTGTGACATTAGCAACGGATTTTAAAAATCAATATCTCGGAGGAAAGGAAAGCAAATCGAAAAAAAAGTACATCAAAGAATTGGAAAATATGGCAAAAACATCAACCCTTTTTATTTTTTCAGCCCTTTCAAAAATTGTACCTGGAGTTATAAATATAGATTTTTGACAAAGTTTGAAATCGGCCATAACTAAATAAAAATTCTTATTATTATTATAGAAATTGCATAAGTCGTTGGTCAGAAAACTTCAAATCGTTTATGATAATTAGGAACAACGGTGGCCCTAGAGCGGATCCCCGAGGAACACCATTATTGATCCCAGAAGGTGCCGACTGCGTATGCTTATAAAACGCAGTCTAATAATACCCGTCATTTCAATATGATTCCATTAAGTGTATGTTGTAGTGAGCTTCTAATTTTTGTAATAATACGCAATCGAACAAAAAAGTCAAAAAAGGTTATGGGAACCTATTCAACTCCCAAAAAAATTAATATTTGCGTTTATTCGATCTTTTTTAATTCGCATAACTCTGCGATAATTGTAAAATGTAGGAAAAATAAATGAAACCTATCCCACCCTCCAACCTTTCGAACACGCCCCAAAGTTTCAGTAAATGAAAACGTTTGTCAAACGATCATAAAACCGTTGGATTATTTTTTTATCAATTAATTCACACTTGCAAAACCCTTGTTGTGTTTTAAGAATTGAAGAGTGGGATAGTGCCCACCCACCGCCCTTTGTTTCCACTTAAACCTAACCTAGAAAACACTGTTTTATGAAACTAATTTCTTAGTCAGGTCACGAGAGATGCAATAGTTTCGAAAGCATGAAGAACGAGTGTTTGTGGAGAGTTTGTAATGAAACCTGAGGTGGTGGGTGGGCCCTACGAGATGGTGGGTGGGCCCTAGGAGATGGTGGGTGGGCCCTAGGAGATGGTGGGTGGGCCCTATCTTACTCTCCAATCAGTTGAACACGCCCCAAAGTTTCTGTAAATGAAAACGTTTGTAAAAGGATCATAAAACCGTTGGATTATTTTTTTATCAATTAATTTATTCTTGCAAAACCCTTGTTTGTGTTTTAAGGATTAGAGGGTGGGATAGCGCCCACCCACCGCTCTTCGTATCCACTTAAACCTAACCTAGAAAACACTCTTTAATGGAATTAATTTCTCAGTCAGGTCACGTTAGATGTAATAGTTTCAAGCGCATAAAAAAAAGAGTGTTTGTGGAAAATTTTTAATGAAACCAGGGGTGGTGGGTGGGCCCTATCTTACTCTCCAATCTTTTGAACACGCTCCAGAGTTTCTGTAAATGAAAACGTTTGTCAACGTATCATAAAACCGTTTTATTATTTTCTTATCAATTAATTCACACTTGCAAAACCCTCGTTTGTGTTTTAAGGATTGAATGGTGGGATAGTGCCCACCCACCGCCCTTTGTTTCCACTTAAACCTAATCCAGAAAATACTGTTTGATGAAACTAATTTCTTAGTCAGATCACGAAAGCATAAATAAAGAGTGTTTGTGGAACATTCGTAATGAAATTGGGGGCGGTGGGTGGGCCCTATCCCACTCTCCAACGTTTTGAACACGTCCTAGAGTTTCAGTAAATGAAAACGTTTGTCAAAGGATCAGAAAACCGTTGGATTATTTTTTATCAATTCATTTATACGTGCAAAATCCTATTTTGCGTTTTAAGGATTGAAGGGTGGGATAGGGCCCACTCACCGCCCTTCGTTTCCACTGATTCCTAACTTAGAAAACACTGTTTGATGAAACTAATTACTTAGTCACATCACGAGATATGTAATAGTTTCAAAAGCATAAAGAGTGTTTGTGGAAAATTTGTAATGAAACCGAGGCTGGTGGGTGGGCTTTATCCCACCCTTCAACCTTTTGAACACGCCCCAGACTTTCTATGAATGAAAACGTTTGTCAAAAGACTAGAAAAATTATTCAGCACAAACGTGGGATTTTCTTTAAGGTAAAATGGAAAACAAGGGCGGTGGGCGGGCCCTATCCTACAATCCAATCTGTTGATCACGCGCCAAGTTTTCCGGCAAAAACCGTTATTCAAGAAGAGGTCGTCTTTATTGTATCTTTCTTACTCATAAGTATTGATTTGTGCAGGTAAACTTCCGTTTAAAAATCCACAAATTGGAGGGTGGGATAGGGGCCCACCCGCCACTTCCGATTCTACATTTATTTCGACTACAAAATCATTTTTCGCATCTTCTGCAATAAAGCTGAAGAAATTTCTTTGACACAACAGGTTTTTGTTGTTTGAAATAGAATTGCAACGGAGGGTGGTGGGTGGTCCCTATCGTACAATCCAACCTCTTAATCACGCGCCAATGTTTCCGCCGACAAATAATTTATCCAAGAAGAGACTCTTTCATGTCTTTCTTACTGATACGTATTATTTTCTACATACATGTAACATCTCATTTATCATCCATAAATTAGAGGGTAGAAAGGGTATGTAGGCCCTATGGTAGTAGGTGCAGTGGCGGCTCGTGGTTCTTCGTAGAAGAGGCTAAGACAGTTGCACTACTTACTCTTATAGAAAAAGTCAATATTCCGCTGCCGTTTTGGTAATTTTTTTTTCTGGGTGTGCTCTATGTTGGATGGGTGGGCTTTATCCCACAATCCGTTGAATGTAGCTTTTGTCATTTTATAATAGTTATTTCTCTGCCTCCCCCTTTATGGCCCAAGAGTAAAAAATATGTGCGCGTGGAATGCAGGGTTGGTGAAAATATTTAAAGGGGGGCGTTAAAATTGAATTGCGCCCGGGGCCTCTCAAGTGCTAAATAGACATCGTATCTTTCTTAATTTTAATTCATCGCTAAACATTATATTGAATTGCGAAGCGGACCATAGGGATTTACATGTAAAATTTGAAATGTATAAATATTGGCTCCTCTAATTATTTGACAGCGTTTGTCTTCGTACAAGATTTTTAAGCTGAATCATTTGGTACATTACTCAGTGATATCTGCAGAGGATTTACCGAGATATTTGCAAAAATCATTTTGAATTAAAAACAAAGGTTTGCCATGAAATCATAATGGCGGATATTTCATTTTGTTATAAAAAGTGACGTTTACTGTCACATTACGATTTACAATCGGCCGCTTCGAAGCCGCAGTTTTGTAATCTGGAAGTCCTCTATGGGCAGCAGGTTTTGCCATGATAAGAACGTTATCACCACATACTTCATTTATCTAATGCATCTCAGCGGAACCAGTAAAAATATGTAAGTCTATGATGAAGGTGAAGGTGAACGTAATTAACATTTGAAGGGTACAGGGAATAAACCGGCTTAGTCCAAAATATCCAATTTTTGCGATTTTGTGTAGTGCAAAATATACTCTACCAGGTGGTGTAGGTGCCAAATGACAGAACCGTCTAAGCCCGCTATAATAACATCTTAATAATTCACCCTACAGGGAAAGAAACAGCTAAGTCAAACTTTAAAAACGCATTATCCACAAATTATGAAAATGTGACTAAGCCGGTTTATTCCCTGTACCCTTCATTTTATTAAGATTTGTCATAATTCGTTGCTGGAAAGGTCTCGTCGGTGTTTGTTGTCTTGTTCTTTCTCACTGTCCATAGCAAGCGTCCAGAATTCAGAAAGCTTCACAGCCCGACCTGAAGACATTGCCAATCAAATTCTACCTTTTTAAAGTTGAGCCATAGCACGAGAAGCTCGAAGGCTTCACGGCCCGACCTGTACACACTGCTAATCAAATTCTCCACGAAATGGTATCCAATTACCATTTATCTCATTGTTTACAAGCGGCGGCGCGAACAGCAAACAGAGACTCGAGTGCCGGCAATGAGTTATTGTTCATTGCAATTACACTGCACATTATATGTAATGGGTTGTGTATTTACTTAGCTCTCGCGTTATCAAGAGAATTGCGTAATACGTGTTGCGATAGTTCCCCATATTAAGGAAACAATGGCAAGCAGGTGCAAATCGTTACACGCGCAGCAGAAACACGACGTACCGTATTAAAACATTTATTTTGCGCGCTTTTTATTTATTAAAATAACCGCAAAGTACCATTAAACTATAGAATAAAGACAATTTATTATTATTATTATTATATATAAACAGCAAAATGTTTACGTAACTTGGCTTTCTTCTGATTAGCAGGAATGGATCCTTCGCCAACTCGACAGCAAAATGTTTACACAACGAACACTTTCTTCCGATTAGCAGGAATGGATCCCGATTGGTAACCCGATTCCTTCGCCGACTTGATATTTCGCATTTCTGTAAATACAACGCACCCTCACCCTTTGCGTCATCATCCACTCTCTCTCCCGAAAGCGTCGGGAAACAAAGGGCCCCCACATGAAATAACGCAATATCTCAATCGAGCGGCGGACATTATGAATGGCCGGAGGGACAATGAAGGCACCAGATGTTGTTTTCGATGATGGTCTCACAAACATACCTCCGCCATGCAAATGAAGGCCCGTGTTGTTGATGCGAGGGCGCTTCAGGGCGCCGGAAAACATCCGCACGGTAAATACGATAACTGGGCTAATGATCTCCTCCTCTCTCGCACATTTAGAGCCACGGTTCCTGGTCTGCTTAAGATTAAAGAGCCGCTGGCCATGTGGATCGTTACAGGAGGGACTATAAACAAGCACTTACATTCGTAAATAAAACAGTGAGATAATATAATGAAGGCTTAAGCATGCAAGTACATCTGCTAAAGTTTTACACATGTGGGAATTTTTTTTTATTTACGAAAAAGAAGGCATACTTTGTAAAATGTTCTGTGCAGATAAAATTATTGAGTAAATTTGAAAAGTTTCAAGGACGCAACAATTGTTTGTCCATTGTCGTTTTGCTTCCGAAAAGGCGCATGTTTAAAATGACTGGTTGTTTCGTTCTCGGATGATTTTCTTCAAAATTAGTGAAGAAGCAATTCTAGATTTTTGCAGAATCGTAAAGTGGAATGTATTTTGAGCAAATTTGAAAAGTTTCAAGGACGTAACAATTGTTTTTCCATTGTCGTTTTGCTTCCGAAAAGGCGCATGTTTAAAATGACTGGTTGTTTCGTTCTCGGATGATTTTCTTCAAAATTAGTGAAGAAGCAATTCTAGATTTTTGCAGAATCGTAAAGTGGAATGTATTTTGAGCAAATTTGAAAAGTTTCAAGGACGTAACAATTGTTTTTCCATTGTTGTTTTGCTTCCGAAAAGGCGCATGTTCGAAATGACTGGTAGTTTCGTTCTCGGATGATTTTCTTCAAAATTAGTGAAGAAGCAATTCTAGATTTTTGCAGAAACGTAAAGCGGAATGTATTTTGAGCAAATTTGAAAAGTTTCAAGGACGTAACAATTGTTTTTCCATTGTCGTTTTGCTTCCGAAAAGGCGCATGTTTAAAATGACTGGTTGTTTCGTTCTCGGATGATTTTCTTCAAAATTAGTGAAGAAGCAATTCTAGATTTTTGCAGAAACGTAAAGCGGAATGTATTTTGAGCAAATTTGAAAAGTTTCAAGGACGTAACAATTGTTTTTCCATTGTCGTTTCGCTTCCGAAAAGGCGCATGTTTAAAATGACTGGTTGTTTCGTTCTCGGATGATTTTCTTCAAAATTAGTGAAGAAGCAATTCTAGATTTTTGCAGAATCGTAAAGTGGAATGTATTTTGAGCAAATTTGAAAAGTTTCAAGGACGTAACAATTGTTTTTCCATTGTTGTTTTGCTTCCGAAAAGGCGCATGTTCGAAATGACTGGTAGTTTCGTTCTCGGATGATTTTCTTCAAAATTAGTGAAGAAGCAATTCTAGATTTTTGCAGAATCGTAAAGTGGAATGTATTTTGAGCAAATTTAGAAAGTTTCAAGGACGTAACAATTGTTTTTCCATTGTTTGCTATTTGAATAAAAAATCCAAAATTCATAGAATAATTGAACATTACGGCGCAGTCCGGTATAACTCACGCGATCCTCAAATTTGATGTTGGCTAATGAAACCGTGCGTCCATCCCCCGTTGTTCAATTAAAGCTAATAACCCCCACCCCTCCATGAATAATACTTAAATTTAATTACGTCTAATTAAAAATGTAACGTGGGCTCCGCGTTGCGGTGGTAATAAATAAAAATCGCCCCTCTCCTTCCTGCATCCCTCGCATCTAAGAGCGGAGAGGATCTAACAATGAAGGGTATTATAGACTACGCCCGTGGGGTAGGGTAGTAATTTATTAAGCACGAGACACGTGCCCCGGGTCTGCAACAACGCGCGCAATAAAAAATCTAGTGGGTGTAGCAGCACCGTATCGATCCGGAAAGAAGGCAATTATCGCACCGTGGTCCTTCGAACCGGATCACTCCGCGCTCTCGGTTCTAAAATTATCGTTTCGGAGATTTATGCGCGACGAATCTCGTTATGAGTTAAATATAGTAATTAGGCGGTAAATAGTAATGGGCTTATTAAAATAACCCTCACACGATTTTGTAATTACAATCGCTCGGTTTGTAGGGAGGAGGTGGCATGGATTGATGATTCATGCACAGTAAACAGTGTTATTTATTTATTTTAACTACTCCCACTTTGTAATTGGTAAATAAAGTGATAGTTACGTTTAAAAGTCAGATTACAAAATATTGGTTATAACACTAGTCGACAGAATAAACGCAGTTCGTCCGCAATTTCTTTCAATTAGAACTCTATTTATGTGAAAAACATGTACACCAAGTGAATGATTATCGCGATTAAAGATTTGGTGGGTTTTTGTCGTCGTTAAGAAATTACAAATTGACCTATGGAAAAGGTTCATGCGATACAGGTTAACAAAAGGCCCTCGGCAATCAGTTGCCCGGTTCGCGCAGCGGGAGAGGAAGGATAAGAATCAACAAGGGACTAATAAAGCCGTAAAGGCCGCGCCCATTTCGTCCGCTGCTGTGAAAAACTCGGAGAGAATGAGAAAAGGATTTAAGAAGAGAAAAAAAATTAGTTTACTGTTGCAGGTAGATCTCACACCCCGTATTTAGCTCGTCGTCCGATTTGCATTTAATCCCGCTTTAATGGCACGAGATCGGCATTTCCGCGTGGACATCGCAACCGGTTTCAGGTAACAAGAATGGTCTCGCAGGTAGGACGGATGATGGCCCATATTTGGTTCACATGGGAGTAGCAGCGAATGTAATGTAAAGCTTAGCAAAAGTACGATGCGCTTGTATCGTCAGGTTATTAGTATATAGTTGGGTTAGGTTATGTCATCTCGTTGCCATGGCAATAAACGACGACGTATTAGAGACGTAATTGTTGAATTGAGAGGTACAGTATGGATCTTCAAATGTGCGTCATTACCGCAGACTGAATATTCTCTGCTTGGACGACACGTGATTGCGTCTATTTAACTTATCGTAGAGAGAGAGAAAACGTGTGAAAATGTTGTCGGAATTTGGTTCGGCTCAGAGCTTCCTTATGTAAAAAAGAAATGTCAAACTTGATGCTTGACATTTCAAGTTTGACTTTGACATTTGACAATTGACGTTTGATGTTTGACACATTTATTTATTTACGGTATTACCACTTTACAAATTTGGAATATAACATTATACAAATAAAAACAAACTATACTCTAAGAAAAATAAGCAACAAATTAAACTAAAATTCTGCAGACATCAAACCACAGATTATAACAACTGGAATTAAATTAGTCAAAACAGATATTTAATTAACCCAGAACAAAATCATAGATTTGACGTTTGACATTTTATCTTTAACATTTGACGTTTAACGTACGACGTTTGGCGTTTAATATTTGACGTTTGACGTGATAGAGGAAAAGTCTCTGAAACTTTTAAAAATATATTTGATGTTTGACATTTAACGTTTGACGTTAAAAATCCGACGTTAGACATTTGTTATTTAACATTTGACGATTGACATTTTATCTTTGACATTTAACGTACGACGTTTGACATTTAAAGTTTGACATTTGACAGTTGACGTTTGATATTTAATGATCGAAGTTTGACGTTTGATGTTTAACATTGTTCTACAGACCACAGATTATAACTGGAATTAAATTAGTCAGAGACATTTAATTAACCCAGAAAAAAATCATAGATTTGACGTTTGACATTTTATCTTTGACATTTGACGTTTAGCGTGACATTTGACGTGATAGAGGGAAAAGTCTCTGAAATTTTTAAAAATATATTTGATGTTTGACATTTTACGTTTGACGTTAAAAATCCGACGTTAGACATTTGTTATTTAACATTTGACGATTGACATTTTATCTTTGACATTTAACGTACGACGTTTGACATTTAAAGTTTGACATTTGACAGTTGACGTTTGATATTTAATGATCCAGGTTTGACGTTTGATGTTTGACATTGTTCTACAGATCACAGATTATAACAACTGGAATTAAATTAGTCAAAACAGAAATTTAATTAACCCAGAACAAAATCATAGATTTGACGTTTGACATTTTATCTTTGACATTTGACGTTTAACGTACGACGTTTGGCGTTTAATATTTGACGTTTGACGTGAGAGAGAAAAGCCTCTGAAACTTTTAAAAATATATTTGACGTTTGACACTTAACGTTTGACGTTAAAAATCCGACGTTAGACATTTGTTATTTAACATTTGACGATTGACATTTTATCTTTGACATTTAACATACGACGTTTGACATTTGACAGTTGACGTTTGATATTTAATGATCGAGGTTTGACGTTTGATGTTTAACATTGTTCTACAGACCACAGATTATAACTGGAATTAAATTAGTCAAAGAGACATTTAATTAACCCAGAAAAAAATCATAGATTTGACGTTTGACATTTTATCTTTGACATTTGACGTTTAACGTGACATTTGACGTGATAGAGAGAAAAGTCTCTGAAACTTTTAAAAATATATTTGACGTCTAACATTTGACGTTTGACACTTAACGTTTGACGTTAAAAATCCGACGTTAGACATTTGTTATTTAACATTTGACGATTGGCATTTTATCTTTGACATTTAACGTACTACGTTTGACGTTTGATATTTGATGATCGAGGTTTGACGTTTGATGTTTAACATTATTCTACAGACCAGAGATTATAACAACTGGAATTAAATTAGTCAAAACAGATATGTAATTAACCCAGAACAAAATCATAGATTTGACGTTTGACATTTTATCTTTGACATTTGACGTTTAACGTACGACGTTTGGCGTTTAATATTTGACGTTTGACGTGAGAGAGAAAAGCCTCTGAAACTTTTAAAAATATATTTGACGTTTGACACTTAACGTTTGACGTTAAAAATCCGACGTTAGACATTTGTTATTTAACATTTGACGATTGGCATTTTATCTTTGACATTTAACGTACTACGTTTGATGTTTAAAGTTTGACATTTGACAGTTGACGTTTGATATTTAATGATCGAGGTTTGACGTTTGATGTTTAACATTGTTCTACAGACCAGAGATTATAACAACTGGAATTAAATTAGTCAAAACAGACATTTAATTAACCCAGAACAAAATCATAGATTTGACGTTTTATCTTTGACACTTGACATTTAACGTACGACATTTGATGTTTGGCGTTTAATATTTGACGTTTGCCGTGATAGAGAGAAAAGCCTCTGAAACTTTTAAAAATATATTTGACGTTTAACATTTGACGTTTGACACTTAACGTTTGACGTTAAAAATCCGACGTTAGACATTTGTTATTTAACATTTGACGATTGACATTTTATCTTTGACATTTAACGTACTACGTTTGATGTTTAAAGTTTGACATTTGACAGTTGACGTTTGATATTTGATGATCGAGGTTTGACGTTTGATGTTTAACATTATTCTATAGACCACAAATTATAACAACTGGAATTAAATTAGTCAAAACAGACATTTAATTAACCCAGAACAAAATCATAGACGTTTGGTGTTTAATATTTGACGTGATAGAGAGAAAAGTCTCTGAAACGTTTTAAAATATATTTGACGTTTGACACTTAACGTTTGACGTTAAAAATCCGACGTTAGACATTTGTTATTTAACTTTTGACGTTTGACTTTTGACATATGACGTTTGATACTTAACGTTTGACGTTAAAAATCCGACGTTAGACATATGTTATTTAACATTTGACGATTGACATTTTATCTTTGGCATTTAACGTACGACATTTGATGTTTAAAGTTTGATATTTGACAGTTGACGTTTGATATTTGATGATCGAGGTTTGACGTTTGATGTTTAATATTGTTCTACAGATCACAGATTATAACTGGAATTAAATTAGTCAAAACAGACATTTAATTAACCCAGAACAAAATCATGGATTTGACGTTTGACATTTTATCTTTGACATTAAACGTTTAACGTGACATTTGACGTGATAGAAAGAAAAGTCTCTGAAACTTTTAAAAATATATTTGACGTTTGACGTTTGACACTTAACGTTTGACGTTAAAAATCCGACGTTAGACATTTGTTATTTAACATTTGACGTTTGATCTTTTATCGTTTGACATTTGAAATTTGACGTTTGCATTTGACATTTATCATTTGACGTTTGACATGTAACCTTTGAACATTTGACGTTTGATCTTTTATCGTTTGACATTTGAAATTTGACGTTTATCATTTGACGTTTGACATGTAACCTTTGAACATTTGTTATTTAACATTTGACGTTTGATCTTTTATCGTTTAACATTTGAAATTTGACGTTTGCATTTGACATTTATCATTTGACGTTTGACATGTAACCTTTGAACATTTGTCATTTAACATTTGAAGTGCACGCAAAGATCCATTGAGCAAAGTGTACCAAGCACTCGAGATGTGTGGGAGGTAAAGTTTTCGCAGAGTAAAAAAGCATTCTGAGAGAACGCGACAATAAATCTCCGGAGCCAATTGAATTTAAGATGTTCACTGCGCTACATGCCTCGAGTGCTTTGTATAGCTCTAGTATGAGGTATTATATCATCAGGTTATTAATATACAGATTATGCCATCTTGTTGCCGTGGCAAGAAACAACGACTTATTTGAAACAATGTTTTCAAAATTGCAATCAATTAATGAATTGAAGTATCGTGCAATTATTAAATTTCCACTTATCCAAATGGTAAATCCGCCTTTAACTACACGTCACAAAATTGTATTTTATTTCTCATCACGATAAATTGTATTCAGGCTTGGGTCAAAACCCGTGCAAAAGATTCGATGAACAGCTTCGACCGTTGCCAAGCAAGAGAAGATAATCCGCAGTTGTTGACGTAAATTTTTTGATTAACCCGAAAGTAACGAACGAAACTTTTGGGGAGAAATCGGAAATCACCGTTTCGAACGGGAAAGCCGCAGATTCGTCCATTCGGGCCATTAACTTCGCACTTAAGAAATTAAATTAATTATCTCGATTCCTGCACACCCTGGAATTAAGGCAAGGCGGGCGAGAAAGAGATAGAGAGGGGGGAGCAAGCGAGCTTGTCGTCGCCGTGGAATTTATTTAACTTTTCCAATTTAACTTCCACAAATATTGTCGGACGAGGACGGGGCCTGCACAGTCTCACCTATCCCCGGCAACAAATCCATCATCAGTAATCGGTAAACCGAGAATAACCAAAATGCAGAGAGTACGATCGAGAACGTTGACCTCGATGGAGCGCGATCAATTCTTCGCCTTTAAAATCTGATAATGAATGCCACCTGATGGTGATTCAGCCTGAAGGTATTTTCTTGCAGGTGATTGCGGCAATAATAATTTTGAAAATTAACGTGTACTTATGAGAGTAAGGCCATGTTTTGGTACATTTTGCATACACAAAAATATTATCTTCAACAACAACTAACTTGTGAGGTTTGTCACACATTTCACATTAAGCTTTTTTTTTAATCACGACATTTCCAATTCAGTACAAGCCAGAATATGAAATTGATGCCGATAAAAATGCCATCAGCCTGGGAAACTCTTGGCAAAATATCAGACCCCCAGCTATAGATGTGGTGTTATGGAAGAGCATGGGGATTTTAAATATAGCGCCGGAACATTTTGTACGACGAATGTTCCTCCTGAATGGAGCCTTTTGTGGTGGTCCCCGAGGGCCGTTACTCACGAGATTTCATAGGTAGATTAAATGGACGCGATTGTTGCGACCAACAATGGGATAATACCATTAAAATGGTCCGCAGATGCAATCTGCTGCGTGTTAAGCCGTGAGTGGTTCTTATTAAAAGGCCAAACGCGATCGATATCTCCGGAAGGAAAAATGAGTATCGTCCAGTATTCAAAAATTATGTACATCCTCTTTACACACAAAAAAAAATTATGTGAACCGTTAGAAATAACATATTTTTGACATATGAAAAGATAATAGACGCACCTTACTTGTAAACAAAATGGCGGCACTATGAACTCGAATTTGAGTGAGTGAAATGTGCACCACGCGATTAAAAAAATTCTAAAAAAATTACCACCCGCGGAATTGATTTCAAAATTTCCACATTTGCTTGGAAATAATATATTTTTGACATATCCGTATTACCACCTCTGCTAACTCGGCCGTACCATGAGTCACCCCGTGAGCCGTCACGTTAAGAATTTAATTTCACAATCTTAGAAACTCGGCGTTTCCGTTTATGCCGCGATAAATTAAATTTTATTGCCTTATTATACAATATCGCTACATTATGGCGTTTAGCGATATTTTTCGAAAAGTTTGCGTTTTACCATGCCGACTATAAAAGGAACGAAAGTAATAAATTCGAGATAGCGATCGCGATGCCGGCGAATGGTCCCCATGAAATATGGGTTAATCACGTGCCGGGAACGAATTGAGTTGACGAATTGTGTGCACGCTGACAATTTAAAAAATGAATTGCGCCCGTTAACTCCATTTAGGCGGCACCATTGTGTCAGTTCACAATTTAATCATTCGCGTTTCTTCACCGATGTCATTAATTCGTGTGTGCACGCTGAAGTTTAATTGATAATCACGTCATCTTTAATTACGACGTTACGACGACGTTCTGTAATATTAATTTTTCAACACCAGAACAACAAATCAGATTTTGTTGGATTTAGACTTCAAAAACTGCGATTTTGTAATTTTTTCTTGGTTTTATAAGAGAATGTCTTAATGTGTCTTTGGGTAATACTAAATTGGCTTTATGCTGATGTTTCAATCATCAAAATCGAACCACTCCTTCGGTAGTTATGCAATTTTCAAAAATCAAAAAGCGATTTTGTTGGTTTTAGACTTCAAAAACTGCGATTTTGACATTTTTTCTTCATTTTATAAGAAAATGTCTTAATGTGTCTTTGGATAATACTAAATTGGCTTTATGCTGATGTTTCAATCATCAAAATCGAACCACGCCTTCGGCAGTTATGCAATTTTCAAAAATAAAAAAAGCGATTTTGTTGCTTTTAGACTTCAAAAAGTGCGATTTTGGCATTTTTTCTTGATTTTATAAGAAAATGTTGTAATGTGTCTTTGGATAATACTAAATTGGCTTTATGCTGATGTTTCAATCATCAAAATCGAACCACGCCTTCGGCAGTTATGCAATTTTCAAAAATCAAAAAAGCGATTTTGTTTGTTTAAGACTTCAAAAACTGCGATTTTTGGCGATTTTTCTTGATTTTATAAGAAAATGTCTTAATGTGTCTTTGGGTAATACTAAATTGGTTTTATACTGATGTTTCAATCATCAAAATCGAACCACGCCTTCAGCAGTTATGCAATTTTCAAAAATCAAAAAAGCGATTTTGTTGGTTTTAGACTTCAAAAAGTGCGATTTTGGCATTTTTTCTTGATTTTATAAGAAAATGTCTTAATGTGTCTTTGGGTAATACTAAATTGGCTTTATGCTGATGTTTCAATCATCAAAATCAAACCACGCCTTCGGCAGTTATGCAATTTTCAAAAATCAAAAAAGCGATTTTGTTGGTTTTAGACTTCAAAAAGTGCGATTTTGGCATTTTTTCTTGATTTTATAAGAAAATGTCTTAATGTGTCTTTGGGTAATACTAAATTGGCTTTATGCTGATGTTTCAATCATCAAAATCAAACCACGCCTTCGGCAGTTATGCAATTTTCAAAAATCAAAAAAGCGATTTTGTTGGTTTTAGACTTCAAAAAGTGCGATTTTGGCATTTTTTCTTGATTTTATAAGAAAATGTTGTAATGTGTCTTTGGATAATACTAAATTGGCTTTATGCTGATGTTTCAATCATCAAAATCGAACCACGCCTTCGGCAGTTATGCAATTTTCAAAAATCAAAAAAGCGATTTTGTTTGTTTAAGACTTCAAAAACTGCGATTTTTGGCGATTTTTCTTGATTTTATAAGAAAATGTCTTAATGTGTCTTTGGGTAATACTAAATTGGTTTTATACTGATGTTTCAATCATCAAAATCGAACCACGCCTTCAGCAGTTATGCAATTTTCAAAAATCAAAAAAGCGATTTTGTTGGTTTTAGACTTCAAAAAGTGCGATTTTGGCATTTTTTCTTGATTTTATAAGAAAATGTCTTAATGTGTCTTTGGGTAATACTAAATTGGTTTTATACTGATGTTTCAATCATCAAAATCGAACCACGCCTTCAGCAGTTATGCAATTTTCAAAAATCAAAAAAGCGATTTTGTTGGTTTTAGACTTCAAAAAGTGCGATTTTGGCATTTTTTCTTGATTTTATAAGAAAATGTCTTAATGTGTCTTTGGGTAATACTAAATTGGCTTTATGTTGATGTTTCAATCATCAAAATCAAACCACGCCTTCGGCAGTTATGCAATTTTCAAAAATCAAAAAAGCGATTTTGTTGGTTTTAGACTTCGAAAACTGCGATTTTGGAATTTTTTCTTGATTTTATAAGAAAATGTCTTAATGTGTCTTTGGGTAATACTAAATTGATTTTATGCTGATGTTTCAATCATCAAAATCGAACCACGCCTTCAGCAGTTATGCAATTTTCAAAAATCAAAAAAGCGATTTTGTTCGTTTTAGACTTCAAAAAGTGCGATTTTGGCATTTTTTCTTGATTTTATAAGAAAATGTCTTAATGTGTCTTTGGGTAATACTAAATTGGTTTTATGCTGATGCTTCAATCATCAAAATCGAACCACGCCTTCAGCAGTTATGCAATTTTCAAAAATCAAAAAAGCGATTTTGTTGGTTTTAAACTTCAAAAAGTGCGATTTTGGCATTTTTTCTTGATTTTATAAGAGAATGTCTTAATGTGTCTTTGGGTAATACTAAATTGGCTTTATGCTGATGTTTCAATCATCAAAATCGAACCACGCCTGCGGCAGTTATGCAATTTTCAAAAATCAAAAAGCGATTTTGTTAGTTTTAGACTTCAAAAACTGCGACTTAGGCGTCTTTTTCTTGATTTTATAAGAAAATGTTGTAATGTGTCTTTGGATAATACTAAATTGGCTTTATGCTGATGTTTCAATCATCAAAATCGAACCACGCCTTCGGCAGTTATGCAATTGTCAAAAATTAAAAAAGCGATTTTGTTGGTTTTAGACTTCAAAAAGTGCGATTTTGGCATTTTTTCTTGGTTTTATAAGAAAATGTCTTAATGTGTCTTTGGGTAATACTAAATTGGTTTTATGCTGATGTTTCAATCATCAAAATCGAACCACGCCTTCAGCAGTTATGCAATTTTCAAAAATCAAAAAAGCGATTTTGTTGGTTTTGGACTTCAAAAATTGCGATTTTGGCAATTTTTCTTGATTTTATAGGAAAATTTCTTAATGCGTTTTCAAATAATGATAAACATTTTCAAAAAATTATGGTCGCGGCTCAAAAGTGCGAGAACGCAAGTTGTTTATTTCCGTCTAAAAATTAATGGTGTTTAAGGTGAACGTGTTTTTGTGGGAATTGCGAGTCGAAGTGGATGGGCGTCGGGGGTCGTTCGGGGGTTAATCCCGGGGATCTCGGGGATAAGTTGGGCGAGCGTTCCTCTTCACGCAACTCCGCTGATCCCCTCTGAGCCTCCGGCACTTCGGAAAACTTACCACTTTCGAGGCACTTCGGACACATTTAAATGATAACACCCAAAGACTTACCCAACAAAAAAAAAAATTAAACTTGAAACAATTCATTATTCATTAACACATTTTATATATCGTGTGAGTCGCAAAATTTTGTTTCGGAGTTGGCTGTGAGATAAATGAGGTATGTCGCATATTATTACGTCATGAGACTATTGAATTGGATTTAAGAAAAAAGAATTAATCTCAGACATGACTGCTATGTTTCTCTCTCTCTCAGGAATGGCTACCAACTCAGCAAGAAAATTCTGTGGCTCACACCTTATAATTGGCAGTGTCTGAAGTATAAATCCAGATTTCATTCATGTATTCAGTTACAAAAAAAAAGTTCCATTTCCATTTTCAACTTTGAAAGTATAAATATAATTAACTATACGTCCATCTAATGGAGGAAAGTAACATCATAATTTTCTTGTATGGAATATATCCAAACGAGTTGGCTATGAGTGCTGGGTAGTCATAAGAAAAGCACTCTCGAGGTCATTAGGCCCTTTATAGGTCGACGTTAATAGCGCTTTAATTTCACGCAATTACCCGTTTTTCTTTTATCCCTTTTTTCCCTTTTACGAGGGCTGATAGATGGAATCAATTTTTATAGCGTGCGCACCGGGATTTTTTCGCAGATAAAAGATTAGCCCCCGCAATAAGAGTCACTTTTCTTTGTTTCCCACTGTTTCTTGTGATTTCGTTTCCACCGGCGGGGTTGAAAAGGTGAGGAGCTTTTTTTGTTGTTCTTGTTGAAAGGGAGAGAGAATTTGCATGCGGGGGCGGGTTTTAATAACGCGGATAAATTCGCGTAATTATGCCTCTTCATGTTTCCTTGTGTCACGTCCGACGGTTTTAATCTATTTGCGCCGTGTTGAATTACCCTGAAACCCGCCGAGGACCATAAATTGCGCCCTGTTGCCAGTGGAAAGCATCCGTCTCTCTAAATTTAAAAGTACTTACTCCAGGGCTCTAATTATTTATTTTCATCTCTTCATTTGTTGCCGTTTTTTTTTTTTTCTTTGAAACCGGAGGGAGCGTCCGCGACAGATGACGATCATCGATCCTCGAGGACCTCGTTATGGAGTAATGGGGCTAATTTACTAATACAATGGATTCGCCGAGTGCATCAGAACGGATGTAGTACCAAAATTTTTCGAAGCGAAACGAAGGAATCGATTTTGGGACGGAAGCATCGCCGACCGCCGCCGTCCCGACGCCGCCGCCGTCGCCGCCGCCGAAACAAAACTGTCAGCAACAAAAGGGAGGAAAAGGGGAACTCCCTTTCTGCTAATCCCACTGCGGGGAGCCATTGTGAGTTTTGAATAAATTGGTCTTGTCGCTCACCTCACTCAATGGAAACGGCGTAACCCCGGAATTATAACCATTTGCCCTCGCAACCACCAATTTCTGAAGGAAGTTTTGGAAGATGAAAAGACCCGTCCATTCAGGCTTAAAATATTAACTTAAATAATATGCGCATTACCTTTTATTACTTCCTTTATTTCTTTAAACCATCAAATTTCAGTTTTGCCAGCGCGCCATTTTGTCGCCACTGAAGTAGGTTATGTTTTAATTGGTAATTTATAAAGATACACATTTAAGAATTAAGCTGTCACAATTTCATTCAATTGTTTCTGTGGATGTGGAATCTATAATTATGTTCCTGCAAAAAGTCGGATTTAAATCATAAAATTTCAGTTTTGCCAGCGCGCCATTTTGTTGCCGCTGAAGTTGGTTATGTTTTAATTGGTAATTTGTAAAGATACACATTTAAGAATCAAGCCGTCATAATTTCATTCAATTGTCTTTTTCAATCATGTTGCTGCAAAAAGTCAAATTTAAACAATTAAATTTGAGTTTTGCCAGCGCGCCATTTTGTTGCTGCTGAAGTTGGTTATGTTTTAATTGGTAATTTGTAAAGATACATATTTAAGAATCAAGCTGTCAAAATTTCATTCAATTGTCTCTTTCAATCATGTTCCTGCAAAAAGTCAAATTTAAACAATTAAATTTGAGTTTTGCCAGCGCGCCATTTTGTTGCCGCTGAAGTTGGTTATGTTTTAATTGGTAATTTGTAAAGATACACATTTAAGTATCAAGCCGTCATAATTTCATTCAATTGTCTTTTTCAATCATGTTCCTGCAAAAAGTCAAATTTAAATCATCAAATTTAAGTTTTGCCAGCGCGCCATTTTGTTGCCGCTGAAGTTGGTTATGTTTTAATTGGTAATTTGTAAAGATACACATTTAAGAATCAAGCCGTCATAATTTCATTCAATTGTCTTTTTCAATCATGTTGCTGCAAAAAGTCAAATTTAAACAATTAAATTTGAGTTTTGCCAGCGCGCCATTTTGTTGCCGCTGAAGTTGGTTATGTTTTAATTGGTATTTTCCAAAGGTACACATTTAAGAATTAAGCTGTCACAATTTCATTCAATTGTTTCATTGGATGTGGAATCTATAATCATGTTCCTGCAAAAAGTCGGATTTAAATCATAAAATTTGAGTTTTGTCAGCTCGCCATTTTGTTGCCGCTGAAGTTGGTTATGTTTTAATTGGTAATTTGTAAAGATACACATTTAAGAATCAAGCTGTCACAATTTCATTCAATTGTCTCTTTCAATCATGTTCCTGCAAAAAGTCAAATTTAAATAATTAAATTTGAGTTTTGCCAGCGCGCCATTTTGTTGCCGCTGAAGTTGGTTATGTTTTAATTGGTATTTTCCAAAGGTACACATTTAAGAATTAAGCTGTCACAATTTCATTCAATTGTTTCATTGGATGTGGAATCTATAATCATGTTCCTGCAAAAAGTCGGATTTAAATCATAAAATTTGAGTTTTGTCAGCTCGCCATTTTGTTGCCGCTGAAGTTGGTTATGTTTTAATTGGTAATTTGTAAAGATACACATTTAAGAATCAAGCTGTCACAATTTCATTCAATTGTCTCTTTCAATCATGTTCCTGCAAAAAGTCAAATTTAAACAATTAAATTTGAGTTTTGCCAGCGCGCCATTTTGTTGCCACTGAAGTTGGTTATGTTTTAATTGGTAATTTCCAAAGATACACATTTAAGAATTAAGCTGTCACAATTTCATTCAATTGTTTCATTGGATGTGGAATCTATAATCATGTTCCTGCAAAAAGTCGGATTTAAATCATAAAATTTGAGTTTTGTCAGCTCGCCATTTTGTTGCCGCTGAAGTTGGTTATGTTTTAATTGGTAATTTGTAAAGATACACATTTAAGAATCAAGCTGTCACAATTTCATTCAATTGTCTCTTTCAATCATGTTCCTGCAAAAAGTCAAATTTAAACAATTAAATTTGAGTTTTGCCAGCGCGCCATTTTGTTGCCACTGAAGTTGGTTATGTTTTAATTGGTAATTTCCAAAGATACACATTTAAGAATTAAGCTGTCACAATTTCATTCAATTGTTTCATTGGATGTGGAATCTATAATCATGTTCCTGCAAAAAGTCGGATTTAAATCATAAAATTTGAGTTTTGTCAGCTCGCCATTTTGTTGCCGCTGAAGTTGGTTATGTTTTAATTGGTAATTTGTAAAGATACACATTTAAGAATCAAGCTGTCACAATTTCATTCAATTGTCTCTTTCAATCATGTTCCTGCAAAAAGTCAAATTTAAATAATTAAATTTGAGTTTTGCCAGCGCGCCATTTTGTTGCCGCTGAAGTTGGTTATGTTTTAATTGGTAATTTGTAAAGATACACATTTAAGAATCAAGCTGTCAAAATTTCATTCAATTGTCTTTTTCAATCATGTTCCTGCAAAAAGTCAAATTTAAATAATTAAATTTGAGTTTTGCCAGCGCGCCATTTTGTTGCCGCTGAAGTTGGTTATGTTTTAATTGGTAATTTGTAAAGATACACATTTAAGAATCAAGCTGTCAAAATTTCATTCAATTGTCTTTTTCAATCATGTTCCTGCAAAAAGTCAAATTTAAATAATTAAATTTGAGTTTTGCCAGCGCACCATTTTGTTGCCGCTGAAGTTGGTTATGTTTTAATTGGTAATTTGTAAAGATACACATTTAAGAATCAAGCTGTCAAAATTTCATTCAATTGTCTTTTTCAATCATGTTCCTGCAAAAAGTCAAATTTAAATAATTAAATTTGAGTTTTGCCAGCGCGCCATTTTGTTGCCGCTGAAGTTGGTTATGTTTTAATTGGTAATTTGTAAAGATACACATTTAAGAATCAAGCTGTCAAAATTTCATTCAATTGTCTTTTTCAATCATGTTCCTGCAAAAAGTCAAATTTAAATAATTAAATTTGAGTTTTGCCAGCGCACCATTTTGTTGCCGCTGAAGTTGGTTATGTTTTAATTGGTAATTTGTAAAGATACATATTTAAGAATCAAGCTGTCACAATTTCATTCAATTGTCTCTTTGGATGTGGAATCTGTAATCATGTTCCTGCAAAAAGTCAAATTTAAATAATAAAATTTGAGTTTTGCCAGCGCGCCATTTTGTTGCCACTGAAGTTGGTTATGTTTTAATTGGTAATTTGTAAAGATACACATTTAAGAATCAAGCTGTCACAATTTCATTCAATTGTCTCTTTGGATGTGGAATCTGTAATCATGTTCCTGCAAAAAGTCAAATTTAAATAATAAAATTTGAGTTTTGCCAGCGCGCCATTTTGTTGCCACTGAAGTTGGTTATGTTTTAATTGATAATTTCTAAAGATGCACATTTAAGAATCAAGCTGTCACAATTTCATTCAATTGTCTCTTTGGATGTGGAATCTGTAATCATGTTCCTGCAAAAAGTCAAATTTAAATAATAAAATTTGAGTTTTGCCAGCGCGCCATTTTGTTGCCACTGAAGTTGGTTATGTTTTAATTGGTAATTTGTAAAGATACACATTTAAGAATCAAGCTGTCAAAATTTCATTCAATTGTCTTTTTCAATCATGTTCCTGCAAAAAGTCAAATTTAAATAATTAAATTTGAGTTTTGCCAGCGCGCCATTTTGTTGCCGCTGAAGTTGGTTATGTTTTAATTGGTAATTTGTAAAGATACACATTTAAGAATCAAGCTGTCAAAATTTCATTCAATTGTCTTTTTCAATCATGTTCCTGCAAAAAGTCAAATTTAAATAATTAAATTTGAGTTTTGCCAGCGCACCATTTTGTTGCCGCTGAAGTTGGTTATGTTTTAATTGGTAATTTGTAAAGATACATATTTAAGAATCAAGCCGTCACAATTTCATTCAATTGTTTCATTGGATGTGGAATCTGTAATCATGTTCCTGCAAAAAGTCGGATTCAAATCATAAAATTTGATTTTTGCCAGCGCGCCATTTTGTTATCACTGAAGTTGGTTATGTTATAATTGATAATTTCTAAAGATACACATTTAAGAATCAAGCTGTCACAATTTCATTCAATTGTTTCATTGGATGTGGAATCTATAATCATGTTCCTGCAAAAAGTCGGATTCAAATCATAAAATTTGATTTTTGCCAGCGCCCCATTTTGTTATCACTGAAGTTGGTTATGTTTTAATTGATAATTTCTAAAGACACACATTTAAGAATCAAGCTGTCACAATTTCATTCAATTGTCTCTTTGGATGTGGAATCTATAATCATGTTCCTGCAAAAAGTCAAATTTAAATAATAAAATTTGAGTTCTGCCAGCGCGCCATTTTGTTGCCACTGAAGTTGGTTATGTTTTAATTGGTAATTTCCAAAGATACACATTTAATAATTCAGCTGTGTAAATTATATATGCCTCCGCATTAAACACGAGATTGAGTCATATCTGTGAATTATTTGACTTGTGTCCTATTAAAATTCTTGAATTTATTACTCGTGAATGTCTCGTGGTGTTTCAATAAAATATGTATTCTCGGCATTGACCTCCCACAATTCCCCAATTGACATTTTAAAGCTGATTAGTGTCCGTTTAGAATGGATTATCTCCAATATTTGTCGAGGCTAAATAAATTAAGATAAGTGGAGGCGTCGGTCGTGTTTGATTTAGATTAGATTTTGGTTTTAACGCCAATAATTCATTATTAATGTGGTATTTAGAATGCATTTTCCATCTCTTAGATAAAATGTGTGGGCATTGTAAACGCGATTAACAAACGTTATTTTTTTTACTTAGAAACGTCAAAACGGAACTAAACACGATAAAAACGAAAAAAGTACTTACCTTAAATTGTCTTTGAAGCACTGGGGGCGATGTTAATGTCTATGATCTTGAATCCAGTGGTGACGGCTGAACTAGTATCGCTTAGTAGAAAATTTCTGGAAGTGATAGGGTTGGGATAAACGGTTGAAACACAATCGGGGCGAGACAATATGGCGAGTCGTGAAAACGGCGTTGTTTATTTTTCTCGTTACTCCGCGGGCTCGTTGTTTTTTTCCCGGCGTCTAGATTTTGAGAATTGCAATAGACCACGGACCGGCTGAACAATAGTTGTTAATCAATGATTAAACAATGGTTTGTTCTTCAAATATTAATCACTAAACCGGCATTCTCGAAACGTTTGTATAAATTATTCGTATCTTAAAATATCCGGCACTTAAGCGATCCAGAAACGTCACATAAGGTATAAATAGTCGTGGCAGGAGTGCCGGAAGTGTAACAAAAAAAAAAAATTGGGTCAAAAACTGGGATTTGAACTCTTTGTGTTGCGAATGATACGCTCCCACGCTTCGGGGTCCCCGAAGGGACCATCAGGCCGAACCCACGGCTAATGCGCAATCACCGCAAAACGCTGGATGCTAATGATGATGAAGAGATTGGGCTTTGCGTAATAAAAAGAAATAGGAAATTTAAGACGAGGACAGTGAAAGTTAAATTAAGGAAATTTTACAAGTAACTAACCAATACGTATATCTACGTAATGAAGTAATTTGACAGCAAAATCTTAATTAATAAAAGAACTATGAATAAATTAGTTGACAAATGCAGATTGTCTTACATGACGAAGGGAAAGAGGAAAAAATCTTTACAATAATTGATTTAGATTTTAATTTTTGCTAATTTGTTATCTTGCGATTTAAATTGAATTTAATTTGTATGTTAGTTTTTGTTTCTAATTTTGTATTATTGGGATTACCCGTTTAATAATAAATAAATAAATAAATAATGTTACATTCTTGACTTTTGAATGAGAATGCCTTCCCGTCTCGGATCGAAGGTATACGGTCAGGTACAGGTAAATGCACCAAAGGTTATATCGGACGTAAGCATTTTTTCGAAATCCACTTCACGGTGCAAGCGACAAACCGGTTCACTGCAGATATATTCCTTTTCTCGCTCTCTCTCTTTCTCTTTCGACCAGAAATTATGGAACTCTCTCTCTCTGTCCACACGATTTCCTTTATATCGACCATGTCGGCATTACCGCACAATATTCCACAACAAATTGGGCAACGCAAATGTTGAAATCAAAGAGTAAAGTATAGAATTGCTGATTGTATTCTCGATGTATATACAGGGAGTTTTCTAAAAAAAAAACCTCGCGGGCTTTCATCATTCAAAATGCAATCAATTAACAGTCTAGTTGATGAAAAATTTCAAAATTGCAGGAAAATTAGTGATGAACAATTTTTGAAAATATCTTTTGTTTAAAAGCTAGAAATGTCTAAAATATTTCTTGAAAATTTTATTCAAATTCATGGCGTGGTTTTCGAGAAAATTGAAGAAATCTATTGGAAAGTTTTGCATTTTTCAAAGCAGCGATTTTGATGGGAAATTCCGGGAAAACTAGCGATGAATAATTTTTGAAATATACTTAGATTTAAAAGCACAAATGTCAAAGATATTTCTTGAAAATTTTATTAAAATTCATTGCGTGATTTTCGAAAAAATTGAAGAAATCTATTGGAAAGTTTTGCATTTTGCAAAGCAGCGATTTTGATGGGAAATTTCAGGAAAACTAGTGATGAACAATTTTTGATTTTTTTTTGGTTTAAAAGCTACGAATGTCTAAAATATTTCTTGAAAATTTTATTAAAATTCATGGCGTGGTTTTCGAGAAAATTGAAGAAATCTATTGGAAAGTTTTGCATTTTGCAAAGCAGCGATTTTGGTGGGAAATTCCGGGAAAACTAGTGATGAACAATTTTTGATTTTTTTTTGGTTTAAAAGCTACGAATGTCTAAAATATTTCTTGAAAATTTTATTAAAATTCATTGCGTGGTTTTCGAGAAAATTGAAGAAATCCATTGGAAAGTTTTGCATTTTGCAAAGCAGCGATTTTGATGGGAAATTCCGGGAAAACTAGTGATGAAAAATTTTTGATTTTTTTTTGGTTGAAAAGCTACGAATGTCTAAAATATTTCTTGAAAATTTTATTAAAATTCATGGCGTGGTTTTCGAGAAAATTGAAGAAATCCATTGGAAAGTTTTGCATTTTGCAAAGCAGCGATTTTGATGGGAAATTCCGGGAAAACTAGTGATGAACAATTTTTGATTTTTTTTGGTTTAAAAGCTACGAATGTCTAAAATATTTCTTGAAAATTTTATTAAAATTCATTGCGTGGTTTTCGAGAAAATTGAAGAAATCCATTGGAAAGTTTTGCATTTTGCAAAGCAGCGATTTTGATGGGAAATTCCGGGAAAACTAGTGATGAACAATTTTTGATTTTTTTTGGTTGAAAAGCTACGAATGTCTAAAATATTTCTTGAAAATTTTATTAAAATTCATGGCGTGGTTTTCGAGAAAATTGAAGAAATCCATTGGAAAGTTTTGCATTTTGCAAAGCAGCGATTTTGATGGGAAATTCCGGGAAAACTAGTGATGAACAATTTTTGATTTTTTTTTTTGTTTAAAAGCTACGAATGTCTAAAACATTTCTTGAAAATTTTACTAAAATTTATTGCGTGGTTTTCGGGAAAATTGAAGAAATCGATTGGAAAGTTTTGCATTTTGTAAAGCAGCAATTTTGATGGAAAATTCCGGGAAAACTAGTGATGAATAATTTTTAAAATATACTTTGATTTAAAGGCACAAATGTCTAAGATATTTCTTGAAAATTTTATTAAAATTCATTGCGTGGTTTTCGAAAAAATTGAAGAAATCTATTGGAAAGTTTTGCATTTTGCAAAGCAGCGATTTTGATGGGAAATTCCGGGAAAACTAGTGATGAATAATTTTTGAAATATACTTCGATTTAAAAGCACAAATGTCTAAGATATTTCTTGCAAATTTTATTAAAATTCATTGCGTGGTTTTTGAGAAAATTGAAGAAATCGATTGGAAAGTTTTGCATTTTGCAAAGAAGCAAATTTGATGGAAAATTTCGGGAAAACTAGTGATGAATAATTTTTGAAATATACTTCAATTTAAAAGCACAAATGTCAAAGATATTTCTTGAAAATTTTATTAAAATTCATTGCGCGGTTTTCGAGAAAATTGAAGAAATCGATTGGAAAGTTTTGCATTTTGCAAAGCAGCGATTTTGATGGGAAATTTCGGGAAAACTAGTGATGAATAATTTTTGAAATATACTTTGATTTAAAAGCACAAATGTCAAAGATATTTCTTGAAAATTTTATTAAAATTCATTGCGTGGTTTTCGAAAAAATTGAAGAAATCTATTGGAAAGTTTTGCATTTTGCAAAGCAGCGATTTTGATGGGAAATTCCGGGAAAACTAGTGATGAATAATTTTTGAAATATACTTCGATTTAAAAGCACAAATGTCTAAGATATTTCTTGCAAATTTTATTAAAATTCATTGCGTGGTTTTTGAGAAAATTGAAGAAATCGATTGGAAAGTTTTGCATTTTGCAAAGAAGCAAATTTGATGGAAAATTTCGGGAAAACTGGTGATGAATAATTTTTGAAATATACTTCAATTTAAAAGCACAAATGTCAAAGATATTTCTTGAAAATTTTATTAAAATTCATTGCGCGGTTTTCGAGAAAATTGAAGAAATCGATTGGAAAGTTTTGCATTTTGCAAAGCAGCGATTTTGATGGGAAATTTCGGGAAAACTAGTGATGAATAATTTTTGAAATATACTTTGATTTAAAAGCACAAATGTCAAAGATATTTCTTGAAAATTTTATTAAAATTCATTGCGTGGTTTTCGAAAAAATTGAAGAAATCTATTGGAAAGTTTTGCATTTTGCAAAGCAGCGATTTTGATGGGAAATTCCGGGAAAACTAGTGATGAATAATTTTTGAAATATACTTCGATTTAAAAGCACAAATGTCTAAGATATTTCTTGCAAATTTTATTAAAATTCATTGCGTGGTTTTTGAGAAAATTGAAGAAATCGATTGGAAAGTTTTGCATTTTGCAAAGCAGCGATTTTGATGGGAAATTTCAGGAAAACTAGTGATGAACAATTTTTGATTTTTTTTGGTTTAAAAGCTACGAATGTCTAAAATATTTCTTGAAAATTTTATTAAAATTCGTTGCGTGGTTTTCGAGAAAATTGAAGAAATCTATTGGAAAGTTTTGCATTTTGCAAAGCAGCGATTTTGATGGGAAATTTCAGGAAAACTAGTGATGAACAATTTTTGATTTTTTTTTTTGGTTGAAAAGCTACGAATGTCTAAAATATTTCTTGAAAATTTTATTAAAATTCATGGCGTGGTTTTCGAGAAAATTGAAGAAATCCATTGGAAAGTTTTGCATTTTGCAAAGCAGCGATTTTGATGGGAAATTCCGGGAAAACTAGTGATGAACAATTTTTGATTTTTTTTTGGTTTAAAAGCTACGAATGTCTAAAATATTTCTTGAAAATTTTATTAAAATTCGTTGCGTGGTTTTCGAGAAAATTGAAGAAATCTTTTGGAAAGTTTTGCATTTTGCAAAGCAGCGATTTTGATGGGAAATTTCAGGAAAACTAGTGATGAACAATTTTTGATTTTTTTTTTGGTTTAAAAGCTACGAATGTCTAAAACATTTCTTGAAAATTTTACTAAAATTTATTGCGTGGTTTTCGGGAAAATTGAAGAAATCGATTGGAAAGTTTTGCATTTTGTAAAGCAGCAATTTTGATGGAAAATTCCGGGAAAACTAGTGATGAATAATTTTTAAAATATACTTTGATTTAAAGGCACAAATGTCTAAGATATTTCTTGAAAATTTTATTAAAATTCATTGCGTGGTTTTCGAAAAAATTGAAGAAATCTATTGGAAAGTTTTGCATTTTGCAAAGCAGCGATTTTGATGGGAAATTCCGGGAAAACTAGTGATGAATAATTTTTGAAATATACTTTGATTTAAAAGCACAAATGTCTAAGATATTTCTTGAAAATTTTATTAAAATTCATTGCGTGGTTTTCGAAAAAATTGAAGAAATCTATTGGAAAGTTTTGCATTTTGCAAAGCAGCGATTTTGATGGGAAATTCCGGGAAAACTAGTGATGAATAATTTTTGAAATATACTTCGATTTAAAAGCACAAATGTCTAAGATATTTCTTGCAAATTTTATTAAAATTCATTGCGTGGTTTTTGAGAAAATTGAAGAAATCGATTGGAAAGTTTTGCATTTTGCAAAGAAGCAAATTTGATGGAAAATTTCGGGAAAACTAGTGATGAATAATTTTTGAAATATACTTCAATTTAAAAGCACAAATGTCAAAGATATTTCTTGAAAATTTTATTAAAATTCATTGCGCGGTTTTCGAGAAAATTGAAGAAATCGATTGGAAAGTTTTGCATTTTGCAAAGCAGCGATTTTGATGGGAAATTTCGGGAAAACTAGTGATGAATAATTTTTGAAATATACTTTGATTTAAAAGCACAAATGTCAAAGATATTTCTTGAAAATTTTATTAAAATTCATTGCGCGGTTTTCGAGAAAATTGAAGAAATCGATTGGAAAGTTTTGCATTTTGCAAAGCAGCGATTTTGATGGGAAATTTCGGGAAAACTAGTGATGAATAATTTTTGAAATATACTTTGATTTAAAAGCACAAATGTCAAAGATATTTCTTGAAAATTTTATTAAAATTCATTGCGTGGTTTTCGAAAAAATTGAAGAAATCTATTGGAAAGTTTTGCATTTTGCAAAGCAGCGATTTTGATGGGAAATTCCGGGAAAACTAGTGATGAATAATTTTTGAAATTGATTTTGATTTAAAGGCTACATATGTCTAAATTATTTCTTCACATTTTAAAATTGTTATTATTATTATTAACCTATTTAACGGTGTAAAATAATTTAGTTTAGTTTTAGCATTCTCGTCACTGTAATCTTACAAAAAATACAGTATGAAGTGACACGTGATCTCTCTGTACTTCTTTATAACATAATTTTATTATGTACACATGGTAAGTTGTTGCGTGGCACGTGATCTCTCTGTACTTTTTTTATAACATTATTTTATTATGTATCAAAGTTGTTTGCAGAAACATTCCAGAATAAATATATATCAAGGTACTGTGTAAAATTCTCCGTTTTCTCTTGTGTAAATGTCAGCGACAGGAATTGTAAAATTGATACCATTTGTGGCGTGTCGCAATGCCGGCAGTTTCTACGAATGAATCAGGTTCATATCGGCGGCATCAATCATACTCCGAACGGTTGACGTCTCGATTTATAACCCGTTTCCTTTTTCGGTGTTTCGTTGCCTCTTTAAATATCTTTAGAAGGAAAACGCTCATGCATAACAATCGGGCTTCGATTTGATGGCCAAAACTGGCTGATTAATAGTGGAATTTTAAGCTTTCTATAATTAGCTAAGTGCTGCTGCACCTGATGTAATATTACTCAAAAGTAATACAAAATTTCAAACAACACATGACATTTATTTAAAAAAAAAACATATAATTTTCGCCTTGCAAATTTTGGCAGTATCAATTCGGTTTAAAAATTCCAGTTCTACAGAATGATCATATTACTTAATCTTTCGTGTTCTTAAATAATCCTTTACATACATTAAAATAGAAAACGATCGTCTAGATAAGGGATTTGTTGGAACAGATTTAAAGAATTTTTGACATACGGAAATGTACAAGACATTTCTTTGGCGGCTAGATAGATGTCTGGTGTGGTTTTTATGGTGTCCGCGTTTTCTTTTAGAAACACCAAAAATGGCCAAATTAACCTTCAAAAATACAAAGATTAATATCATTTTTGTAAGTATCCATCAACATTCTTATGGCATCATGTCCAACTTTGACGATGTATATGGAATTGGAAACATTTTATCGACTCGATCGTATATGGAAAATACGCCGAGTTATGGCGGTATGAAAATGGTTGACATTTCACAAATTTAAAGTGTTTCATTTTTTTCCTTTAGTTTATTTTAAGCACGTACACAGAAACAGCAGAGGAATTATAGAAAGTAAAGTATAAACAGATATGTCTTTAAAAATAAAACTAAGAATATACGATTACACAATAATACCACACTAATCATACTACTACTAGCATACTAATTGTACTGAAGTAAAATTAATGTCGTTAATACGCCATTGGCTGGATAATTAAAAATAAGCAGAGTTGTGATTGTCGGATAACGTCTTCGTAAAATTGGGTCTTAGGGTAGATTTATGGAGATTTTCCTGGGGGTAAAAATGCGGGGAAACTCTCCTGGATTTTCGGCAATTTAGATAAGAGCGCCGCAATTTGTTGGGGGAAGGTACTTATTCAAGAAAGATATCGGTAAATTCACCGCAAACATTAAGGCCTCGAAATCATGTATTTTCATACAACCAAAGCGGTGTATGCTACTTTGAAATAGTATATTATTATAAGGTGTGAGCCACATAATTTTATTTCTGAGTTGGTAGCCATACCTGAGAGAGAGAGAGAAACATAGCAGTCATGTCTGAGATTAACTCATTTTTTTTTTTAATCTAATACAATTGACATACCTTAATTATCTCACAGCCAACTCTGAAACAAATTTTTTTGGCTCACGCGATACAAGCAGCCGTACTTCAATGGAACGAGTGCCACAATACCTCTTATTAAACTATTTTTTCAATATTAGCATCCAGTTATTATTAAATTTGTTCCATCTGTAAATACCATATAAGTTTAGGTCTGTGTACAGTGGCGGCTCGTTATGTAAAGCCAAGGAGCCATGGCACCACCTCTTATTTCAAACGAAACAAGATTTTTTTTATTAATTCTAAAAACACTGATTCGTCATTTTAAATGTTAAAACTATCCCTGCGAAAGTTTCATGAGACGAGAAAATGGCAATGCATTTATTTGAGGGATTTATCTCTTAAACAAATTAGCAGATTTGAAAAATTCTTCCAGAATTGTGTTTTGTGTTGTTATCTTGAAAACCAGTGATGGGATATTTCGAGTTTTTTGGAGGATTATTGAGATTAATGTATTTTGAGTGAATTTGAAAATTTTCAAGTGTGTTGCAGTTGTTTTTGTATTTTTTTTTCACTCCGAAGCAGTGAAACTTAAACAATCTTAAAAGGGCTGTTCTCGGTCGGTTATCTTGAAAACTTGTGATGGGGTATTATGGGTTTTTTAGAGGCTTATCATGATTAATGTATTTTGAGTAAATTTTGAGAGTTTCAAGTGTGTTGCACTTGTTTTTATATTTTTTTCGCGTCGATGAATTTCTTGCAATTTTTTTCTAAATTTTATCTGCGTTCACGTTGAAATATTCTAAAATTTAGAAACAATGCATTTCTATTTTTTACGGAAATGTAGAATCACATGTTTTGGAAAGTTTCAAGTCGATGGCAATTGTTTTTATATTTTTTTCGCGTCGACGAATTCGTTGCAATTTTTTTCTAAATTTCATCTCCGTTCACATTGAAATATTCTAAAATTTAAAAACAATGCATTTCTATTTTTTACGGAAATGTAGAATTACATGTGTTGACAGTTGTTTTGGAAAGTTTCAAGTCGATGGCAATTGTTTTTATATTTTTTTCGCGTTGGCGATTTTGTTGCAATTTTTTCCTAAATTTCATCTCCGTTCACATTGAAATATTCTAAAATTTAAAAACAACGCATTTCTATTTTTTACGGAAATGTAGAATCACATGTGTTGACAGTTGTTTTGGAAAGTTTCAAGTCGATGGCAATTGTTTTTATATTTTTTTCGCGTCGACGATTTTGTTGCAATTTTTTTCTAAATTTCATCTCCGTTCACATTGAAATATTCTAAAATTTAAAAACAATGCATTTCTATTTTTTACGGAAATGTAGAATCACATGTGTTGACAGTTGTTTTGGAAAGTTTCAAGTCGATGGCAATTGTTTTTATATTTTTTTCGCGTCGACGATTTTGTTGCAATTTTTTTCTAAATTTCATCTCCGTTCACATTGAAATATTCTAAAATTTAAAAACAATGCATTTCTATTTTTTACGGAAATGTAGAATTACATGTGTTGACAGTTGTTTTGGAAAGTTTCAAGTCGATGGCAATTGTTTTTATATTTTTTTCGCGTTGGCGATTTTGTTGCAATTTTTTTCTAAATTTCATCTCCGTTCACATTGAAATATTCTAAAATTTAAAAACAACGCATTTCTATTTTTTACGGAAATGTAGAATCACATGTGTTGACAGTTGTTTTGGAAAGTTTCAAGTCGATGGCAATTGTTTTTATATTTTTTTCGCGTCGACGATTTTGTTGCAATTTTTTTCTAAATTTCATCTCCGTTCACATTGAAATATTCTAAAATTTAAAAACAATGCATTTCTATTTTTTACGGAAATGTAGAATTACATGTGTTGACAGTTGTTTTGGAAAGTTTCAAGTCGATGGCAATTGTTTTTATATTTTTTTCGCGTTGGCGATTTTGTTGCAATTTTTTTCTAAATTTCATCTCCGTTCACATTGAAATATTCTAAAATTTAAAAACAACGCATTTCTATTTTTTACGGAAATGTAGAATCACATGTGTTGACAGTTGTTTTGGAAAGTTTCAAGTCGATGGCAATTGTTTTTATATTTTTTTCGCGTCGACGATTTTGTTGCAATTTTTTTCTAAATTTCATCTCCGTTCACATTGAAATATTCTAAAATTTAAAAACAATGCATTTCTAATTTTTACGCAAATGTAGAATCACATGTGTTGACAGTTGTTTTGGAAAGTTTCAAGTCGATGGTAATTGTTTTTATATTTTTTTCGCGTCGACGAATTCGTTGCAATTTTTTTCTAAATTTCATCTCCGTTCACATTGAAATATTCTAAAATTTAAAAACAATGCATTTCTAATTTTTACGCAAATGTAGAATCACATGTGTTGACAGTTGTTTTGGAAAGTTTCAAGTCGATGGTAATTGTTTTTATATTTTTTTCGCGTCGACGAATTCGTTGCAATTTTTTTCTAAATTTCATCTCCGTTCACATTGAAATATTCTAAAATTTAGAAACAATGCATTTCTAATTTTTACGGAAATGTAGAATCACATGTGTTGACAGTTGTTTTGGAAAGTTTCAAGTCGATGGCAATTGTTTTTATATTTTTTTCGCGTCGACGAATTTACTGCAATTTTTTTCTAAATTTCATCTTCGTTCACATTGCAATATTCTAAAATTTAGAAACAATGCGTTTCTAATTTTTACGGAAATGTAGAATCACATGTGTTGACAGTTGTTTTGGAAAGTTTCAAGTCGATGGCAATTATTTTTATATTTTTTTCGCGTCGACGAATTTGTTGCAATTTTTTTCTAAATTTTATCTCCGTTCACATTGAAATATTTTAAAATTTAGAAACAACGCATTTCTAATTTTTACGGAAATGTATTACATTTTTCCCCATTTATTCACTCACTTGAATACTTAAACTTGATTAAAAAACTTCCGAGAGTTTTTAAGTTCCCGATCAATTGACCGATCTGAATAAGGAATAATAATCCTCTCCGTTCGAGTTTCTCGATTGCTTTTTCAGATTGGCCTCAGAGGCGAATTTACTCGTAATAAGGCGCAAACGAGATTGACCGACACAAAAAAGGACGGATTTCATTCTTAAGGGTGTTGTCAGTAATAGTTTTATCATTTCCTAACTAGATCCCAAGTTTTATATATTTGCACATTTAATTTACTGACCCAAAGACGGATTTCATTGCTATCTTAATAGTTTGATTATTTCTTAGTATAATCTAGATCCTATTTATTTGTATGTATAATTTTATCAACGCATTTCCTGTGTGTTTCTATGAAGGGAATTGATTTCTGAATAAAGTGAGGGATTTCTTTTGGACGTATGTATTGTATTTGAATGCTTAACTGCGTTTCTTCTAAAACTAGTTATCATTACCTGGTTGATCCTTAGGAAAGGCGATACTTTTAAAAACGCCGAATCATCGCTTTACAGATATCTAAAATGAGCTCATTTACGAATGAATCGAATGGTGGATGCGCCGGAAACTTAATTTATAACGTCGCGAATTTGGTGGCATTCGTTCGCGAAGGATTAACTTTGTCGGGTACTAAATCAGATTTCAATAAACGATGTTATAGTCATAGATCTACAGATTTTACATAGTTTTCGTTGCTTAAAAAATTTACTCGTTTCACTAGTAATTTAGATATTAAACGTATGCCTTCAACCTTTGATTTTACCCTCTCTAATTGGACGAAGTTTCTACTTTAACTATTCAGAGCAATTAGTTAACACTCTATTTTACCGTATGTAATTGGACACACCGAATAATAAATTTAACAGAAGGATTTCCCTTAACTTTGATGACGTTAAAGGTTTAATGTCTTGTCGGCGTTTGATTTCGTTTTATGCAATTTTCATGCGTAATCCCGATACCCCCGAACGGGACGATAAATTATTCAAATTGAAGGGATTTAATTGGGGCCCTCTCGGCACACCGTGTCGCAGCCCTAATAGTCGTTCCGACCCGGCATCGATTAGGCGTCGCGGCGGCGGCGACGACGGCGGCTCGCATGCATATTTCAACGGAATCTCTCACCTGACTGCCGCAAAAAGGTGGATTGGATGGATGGAAAGAGAGGAAATTTTAAACGTACGGTTAGAAGGAGAGATGTAAAGGAATCAAGTTGGGAATTTCAGGAACGCGTCAGCGGCGTCCTTTACATATTTAACAGTGTTAACCGCGCATTGTGAGTAAACGAGAAATAAAAATATGTCTCAACGAGCAAAATTACATTCACATTGATCTTATGGTGAATGCGCCGGTAACTTAATTTTTAATGTAAATGCACGTTTAACTACAAACTGTTGTGATCAATTAAAAAATTATTGAATCTTAATAAGTTGATTATATTCTTAAAATATAATGATTCGGGAGTTGTGTGGAATTATTTCAAAATTTTTACACCATTTCTAATATTTTTAATTTTTTTTAGAAAATGCTCATTTGAAAAATAAATGCACGTTCAACTACAAACTGTTGTAATCAATTAAAAAATTATTGAATCGTAAGAAGTTGATTATATTCTTAAAATATAATGATTTGGGAGTTGTATAGAATTATTTCAGAATTTTTAGACTATTTCTACTATTTTTAATTTTTTTTAGAAAATGCTCATTTGAAAAATAAATGCACGTTCAACTACAAACTGTTGTAATCAATTAAAAAATTATTGAATCTTAAGAAGTTGATTATATCCTTAAAATATAATGATTTGGGAGTTGTATGGAATTATTTTAGAATTTTCACACCATTTCTAAAATTTTTAATTTTTTTTAGAAAATGCTCATTTGAAAAATAAATGCACGTTCAACTACAAACTGTTGTAATCAATTAAAAAATTATTCAATCTTAAGAAGTTGATTATATCCTTAAAATATAATGATTTGGGAGTTGTATAGAATTATTTCAGAATTTTCACACCATTTCTAATATTTTTAATTTTTTTTAGAAAATGCTCAATTGAAAAATAAATGAACGTGCGTTCAACTACAAACTGTTGTAATCAATTGAAAATTTATTTAATCTTAAGAAGTTGATTATATCCTTAAAATATAATGATTCGGGAGTTGTATGGAATTATTTCAGAATTTTTACACCGTTTCTACTATTTTTAATTTTTTTTAGAAAATGCTCAATTGAAAAATAAATGCACGTTCAACTACAAACTGTTGTAATCAATTGAAAATTTATTTAATCTTAAGAAGTTGATTATATCCTTAAAATATAATGATTCGGGAGTTGTATAGAATTATTTCAGAATTTTTACACCGTTTCTACTATTTTTAATTTTTTTTAGAAAATGCTCAATTGAAAAATAAATGCACGTTCAACTACAAACTCTTGTAATCAATTCAAAAATTATTGGATCTTAAGAAGTTGATTATATCCTTAAAATATAATGATTCGGGAGTTGTATGGAAATATTTCAGAATTTTTACACTGTTTCTACTATTTTTAATTTTTTTTAGAAAATGCTCATTTGAAAAATAAATGCACGTTCAACTACAAACTCTTGTAATCAATTCAAAAATTATTGGATCTTAAGAAGTTGATTATATCCTTAAAATATAATGATTTGGGAGTTGTATGGAATTATTTCAAAATTTTTACACCATTTCTAATATTTTTAATTTTTTTTAGAAAATGCTCAATTGAAAAATAAATGCACGTTCAACTACAAACTGTTGTAATCAATTAAAAAATTATTGAATCGTAAGAAGTTGATTATATTCTTAAAATATAATGATTTGGGAGTTGTATAGAATTATTTCAGAATTTTTACACCATTTCTACTATTTTTAATTTTTTTTAGAAAATGCTCATTTGAAAAATAAATGCACGTTCAACTACAAACTGTTGTAATCAATTAAAAAATTATTGGATCTTAAGAAGTTGATTATATTCTTAAAATATAATGATTTGTGAGTTGTATAGAATTATTTCAGAATTTTCACACCATTTCTAATATTTTTAATTTTTTTTAGAAAATGCTCATTTGAAAAATAAATGCACGTTCAACTACAAACTGTTGTAATCAATTAAAAAATTATTGAATCTTAAGAGGTTGAATATATTCTTAAAATATAATGATTTGGGAGTTGTATGGAATTATTTCAGAATTTTTACACCATTTTTAATATTTTAAATTTTTTTTTAGAAAATGCTCATTTGAAAAATAAATGCACGTTCAACTACAGTTTTAATCAATTAAAAAATGATTGAATCTTAAGAAGTTGATTATATCCTTAAAATATAATAATTTGGGAGTTGTGTGGAATTATTTCAGAATTTTTACACCATTTCTAATATTTTTAATTTTTTTTAGAAAATGCTCGATTGAAAAATAAATGCACGTTCAACTACAAACTGTTGTAATCAATTAAAAAATTATTTAATCTTAAGAAGTTGATTATATCCTTAAAATAAAATGATTTGGGAGTTGTATAGAATTATTTCAGAATTTTTACACCATTTCTAAAATTTTTAATTTTTTTTAGAAAATGCTCGATTGAAAAATAAATGCACGTTCAACTACAAACTGTTGTAATCAATTAAAAAATTATTGAATGCTAAGAAGTTGATTATATCCTTAAAATATAATGATTTGGGAGTTGTGTAGAATTATTTCAGAATTTTTACACCATTTTTAATATTTTTAATTTTTTTTAGAAAATGCTCAATTGAAAAATAAATGCACGTTCAACTACAAACTGTTGTAATCAATTAAAAAATTATTCAATCTTAAGAAGTTGATTATATCCTTAAAATATAAAGATTTGGGAGTTGTGTGGAATTATTTCAGAATTTTTACACCATTTTTAATATTTTTAATTTTTTTTAGAAAATGCTCAATTGAAAAATAAATGCACGTTTAAATACAAACTGTTGTAATCAATTAAAAAAATTGTTTAATCTTAAGAAGTTCATTATATCCTTAAAATATAATGATTCTGGAGTTGTGTGGAATTATTTCAGAATTTTTACACCATTTCTAATATTTTTAATTTTTTTTTGAAAATGCTCATTTGAAAAATAAATGCACGTTCAACTACAAACTGTTGTAATCAATTAAAAAATTATTGAATCTTAAAAAGTTGATTATATTCTTAAAATATAATGATTCTGGAGTTGTGTGGAATTATTTCAGAATTTTTACACCATTTCTAATATTTTTAATTTTTTTTTGAAAATGCTCATTTGAAAAATAAATGCACGTTCAACTACAAACTGTTGTAATCAATTAAAAAATTATTGAATCTTAAAAAGTTGATTATATTCTTAAAATATAATGATTCTGGAGTTGTGTGGAATTATTTCAGAATTTTTACACCATTTCTAATATTTTTAATTTTTTTTTGAAAATGCTCATTTGAAAAATAAATGCACGTTCAACTACAAACTGTTGTAATCAATTAAAAAATTATTGGATCTTAAGAAGTTGATTATATCCTTAAAATATAATGATTCTGGAGTTGTGTGGAATTATTTCAGAATTTTTACACCTTTTTTAATATTTTTATTTTTTTTTAGAAAATGCACAATTGAAAAATAAATGCACGTTCAACTACAAACTGTTGTAATCAATTAAAAATTATTGAATCTTAAGAGGTTGATTATATCCTTAAAATATAATGATTCGGGAGTTGTATAGAATTATTTCAGAAGTTTTACACCATTTCTAATATTTTTAATTTTTTTTAGAAAATGCTCAATTGAAAAATAAATGCACGTTCAACTACAAACTGTTGTAATCAATTAAAAAATTATTGAATCGTAAGAAGTTGATTATATTCTTAAAATATAATGATTTGGGAGTTGTGTAGAATTATTTCAGAATTTTTACACCATTTCTAATAGTTTTATTTTTTTTTTAGAAAATGCTCATTTGAAAAATAAATGCACGTTCAACTACAAACTGTTGTAATCAATTAAAAATTATTCAATCTTAAGAGGTTGATTATATCCTTAAAATATAATGATTCGGGAGTTGTATAGAATTATTTCAGAAGTTTTACACCATTTCTAATATTTTTAATTTTTTTTAGAAAATGCACAATTGAAAAATAAATGCACGTTCAACTACAAACTGTTGTAATCAATTAAAAAATTATTGAATTTTAAGAAGTTGATTATATCCTTAAAATATAATGATTCGGGAGTTGCGTGGAATTATTTCAGAATTTTTACACCATTTCTAATATTTTTATTTTTTTTTAGAAAATGCTCATTTGAAAAATAAATGCACGTTCAACTACAAACTGTTGTAATCAATTAAAAAATTATTGAATCGTAAGAAGTTGATTATATTCTTAAAATATAATGATTTGGGAGTTGTGTGGAATTATTTCAGAATTTTTACACCATTTCTAATATTTTTAATTTTTTTTTAGAAAATGCTCATTTGAAAAATAAATGCACGTTCAACTACAAACTGTTGTAATCAATTAAAAAATTATTGAATCTTAAGAGGTTGAATATATTCTTAAAATATAATGATTTGGGAGTTGTATAGAATTATTTCAGAATTTTTACACCATTTCTAATATTTTTAATTTTTTTTTAGAAAATGCTCATTTGAAAAATAAATGCACGTTCAACTACAAACTGTTGTAATCAATTTAAAAATTATTGGATCTTAAGAAGTTGATTATATCCTTAAAATATAATGATTTGGGAGTTGTATAGAATTATTTCAGAATTTTTTACACCATTTCTAATATTTTTAATTTTTTTTATAAAATGCTCATTTGAAAAATAAATGCACGTTCAACTACAAACTCTTGTAATCAATTCAAAAATTATTGGATCTTAAGAAGTTGATTATATCCTTAAAATATAATGATTTGGGAGTTGTATAGAATTATTTCAGAATTTTTGCACCATTTCTAATATTTTTAATTTTTTTTAGAAAATACTCGATTGAAAAATAAATGCACGTTCAACTACAAACTGTTGTAATCAATTAAAAAATTATTGAATCTTAAGAAGTTGATTATATCCTTTAAATATAATGATTCGGGAGTTGTGTGGAATTATTTCAGATTTTTTACACCATTTCTAATATTTTTAATTTTTTTTAGAAAATGCTCACTCAATTGAAAAAAAATGCACGTTCAACTACAAACTGTTGTAATCAATTAAAAAAATAATGGATCTTAAGAAGTTGATTATATCTTTAAAATACAATGATTTGGGAGTTGTATGGAATTATTTCAGAATTTTTACACAATTTTTAATATTTTTATTTTTTTCTAGAAAATGCTCATTTGAAAAATAAATGCAAGTTCAACTACAAACTGTTGTATTCAATTAAAAAATTATTGAATCTTAAAAAGTTGATTATATTCTTAAAATATAATGTTTTGGGAGTTTCAAATATTTTTTTCACAATATTAACATTAAACCACACTTTTAAATTTCGAGTTGAACGGAAGATAAGCGCATGCATGCATTTATAGCACCCTCATTAATTGGAAACAAAGGGCGAGGCACGCGATCGGTGCCACCTCGCGACACGACAATTTTCTATTCATTTCGGAGGGTGGACGTCCGGCCGGTGGCGTCGGCGTCGGCGTCGCCCTGTCCCTCTCTCGTGCCAGATACGCCGCCGCGATTACAAAACGTCCAAATGGAATTACGACCTCTCGGGCTTTATATTTACCGCCCCCACCGCCCCCCTTAGTAAATACCGAACTGGGAAACCATAAAACACACACAGTATTACCTCAGACCGTGTGCGACTAACAAAAATGTGTAATTGTTTATCTGCTACATAAAGCACACGTAAATAAATGTGAAACGCAATGAATTCAAATTTATTATAAACGACGAGATGAAGCGGAGATGGTTTCCGTTTTTTTTGAAAAAAAAATTCGCGATCAAATACTTCGCTATATCAATAATTACTGTTAATTAGGTGCAGATCGTCCTGCAATAACGTTCTTCATTTTTGTTTCAGGTTAGTTGAGGATGATAATCACCAGATGCCGACCACTGAAAGGGGAGGAGTTCTGAGGATTAAGTGCAGTGTTTAACGAGGTTACGCGAAGGGCTAGCTGCATGCTCATAATAAGGTTACTCGTTACTGGATGTAACATCCGAATTAGCAATCCTCTGCGAAGGTACAATCGCTTTGTCGAGATGATTATTTCGTTAAAGCCGTCCTCGGATCTAATCTAATAGTTTCGGCTATCGGATTCCGAGGACTTGATGTAACTCAATAAGTCCCTTTGCACGTGTTCTTGAGATTTACGTTTGCTGTTGCACTTTTTATGAACTAAAATTGAATGTATGTAAACGTAACCTAAGAGGAAAATGCACAAATAGACGATGGCTAAGTGTCACATTGCAATTGCAGTGTCTACCAATTGTTTGTTTGCAAAGTGTCATTCTTTTTTTTGAAAAATTAATCTTACATCTTGGTGGCCGTGACCGCCCTAGATTTAATAGAAAAACAACATTAACTAACTTCGAGAACTTTCGCCATTTTTAAGATTTTTTACTTTCGGATAAATAATTGTACCAACTAGACTTTTCTATTTGCGTCTGGCAAATAAATTTAAAGAAGAAAAAAAAAACGATTAAGCGATTTATCAGTCTGCAAGTAAACTAGAAGGATCGTTAAACGCGAGTAGAGGTAAGATAAATACCTTCAATTTCTTACGGGACAATAAGTGCCTTCGTCCTCCCCATTCGCAGCTATTCCGTGGAGTGTCTCCCCTTTTTTATGGAGGCAATCCCTCAGAAAATCGAGTGCGTCCTCGAAAAGTGCGAATTTACCGCGCCGGAAAGCCGAAACGACGAGGCCCGCCCGTATATTTCACTCCGGAAAGGTTTAATTGAAAAACCCTGGCGAGAATTTCCGCACGTAAAAAAAGTTCACGGGCACAGGAAATAAATAAATGTCAAAAAATAGAAAATTGAGAACGTAACTTATAATAAATAACAATTTGTTTTCATTAATAGTTTTCAAGTGTTAAGGATTTCTGCAGAATATATTCATTATAATAATAGTAATCAAAATTGACAAAGGAGTTGTATTTTTCGTTGCCAATTTTTTTTTACCGAAATTTAAAAAATCGTAACACGATGATGTTCTAGTGGGATTATTTTGTAATTACGGCGAGGGATGTTTTGGGATTTTTATGGAATCACGTGGTAGCATCTATTTGAAGTAACTTCAACAAGTTTTACTCTTGTCGCAAATTTTTTCAATTTTTTTAAGACGAATTTAAAAAATGTAACTTTGAAATTAACACGGGGATGTTCCAGTGGGATTATTTTGTAATTACGGGAGGGGATGTTTTGGGATTTTTATGGAATCACGTGGTGGCATCTATTTGAAGTAACTTCAACAAGTTTTACTCTTGTAGCTAATTTTTTCAATTTTTTTAAGACGAATTTAAAAAATGCAACTTTGAAATTAACACGGGGATGTTCCAGTGAGATTATTTTGTAATTACGGGAGGGGATGTTTTGGGATTTTTATGGAATCACGTGGTAGCATCTGCTTGAAGTAACTTTAACAAGTTTTACTCTTGTAGCTAATTTTTTCAATTTTTTTAAGACGAATTTAAAAATTGCAACTTTGAAATTAACACGGGGATGTTGCAGTGGGATTATTTTGTAATTACGGGAGGAGATGTTTTGGGATTTTAATGGAATCACGTGGTGGCATCTATTTGAAGTAACTTCAACAAGTTTTACTCTTGTAGTTAATTTTTTCAATTTTTTTAAGACGAATTTAAAAATTGCAACTTTGAAATTAACACGGTTATGTTCCAGTGGGATTATTTTGTAATTACGGGGAGGGATGTTTTGGGATTTTTATGGAATCACGTGGTAGCATCTGCTTGAAGTAACTTTAACAAGTTTTACTCTTGTAGCTAATTTTTTAATTTTTTTAAGACGAATTTAAAAATTGCAACTTTGAAATTAACACGGAGATGTTCCAGTGGGATTATTTTGTAATTACGGGAAGGGATGTTTTGGGATTTTTATGGAATCACGTGGTAGCATCCATTTGAAGTAACTTCAACAAGTTTTACTCTTGTAGCTAATTTTTTCAATTCTTTTAAGACGAATTTAAAAATTGCAACTTTGAAATTAACACGAGGATGTTCCAGTGGGATTATTTTGTAATTACGGGGAGGGATGTTTTGGGATTTTTAAGGAATCACGTGGTAGCATCCATTTGAAGTAACTTCAACAAGTTTTACTCTTGTAGCTAATTTTTTCAATTTTTTTAAGACGAATTTAAAAATTGCAACTTTGAAATTAACACGGGGATGTTCCAGTGGGATTATTTTGTAATTACGGGGAGGGATGTTTTGGGATTTTTAAGGAATCACGTGGTAGCATCCATTTGAAGTAACTTCAACAAGTTTTACTCTTGTAGTTAATTTTTTCAATTTTTTTAAGACGAATTTAAAAATTGCAACTTTGAAATTAACACGAGGATGTTCCAGTGGAATTATTTTGTAATTACGGGGAGGGATGTTTTGGGATTTTTAAGGAATCACGTGGTGGCATCCATTTGAAGTAACTTCAACAAGTTTTACTCTTGTAGCTAATTTTTTCAATTCTTTTAAGACGAATTTAAAAATTGCAACTTTGAAATTAACACGAGGATGTTCCAGTGGGATTATTTTGTAATTACGGGGAGGGATGTTTTGGGATTTTTAAGGAATCACGTGGTAGCATCCATTTGAAGTAACTTCAACAAGTTTTACTCTTGTAGCTAATTTTTTCAATTTTTTTAAGACGAATTTAAAAATTGCAACTTTGAAATTAACACGGGGATGTTCCAGTGGGATTATTTTGTAATTACGGGGAGGGATGTTTTGGGATTTTTATGGAATCACGTGGTGGCATCCATTTGAAGTAACTTCAACAAGTTTTACTCTTGTAGCTAATTTTTTCAATTTTTTTAAGACGAATTTAAAAATTGCAACTTTGAAATTAATACGGGGATGTTCCAGTGGGATTATTTTGTAATTACGGGGAGGGATGTTTTGGGATTTTTATGGAATCACGTGGTAGCATCTATTTGAAGTAACGTCAACAAGTTTTACTCTTGTTGCAAATTTTTTCAATTTTTTTAAAACGAATTTAAAAATTGCAACTTTGAAATTAACACGGGGATGTTACAGTGGGATTATTTTGTAATTACGGGAGGGATGTTTTGGGATTTATATGGAATCACGTGGTAGCATCTATTTGAAGTAATGTCAACAAGTTTTACTCTTGTGGCAAATATTTTTCAATTTTTTTAAGCGAATTTAAAAAAAATGTATTCAGTGTCTTGTCGAGTGTAAATTTTAAACATTTATTATTATTATTATTATTATTAAAGTCCAAACAATTTTAGACACCAGAGGGAAGTAAATTAGGGACATCTCTGACAGAAACAAATGTGCACAAGGTGTACAATTCTTTGCCGTTCTTAAGTAAATTCACGAGATTTCTATTTCCGAAAATAAGTGCAGAACGGGACGAGTACCGCAATAAGAGTTTATATTTAGCCGCAGTTGGCTGCACCTCTTCTCGTTTTCGTACAGTACTGTTTCCCGACGACCAACGATAGAAAACAAAAATTGACGACGGTCAGAGTTATTGTTTGAAACTGACCGTTGCCAAAAAAAACGACGAAAGTCGGAGAGAAACTCACGTAACGACACAGAAAGGGAGTGTGTGAGAGAGAGAGAGGGCGCGACGGAGAGAGAGGAAGAGTGAGGAAGAGCCCCTTTTCCTGGCCACTGGAGCACAGTTAATTAGTCGGGTAGAAACAAAGGGGAAGTCCGCGTTTCCGGTCCAGAATAGAACGCTGGCACACTCCACGTGCACGTTTTCTCGAACTTCCAGTCAATCGATATACAGGGTGCCCGTTTTTCGAGATACACCTGTGGGGATTTCAGTTATCTTAAAAGATTCGAAATTGGTATGGCGGAGAAACAATAGACAACTTTTGTTTTTCTTATGGCCGCCATATTGGATTTTTTCTTTTTTTCTCAATTCCTATTATCCAACCTATTGACCATACGCCAAGTTTTCCGGCAATAAATCAGTTATTCAAGAAGAAAATTTAGAATTTAAAAAAAATCGCAACTCGCAAGAAAATTGTTGGATTTTTAAAATCCAAAATTATTTTGAAAGAATGATGTTTCCTAAACTAAATAAAATTTTTGTAGAATTTTCCCCGCAGGATTTATATTTATTTCTATTTTTTCAACAATTCAAAATTAAGAATTTTAATAAAATTCGCAACTCGCAAGAAAATTGTTGGATTTTTAAAAATCGAAATTATTTTGAAAGAATTATGTTTCGTAAACTAAATGAAATTTTTGCAGAATTTTACCTCCGCGATTTATATTTATTTCAATTTTTTCAACAATTCAAAATTTGGAATACAAAAAAATTCGCAACTCGCAAGAAAATTGTTGGATTTTCAAAAATCGAAATTATTTTGAAAGAATGATATTTCCTCAACTAAATAAAATTTTTGTAGAATTTTCCTCGCGCGATTTATATTTATTTCAATGTTTTTCTTATAAATTCGAAAATTTAAAATTTAGAATATTAAAAAATTCGCAATTTGCAAGAAATTTGTTGGATTTTCAAAAATCAAAATTATTTTGAACGAATGATATTTCCTAAAGTAAATAAAAATTTTGCAGAATTTTCCCCCCGAATTTTATATTTATTTCTATTTTTTCAACAATTCAAAATTTAGAATTAAAAAAAATTCGCAACTCGCAAGAAAATTGTTGGATTTTTAAAAACCAAAATTATTTTGATAGAATGATGTTTCCTCAACTAAATAAAAATTTTGTAGAATTTTCCCTGTGCGATTTATATTTATTTCAATTTTTTTCGTTGGAAATTCGACAATTCAAAATTTAGAATTTTAAAAAAATTCGCAACTCGCAAGAAAATTGTTGGATTTTTAAAATCCAAAATTATTTTGAAAGAATGATATTTTCTGAACTAAATAAAATGTTTTGTAGAATTTTCCCCGCACGATTTATATTTATTTCTATTTTTTCAACAATTCAAAATTTAGAATTTAAAAAAATTCGCAACTCGCAAGAAAATTGTTGGATTTTTAAAAATCGAAATTATTTTGAAAGAATGATGTTTCCTAAACTAAATAAAATTTTTGTAGAATTTTCCCCGCACGATTTATATTTATTTCTATTTTTTCAACAATTCAAAATTTAGAATTTAAAAAAATTCGCAACTCGCAAGAAAATTGTTGGATTTTTAAAATCCAAAATTATTTTGAAAGAATGATATTTTCTGAACTAAATAAAATGTTTTGTAGAATTTTCCCCGCGCGATTTATATTTATTTCAATTTTTTTCGCTATAAATTCGACAATTTAAAATTTAGAATTTTAAAAAATTCGCAACTCGCAAGAAAATTATTGGATTTTTAAAATCCAAAATTATTTGGAAAGAACGATGTTTCCTGAACTAAATAAAATTTTTGTAGAATTTTCCCCGCGCGATTTATATTTATTTCAATTTTTTTTGTTGGAAATTCGACAATTCAAAATTTAGAATTTTAAAAAATTCGCAACTCGCAAGAAAATTGTTGGATTTTTAAAAAACAAAATTATTTTGAAAGAATGATGTTTCCTAAACTAAATAAAATTTTTGTAGAATTTTCCCCGCACGATTTATATTTATTTCTATTTTTTCAACAATTCAAAATTTAGAATTTAAAAAAATTCGCAACTCGCAAGAAAATTGTTGGATTTTTAAAAATCGAAATTATTTTGAAAGAATGATGTTTCCTAAACTAAATAAAATTTTTGTAGAATTTTCCCCGCACGATTTATATTTATTTCTATTTTTTCAACAATTTAAAATTAAGAATTTAAAAAAAATTCGCAACTCGCAAGAAAATTGTTGGATTTTTAAAAATCGAAATTATTTTGAAAGAATTATGTTTCGTTAACTAAAAGAAATTTTTGTAGAATTTTCCCCGCACGATTTATATTTATTTCAATTTTTTCAACAATTCATCAAAATTTAGAATTTTAAAAAAATTCGCAACTTGCAAGAAAATTGTTGGATTTTCAAAAATCGAAATTATTTTGAAAGAATGATGTTTCGTAAACTAAATGAAATTTTTGTAGAATTTTCCCCGCACGATTTATATTTATTTATATTTTTTCAACAATTCAAAATTTAGAATTTTAAAAAATTCGCAATTTGCAAGAAAATTGTTGGATTTTCAAAAATCGAAATTATTTTGAAAGAATGATGTTTCCTAAACTAAATAAAACCCTGTATAAGAGTTCCTTCCAACAAATAACATTTCCATAACTTCATTAACCATAAAAAGAATCAACAGATGGCGCCCCTTTAAACCTCCAGGGACGGTCTTTACTACCTGCAGGCAACCCCAAAACACAGCCACCGACATCCCCATTTAAAGGTGGATCATCCCGCTCCCCCGCTTCTCCAAAAATAAATAAAACGAATCGAAACCGAACACTCGTTCATTTCCCATTAACCCTCGCCGATGTATAGAGGAGATTGTTTACGGTAAATCTCCGCCGACGAGGAAACAACAACATCCAACGGAGGAGGATATTGCGACTGGATAAAGTTGGCCCTTCGAACCGGATCGAGTGCGCGGCGAAAGGCAAGAAGGGAAAACATTAAAGCCTGATTGCGTTGATGTGTACCCGGCAGACTGCAGGGCACTTGAAACGGGACTTTTCCTTTGGAAGTGTTCGAGTGTTATTTTTTTTTTCGTTGGGCGCGGGAGGGGCTGTAACATCCGAAAGGATGAAAGGAGCGCAGGGGATTGTGTAGGGTCAACAAAGCGATTTTTTAAATATTTCCTTCAACTGTAATTGTTTATTTTATAAATATAATGGTATTTACATTATTTGTTTTTGTAAATTTAATAATTTTTTAATAGAGATATGGATTTTTAAAGATTTTCGTTTTAATTTTTTTGAGCACTTGAATGAAAACATCGCAGAAAATAATATGAAATGAGTAGAAAACATTCCTTAAAACAATATCCTCAATGGTCGAAGAATCGCTTATTCAAAATTAATTTGGTTTTTGTAAATACAACAATTTTTAATGGAGATATAGATTATTGAAAATTTTAATTTTATTTTTTCGAGCACTTGAATGAAAACATCGCAGAAAAAATATAAAACGCGCAGACAAAATTCCATAAAAAAATATCGAAGTATCGCTTATTCAAAATCAATTAAGTTTTTAATAGAGATTTTTTCAATTTTTTTTTATTTTCGATCACATCGAGTTTGTGGTTCTTTTTGATTTTTTTTTCAAATTTCAAACACTCAAGCAAAGAAAATAAAAGAAAAATAAAAAACGTATTAATTAAATTCTACAAAAATTAAATAAAATTCACAAATCATTGCTTATTCAAATAAAGTACAGTTTTTAAAAATCTAATAATTATTTTGCGAGTTGTGAATTTTTTAATTTTTTTTTCAAATTGTGGAACACTCGAGCAACAAAAATGAAAGAAAAATATAAAACGTATAAAATTCTACAAAAATTTAATTAAATTCTCAAATCATTGCTTATTCAAATAAAGTACATCTTTTGAAAATCTAATAATCAGTAGTAGTAAACAATGTGTTATTAGGGCTATCGACTAATAATCATTTTGTGAGTTGTGAATTTTTGATTTTTTTTTTCAAATTGTGGATCACTCGAGCAAAAAAAATGAAAGAAAAATATAAAACGTATTGATTAAATTCTACAAAAATTAAATTAAATTCACAAATCATTGCTTATTCAAATAAAGTACAGTTTTTGAAAATCTAATAATTATTTTGCGAGTTGTGAATTTTTGAATATTTTTTTCAAATTGTGGAACACTCGAGCAAAAAAAAATGAAAGAAAAATATAAAACGTATTGATTAAATTCTACAAAAATTAAATTAAATTCACAAATCATTGCTTATTCAAATAAAGTACAGTTTTTGAAAATCTAATAATTATTTTGCGAGTTGTGAATTTTTGATTTTTTTTTTCAAATTGTGGAACACTCGAGCAACAAAAATGAAAGAAAAATATAAAACGTATAAAATTCTACAAAAATTTAATTAAATTCTCAAATCATTGCTTATTTAAATAAAGTACATCTTTTGAAAATCTAATAATCAGTAGTAGTAAACAATGTTTTATTAGGGCTATCGACTAATAATCATTTTGTGAGTTGTGAATTTTTGATTTTTTTTTTCAAATTGTGGATCACTCGAGCAAAAAAAATGAAAGAAAAATATAAAACGTATTGATTAAATTCTACAAAAATTAAATTAAATTCACAAATCATTGCTTATTCAAATTAAGTATAGTTTTTGAAAATCTAATAATTATTTTGCGAGTTGTGAATTTTTGATTTTTTTTTTGAAATTGTGGGACACTCGAGCATAAAAAATGAAAGAAAAATATAAAACGTATTGATTAAATTCTACAAAAATTAAATTAAATTCACAAATCATTGCTTATTCAAATAAAGTACAGTTTTTGAAAATCTAATAATTCTTTTGCGAGTTGTGAATTTTTGAATTTTTTTTTCAAATTGTGGGACACTCGAGCAAAAAAAAATGAAATAAAAATATAAAACGTATTGATTAAATTCTACAAAAATTAAATTAAATTCACAAATCATTGCTTATTCAAATAAAGTACAGTTTTTGAAAATCTAATAATTATTTTGCGAGTTGTGAATTTTTGAATTTTTTTTTTCAATTTGTAGAACACTCGAGCAAAAAAAATGAAAGAAAAATATAAAACGTATTGATTAAATTCACAGATACGTGAAATATCGCCCATCTCTAGTAAACACCCACTTCCGGTGTACGAAATTTTACCAAAAGCTTTTCAGTTCTTCGGATTATCAAATAAGACTTATATTCAAAGTTTCATATCAATTGCTCTATTTTTACAGTTTTTGCTATTTTGGTGAAATTTTAGTTGTCGCGATTGGCAGTACTTAAACGTGACAGGAGTCGACGTCAAAAAGTAAAATTTATATTAACGATAATTCATGGGATAATTGGAACCTTCCAATGCGTTAGATACTGAAAATGTTTGGGGAGTTCACCACCAGTACTACTAAGGTTAAAGAAACGGAGGCGTAATATTGTTCAACGCAAACAAGCAAAAAAAACATCACCACGGTTACCCAGTAAACATCAAAAACCCATCATCCGACAGTCATTCAAAAATTTTCGTTCCATCCTCATCTCCTCGTTCGTTCCATCCACCACACCACCACCACCAATCATGAAGAAAGCAGCGAAACACGCGAAACCCACCAAACGCGACTACGAGGAACTGAAACGTTGGTGCATCAAGAGTTCGAAGCCCAAACTGATCCCGCAACCCCCTCCGCCCGCCGCCCGGGAAAAAGCGCCGCTCTGGAAGCTGAAGCCGCGCATCGAGGTCTTGTCCACTCCGAGAGGTTTGTCTCCTTTGAACTTTCCCTCTCGCTTCCAAACGGCCGAGAGGAATAACAGCACGACAAGCCTGACGAACCAAGCCAGCAACTTCGACGTGACCGAGCCGCATCCAAAAACGAGGAATATTTACCTGAATCCGGAAGGTCGCATGACCGCCACGTCAGATGGCGGCAGTGTGGAAAGGTTGTCGGAAAGAAAGTTTGGATTCAATTTGGGGAATAAAATTTGGTAATTGGTGAAGTTTTTTTTTTTGTATACATTCACTGTTTGAAGGATTAGCGGCAGAAATAACCTCTTTGGTGGTGAAGTGAAATGGGGTGTTAAATGTGAATATTCCTGGACGGCTATAAAGCGGAGAATATAAATAGTTTTATAACCGTGCAGTAAATGTTCGCGAATGGCACATCGAGTATTTACAGTTTCACAGTGTAATAATATTTACGAATTATGACCCTCTAATCATTAAGTTGTACCGTTTCTTTCATCAGAAGAACGAGATAAATCGATTGGCGTTAAAAAATTTCATCCAGAAAAAAGTTGTAAAATTTTGAAAATTTTGAACGGCCATAGCGTCTAAACGAAGAATCCAAATTGAACGCGGTTTTCAAATCTGTGCTCCTCGTGTGCTAATTAGTCGGATTTAATTAAAATTGGCGATTAAATTTTTTTGACGAAAACCCGAAAAACTACCCAAGGGTGTCCCCCCTTTTTACTTTTTCGCAAAAATTGGCTTTGAAATAATTTCCTGAAGAAACCACCGGTTCGATTCGGGGTTTCTATACATCACTGGAAAGATCCCTTCAAGACGCCACGGAAAATGTACTTTCGCAAGAACAAATGTCAATTTGAAGCCCGTGACGCGTCAGCAAAGAAAACTTGAAAATCGAAAAAATCACAAAATTATTATATTTTTTTATTAAACTACATCTTACCTAGTGTTAAGTCTAAAACTAATCAAGAAGTATTCTTAACATCTCTGCACCTTCATTACATCCAGATACTTCAGTGCACCATTTATTATTACTAATTACTAATTGCTAATTACAAAAAACGCATCAACACACAACGGAATTATTTCGTATATATCCTAAATTCGTAAATTATAAAAACGGATTAATTTTCCTAGCTAGCATCGCCTTCGCGATTTCTTCCTCGTCCTCCTCGTGATCCTGAAGTCGAAATTGAAGGAGTTATCTTCGTTTTTAAAGTGGTGCACCAAGTTTTTCGAAATGAAGACACAATTTCTACCCTCGACGAGGGTGGAAGAGTATCTCATCTGTATTTTCGTTTCGATTGGATGCGTGAGGGTGACCTCTTGGATAAACTGGCACGCCCTCTCCGGTGGCCCGAAATACTGGGTGGCTATCCAAGCTCCACCGCTGCCATCCAAATCATTACCTAAAAAAAAAATCCCTACATTAGTTATTCGGTAATTCCCGGCGCATTCACCATTTCCGCGCGCGCCTGTTTAAATTTATTTATTGTTAGATTTGCTTATGTAATGTATAGTAATTTTTTCACCAAAGCATTCTTGAATTATTATTAAATGATTTTGAGAAGTTTCAAGTCAATAGCAATTATTTTTGTATTTTTTTTTTCGCGTCAACAAAATGATTACAATTTTTCATAAATTTCCATCGTGTTTGCATGAAATATCGCAAACGCTATTAACGGAATGTACTGTAATTTTTCACCACATCGTTCTTGAATAAACATTGAGTGATTTTAACAAGTTTCAAGTGAGTAGTAATTTTTTTTGTATTTTTTTTTCGCGTCAACAAAATGATTGCAATTTTTCATAAATTTCTATCGTGTTTGCGTGAAATATCGCAAACGCTATTAACGGAATGTACTGTAATTTTTCACCACATCATTCCTAAGTTAATTTTGAGTGATTTTGAGAAATTTCAAGTCAGTAGCATTTGTTTTTGTATTTTTTTTTCACGTCAACAAAATGAATACATTTTTTCATAAATTTCCATCGTGTTTGCATGAAATATCGCAAAAGCTATTAACGGAATGTACTATAATTTTTCACCACATCATTCCTAAGTTAATTTTGAGTGATTTTGAGAAATTTCAAGTCAGTAGCAATTGTTTTTGTATTTTTTTTTTCGCTTCAACAAAATGATTACAATTTTTCATAAATTTCCATCGCGTTTGCATGAAATATCGCAAAAGCTATTAACGGAATGTACTATAATTTTTCACCACATCATTCCTAAGTTAATATTGAGTGATTTTGAGAAATTTCAAGTCAGTAGCAATTGTTTTTGTATTTTTTTTTTCGCTTCAACAAAATGACTACAATTTTTCATAAATTTCCATCGCGTTTGCATGAAATATCGCAAAAGCTATTAACGGAATGTACTGTAATTTTTCACCACATCATTCCTAAGTTAATTTTGAGTGATTTTGAGAAATTTCAAGTCAGTAGCATTTGTTTTTGTATTTTTTTTTCACGTCAACAAAATGAATACATTTTTTCATAAATTTCCATCGCGTTTGCATGAAATATCGCAAAAGCTATTAACGGAATGTACTGTAATTTTTCACCACATCATTCCTAAGTTAATTTTGAGTGATTTTGAGAAATTTCAAGTCAGTAGCAATTGTTTTTGTATTTTTTTTTCGCTTCAACAAAATGACTACAATTTTTCATAAATTTCCATCGCGTTTGCATGAAATATCGCAAACGTTATTAACGGAATGTACTGTAATTTTTCACCACATCATTCCTAAGTTAATTTTGAGTGATTTTGAGAAATTTCAAGTCAGTAGCAATTGTTTTTGTATTTTTTTTTTCGCTTCAACAAAATGACTACAATTTTTCATAAATTTCCATCGCGTTTGCATGAAATATCGCAAAAGCTATTAACGGAATGTACTGTAATTTTTCACCACATCATTCCTAAGTTAATTTTGAGTGATTTTGAGAAATTTCAAGTCAGTAGCATTTGTTTTTGTATTTTTTTTTCACGTCAACAAAATGAATACATTTTTTCATAAATTTCCATCGCGTTTGCATGAAATATCGCAAAAGCTATTAACGGAATGTACTGTAATTTTTCACCACATCATTCCTAAGTTAATTTTGAGTGATTTTGAGAAATTTCAAGTCAGTAGCATTTGTTTTTGTATTTTTTTTTTCACGTCAACAAAATGATTACATTTTTTCATAAATTTCCATTGTGTTTGCATGAAATATCGCAAACGCTATTAACGGAATGTACTGTAATTTTTCACCACATCATTCCTAAGTTAATTTTGAGTGATTTTGAGAAATTTCAAGTCAGTAGCAATTGTTTTTGTATTTTTTTTTCGCTTCAACAAAATGACTACAATTTTTCATAAATTTCCATCGCGTTTGCATGAAATATCGCAAACGTTATTAACGGAATGTACTGTAATTTTTCACCACATCATTCCTAAGTTAATTTTGAGTGATTTTGAGAAATTTCAAGTCAGTAGCATTTGTTTTTGTATTTTTTTTTCACGTCAACAAAATGAATACATTTTTTCATAAATTTCCATCGCGTTTGCATGAAATATCGCAAAAGCTATTAACGGAATGTACTGTAATTTTTCACCACATCATTCCTAAGTTAATTTTGAGTGATTTTGAGAAATTTCAAGTCAGTAGCATTTGTTTTTGTATTTTTTTTTTCACGTCAACAAAATGATTACATTTTTTCATAAATTTCCATTGTGTTTGCATGAAATATCGCAAACGCTATTAACGGAATGTACTGTAATTTTTCACCACATCATTCCTAAGTTAATTTTGAGTGATTTTGAGAAATTTCAAGTCAGTAGCAATTGTTTTTGTATTTTTTTTTTCGCTTCAACAAAATGACTACAATTTTTCATAAATTTCCATCGCGTTTGCATGAAATATCGCAAAAGCTATTAACGGAATGTACTGTAATTTTTCACCACATCATTCCTAAGTTAATTTTGAGTGATTTTGAGAAATTTCAAGTCAGTAGCATTTGTTTTTGTATTTTTTTTTCACGTCAACAAAATGAATACATTTTTTCATAAATTTCCATCGTGTTTGCATGAAATATCGCAAAAGCTATTAACGGAATGTACTATAATTTTTCACCACATCATTCCTAAGTTAATTTTGAGTGATTTTGAGAAATTTCAAGTCAGTAGCAATTGTTTTTGTATTTTTTTTTTCGCTTCAACAAAATGATTACAATTTTTCATAAATTTCCATCGCGTTTGCATGAAATATCGCAAAAGCTATTAACGGAATGTACTGTAATTTTTCACCAAATCATTCCTAAGTTAATATTGAGTGATTTTGAGAAATTTCAAGTCAGTAGCAATTGTTTTTGTATTTTTTTTTTCGCTTCAACAAAATGACTACAATTTTTCATAAATTTCCATCGCGTTTGCATGAAATATCGCAAAAGCTATTAACGGAATGTACTGTAATTTTTCACCACATCATTCCTAAGTTAATTTTGAGTGATTTTGAGAAATTTCAAGTCAGTAGCATTTGTTTTTGTATTTTTTTTTCACGTCAACAAAATGAATACATTTTTTCATAAATTTCCATCGCGTTTGCATGAAATATCGCAAACGCTATTAACGGAATGTACTGTAATTTTTCACCACATCATTCCTAAGTTAATTTTGAGTGATTTTGAGAAATTTCAAGTCAGTAGCAATTGTTTTTGTATTTTTTTTTCGCTTCAACAAAATGACTACAATTTTTCATAAATTTCCATCGCGTTTGCATGAAATATCGCAAACGTTATTAACGGAATGTACTGTAATTTTTCACCACATCATTCCTAAGTTAATTTTGAGTGATTTTGAGAAATTTCAAGTCAGTAGCAATTGTTTTTGTATTTTTTTTTTCGCTTCAACAAAATGACTACAATTTTTCATAAATTTCCATCGCGTTTGCATGAAATATCGCAAAAGCTATTAACGGAATGTACTGTAATTTTTCACCACATCATTCCTAAGTTAATTTTGAGTGATTTTGAGAAATTTCAAGTCAGTAGCATTTGTTTTTGTATTTTTTTTTCACGTCAACAAAATGAATACATTTTTTCATAAATTTCCATCGCGTTTGCATGAAATATCGCAAAAGCTATTAACGGAATGTACTGTAATTTTTCACCACATCATTCCTAAGTTAATTTTGAGTGATTTTGAGAAATTTCAAGTCAGTAGCAATTGTTTTTGTATTTTTTTTTCGCTTCAACAAAATGACTACAATTTTTCATAAATTTCCATCGCGTTTGCATGAAATATCGCAAACGTTATTAACGGAATGTACTGTAATTTTTCACCACATCATTCCTAAGTTAATTTTGAGTGATTTTGAGAAATTTCAAGTCAGTAGCATTTGTTTTTGTATTTTTTTTTCACGTCAACAAAATGAATACATTTTTTCATAAATTTCCATCGCGTTTGCATGAAATATCGCAAAAGCTATTAACGGAATGTACTGTAATTTTTCACCACATCATTCCTAAGTTAATTTTGAGTGATTTTGAGAAATTTCAAGTCAGTAGCATTTGTTTTTGTATTTTTTTTTTCACGTCAACAAAATGATTACATTTTTTCATAAATTTCCATTGTGTTTGCATGAAATATCGCAAACGCTATTAACGGAATGTACTGTAATTTTTCACCACATCATTCCTAAGTTAATTTTGAGTGATTTTGAGAAATTTCAAGTCAGTAGCATTTGTTTTTGTATTTTTTTTTTCACGTCAACAAAATGATTACATTTTTTCATAAATTTCCATTGTGTTTGCATGAAATATCGCAAACGCTATTAACGGAATGTACTGTAATTTTTCACCACATCATTCCTAAGTTAATTTTGAGTGATTTTGAGAAATTTCAAGTCAGTAGCAATTGTTTTTGTATTTTTTTTTCGCTTCAACAAAATGACTACAATTTTTCATAAATTTCCATCGCGTTTGCATGAAATATCGCAAACGTTATTAACGGAATGTACTGTAATTTTTCACCACATCATTCCTAAGTTAATTTTGAGTGATTTTGAGAAATTTCAAGTCAGTAGCATTTGTTTTTGTATTTTTTTTTCACGTCAACAAAATGAATACATTTTTTCATAAATTTCCATCGCGTTTGCATGAAATATCGCAAAAGCTATTAACGGAATGTACTGTAATTTTTCACCACATCATTCCTAAGTTAATTTTGAGTGATTTTGAGAAATTTCAAGTCAGTAGCATTTGTTTTTGTATTTTTTTTTTCACGTCAACAAAATGATTACATTTTTTCATAAATTTCCATTGTGTTTGCATGAAATATCGCAAACGCTATTAACGGAATGTACTGTAATTTTTCACCACATCATTCCTAAGTTAATTTTGAGTGATTTTGAGAAATTTCAAGTCAGTAGCATTTGTTTTTGTATTTTTTTTTCACGTCAACAAAATGAATACATTTTTTCATAAATTTCCATCGCGTTTGCATGAAATATCGCAAAAGCTATTAACGGAATGTACTGTAATTTTTCACCACATCATTCCTAAGTTAATTTTGAGTGATTTTGAGAAATTTCAAGTCAGTAGCATTTGTTTTTGTATTTTTTTTTTCACGTCAACAAAATGATTACATTTTTTCATAAATTTCCATTGTGTTTGCATGAAATATCGCAAACGCTATTAACGGAATGTACTGTAATTTTTCACCACATCATTCCTAAGTTAATTTTGAGTGATTTTGAGAAATTTCAAGTCAGTAGCAATTGTTTTTGTATTTTTTTTTTCGCTTCAACAAAATGACTACAATTTTTCATAAATTTCCATCGCGTTTGCATGAAATATCGCAAAAGCTATTAACGGAATGTACTGTAATTTTTCACCACATCATTCCTAAGTTAATTTTGAGTGATTTTGAGAAATTTCAAGTCAGTAGCATTTGTTTTTGTATTTTTTTTTCACGTCAACAAAATGAATACATTTTTTCATAAATTTCCATCGTGTTTGCATGAAATATCGCAAAAGCTATTAACGGAATGTACTATAATTTTTCACCACATCATTCCTAAGTTAATTTTGAGTGATTTTGAGAAATTTCAAGTCAGTAGCAATTGTTTTTGTATTTTTTTTTTCGCTTCAACAAAATGATTACAATTTTTCATAAATTTCCATCGCGTTTGCATGAAATATCGCAAAAGCTATTAACGGAATGTACTGTAATTTTTCACCAAATCATTCCTAAGTTAATATTGAGTGATTTTGAGAAATTTCAAGTCAGTAGCAATTGTTTTTGTATTTTTTTTTTCGCTTCAACAAAATGACTACAATTTTTCATAAATTTCCATCGCGTTTGCATGAAATATCGCAAAAGCTATTAACGGAATGTACTGTAATTTTTCACCACATCATTCCTAAGTTAATTTTGAGTGATTTTGAGAAATTTCAAGTCAGTAGCATTTGTTTTTGTATTTTTTTTTCACGTCAACAAAATGAATACATTTTTTCATAAATTTCCATCGCGTTTGCATGAAATATCGCAAACGCTATTAACGGAATGTACTGTAATTTTTCACCACATCATTCCTAAGTTAATTTTGAGTGATTTTGAGAAATTTCAAGTCAGTAGCAATTGTTTTTGTATTTTTTTTTCGCTTCAACAAAATGACTACAATTTTTCATAAATTTCCATCGCGTTTGCATGAAATATCGCAAACGTTATTAACGGAATGTACTGTAATTTTTCACCACATCATTCCTAAGTTAATTTTGAGTGATTTTGAGAAATTTCAAGTCAGTAGCAATTGTTTTTGTATTTTTTTTTTCGCTTCAACAAAATGACTACAATTTTTCATAAATTTCCATCGCGTTTGCATGAAATATCGCAAAAGCTATTAACGGAATGTACTGTAATTTTTCACCACATCATTCCTAAGTTAATTTTGAGTGATTTTGAGAAATTTCAAGTCAGTAGCATTTGTTTTTGTATTTTTTTTTCACGTCAACAAAATGAATACATTTTTTCATAAATTTCCATCGCGTTTGCATGAAATATCGCAAAAGCTATTAACGGAATGTACTGTAATTTTTCACCACATCATTCCTAAGTTAATTTTGAGTGATTTTGAGAAATTTCAAGTCAGTAGCATTTGTTTTTGTATTTTTTTTTTCACGTCAACAAAATGATTACATTTTTTCATAAATTTCCATTGTGTTTGCATGAAATATCGCAAACGCTATTAACGGAATGTACTGTAATTTTTCACCACATCATTCCTAAGTTAATTTTGAGTGATTTTGAGAAATTTCAAGTCAGTAGCAATTGTTTTTGTATTTTTTTTTCGCTTCAACAAAATGACTACAATTTTTCATAAATTTCCATCGCGTTTGCATGAAATATCGCAAACGTTATTAACGGAATGTACTGTAATTTTTCACCACATCATTCCTAAGTTAATTTTGAGTGATTTTGAGAAATTTCAAGTCAGTAGCATTTGTTTTTGTATTTTTTTTTCACGTCAACAAAATGAATACATTTTTTCATAAATTTCCATCGCGTTTGCATGAAATATCGCAAAAGCTATTAACGGAATGTACTGTAATTTTTCACCACATCATTCCTAAGTTAATTTTGAGTGATTTTGAGAAATTTCAAGTCAGTAGCATTTGTTTTTGTATTTTTTTTTTCACGTCAACAAAATGATTACATTTTTTCATAAATTTCCATTGTGTTTGCATGAAATATCGCAAACGCTATTAACGGAATGTACTGTAATTTTTCACCACATCATTCCTAAGTTAATTTTGAGTGATTTTGAGAAATTTCAAGTCAGTAGCATTTGTTTTTGTATTTTTTTTTCACGTCAACAAAATGAATACATTTTTTCATAAATTTCCATCGCGTTTGCATGAAATATCGCAAAAGCTATTAACGGAATGTACTGTAATTTTTCACCACATCATTCCTAAGTTAATTTTGAGTGATTTTGAGAAATTTCAAGTCAGTAGCATTTGTTTTTGTATTTTTTTTTTCACGTCAACAAAATGATTACATTTTTTCATAAATTTCCATTGTGTTTGCATGAAATATCGCAAACGCTATTAACGGAATGTACTGTAATTTTTCACCACATCATTCCTAAGTTAATTTTGAGTGATTTTGAGAAATTTCAAGTCAGTAGCAATTGTTTTTGTATTTTTTTTTTCGCTTCAACAAAATGACTACAATTTTTCATAAATTTCCATCGCGTTTGCATGAAATATCGCAAAAGCTATTAACGGAATGTACTGTAATTTTTCACCACATCATTCCTAAGTTAATTTTGAGTGATTTTGAGAAATTTCAAGTCAGTAGCATTTGTTTTTGTATTTTTTTTTCACGTCAACAAAATGAATACATTTTTTCATAAATTTCCATCGCGTTTGCATGAAATATCGCAAAAGCTATTAACGGAATGTACTGTAATTTTTCACCACATCATTCCTAAGTTAATTTTGAGTGATTTTGAGAAATTTCAAGTCAGTAGCAATTGTTTTTGTATTTTTTTTTCGCTTCAACAAAATGACTACAATTTTTCATAAATTTCCATCGCGTTTGCATGAAATATCGCAAACGTTATTAACGGAATGTACTGTAATTTTTCACCACATCATTCCTAAGTTAATTTTGAGTGATTTTGAGAAATTTCAAGTCAGTAGCAATTGTTTTTGTATTTTTTTTTTCGCTTCAACAAAATGACTACAATTTTTCATAAATTTCCATCGCGTTTGCATGAAATATCGCAAAAGCTATTAACGGAATGTACTGTAATTTTTCACCACATCATTCCTAAGTTAATTTTGAGTGATTTTGAGAAATTTCAAGTCAGTAGCATTTGTTTTTGTATTTTTTTTTCACGTCAACAAAATGAATACATTTTTTCATAAATTTCCATCGCGTTTGCATGAAATATCGCAAAAGCTATTAACGGAATGTACTGTAATTTTTCACCACATCATTCCTAAGTTAATTTTGAGTGATTTTGAGAAATTTCAAGTCAGTAGCATTTGTTTTTGTATTTTTTTTTTCACGTCAACAAAATGATTACATTTTTTCATAAATTTCCATTGTGTTTGCATGAAATATCGCAAACGCTATTAACGGAATGTACTGTAATTTTTCACCACATCATTCCTAAGTTAATTTTGAGTGATTTTGAGAAATTTCAAGTCAGTAGCAATTGTTTTTGTATTTTTTTTTCGCTTCAACAAAATGACTACAATTTTTCATAAATTTCCATCGCGTTTGCATGAAATATCGCAAACGTTATTAACGGAATGTACTGTAATTTTTCACCACATCATTCCTAAGTTAATTTTGAGTGATTTTGAGAAATTTCAAGTCAGTAGCATTTGTTTTTGTATTTTTTTTTCACGTCAACAAAATGAATACATTTTTTCATAAATTTCCATCGCGTTTGCATGAAATATCGCAAAAGCTATTAACGGAATGTACTGTAATTTTTCACCACATCATTCCTAAGTTAATTTTGAGTGATTTTGAGAAATTTCAAGTCAGTAGCATTTGTTTTTGTATTTTTTTTTTCACGTCAACAAAATGATTACATTTTTTCATAAATTTCCATTGTGTTTGCATGAAATATCGCAAACGCTATTAACGGAATGTACTGTAATTTTTCACCACATCATTCCTAAGTTAATTTTGAGTGATTTTGAGAAATTTCAAGTCAGTAGCAATTGTTTTTGTATTTTTTTTTTCGCTTCAACAAAATGACTACAATTTTTCATAAATTTCCATCGCGTTTGCATGAAATATCGCAAAAGCTATTAACGGAATGTACTGTAATTTTTCACCACATCATTCCTAAGTTAATTTTGAGTGATTTTGAGAAATTTCAAGTCAGTAGCATTTGTTTTTGTATTTTTTTTTCACGTCAACAAAATGAATACATTTTTTCATAAATTTCCATCGTGTTTGCATGAAATATCGCAAAAGCTATTAACGGAATGTACTATAATTTTTCACCACATCATTCCTAAGTTAATTTTGAGTGATTTTGAGAAATTTCAAGTCAGTAGCAATTGTTTTTGTATTTTTTTTTTCGCTTCAACAAAATGATTACAATTTTTCATAAATTTCCATCGCGTTTGCATGAAATATCGCAAAAGCTATTAACGGAATGTACTGTAATTTTTCACCAAATCATTCCTAAGTTAATATTGAGTGATTTTGAGAAATTTCAAGTCAGTAGCAATTGTTTTTGTATTTTTTTTTTCGCTTCAACAAAATGACTACAATTTTTCATAAATTTCCATCGCGTTTGCATGAAATATCGCAAAAGCTATTAACGGAATGTACTGTAATTTTTCACCACATCATTCCTAAGTTAATTTTGAGTGATTTTGAGAAATTTCAAGTCAGTAGCATTTGTTTTTGTATTTTTTTTTCACGTCAACAAAATGAATACATTTTTTCATAAATTTCCATCGCGTTTGCATGAAATATCGCAAACGCTATTAACGGAATGTACTGTAATTTTTCACCACATCATTCCTAAGTTAATTTTGAGTGATTTTGAGAAATTTCAAGTCAGTAGCAATTGTTTTTGTATTTTTTTTTCGCTTCAACAAAATGACTACAATTTTTCATAAATTTCCATCGCGTTTGCATGAAATATCGCAAACGTTATTAACGGAATGTACTGTAATTTTTCACCACATCATTCCTAAGTTAATTTTGAGTGATTTTGAGAAATTTCAAGTCAGTAGCAATTGTTTTTGTATTTTTTTTTTCGCTTCAACAAAATGACTACAATTTTTCATAAATTTCCATCGCGTTTGCATGAAATATCGCAAAAGCTATTAACGGAATGTACTGTAATTTTTCACCACATCATTCCTAAGTTAATTTTGAGTGATTTTGAGAAATTTCAAGTCAGTAGCATTTGTTTTTGTATTTTTTTTTCACGTCAACAAAATGAATACATTTTTTCATAAATTTCCATCGCGTTTGCATGAAATATCGCAAAAGCTATTAACGGAATGTACTGTAATTTTTCACCACATCATTCCTAAGTTAATTTTGAGTGATTTTGAGAAATTTCAAGTCAGTAGCAATTGTTTTTGTATTTTTTTTTCGCTTCAACAAAATGACTACAATTTTTCATAAATTTCCATCGCGTTTGCATGAAATATCGCAAACGTTATTAACGGAATGTACTGTAATTTTTCACCACATCATTCCTAAGTTAATTTTGAGTGATTTTGAGAAATTTCAAGTCAGTAGCATTTGTTTTTGTATTTTTTTTTCACGTCAACAAAATGAATACATTTTTTCATAAATTTCCATCGCGTTTGCATGAAATATCGCAAAAGCTATTAACGGAATGTACTGTAATTTTTCACCACATCATTCCTAAGTTAATTTTGAGTGATTTTGAGAAATTTCAAGTCAGTAGCATTTGTTTTTGTATTTTTTTTTTCACGTCAACAAAATGATTACATTTTTTCATAAATTTCCATTGTGTTTGCATGAAATATCGCAAACGCTATTAACGGAATGTACTGTAATTTTTCACCACATCATTCCTAAGTTAATTTTGAGTGATTTTGAGAAATTTCAAGTCAGTAGCATTTGTTTTTGTATTTTTTTTTTCACGTCAACAAAATGATTACATTTTTTCATAAATTTCCATTGTGTTTGCATGAAATATCGCAAACGCTATTAACGGAATGTACTGTAATTTTTCACCACATCATTCCTAAGTTAATTTTGAGTGATTTTGAGAAATTTCAAGTCAGTAGCAATTGTTTTTGTATTTTTTTTTCGCTTCAACAAAATGACTACAATTTTTCATAAATTTCCATCGCGTTTGCATGAAATATCGCAAACGTTATTAACGGAATGTACTGTAATTTTTCACCACATCATTCCTAAGTTAATTTTGAGTGATTTTGAGAAATTTCAAGTCAGTAGCATTTGTTTTTGTATTTTTTTTTCACGTCAACAAAATGAATACATTTTTTCATAAATTTCCATCGCGTTTGCATGAAATATCGCAAAAGCTATTAACGGAATGTACTGTAATTTTTCACCACATCATTCCTAAGTTAATTTTGAGTGATTTTGAGAAATTTCAAGTCAGTAGCATTTGTTTTTGTATTTTTTTTTTCACGTCAACAAAATGATTACATTTTTTCATAAATTTCCATTGTGTTTGCATGAAATATCGCAAACGCTATTAACGGAATGTACTGTAATTTTTCACCACATCATTCCTAAGTTAATTTTGAGTGATTTTGAGAAATTTCAAGTCAGTAGCATTTGTTTTTGTATTTTTTTTTCACGTCAACAAAATGAATACATTTTTTCATAAATTTCCATCGCGTTTGCATGAAATATCGCAAAAGCTATTAACGGAATGTACTGTAATTTTTCACCACATCATTCCTAAGTTAATTTTGAGTGATTTTGAGAAATTTCAAGTCAGTAGCATTTGTTTTTGTATTTTTTTTTTCACGTCAACAAAATGATTACATTTTTTCATAAATTTCCATTGTGTTTGCATGAAATATCGCAAACGCTATTAACGGAATGTACTGTAATTTTTCACCACATCATTCCTAAGTTAATTTTGAGTGATTTTGAGAAATTTCAAGTCAGTAGCAATTGTTTTTGTATTTTTTTTTTCGCTTCAACAAAATGACTACAATTTTTCATAAATTTCCATCGCGTTTGCATGAAATATCGCAAAAGCTATTAACGGAATGTACTGTAATTTTTCACCACATCATTCCTAAGTTAATTTTGAGTGATTTTGAGAAATTTCAAGTCAGTAGCATTTGTTTTTGTATTTTTTTTTCACGTCAACAAAATGAATACATTTTTTCATAAATTTCCATCGTGTTTGCATGAAATATCGCAAAAGCTATTAACGGAATGTACTATAATTTTTCACCACATCATTCCTAAGTTAATTTTGAGTGATTTTGAGAAATTTCAAGTCAGTAGCAATTGTTTTTGTATTTTTTTTTTCGCTTCAACAAAATGATTACAATTTTTCATAAATTTCCATCGCGTTTGCATGAAATATCGCAAAAGCTATTAACGGAATGTACTGTAATTTTTCACCAAATCATTCCTAAGTTAATATTGAGTGATTTTGAGAAATTTCAAGTCAGTAGCAATTGTTTTTGTATTTTTTTTTTCGCTTCAACAAAATGACTACAATTTTTCATAAATTTCCATCGCGTTTGCATGAAATATCGCAAAAGCTATTAACGGAATGTACTGTAATTTTTCACCACATCATTCCTAAGTTAATTTTGAGTGATTTTGAGAAATTTCAAGTCAGTAGCATTTGTTTTTGTATTTTTTTTTCACGTCAACAAAATGAATACATTTTTTCATAAATTTCCATCGCGTTTGCATGAAATATCGCAAACGCTATTAACGGAATGTACTGTAATTTTTCACCACATCATTCCTAAGTTAATTTTGAGTGATTTTGAGAAATTTCAAGTCAGTAGCAATTGTTTTTGTATTTTTTTTTCGCTTCAACAAAATGACTACAATTTTTCATAAATTTCCATCGCGTTTGCATGAAATATCGCAAACGTTATTAACGGAATGTACTGTAATTTTTCACCACATCATTCCTAAGTTAATTTTGAGTGATTTTGAGAAATTTCAAGTCAGTAGCAATTGTTTTTGTATTTTTTTTTTCGCTTCAACAAAATGACTACAATTTTTCATAAATTTCCATCGCGTTTGCATGAAATATCGCAAAAGCTATTAACGGAATGTACTGTAATTTTTCACCACATCATTCCTAAGTTAATTTTGAGTGATTTTGAGAAATTTCAAGTCAGTAGCATTTGTTTTTGTATTTTTTTTTCACGTCAACAAAATGAATACATTTTTTCATAAATTTCCATCGCGTTTGCATGAAATATCGCAAAAGCTATTAACGGAATGTACTGTAATTTTTCACCACATCATTCCTAAGTTAATTTTGAGTGATTTTGAGAAATTTCAAGTCAGTAGCATTTGTTTTTGTATTTTTTTTTTCACGTCAACAAAATGATTACATTTTTTCATAAATTTCCATTGTGTTTGCATGAAATATCGCAAACGCTATTAACGGAATGTACTGTAATTTTTCACCACATCATTCCTAAGTTAATTTTGAGTGATTTTGAGAAATTTCAAGTCAGTAGCAATTGTTTTTGTATTTTTTTTTCGCTTCAACAAAATGACTACAATTTTTCATAAATTTCCATCGCGTTTGCATGAAATATCGCAAACGTTATTAACGGAATGTACTGTAATTTTTCACCACATCATTCCTAAGTTAATTTTGAGTGATTTTGAGAAATTTCAAGTCAGTAGCATTTGTTTTTGTATTTTTTTTTCACGTCAACAAAATGAATACATTTTTTCATAAATTTCCATCGCGTTTGCATGAAATATCGCAAAAGCTATTAACGGAATGTACTGTAATTTTTCACCACATCATTCCTAAGTTAATTTTGAGTGATTTTGAGAAATTTCAAGTCAGTAGCATTTGTTTTTGTATTTTTTTTTTCACGTCAACAAAATGATTACATTTTTTCATAAATTTCCATTGTGTTTGCATGAAATATCGCAAACGCTATTAACGGAATGTACTGTAATTTTTCACCACATCATTCCTAAGTTAATTTTGAGTGATTTTGAGAAATTTCAAGTCAGTAGCATTTGTTTTTGTATTTTTTTTTCACGTCAACAAAATGAATACATTTTTTCATAAATTTCCATCGCGTTTGCATGAAATATCGCAAAAGCTATTAACGGAATGTACTGTAATTTTTCACCACATCATTCCTAAGTTAATTTTGAGTGATTTTGAGAAATTTCAAGTCAGTAGCATTTGTTTTTGTATTTTTTTTTTCACGTCAACAAAATGATTACATTTTTTCATAAATTTCCATTGTGTTTGCATGAAATATCGCAAACGCTATTAACGGAATGTACTGTAATTTTTCACCACATCATTCCTAAGTTAATTTTGAGTGATTTTGAGAAATTTCAAGTCAGTAGCAATTGTTTTTGTATTTTTTTTTTCGCTTCAACAAAATGACTACAATTTTTCATAAATTTCCATCGCGTTTGCATGAAATATCGCAAAAGCTATTAACGGAATGTACTGTAATTTTTCACCACATCATTCCTAAGTTAATTTTGAGTGATTTTGAGAAATTTCAAGTCAGTAGCATTTGTTTTTGTATTTTTTTTTCACGTCAACAAAATGAATACATTTTTTCATAAATTTCCATCGTGTTTGCATGAAATATCGCAAAAGCTATTAACGGAATGTACTATAATTTTTCACCACATCATTCCTAAGTTAATTTTGAGTGATTTTGAGAAATTTCAAGTCAGTAGCAATTGTTTTTGTATTTTTTTTTTCGCTTCAACAAAATGATTACAATTTTTCATAAATTTCCATCGCGTTTGCATGAAATATCGCAAAAGCTATTAACGGAATGTACTGTAATTTTTCACCAAATCATTCCTAAGTTAATATTGAGTGATTTTGAGAAATTTCAAGTCAGTAGCAATTGTTTTTGTATTTTTTTTTTCGCTTCAACAAAATGACTACAATTTTTCATAAATTTCCATCGCGTTTGCATGAAATATCGCAAAAGCTATTAACGGAATGTACTGTAATTTTTCACCACATCATTCCTAAGTTAATTTTGAGTGATTTTGAGAAATTTCAAGTCAGTAGCATTTGTTTTTGTATTTTTTTTTCACGTCAACAAAATGAATACATTTTTTCATAAATTTCCATCGCGTTTGCATGAAATATCGCAAAAGCTATTAACGGAATGTACTGTAATTTTTCACCACATCATTCCTAAGTTAATTTTGAGTGATTTTGAGAAATTTCAAGTCAGTAGCAATTGTTTTTGTATTTTTTTTTCGCTTCAACAAAATGACTACAATTTTTCATAAATTTCCATCGCGTTTGCATGAAATATCGCAAACGTTATTAACGGAATGTACTGTAATTTTTCACCACATCATTCCTAAGTTAATTTTGAGTGATTTTGAGAAATTTCAAGTCAGTAGCAATTGTTTTTGTATTTTTTTTTTCGCTTCAACAAAATGACTACAATTTTTCATAAATTTCCATCGCGTTTGCATGAAATATCGCAAAAGCTATTAACGGAATGTACTGTAATTTTTCACCACATCATTCCTAAGTTAATTTTGAGTGATTTTGAGAAATTTCAAGTCAGTAGCATTTGTTTTTGTATTTTTTTTTCACGTCAACAAAATGAATACATTTTTTCATAAATTTCCATCGTGTTTGCATGAAATATCGCAAAAGCTATTAACGGAATGTACTATAATTTTTCACCACATCATTCCTAAGTTAATTTTGAGTGATTTTGAGAAATTTCAAGTCAGTAGCAATTGTTTTTGTATTTTTTTTTTCGCTTCAACAAAATGATTACAATTTTTCATAAATTTCCATCGCGTTTGCATGAAATATCGCAAAAGCTATTAACGGAATGTACTGTAATTTTTCACCAAATCATTCCTAAGTTAATATTGAGTGATTTTGAGAAATTTCAAGTCAGTAGCAATTGTTTTTGTATTTTTTTTTTCGCTTCAACAAAATGACTACAATTTTTCATAAATTTCCATCGCGTTTGCATGAAATATCGCAAAAGCTATTAACGGAATGTACTGTAATTTTTCACCACATCATTCCTAAGTTAATTTTGAGTGATTTTGAGAAATTTCAAGTCAGTAGCATTTGTTTTTGTATTTTTTTTTCACGTCAACAAAATGAATACATTTTTTCATAAATTTCCATCGCGTTTGCATGAAATATCGCAAAAGCTATTAACGGAATGTACTGTAATTTTTCACCACATCATTCCTAAGTTAATTTTGAGTGATTTTGAGAAATTTCAAGTCAGTAGCATTTGTTTTTGTATTTTTTTTTTCACGTCAACAAAATGATTACATTTTTTCATAAATTTCCATTGTGTTTGCATGAAATATCGCAAACGCTATTAACGGAATGTACTGTAATTTTTCACCACATCATTCCTAAGTTAATTTTGAGTGATTTTGAGAAATTTCAAGTCAGTAGCAATTGTTTTTGTATTTTTTTTTCGCTTCAACAAAATGACTACAATTTTTCATAAATTTCCATCGCGTTTGCATGAAATATCGCAAACGTTATTAACGGAATGTACTGTAATTTTTCACCACATCATTCCTAAGTTAATTTTGAGTGATTTTGAGAAATTTCAAGTCAGTAGCATTTGTTTTTGTATTTTTTTTTCACGTCAACAAAATGAATACATTTTTTCATAAATTTCCATCGCGTTTGCATGAAATATCGCAAAAGCTATTAACGGAATGTACTGTAATTTTTCACCACATCATTCCTAAGTTAATTTTGAGTGATTTTGAGAAATTTCAAGTCAGTAGCAATTGTTTTTGTATTTTTTTTTTCACGTCAACAAAATGATTACATTTTTTCATAAATTTCCATCGTGTTTGCATGAAATATCGCAAACGTTATTAACGGAATGTACTGTAATTTTTCACCACATCGTTCTTGAATAAACATTGAGTGATTTTAACAAGTTTCAAGTGAGTAGAAATTTTTTTTGTATTTTTTTTTTCGCGTCAACAAAATGATTGCAATTTTTCATAAATTTCCATCGCGTTTGCGTGAAATATCGCAAACGCTATTAACGGAATATACTGTAATTTTTCACCACATCGTTCTTGAATTAATTTTGAGTGATTTTGAGCAGTTTCAAGTCAATAGCAATTATTTTTATATTTTTTTTTCGCGTCAATAAAATGTTTACATTTTTTCATACATTTTTACTTCATTTTGAAACACCCTGTATAATACGTTTCTGGACTGAATTATTATTTACTTGTTTATTGACTTAATAATTCGTACCTTGGACACTCCAAAATATGTCGTTGTTCATCTGCATTCTCCAGAATGTGTATGAAAAGACTTTGCCGATTCGTGCGACGGAAGATCCGTATCTCGCCATGTACATGTCTTCACCACTTTCCCCTTTCTTCGGGTTATCCTGCAGGATCTCCATCCTGCCCTTGCTTCGTCTCTTCTGGCGTCTCTTGCCTATTTTGACGGATTTTCTCTGCGTTCGAGGATTTAATTTTCTATCAGCTTGATGTCTACTGGAAAAAAAAGTACAATTTTAATGTTTACAGATTTTTATAGAATCGTAATCCCAAATGAATTTTGAATAGAATTGAGTAATTTCAAACCGGTGGCAATTATTTTTATATTTTTTTTCAAGTCGTCGAAATTATTGTTTTTTTTTTCACAATTCCACTTTCGTTCAAATTTAATTATCTCAAAATTTAGGGATGAGGTGTTAATATATTTTTATAGAATTTTAATCCCAAATGAATTCTGAATCAAATTGTGTAATTTCAAGTCGGTGGCAATTGTTTTTATATTTTTTTCAAGTCGTCGAAATTATTGTATTTTTTTTTCACAATTCCACGCTCCGTTCAAATGGAATTGTCCCGAAATTTGCGGATGGAGTGTTTAGATTTTTACGGAATTTTGGATATCGGAAAAATTAAATTTAAAAAAGTAATATTTTGTAAACTGTTTTTATCATCTGCAGTCAAGCTTTAAATTCAGAAACGTGCGTCAATGGAAAAGCAAAATCTTTTCTGACTCAATCTCGAAGTTATTTTTATGTCATAAATGAAGTCGCAACGATGAATTCGGACGTGAAAGGCGTGCCAAAGCATATTTTTAAACTCGCGTAAGAATGAGCAATGCCGTTTTGTTCCCACGTGGAATTTAAAGAATGAGTGTGTTATAAAAAAAAAAAAATTCTCTTTACTATGTTTTCAGAGGCAGAGAATAGAAACTCTTCCAACATTCTGAAAATAATCCAAAATTTTATAATCTGTAGAAAACAAAAGCCGTAAAGACCTAGTTTTTCTTGAAATTTGAGGACAGCCAAAAAAAGAAAATTTAAATTTGTTGCAGAAAAAAATCAAAACACGATTTTTACAAGAAACAATAAACTTTTCTGGACGTACTCAAAATAGTCCAAAATTTTATATTCTATAGAAAACAAAAACCCTAAAGACCTAATTTTTTTGGAAATTTGAGTACAGCCAAAAAAAAAATTTAAATTTATTGCAGAAAAAATTCAAAACACGATTTTTACAATAGTTAACGCAGGCAGACAGTATAAGCTTTTCTGGAAGTACTCAAAGTAGTCCAAAATTTAATATTGTATAGAAAACAAAAGCCTTAAAAACCCAGTTTTTCTGGAAATTTGAGTAAAATCTGAAACTTTTTTTCTAAATTTGTTGCAGAAAAAATTCAAAACACGATTTTTACAATAGTTAACGCAGGCAGACACTATAAACTTTTCTGGAAGTACTCAAAGTAGTCCAAAATTTAATATTGTATAGAAAATAAAAGCCTTAAAAACCCAGTTTTTCTGGAAATTTGAGTAAAACCTAAATTTTTTTTTTAATTTGTTCCAGAAAAAATTCAAAACACGATTTTTACAATAGTTAACGCAGGCAGACACTATAAACTTTTCTGGAAGTACTCAAAGTATTGTATAGAAAACAAAAGCCTTAAAAACCTAGTTTTTCTGGAAATTTGAGTAAAACCTAAAATTTTTTTTTTTAGTTTGTTGCAGAAAAAATTCAAAACACGATTTTTACAATAGTTAACGTAGGCAGACACTATAAACTTTTCTAGAAGTACTCAAAGTAGTCCAAAATTTAATATTGTATAGAAAACTAAAGCCTTAAAAACCCAGTTTTTCTGGAAATTTGAGTAAAACCTGAAACTTTTTTTTTAAATTTGTTGCAGAAAAAATTCAAAACACTATTTTTACAATAGTTAACGCAGGCAGACACTATAAACTTTTCTGGAAGTACTCAAAGTATTGTATAGAAAACAAAAGCCTTAAAAACCTAGTTTTTCTGGAAATTTGAGTAAAACCTAAAATTTTTTTTTTTAGTTTGTTGCAGAAAAAATTCAAAACACGATTTTTACAATAGTTAACGTAGGCAGACACTATAAACTTTTCTAGAAGTACTCAAAGTAGTCCAAAATTTAATATTGTATAGAAAACAAAAGCCTTAAAGACCTTGTTTTTCTGGAAATTTGAGTAAAACCTGAAACTTTTTTTTTAAATTTGTTGCAGAAAAAATTCAAAACACGATTTTTACAATAGTTAACGCAGGCAGACACTATAAACTTTTCTGGAAGTACTCAAAGTAGTCCAAAATTTAATATTGTATAGAAAACAAAAGCCTTAAAAACCCAGTTTTTCTGGAAATTTGAGTAAAATCTGAAACTTTTTTTCTAAATTTGTTGCAGAAAAAATTCAAAACACGATTTTTACAATAGTTAACGCAGGCAGACACTATAAACTTTTCTGGAAGTACTCAAAGTAGTCCAAAATTTAATATTGTATAGAAAACAAAAGCCTTAAAAACCTAGTTTTTCAGGAAATTTGAGTAAAACCTAAAATTTTTTTTTAGTTTGTTGCAGAAAAAATTCAAAACACGATTTGTACAATAGTTAACGCAGGCAGACACTATAAACTTTTCTGGAAGTACTCAAAGTAGTCCAAAATTTAATATTGTATAGAAAACAAAAGCCTTAAAGACCTAGTTTTTCTGGAAATTTGAGTAAAACCTGAAACTTTTTTTTAAATTTGTTGCAGAAAAAATTCAAAACACAAATTTTACAATAGTTAACGCAGGCAGACACTATAAACTTTTCTGGAAGTACTCAAAGTAGTCCAAAATTTAATATTTTATAGAAAACAAAAGCCTTAAAAACCCAGTTTTTCTGGAAATTTGAGTAAAACCTGAACTTTTTTTTTAAATTTGTTGCAGAAAAAATTCAAAACACGATTTTTACAATAGTTAACGCAGCAGACACTATAAACTTTTCTGGAAGTACTTAAAGTAGTCCAAAATTAAATATTTTATAGAAAACAAAAGCCTTAAAGACCTTGTTTTTCTGGAAATTTGAGTAAAACCTAATTTTTTTTTTAATTTGTTGCAGAAAAAATTCAAAACACGATTTTTACAAGAATTAACGCAGGCGGAAACAATAAACTTTTCTGGACGTACTCAAAATAGTCCAAAATTTTATATTCTATAGAAAACAAAAGCACTTGACTGATTATTTTTTCTAGAAATTTGTGATCAACTTAAACATCGTTCAAATCTTATACAGAAAAAAATTTAAAATTCAATTTTTTCAAAAATTAAAATTTGCACTTGAAACTCATCTGAATATACTTAAGATGGTCTAAAATTTTATAATTAGTAGAAAACAAAAGCATTTACTAGCTTGTTTTTCTGAAAATTTGAGTTCAACTTAAACATTTCCTTAAAAACAGGAATAACTCAGAAACGGTTAAGTTTAGCCCAATAAAAGTTATTGTTGGTTTAATTACTTTAAAAAAATACGCATAAAAATGCGAAAATATACCCAGTGTCCCATTAAAAAAAACATAACTTTGTGCTGGCTCTCGATTATGGGACACCCTGTATACATAGAAATATTTTCTGATCATAAAGTCGATAATTACCCACAACTTTTATATAAAACAAATTTTTCCATCTTAAATATTTAAAGCCGAAAAGTTTTATTTAAAACACGCGCTCACATATGGTGGAGCCGCCGGGATACCGCCAATAATAATTAAATTCCGTCGATAAAACCGCTGCAGTAGTGACATCATAATAATCATAAAATCGATGTATAATAAACTCACCGCGTGATACATTTTAATCCATCAATAATAACGTCGCGTTTAATTGAAATTCTTTACCGAACGCGCAAATCAAATCTGATTCGATTGCATTATGCGGAACGTATGCAAATTGGCGCTGGAAACTTCAAAGGGATTTCGGTTTTAATTAAATCCCGGCCAATTGAAAACGGGGCCCGGACGGAACGAAACAAAAAAAATGGATCGTACCACCCGCGCGTCACATATTCGAGGGGTCGTAATGAAGATTGATGGTCGTCACCGGTTATAATTCGATGAAAGTGCGCGCCGTCGTTATTCGAAACTCGTGATTATTATAATGTGAAAGTCATTTGGTGTTTGGGGATTATTACATTTCAATTTGTATCGCCGAAACCACTAAATAATTTCAAATAAAACGTTGAACATAAGTTTCATTAAAAAAAAAACATTTAGATAAAATTTCATTTTAATAAGAAAACATGTATTAAGTAATTAAAATTATTTAAACTCTAGTCTAATTACCCGAATTTATATTTAACCATTCAGTGCTACTATAACGTCCTCAGTTTATTTTTTTTTTTTTGGACCAAGAGAAGAATTTGGCAGATCGTGCCGGATACTTTGGCTTTTGGCTTGAGCGCGAAATCTTTGAGTGAATGAACCAGTTTACTTGTTGCATGCCTTGATAATGAATTCTATATTAAGATACGGATCTATTCGAGGACAATGTACAAGGTGTGTTGATGTACTTTGATCTTTGTGGACACGTCGTGGCAGAATCAAGTTGTGGCAACATTTTCATGCGATTTTTTCAATTTCTTTTGCTGACGCTCACGGGCTTCAAATTGACATTTGTTTTTGCGAAAGTAGATTTTCTGAAGCGTCTTGAGGGGATTTTTTTGATGATGTATAGAAACCCCGGATCGAACCAGTGGTTTCTTCAGGAAATCATTTCAAAGCCAATTTTTTGGCAAAAGTAAAAAAAATTTATTTGATTTTTGACATTTTTGAGTTGGCTTTGATGATCTCTCATTGTGAAAACAGTTGCGTTTTCTGACTTAACCTAGCATATTCTGATTGTCCTTGGAAAGACCTTTCATATGACGTATGAATCATTCGAATCGATAGGACCGTTTAGTCGAAAAATCATTTTAAACGTGATTTTAGGGAAATATTTTTTTTTTGTCGATTTTGGTCAATTATTAAAAATTGCCAATTTCTATCATTTATCCTGTTATGCCATTGGCGCTTAATCCGCAGAAGTTTTTCGTTTCTTTCTGCAAATTATACTTTTCGAGTTATTTCCAAAAAAAAACTCGATTTTCGCGATTTTTGACGTTTTTGAGTTGGCTTTGACGATCGCTCATTGTACAAACAGTTGCGTTTTTTGACTCAATCAAGCGCAGTCTGATGGTCATTAGAGAGATCTTTGACATTGCGTACCAATCATTCGAATCGATTGGACCTTTTAGTCGAAAAAATCAATTTAAACGCGATTTTAGGGGAAGAATTCTTTCGATTTTGGTCAATTATTAAAAATTGCCAATTTCTATGATTTACCCGATTAATTTATTGGCGCTTATTCCGCCGAAGTTTAGAGTTTCTTTTTGCAAATTATACTTTTAGAGTTATTTATCAAAAAAAGTAGATTTTCGCGATTTTTGGCGTTTTTGGCTTTGACGATCTCTCATTGTAAAAACAGTTGCGTTTTCTGGCTTAACCTAGCACATTCTCATTGTTATTAGAAGGACCTTTGATATAGCGTATCAATCATTCGAATCGATTGGATCGTTTAGTTGAAAAATTGTGATTTTAGGGAAATAATTTTTTTTGTCGATTTTGGTCAATTATTAAAAATTGCCAATTTTTATTATTCACCCGATTGAGCTATTGGCGCTTAATCCGCTAAAGTTTTTCGTTTCTTTTTGCAAATTATAGTTTTCGAGTTATTTCCAAAAAAGTCGATTTTCGCCGATTTTTGACATTTTTGGCTTTGACGATCTCTCATTGTAAAAACAGTTGCGCTTTCTGGCTTAACCTAGCACATTCTCATTGTTATTACAAGGACCTTTGATATGGCGTATCAATCATTCGAACTGATTGGATCGTTTAGTCGAAAAATCATTTTAAACGCGATTTTAGGGATTTTTTTTTTGTCGATTTTGGTCAATTATTAAAAAAAATGTCAATTTTTATTATTTATCTTGTTACGCTATTGGCGCTTAATCCGCAGAAGTGTTTCGTTTCTTTCTGCAAATTATACTTTTCGAGTTATTTCCAAAAAGTCGATTTTCGCCGATTTTTGACGTTTTTGGCTTTGACGATCTTTCATTGTGAAAATAGTTGCGTTTTCTGGCTTAACCTAGCACATTCTCATTGTTATTAGAAGGACCTTTGATATAGCGTATCAATCATTCGAATCGATTGGGTCGTTTAGTTGAAAAATTGTGATTTTAGGGAAATAATTTTTTTTGTCGATTTTGGTCAATTATTAAAAATTGCCAATTTTTATTATTCACCCGATTGAGCTATTGGCGCTTAATCCGCTAAAGTTTTTCGTTTCTTTTTGCAAATTATAGTTTTCGAGTTATTTCCAAAAAAGTCGATTTTCGCCGATTTTTGACATTTTTGGCTTTGACGATCTCTCATTGTAAAAACAGTTGAGTTTTCTGACTTAACCAAGCACATTCTGATTGTCCTTAGAAAGACCTTTCATATGGCGTATTAATAATTCGAATCGATTGGATCGTTTAGTCGAAAAATTATTTTAAAAGCGATTTTAGGGAAATAATTTTTTTTGTCGATTTTGGTCAATTATTAAAAAATTGCCAATTTCTATTATTTATCCTGTTACGATATTGGCGCTTAATCCGCAGAAGTTTTTCATTTCTTTCTGCAAATTATACTTTTCCAGTTATTTCCAAAAAGTCGATTTTCGCCGATTTTTGACGTTTTTGGCTTTGACGATCACTCATTGTAAAAACAGTTGCGTTTTCTGGCTTAACCTAGCACATTCTCATTGTTATTAGAAGGACCTTTGATATGGCGTATCAATCGTTCGAATTGATTGGATCGTTCAGTCGAAAAATCATTTGAAACGCGATTTTAAGGGAAGAATTTTTTTTTTTGTCAATTTTGGTCAATTATTAAAAATTGCCAATTTCTATTATTTATCCTGTTACGATATTGGCGCTTAATCCGCAGAAGTTTTTCGTTTCTTTCTGCAAATTATACTTTTCGACTTATTTCCAAAAAAGTCGATTTTCGCGATTTTTGACTTTTTTGAGTTGACTTTGACGATCCTTATTGTAAAAACAGTTGCGTTTTCTGACTTTACCAAGTGCATTCTGATAGTTAATAGAAAGATTTTTGACGTGGCGTATCAATCATTCGAATCGATTGGATTGTTTAATCGAAAAATCATTTTAAACGCGATTTTAGGGAAATATTTTTTTTTGTCGATTTTGGTCAATTATTAAAAATTACCAATTCCTATTATTTATCCTGTTACGCTATTGGCGCTTAATCCGCAGAATTTTTTCGTTTCTTTCTGCAAATTATACTTTTCGAGTTATTTCCAAAAAAGTCGATTTTCGCCGATTTTTGACGTTTTTTGCTTTGACGATCTCTCATTGTAAAAACAGTTGCGTTTTCTGGCTTTACCTAGCACATTCTCATTGTTATTAGAAGGACCTTTGATATGGCGTATCAATCATTCGAATTGATTGGAACGTTTAGTTGAAAAATCATTTTAAACGCGATTTTAGGGAAATAATTTTTTTTGTCGATTTTGGTCAATTATTAAAAATTGCCAATTTCTATGATTTACCCGATTAAGTTATTGGCGCTTATTCCGCCGAAGTCTAACGTTTCTTTCTGCAAATTATACTTTTCGAGTTATTTATCAAAAAAGTAGATTTTCGCGATTTTTGACGTTTTTGGTTTTGACGATCTCTTATTGTGAAAACAGTTACGTTTTCTGACTTAACCGAACATATTCTGATTGTCCTTAGAAAGATCTTTCATATGGCGTGTGAATCATTCGAATCGATTGGATCGTTTAGTCGAAAAATCATTTTAAACGCGATTTTAGGGAAATAATTTTTTTTTGTCGATTTTGGTCAATTATTAAAAATTGCCAATTTCTATTATTTTTTCAAATCCAATTTTTGAGCAAAAGGGGACCCTTCTATCGAATTTCACGTTTTCGTCAATTTTAATTTCCACAGATTTAAATACCGCGTTCGATTTGCAGTCTTCGATCTTCGCATCGCAACTTATTTACGGTTCAATCCCGAAGTCGTCTTCCGCCTTTCGCTGTCCGTTTGATAAATGAGAGCGTGTCTGCACTCGCAGAAACAGATGCCGGCTAAGACCAAGACGGGCAAAAACGTGTTTCGCCGCAGCGTTTGGTAATTAATTAATAATTAAAACGGTTTAATTAAATGCGAACTTTTTAGCGCAAAAACGTTTCCGACACTCAAACTACTTCTAGCATCAACTGCAGATGCAGATAGTTTTTGCGGCCACAAAGAATTATATATTTCGTTCTGTTTATGTTCGTGTTTATTCCTTGAATTATTATTAAAATTTTATTCCTTGAATTATTAAAATTTAAATATATTATAAAGACTAGAACACTATTTGTCTATAAAATATTTTTGTGGGACTTTTAAGAACCGAGACAAGCAAAATGACTTTTTTCGTAAATGGTGTTTAAATTGAAATCGGAAACGCCTAAAAATCGATTAAATTAATTTTTTCTACAAAATTTTTCGTTGTTTTTTTTTTCCAAGTCTAAGAGACCATTCTGAACACTATTTGTGTATAAAAAAAAATTGTGGGACTTCCAGGAGCCGAAATACGCAAAACTATTTACTTTTTATGTAAATAGTGCTTAAATCGACTGAAAACGCATAAAAATCGATTGAATTAAATTTTTCTTCAAAAATTTTAAATCATCAATGTTATATTAGTAATAGTTCTATCAGTAGATATACAAATTTTCATAGCAAAAACGTTAGCCACTTACAAGCCAATGTTTTCACTATTAAAAATTGTGCACTTGTATATCTACTAATATAACATTGATGATTTGTCTCAAAATTATTTTTCAGACAAATAGTCAACGTGAATATTTTAAAATTAAATATTTATTTCAAAAGTCTTTACGTGATGAATTTGCTGTTAAAAATTCAAAACTCTTTACGATCTGCACCATAAATCGTATCGTTAGTGAAGCTAGAAGATAGAAACAAATCACTTATTGAACGGTTATTAAATAAACATGCTTTTCCAGGTAAGAGCAAATTAATTACAATGATCAATCACTTCGCAGTCCACCCTAAGGGCAGGCAAAGTGCAGACATCAATCACCCTCAGGTGGGCAACTTAAGAAATTATAAAGCAGACCCTATTTTCCACACACCCTCGTCATGTGCTCCATTAAATTATTCGAATTCAATTTTGAACATTTCGCTAAGGCAAAAATCAATTGATAAATTTAAAAATGCAATGATTATTACATTAAATTATTAAAAATTAAAAGTCGACCTTGTTGTACGGAAATTGATACTTTATACAAACACTTACCCGAATAAAGTTTCTGCAACACCAAGGACCACCATTTAATCCACTCGCGTCGATCGCGGTCCAACATTCACCTTCACTCAAACGAACGATTTCATGCTTCAGCGCACTCTTGATTTACACATCTCGCCACCAAATTTACGAACACTTCCCGTTTTGGCACTTTTTCGTTTTGTGGTTTCTTCGCTGCCACTCCGTTAGAGACTGATGCGCGCGGGGAGGGATGCAATTTTAGAACTTCGCCTGTTCGGTCCATTTGGACCCGCTCCAAGAATACACATTCACACACACTAACTAAAAATAGTAGGTGATGGATCCAAGGAGGGGGTGGATTCTACTCATGTGTGTGTGTGTGTGTTATTCTATTTTTGTTAAGTTCAAGTCTAATCGCTTCACCACATTCCGTCGTCACTTTCCATTCTCAAGACTACAATACGGTTTTTACACTTTTTGTTTTAGCATAATTGGGCCTCGGTGGCCTTCGGCGTTGCGTTTTGGTGTTCTTGCCGTCTGGGAGATGACTGGCGGTAAGAGTCGCGTGGGATCGAAAGTTTCGCCAGAGACCTTCAGAACCGCTACCACTATTGCTGGCATAGATTCGAGTGTGACCGTGATAATAATTTTTATTTTAAATTGTAGTTGGTAAACCAAAAAAAAAATCGATTTTTCAGACTTTGAACGGCCATAGCGGCTAAACGTAAACTCCAAACTGGACGCGGTTTTCAAATCTGTGTTCCTCGTGTGCTAATTAGTCGGATTCAATTAAAATTGGCGATTAACAATTTTTGACGAAAACCTGAAAAACTACCCAAGGGTACCCCCTTATTACTTTTTCTCAAAAATTGGCTTTGAAATAATTTCCTGGAGAAACCACTGGTTCGATTCGGGGTTTATACACATTATTGGAAAGATCCCTTCAAGACGCTTCGGAAAATGTACTTTCGCAAGAACAAATGTCAATTTGAAGCCCGTGACGCGCCAGCAAAGAAAACTCGAAAATGACAAAAATCGAAAAAATCAACTTTTTTAATCATTATCGTAGACCTTTGAAGTATACCTTCTTTTTCATCAGAAAAATGAGAGAAATTGATTGGCGTTGAAAAATTTCATCTATTTTCTATAGCAAAAAAATCAGCGAGTCACCATGAACATTTAAAAAAAAATCAATTTTTCAAACTTTGAACGGCCGTAGCGGCTAAACGAAAACTCCAAATTGAACGCGGTTTTCAAATCTGTGCTCCTCGAGTGCTAATTAGTCGGATTTAATTAAAATTGGCGATTAAATTTTTTTGACGAAAACCTGAAAAACTACCCAAGGGTCCCCCCTTCTTACTTTTTCTCAAAAATTGGCTTCAAAATAATTTCCTGAAAAAACCGCTGGTTCGATTCGGGGTTTCTACACATCATTGGAAAGATCCCTTCAAGACGCTTCGGAAAATGTACTTTCGCTATAACAAATGTCAATTTGAAGCCCGTGACGCGTTAGCAAAGAAAACTCGGAAATAGAAAAAATCTAAAAATGCAACTTTTTTAATAATTATCGTAGACCATTGAAGTATACCTTCTTTTTCATCAGAAAAACGAGAGAAATTGATTGGCGTTGAAAAATTTCATCTATTTTCAATAGCAAAAAAATTAGCTTGTCAGCATGAACATTTTTCAAAAAAATCAATTTTTTAGATTTTGAAGGGCTGTAGCGGCTAAACGAAAAATCCAAATTGAACGCGGTTTTCAAATCTGTGCTCCTCGTGTGCTAATTAGTCGGATTCAATTAAAATTGGCGATTAAATTTTTTTGATGAAAACCTGAAAAACTACCCAAGGGTCCCCCCTTCTTACTTTTTCTAAAAAATCGACTTTGAAATTATTTCCTGAAGAAACCACTGGTTCGATTCGGAGTTTCTACACATCATTGGAAAGATCGCTTCAAGACGCTTGAGAAAATGTACTTTCGCAAGAAAAAATGTCAATTTAAAGCCCGTTACGCGTTAGCAAAGAAAACTTGGAAATGGAAAAAATCGAAAAAATTAACTTTTTTAATAATGATCGCAGACCATTGAAGTATACCTTCTTTTTCATCAGAAAAACTAGAGAAATTGGCGTTAAAAAAATTCAGCCATCTTTAATAGCAAAGAAATTAGCTTGTCAGCATGAACATTTTTCAAAAAAATCAATTTTTTAGATTTTGAAGGGCCGTAGCGGCTAAACGAAAACTCCAAATTGAACGCGGTTTTCAAATCTGTGCTCCTCGTGTGTAAATTAGTCCGATTTAATTAAAATTGGCGATTAAAATTTTTTGACGAAAACCTGAAAAACTACCCAAGGGTACCCTTCTTACTTTTTCTCAAAAATTGGCTTTGAAATAATTTCCTGAAGAAACCGCTGGTTCGATTCGGGATTTCTACACATCATTGAAAAGATCCCTTCAAGACGCTTCGGAAAATGTACTTTCGCAATAACAAATATCAATTTTAAGCCCGTGACGCGTTAGCAAAGAAAACTCGGAAATAGAAAAAATCTAAAAATGCAACTTTTTTAATAATTATCGCAGATCATTGAAGTATACCTTCTTTTTCATCAGAAAAACGAGAGAAATTGATTGGCGTTGAAAAATTTCATCTATTTTCAATAGCAAAAAAATTAGCTTGTCAGCATAAACATTTTTCAAAAAAATCGATTTTTCAGACTTTGAACGGCCGTAGCGGCTAAACGAAAACTCCAAATTGAACGCGGTTTTCAAATCTGTGCCCCTCGTGTACTAATTAGTCGGATTTAATTAAAATTGGCGATTAAATTTTTTTGACGAAAACCTGAAAAACTACCCAAGGGTCCCCCCTTCTTACTTTTTCTCAAAAATTGGCTTTGAAATAATTTCCTGAAAAAACCGCTGGTTCGATTCGGGGTTTCTACACATCATTAGAAAGATCCCTTCAAGACGCTTCGGAAAATGTACTTTCGCTATAACAAATGTCAATTTGAAGCCCGTGACGCGTTAGCAAAGAAAACTCGGAAATAGAAAAAATCTAAAAATGCAACTTTTTTAATAATTATCGTAGACCATTGAAGTATACCTTCTTTTTCATCAGAAAAACGAGAGAAATTGATTGGCGTTGAAAAATTTTATCTATTTTCAATAGCAAAAAAATTAGCTTGTCACCATGAACATTTTTCAAAAAAATCAATTTTTTAGATTTTGAAGGGCCGTAGCGGCTAAACGAAAACTCCAAATTGAACGCGGTTTTCAAATCTGTGCTCCTCGTGTGTAAATTAGTCCGATTTAATTAAAATTGGCGATTAAAATTTTTTGACGAAAACCTGAAAAACTACCCAAGGGTAAAGTCTTACTTTTTCTCAAAAATTGGCTTTGAAATAATTTCCTGAAGAAACCGCTGGTTCGATTCGGGATTTCTACACATCATTGAAAAGATCCCTTCAAGACGCTTCGGAAAATGTACTTTCGCAATAACAAATATCAATTTTAAGCCCGTAACGTGTCAGCAAAGAAAACTCAGAAATGGAAAAAATCGAAAAATGCAACTTTTTTTAATAATTATCGCAGATCATTGAAGTATACCTTCTTTTTCATCAGAAAAACGAGAGAAATTGATTGGCGTTGAAAAATTTCATCTATTTTCAATAGCAAAAAAAATTAGCTTGTCAGCATAAACATTTTTCAAAAAAATCGATTTTTCAGACTTTGAACGGCCGTAGCGGCTAAACGAAAACTCCAAATTGAACGCGGTTTTCAAATCTGTGCCCCTCGAGTGCTAATTAGTCGGATTTAATTATAATTGGCGATTAAAATTTTTTGACGAAAATCTGAAAAACTACCCAAGGGTCCCCCCTTCTTACTTTTTCTCAAAAATTGGCTTTGAAATAATTTCCTGAAAAAACCGCTGGTTCGATTCGGGGTTTCCACACATCATTGGAAAGATCCCTTCAAGACGCTTCGGAAAATGTACTTTCGCTATAACAAATGTCAATTTGAAGCCCGTGACGCGTCAGCAAAGAAAACTCGGAAATACAAAAAATCTAAAAATGCAACTTTTTTAATAATTATCGTAGACTATTGAAGTATACCTTCTTTTTCATCAGAAAAACGAGAGAAATTGATTGGCGTTGAGAAATTTCATCTATTTTCAATAGCAAAAAAATTAGCTTGTCAGCATGAACATTTTTCAAAAAAATCAATTTTTTAGATTTTGAAGGGCCGTAGCGGCTAAACGAAAACTCCAAATTGAACGCGGTTTTCAAATCTGTGCTCCTCGTGTGTAAATTAGTCGGATTTAATTAAAATTGGCGATTAAAATTTTTTGACGAAAATCTGAAAAACTACCCAAGGGTCCCCCCTTCTTACTTTTTCTCAAAAATTGGCTTTGAAATAATTTCCTGAAGAAACCGCTGGTTCGATTCGGGGGTTCTACACATAATTGGAAAGATCCCTTCAAGACGCTTCCGAAAATGTAGTTTTGCAACAACAAATGTCAATTTGAAGCCCGTGACGCGTCAGCAAAAAAAAACTCGGAAATGGAAAAAATCGAAAAAATCAACTTTTTTAATAATTATCGCAGACCATTGAAGTATACCTTCTTTTTCATCAGAAAAACGAGAGAAATTGATTGGCGTTGAAAAATGTCATCTATTTTCAATAGCAAAAAAATTAGCTTGTCAGCATGAACATTTTTCAAAAAAATCAATTTTTTAGATTTTGAAGGGCCGTAGCGGCTAAACGAAAACTCCAAATTGAACGCGGTTTTCAAATCTGTGCTCCTCGTGTGCTAATTAGCCGGATTTAATTAAAATTGGCGATTAAATTTTTTTGACGAAAACCTGAAAAACTATCCAAGGGTACCCCCTTCTTACTTTTACTCAAAAATTGGCTTTGAAATAATTTCCTGAAAAAACCGCTGGTTCGATTCCTGGTTTCCACACATCATTGGAAAGATCCCTTTAAGACGCTTCGGAAAATGTACTTTCGCTATAATAAATGTCAATTTGAAGCCCGTGACGCGTCAGCAAAAAAAAACTCGGAAATGGAAAAAATCGAAAAAATCAACTTTTTTAATAATTATCGCAGACCATTGAAGTATACCTTTTTTTTATCAGAAAAACGAGAGAAATTGATTGGCGTTGAAAAATTTCATCTATTTTCAATAGCAAAAAAATTAGCTTGTCAGCATGAACATTTTTCAAAAAAATCAATTTTTTAGATTTTGAAGGGCCGTAGCGGCTAAACGAAAACTCCAAATTGAACGCGGTTTTCAAATCTGTGCTTCTCGTGTGCTAATTAGTCGGATTTAATTAAAATTGGCGATTCAAATTTTTTGACGAAAACCCGCAAAACTACCCAAGGGTCCCCCCTTCTTACTTTTTCTCAAAAATTGTCTTTGAAATAATTTCCTGAAGAAACCGCTGGTTCGATTCGGTATTTCTACACACCATTGGAAAGATCTCTTCAAGACGCTTCGGAAAATGTACTTTTGCAAGAACAAATGTCAATTTGAAGGCCGTGACGCTTCAGAAAAGAAAACTCGAAAATGGAAAAAATCGAAAAAATCAACTTTCTTAATAATCATCGTAGACCTTTGAAGTATACCTTCTTTTTCATCAGAAAAATGAGAGAAATTGATTGGCGTTAAAAAATTTCAGCTATTTTCTATAGCAAAAAAATCAGCGAGTCACCATGAACATTTTCAAAAAAAGTCGATTTTTCAGACTTTGAACGGCCGTAGCGGCTAAACGAAAACTCCAAATTGAACGCGGTTTTCAAATCTGTGCTCCTCGAGTGCTAATTAGTCGGATTTAATTAAAATTGGCGATTAAATTTTTTTGACGAAAACCTGAAAAACTACCCAAGGGTCCCCCCTTCTTACTTTTTCTCAAAAATTGGCTTTGAAATAATTTCCTGAAAAAACCGCTGGTTCGATTCGGGGTTTCTACACATCATTAGAAAGATCCCTTCAAGACGCTTCGGAAAATGTACTTTCGCAATAACAAATATCAATTTTAAGCCCGTAACGTGTCAGCAAAGAAAACTCAGAAATGGAAAAAATCGAAAAATGCAACTTTTTTAATAATTATCGCAGATCATTGAAGTATACCTTCTTTTTCATCAGAAAAACGAGAGAAATTGATTGGCGTTGAAAAATTTCATCTATTTTCAATAGCAAAAAAATTAGCTTGTCAGCATGAACATTTTTCAAAAAAATCAATTTTTTAGATTTTGAAGGGCCGTAGCGGCTAAACGAAAACTCCAAATTGAACGCGGTTTTCAAATCTGTGCTCCTCGAGTGCTAATTAGTCGGATTTAATTAAAATTGGCGATTAAAATTTTTTGACGAAAACCTGAAAAACCACCCAAGGGTCCCCCCTTCTTACGTTTTCTCAAAAATTGGCTTTGAAATAATTTCCTGAAGAAACCGCTGGTTCGATTTGGGGTTTCTACACATAATTGGAAAGATCCCTTCAAGACGCTTCCGAAAATGTAGTTTTTCTAGAACAAATGTCAATTTGAAGCCCGTGACGCGTCAGCAAAAAAAAACTCAGAAATGGAAAAAATCGAAAAATGCAACTTTTTTAATAATTATCGCAGATCATTGAAGTATACCTTCTTTTTCATCAGAAAAACGAGAGAAATTGATTGGCGTTGAAAAATTTCATCTATTTTCAATAGCAAAAAAATTAGCTTGTCAGCATGAACATTTTAAAAAAAAATCAATTTTTTAGATTTTGAAGGGCCGTAGCGGCTAAACGAAAACTCCAAATTGAACGCGGTTTTCAAATCTGTGCTTCTCGTGTGCTAATTAGTCGGATTTAATTAAAATTGGCGATTCAAATTTTTTGACTAAAACCTGAAAAACTACCCAAAGGTACCCCCTTCTTACTTTTTCTCAAAAATTGGCTTTGAAATAATTTCCTGAAGAAACCGCTGGTTCGATTCGGTGTTTCTACACATCATTGGAAAGATCGCTTCAAGACGCTTCAGAAAATGTACTTTCGCAAGAAAAAATGTCAATTTGAAGCCCGTGACGCGCCAGCGAAGAAAACTTGGAAATGGAAAAAAACGAAAAAATCAACTTTTTTTAATAATTATTGTAGACCATTGAAGTATACCTTCTTTTTCATCAGAAAAACGAGATAAATTGATTGGCGTTAAAAAATTTCAGCCATTTTCAATAGCAAAAGAAATAGCTTGTCACCATGAAATTTTCAAAAAAGTCGATTTTGCAAATTTTGAACGGCCGTAGTGGCTAAACGAAAAGTCCAAATTGAACCCGGTTTTGAAATCTGTGCTCCTCGTGTGCTAATTAGTCGGATTCAATTAAAATTGGCGATTAAAATTTTTTGACGAAAACCTGAAAAACTACCCAAGGGTCCCCCCTTCCTACTTTTTCTCAAAAATTGGCTTTGAAATAATTTCCTGAAGAAACCGCTGGTTCGATTCGGAGTTTCTACACATCATTGGAAAGATGCCCTCAAGACGCTTCGGAAAATGTACTTTTGCAAGAACAAATGTCAATTTGAAGCACGTGACGCGCCAGAAAAGAAAACTCGGAAAAGGAAAAAATCGAAAAATGCAAAGAAAACTCGAAAATGGAAAATAATCGAAAAAATCAACTTTTCTTAATAATCATCGCAGATCATGCGTACGCCACTGAGGTTCTTCTCTATTCAAACACACTTCACGTTATGACCAATTTTTTTTCAATTCCCTAAAAATTTCAAAATACGAACTGCATTTTGCAGTCAATATTTTTCTTCATGCAATATGTGAATTTCGAAATGGCTCCACCGTGAATAGAGGACAATTTCGTGGACGGCAAAACGGCGCAATATCCCAGAATTGAATTCTGCGGTGGAATATTGAAATCGCCCTTTAATCCACAAGTTTGATTAAAATCGATCGAATCGCCTGCAATATGTGCAGCCGGAACTGCATTTCCACAAAAAAAAGAAGTAAAAGAAAGAATAAAACGAAAAAAAAGCGCTGTGAACTGAAAATAATGAACAGAATTTATGACTCTCGTTAATATTTATTTTCTTTCTTGTTTCAGGTAAAAATACGATGACACGGATTTGCGAGCTGTAATTACAGGTATTGTGTTTAATTGAAAATTAAATTTAACTCCAGAATCGTCTCTGGACTTAAAAATTCCTCAATGGATTTGCACGCAAATTAGCATTGAGTTCAACAATGACTTATTCTCCAAAAATATGACTAAACATAAAATTCCCCCACCCCCCCTCTCCAATTTTTAATTATTCCAAGTTAATCGCAATGGATGGAGAATTTAAAACAAAAATTAACTTCAGAGACAATTGCGTGGAAATTCGTCAATGGATTTTCATGCAAATTGGCATTGAACTCAATAATGAGTTATTCTTCGAAAATATAACAAAATCTAAAATTACCCTCCCTCAACTTTTTGAGTTATTCCAAGTTAATCCCTACACATGGCAGATTTAAAACAAACACCAACTCCAGAGACAATTGCGTGGAAATTACTCGATGGATTTTCATGAAAATTGGCATTGAGCTCAACAATAACTTATTCTTCAAAAATAAGACAAACATAAAATTCCCCCCCCCCCCCCTCTCCAGTTTTTAATTATTCCAATTTAATCGCAATGGATGGTGAATTTAAAACAAAAATTAACTCCAGAGACAATTACTTGGAAATTCCTCAATTGATTTTCATGCAAATTACCATTGAACTCAACAATGACTTATTCTTCAAAAATATGACAAAATCTGAAACCATCCGTTCTCTACTTTCCGAGTTATTCCAAGTTATTCCAGCTACATCAAAGTGTGCGAGAATTCAATATTTACGATTATTGACTTTAATATTTATCCGTGCTCTGTTATTAAGATTTGCATGGTATGCAAACGGCATTTTCCCTCTTTAGGAATTGCACGTGTTTGTTAATTTTGTTGTGTTTCTCGTGGAGCGTCGTCGTCGTCGTCGTTTCGTATAATAAAAAATTTAATAAAAGGTGCATACTTTGAAAGTTGGAAATTCACGATCCGTAAATAGCTTGCATTTTATTATTCTTGGGGGTTGGAAGGGGGGCGAGGGATGGGGAGGCGAAGTTATCAACTTCCCCAACAATAACGGCCGTTAATTCAGTCGCGGCCCCGGTTCTTATTGATTCCAGTTCTATGGATAAATGAGGGACGGAAGGCCTCAAGCTGTAAAAATGGATAGCTTATTAACTTTGAAATAGTAAGCAATACAGCTTTAAGAATTTTTCTAATCGCAAGATGCAAATTTTGTTTAATCGAATTTCAAGTTATCAATGTCGCCATTTTGTTTCCGGCTTAAAAATATCAATTGTTTTGCTAACATGTCAAAAATGCATAATTTCCAAGCAGTTTTAGAAATTTTGAAGATAATTCCACAAGTAATACAGCTTTTAGAATTTTTCTAACCGCAAGATGCAAATTTTGTTTAATCGAATTTTAAATTATGAATGTCGCCATTTTGTTTCCGGCTTGAAAATATCAATTGTTTTGCTAACATGTTAAAAATGCATCATTTCCAAGCAGTTTTAGAAATTTTGAAGATAATTCCACAAGTAATACAGCTTTAAGAATGTTTCTAATCGCAAGATACAAATTTTGTTTAATTGAATTTTAAGTTATCAATGTCACCGTTTTGTGTCCGGCTTGAAAATATCAATTGTTTTGCCAACATGTCAAAAATGCATAATTTCCAAGCAGTTTTAGAAATTTTGAAGATAATTCCACAAGTAATACAGCTTTAAGAATTTTTCTAACCGCAAGATGCAAATTTTGTTTAATCGAATTTTAAGTTATCAATGTCGCCATTTTGTTTCCAGCTTGAAAATATCAATTGTTTTTCTAACATGTCAAAAATGCATCATTTCCAAGCAGTTTTAGAAATTTTGAAGATAATTCCACAAGTAATACAGCTTTAAGAATTTTTCTAATAGCAAGATGCAAATTTTGTTTAATCGAATTTTAAGTTATCAATGTTGCCATTTTGTTTCCAGCTTGAAAATTTCAATTGTTTTTCTAACATGTCAAAAATGCATCATTTCCAAGCAGTTTTAGAAACTTTGAAGATAATTCCCCAAGTAATACAGTTTTAGGAATTTTTCTAATCGCAAGATGCAAATTTCGTTTCCTAAAATTCAATTTACGAATGTCGCCATTTTGTTTCAGGCTTAGATATATTAATTATTTTCTAGTATATGAAAACTGCATTATTACTAAGCAGTTTAAGAAATTTTGAAGACAATTCCACGAGTAATACAGTTTTTGGAATTTTTCTAATCGCAAGATGCAAATTTCGTTTCCTAAAATTCAAGTTACGAATGTCGCCATTTTGTTTCTGGCTTAGAAATATTAATTATTTTCTAGTATATGAAAACTGCATTATTACTAAGCAGTTTAAGAAATTTTGAAGACAATTCCACGAGTTATAAAGTTTTTAGAATTTTTCCAATCGCAAGATGCAAATTTCGTTTCCTAAAATTCAAGTTACGAACGTTGCCATTTTGTTTCTGGCTTAGAAATATTAATTATTTTCTAGTATATGAAAACTGCATTATTACTCAGCAGTTTAAGAAATTTTGAAGACAATTCCACGAGTTATAAAGTTTTTAGAATTTTTCTAATCGCAAGATACAAATTTCGTTTCCTAAAATTCAAGATGTTTCTGGCTTAGAAATATTAATTATTTTCTAGTATATGAAAACTGCATTATTACTAAGCAGTTTAAGAAATTTTGAAGACAATTCCACGAGTTATAAAGTTTTTAGAATTTTTCCAATCGCAAGATGCAAATTTCGTTTCCTAAAATTCAAGTTTCGAATGTCGCCATTTTGTTTCTGGCTTAGAAATATTAATTATTTTCTAGTACATGAAAACTGCATTATTACTAAGCAGTTTAAGAAATTTTGAAGACAATTCCACGAGTTATAAAGTTTTAAGAATTTTTCCAATCGCAAGATGCAAATTTCGTTTCCTAAAATTCAAGTTTCGAATGTCGCCATTTTGTTTCTGGCTTAGAAATATTAATTATTTTCTAGTACATGAAAACTGCATTATTACTAAGCAGTTTAAGAAATTTTGAAGACAATTCCACGAGTTATAAAGTTTTAAGAATTTTTCCAATCGCAAGATGCAAATTTCGTTTCCTAAAATTCAAGTTTCGAATGTCGCCATTTTGTTTCTGGCTTAGAAATATTAATTATTTTCTAGTACATGAAAACTGCATTATTACTAAGCGGTTTAAGAAATTTTGAAGACAATTCCGCGAGTTATAAAGTTTTTGGAATTTTTCTAATCGCAAGATGCAAATTTCGTTTCCTAAAATTCAAGTTACGAAAATCGCAATTTTGTTTCTGGCTTAGAAATATTAATTATTTTCTAGTACATGAAAACTGCATTATTACTAAGCAGTTTTAGAAATTTTGAAGACAATTCCACGAGTTATAAAGTTTTTGGAATTTTTCCAATCGCAAGATGCAAATTTCGTTTCCTAAAATTCAACTTGCGAATGTCGCCATTTTGTTTCTGGCTTAGAAATATTAATTATTTTTTAGGATATGAAAACTGCATTATTACTTAGCAGTTTAAGAAATTTTGAAGACAATTCCACGAGTTATAAAGTTTTTAGAATTTTTCCAATCGCAAGATGCATATTTCGTTTCCTAAAATTCAAGTAGCTAATGTCGCCATTTTGTTTCTGGCTTAGAAAAATTAATTATTTTCTAGTATATGAAAACGGCATTATTACTTAGCAGTTTAAGAAATTTTGAAGACAATTCCGCGAGTTATAAAGTTTTTGGAATTTTTCTAATCGCAAGATGCAAATTTCGTTTCCTAAAATTCAAGTTGCGAATGTCGCCATTTTGTTCCTTGCTTAGAAATATTAATTATTTTCTAGTACATGAAAACTGCATTATTACTAAGCGGTTTAAGAAATTTTGAAGACAATTCCGCGAGTTATAAAGTTTTTGGAATTTTTCTAATCGCAAGATGCAAATTTCGTTTCCTAAAATTCAACTTACGAACGTCGCCATTTTGTTTCTGGCTTAGAAATATTAACTATTTTCTAGTACATGAAAACTGCATTATTACTAAGCAGTTTAAGAAATTTTGAAGACAATTCCGCGAGCTATAAAGTTTTTGGAATTTTTCTAATCGCAAGATGCAAATTTCTTTTCCTAAAATTCAAGTTACGAATGTCGCCATTTTGTTTCTGGCTTAGAAATATTAATTGTTTTCTAGTACATGAAAGCTGCATTATTACTAAGCAGTTTAAGAAATTTTGAAGACAATTCCACGAGTTATAAAGTTTTTGGAATTTTTCTAATAGCAAGATGCAAATTACGTTTCCTAAAATTCAAGTTATGAACGTCGCCATTTTGTTTCCGGCTTGGTAATATTAATTATTTTCTAGTACATGAAAGCTGCATTATTACTAAGCAGTTTAAGAAATTTTGAAGACAATTCCACGAGTTATAAAGTTTTTGGAATTTTTCTAATAGCAAGATGCAAATTACGTTTCCTAAAATTCAAGTTATGAACGTCGCCATTTTGTTTCCGGCTTGGTAATATTAATTATTTTCTAGTACATGAAAGCTGCATTATTACTAAGCAGTTTAAGAAATTTTGAAGACAATTCCACGAGTTATAAAGTTTTTGGAATTTTTCTAATCGCAAGATGCAAATTTCGTTTCCTAAAATTCAACTTGCGAATGTCGCCATTTTGTTTCTGGCTTAGAAATATTAATTATTTTCTAGTACATGAAAACTGCATTATTACTAAGCAGTTTTAGAAATTTTAAAGACAATTCCACGAGTTATAAAGTTTTTGGAATTTTTCTAATCGCAAGATGCAAATTTCGTTTCCTAAAATTCAAGTTGCGAATGTCGCCATTTTGTTTCTGGCTTAGAAAAATCAAATATTTTTCAGTCTGTCAAAAATGCATTATTTATACAGTCTGCGACTCTGGAAGTAACACAGCGCTGTTTTCCGAAAAGCAAAAAAAAACCGTAGCATTATCTCCGCATATGGATGCATCCCTAGGGAATGTTATCAACGTAGAAATAAATTATCAACCCCGCGGATTCCTATCGAAAAGCTAATTAAACGCATAGCTGCTGCAGTGTGTGTTTGCCCCGTTTCGAACGGTCTGTGTCCGTCCGTTATGTCCCCGGGCAATAACGACCCTCGCATACACGAAACAAATGTTTTCCGTCCAAAATTTACTACTCTAGTTCCAGTTTTGTAATTTACGGCCGCGTTAAAATCATTGTTTGCATGTTTATATTCGTGTTCATCTATGCGCGAATGTTTTCGGGGGCTGTAAACATGTTTCAGTTTGGAAATGTCATTTATTTGGCTAAATAATAATAATAATATATTTATTGATGCTAACAACTGATACAGTCTTACACAGGTCAGAGAAAAAGAGAAAACAAAATTTACGCGAAGAATATTTTTATAGAGTGTGTATGAGAGTTTTCTATTGAATTAACTTAAAAAAAATACTTACAGCTTAAACTCTTATTCTCTAAAAAGAGTAAGTATTTTTTTTAAGTTAATTCAGTAGAAAACTGTTGAATTGACTATTGAAAAAAAATACTTACAGCTGATGATGATAGTCTTCTGTTAGAGGTTGATGTGCACTGTTGATTTTTTAAATTCGTAATCACCACAATGCAATGCGTTTATGTGCACGCGTTCCAGTTTACATTGATAACAGTTGGATAATAACTGGAACGCAGAGCATAATTTGAGTGCATATTTGTACTGAAAATTATAGGTAAATAATGTGACGTAGATAAAGGAAGAAACATTAGCATACGTGAATATGTACAAACATTAAATTATTTAGAGACCGGTTTGTTTATTTTTCTTAATTGGTTCCAACAAACGGGTGTAGAAATTATTCCACGAATTAATTATTTCGTGGATTGTGTGAATGTTGTTATTTCTAAAGCGTATTAATGGTGTCTTAAAATTTTTAGAATCTCACGCTCTCTTCGCAGATGATTATCTCGAAATCTAAGCATGGGGTGTTTGTACATTTCTACAAAATCTTAATTACAATTATGTTTTTGATAAATTTGAAAAGTTTCAAGCAATAAAATTGTTTCTAAATTTTTGGAATCTCACGATCTGTTCATATTAAAATTACTAACGCTTGCGCATCCAGTAACACGGTCATTAGAGGCGTGTTGAACGAACGCAAGCAAAACACACACGTAGAATCATCAAAAGCTCCGTTCGGCACACCCTCGAAAGAGAGGGAGAAAAAGGGCGAAAAAATATTCTGTAATTACAAGGGAATGCGTATTTGCCGCGTGTCTCAAAAAGTCTGTTTGCTTTACAAACACACACACACACACACAAACAGACTTAACTGTGTGTGTATTATGTCCCTTTTTACATTTATACGTACAGTCAGAGAAAATACAAATGCGAACTTACTCAGCGAGGGAATGCTGCCGCATGTCGGTGATTAGTTCGGTCGAATGCCGTTCCTGCTTAAAATCCATTTATGAGTTAATAAAAGGGTATCCCGATATAAGACGGTCAAAATGCCACCCGACACGGATTTTTAAATAAATATGAAAATATCATTAGTTGTGACCTTAACTAAAGTAGTCGTAAGCCGTATATCAAAAAAACCCGACATGACCCCCAAAATACGATTTTTTCAAATATAATTTTTTTAACCACTAAAAAAAATCTGAAAAAATCACATATATTATTGATCAAAATACCAAATTAGATGAATTTTTCAAGGTCATTTTATATTTTTATAAATTTATCAACAATTCAAATAAATTTAGGATAGATTGAAATACATAGGGTTATTCACGCTATACGGCACGGAATATTGTGGCCAAAATACGTAACTTTCAAAAAGTTCGACTTTTAGGATATATAGGGGTCTATTATGGTTACTTTTTTAAATTAATTTCATATTATACAGGGTGTTCCAAACGCCCTAAAATATCAAAGTTGTGTTTTTTTTCAATGCAACACCCTGTATTTTAATAAAATTATCGGTTAAAATCAAAATCTTGGATTTTATTGCAAAAATGTTGTGTTTAAGGTCCAAAAACAATAAATTCTATGGTCCAAATTTGAGATTTTACATGACATTCCTAGTTTATAATCCAAATTTTTTATTTTAGGACTCAAATTCTGCGTTTAAGGGTCAAAAACTTGGATTTTATGTTTTATAAATGCAATTGATCAATCGAATCCAAATATTGGATTTTGGGTCTCAAGTTCTGCGTTCAAGGACCAGAAACTTGGATTTAAAGTTTCAAATTAGAGATTTTACATATAATTATCAAATTAAAATACAAACTTTGGATTTTTCAACACAAAGTTTGCGTTTAAAAACCATCGATTCTATGGTCCAAATTCGAGATGTTTATTGAAATTCTTGTATTAGAATCCAAATTTTTAATTTTCACTCTCAAATTCTGCGTTTAGGGGCCAAAAACTTGGATTGAATATTTCAAATTTCGGATTTTACATATAATTTTCGAATTAAAATCCAAATTTATAATTTTTGGTCACAAATTATGCGTTTAGGATCCAAAACCGTGGTTCAAATTGGAGAATTTTCGTGAAATTCTTGGATTAGAATCCAGAATCAGTACTCAGCAAATAGATTTTTTTTAGATTGTTGACCTGTATATTCGATTTTTTTTTGTCTAAATTTTTGATTATTAGGCCCAAAACTTATTTATTTTGGCCTAAATTTAATTGGTAAAATTTTCGACTGTTTGGTCCGCATTTTTAATTTTTCCAGGCGAATTTTTAATTTTTAAATTTTGGACCCGTATTTTCGATGTTTTTGGTCAAAATATTTCATCTTTGTATTTTTGATTTTTTTTAAATATTCTAAATATTCTTTATTTTGACCTAAATTTTCGATTTAATCGTTCAAATTTTTGATTCTTTGGTCCCCATTTTTTATTTTTCGGGCCGAAATTTTAATTCTAGTTCCAAATTTTCGATTTGATTTTGATTAAAATATCTATAACCTGAATTATTGATTTATATGCGAGATTTTTTTAATTTTTTCCGGTATTTTCGAGTTTTGTTTGTTGAAATTTTCGATTTTTTAGTCTGCATTTGTTATCTTTAGGGGCGAATTTTCTATGCAATGTCTAAATTTTCGACTTTCTGGCCTACATTACAAATTTGTATTATTATTTTTTTAATCTTTTGACCGAAATTTTTCTTTACTAACTTCTGGATTTTATTGACAAAATTTTCGATTTTTTGGTCCGCATTTTTGATTTTTCGTTTAGTCTGCGTTTATTATCTTTAGGTCCGAATTTTCGATGTTTTGTCTAAATTTTCGACTTTTTGACTTTTATTTTCTTTTATCTTTTGCCCTAAAATTTTCTTTATTTGCCTGTTAAAATTTTTCTTTCCTTGGTCCACCATTTTTATTTTTATGCCAGATTTTAGATATTTGGTCTTAATTTTGTATCGAATATTTTAGATTTAAATTTTTTATCCAATATTTTATATTTTTTAACTTGGATTATTGATTTCATTTCGTGATTTTTTTTTTATTTTTTGCCTATTATTTTTGAATTTCTGATCAGAAACTTATTTTTGGCAAATTATTTTGCTTCTACCTAAGTTTTTAATTTTTTGTCTGCGTTTTTTTTTATTTTCAGATCATGATTCTTGATTCTTTGGCCCATATTTTACATTTCTGTATTTTCGATTTTTTTGTTCCGATTCTTTTTATTTTTCATTATTTTGACCAAAATATTCGATTGGTTTGTAGAAATTATCGATTTTTTGTCTGCATACGCGCGAGTTTTCGATGTTTTGTCTAAATTTTCACCTTATTAGGCCCTACTTTTTTTGCCTATATTTTGTTTTGGTTTCAATTTTAGTCGACTTAAATTTTCGATTCGTTTGTTAAAAATCTTGATTTTTTTGTCTACCACTTTGATTTTTGGGTACGAATTTTAGATTTTAGCTCTTAATTTTTAATTTTCTTGTCCCATATTTTAGATTTTCTTAACTTGAATTATTGAGTTTATTGTGCGATTTTTTTTTAATTTTAATTTTTGCCATTATTTTCGAATTTCTCGTTGGAACTTATTTTAAGCTAAAAAGAGTTATATTTGGTGCTGAAAATGGCAAATGATTTTTCTTTTGCTTGTATTTCCAATTTTTTGGTTTGCATTGTTATTTTTAAACCAGGATTTTTTATTTTTTCGGCCGATATTTTAGATCTTAGTCGGTTTTGTTCCAAATTTTTGATTTTTTGGCCAAAATATTCGATTGGTCTTGGAAGATAAATGGTTCTTTGTTGCTTCAAAAAAAATAGGGGGGGGGGGGTATTTATAAGTGGCTCTACCATCAACATGTTCCACGAGCCGCCACTGGTAAAGATATAAGGTATTTGAAATTAAAAAAGAAGAATCTAAACTCAACATAAACATACTGTTACTCTGTTATTAATTTGATAAAATTTTGCTGCTCAATTGTTGATAAATATATACAAAATATCGTAAAAAGATTAGTTATTCAAATTTTTCAAGATGACGCACCAAACATTGAAAGAACATTGACTAAATAACATTTTCCGTCACTTGATCGGTTCGGGGCGAAAAAAAAATGGTTAAACCTAATAAAAACATGAATACCTTAAATAACCTTTTATTTGAGTGAATTTTTCAGATTATTATAATAATTTTTAGTGGTTAAAAAAATAAAATCTTATTTTTCGACGGTTTCAAGGTCATGTCTTGGCAAAAATGGGATTATTTATACGAAACTGAAATAAAATTATTAATACCAAAATATTACCAATAATTTTAAATAAAATTACTCTTCAATTGATAAATATATAAAAAATTTCAATATAATGTAAAAATTTTAGTTATTCAAATTTTTCAAAATGACGCACCAAAAATTGGAAGATGAAAAAAATCACAGATATGGAGTCCGTCACTCGATCACTTAGGGACGAGAAGTGAACTAGACTTGTAAATTTTATTACCTCATAATTCTATTTTAAGCAGGGACTTACCGGTTTCGACCGAACAGCATTCCCTCGCTGAGCGAGTTTCGCATTTGTATTTTCTCTGACTGTACGCGTGTGTAGTTGTGAAGGGGGAGGGGCAGACGCCACCCTCAAAAAGAGGAAACGTTTCATGCGGCAATTAATGTTGGGGGGTGCGTGTGTTTGCTGGACTGAAAACCGACTCGATTTGAATTTGCACGGGTAAACGGAGGGATTTAAAGAAAACCACCCCCTCCTCGGGTAAATAATGTAAAGAACCGGTCGCGAATTAGGGATCGGAATGCGTTGACGTTTTGTAAATATTCAATGTTTGCGCAGAGGATACAACTCTCGTTAAAGTTAAAATTGCATTATTTTAAACCAAAATTATTAAGCGAAACTCTCTTGTAACCCTTCACCAACGAGCTCGTTTATAAAACGCGGAAACATCGCTGCACAGACGAGCTCATTTAGGAATTGCACTTATGGTGGATCCGCCGGGAACTTAAAATTTCCTCCATGAGCTCGCCGTATCATGTTGTCTACTTTTCTACAACAATTTCAATGACTTCAGGATAGAATGCCTAACTACAAATATTTCCAAACTATCCTAAACATGTTTACGCCTCTAACAACCCAATCATAATTAACCAAAAAAATATTTCCAAATAATTACGCCCCTAACACTACCTTTACCAATTTCATTAACACCTACCCCTAATGAAAATTCGGTTTTCCTTCCAATTTACCAGAATAAACTCCATGTTTGAAACCCGAGACACGAATTGGAATCAATTTATATTGGATTTTCTTTTTCCTCTCCGCAAATATTTGCATTGGCGATGTTGTTGCGGGGGTTCTTAAGGGTCGTTTCGATATTTCCCTTTTGCACAAATTACGCGTGTGTCGAGCGTCAACAGGGATGGAGTTTTTTTTCTTCTTCAATAATGCATAAGCACACAGAGAAAGCAGTAATAAATTGATGTGTGTGCACGATGAAGTGCAACATCGATCGATCTCTCTCTCCTTTGTTTGTGTTCGTCTCTCCTTGCATTTGCGATACAATGTGTATATTATTTCGTGATATGTCCCGCTTGTTTGCCATCATTCCCACGGGATCTAATCGCCCTAAATATTGAACATGTGATGTAACCCATTATCGATACATAAACATATTTTAAGGGTGAGTTTTCGCCCTTGCTGTAAAAACGAAATGGCGACACTCTAAACTTAACTTGAAGTTTGCGAATTTCGCAATTTGCGATTAAAAAATTTCTGAACAAATTATCACTTGCGAAATTGTCTTCAAAATTTCTAAAAAACATTTAAAGATGATATATTTCTGATAAACTTTAAGAAAAAAATTGTTTCTTAAGTTAGAAACAAAATGGCGACACTCTAAACTTGAGTTGAAGTTTGTGAATTTCGCAATTTGCGATTAAAAAATTTCTGAAGAAATTATCACTTGCGAAATTGTCTTCAAAATTTCTAAAAAAACATTTAAAGATGATATATTTCTCATTTACTTTAAGAAAAAAATAGTTTCTTTAGTTAGAAACAAAATGGCGACACTCTAAACTTGAGTTGAAGTTTGCGAATTTTGCAATTTGCGATTAAAAAATTCCTGAACAAATTATCACTTGCGAAATTGTCTTCAAAGTTTCTAAAAAACATTTAAAGATGATATATTTCTGATATACTTTAAGAAAAAAATAGTTTCTTCAGTTAGAAACAAAATGGCGACACTCTAAACTTGAGTTGAAGTTTGCGAATTTTGCAATTTGCGATTAAAAAATTTCTGAAGAAATTATCACTTGCGAAATTGTCTTCAAAATTTCTAAAAAAACATTTAAAGATGATATATTTCTCATTTACTTTAAGAAAAAAATAGTTTCTTTAGTTAGAAACAAAATGGCGACACTCTAAACTTGAGTTGAAGTTTGCGAATTTTGCAATTTGCGATTAAAAAATTCCTGAACAAATTATCACTTGCGAAATTGTCTTCAAAGTTTCTAAAAAACATTTAAAGATGATATATTTCTGATATACTTTAAGAAAAAAATAGTTTCTTCAGTTAGAAACAAAATGGCGACACTCTAAACTTGAGTTGAAGTTTGTGAATTTCGCAATTTGCGATTAAAAAATTCCTGAACAAATTATCACTTGCGAAATTGTCTTCAAAGTTTCTAAAAAACATTTAAAGATGATATATTTCTGATATACTTTAAGAAAAAAATAGTTTCTTCAGTTAGAAACAAAATGGCGACACTCTAAACTTGAGTTGAAGTTTGCGAATTTTGCAATTTGCGATTAAAAAATTCCTGAACAAATTATCACTTGCGAAATTGTCTTCAAAGTTTCTAAAAAACATTTAAAGATGATATATTTCTGATATACTTTAAGAAAAAAATAGTTTCTTCAGTTAGAAACAAAATGGCGACACTCTAAACTTGAGTTGAAGTTTGTGAATTTCGCAATTTGCGATTAAAAAATTTCTGAAGAAATTATCACTTGCGAAATTGTCTTCAAAATTTCTAAAAAAACATTTAAAGATGATATATTTCTCATTTACTTTAAGAAAAAAATAGTTTCTTTAGTTAGAAACAAAATGGCGACACTCTAAACTTGAATTGAAGTTTGCGAATTTTGCAATTTGCGATTAAAAAATTCCTGAACAAATTATCACTTGCGAAATTGTCTTCAAAGTTTCTAAAAAAACATTTAAAGATGATATATTTCTCATTTACTTTAAGAAAAAAATAGTTTCTTTAGTTAGAAACAAAATGGCGACACTCTAAACTTGAGTTGAAGTTTGCGAATTTCGCAATTTGCGATTAAAAAATTTCTGAAGAAATTATCACTTGCGAAATTGTCTTCAAAATTTCTAAAAAAACATTTAAAGATGATATATTTCTCATTTACTTTAAGAAAAAAATAGTTTCTTTAGTTAGAAACAAAATGGCGACACTCTAAACTTGAGTTGAAGTTTGCGAATTTCGCAATTTGCGATTAAAAAATTTCTGAACAAATTATCACTTGCGAAATTGTGTTCAAAATTTCTAAAAAACATTTAAAGATAATATATTTCTGATATACTTTAAGAAAAAAATTGTTTCTTTAGTTAGAAACAAAATTGCGACTTTCGAAACTTCAGGTGAAGTTTGCGAAATTTGTAACTTGCGATTTAAAAAATTCTGAACAAGTTATCACTTGCGGAATTGTCCTCAAAATTTCTGAAAGCACTTAAAATGATGTATTTCTGACATAATTTAAGAAACAAATAATTTACCAAGTTAGAAACAAAATGGCGACTTTCGAAAATTGGGTTGAAAATTGCGAAATTTTCAATTTGCGATTAAAAAAATCCTAAAGAAGTTATCACTTCGAAATTTCTAAATACACTTAAAAATAATGTGTTTTTGTAATGCTTTAAGAACAAAATAATTTCCTTATTTAAAAACAAAAATGGTGACTCTCGAAACTTGAGTTGAAAATTGTGAAATTTGCAATTTGCGATTAAAAAAATTGTAAAGAAATTATCACTTGCGGAATTGTCTTCAAAATCTCTAAATGCACTTAACAATAACGTATTTTCGTCATACTGTGAAAACAATTGACATTCTCTAGTTGAATATAAAATGGCGCCACTCGAAACTTGTTTTGAAGATTGCGAAATTTGCAATTTGCGATTAAAAAAATTCTAAAAAAGTTAGCACTTGTGGAATTATCTTCAAACCTTCAAAATTTACCTAAAAATAAGGTTTTGTGACATACTTTAAGAAAAAAAAATAGTTTCATTAGTTAGAAACAAAATGGCGACTCTCGAAACTTGAGGTGAAGATAGCGAAATTTTTCATTTGTGATTAAAAAAATTCTAAAGAAGTTGTCACCTGTGGAAGGGTTCTAAAAAAACTCCAAAGGTACTTAAAAATAATGTATTTTTATCATACTTTAAGAAACAATTAATTTCATTAGTCAGAAACAAAATGGCGACACTCTAAACTTCAGTTGAAGTTTGCGAAATTTACAACTTGAGATTAAAAAAATTCTGAATAAAATATCACTTGCGGAATTGTCTTCAAAATTTCCAAAAACATTTAAAGATAATATATTTCTGATATACTTTAAGAAAAAAATTGTTTCTTTAGTTAGAAACAAAATTGCGACTTTCGAAACTTCAGGTGAAGTTTGCGAAATTTGCAACTTGCGATTTAAAAAATTCTGAACAAATTATCACTTCCGGAATTGTCCTCAAAATTTCTGAAAGCACTTAAAATGATGTATTTCTGACATACTTTAAGAAACAAATAATTTCCCAAGTTAGAAACAAAAATGGCGACTTTCGAAACTTGGGTTGAAAATTGCGAAATTTTCAATTTGCGATTAAAAAAAATTCTAAAGAAGTTATCACTTCGAAATTTCTAAATACACTTAAAAATAATGTGTTTTTGTAATGCTTTAAGAAATAAATAATTTCTTTAATTAAAAACAAAAATGGCGACTCTCAAAACTTGAGTTGAAAATTATGAAATTTGCAATTTGCGCTTAAAAAAATTGTAAAGAAATTATCACTTGCGGAACTGTCTTCAAAATCTCTAAAGGCACTTAACAATAACGTATTTTCGTCATACTATGAAAACAATTGACATTCTCTAGTTGAATATAAAATGGCGCCACTCGAAACTTGTTTTGAAGATTGCGAAATTTGCAATTTGCGATTAAGAAATTCTAAAAAAGTTAGCACTTGTGGAATTATCTTCAAACCTTCAAAATTTACCTAAAAATAAGGTTTTGTGACATATTTTAAGAAAAAAAAAATAGTTTCATTAGTTAGAAACAAAATGGCGACTCTCGAAACTTGAGGTGAAGATAGCGAAATTTTTCATTTGTGATTAAAAAATTCTAAAGAAGTTGCCACTTGTGGAAGGGTTTTAAAAAACTTCAAATGTACTTAAAAATAATGTATTTTCATCATACTTTAAGAAACAATTAATTTCTTCAGTTAGAAACAAAATGGCGACATTCTAAACTTGAGTTGAAGTTTGCAAATTTCGCAATTTGCGATTAAAAAATTTCTGAACGAATTATCACTTGCGAAATTGTCTTCAAAATTTCTAAAACACATTTAAAGATGATATATTTCTGATTTACTTTAAGAAAAAAATTGTTTCTTTAGTTAGAAACAAAATGGCGACACTCTAAACTTGAATTTAAGTTTGCGAATTTTGCAATTTGCGATTAAGAAATTCCTGAACAAATTATCACTTGCGAAATTGTCTTCAAAATTTCTAAATACATTCGGAATTAGGATTTGGTAAGAAATTCTCAAACATTATTCACTAGATATTGGGATAATTGAATGTTAACGAAGAGTAAATTTTGGAAAACTATTTTTTTTTATTGTCTAATACCAAAACTTCCATAAATATTTTTAGAAGCAGTAATGAAACAAAAGAATTGAACACAACGAAACTGGAACAGCGCAGTAGCCCAAGAATATCTTTTAACACTTAATTAACCACAACTATTCCGCTCCAGTTCCCCACTCCGGGGGGAGGGGGGCTTAAGGAAAACGCCACGTTTCCAATTAACAATGGGATCGGATGATATCGGTCCGGTTATCCCGGAATTAAACAAGAGAGAGTCGATATTCTGGGCCCTTCTTCGCTCCCTCAAAAGGGGGGAACGTCCAGACGCTGGAAATTGAATAAAACTTGCCGCTGCAGAAACGGAATAACAAACTGCGACAGAGGGAAAAAAATCGGGCTGCAAGGGCGAGGGAGGGAGGGTGTGACACTAATACGGAAATGATTTCGTCTGGCAATTAAGAGCCGGAGACACCGACTGAATGATAATCAGCGGAAGGAAGGAAAAAAGAGTGCGAGGTAATCGAAAAGGGTTTAATGGGGGATAAACGGTGTTCCCTGAAGAGATTGAGTCACGTGTGAAATAATAAAATGTATTGTGACATACTTTAAGAAAAAAAATTGTTTCATTAGTTAGAAACAAAATGGCGACTCTCAACTTGAGTTGCAATTTGCGATTAAAAAATAATAAAATGCGTTTTAGTATTCGCCCAACAAGAAATTAACTTTTTTTTATAGTCATTCTTCAACCTTATTTAAAGTAAAAGAGGATGTTAATACTTTTTTCTATTTTGCGTCTAAAACGGAGTCATTAACGCACTCATATGGGTTCGTTAATGGCTCTCCGCGGAGTGCTTTAATAATTAAATTTTTCAACCGTTGAAATTCAGAATTTTCGGCGAGATAGTTTTGAGGTTATGTGACGTGTGGAAATCGCAAACTAGTTTCAAATTGAAATGTCAATTGTCAGTGTTACCAATCACCGTACAATTTTCTAAATGTGTATGGTCGATTTTTTAATTTAGAAATGGAATAAAAGGGGAAAAAATACTGTAAAAAACTCGTTTATAAGGATAAATTAGAAACAACCTTTGCTTGAAGAGTTACGAACAGATTGAATATTCATATATTTCGTTGTATTGAAATTATTCGTTTATAAGGAGAAAACTCCTCGCTACGCTCAGATAATAATTAATTAACAAAAATCTCCAATTAAAATTAAAATACGACGTTTCCATGGATTCAGTACAATACATCCACTTGTAACTGAAGAGTTATCCATTGATCCCTTTTGCATCCGCGAAACAATGTCCGGATGTATTGGACGCGTGGCTTTTGGAGTGCTCAACGTGCAAGGGTAAGGGTCACTCCATCGGCATTTATAAAGGGTTGATCGCCAATTAACTTTGGCCCTTCAATCCCCGCGACCCGGTCATTCATCCATTTATAAGTGCCTCGAAGGGGGCGATGATCCAAAAACACGATCGAATCTCCTTTTTATTATAAATTGTAATATTAATTTTCAAACTGAATTGATTATGAATTAATAATAATAATAATATATATATTTACGGGATTCTCCCTGTAAATTAGAGGATCCGAAAATTCGAAGAGTGACAGTAATTTGCAGATACTTAAAAATTAGAGTTTTCATTTTTCGACCACTCGCTCTGTCAGACAACGCAATTTTGTAATTTGCAGGTATTTTTTTTTATTTCCCTTGCGTGTACTTAAAAAACTGAAATCAATTTTTCAATCCTGTAATTTAAAATGTTCAGGTTTGCAGGTTTTTATTTTTTCATCTCCCTTGTAAACAGACGTATTTAAAAAATAGAGATTAATTTTTCAACCTTTCACTCTTAGACAACGCAATTTTGTAATTTCAGACCTAAAATTGTTCAGGATTGCAATTTTGTAATTTCAGACCTGAAATTGTTCAGGATTGCAATTTTTTTGTTTCCCTTGCAAACACACTAGATTGTGGCTTCGTATCAAACATTTCATGATACGTCACTTCACTTCGTCGTAAGACATATTAGATATTAAAATGTATTTGTGTTTGGGACGGAAGAGAGTGGAAGTTCGGTATCTGCGGTCTCTAATTTCAAAGTTTTATTGGCACAGACTGTCACGGGAGGAAGAGTTTACTTGAAGTATTTGGAGACGTCCTCTCTTTGCCCGATATGAAATTCCTGTTTTCATTCCTGCGGTTTTATTGCAGATATCGTATTGACACTCGTCGCGAGAAATAAATTTAAATTCATCCTCAAGGATTTTCCAGTCGCCTGCAGGATTTAGTCCACTAAATTTCAAAATAATTTCCGAAGACATCTAATTACGTCCCTGATGTGTTTTCAACAAAATAATGTCCTACAGGTTGCTTCCAGTTGATTACAACATGAATCTGCAAATTCAAGAATCATTTGATTAGAAAAATTGTAAAAAATTAATCTCTGCAGAAATTATCTTCAAAATTTCAAAATACATCCAAAATGAAACTAATTTTGACATCCCTTTAAAACAATCGACATACCACAGCAGGTGACAAAATACCAACACTCAAAACTTGAACGCAGGAAATTGAAATTGCAATGAGCGATAAAAAAAATTGTAAAAAATTAATCTCTGCAGGAATTAGCTTCAAAATGTCAAAATACATCCAAAATGAAACTAATTTTGACATCCCTTTAAAACAATCGACATATCACAGCTGGTGACAAAATACCAACACTCAAAACTTGAACGCAGGAAATGGAAATTGCAATCGGCGATAAGAAAAATTGTAAAAAATTAATCTCTGCAGGAATTAGCTTCAAAATGTCAAAATACATCCAAAATGAAACTAATTTTGACATCTCTTTAAAACAATCGACATACCACAGCAGGTGACAAAATACCAACACTCAAAACTTGAACGCAGGAAATTGAAATTGCAATGAGCGATAAAAAAAATTGTAAAAAATTAATCTCTGCAGGAATTAGCTTCAAAATGTCAAAATACATCCAAAATGAAACTAATTTTGACATCCCTTTAAAACAATCGACATATCACAGCTGGTAACAAAATACCAACACTCAAAACTCGAACGCAGGAAATTGAAATTGCAATCGGCGATAAGAAAAATTGTAAAAAATTAATCTCTGCAGGAATTAGCTTCAAAATGTCAAAATACATCCAAAATAAAACTAATTTTGACATCTCTTTAAAACAATCGACATATCACAGCTGGTAACAAAATACCAACACTCAAAACTTGAACGCAGGAAATTGAAATTGCAATCGGCGATTAGAAAAATTGTAAAAATCTAATCTCTGCAAGAATTGGCTTCAAAATGTCAAAATACATCCAAAATGAAACTAATTTTGATATCCCCTTAAAACAATCGACATATCACAGCTGGTAACAAAATACCAACACTCAAAACTTGAACGCAGGAAATTGAAATTGCAATCGGCGATTAGAAAAATTGTAAAAATCTAATCTCTGCAGGAATTGGCTTCAAAATGTCAAAATACATCCAAAATGAAACTAATTTTGATATCCCTTTAAAACAATCGACATATCACAGCTGGTAACAAAATACCAACACTCAAAACTTGAACGCAGGAAATTGAAATTGCAATCGGCGATTAGAAAAATTGTAAAAAAATAATCTCTGCAGGAATTAGCTTCAAAATATCAAAATACATCCACAATGAAACTAATTTTGATATCCCTTTAAAACAATCGACATATCACAGCTGGTAACAAAATACCAACACTCAAAACTTGAACGCAGGAAATTGTAATGGCAATCGGCGATTAGAAAAATTGTAAAAAATTAATCTCTGCAAGAATTGGCTTCAAAATGTCAAAATACATCCAAAATGAAACTAATTTTGACATCCCTTTAAAACAATCGACATATCACAGCTGGTAACAAAATACCAACACTCAAAACTTGAACGCAGGAAATTGAAATTGCAATCGGCGATAAGAAAAATTGTAAAAAAATAATCTCTGCAGGAATTAGCTTCAAAATATCAAAATACATCCACAATGAAACTAATTTTGATATCCCTTTAAAACAATCGACATATCACAGCTGGTAACAAAATACCAACACTCAAAACTTGAACGCAGGAAATTGTAATGGCAATCGGCGATTAGAAAAATTGTAAAAAATTAATCTCTGCAAGAATTGGCTTCAAAATGTCAAAATACATCCAAAATGAAACTAATTTTGACATCCCTTTAAAACAATCGACATATCACAGCTGGTAACAAAATACCAACACTCAAAACTTGAACGCAGGAAATTGAAATTGCAATCGGCGATTAGAAAAATTGTAAAAAAATAATCTCTGCAGGAATTAGTTTCAAAATGTCAAAATACATCCAAAATGAAACTAATTTTGACATCCCTTTAAAACAATCGACATATCACAGCTGGTAACAAAATACCAACACTCAAAACTTGAACGCAGGAAATTGAAATTGCAATCGGCGATTAGAAAAATTGTAAAAAAATAATCTCTGCAGGAATTAGTTTCAAAATGTCAAAATACATCCAAAATGAAACTAATTTTGACATCCCTTTAAAACAATCGACATATCACAGCTGGTAACAAAATACCAACACTCAAAACTTGAACGCAGGAAATTGAAATTGCAATCGGCGATAAGAAAAATTGTAAAAAAATAATCTCTGCAGGAATTAGCTTCAAAATATCAAAATACATCCACAATGAAACTAATTTTGATATCCCTTTAAAACAATCGACATATCACAGCTGGTAACAAAATACCAACACTCAAAACTTGAACGCAGGAAATTGTAATGGCAATCGGCGATTAGAAAAATTGTAAAAAATTAATCTCTGCAAGAATTGGCTTCAAAATGTCAAAATACATCCAAAATGAAACTAATTTTGACATCCCTTTAAAACAATCGACATATCACAGCTGGTAACAAAATACCAACACTCAAAACTTGAACGCAGGAAATTGAAATTGCAATCGGCGATTAGAAAAATTGTAAAAAATTAATCTCTGCAAGAATTGGCTTCAAAATGTCAAAATACATCCAAAATGAAACTAATTTTGACATCCCTTTAAAACAATCGACATATCACAGCTGGTAACAAAATACCAACACTCAAAACTTGAACGCAGGAAATTGAAATTGCAATCGGCGATAAGAAAAATTGTAAAAAAATAATCTCTGCAGGAATTAGCTTCAAAATATCAAAATACATCCACAATGAAACTAATTTTGATATCCCTTTAAAACAATCGACATATCACAGCTGGTAACAAAATACCAACACTCAAAACTTGAACGCAGGAAATTGTAATGGCAATCGGCGATTAGAAAAATTGTAAAAAATTAATCTCTGCAAGAATTGGCTTCAAAATGTCAAAATACATCCAAAATGAAACTAATTTTGACATCCCTTTAAAACAATCGACATATCACAGCTGGTAACAAAATACCAACACTCAAAACTTGAACGCAGGAAATTGAAATTGCAATCGGCGATTAGAAAAATTGTAAAAAATTAATCTCTGCAAGAATTGGCTTCAAAATGTCAAAATACATCCAAAATGAAACTAATTTTGACATCCCTTTAAAACAATCGACATATCACAGCTGGTAACAAAATACCAACACTCAAAACTTGAACGCAGGAAATTGAAATTGCAATCGGCGATTAGAAAAATTGTAAAAAATTAATCTCTGCAAGAATTGGCTTCAAAATGTCAAAATACATCCAAAATGAAACTAATTTTGACATCCCTTTAAAACAATCGACATATCACAGCTGGTAACAAAATACCAACACTCAAAACTTGAACGCAGGAAATTGAAATTGCAATCGGCGATTAGAAAAATTGTAAAAAAATAATCTCTGCAGGAATTAGTTTCAAAATGTCAAAATACATCCAAAATGAAACTAATTTTGACATCCCTTTAAAACAATCGACATATCACAGCTGGTAACAAAATACCAACACTCAAAACTTGAACGCAGGAAATTGAAATTGCAATCGGCGATAAGAAAAATTGTAAAAAAATAATCTCTGCAGGAATTAGCTTCAAAATATCAAAATACATCCACAATGAAACTAATTTTGATATCCCTTTAAAACAATCGACATATCACAGCTGGTAACAAAATACCAACACTCAAAACTTGAACGCAGGAAATTGTAATGGCAATCGGCGATAAGAAAAATTGTAAAAAAATAATCTCTGCAGGAATTAGCTTCAAAATATCAAAATACATCCACAATGAAACTAATTTTGATATCCCTTTAAAACAATCGACATATCACAGCTGGTAACAAAATACCAACACTCAAAACTTGAACGCAGGAAATTGAAATTGCAATCGGCGATAAGAAAAATTGTAAAAAAATAATCTCTGCAGGAATTAGCTTCAAAATATCAAAATACATCCACAATGAAACTAATTTTGATATCCCTTTAAAACAATCGACATATCACAGCTGGTAACAAAATACCAACACTCAAAACTTGAACGCAGGAAATTGAAATTGCAATCGGCGATTAGAAAAATTGTAAAAAATTAATCTCTGCAGGAATTAGCTTCAAAATATCAAAATACATCCACAATGAAACTAATTTTGACATCCCTTTAAAACAATCGACATATCACAGCTGGTAACAAAATACCAACACTCAAAACTTGAACGCAGGAAATTGAAATTGCAATCGGCGATAAGAAAAATTGTAAAAAAATAATCTCTGCAGGAATTAGCTTCAAAATATCAAAATACATCCACAATGAAACTAATTTTGATATCCCTTTAAAACAATCGACATATCACAGCTGGTAACAAAATACCAACACTCAAAACTTGAACGCAGGAAATTGAAATTGCAATCGGCGATAAGAAAAATTGTAAAAAAATAATCTCTGCAGGAATTAGCTTCAAAATATCAAAATACATCCACAATGAAACTAATTTTGACATCCCTTTAAAACAATCGACATATCACAGCTGGTAACAAAATACCAACACTCAAAACTTGAACGCAGGAAATTGAAATTGCAATCGGCGATAAGAAAAATTGTAAAAAAATAATCTCTGCAGGAATTAGCTTCAAAATATCAAAATACATCCACAATGAAACTAATTTTGACATCCCTTTAAAACAATCGACATATCACAGCTGGTAACAAAATACCAACACTCAAAACTTGAACGCAGGAAATTGAAATTGCAATCGGCGATAAGAAAAATTGTAAAAAAATAATCTCTGCAGGAATTAGCTTCAAAATATCAAAATACATCCACAATGAAACTAATTTTGATATCCCTTTAAAACAATCGACATATCACAGCTGGTAACAAAATACCAACACTCAAAACTTGAACGCAGGAAATTGAAATTGCAATCGGCGATAAGAAAAATTGTAAAAAAATAATCTCTGCAGGAATTAGCTTCAAAATATCAAAATACATCCACAATGAAACTAATTTTGACATCCCTTTAAAACAATCGACATATCACAGCTGGTAACAAAATACCAACACTCAAAACTTGAACGCAGGAAATTGAAATTGCAATCGGCGATAAGAAAAATTGTAAAAAAATAATCTCTGCAGGAATTAGCTTCAAAATATCAAAATACATCCACAATGAAACTAATTTTGACATCCCTTTAAAACAATCGACATATCACAGCTGGTAACAAAATACCAACACTCAAAACTTGAACGCAGGAAATTGAAATTGCAATCGGCGATAAGAAAAATTGTAAAAAAATAATCTCTGCAGGAATTAGCTTCAAAATATCAAAATACATCCACAATGAAACTAATTTTGATATCCCTTTAAAACAATCGACATATCACAGCTGGTAACAAAATACCAACACTCAAAACTTGAACGCAGGAAATTGTAATGGCAATCGGCGATAAGAAAAATTGTAAAAAAATAATCTCTGCAGGAATTAGCTTCAAAATATCAAAATACATCCACAATGAAACTAATTTTGATATCCCTTTAAAACAATCGACATATCACAGCTGGTAACAAAATACCAACACTCAAAACTTGAACGCAGGAAATTGAAATTGCAATCGGCGATAAGAAAAATTGTAAAAAAATAATCTCTGCAGGAATTAGCTTCAAAATATCAAAATACATCCACAATGAAACTAATTTTGATATCCCTTTAAAACAATCGACATATCACAGCTGGTAACAAAATACCAACACTCAAAACTTGAACGCAGGAAATTGTAATGGCAATCGGCGATAAGAAAAATTGTAAAAAAATAATCTCTGCAGGAATTAGCTTCAAAATATCAAAATACATCCACAATGAAACTAATTTTGATATCCCTTTAAAACAATCGACATATCACAGCTGGTAACAAAATACCAACACTCAAAACTTGAACGCAGGAAATTGAAATTGCAATCGGCGATAAGAAAAATTGTAAAAAAATAATCTCTGCAGGAATTAGCTTCAAAATATCAAAATACATCCACAATGAAACTAATTTTGATATCCCTTTAAAACAATCGACATATCACAGCTGGTAACAAAATACCAACACTCAAAACTTGAACGCAGGAAATTGTAATGGCAATCGGCGATTAGAAAAATTGTAAAAAATTAATCTCTGCAAGAATTGGCTTCAAAATGTCAAAATACATCCAAATTGAAACTAATTTTGACATCCCTTTAAAACAATCGACATATCACAGCTGGTAACAAAATACCAACACTCAAAACTTGAACGCAGGAAATTGAAATTGCAATCGGCGATTAGAAAAATTGTAAAAAATTAATCTCTGCAAGAATTGGCTTCAAAATGTCAAAATACATCCAAAATGAAACTAATTTTGACATCCCTTTAAAACAATCGACATATCACAGCTGGTAACAAAATACCAACACTCAAAACTTGAACGCAGGAAATTGAAATTGCAATCGGCGATTAGAAAAATTGTAAAAAAATAATCTCTGCAGGAATTAGTTTCAAAATGTCAAAATACATCCAAAATGAAACTAATTTTGACATCCCTTTAAAACAATCGACATATCACAGCTGGTAACAAAATACCAACACTCAAAACTTGAACGCAGGAAATTGAAATTGCAATCGGCGATAAGAAAAATTGTAAAAAAATAATCTCTGCAGGAATTAGCTTCAAAATATCAAAATACATCCACAATGAAACTAATTTTGACATCCCTTTAAAACAATCGACATATCACAGCTGGTAACAAAATACCAACACTCAAAACTTGAACGCAGGAAATTGTAATGGCAATCGGCGATTAGAAAAATTGTAAAAAATTAATCTCTGCAAGAATTGGCTTCAAAATGTCAAAATACATCCAAAATGAAACTAATTTTGACATCCCTTTAAAACAATCGACATATCACAGCTGGTAACAAAATACCAACACTCAAAACTTGAACGCAGGAAATTGAAATTGCAATCGGCGATTAGAAAAATTGTAAAAAATTAATCTCTGCAAGAATTGGCTTCAAAATGTCAAAATACATCCAAAATGAAACTAATTTTGACATCCCTTTAAAACAATCGACATATCACAGCTGGTAACAAAATACCAACACTCAAAACTTGAACGCAGGAAATTGAAATTGCAATCGGCGATAAGAAAAATTGTAAAAAAATAATCTCTGCAGGAATTAGCTTCAAAATATCAAAATACATCCACAATGAAACTAATTTTGATATCCCTTTAAAACAATCGACATATCACAGCTGGTAACAAAATACCAACACTCAAAACTTGAACGCAGGAAATTGTAATGGCAATCGGCGATTAGAAAAATTGTAAAAAATTAATCTCTGCAAGAATTGGCTTCAAAATGTCAAAATACATCCAAAATGAAACTAATTTTGACATCCCTTTAAAACAATCGATATATCACAGCTGGTAACAAAATACCAACACTCAAAACTCGAACGCAGGAAATTGAAATTGCAATCGGCGATTAGAAAAATTGTAAAAAATTAATCTCTGCAGGAATTAGTTTCAAAATGTCAAAATACATCCAAAATGAAACTAATTTTGACATCCCTTTAAAACAATTGACATATCACAGCTGGTGACAAAATACCAACACTCAAAACTCGAACGCAGGAAATTGAAATTGCAATCGGCGATTAGAAAAATTGTAAAAAATTAATCTCTGCAGGAATTAACTTTAAAATGTCAAAATACATCCAAAATGAAACTAATTTTGATATCCCTTTAAAACAATCGATATATCACAGCTGGTAACAAAATACCAACACTCAAAACTTGAACGCAGGAAATTGAAATTGCAATCGGCGATTAGAAAAATTGTAAAAAATTAATCTCTGCAGGAATTAGCTTCAAAATGTCAAAATACATCCAAAATAAAACTAATTTTGACATCTCTTTAAAACAATCGACATATCACAGCTGGTAACAAAATACCAACACTCAAAACTTGAACGCAGGAAATTGAAATTGCAATCGGCGATTAGAAAAATTGTAAAAAATTAATCTCTGCAAGAATTGGCTTCAAAATGTCAAAATACATCCACAATGAAACTAATTTTGACATCCCTTTAAAACAATCGACATATCACAGCTGGTGACAAAATACCAACACTCAAAACTCGAACGCAGGAAATTGAAATTGCAATCGGCGATTAGAAAAATTGTAAAAAATTAATCTCTGCAGGAATTAGTTTCAAAATGTCAAAATACATCCAAAATGAAACTAATTTTGACATCCCTTTAAAACAATTGACATATCACAGCTGGTGACAAAATACCAACACTCAAAACTCGAACGCAGGAAATTGAAATTGCAATCGGCGATTAGAAAAATTGTAAAAAATTAATCTCTGCAGGAATTAACTTTAAAATGTCAAAATACATCCAAAATGAAACTAATTTTGATATCCCTTTAAAACAATCGATATATCACAGCTGGTAACAAAATACCAACACTCAAAACTTGAACGCAGGAAATTGAAATTGCAATCGGCGATTAGAAAAATTGTAAAAAATTAATCTCTGCAGGAATTAGTTTCAAAATGTCAAAATACATCCAAAATGAAACTAATTTTGACATCCCTTTAAAACAATCGACATATCACAGCTGGTAACAAAATACCAACACTCAAAACTTGAACGCTGGAAATTGAAATTGCAATCGGCGATTAGAAAAATTGTAAAAAATTAATCTCTGCAAGAATTGGCTTCAAAATGTCAAAATACATCCAAAATGAAACTAATTTTGATATCCCTTTAAAACAATCGATATATCGCAGCTGGTAACAAAATACCAACACTCAAAACTTGAACGCAGGAAATTGAAATTGCAATCGGCGATTAGAAAAATTGTAAAAAATTAATCTTTGCAGGAATTAGCTTCAAAATGTCAAAATACATCCAAAATGAAACTAATTTTGACATCCCTTTAAAACAATCGACATATCACAGCTGGTAACAAAATACCAACACTCAAAACTTGAACGCAGGAAATTGAAATTGCAATCGGCGATTAGAAAAATTGTAAAAAATTAATCTTTGCAGGAATTAGCTTCAAAATGTCAAAATACATCCAAAATGAAACTAATTTTGACATCCCTTTAAAACAATCGAAATATCACAGCTGGTAACAAAATACCAACACTCAAAACTTGAACGCAGGAAATTGAAATTGCAATCGGCGATTAGAAAAATTGTAAAAAATTAATCTTTGCAGGAATTAGCTTCAAAATGTCAAAATACATCCAAAATGAAACTAATTTTGATATCCCTTTAAAACAATCGATATATCACAGCTGGTAACAAAATACCAACACTCAAAACTTGAACGCAGGAAATTGAAATTGCAATCGGCGATTAGAAAAATTGTAAAAAATTAATCTCTGCAGGAATTAGTTTCAAAATGTCAAAATACATCCAAAATGAAACTAATTTTGACATCCCTTTAAAACAATCGACATATCACAGCTGGTAACAAAATACCAACACTCAAAACTTGAACGCAGGAAATTGAAATTGCAATCGGCGATTAGAAAAATTGTAAAAAATTAATCTTTGCAGGAATTAGCTTCAAAATGTCAAAATACATCCAAAATGAAACTAATTTTGACATCCCTTTAAAACAATCGACATATCACAGCTGGTAACAAAATACCAACACTCAAAACTTGAACGCAGGAAATTGAAATTGCAATCGGCGATTAGAAAAATTGTAAAAAATTAATCTTTGCAGGAATTAGCTTCAAAATGTCAAAATACATCCAAAATGAAACTAATTTTGACATCCCTTTAAAACAATCGACATATCACAACTGGTAACGAAATACCAACACTCAAAACGTGAACGCGGGAAATGGAAATTGCAATCTCGAAAACGTCCAATTTGTCTTCGAAGTGTAAACGGCGGAACGAATCGCAGAATGTGCAGCAGCAGCAACAGCAGCAGTGTGTTTGGACAGCAATCAATCCGCGACAGTCCATTCCGTGTTTGGATTGAGCGGTGACACGTTGTAACTCAATATTTGACCAATTTCCAGCCTCCCCGTCTTCTCATCACCTCTGACATATCATAACAAAAGAGAGGGAGAGAGAGAGCGTGCGTTTCTCCAAGGGACAGTCAACACCGACAAATTATCCGAGACAAACACACCACCAGGAGGATCGGATCGATGCGCCGGACGCGTTTAAATATAATCGAACCCTAGCTGAATAATAGACTGGCCCTTAATTAATCAATCGCACATTCAATTAAACCTGCGGACGTGTCGGACCGTATGATGCACACACATACACACACACACACACACAAACAGACACGTCTGCAAAATGTTTGAGGTTATCGCCAATTGAAACTTTGTGCGGTTTTATTCGATTCGCTGGCGGGAATTGGTCAAATTGGAGGTTTATTTATTCTTGTTTGAGTGTCGCAGATGGAGTTTGCATTCGTTTAATACATTACGAGTGTGTTTGGGGTGTTTACTGAGAGTGTCACTTGCATAGCACAGTAGGCGGGGCTTAAACAACTATTTTATCTGATACAGTAGGCGGTGCTTAAACAACCATTAATCCGATTTTCGAATGTGAGATAAACCTGATTATTGGTAAGCTTAGTAATTTCTTGCTGATAAATCTACACAGTAGGCAAAAAAAACGGCACAAATTGTAAATAATCATATTTTCAATAATAATTAACGCATTCAATATTTATTTATTTTATTTATTATTCTAGAAACGGTAAACACCCTTTTACAATAAAAATACAATACACAAAATAGATTAATATTTGCTTTGGAAAACAAAATATTTACACTTTGTAGATTGCAAAAATGATTAATTACATTTTTTGTATCGAGGATATTTCACATCAACGAAGGCACTGCAAAGACAGGAGTTTATAATCCACCGCCGCGACGCATTTGTAGGTATCAAATTATTTTCAACTGTTAAAAACTACAATTTTCAACTGCAAAAAACCGCAATCTTAAACTGTCAAAAATTCAATTTTTTAAATATTAACGATGGCCATTTTCGACTGCCAAGAATGAGTATTTTTAATTATCAGAACGACAATTTTCAACTGCCAAAACTATAATTTATTACTGTCAAAAATGACAATTTTCAGCAGCAAAAAAACTTCAATTTTCAACTGCTAAAAACTTTCATTTACAACCGTCAAAATGATGATTTTCAGCAGTCAAAAACTTTAATTTTCAACTGTAAAAAGTGACAATTTTCATCTGCCAAAAACAGTAATTTTGCACTGTCAAAAACGACAGTTTTCAACTGCCAAAACTATAATTTAAAACTGTCAAAAATGACAATTATCAGCAACCAAAAACTTAAATTTTCAATTGCTAAAAACCATAATTCACAACTGTCAAAAATGATGATTTTCAACAGCAAGAAACTTGAAGTGTCAACTGCGAGAAATGACAATTGTAAACTGCCAAAAACTGTAATTTTTAACTGTCAAATATGACGATTTTTTAAATGCGAACGATTGCCGTTTTCAACTGCCAAAAATAAGTATTTTCAACTGGTAAAAACTACAATTTTCTACTGTCAAAAACGACAATTTTCAACTGCCAAAACTATAATTTATAACTGTCAAAAATGACAATTTTCAGCTGCCAAATGCGTAAATTTTCAACTGCTAAAAACTATAATTCACAACTGTCAAAAACTTGAATTGTCAACTGCAAAATATGACAATTTTTGAATGCGAACGATTTCCATTTTCAACTGCCAAAAATGAGTATTTTTAACTGTTAAAAACTACAATTTTTAATTGTCAAAAATGACCATTTTCAACTGCCAAATCTATAATAATTTATAACCGTCAAAAATGACAATTTTCAGCTGCAAAAACTGTAATTTTAAACTCTCAAAAATGACATTTTTTAAATGCCAACGATGACCATTTTCGACTGCCAAAAATGAGTATTTTCAACTGTCAAAAGTGACAGTTTTTAACTACCAAGTATGACTATTTTCAACTGTCAAAAATGACAATTTTTAACTGCCAAAAAACTATAATTTACAACTGTCAAATATGACAATTCTCAGCAGCAAAAACTTTTATACTTAACTGCACAAAATTGTATTTTGAACTGTCAAAAATTAAAATTTTCAATTGTCAAAAACGATAGTTTTCAACCGCCAAAACTAAAATTAATAACCGTTAAAAATGACAATTTTCAGCGAACAAAACTTCAATTTTCAACTGCAAAAAATGACAATTTTCAGCTGCCAAAAACTGTACTTTTTAACTGTCAAAAGTTAACATTTTTAACTGCCAATAATGACCATTTTCAACTGCCAAGAATAAGTATTGTCAATTGTCGAAAATGACAATATTCAACTGCGAAAACTATAATTAATTACCGTTAAAAATGACAATTTTCAGCAGCCAAAACTTCAATTTTCAACTGCAAAAAATGACAATTTTCAACTGCCAAAAAACTGTAAATTACAACTGTCAAATATGACAATTCTCAGCAGCAAAAACTTTTATATTCAACTGCAAAAAATTGTAATTTTTAACTGTCAAAAACGACAATTTTCAACTGCCAAATCTATAATAATTTATAACCGTTAAAAATGACAATTTTCAGCAGCCAAAACTTCAATTTTCAACTGCAAAAAATGACAATTTTCAACTGCCAAAAACTGTAATCTTAAATTGTCAAAAATTAAAATTTTTGAATGCCAATGATGACCATTTTCAACTGCCAAGAATGAGTATTGTCAATTGTCGAAAACGACAATTTTCAACTGCCAAAACTATAATTAATAACCGTTAAAAATGACAATTTTCAACTGCCAAAAACTGTAATCTTGAACTGTCAAAAATTTACATTTTTAAATGCCAATGATGACTATTTTCAACTGCCAAGAATGAGTATTCTTAATTGTCGAAAACGACAATTTTCAACTGCCAAAACTATAAGTAACAACCGTTAAAAATGACAAATTTCAGCAGCCAAAACTTCAATTTTCAACTGCAAAAACTTGACAATTTTCAATTGCCAAAAATTGTAATTTTGAACTGTCAAAAATTAACATTTTTAAATGCCAATGATGACTATTTTCAACTGCCAAGAATGAGTATTGGTAATTGTCGAAAACGACAATTTTCAACTGCCAAAACTATAAGTAACAACCCTTAAAAATGACAAATTTCAGCAGCCAAAACTTCAATTTTCAACTGCAAAAACATGACAATTTTCCATTGCCAAAAATTGTAATTTTGAACTGTCAAAAATTAACATTTTTAAATGCCAATGATGACCATTTTCAACTGCCAAGAACGAGTACTTTTAATTATCAAAAACGTCAATTTTCAATTCCCAAAATTATAATTTATAACCGTCAAAAATGACAATTTACGGTGGCCAAAACTTCAATTTTCAACTGTCAATAATGACAATTTTTAACAGCCAAAAACATGAATTGTCAACTGCAAAAAAATAGAATTTTCAACTGCCAAAAAACTGTAATTTCGAACTGTCAAAAATTAACATTTTTAAATGCCAATGATGACCATTTTTAACTGTCAAAAATGACAATTTACAACTGTTAAAAACTGCCATTTTCAACTGGAAAGAGGACCATTTTCAATTGCCAAAACTATAATTTATAACTGTCAGAAATGACAATTTTCAACTGCCAAAACTATAATTTACAACTGTCGAAAATGATAATTGTCAGCAGCTAAAAACTTTAATTTTCAACAGACAAAAACTATAATTTACATCTGTCAAAAATGATAATTTTCAACAGCGAAAAACGTGAATTGTCAACTGCAAAAAATGACAATTTTAACCTGCGAAAATATGCCAATTTTTAAATGCGAACGATTGCCATTTTGCCAAAAATGAGTATTTTCAGCTGTTAAAAGCTACAATTCTTAAGTGTCAAAAGTGACAATTTTCAACTGCCAAAAATTACTATTTTCACTTAACAAAAATGAAAATTTGTAACTGTCAAAAATGATTATTTTTAGCTGCCAGCGATAAATATTTTTAACTGCAAAAATGACCAAAAACTATCATTTTCAACCCCCAAAAAAATTTATCTACTCTTGGATTTGATCGGCAGTAACGTATTCACAAATTTGTGTAGAAAGTAGATGACATATGTTGTTTTTCCTGTATATGTACACAAATCAAGTCACAGCAGGAAATTGCGGAGTTTTCGCTTTTGCGTGAAATGTGTGTTTTAAGGGGGGAAAACACGGCGATCAATTCTAAAGGGTAGCCAAGGTGAAATGAACGGGGGGTTGACTTTTAAATCCCTCGTCGGCGGTTGACTGACACTTAATTCCATGACGTTTTAATGAGAATATTATCGGGACGATTCTCGCGTGCTCCGCTTAACTTCTAACTAACAATCAATTATCATATTTCGACGTTCCGGTGAGTTTAATTGATGAGTTTCCATTACTAGAGAGAGAGAGAGAGAGACAGAGAGCCAAAAATATCGGACCTAAACTGTGCCCAACAATGACTTTCGATTTTTGAAAATTAACCAAATTTCATAAAAGTGCCAAGTTAAAAAAAAAACGATTATGCTTACTATTATTACTAAAGCATCACTGCTATTTGAATAATTATAAATTTTTATCCATTTTCAGTAAATTAGTGAAGATTACTTAAAACTTTAGTAAATGAAGAAATGGTGGAGGCGCCTCTGCAATTATGGCTAACTTTCAATCGGTGGCATTTTGTTATCACCTACAATATGGTAACTGTTTTTACAGGACTTTACGGGTGTATTGTTGTTTTATGGATTTCGAGCTTTTAGAGAAACTTTTTTTTACTAAACGATTTTTTTATAATTCGAAACCCTTTGATGATGATATTTTTTTTATTTTAACGAACGTTAGCTTGTAAGATTAATGCGATGGGGGTCGGAAACATGCGAGAGGAATTTAATTTTCGGTAATAAACCTTTTTGCGAATCACGGGCCGTAAAGTGTACACGCGACATGAAGAGTAAATTCATCCCGGGGCTGCATTAACGAGGTGCACGTTAATCTCTCGCAGATTATGCACTCTCATTAAAGGGCTGATCCTCGTTAATCCGTCATTTAAACCGCGCCGTAACGTAAAGAGAGTAAAACAGCGCGCGCTGTTAAAGTTCTTGAGAATATCATTAATAATAAATAAAATTGATGGTACAATCGTAACACTGAAGTCAATATCTTGCATCTCTTAATAATCCAAAAGTAGACATCGATTCATGTTCTTTCGATTTCTAGAGCTTTCAAGTTGTTGGTATATTTTTATTTATTCAGATGTAAATAATACAAGAGCAACCATATGTAAAAATGTATCTTTAATTAAACCTTTCTGAAAGGGCTTTATGTTTATGCTCGCCATGCAGAAAGACCTACTTTCAGCACGCCAAGCATATTATCATTGACTGAGCCCGCAGGCCGAGGGTTAAATCCTTGGCGTGCAGAAAGATCTATTTTATTTTCACAATAAAAAATAATCATTAACAGCTTCTGCTCCTTATCAAGAACTCTCCGATCAAATTTATTTCTGACAATACTTTAAGCAATTTCCACAGTGTTTTCCTTATTTATGCAAGAAAACAGCTTTTACGTGCATCGTTGATGGAAGAAAAAAAATTGTCGAAATTGCACCCCTGGGCCCCCGTTATCGCGGAAAGTTTAAAAGCTCACCGTCTAAAACCAATATTAGCTTTGCGCCGTAAATTCCGAAACTATCGCCGCGATAGAAGGAGACGGAGTTGCCGACGACGAGGGGGCGGACACAGACAACCCCCCGCCGGATCATCAAATATTCATCGCGATGCTGTTCTCTTTTTTTTCTTCTTCTCGAGCAGAATTTTGAGACCGCGCGAAGTTATCTCGGCGCGACACGCGCGCTAAAACTCGATCGCGAGAGAGAGAGACCATCATAATGGCAAAGTTTTAATTGAAAATTCCGCGAACAATATTCGAAGCGACAGACACACACACACACACACATACGTAAAGTGAGTGAGCGAGCGAGGGAATCAGTCGAACGTTAATTTCAGGAAGGAAGCGCTCGGTTTGTTTCGGTGCGATGGGTTTTATTATAACCAATGCAGACAAACGTGGATGTAATTTAGAAAGTTTGTATTTTACAATTCCCTTCTGCAATAAATATAAACCAGAAGTGATAATATATTTTTTATCCATTGCAAAAAAAAGCGGTTGGCTTTACTTTATTAACCCTCGGCCTGCGGGCTCGACAGAAAATTTCCTTTACGTCGGTCTGCTACCCGTCTTTCTACCGCATTTTTTTATCACCCTGTATAATTTTTTGTATGAAATCAAGGTTGGCTCTATAGTTCGAACCTTCAACCAAATAATAGAAATGATTTTAATCGTTCAACGTCAATCACTGGGGCAAAAATAAAATTTCACCCAGACCATGCATTTCAACAAATCTTCAAATATTTCGAAAACGGCAAACAATCGGTATAGGGAGTATTGAAGTAACTCACCTTTATTTGCTCCATATAATTCAAAAACGACAAAAAATACAGGGTGTTCCATTTAAAAAAAAACATAAGTTTGGTCTGTAACTTCGTTATGGAGCACCCTGTATAAATTTAAATATTTTTAGGGCGTGCAGCCCACTATTATACACAACTTTTGTATAAAACATTTTTCGAAATTTTGAAAAATAAGCACGTGATTGACTGTTCCCAGAGCTTTGAAACACCCTGTATAATTAAAATAATTTTAATACTAAAATAATTTATATATTATATCGTGTGAGGCACAAAATTTTGTTTCAGAGTTGGCTGTAAGATAAATGAGACAAGATTAGTTCAATTGAATTGGATTTAAAAAAATGAATGACTGCTATGTTTCTCTCTCTCTCTCTCTCTCATGCATGGCCAACTCGGTAACAAAATGCCGTGGCTCACACCTTATTATTGTAACTGGAGTATCTGTACCGAACTTTCTAGCGAAGTCGGTTTACCGATTCGGTTATTTTGCCGTCTTCTTTAGCAGCGCATACCGGGTGTAACTGAATTCTGGTAGATCTCAAATATCATTTTCATTTTTACAAATATCTTTATGAAATTTACTATGGAGTTTGTAGAGAATAAAGTGTATAAAATTTTAATAAAATTTCCACTTCCGGTTTAACCGGAAATGACCGTAACTTTCCCATTTCAAATGGAACACCCTGTATATTTTTACATAATTTAATTCGTCCCTAAATTCTAAATTTAGAGACGGATCATAAGTGACCTTTTGGTTGTTAGTTTTTTGTTTAAATTCAAATTAAATTTACACAAAAAAACAAATTTAAACTAATTTTAAACAAAAAGTAACCAACCAAATGGTCACTTATGATACATCTATGAATTCATAATTTAAAGAGGAATTAAATTATGTAAAAATATACAGGGTGTTCCATCTGAAATAGAAAAGTTCAGGTCATTTCCGGTTAAACCGGAAATGGAATTTTTATTAAAAGTTTACATATTGACATATTTTATTTCTTAAAAACACTATACTAAATTTGATAAAGATATGCAAATGATATTTGGAGCCCATCATTTGCATTTTTACATACAGGGTGTATTTGAAATAACGAACTGGCATTTAAGGGCACATACACAAAATATTTGTGAACCCATTTCCGTCAAAATTTATTCGAAATTTTTTTTTTTGGATTTTCCTAATTTTTCGTGGTTTTTTAAACATTTTGAGAACCTATGCTTTTCTCATTTAATTAGGTCTGCATGGAATGTGTGTTTGTTTATTTAAAACGCGAGATACGATTTCTTGCCTCCGAAATTTGAAGTGTTATCGCAACGTTTTTTTTTTTTTTGTAAAAGATAAACAGTCCTCAAGTCATTGACGCTTAAAGAGCACTCAGATATTTCCTACGCGCTTGTTGTAATTCGATATCTAAAGCCGATGCCGTTTAAAAATTAGGTCACATTACCACTGCCCCCAAACATGTTGCGTATTTTCACTCATTAACTTTAATAATTAATTGCGGGCTTTTTGTTACAGTTATAAACAAAATAATTGCGAATATTGTTTCAAAATAATATAATCTATTTGTGGTTACGAGCCTGTTCGTTATTTCAAAAAACACCCTGTATATCCTTATGAAATTTAGTTTAGTATTTTTAGGGAATAAAGTGTGTCAACATGTGGATTTTTAAGAAAAATTCCACTTCCGGTTTAACCGGAAATGACCTTAACTTTTCTGTTTTAAATGGAACACCTTATATATTTCTACATAATTTAATTCGTCTTTGAATTCTGAGTTTAGAGATGTATCACTGTTCAAATTTTCGATTTTTCACTCCGCATTTTACATTTTTCGGGCCGAATTATTAATTTTTAGATTTTTTACCTGTTTTTATTTTATTTTTGGGTTTAAATTTTTTATCTTTTGGCCTAAATACTCTTTATTTTGACCTAAATTTTTGATTTAATTGTATTCAATTTTCCATTTTTTTGTCCACATTTTTGATGTTTAATTTTTAGATGTTTTGCCTACATTTTCGATTTTTTTTTGGTCTAAATTTTTGATCAGTTAGCCAATTTTTTTTTATTTTGACCTAAATTATCAATTTAATTGTTAAAATTTTCGACTTTTCAGTCCGCATTTTTGATTTTTCGGGCCGAATTTTTAATTTTAGTTACAAATTTTTGATTTCTTAAACATTTTAACCTGAATTATTGATGCGAGAATTTTTCTAGTTTTGTTTGCTGAAATTTTTGATTTTTTGGTCACCATTTATTATTATTACTTATTATTATTATCATTTGGTTTTGTTTGTTTGTTAATTTTTTTGTACTCTCGGACCACCATTTTCACTTTTAGGCCCGAATTTTAGATTTTTGGTCTAAATTTTTTATTTTTTGTCCTATGTTTTAGATTTTTTAACTTGAATGATTGATTTTATTGTTCGATTTTTTGGCTATTTTTTTTTTTAATTTCTGGTTAGAAACTCATTGAAAGTGGTAAATTATTTTGCTTCTACCTAAATTTTTCGATTTTTTTATCTGCGTTTTTATCCTTAGATCCGGATTCTTGATTCTTTGCCCCACATTTTAGATTACCGTATTTTCCATTTTCTTAAATTTTTGGCCCAAATATTCTTTATTTTGACTAAAATTTTCGATTTTTGTTGTCTGCATTTTTATCTTTATGCCTTTTGGTTTTTTGTCGGAAATTTCCTTTATTTTGACTTCAATTTTTGTTTGTTGAAAATTTTAATTTTTTGATCCACCACTTAGATTTTTGGGTACGAAATTTAAATTTTAGGTCTTAATTTTTTATTGTTTGTCACATATTTTAGATTTACTTAACTATTAACGATTTCGATAAAGACGAAAGTAGCCTGAACATTCAACCTATTCGTAATTCTGCAAAATTCATAATAATAATAATAATAATAAAATGCTTTATTTTCCGTACGACAATCAATACAATTATTATTATTATTAGTCTTATTAGATCTACAAACAAATAACTTATTGAAACAACTACTTCCCTGGCTAGTGCCACGCCGGATATTCAGAATTAATGATTTTATTGTGCGGTTTTGTAATTTTGTTTGCTATTATTTTCAAATTTATTATTTTAAGCTAAAAAGTTTTATTTTTAGAGCAGGATTTTTGATTTTTGGCCGATATTTTAGATCTTCGGCTGTTTTGTTCCGATTTTTTTTATTTTTTTGGTCAAAATATTCGATTCGTGTCTTGAAATTTTGGAGTTCTTGGTTTGCATTTTTTATTTTTGGCCTGAGTTTTCGATCTTTTGCCCTAAATTTAGATAACACGTCGAAAACTCGGGCCAGAAGTTGAAAAATGCAGACTAAAATATCCAAATTTCAATAAACAAATCGAATATTTTGAAAAAAAAAAATCAAAAATTTGGAACAAAATAGCTAAAATGTCTGCCAAAAATATCAAAAATCTTGGTGTGAAAATAAAAAAAAACTTGAAAATACAGGCAAACGAACTTCTCGCATATGTTATATATTTTTAAATAAGGATTACTTTACTTCATAGAAATGTACATTTTAGTTATTTTGTATTTTTCAAGGGCGATGTCCCGTTAATAAATGTATTATTATTATTATAAATCAATAATTCTTTATTTTGGCCTACATTTTTGATTAGTTTGTTACAATTTTCAATATTTCCGCATTTTAAGGCCCGACGTTTTGGTCAAATTTTTTGATTTTTTTTATCCTACATTTTAGATTTTTTAACCAGAATGATTGATTTTTACGCGGGTTTTTTAAATTTTTTAAGTATTTTTTTTTGTGTAAGTTTTTGATTTCTGCCCTTTGTTTTAGATTTTTCAACCTAAATTTTTGACCTGTATTTTCAAGGGTTTTTGTATTAATTTCAGGTTATTTATTTAATTTTATGTTGTTTGGTTTCGTGGGTTTTAATTTAAATATGGGGTTTATTTTTAGATAAAATTAATTTACTTTGATATTTATCTGAAAAATATAGTCTGCGGGATGTTTAAGGAATTATTTAACATTTAAATATTTGTAGGAATTTCGGATTTTTTGCATCAAACAATTAAATGTCTAATTTAGGTTTTTCGCCTGATCTAAATTTATTTGCCAAGTACAATACTGGACTTCGTTCATCATTCGTTCAAGGCAGTGGCGGCTCGTGGATCTGTAGAGGAAGCTACGACAGAGATACCTCTCGTGCTATACCACACTCTCTTATAGAGGAAAAAAATATGTCGCTGCTGTTTTGATAAAATTTTCTTCCGCAGCCTCCTCGATCCACGAGCCGCCGCTGGTTTAAGAGTTATCCGAAAAAAACAAACAATTGAAAAAAGGGAGGGGGATATATTGTATAAGAGCCGCCACTGCACGATAAGATCATCATCCTCAAGAATGACATTTTCAATTATCAAAATTGCACGCTAGACGCCGTTAATTTATTGTTTGATATAAACAATGTGAAATTAAATAAATCCACTCGCTTTCATTTAAAGAGAATTCATTACTGCCGTAAATGAGAGACAACGGGGGGACGTCTGTATTGATTTGTCGGGGGCCATTTACTTCTTTGATGTAACGAAGTAAGTGCACGCCGCCGCCCCGAGGGGGAAATAAAAGAAAACCACATTTCATTACATCTTTCCTTTTAACTCGAGCTCGGATTATGTCGAGAAGTCGAGAAGTCGAGAATATATATAAAGTCGAATTTCTTTTTGTTGCAGGTAAAGCTTAATTATGCTGTGTAGCTGTACGCTTTCGGGTGGGCTAATAGAATTTTAAAATGTTAAGTGATTCGTCTGAAGCGTCTGTTTTTCCGCTCTTAGAAATGGACACTTCTCCGAAGAGTTAATTAAAAAAAAATTACTTGCGCTTTTGATAAATGTATTTATTTGTTAACTATTGTTTCCACGTCATCGACAACTGTAGACCGGTTTCGAACTACGTTGAAGTACGTTGCAAATTCCCAGCAATCTTTAACTTGAAAAAAATACCGAAGCGCGGTAATGTTTTTTTTTTTTAAGAGAGGAGAAAAGATCTTTTATAGTGGGGCAGTGTTGGATTGTTCATTTCATTTATTTCACGTCGGCCACAGTATACAAATCATAAATAAATAAATAAGATGTGTTTGTCAATTAAAAGTTATATTAAAAATTAAATTTAAATATTACAATGTCAAGTTAATAAAATAATTACACAATTTACATCCATACATATTAAAACTAAAAACTCTTCTCGGAGTAGAGCGATATGAGACGGAACCTTGACCGCGGCTAACCGCAGAATTTTTTTTTTTCCGCGCGAAAAACTAAGAAATTATAAACCAACCCCGTAACCGTACGGATAGAAATACCATTGCGGCGACATCTATTGCCTAAAACGTTGCACTAATTTTCTTAATTGAGTGGATAATCATTCTTTAAGTGATAAGACTTATAAACTCCTGATATATTGGTTGCGTTATTTTACAAAAAAAATTGAAAAAATCTGTAAAGCCTCATTTGATGAATGTATACTAAAGCATCAAAGACGCAATCTTTAACACGTTGGTTAATTGCTCAAAATGCAATCATTTTGTTGATTTCAGTCGTCAATCAGCATGAATTAAAGCCTGTCAACATTTTCTCTTACAATTAATTTCCACGGTGATAACTGCAGCGATTAATAATTTCGGAGGTGCATTAAGCGATGGAGCTGATGGAATTGAATGCAGACGCTAATGGGATTTATCCGGATGGTGTTATGTGTCCAGCGAATATTTATAATACAGGGAATGCGTTTTAGTCGCATTGAAGTTAATACACGACGGCTGAAATCTATTTAGTCAGGCGATTATACGGCCGCTGCTCATAGATTACAACCCTTTTACAGCCCCCCCCTCCCTAAACCTCAACCCCTTCCGTTATTCTATAATTACAATTTCAACTGCAGCACAATCATTCTGCACTAGGCAGGCGATTAATTGAATTAAACATTATTACAATATTACATATTTTAAGATTTAATATTTGTTTTAGCCTCATCCTCGTCGATTCGCTATTTACATTATGTGAACTTAAACTTTTATTATTTATTATTCGAGTATCGGATATTTAGCCTCGCGCTGCAAACTTTACCCTTCCAGCCCTTTGTGGCTCCTTTATCCGTTGATGCAGTGTGTAAAGTTTGATTCGGGCTGCATATCTTTGAATTATTAAGGATCTGTTTCATTTCTCCCCCCCTCCCCCCCCCCCCTCAAAGACCATCAATGGTTTCCCACAGTCTGCGGTGGGTCGAGTTTCGGAAAGTTCCATCAAACGTAAAAGTCATGGCAACAAACAATTTCTTATTCAAACGCAAAAATTCTAAAAAGGTGAACATCGCGATTAGTCGATTGTTACCTGCTGTGATACTTCAGAATTTGAAAAAGAAATTCATTCTGAGCGTATTTGAATTTTTTTGAGGATAATCACGTGACGGGTTAATTTTTTACAATTTTTCAAACCGCCGAATGCAATTTTCGTTTTTTCACATCATGTTTCGAGTGTTGCTGTTTCGTTTCCTGCTGCGATACTTCAGTCATTCTTGCAGGATTTTAGAAAGGGATTCATTCTAAGCGTATTTTAATTTCTTGAGGATAATCACGTGACGGATTAATTTTTTACAATTTTTCGAACCGCCGAATGCAATTTTCGTTTTTTCACATCATGTTTCGAGTGTTGCTGTTTCGTTTCCTGCTGCGATACTTCAGTCATTCTTGCAGGATTTTAGAAAGGGATTCATTCTAAGCGTATTTTAATTTCTTGAGGATAATCACGTGACGGATTAATTTTTTACAATTTTTCGAACCGCCGAAAGCAATTTTCGTTTTTTCACATCATGTTTCGAGTGTTGCTGTTTCGTTTCCTGCTGCGATACTTCAGTTATTTTTGCAGGATCTTAAAAAGGGATTCATTCTGAGTGTATTTGAATTTTTTGAGGACAATCACGTGACGGATTAATTTTTTACAATTTTTTGAACCGCCGAATGCAATTTTCGTTTTTTCACAACATGTTTCGAGTGTTGCTGTTTTCTTTCCTGCTGCGATACTTCAGTTATTTTTGCAGGATCTTAAAAAGGGATTAATTCTGAGCGTATTTGAATTTTTTGAGGATAATCACGTGACGGATTAATTTTTTACAATTTTTCGAACCGTCGACTGCAATTTTTGTTTTTTCACATCAAGTTTCGAGTGTTGCTGTTTTGTTTCCTGCTGCGATACTTCAGTTATTCTTGCAGGATTTTAAAAAGGGATTCATTCTGAGCGTATTTGAATTTTTTGAGGATAATCACGTGACGGATTAATTTTTTACAATTTTTCAAACCGCCGAATGCAATTTTCGTTTTTTCACATCATGTTTCGAGTGTTGCTGTTTCGTTTCCTGCTGCGATACTTCAGTTATTCTTGCAAGATTTTAAAAAGGGATTCATTCTGAGCGTATTTGAATTTTTTGAGGATAATCACGTGACGGATTAATTTTTTACAATTTTTCGAACCGCCGAAAGCAATTTTCGTTTTTTCACATCATGTTTCGCGTGTTGCTGTTTCGTTTCCTGCTGCGATACTTCAGTTATTCTTGCAGGATTTTAAAAAGGGATTCATTCTGAGCGTATTTGAATTTTTTGAGGATATTCACGTGACGGATTAATTTTTTACAATTTTTCTAACCGCCGAAAGCAATTTTCGTTTTTTCACATCATGTTTCGCGTGTTGCTGTTTCGTTTCCTGCTGCGATACTTCAGTTATTCTTGCAGGATTTTAAAAAGGGATTCATTCTGAGCGTATTTGAATTTTTTGAGGATATTCACGTGACGGATTAATTTTTTACAATTTTTCTAACCGCCGAAAGCAATTTTCGTTTTTTCACATCATGTTTCGCGTGTTGCTGTTTCGTTTCCTGCTGCGATACTTCAGTTATTCTTGCAGGGTTTTAAAAAGGGATTCATTCTGAGCGTATTTGAATTTTTTGAGGATATTCACGTGACGGATTAATTTTTTACAATTTTTCTAACCGCCGAAAGCAATTTTCGTTTTTTCACATCATGTTTCGCGTGTTGCTGTTTCGTTTCCTGCTGCGATACTTCAGTTATTCTTGCAGGATTTTAAAAAGGGATTCATTCTGAGCGTATTTGAATTTTTTGAGGATATTCACGTGACGGATTAATTTTTTACAATTTTTCGAACCGCCGAAAGCAATTTTCGTTTTTTCACATCATGTTTCGCGTGTTGCTGTTTCGTTTCCTGCTGCGATACTTCAGTTATTCTTGCAGGATTTTAAAAAGGGATTCATTCTGAGCGTATTTGAATTTTTTGAGGATATTCACGTGACGGATTAATTTTTTACAATTTTTCGAACCGCCGAAAGCAATTTTCGTTTTTTCACATCATGTTTCGCGTGTTGCTGTTTCGTTTCCTGCTGCGATACTTCAGTTATTCTTGCAGGATTTTAAAAAGGGATTCATTCTGAGCGTATTTGAATTTTTTGAGGATATTCACGTGACGGATTAATTTTTTACAATTTTTCGAACCGCCGAAAGCAATTTTCGTTTTTTCACAACATGTTTCGAGTGTTGCTGTTTTCTTTCCTGCTGCGATACTTCAGTTATTTTTGCAGGATCTTAAAAAGGGATTAATTCTGAGTGTATTTGAATTTTTTGAGGACAATCACGTGACGGATTAATTTTTTACAATTTTTCGAACCGCCGAAAGCAATTTTCGTTTTTTCACATCATGTTTCGAGTGTTGCTGTTTTGTTTCCTGCTGCGATACTTCAGTTATTCTTGCAGGATTTTAAAAAGGGATTCATTCTGAGCGTATTTGAATTTTTTGAGGATATTCACGTGACGGATTAATTTTTTACAATTTTTCGAACCGCCGAAAGCAATTTTCGTTTTTTCACATCATGTTTCGAGTGTTGCTGTTTCGTTTCCTGCTGCGATACTTCAGTTATTTTTGCAGGATCTTAAAAAGGGATTCATTCTGAGTGTATTTGAATTTTTTGAGGACAATCACGTGACGGATTAATTTTTTACAATTTTTTGAACCGCCGAATGCAATTTTCGTTTTTTCACAACATGTTTCGAGTGTTGCTGTTTTCTTTCCTGCTGCGATACTTCAGTTATTTTTGCAGGATCTTAAAAAGGGATTAATTCTGAGTGTATTTGAATTTTTTGAGGACAATCACGTGACGGATTAATTTTTTACAATTTTTTGAACCGCCGAATGCAATTTTCGTTTTTTCACATCATGTTTCGAGTGTTGCTGTTTCGTTTCCTGCTGCGATACTTCAGTTATTTTTGCAGGATCTTAAAAAGGGATTCATTCTGAGTGTATTTGAATTTTTTGAGGACAATCACGTGACGGATTAATTTTTTACAATTTTTCGAACCGCCGAATGCAATTTTCGTTTTTTCACAACATGTTTCGAGTGTTGCTGTTTTCTTTCCTGCTGCGATACTTCAGTTATTTTTGCAGGATCTTAAAAAGGGATTAATTCTGAGCGTATTTGAATTTTTTGAGGAAAATCACGTGACGGATTAATTTTTTACAATTTTTCGAACCGTCGACTGCAATTTTTGTTTTTTCACATCAAGTTTCGAGTGTTGCTGTTTTGTTTCCTGCTGCGATACTTCAGTTATTCTTGCAGGATTTTAAAAAGGGATTCATTCTGAGAGTATTTGAATTTTTTGAGGATAATCACGTGACGGATTAATTTTTTACAATTTTTCGAACCGCCGAAAGCAATTTTCGTTTTTTCACATCATGTTTCGCGTGTTGCTGTTTTGTTTCCTGCTGCGATACTTCAGTTATTCTTGCAGGATTTTAAAAAGGGATTCATTCTGAGCGTATTTGAATTTTTTGAGGATATTCACGTGACGGATTAATTTTTTACAATTTTTCGAACCGCCGAAAGCAATTTTCGTTTTTTCACATCATGTTTCGAGTGTTGCTGTTTCGTTTCCTGCTGCGATACTTCAGTTATTTTTGCAGGATCTTAAAAAGGGATTCATTCTGAGTGTATTTGAATTTTTTGAGGACAATCACGTGACGGATTAATTTTTTACAATTTTTTGAACCGCCGAATGCAATTTTCGTTTTTTCACAACATGTTTCGAGTGTTGCTGTTTTCTTTCCTGCTGCGATACTTCAGTTATTTTTGCAGGATCTTAAAAAGGGATTAATTCTGAGCGTATTTGAATTTTTTGAGGATAATCACGTGACGGATTAATTTTTTACAATTTTTCGAACCGTCGACTGCAATTTTTGTTTTTTCACATCAAGTTTCGAGTGTTGCTGTTTTGTTTCCTGCTGCGATACTTCAGTTATTCTTGCAGGATTTTAAAAAGGGATTCATTCTGAGCGTATTTGAATTTTTTGAGGATATTCACGTGACGGATTAATTTTTTACAATTTTTCGAACCGCCGAAAGCAATTTTCGTTTTTTCACATCATGTTTCGAGTGTTGCTGTTTCGTTTCCTGCTGCGATACTTCAGTTATTTTTGCAGGATTTTAAAAAGGGATTCATTCTGAGCGTATTTGAATTTTTTTGAGGATAATCACGTGACGGATTAATTTTTTACAATTTTTCAAACCGCCGAATGCAATTTTCGTTTTTTCACAACATGTTTCGAGTGTTGCTGTTTTCTTTCCTGCTGCGATACTTCAGTTATTCTTGCAGGATTTTAAAAAGGGATTCATTCTGAGCGTATTTGAATTTTTTCAGCATAATCACGTGACGGATTAATTTTTTACAATTTTTCAAACCGCCGAATGCAATTTTCGTTTTTTCACATCATGTTTCGAGTGTTGCTGTTTCGTTTCCTGCTGCGATACTTCAGTTATTTTTGCAGGATTTTAAGAAGGGATTCATTCTGAGCGTATTTGAATTTTTTTAGGATAATCACGTGACGGATTAATTTTTTACAATTTTTCGAACCGCAGAATGCAATTTTCGTTTTTTCACATTAAGTTTCGAGTGTTGCTGTTTTGTTTCCTGCTGCGATACTTCAGTTATTCTTGCAGGATTTTAAAAAGGGATTAATTCTGAGCGTATTTGAATTTTTCGAGGATATTCACGTGACGGATTAATTTTTTACAATTTTTCGAACCGCAGAATGCAATTTTCGTTTTTTCACATTAAGTTTCGAGTGTTGCTGTTTCGTTTCCTGCTGCGATACTTCAGTTATTTTTGCAGGATCTTAAAAAGGGATTCATTCTGAGCGTATTTGAATTTTTTGAGGAGAATCACGTGACGGATTAATTTTTTACAATTTTTCGAACCGCCGAATGCAATTTTCGTTTTTTCACATCATGTTTCGAGTGTTGCTGTTTCGTTTCCTGCTGCGATACTTCAGTTATTTTTGCAGGATTTTAAAAAGGGATTCATTCTGAGCGTATTTGAATTTTTTGAGGATAATCACGTGACGGATTAATTTTTTACAATTTTTCAAACCGCCGAATGCAATTTTCGTTTGTTCACATCAAGTTTCGAGTGTTGCTGTTTCGTTTCCTGCTGCGATACTTCAGTTATTTTTGCAGGATCTTAAAAAGGGATTCATTCTGAGCGTATTTGAATTTTTTGAGGAGAATCACGAGACGGATTAATTTTTTACAATTTTTCGAACCGCCGAATGCAATTTTCGTTTTTTCACATCATGTTTCGAGTCCTGCTGTGATACTTCAGTTATTCTTGGCATCTATTACAGGCTACCTTTTTCCTATCGATAGTTGCATCCCTTCACCGTTCCCTTAATCCTGCAAAACTGCGTATTTATTATCCTCAGGTTAAATTTCCTAGCGGGGCGTTAGCGAAGGGCGGGGGAGAACTCTTATCTGAAAAGACACTGCAGCGACTACTTCTTGGATTTCTCGGGGTGGTGTAAGGGTGATAAATGTTTGTAGGCCCTAGAGGAGGTGGCGGAAAGAAGGAAGGTGGTGTCGCGAAGGGGTGGGTGGCACTTGCGATCTTTAGTATCAATTAGGAGCGCGGCGGCTGTGCTTAATAAGGGGCAGAAGGACTGGAGGAGGATGGGGAGTAGATGGGGTGCAGAGGAGATTAAGAGAGTGTGCACCCTTTTCCCCATCATTTTCGCTGTGTACGACGCAGTTTCGCGATCAAGAAGTGGCGAATTGTTAAGCATTTCTTTCGTTGTTTAAAAAATCAATTCACGTTTGGTGTGTGTGCAAAAATGTGATCGTTTCAATCTTTGGAGAACAATGGCAACCGCAATGCAAATATCCGGAGATGTCTTGAGGAGATTGGGCGTGAATTGGGTCCGTAAACAATTGTTTATCCGGGAATGGGCATCCAATTTATGAAACGAGGAAGGGAGCGGTGCAGACGAAGGGAGTAAAAAGGGACGGAGATAGGACTAACGAGCGCTCCTTCTAGTTTTATCGGTGGAAAAACGAAGAAATAGGAAAATCTCGAAGTGGATGGTCGGATTAAAACGTTTAATGAAATAGTTGCTGGCGGTCTGCGAAAATTGATTACTTTTAATTAAACCCAACTGTTTGTACTTAATACGAATGTCTAAAATATAACAAAGTTGAAATAAATATATTACAAAATATATAAATATATTAAAAAATATATAAATATATTAAAAAATGTTTAGATCCAGCAATCGCTGTAAATCTGATGTAACTTGGTGATAAGAGAGGACACGGATTCGATTCACCTCTCAGGGCATAATTTCCATTTAGAAAAATTGTCGAAAATTATTCTAAAAATGGACGGTGTAACTTCCATCATGTTTCCTGAAGCATCATGATTTTCTGAAGCTGTAAAATGCATTAGTTTATTATTCATATTATTTTAATTCTCAGTTTGCATTCTTTTTCTGTAAATCTAAGCCATCCTTTTATGATGTCTGCAAAAATTGTTAAAGGAGTTATTTGAAATTTTCAAAGAAAAAAATCTGCCTCTGATTTTCTAGACACTCCTAGTTTTACATGCCATCCTTTTATGATGTCAGCAAAGATGTTTTTTTTCAATTTTCTTGCCTCTGATTTTTTAAGCACTTCTAGTTTTATATTTGCATTTAAATTTGTTTGAGGCAGGTACATTTATAGTAAAGATAAAGATAATTGAGGGGGAGGCAATAAATAAAGTGTATCATACGTGGCCATAAAGGTTATTGGGATTAAACAGCTTCTGCGTGTAGGTTTTGGGTTTGAGATAGGGACCCATTAAACCGAACAGATATGCCCTATAAAGGGCGCAGTAACAATATAGGGAAGTGTACATATTACATCGATAAAGTTAAATTTATAGCGATATAACATCGAATAGAAACAAATTAAATAATTTTACGGATTTTAAGAATGTTGCATTTTTCATTCACACAACGAATTGTGTGTATATGATAAAGTTACGTTGCTATGAATTTTATAACTAATGAAGTTTTAATATCACGAATTTTATAAAAGAAGAAGTTTTGAAATATAAGTCGAAACAATTTTTTTTATAAATGAATGTTTGAACGAAAAGCTTTTATAAATGAAAGTACTTGTTTGACTATTGAATTTTGCGAAAGTTTTCCGTTGCTAACAATTTTATAAATGATTAATTTTTAGCTGCGACTTTTAAAAATTGGGAATTTTAGATGCTACACATTTAGTATCATAAAAATAAATGCGAAATTTATAACGCGACGAATTTTATAAGTAAAGATATTTCGATACGACGAGTAGTAGATATGTCGATTTTTTGATACGACGAATAGTCAAAATGTCGATTTGTTTGATATGACGAATGGTCGAAAGGACGATTTTTTGAATAGATAATTTTCGATGCGATGAATTTTCTTAGTGAGAAAGTCATCACTCAAGTAATTTTATAAATAAATCATTTTCGATACTACGAATTTTATAAATGGCAAATTTACGACTATACGAATTTTACAAATAAAGAATTTTTGATACGAAGAATTCTAGAGATATGTTTGCTAAATGGATAATTTTCAATGCGACGAATTTTATAAATGGGAAATTTAAGACGCCAGGAATATTACAAATAAATCATTTTTGATACGAAGAATTGTAGAGATGGCGTGTTTTCTAAATTGATAATTTTCGATGCGATGTATTTTATAAGTAAGAAAGTCACCAAGATAGGAATTTTATAAGTACATAATTTTCGATACTACAAATTATGCAAATAAGAAATTTACGATGCTGAGAATTTTATAAAGAAACATTTTTTGTAACGAAGAATTGTAGAGATGTCGTGTTTTCGATGAGCTGAATTTTATAAGTGAAAAAATCCCCACGCTAAGAATTTTATAAGTACATAATTTTCGATACTGCAAATTTTATCAATGGAAATTTACGAGGCTAGAAATTTTATAAATAAATAATTTTTGATGCGAAGAATTGTAGAGATGTGCTATTTTTAAATGGATCATTTTCGATGCAACGAATTTTATAACTGAGAAAGTCACCAGGCTAGGAATTTTATGAATACATAATTTTCAATGCTACAAATTTTGTGAACGTGAAATTTACGAGGCTAGCAATTTTATAAATAAAGAATTTTTGAAGCGAAGAATTGTAGCGATGTGCTGTTTTCTAAATGGATCATTTTCGATGCTACGAATTTTATAAGTGAGAAAGTCACCACGCTAGGAATTTTATAAATACATAATTTTCAATACTACAAATTTTGTGAATGTGAAATTTACGAGGCTAGCAATTTTATAAATAAATAATTTTTGAAGCGAAGAATTGTAGAGATGTGCTATTTTCTAAATGGATCATTTTCGATGCAACGAATTTTATAACTGAGAAAGTCACCAGGCTAGGAATTTTATGAATACATAATTTTCAATGCTACAAATTTTGTGAACGTGAAATTTACGAGGCTAGCAATTTTATAAATAAAGAATTTTTGATACGAAGAATTGTAGAGATGTGGTGTTTTGTAAATTTACGAAGCGCTGAATATTATAAGTGAAAAAGTCACCACGCTAAGAATTTTATAAATACATAATTTTCGATACTATAAATTTTATAAATGGGAAATTTACGACGCTGGGAATTTCATAAACAAATAATTTTTGATACGACGAATTGTAGAAATGTTGATTTTTCTAAACAGATAATTTTCGATTCGACGTATTTCATAAACGGGAAATTTTCGGCACTGCGAGTTTTATAAATAGATAATTTTCCATTTTCCATTCCAATTGTGGAAATGCCGATTTTTCCATATTAATAATTTTCGACGCTGCTAATTTTATAAATGGGAAATTTACGACGCTGGAAATTGCATAAACAAAGATATCTCGATACAACGAATTTTTCGATGCAACGATTTTTTTAAATAGATAATTTTCGATGCTTGAATATTACAATTGGGAAATTTACGACGCTAGGAATTTTATAATCAAAGAATTCTTAATACAACTGTGGAAATGTCGACTTTTCTAAATAGATAATTTTCGATGTGATGTATTTTATACATGGGACATTTCCGATTTTATAAATATATAATTTTTTTATAGAACGAATTGTAAAAATGCCGAATTTTCAATGCAACGATTTTTCTGTATAGATAATTTTCGATACAACGATTTTTCTTTAAAGATAATTTTCGATGCAACGATTTTTCTGTATAGGTAGTTTTCGATGCTGCGAAATTTATAAATGGTAAATTACCGGCGCTAGGAATTTTATAAACAAAGATTTCTTGATACAACGAATTGTAGAAATGTCGATTTTTCGATGCAACAATTTTTCTGTATAGATAATTTTCGACACTGCGAATTTTATAAATGGAAAGTTTGCGACGCTTAGAATTTTATAAGCAAAGAATTCTCGAAACAACAAATTGTAGAAATGTCGATTATTCGATGCGACGCTATTTCTATATAGATAATTTTCGATGCAACGAATTTTATAAATGCAAAATTTACGGCACTAGGAATTAAAAAAAAATTATTATTGACACGACGAATTGTAGAAATGTCGATTTATCTCAATAGATAATTCAATGCGATGTATTTTATAAATAGGAAATTGTGGACACTGGTTTTATAAACAAATAATTTTTTATACAATGAACTGTCGGTTTTTCTAAATAGATAATTTTCGATACGACGAATAAATGGGAAGTTTTTGATACTACGAGTTTTATGAATAGATAATTTTCGATACAAAAATTTTTATAAATGGGAACTTTACGATGGTAGGAATTTTATAAACAAATAATTTAAGATACGACGAATTGTAGAATTGTCGACTTTTCTAAATAAATAATTTTCGATACTACGAATGTTATAGTTGGGAAATTTACGACGCTAGAAATTTTATAAACAAATAATTCTTGATACGACGAATCGTAGATATGTTGGCTTTTCTAAATAAATAATTTTCGATGCTACGAATTTTATAAATGGGAAATTTACGACTCTAGGAATTTTATAAGTAAAAAATTCTTGATACGACGAATTGTATAAATTCGACTTTTCTAAATAGATAAGTTTCGATTCACGAATAGTATAAATGGGAAATTTACGACGGTGGAATTTCATAAATAAAGATTTCTTGATACAACGAATTGTAGAAATGTCGAATTTTCCATGCAACGATTCTTCTATATAAATAATTTTTGATGCTGCGAATATTATAAATGGGAAATTTATGATGCTAGGAATTTCATAAACATATAATTCTTGATACGACGAATTGTAGAAATGTCGATTTTTCGATGCAATGATTTTTCTACATAAATAATTTTTGATGCTGCGAATATTATAAACGGGAAATTTATGACGCTTGAAATTTTATAAACAAATAATTCTTGATACAACGAATTGCAGAAATGTCGAATTTTCGATGCAACGATTTTTCTTTATAAATAATTTTTGATGCTGCGAATATTATAAACGGGAAATTTATGACGCTAGGAATTTCATAAACAAATAATTCTTGATACGACGAATTGCAGAAATGTCGAATTTTCGATGCAACGATTTTTCTACATAAATAATTTTTGATGCTGCGAATATTATAAACGGGAAATTTATGACGCCAGAAATTTCATATACAAATAATTCTTGATACGACGAATTGCAGAAATGTCGAATTTTCGATGCAACGATTCTTCTATATAAATAATTTTTGATGCTGCGAATATTATAAACGGGAAATTTATGACGCTAAGAATTTAATAAACAAATAATTCTTGATACGACGAATTGCAGAAATGTCCATTTTTCTAAACAGATAATTTTCGATGCGATGAATTTTATAAACGGCAAATTTTCGACACTGCGAGTTTTATAAATAGATAACTTTCCTAACAAATTTTAATGCAACGGTTTTTCTATGCCATGAATTTAATAAATGTGTAATTTTTGACACTGCGAGTTTTATAAATAGATAATTTTCCATACAACGAATTGTAAAAATGTGGAATTTTCGATCCAACAATTTTCCTATATAAATTATTTTCGATGCTGCTAATTTTATAAATAGGAAATTTACGACGCTGGGAATTTTATAAAGAAAGATATCTTGATACAGCGAATTGCAGAAATGTCGATATTTCGACGCAGCGATTTTTCTATGTGGATAATTTTCGATGCATGAATATTATAAATGGGAAATTTACGACGCTGGAAATTATATAAACAAAGATTTCTTGATACAACGAATTGTAGAAATGTCGACTTTTCTAAATAGATAATTTTATATGTGACGTATTTTATAAATGTGAAATTTTCGACACTACGAGTTTTATAAATAGATATTTTAATTTTTCTTTTTATGATATTTCTCTGTAATTAGATCTATTTGTATCTGTTGAGAACTAAATAAATAAATAATTTTCGATGCAACGATTTTTCTATATAAATAATTTTTGATGCTGCGAATATTATAAATGGGAAATTTATGAGGCTAGAAATTTTATAAACAAATAATTCTTAATACGACGAATTGCAGACATGTCGATTTTTCTAAAGAGATAATTTTCGATGCGACGTATTTAATAAATGTGAAATTTTTGACACTACGAATTTTATAAATAGATAATTTTCGATACAACGATACAACGAAAGATTCTTCAAACTAAAATAAGTAACCAAATATAATATAAAGAAGTAATAATATCATTCTACAAAATATTGCTTTTTTTTTCTATGGACAAGATAAACTTCGTATATGTTTATGTACATACTTCTCCCTTTTACATCTGCATACGCGTGCGTGTATGCGAATATAAGGGATGTAGAAGGGAAGAAGATTGCTTTGATCCTATCAACTGTCGCTGCGATTTATACGTAGCATTTATCAAAACGCATCGGACCCAAATCCGGGCGCAATCCACGCCACCCCCAACTTTCCGGCATTCCACCGTCCTGTCCCGTTTCACCACCCCCACCCCCGCACCCCCCAAAAATCCCTATTCCCGTAGGAATGGCCCGACGTGGCGCTCGCGACCAGAGGGGTTAAATTTACTGTGCCCGAGTTATGTGCGACGGTGTTTATATGTTCCGAATCCCAAACATTCCAAACGTAATTATTTTATAGAAAAAATAATGAACTTCCATTTTGTTTAATTATGTAATAAATGTTTATTTACTGCCTTGTGGCCTTGGAATTTTTTCCAACAATAAAATAATTCGAATTAAATCACTTCTATTAACATAACAAATTTATTTTAACACTGAACATCCTATTATTAACGCCTATGTTCTATCGTAAAATAACCACATCATCGCATGGCATTTAATTGAAATTGTATGCAACCAAATATACAAAGGTGACAGTGACACAGCCGCATTGCGAATAAAGTTGTGTTAATTAAATTAAATACGGTTTCACAGAATTTCGTTCGTTATTTTCGACGATTGTTCGAATCCTTTGAAAGCTGTACATTAACAGTGAATTTTACTTACGATCACGATATTAGTTTTAGTTCTTTCATGACGTTAACCGGTAATATTTTGTAATTTAGTAAGTGAAACTCTATTAATTAATTAAAGCTCTCTCTCCCACCGCAAGCGGTTTCGTATAAATTTATACTTTATACGCTCTCCCTCCTAATTTTCTCCCCATCCCCACGCGAAAACCCGTAATGTGTATAAAATGGGGACCGCATGACCCCCGGGCTTGTTAAGACCTCATTGTTAACTCGGTTTCCCTTTTGTTCCTATCTGATCTTTTGTAATCTATCCCCGGGAGCCACTCGCACACAACAATTGCGAAATTAATCATCTAGATAATTGCATGTTTTAGTGGGTGTACTGATAATGTTGGTATACGTAAAACAAAAATATCGTGCAAATAATGGATGGCGATAAAAAAACAAGACGAAAGTTATTTAATGTTTTTTGCAATAGTAATGGGAATGATAAAATGTAGATCAGACTTGGAGGCATGGGCATTTGAATTCATAGGCGACTATGATTCATAAAATGTAGATAAGAATCAGAGATATGCGCAATTGAATTCATAGGCGACTGCGATTATTTCTTTTTCAAACACGCAGTATCTTTAAAAATCCGGAAATTTTGCTGATGAGGTATGTATATCACAATACACAATATTTGATGAAGGTACTGAATATTTATAGATTTGCACGAATGCTGATGTAAGCAGTGCTTCATTCACTTAAGAGGAACAGACTTCAACATCGTCAATTAGATCCAGAGAGTAACATTGTTAGGGAGATTAGACGTTTCCATTATTGCTGCTGCTGCTGCATTAAATCCCAGACATCAGCTGCTGTCGCTGTTGCAGTTGCAGCATCGCCATTTTCACGAGGCGTGATGCATTTCCCCGTTAACTCGATTGCATCTCCGTGGATTAATTTAAAATTAGGGCTAATTAACATGATTCAAACATCCCCCTTGAAATTTTGTGAAAAAATGCAACTTTCTCAATAATCATCGTAGACTATTAAAGTATACCTTTTTTTTATCAGAAAGACGAGAGAAATTGATTGCCGTTAAAAAATTTCAGCTAACTTCAATAGCAAAAAAATTAGTCAGTCACCATGAAATTTTTAAAAAAAGTCGATTTTTTCACACTTTGAACGGCTGTAGCGGCCGAACGAAGAATCCAATTTGAACGCGGATTGCAAATCTGTGTTCCTCGTGTGTCAATTAGTTGGATTTGATTAAAATTGGGGATTTTTAATTTTTGACAAAAACCCGAAATTCTATCCAAGGGTCCCCCCTTCTAACTTTTTAACAAAAATTGCATTAAAAATGATTTCCTGAAGAAACCACTGGTTGGATCCGGGGTTTCTTGACGTCACTGGAAAGATCGCTTCAAGACACTTCAGAAAATGTACTTTCGCAGGAACAAATGTCAATTTTAAGGCCGTGACGCGTCAGCAAAGAAAACTCGAAAATGGAAAAAATCGAAAAAATCAACTTTCTTAATAATCATCGTAGACGCTTGTGTTTTACCTTTTTTTTCATCAGAAGAACGAGATAAAACGATTGCCGTTAAAAAATTTCATCCAGAGAAAATTGCAAAAAAGTTAGCCAGTCACCATGAAATTTTTTGAAAAAAATCGATTTTTTCACACTTTGAACGGCTGTAGCGGCCGAACGAAAAATCCAATTTGAACGCGGATTGCAAATCTGTGTTTCTCGTGTGTCGATTAGTCGGATTTGATTAAAATTGGGAATTTTTAATTTTTGACAAAAACCCGAAATTCTATCCAAGGGTCCCCCCTTCTAACTTTTTAACAAAAATTGCATTAAAACTGATTTCCTGAAGAAACCACTGGTTGGATCCGGGGTTTCTTGACGTCACTCGAAAGATCGCTTCAAGACGCTTCAGAAAATGTACTTTCGCAGGAACAAATGTCAATTTTAAGGCCGTGACGCGTCAGCAAAAAAACTCGAAAATGGAAAAAATCGAAAAAATCAACTTTCTTAATAATCATCGTAGACGCTTGTGTTTTACCTTTTTTTTCATCAGAAAAACGAGATAAAACGATTGCCGTTAAAAAATGTCATCCAGAGAAAATTGCAAAAAAGTTAGCCAGTCACCATGAAATTTTTTGAAAAAAGTCGATTTTTTCACACTTTGAACGGCTGTAGCGGCCGAACGAAGAATCCAATTTGCACGCGGATTGCAAATCTGTGTTCCTCGTGTGTCAATTAGTCAGATTTGATTAAAATTGGGGATTTTTAATTTTTGACAAAAACCCGAAATTCTATCCAAGGGTCCCCCCTTCTTACTTTTTAACAAAAATTGCATTAAAAATGATTTCCTGAAGAAACCACTGGTTGGATCCGGGGTTTCTTGACGTCACTCGAAAGATCGCTTCAAGACGCTTCAGAAAATGTACTTTCGCAGGAACAAATGTCAATTTTAAGGCCGTGATGCGTCAGCAAAGAAAACTCGAAAATGGAAAAAATCGAAAAAATCAACTTTCTTAATAATCATCGTAGTCGCTTGTGTTTTACCTTTTTTTTCATCAGAAGAACGAGATAAAACGATTGCCGTTAAAAAAATTTACCCAGAGAAAATTGCAAAAAAGTTAGCCAGTCACCATGAAATTTTTTGAAAAAAGTCGATTTTTTCACACTTTGAACGGCTGTAGCGGCCGAACGAAGAATCCAATTTGAACGCGGATTGCAAATCTGTGTTCCTCGTGTGTCGATTAGTCGGATTTGATTAAAATTGGGGATTTTAAATTTTTGACAAAAACCCGAAATTCTATCCAAGGGTCCCCCCTTCTAACTTTTTAACAAAAATTGCATTAAAAATGATTTCCTGAAGAAACCACTGGTTGGATCCGGGGTTTCTTGACGTCACTCGAAAGATCGCTTCAAGACGCTTCAGAAAATGTACTTTCGCAGGAACAAATGTCAATTTTAAGGCCGTGACGCGTCAGCAAAGAAAACTCAAAAACGGAAAAAATCGAAAAAATGCAACTTTCTTAATAATCATCGTAGACGCTTGTGTTTTACCTTTTTTTTCATCAGAAGAACGAGATAAAACGATTGCCGTTAAAAAATTTCATCCAGAGAAAATTGCAAAAAAGTTAGCCAGTCACTATGAAATTTTTTGAAAAAAGTAGATTTTTTCACAATTTGAACGGCTGTAGCGGCCGAACGAAGAATCCAATTTGCACGCGGATTGCAAATCTGTGTTCCTCGTGTGTCAATTAGTCAGATTTGATTAAAATTGGGGATTTTTAATTTTTGACAAAAACCCGAAATTCTATCCAAGGGTCCCCCCTTCTTACTTTTTAACAAAAATTGCATTAAAAATGATTTCCTGAAGAAACCACTGGTTGGATCCGGGGTTTCTTGACGTCACTCGAAAGATCGCTTCAAGACGCTTCAGAAAATGTACTTTCGCAGGAACAAATGTCAATTTTAAGGCCGTGATGCGTCAGCAAAGAAAACTCGAAAATGGAAAAAATCGAAAAAATCAACTTTCTTAATAATCATCGTAGTCGCTTGTGTTTTACCTTTTTTTTCATCAGAAGAACGAGATAAAACGATTGCCGTTAAAAAAATTTACCCAGAGAAAATTGCAAAAAAGTTAGCCAGTCACCATGAAATTTTTTGAAAAAAGTCGATTTTTTCACACTTTGAACGGCTGTAGCGGCCGAACGAAGAATCCAATTTGAACGCGGATTGCAAATCTGTGTTCCTCGTGTGTCGATTAGTCGGATTTGATTAAAATTGGGGATTTTAAATTTTTGACAAAAACCCGAAATTCTATCCAAGGGTCCCCCCTTCTAACTTTTTAACAAAAATTGCATTAAAAATGATTTCCTGAAGAAACCACTGGTTGGATCCGGGGTTTCTTGACGTCACTCGAAAGATCGCTTCAAGACGCTTCAGAAAATGTACTTTCGCAGGAACAAATGTCAATTTTAAGGCCGTGACGCGTCAGCAAAGAAAACTCAAAAACGGAAAAAATCGAAAAAATGCAACTTTCTTAATAATCATCGTAGACGCTTGTGTTTTACCTTTTTTTTCATCAGAAGAACGAGATAAAACGATTGCCGTTAAAAAATTTCATCCAGAGAAAATTGCAAAAAAGTTAGCCAGTCACTATGAAATTTTTTGAAAAAAGTAGATTTTTTCACAATTTGAACGGCTGTAGCGGCCGAACGAAGAATCCAATTTGCACGCGGATTGCAAATCTGTATTCCTCGTGTGTCAATTAGTCGGATTTGATTAAAATTGGGGATTTTTAATTTTTGACAAAAACCCGAAATTCTATCCAAGGGTCCCCCCTTCTTACTTTTTAACAAAAATTGCATTAAAAATGATTTCCTGAAGAAACCACTGGTTGGATCCGGGGTTTCTTGACGTCACTCGAAAGACCGCTTCAAGACGCTTCAGAAAATGTACTTTCGCAGGAACAAATGTCAATTTTAAGGCCGTGACGCGTCAGCAAAAAAACTCGAAAATGCAAAAAAATCGAACAAATCAACTTTCTTAATAATCATCGTAGACGCTTGTGTTTTACCTTTTTTTTCATCAGAAGAACGAGATAAAACGATTGCCGTTAAAAAATTTCATCCAGAGAAAATTGCAAAAAAGTTAGCCACTCACTATGAAATTTTTTGAAAAAAGTCGATTTTTTCACACTTTGAACGGCTGTAGCGGCCGAACGAAGAATCCAATTTGAACGCGGATTGCAAATCTGTGTTCCTCGTGTGTTAATTAGTCGGATTTGATTAAAATTGGGGATTTTTAATTTTTGACAAAAACCCGAAATTCTATCCAAGGGTCCCCCCTTCTTACTTTTTAACAAAAATTGCATTAAAAATGATTTCCTGAAGAAACCACTGGTTGGATCCGGGGTTTCTTGACGTCACTCGAAAGATCGCTTCAAGACGCTTCAGAAAATGTACTTTCGCAGGAACAAATGTCAATTTTAAGGCCGTGATGCGTCAGCAAAGAAAACTCGAAAATGGAAAAAATCGAAAAAATCAACTTTCTTAATAATCATCGTAGTCGCTTGTGTTTTACCTTTTTTTTCATCAGAAGAACGAGATAAAACGATTGCCGTTAAAAAAATTTACCCAGAGAAAATTGCAAAAAAGTTAGCCAGTCACCATGAAATTTTTTGAAAAAAGTCGATTTTTTCACACTTTGAACGGCTGTAGCGGCCGAACGAAGAATCCAATTTGAACGCGGATTGCAAATCTGTGTTCCTCGTGTGTCGATTAGTCGGATTTGATTAAAATTGGGGATTTTAAATTTTTGACAAAAACCCGAAATTCTATCCAAGGGTCCCCCCTTCTAACTTTTTAACAAAAATTGCATTAAAAATGATTTCCTGAAGAAACCACTGGTTGGATCCGGGGTTTCTTGACGTCACTCGAAAGATCGCTTCAAGACACTTCAGAAAATGTACTTTCGCAGGAACAAATGTCAATTTTAAGGCCGTGACGCGTCAGCAAAGAAAACTCGAAAATGGAAAAAATCGAAAAAATCAACTTTCTTAATAATCATCGTAGACGCTTGTGTTTTACCTTTTTTTTCATCAGAAAAACGAGATAAAACGATTGCCGTTAAAAAATGTCATCCAGAGAAAATTGCAAAAAAGTTAGCCAGTCACCATGAAATTTTTTGAAAAAAGTCGATTTTTTCACACTTTGAACGGCTGTAGCGGCCGAACGAAGAATCCAATTTGCACGCGGATTGCAAATCTGTGTTCCTCGTGTGTCAATTAGTCATATTTGATTAAAATTGGGGATTTTTAATTTTTGACAAAAACCCGAAATTCTATCCAAGGGTCCCCCCTTCTTACTTTTTAACAAAAATTGCATTAAAAATGATTTCCTGAAGAAACCACTGGTTGGATCCGGGGTTTCTTGACGTCACTCGAAAGATCGCTTCAAGACGCTTCAGAAAATGTACTTTCGCAGGAACAAATGTCAATTTTAAGGCCGTGATGCGTCAGCAAAGAAAACTCGAAAATGGAAAAAATCGAAAAAATCAACTTTCTTAATAATCATCGTAGTCGCTTGTGTTTTACCTTTTTTTTCATCAGAAGAACGAGATAAAACGATTGCCGTTAAAAAAATTTACCCAGAGAAAATTGCAAAAAAGTTAGCCAGTCACCATGAAATTTTTTGAAAAAAGTCGATTTTTTCACACTTTGAACGGCTGTAGCGGCCGAACGAAGAATCCAATTTGAACGCGGATTGCAAATCTGTGTTCCTCGTGTGTCGATTAGTCGGATTTGATTAAAATTGGGGATTTTAAATTTTTGACAAAAACCCGAAATTCTATCCAAGGGTCCCCCCTTCTAACTTTTTAACAAAAATTGCATTAAAAATGATTTCCTGAAGAAACCACTGGTTGGATCCGGGGTTTCTTGACGTCACTCGAAAGATCGCTTCAAGACGCTTCAGAAAATGTACTTTCGCAGGAACAAATGTCAATTTTAAGGCCGTGACGCGTCAGCAAAGAAAACTCAAAAACGGAAAAAATAGAAAAAATGCAACTTTCTTAATAATCATCGTAGACGCTTGTGTTTTACCTTTTTTTTCATCAGAAGAACGAGATAAAACGATTGCCGTTAAAAAATTTCATCCAGAGAAAATTGCAAAAAAGTTAGCCAGTCACTATGAAATTTTTTGAAAAAAGTAGATTTTTTCACAATTTGAACGGCTGTAGCGGCCGAACGAAGAATCCAATTTGAACGCGGATTGCAAATCGGTGTTCCTCGTGTGTCAATTAGTCGGATTTGATTAAAATTGGAGATTTTTAATTTTTGACAAAAACCCGAAATTCTATCCAAGGGTCCCCCCTTCTTACTTTTTAACAAAAATTGCATTAAAAATGATTTCCTGAAGAAACCACTGGTTGGATCCGGGGTTTCTTGACGTCACTCGAAAGATCGCTTCAAGACGCTTCAGAAAATGTACTTTCGCAGGAACAAATGTCAATTTTAAGGCCGTGACGCGTCAGCAAAGAAAACTCAAAAACGGAAAAAATAGAAAAAATGCAACTTTCTTAATAATCATCGTAGACGCTTGTGTTTTACCTTTTTTTCATCAGAAGAACGAGATAAAACGATTGCCGTTAAAAAATTTCATCCAGAGAAAATTGCAAAAAAGTTAGCCACTCACTATGAAATTTTTTGAAAAAAGTCGATTTTTTCACACTTTGAACGGCTGTAGCGGCCGAACGAAGAATCCAATTTGAACGCGGATTGCAAATCGGTGTTCCTCGTGTGTCAATTAGTCGGATTTGATTAAAATTGGAGATTTTTAATTTTTGACAAAAACCCGAAATTCTATCCAAGGGTCCCCCCTTCTTACTTTTTAACAAAAATTGCATTAAAAATGATTTCCTGAAGAAACCACTGGTTGGATCCGGGGTTTCTTGACGTCACTCGAAAGATCGCTTCAAGACGCTTCAGAAAATGTACTTTCGCAGGAACAAATGTCAATTTTAAGGCCGTGACGCGTCAGCAAAGAAAACTCAAAAACGGAAAAAATCGAAAAAATGCAACTTTCTTAATAATCATCGTAGACGCTTGTGTTTTACCTTTTTTTTCATCAGAAGAACGAGATAAAACGATTGCCGTTAAAAAATTTCATCCAGAGAAAATTGCAAAAAAGTTAGCCACTCACTATGAAATTTTTTGAAAAAAGTCGATTTTTTCACACTTTGAACGGCTGTAGCGGCCGAACGAAGAATCCAATTTGAACGCGGATTGCAAATCTGTGTTCCTCGTGTGTTAATTAGTCGGATTTGATTAAAATTGGGGATTTTTAATTTTTGACAAAAACCCGAAATTCTATCCAAGGGTCCCCCCTTCTTACTTTTTAACAAAAATTGCATTAAAACTGATTTCCTGAAGAAACCACTGGTTGGATCCGGGGTTTCTTGACGTCACTCGAAAGACCGCTTCAAGACGCTTCAGAAAATGTACTTTCGCAGGAACAAATGTCAATTTTAAGGCCGTGACGCGTCAGCAAAAAAACTCGAAAATGCAAAAAAATCGAAAAAATCAACTTTCTTAATAATCATCGTAGACGCTTGTGTTTTACCTTTTTTTCATCAGAAGAACGAGATAAAACGATTGCCGTTAAAAAATTTCATCCAGAGAAAATTGCAAAAAAGTTAGCCAGTCACCATGAAATTTTTTGAAAAAAGTCGATTTTTTCGCACTTTGAACGGTTGTAGCGACCGAACGAAGAATCCAATTTGAACGCGGATTGCAAATCGGTGTTCCTCGTGTGTCAATTAGTCGGATTTGATTAAAATTGGAGATTTTTAATTTTTGACAAAAACCCGAAATTCTATCCAAGGGTCCCCCCTTCTTACTTTTTAACAAAAATTGCATTAAAAATGATTTCCTGAAGAAACCACTGGTTGGATCCGGGGTTTCTTGACGTCACTCGAAAGATCGCTTCAAGACGCTTCAGAGAATGTACTTTTGCAGAAACAAATGTCAATTTTAAGGCCATGACGCGTCAGCAAAGAAAACTCGAAATTGGAAAAAATCGAAAAAATCAACTTTCTTAATAATCATCGTAGACGCTTGTGTTTTACCTTTTTTTTCATCAGAAAAACGAGATGAAACGATTGCCGTTAAAAAATTTCATCCAGAGAAAATTGCAAAAAAGTTAGCCAGTCACCATGAAATTTTTTGAAAAAAGACGATTTTTTCACACTTTGAACGGCTGTAGCGGCCGAACGAAGAATCCAATTTGAACGCGGATTGCAAATCGGTGTTCCTCGTGTGTCAATTAGTCGGATTTGATTAAAATTGGAGATTTTTAATTTTTGACAAAAACCCGAAATTCTATCCAAGGGTCCCCCCTTCTTACTTTTTAACAAAAATTGCATTAAAAATGATTTCCTGAAGAAACCACTGGTTGGATCCGGGGTTTCTTGACGTCACTCGAAAGATCGCTTCAAGACGCTTCAGAAAATGTACGTTTGCAGGAACAAATGTCAATTTTAAGGCCGTGACGCGTCAGCAAAGAAAACTCGAAAATGGAAAAAATCGAAAAAATCAACTTTCTTAATAATCATCGTTGACGCTTGTGTTTTACCTTTTTTTTCATCAGAAGAACGAGATAAAACGATTGCCGTTAAAAAATTTCATCCAGAGAAAATTGCAAAAAAGTTAGCCAGTCACCATGAAATTTTTTGAAAAAAGTCGATTTTTTCACACTTTGAACGGCTGTAGCGGCCGAACGAAGAATCCAATTTGAACGCGGATTGCAAATCTGTGTTCCTCGTGTGTCAATTAGTCGGATTTGATTAAAATTGGGGATTTTTAATTTTTGACAAAAACCCGAAATTCTGTCCAAGGGTCCCCCCTTCTTACTTTTTAACAAAAATTTCATTAAAAATGATTTCCTGAAGAAACCACTAGTTGGATCCGGGGTTTCTTGACGTCACTCGAAAGATCGCTTCAAGACGCTTCAGAGAATGTATTTTCGCAGGAACAAATGTCAATTTTAAGGCCGTGACGCGTCAGCAAAAAAACTCGAAATTGGAAAAAATCGAAAAAATCAACTTTCTTAATAATCATCGTAGACGCTTGTGTTTTACCTTTTTTTTCATCAGAAGAACGAGATAAAACGATTGCCGTTAAAAAATTTTACCCAGAGAAAATTGCAAAAAAGTTAGCCAGTCACCATGAAATTTTTTGAAAAAAGTCGATTTTTTCACACTTTGAACGGCTGTAGCGGCCGAACGAAGAATCCGATTTGAACGCGGATTGCAAATCTGTGTTCCTCGTGTGTCAATTAGTCGGATTTGATTAAAATTGTGGATTTTTAATTTTTGACAAAAATCCGAAATTCTATCCAAGGGTCCCCCCTTCTAACTTTTTAACAAAAATTGCATTAAAAATGATTTCCTAAAGAAACCACAGGTTGGATCCGGGGTTTCTTGACGTCACTCGAAAGATCGCTTCAAGACGCTTCAGAAAATGTACTTTCGCAAGAACAAACGTTAATTTGAAGGCCGTGACACGTCAGCAAAGAAAACTCGAAAATGGAAAAAATCGAAAAAATCAACTTTTTTAATAATCATCGTAGGCCATTGAATATACCTTCCTTTTCATCAGAAAAACGAGAGAAATTGATTGGCGTTAAATTTCAGCTATCTTGAATAGCAAAAAAAAAATAGCTAGTCACCATGAACATGCACTTACCTTCATCAAATAATATCCATAAGACGACAACTATCCCTCATCCATTATTATGATAATCCAAAAACAACACTCCGCCACATTATTAAACTCTTTTAACACCGAATTCACGCACTCAACTGGAAAATTTCGTCAGGTGCTAACAGCCTTATCATCTGACTGTTGCCCCGGGGCAATTCACGTCCGGCGGAGATATTGCAAAAAACACATTCTTCCTTCACCTGTTATCAGTGCTTATCCACTCAACTCCAATTCGAATCAAATTCATTTCAATCTGCACACAAGATAGACGAAGATGCAAAACACCTGTTTTCATTGAAAGTCGGGCAGTTTATCATCCGGCGAGTGAGTGTTAAGGTGTTTTAGTGTTGTGCAGATTGTGGAAAATTGGATTTTAATTATCAGTAATGAAAATGGACTGTTGGTAAGTGATTGAATGAAATTGGTTTAATTTTACCGAATGCATTTTTCAATTCGGTTTAATATCGCCCAACACAAATAACGAATGAGTAGAAGGACCATTTGATCGATAGCCCTTTTAGATATGATATAGAATGTTATAGTCAATATAATGTTTTGTCTTGCAATAATGTGCGGAATAAATTCATTAATTAATTTATTAACAATTGCTAATTTAAAATATTCCTTGGAGAGCTCAATTTTTATTTATTAAAATACATTTCCTAATATATTTTTCAAAAGATTTTTGAAATTTCAAGAGGATGGAAACTGTTTTAGACGCTGAAATTTTTGTATTTTTCGACAATTTCACGCTCCGTTCGAATGATATTATTTCAAAATTTTGTGATGGGGTGTTTACAGATTTTTATGGAATTGTAATCCCGAATGTCCTCTGAATAAATTTATGAAATTTCAAGTCGATTGCAGTTGTTTTTATAAAAAAAATTCAAGGTGAGGATTTTTTTGTATTTCGTGAGAATTGCAAGCTCGGTTCGAATGAGATTATCTCAAAATTTTGGGACGGAGTGTTCAGAGATTTTTATGGAATTATAATCCCGAATGTCCTCTGAATAAATTTATGAAATTTCAAGTCGATTGCAGTTGTTTTTATAAAAAAAAATTCAAGTTGAGGAATTTTTTGTATTTCGTGAGAATTGCAAGCTCGGTTCGAATGAGATTATCTCAAAATTTTGGGACGGAGTGTTCAGAGATTTTTATGGAATTGTAATCCCGAATGTCCTCTGAATAAATTTATGAAATTTCAAGTCGATTGCAGTTGTTTTTATAAAAAAAAATTCAAGTTGAGGAATTTTTTGTATTTCGTGAGAATTGCAAGCTCGGTTCGAATGAGATTATCTCAAAATTTTGGGATGGAGTGTTCAGAGATTTTTATGGAATTGTAATCCCGAATGTCCTCTGAATAAATTTATGAAATTTCAAGTCGATTGCAGTTGTTTTTATAAAAAAAAAATCAAGTTGAGGAATTTTTTATATTTCGTGAGAATTGCAAGCTCGGTTCGAATGAGATTATCTCAAAATTTTGGGATGGAGTGTTCAGAGATTTTTATGGAATTGTAATCCCGAATGTCCTCTGAATAAATTTATGAAATTTCAAGTCGATTGCAGTTGTTTTTATAAAAAAAAATTCAAGTTGAGGAATTTTTTGTATTTCGTGAGAATTGCAAGCTCGGTTCGAATGAGATTATCTCAAAATTTTGGGATGGAGTGTTCAGGGATTTTTATGGAATTGTAATCCCGAATGTCCTCTGAATAAATTTATGAAATTTCAAGTCGATTGCAGTTGTTTTTATAAAAAAAAATCAAGGTGAGGAATTTTTTATATTTCATGAGAATTGCAAGCTCGGTTCGAATGAGATTATCTCAAAATTTTGGGATGGAGTGTTCAGGGATTTTTATGGAATTGTAATCCCGAATGTCCTCTGAATAAATTTATGAAATTTCAAGTCGATTGCAGTTGTTTTTATAAAAAAAAATTCAAGTTGAGGAATTTTTTGTATTTCGTGAGAATTGCAAGCTCGGTTCGAATGAGATTATCTCAAAATTTTGGGATGGAGTGTTCAGAGATTTTTATGGAATTGTAATCCCGAATGTCCTCTGAATAAATTTATGAAATTTCAAGTCGATTGCAGTTGTTTTTATTAAAAAAAAATCAAGTTGAGGAATTTTTTATATTTCGTGAGAATTGCAAGCTCGGTTCGAATGAGATTATCTCAAAATTTTGGGATGGAGTGTTCAGAGATTTTTATGGAATTGTAATCCCGAATGTCCTCTGAATAAATTTATGAAATTTCAAGTCGATTGCAGTTGTTTTTATAAAAAAAAATCAAGGTAAGGAATTTTTTATATTTCATGAGAATTGCAAGCTCGGTTCGAATGAGATTATCTCAAAATTTTGGGACGGAGTGTTCAGGGATTTTTATGGAATTGTAATCCCGAATGTCCTCTGAATAAATTTATGAAATTTCAAGTCGATTGCAGTTGTTTTTATAAAAAAAATTCAAGGTGAGGAATTTTTTGTATTTCGTGAGAATTGCAAGCTCGGTTCGAATGAGATTATCTCAAAATTTTGGGATGGAGTGTTCAGGGATTTTTATGGAATTGTAATCCCGAATGTCCTCTGAATAAATTTATGAAATTTCAAGTCGATTGCAGTTGTTTTTATAAAAAAAAAATCAAGTTGAGGAATTTTTTGTATTTCGTGAGAATTGCAAGCTCGGTTCGAATGAGATTATCTCAAAATTTTGGGATGGAGTGTTCAGGGATTTTTATGGAATTGTAATCCCGAATGTCCTCTGAATAAATTTATGAAATTTCAAGTCGATTGCAGTTGTTTTTATAAAAAAAATTCAAGGTGAGGAATTTTTTGTATTTCGTGAGAATTGCAAGCTCGGTTCGAATGAGATTATCTCAAAATGTTGTGATGGGGTGTTCAGAGATTTTTATGGAATTGCAATCCTTGATGTTTTTTGAATAAATTTGTGAAATTTCAAGTCGATTGCCATTTTTTTTATATTTTTTTTAAGACGCGGAAATTTTTCTATTTTCCGACGCGTTCGTTCAAACGAAATTATTTAAAAGTTAAAATATTATAGCGATAACACCCTGTATAACGCTAATTTAAGATTAAATTATACGTAACGTTGAAATACAATAAATATCCTCAACAATGATGAAGCTTCAATGAAACACTCTTCTACCCTCAACAATGAAGGAGATTCACCAAGACACACTTTCTTCCGTAGCAAAAAAATAAAATCCATTAGTAAAAAAAAAATTGATCCCGCAATGCCAATCAAGTGTGACATGTGACATTTTTACGGTTGAATGAAGCAATAATACGTGCAGAACGCAACCCAACGAAAACGACTTCTTCCAGCAGGCCGATTTCGATTTCCCCCGAGGGGGTGGAACAACATTTGATTTACGATGTCCGGAATGCGGGGACCGTATGAGGACACATGATTTACACCTCAAAACGATCGCCACTTGTGGCTACCGCCCCCCAGCCCCCCGCGCAAACACGCCTGCTACGGTATATATTGGTAGAGAGAGAGAAAAGGGTAAACAGTGGCAGTGTTTACAGGAGGTCGCAGTTACTTACGAGTCGCGACTTCAAAGCCCCAAACGGCGGCCAATTACTTCCGAAAACTCATCCCCCTCAAATAGAATCCCTTGCTCTCGCTCCGCCATAAATCAAACATGGATCCTGCACTTCAACTCCCGTCTTCTGCAGCAGCTCGGTTACTAATTAAGTTAAGATTTTGATATTTATTTGCTCTATGGCTCGAATACCACGTATACAGTCACGATTTTGCGCACTCTGGCGTGCAATGCACGCATTATTGGAAAAGTTGAAAGGCCTATATCGATCGAAAATTTTCCGCTCTACAACTTTGGTCTCTTATTATTTTTTCAGAAAATGCATAGTTTTGGCTGAAAATCCAAAAATAAGCAGGAGGTGACAAAAGAAAAATGTTTTTATGAATAAATCTCAAGAATCCTTAATATTTCATTATACAAATTCTATATCATTGGAAAGCTTATTAAAAATTCCATGCATTGGTGGCAAGATATATAGGGTGTTCCATTTGAAAAAAAATAGTTATCCAATATTTTGCGTATGTTGATGGCGATTATTTGAAAAACCAGGTAATTTATGTGCGTTAATTTTTGAAAGCTCCACTATATTTAAATACTTCTTTTAAAATTAGAAGGCTGCGTTTTTAATAAACAACGCTGTTTCAATTTTCGAACGCAGAAAATACAATTTTTGAGGTTTGATAGCGATTATCTAGAAAACTAAATAATTAGCAGGGATGTTTTTTTGTAAAATATTAAAGCCCAATCATTTCTGCGTTAATTTATAAAAGTTATAAATATGCATTTATTTCCGGTTTTTGAAAAATCAACACTTTTTCAATTTTTGAGCATTAAAAATGGCCAATATTGGGTTTGATGATAATTATCTGGAAAAGTTAATGATAAACATGCCCAAATTTTTCTGAACTAATAAAGCCCTATTATTCCCAAATAATTCTCTGAAAGATTAAAGTCTGTGTTTATTTCCGGTTTTAAGAAAACAACGCGTTAAGCGTTAAAAATGGCTATTTTTAGTTTTGATGGCGATTATTTTCAAAATTGGGTATATAACATGCATGAATTTTTTAAAAATATCAAAGCCTTTTTTATTTATGATTAATTCTAAAGAAGTAAAAAGTGTGCATTTGTTTCCGGTTTTAAAAAAATCGAGGCTTTTTCGATTTTTGCGTTTTGAAAATTCCCATTTTTCGGTTTGATGGCGATTATTTTAAAAATTTGGTAAATAACATGCATGGATTTTTCTAAAATATCAAAGCCTTCTTATTTATGAATAATTCTGAAAAAGTTAGAAATCTACAATTGTTTCCGGTTTGGAAAAATGTTTGCGCTTTAAAAATTCCCATTTTTCGATTTGATCGCAATTATTTGGAAAACTAGGTGGATAACATGCATGGATTCTTCTAAAATAACAAAGCCTTCTTATTTATGAATAATTCTGCAAAAGTTAGAAATCTGAATTTGTTTCCGGTATTGAAAAATCAATGCTTTTTTCGATTTTCACGCTTTGAAAATTACCATTTTTCAGTTTGATGGCGATTATTTAAAAAACCAGGTAATTTACGTGCGTTATTTTTTTCTGGAACATCAAAGCTCCACTATTTAAAAATACTCTGTGTTTTTAATAAACAACGCTTTTTCAATTTTCGAACGCTGAAAATGCCAATTTTTGAGGTTTGATTGCGATTATGCAGAAAACTAGGTAATAAGCATGCATTGATTTTTCGAAAATATTAAAGACTGCTCATTTCTGAATGATTCTGCAAAAGTTAGAAGTACGCATTTATTTCCGGTTTTGAAAAATCAACACTTTTTCAGTTTTTGAGCGTTTAAAAATGGGCAGTATTGGGTTTGACGATAATTATCTGGAAAAGTAAATGATAAACATGTCAAAATTTTTATAAAATATTAAAGCCCAATCATTCCTAAATAATGCTGTAAAAGTTTGAAGTCTGTATTTGTTTCAAAATTTCAAAATCCACTCGGAAACGATATATTTTTGACACACTGCAAAACAATCAAAATCCCCAGACTGGAAACTAAATGGCGACACTCTAAACTTGAACTTGAAGGAAACGAAATTTGCACCACGCGGTTACTTAAATTTAAAAAAAAATAATCACTTGCTCGATCGCCTTCAAAATTTCCAAATCCACTCGGAAATTATATATTTTTGACGTACTGCAAAACAATTGAAATCCTCAGACTGGAAACAAAATGGCGACACTCTAAACTTGAATTTGAAGGAAACGAAATTTGCACCTCGCGGTTACAAAAATTCGAAAAAAAATAATCACTTGCTCAATCGCCTTCAAAATTTCCAAATCCACTAGGAAATGATATATTTTTGACATACTGCAAAACAATTGAAATCCCCAGACTGGAAACAAAATGGCGACACTCTAAAGTTGAATTTGAAGGAAACGAAATTTGCACCACGCGGTTACTAAAATTCTAAAAAAATAATCACTCGCTCAATCGCCTTCAAAACTTCCAAATCCACTCAGAAATGATATATTTTTGATTTACTGCAAAACAATTGAAATCCCCAGACTGGAAACAAAATGACGACACTCAAAACTTGAATTTGAAAGAAATGAAATTTGCACCTCGCGGTTACTAAAATTAAAAAAAAAATAATCACTTGCTCAATCACCTTCAGAATTTCCAAATCCACTCGGAAATGATATATTTTTGACATACTGCAAAACAATTGAAATCCCCAGACTGAAAACAAAATGGCGACACTCTAAATTTGAATTTGAAGGAAACGAAATTTGCACCTCGCGGTTACTAAAATTCTAAAAAAAAATAATCACTTGCTCAATCGCCTTCAAAATTTCCAAATCTACTCGGAAATGATATATTTTTGATTTACTGCAAAACAATTAAAATCCCCAGACTGGAAACAAAATGGCGACACTCTAAACTTGAATTTGAAGGAAACGAAATTTGCACCACGCGGTTACTAAAATTTAAGAAAAAATAATCACTTGCTCAATCGCCTTCAAAATTTCCAAATCCACTCGGAAATGATATACTTTTGAGATACTGCAAAACAATTGAAATCCCCAGACTGGAAACAAAATAGCGACACTCTAAACTTGAATTTGAATGAAACGAAATTGCACCACGCGGTTACTAAAATTCTAAAAAAAATAATCACTTGCTCAATCGCCTTCAAAATTTCCAAATCCACTCGGAAATGATATATTTTTGATTTACTGCAAAACAATTGAAATCCCCAGACTGGAAACAAAATGGCGACACTCTAAACTTGAATTTGAAGGAAACAAAATTTGCACCACGCGGTTACTAAAATTCTAAAAAAAAATAATCACTTGCTCAATCGCCTTCAAAATTTCCAAATCCACTCGGAAATGATATATTTTTGATTTACTGCAAAACAATTGAAATCCCCAGACTGGAAACAAAATGGCGACACTCTAAACTTGAATTTGAATGAAACGAAATTGCACCACGCGGTTACTAAAATTCTAAAAAAAATAATCACTTGCTCAATCGCCTCCAAAATTTCCAAATCCACTCGGAAATTATATATTTTTGATTTACTGCAAAACAATTGAAATCCCCAGACCGGAAACAAAATGGCGACACTCTAAACTTGAATTTGAATGAAACGAAATTTGCACCACGCGGTTACTAAAATTCTAAAAAAAATAATCACTTGCTCAATCGCCTTCAAAATTTCCAAATCCACTCAGAAATGATATATTTTTGATTTACTGCAAAACAATTGAAATCCCCAGACTGGAAACAAAATGGCGGCACTCTAAACTTGAATTTTACGTTATTTCGTTTTAGTAGGTTTTAGTTAAAATAATAATAGCGGTAGTTTTTAGCTGATTAATTTGATCATTATTTCTAATTAGGACCTTTGTGAACGGTAACAAACACGCGCGCCCTCTGGCTGCAAAGCAAAACAACTCGGCCAGAACTGAGTTTGTTTGCATTACATAAACACATTAAAAACGTAACATGTTTTGATGTAATTCCGTCGACCGCACGGTTCGCTCCATTCGGCCATTTCTAATTCCCCTCCGGAAAATAATGCGTCTGCCTGTTTTCTATCTGGATATAAAAAAAAAATGGGAAATTGTCGTCCTAAAGTGTAGAATAATTGAACGTGGTAATTGGAGGGAATTTATTTTTAATTCAAATAAAAAAATAAGGCATTCTATAAAAAAAAATTAATGAAGACAAAATAAAAATTTGCTTATAAAATAAGATTAGATTTATAGTATATGAAACAGAACCTTTTTTTTATCAGTGTGTACAGTTAAATATAGATCGAGTGAGTGCCCTCGAAGGGTGAAAAAAGAGGATGTGAGGCGCGAGCGAAAAACGGATGAGGGTAGTTTTGTTGGATTCTTTGGAATACACACAACCCTCCCTGCCTGTAGTAATATCGCGAATATAATTCAGTTACTCGGCCTGAATACGGGGCGACTCTTATCATGAACAGGTAACGCATGGAAGGCGACAGGAAGTTGAATGGAACATAATTTCAGCTTCCTACAGAATATTTAATCAACTTCGAAAGCTGTGACTAAAATTAATGTCCTTTTTTTATTCACGAAAGAAAATCTTTTACAAGTGACAAATTGCATGATTTTATTGTAAAAAAAAAAAATTTAACAAAAATATCTGTTTTGAGATTTACTGATAAAAAAAAGTTGAATGAAAAATATTTGAGCGTGAATTCCGGAAAAACTAGCAATGACGTATTTTTGGATTATTCAGTAGTTTTATAGCTATATATGTCTTGAAGATGGTGGTAAATTTTGGATGAAATCCATCGAGGGGTTCTTCTGGAATTTAAGAAAATCCGCGCGAATGCATGTTTCTAAGTTTGAAAAATGTTTGAGCGTGAATTCCGGAAAAACTAGCAATGACGTATTTTTGGATTATTCAGTTGTTTTATAGCTATAAATGTCTTGAAGATGGTGTTAAATTTTGGATGAAATCCATCGAGGGGTTCTTCTGGAATTTAACAAAATCCGCGCGAATGCATGTTTCCAAGTTTGAAAAATGTTTGAGCGTGAATTCCGGAAAAACTAGCATTGACGTATTTTTGGATTATTCAGTTGTTTTACAGGTATATATGTCTGGAAGATGGTGTTGAATTTTGGATGAAATCCATCGAGGGGTTCTTCTGGAATTTAACAAAATCCTCGCGAATGCATGTTTCCAAGTTTGAAAAATGTTTGAGCGTGAATTCCGGAAAAACTAGCATTGACGTATTTTTGGATTATTCAGTTGTTTTATAGCTATAAATGTCTTGAAAATGGTGTTAAATTTTGGATAAAATCCATCGAGGGGTTCTTCTGGAATTTAACAAAATCCTCGCGAATGCATGTTTCCAAGTTTGAAAAATGTTTGAGCGTGAATTCCGGAAAAACTAGCATTGACGTATTTTTGGATTATTCAGTTGTTTTATAGCTATAAATGTCTTGAAAATGGTGTTAAATTTTGGATAAAATCCATCGAGGGGTTCTTCTGGAATTTAACAAAATCCTCGCGAATGCATGTTTCTAAGTTTGAAAAATGTTTGAGCGTGAATTCCGGAAAAACTAGCATTGACGTATTTTTGGATTATTCAGTTGTTTTATAGCTATAAATGTCTTGAAGATGGTGTTAAATTTTGGATGAAATCCTTCGAGGGGTTCTTCTGGAATTTAACAAAATCCGCGCGAATGCATGTTTCCAAGTTTGAAAAATGTTTGAGCGTGAATTCCGGAAAAACTAGCATTGACGTATTTTTGGATTATTCAGTTGTTTTATAGCTATAAATGTCTTGAAGATGGTGTTAAATTTTGGATGAAATCCTTCGAGGGGTTCTTCTGGAATTTAACAAAATCCGCGCGAATGCATGTTTCCAAGTTTGAAAAATGTTTGAGCGTGAATTCCGGAAAAACTAGCATTGACGTATTTTTGGATTATTCAGTTGTTTTATAGCTATAAATGTCTTGAAAATGGTGTTAAATTTTGGATAAAATCCATCGAGGGGTTCTTCTGGAATTTAACAAAATCCTCGCGAATGCATGTTTCTAAGTTTGAAAAATGTTTGAGCGTGAATTCCGGAAAAACTAGCATTGACGTATTTTTGGATTATTCAGTTGTTTTATAGCTATAAATGTCTTGAAGATGGTGTTAAATTTTGGATGAAATCCTTCGAGGGGTTCTTCTGGAATTTAACAAAATCCGCGCGAATGCATGTTTCCAAGTTTGAAAAATGTTTGAGCGTGAATTCCGGAAAAACTAGCATTGACGTATTTTTGGATTATTCAGTTGTTTTATAGCTATAAATGTCTTGAAGATGGTGTTAAATTTTGGATGAAATCCATCGAGGGGTTCTTCTGGAATTTAACAAAATCCGCGCGAATGCATGTTTCCAAGTTTGAAAAATGTTTGAGCGTGAATTCCGGAAAAACTAGCAATGACGTGTTTTTGGATTATTCAGTTGTTTTACAGGTATATATGTCTGGAAGATGGTGTTGAATTTTGGATGAAATCCATCGAGGGGTTCTTCTGGAATTTAACAAAATCCTCGCGAATGCATGTTTCCAAGTTTGAAAAATGTTTGAGCGTGAATTCCGGAAAAACTAGCAATGACGTATTTTTGGATTATTCAGTAGTTTTATAGCTATATATGTCTTGAAGATGGTGGTAAATTTTGGATGAAATCCATCGAGGGGTTCTTCTGGAATTTAAGAAAATCCGCGCGAATGCATGTTTGCAAGTTTGAAAAATGTTTGAGCGTGAATTCCGGAAAAACTAGCATTGACGTATTTTTGGATTATTCAGTTGTTTTATAGCTATAAATGTCTTGAAAATGGTGTTAAATTTTGGATAAAATCCATCGAGGGGTTCTTCTGGAATTTAACAAAATCCTCGCGAATGCATGTTTCTAAGTTTGAAAAATGTTTGAGCGTGAATTCCGGAAAAACTAGCATTGACGTATTTTTGGATTATTCAGTTGTTTTATAGCTATAAATGTCTTTAAAATGGTGTTAAATTTTGGATAAAATCCATCGAGGGGTTCTTCTGGAATTTAACAAAATCCGCGCGAATGCATGTTTCCAAGTTTGAAAAATGTTTGAGCGTGAATTCCGCAAAAACTAGCAATGACGTATTTTTGGATTATTCAGTTGTTTTACAGGTATACATGTCTGGAAGATGGTGTTAAATTTTGGATGAAATCCATCGTGGGGTTCTTCTGGAATTTAACAAAATCCGCGCGAGTGCATGTTTCCAAGTTTGAAAAATGTTTGAGCGCGAATTCCGGAAAAACTAGCAATGACGTATTTTTGGATTATTCAGTTGTTTCATAGGTATACATGTCTGGAAGATGATGTTAAATTTTGGATGAAATCCATCGAGGGGTTCTTCTGGAATTTAACAAAATCCGCGCGAATGCATGTTTCCAAGTTTGAAAAATGTTTGAGCGCGAATTCCGGAAAAACTAGCAATGACGTATTTTTGGATTATTCAGTTGTTTTATAGGTATACATGTCTGGAAGATGATGTTAAATTTTGGATAAAATCCATCGAGGGGTTCTTCTGGAATTTAACAAAATCCGCGCGAATGCATGTTTCCAAGTTTGAAAAATGTTTGAGCGCGAATTCCGGAAAAACTAGCAATGACGTATTTTTGGATTATTCAGTTGTTTTATAGGTATACATGTCTGGAAGATGATGTTAAATTTTGGATAAAATCCATCGAGGGGTTCTTCTGGAATTCAACAAAATCCGCGCGAATGCATGTTTCCAAGTTTGAAAAATGTTTGAGCGCGAATTCTGGAAAAACTAGCAATGACGTATTTTTGGATTATTCAGTTGTTTCATAGGTATACATGTCTGGAAGATGGTGTTAAATTTTGGATGAAATCCATCGAGGGGTTCTTCTGGAATTCAACAAAATCCGCGTGAATGCATGTTTCAAGTTTGAAAAATGTTTGAGCGCGAATTCCGGAAAAACTAGCAATGACGTATTTTTGGATTATTCAGTTGTTTTACAGGTATACATGTCTGGAAGATGGTGTTAAATTTTGGATGAAATCCATCGAGGGGTTCTTCCGGAATTTAACAAAATCCGCGCGAATGCACATTTCTAAGTTTGAAAAATGTTTGAGCGCGAATTCCGGAAAAACTAGCAATGACGTATTTTTGGATTATTCAGTTGTTTTACAGGTATACATGTCTTGAAGATGGTGTTAAATTTTGGATGAAATCCATCGAGGGGTTCTTCTGGAATTTAACAAAATCCGCGCGAATGCATGTTTCCAAGTTTGAAAAGTGTTTGAGCGCGAATTCCGGAAAAACTAGCAATGACGTATTTTTGGATTATTCAGTTGTTTTACAGGTATACATGTCTTGAAGATGTTGTTAAATTTTGGATGAAATCCATCGAGGGGTTCTTCTGGAATTTAATAAAATCCAAAATTCCCGGCGCATGCACCATTAGAGCATAATAATTTCTGAGCGACTGTACCAGCTCGTATTATGTGTAAATGTGTAAACTACTATCTGGAAAGTGATGAAAATCTCTTGTGAAAGGTGGCCGGGGGATAAACGTGGAAGAGGGTGTTCGTTTGCCCGTGAAATCCAGAAGGGACGGATGGATTATCAGTGCCTCCGAATAATACTCCCCTCGGTCTCCCCGGAGAATTAGCAGCTATTTACGTTGCCTAATTCAATGCCGCACAAGATAAATGTTGAATGGACGAGGAGATGAAAAGTAATATTTAACGCAAGTCAAAATATTAGTATTTTTCAGCATAATAGTTGCGATGATATTTTCAAGTAACTTTAAATGAAACATAAATGTAATAATTTCGTCTTTAATTAAACAACTTTTATACGAATATTTACAGCAAGAACGTGTTTCATTCGTATTATAACAATATGAGACAACCATTTGCAGATCGTTATTAAATGTTGTATTATTTTACTATTGAGAATTTTTTTTTAGGTCGAGATATATTGATCATATATTTTCTTAAAAGCTTAGCTTAAACTTTTCTACATTCAAATAAATTAAGAAATATTTCACAAGTATCGCACAATTTTGTTTTTAAGTTCACAATCATTTAAACAGTTTTAAGATTAACCAAGCACAATAAAGTTTTCTGTTATTTTCCACTTGTAACGATCGTCAATTAAATTTCATTTTCGTACTAAAAAAAATGTAATGCGTTTTTAACGATTACTATTATTACAATTCTCGTACTGCGGCAGAGGAGACGATGTTGAGCGTTTGACGGCAAACGGAGATTTTGTGTGTGTGTGTTTGTGGGGTTTTATTCCCGTCTAGGGGGTGGCTAGTAAAGGTAATGTACGGTCGGATGGTCGCTGGGATTTCGCAGGGTGTTTTATATTTAGTGCGGCGCAATAATTCCGCTTTTACGACCCGGTTAAAAATAACGAACCTCCGCTATGTTATATCACGGGGGCTTTTCCCTCTAATTGCGCCCCGACAAATATTTATCAGGAAAACCAGAGAATAAACATCACCAATTATCTATGTTGTGCGAAGAAATCAAAATAAATAAATTGCGCACCTCCAACAATTAATACAATTTCCACTAATGCTAATAATAAAATGGATTTGATCTTTCAGCCTTTACCTTAATGTGTGTGTTAACAACGACTATTATGCACGCTAGAGGTGGGCAGACGGTTCAGGAACCGGTTCAATGAACCGGTTCTTGGCAAAGAGCGTCCAGGAACCGGTTCGCACAAAGGAAACCGCGGTGCCTCTGCTCTTTAATATGTTCTTGGCTTTTTCTTCAAAAATGAAAACCAAACGCCTACTCCTACCTGTAGAACCGCATGAAGTCACCCGCAGAAACTTCATGCGGTTCCAAGAGAAGTTCATTTCATGCGGTTCACTTCACTATCTGCACGAACTTCATCTGTTCATCTACAAGTTTCCGTAGGTAACTTCAAGAGGTTCACACCTAGAAACGCATGGAGCTTCCGCGGTTCATACCAGGAACCGCATGAAGCTCGTGCAGGTCGAACCGCTTGAAGTTATCTGCAGAAACTTTTTTTTAGTCATTTAAAATTTGAAATGAAAATGTGGAAACGTTTAATTAAATACAACATTTTTCCAGGTTCTTAACAGCTTTAAGTCAAAATTTGTTTTTTTTACGCATCTCACTTTAAGTCAAATTTTGACTTTCATTAGTCAAAGTCTTTTAACTTTAAATTTGACACTTTTGAAAGACTTAACGAGTTTAGTCGTTTTTTGACATTCGACGATTTTAAGTCAAATTTCGATAATTTGAACAAAAAGTCTTTTAACTTTAATTCAATTTGGCATATTTTCTACAGCCTTAACGACTTTAAGACAAAATTAGTCTTTTTTTCTAAACGCTTGCTGACTTTAAGTCAAATTTACATATTAATTTGGACATGAAGTCTTTTAATTCTAATTAAATTTGACACTTTTTTTAGAGGCTTATCGAGTTTAAGTCAAAATTAGTCTTTTTTATTAACGCTTGCTGACTTTAAGTCAAATTTACACATTAATTTGGACATGAAGTCTCTTAACTTTAATTAAATTTGACACTTTTTTTAGAGGCTTATCGAGTTTAAGTCTAAATTAGTCTTTTTTTCTTAACGCTTGTTGACTTTAAGTCAAATTTACACATTAATTTGGACATGAAGTCTTTTAAATTTAATTAAATTTGACACTTTTTTAGAGGCTTATCGAGTTTAAGTCAAAATTAGTATTATTTTTCTTAACGCTTGTTGACTTTAAGTCAAATTTACACATTAATTTGGACATGAAGTCTTTTAACTTTAATTAAATTTGACACTTTTTTTAGAGGCTTATCGAGTTCAAGTCAAAATTAGTCTTTTTTTCTTAACGCTTGCTGACTTTAAGTCAAATTTACGCATGAATTTGGACATGAAGTCTCTTAACTTTGACACTTTTTTTTAGAGGCTTATCGAGTTTAAGTCAAAATTATTCTTTTTTCTTAACGCTTATTGACTTTAAGTCAAATTTACACATTAATTTGGACATGAAGTCTTTTAACTTTAATTAAATTTGACACACTTTTTTTAGACGCTTATCGAGTTTAAGTCAAAATTAGTCTTTTTTTCTTAACGCTTGCTGACTTTAAGTCAAATTTACACATTAATTTGGACATGAAGTCTTTTAACTTTAATTAAATTTGACACTTTTTTTAGAGGCTTATCGAGTTTCAGTCAAAATTAGTCTTTTTTTCTTTACGCTTGCTGACTTTAAGTCAAATTTACACATGAATTTGGACATGAAGTCTCTTAACTTTAATTAAATTTGACACTTTTTTTAAAGGCTCATCGAGTTTAAGTCAAAATTAGTCTTTTTTTCTTAACGCTTGTTGACTTTAAGTCAAATTTACACATTAATTTGGACATAAAGTGTTTTAACTTTAATTAAATTTGACACTTTTTTTAGAGGCTTATCGAGTTTAAGTCAAAATTAGTCTTTTTTCCTTAACGCTTGTTGACTTTAAGTCAAATTTACACATTAATTTGGACATAACGTCTTTTAACTTTCAAGTGCCAAAAATGACAATTTTCATCCGTGCAAAGTGCCGAAAAGGACATTTTCAAAAGATCAAACTTGACAATCATTAAGTGCCAAAAAAGACATTTTAAAGTGTCAAAATTGACGACATTTTCCAACTGCCAAAAATTATCATTTTCTAATGCCATTAATGGTTCAAATATTACCATTGTCAACTGCTAAACACGCCAATTTTCAGGTGCCAAAAATGAAATTTTTTAAATACCAAATGTCACAATTTTTAACTGTTAAAAAGGTCAATTAGCAACAGTCTAAAATGAACGTTTTTAGGTGTCAAAAAGGCAATTTTTAACTGTACAAACCGACCATTTTCAAGTGCCAAAAAATACATTTTCAAGTACCAAAATTGACAATTTTCAAGTGCAAATAATGACATTTTCCAACTGTCAAAAACGATAATTTCAACTTTCAAAAATTGTCATTTTCGAGTAAATTTTTAAGTTTTAAAAACTATCCAAAATAACCATTTTCATGTGCAAAAAAAAGTCAAAATTCACAATTTTCTAGGACCAAAAATTATATTTTCCAAGCGTCAAAAACGATAGTTTTAAACTGTCAAAAATTATCATTTACGAATGCCATAAATGACAATTTTCAAGGTTCAAAAATGACCATTTTCAACTGTCATAAAAGACAACTTTCAAGTGCCAAGAATGACAATTTTCAACTGTACAAAGTGCCAAAAAAGACATTTTCAAGTGCCAAACTTGACAATCATCAAGTGCCAAAATTGACTATCTTCAAGTGCCCAAAAATGACAGTTTACAACTATCAAAATTTATCATTTTCAAATGCCATAAATGGTTAAAAAATTATCATTGTCAACTGCCAAAAACGACAATTTTCAAGTGCCAAAAATGACAATCTTCAAGTGCCCAAAAATGACATTTTACAACTGTCAAAATTTATCATTTTCAAATGTCATAAATGGTTAAAAAATTACCATTGTCAACTGCCAAAACCGACAATTTTCAAGTGCCAAAAATGACAATCTTCAAGTGCCCAAAAATGACATTTTACAACTGTCAAAATTTATCATTTTCAAATGCCATGAATAGTTAAAAAAATACCATTGTCAACTGCCAAAAACGACAATTTTCAAGTGCCAAAAATGAAAAATTTTATTGCCAAACGTCGCAATTTTCAACTGCTAAAGAATGCAAAATTTGTCATTTTCAAATGCCATAAATGGTAAAAGAATTACCATTGTCAACTGTCAAAAATTATCATTTTGAGTGCCATAAATTAAAATTTTCAAGTTTGAAAAATGACCATCCTCAACTGTCAAAAAAGACAATTTTCATGTGCCAAAAATGACAATTTTTAACTGCGAAAAAATGGCAATTTTCAGCTGCCAACAAATACAATTACCATCTGTCAAAAATGCCCATTTTCAAGTGTCAAAAAAAAAGTTTTCAAATGTCAAAAATTACAATTTACAACTGTGCAAAATAACGATTTTCATGTGTAGAAAAATATATTTTCCAAGTGTCAAAAACGAGTTTTTAACTATCAAAAATTATCATTTTCGAGTGCCATAAATGACAATTCTCAATGTTCAAAATAACCATTTTCAACGGTCATAAAAGACAACTTTCAAGTGTCAAAAATTACAATTTTTAACTGTGCAAAGTGCCGAAAAATACATTTTCAAGTGCTAAAATTGACAATCTTCAAGTACATGAGCAAAAAGGCGTATTCGGTAATGAACTAATTTCATTCATTGTAGATGGCGCGGAAATACGACTGACAAGTGCACGTCGTCGTCGTGCGCATGAGCGGAGCCAGAAAATATTTGGCACCAAATGCAGTTCCAGAACGGAAAAATTTCTTGCCGAGCTCGAAATTAGAGGTAGTGCCATGGCTCCTTGGCTCTACGTAACGAGCCGCCCCTGCCTGCATTGGGTCACACAAGAAGTACAGATTAATTAATCAATTAATTTTGTTGATAATTAGAACATTTTTATCATCTTAACGGATTATAGAAGAGCAAATAAATCTTAATAGAACAAAATGTCCTCCTCGAAGAGAAAAGATGGACGGTTAAAAAAAAAAACATAACCCCAGATTTATGCAAGGTGGGTCCCCCCCCTCTCCCCCCGTGTCTCCGTGTCGCAGGTTTTCCGTTCGCGTGCGCCGCCGGATTTTTTCGTTCCGGAAATGATGTACGACTTTAATAAAGTATTCGGTACACAGTTTAACCCCCCCCCCCCCTCCCAAATCCCGCGCCCCTTCAGTCGACTCGACGTCGGCCGGTATGCTCGAGTGAATCGATATACGAAACGCCGCCCCTCAAATCGACCATATAAAAACTTGACAAATTGTCAAATGCACAAAAAAAAAGTTCCTGCGTTTCGGTGTTTCTTCGTTCCTAATCAAATTGCACATAAAAATAATACAAATTGCGCCAATAAATGATTTATTATACAGTCTATTTCTCATATTAAATCATGGATTACCTACTACAAACATTATTTATTTGGAATATAATAATTTTAAACTGCTTTTTTTTAATTTTCTACATACATAGTATAATGGAAATTTTACTTTTGATATTGGAAATGTTAACTTCATCATCAGTATCGCCTTGATTATAATTTTGAATATTAGAAACACTTTTAAGCGCGCACGACGGCTGAAATGAGCTGGCGCCCCATCGTGCTGAAACCACACTCGGTTTCGACACTACGGTAACTCTTGCCGTTGAGTCTAACCGTACTACTTGTGCTATTCAAAACATGATTTTTTTTTCAATTACGCCCACGACATAAAATTAAATCATGCAAATAAATTATTAAAGTTATCACCCTTTCGCATTACAGTAAAAACATTGGTGGCGAGAGACAATTTATATCCAAAGAAAAATGCTTTATGCCTCTCTCTCTCTCTCTGTGTGTCGGTCTGATTTTCAGGAAGCACCTGCTGCACAGTTTTTGCGCGCAGTTCGGAAGTAATATATAACGGGGGACGTTATTTTAAGCGGCATTTACATATAGAGGAAGCTCGTGATACATATATTCAAATCTATTCCCCGGCTTATCCCGAATTTATTATAATCCAATGTTATTCCACCAAAGTTCCATCGAATAACAATTATTATTCATTCGCATAATCTTCAAATGAATGGGATTTTAAAAATACAATATTAATTATTATGATTGGCTTTTACAAAACGTATAAAGTTATGATTAAAATACCTTTAATTGTTTCGTTGTTTGTTTTTGATTTCATTATTTTCTTTATCCGTTTGGTTAAAATAAATATGTGTGCATGTGAAAAACAATCTTAATTTGAAGTTCAGGAATCTGTATTAATTGCCTATAACTCAAAAATGATACATTTTATATAAAAAAAAAATCCTACTAAAAATTCTTAGTTAAAAAAAAGTAAAAATATACAGGGTGAACTGGTTTAATGTACTTGTGAGATAGTTAATATCATTAAAAAGAGTCATGTTAAACAGATGGTGATCTAATGAAAAAAATCATTCGCTTAACTGGCCATCGATCACGCGGTCCAGGTTTGTGTACTTGCGTTTACGCAACCAATTTTTATTTAAACATTCTTGTAAACTTTTTCTCCTTTACACTTTGAGAAAACGCGCACCAGAGGCGGGGGAGAGGGGCTGATTAAGCGGGTACGGTAATTAGAATGTAATGGCGCTCGAAATTGAAAATTGAAAACGCCAATACTGCGGAACGAATGGCCGCGGAAATTGAAAATTAACGCGCTTCGCATCCTCGATTTTCATTACGGGATTATAAACATGGCGTAGCCATAATCCATCGATTTTCCGGATGTCGTATTTGCGGAATCAGTGATGGTCACTATATCTACAATTTTATTGACGGTGACGGTGACATTTTTTTTGCAAAATATGATTTGCGATTTTTTTACAATTCAATATTCGTCGTGGCATTAGCCAGGAAAGTCGTTGTTCCAAAAAGTAATTTCTTAATTCTAGTCTTACTAATAAGAACAAAATGATTGCCTGTTTCTTCGAAAGATAATGTAACTTCCGTTTCATCGAAATATTATAAAACATCCGTTTTTTTTTTTCAAAAGATAGCAAACCTTCCCCGATGAAGATAATATGTCTGAATCTTCGGAACGAATTATATCTTATGATTCTTCCAAAGATAAAAAGATGAAATAGTTTTTGTTGAAATATATTCTCTCTCTTTGCAAGATACAATCGTTTCCAATTCTTCGAAAAATCGAATATTCTTTGAAATATAAATTATTTTCGGATTCTTCAAAAGATAAAATACCTTCCGTTTCTTAAAAAAATAAAATAAAGCAGCTTATTCTTTGAAAGATCAAATATCTTCCGATTCTTTGAAAGATAAAATATGCATCATCCAAAGTAAACACCTCAACGCGGTTAAGGAGTGAAGATAAAGTGACAGAAAGCAAAACAGATATTGACATCGACGGCTGAAGAATATGAAGATAAACCATTAAGGTCATACCTCCAATGAACAATCGGCGAAAATATTGCTTCAAGACAATTATTCTTCAAGAGATGAAGAGTGAACCAAAATTCTAAAGAAATATTGGATACGAAGAACGAAGATATCACTACGGGAAAATCGAAGAATGAAGATGACTTCTCGCGAATATTGACGTATGAAGAAATCGCTTCTGGTAAATTGAAAAGTAACGATATCACTTGTGGGAAAATAATTGCAAAGTGAAGACAAGGCGCGGTTAAAGAGTGATGATGAAATAACAGAAAGCAAAACAAATATTCACGTTGACGGCTGAAGAATATGAAGACAAAAGCTGAAGAATATGAAGATAAACCACTAAGGCCATACCTCCAATGAACAATCGGCGAAAATATTGGTTCAAGATAATTGTTCTTCAAGAAATGCCACAGCAGGTTCTTCAAGACAGGAGGAAGACTGTACCAAATTAACAGTGACAGTGACAGTGACAGTAAATTGAGCGCGGATTCGATAAAAATTGTGAAAAAATTGATGCCTTCAAAAATATTTAGAAACAAATGCCATCGAGTTGAAACTTCACAGATTTATTCAAACACATCTAAAATTATGATTCTGTGAAAAATTACATAAATTCCACTTCTGAATTTTGCTAAAATTTAGTTTAAATTGAGCGCGAATTCGTTAAAAATTGTGAAAAAATCGATGCCTTCAAAAATATTTTGAAACAAATGCCATCGAGTTGAAACTTCACAGATTTATTCAAACACATCTAAATTTATGATTCTGTGAAAAATTACATAAATTCCACTCCTGAATTTTGCTAAAATTTAGTTTAAATTGAGCGCGAATTCGTTAAAAATTGTGAAAAAATCGATGCCTTCAAAAATATTTTGAAACAAATGCCATCGAGTTGAAACTTCACAGATTTATTCAAACACATCTAAATTTATGATTCTGTGAAAAATTACATAAATTCCACTTCTGAATTTTGCTAAAATTTAGGGTAAATTGAGCGCAGATTCGTTAAAAATTGTGAAAAATCGATGCCTTCAAAAATATTTTGAAACAAATGCCATCGAGTTGAAACTTCACAGATTTATTCAAACACATCTAAATTTATGATTCTGTGAAAAATTACATAAATTCCACTCCTGAATTTTGCTAAAATTTAGGGAAAATTGAGCGCGAATTCGTTAAAAATTGTGAAAAAATCGATGCCTTCAAAAATATTTAGAAACAAATGCCATCGAGTTGAAACTTCACAGATTTATTCAAACACATTTTAATTTATGATTCTGAGAAAAATTACATAAATTCGACTCCTGAATTTTGCTAAAATTTAGGGAAAATTGAGCGCGGATTCGTTAAAAATTGTGAAAAAATCGATGCCTTCAAAAATATTTAGAAACAAATGCCATCGAGTTGAAACTTCTCAGATTTATTCAAACACATCTAAAATTATGATTCTGTGAAAAATTACATAAATTCTACTCCTGAATTTTGCTAAAATTTTGGGTAAATTGAGCGCGGATTCGTTAAAAATTGTAAAAAAATTGATGCCTTCAAAAATATTTAGAAACAAATGCCATCGAGTTGAAACTTCTCAGATTTATTCAAACACATCTAAAATTATGATTCTGTGAAAAATTACATAAATTCCACTCCTGAATTTTGCTAAAATTTCGGGTAAATTGAGCGCGGATTCCTTAAAAATTGTAAAAAAATTGATGCCTTCAAAAATATTTTGAAACAAATGCCATCGAGTTGAAACTTCACAGATTTATTCAAACACATTTTAATTTATGATTCTGAGAAAAATTACATAAATTCGTCTCCTGAATTTTGCTAAAATTTAGGGAAAATTGAGCGCGGATTCGTTAAAAATTGTGAAAAAATCGATGCCTTCAAAAATATTTAGAAACAAATGCCATCGAGTTGAAACTTCACAGATTTATTCAAACACATCTAAATTTATGATTCTGAGAAAAATTACATAAATTCGACTCCTGAATTTTGCTAAAATTTAGGGAAAATTGAGCGCGGATTCGTTAAAAATTGTGAAAAAATCGATGCCTTCAAAAATATTTAGAAACAAATGCCATCGAGTTGAAACTTCACAGATTTATTCAAACACATCTAAATTTATGATTCTGAGAAAAATTACATAAATTCGACTCCTGAATTTTGCTAAAATTTAGGGAAAATTGAGCGCGGATTCGTTAAAAATTGTGAAAAAATCGATGCCTTCAAAAATATTTAGAAACAAATGCCATCGAGTTGAAACTTCACAGATTTATTCAAACACATCTAAATTTATGATTCTGAGAAAAATTACATAAATTCGACTCCTGAATTTTGCTAAAATTTAGGGAAAATTGAGCGCGGATTCGTTAAAAATTGTGAAAAAATCGATGCCTTCAAAAATATTTAGAAACAAATGCCATCGAGTTGAAACTTCACAGATTTATTCAAACACATCTAAATTTATGATTCTGAGAAAAATTACATAAATTCGACTCCTGAATTTTGCTAAAATTTAGGGAAAATTGAGCGCGAATTCGTTAAAAATTGTGAAAAAATCGATGCCTTCAAAAATATTTTGAAACAAATGCCATCGAGTTGAAACTTCACAGATTTATTCAAACACATCTAAATTTATGATTCTGTGAAAAATTACATAAATTCCACTTCTGAATTTTGCTAAAATTTAGGGTAAATTGAGCGCAGATTCGTTAAAAATTGTGAAAAATCGATGCCTTCAAAAATATTTAGAAACAAATGCCATCGATGGAAACTTTTCTTTCTCGTAAAATTTGACTTGAAATCACTGGCGGAATTTTTGAAAATCAAGTGACAATGTTAAAATTCTCTTGAAATTACTGAAATTGCACAAACATTGGCAATGAAAGTTTAATTCACCCAAAGTCCTCTAACTTCTCATTTTTCCGCATACAAATGATGATGTACTCTTACGACGCAGTAACAGCTTCAACACGGCCACCAACGGGGTGTAAATTTATGGCCGGCCACTTTTGGGGTTATAAGAAAAAAAAAGAAATATGCCCGGGACCATAAGTCAAGGCACCGCGACGCCGCCGGGAGGGTCCTTATGTATTCAGGAAGAGGAAAAAAATTACGTTTAGAAGGTGGAGGAGGCAAAAGCGTTTTTTTTTTTCTCGCGGGTCGTTTGCAACATTTGCCACATCCGGCAAAGTACACCCCGATGAAATCATAACGCACACAAAATGTGAACGTAACTGTATAATCCAAAAGAAGTGGTAATATAAATTCGTACGCGCGTTATAAATTGTGTAAAGAGGCAATTGTAGTCACTGTCACTGTCACTGTCACTGTCACTGTCACTGTCACTGTCACTGTCACTGTCACTGTCACTGTCACTGTCACTGTCACTGTCACTGTCACTGTCACTGTCACTGTCACTGTCACTGTCACTGTCACTGTCACTGTCACTGTCACTGTCACTGTCACTGTCACTGTCACTGTCACTGTCACTGTCACTGTCACTGTCACTGTCACTGTCACTGTCACTGTCACTGTCACTGTCACTGTCACTGTCACTGTCACTGTCACTGTCACTGTCACTGTCACTGTCACTGTCACTGTCACTGTCACTGTCACTGTCACTGTCACTGTCACTGTCACTGTCACTGTCACTGTCACTGTCACTGTCACTGTCACTGTCACTGTCACTGTCACTGTCACTGTCACTGTCACTGTCACTGTCACTGTCACTGTCACTGTCACTGTCACTGTCACTGTCACTGTCACTGTCACTGTCACTGTCACTGTCACTGTCACTGTCACTGTCACTGTCACTGTCACTGTCACTGTCACTGTCACTGTCACTGTCACTGTCACTGTCACTGTCACTGTCACTGTCACTGTCACTGTCACTGTCACTGTCACTGTCACTGTCACTGTCACTGTCACTGTCACTGTCACTGTCACTGTCACTGTCACTGTCACTGTCACTGTCACTGTCACTGTCACTGTCACTGTCACTGTCACTGTCACTGTCACTGTCACTGTCACTGTCACTGTCACTGTCACTGTCACTGTCACTGTCACTGTCACTGTCACTGTCACTGTCACTGTCACTGTCACTGTCACTGTCACTGTCACTGTCACTGTCACTGTCACTCTTTCAAAAATTTTGCCCATAAAAGAGGTCCCCCAAAAAATAATAGCATTACGTGGATATGAAAGACGTTATTAAAAACACATCATCGGTAAAGCGATAAAGGCGGCTTCGACGGCGTAACGAGCCCCGGAGCCTCCCCCACAAAGCCGTACACTCTTTACAGCCTGCGCGACCTCTAAAAATGGAGATATCGAACAGAGATAGCCGGAAATATATGGTTTCGCGTCGTAGCGTCGATCGCAGCCGTGTGTTCGCGTTTTGCACTTTTAACAGTCCATCGGATTCTAATGTTACTTATACGCCACGGACGGATGATAACGATCATCCGCAGTACGGTAAATCCCGTAGCCAATATGCACTTTGTTAAAGGCCCTCGGGCGGACACAGTGTTCTCATAACTGCGGCAGGAGGAAGTGATTGGGTTCGAGCGGTTCGTGAAAGTTATTGGAACGAGAAGATGGGGTTTAACATTAGCTCTTTCTTTTGAGGTAATCTACGCCCGTGAATCGGTAAAACTATTAACAATGAAGAATGGATATTAAAAAAAAAATAGATACACTTCGTCCCGTCTGACCTACATACACGCATTCAGAGCCCTAGACTTCGTATGCACCGATTCATTTAAAGATCTTTAACATAAAATAATTTAATAATAAGTAATACACTTTTCGTATCGTATTTTTTATTTAACTATAATACTTTACATTTAATTATTGAATTATTTATTCGATTTTTAAATGCGGCTTGATTTTTGTTCCTAATGCTTCGTACACACTTGCGCCAAAATTTTTTGTGCCACAATCGCGGCGCGGTTCGTAAAAATGCGCGTAGTGTGTACGATGCCTAATGGTGACTTAATATTTACTTTTATATTTATACTTCTGATATGTTAAAGATTATTATTACTGTTTTGTATTTCAATTTATTTGCGATATTCTAGGAACTGTTGAGTATGTGTAAAATCCATTTAATTGGTGTGATATATATCTAAAATAGCAAATAAGTTATGGGGCTTTTACAGAACCCTGGGTCACCCGGTATATAGGGATGTTGAAGGTGTACTTCCATTTTGAAGCAATATTTCAAAGTTAAAATTAATACCAATTAAACATATCCAATTTCCATTTTGCGAGTATTATTTTCTTTTTTCTAACAACTGGTAAATGGGGGGAAATGGAAAATGTTTATCGAACAGGAAGCGCGCATTAAATCGACATTATTTCCTCCGTGAAACGGGATAACGTTATTTACATTGACGCAGATTTTGCCCTGTTCCTCCTGCTCGCACTCTTTCTTCGATTTTTAGTGCCTGCTATTCGAAACACACAAACACGGGGGAATAGAAAGAGTAAGATGTAAATCCGGATGTCTGCATTATCCGGCGGAAATAAATTATTTATCTTCGTTTCTTAAAAGTTCAAATACATTTTCTGCACATTTCATGCCAGATTTAAAAATCAAGAATTATCGTCTAAAATATAAAATTATCTGCGCAATATTAATCTTTAATATGTTCTATTAAAAATTTAGTATTTTGACTATAGAATTATTGAAAACGGGCAAAGTGTTGGGCAGTTGTGCAATTTAAAAAATCAAAATCACGATTTTAAAATCTTAAAAATTAAAAAAAAAACTGAAATTTTTGTAGTTTGTGTTAATTTTACGAAAACATTTTGGTAACTGTTTTAAAATTGTACCAATTCTCCATGTTTTGACGTATGAATCATCAAAATCGGACAACGCGTTTGGCAGTTGTACAATTTCAAAAATAAAAAAACACGATTTTAAAATTTTAGAAATTAAAAAAACTGAGATTTTTGCATTTTGTGTTAATTTTACGAAAACGTTTTGATAATTGTTTTAAAATTGTACCAATTCCCCATGTTTTGACGTATGAATAATCAAAATCGGACAACGCGTTCGGCAGTTGTGCAACTTTGATAATCAAAATCACAATTTTAAAATTTAAGAAATGTAAAAAAATTAGATTTTTGCATTTTGTGTTAATTCTACGAAAACATTTTGATGATTGTTTGAAAAATGCACCAATTCTCCATGTTTTGACGCATAAATCATCAAAATCGGACAACGCGTTTGGAAGTTGTACAATTTTGAAAAAAAAAGAATCTACAATCTTAAAAAAATAGAAAAACTGAGATTTTTGCATTAAGAGTTAATTTACCGAAAACATTTTAGTAACTGTTCTAAAATTGAACTAATTCTCCATGTTTTGACGGATGAATCATCAAAATTCGACAGCTCGTTCGGCAGTTGTACAATTTTGAAAAAAAAATGACGATTCTACAATCTTAAAAAATAAAAAAATGAGATTTTTGCATTTTGTGTTAATTTTACGAATACATTTTGATCATTGTTTTAAAACTGCACCAATTCTCCATGTTTTGACGTATAAATCATCAAAATCGGACAACGCGTTTGGCAGTTGTACAATTTTGAAAAAAAAAATGACGAATCTAAAATCTTAAAAAATTAGAAAAACTGAGATTTTTGCATTAAGTGTTAATTTACCGAAAAAATTTTAGTAACTGTTCTAAAATTGAACTAATTCTCCATGTTTTGACGTATGAGTCATCAAAATTGGAAAACGCGTTCGGCAGTTGTGAAATTTTAAAAATCAAAACCACGATTTTAAAATTTTAGAAATAAAAAAAAAACTGAGATTTTTGCATTTTGTGTTAATTTTACGAAAACATTTTGATAACTATTTTAGAATTGTACCAATTCTCAATGTTTTGACGCATGAATCATCAAAATTGAACAATGCCTTCGGCAGTTGTGCAATTTTGAAAATCAAAATCACAATTTTAAAATTTAAGAAATTTAAAAAAATGAGATTTTTGCATTTTATGTTAATTTTACGAAAACATTTTGATAATTATTTTAAAACTGCACCAATTCTCCATGTTTTGACGTACAAATCATCAAAATCGGACAACGCGTTTGGCAGTTGTACAATTTTGAAAAAAAAATTACGATTTTAAAATCTTAAAAAATTAAAAAACTGAGATTTTTGCATTAAGTGTTAATTTACCGAAAACATTTTAGTAACTGTTCTAAAATTGAACTAATTCTCCATGTTTTGACGTATGAATCATCAAAATTGGACAACGCGTTCGGCAGTTGTGAAATTTTAAAAATCAAAACCACGATTTTAAAATTTTACATTACATTTTGATAATTATTTTAAAACTGCACCTATTCTCCATGTTTTGACGTACAAATCATCAAAATCGGACAACGCGTTTGGCAGTTGTACAATTTTGAAAAAAAAAATGACGAATCTAAAATCTTAAAAAATTAGAAAAACTGAGATTTTTGCATTAAGTGTTAATTTACCGAAAACATTTTAGTAATTGTTCTGAAATTGAACTAATTCTCCATGTTTTGACGTATGAATCATCAAAATTGGACAACGCGTTCGGCAGTTGTGAAATTTTAAAAATCAAAACCACGATTTTAAAATTTTAGAAATAAAAAAAAAACTGAGATTTTTGCATTTTGTGTTAATTTTACGAAAACATTTTGATATTTATTTTAAAACTGCACCAATTCTCCATGTTTTGATGTATGATCATCAAAATCGGACAACGCGTTTGGCATTTGTACAATTTTGAAAAAAAAATGACGAATCTAAAATCTTAAAAAATTAGAAAAACTGAGATTTTTGCATTAAGTGTTAATTTACCGAAAACATTTTAGTAACTGTTCTAAAATTGAACTAATTTTAATATTAGTTATTAGATTTAGGTTATGATTATTTTTAAGTGTAAGTTTGTTTTGTATAAAAGGTGCTACCGTTAATTAAATAAATAAATAAATAAAATAATTCTCCATGTTTTGACGTATGAATCATCAAAATTGGACAGCTCGTTCGGCAGTTGTACAATTTTGAAAAAAAAAATCACGATTTTAAAATCTTAAAAAATTAAAAAACTGAGATTTTTGCATTTTGTATTAATTTCACGAAAACATTTTGACAATTATTTTAAAACTACACCAATTCTCCATGTTTTGACGTACAAATCATCAAAATCGGACAACGCGTTCGACAGTTGTGCAATTTTGAAAATCAAAATCACGATTTTAAAATCTTAGAAATTTAAAAAGCTGAGATTTTTACATTTTGTGTTAATTTTACGAAAACATTTTGATAATTATTTTAAAACTGCACATATTCTTCATGTTTTGACCTACGAATCATTAAAATCGAAAAGCGCGTACGGCAGTTGTGCAATTTTGAAAATCAAAATCGCAATTTTAAAATCTTAAAAATTAAAAAAAAACTCAAATTTTTGCATTTTGTGTTAATTTTACGGAAAAAAATTGATAACTGTTTTAAAATTACTTAATTTTGGAAACTTTCAAATCGATAGCAATTGTTTTTATATTTATTTCAAGCCACCAAAGTTATAACTATTTTTCACGATTTTTCGCACTGATCACATACAATTATCACAAAATATGGAGATGGCGTGTATGTAGTTTTTCACGTAATAATAACCTCGAAAGATTTTTGAGTAATTTTGGAAACTTTTAACTCGACGACAATTGTTTTTATATTTTTTTTTTTTGGCACCATTGAAATTATTACAATTTTTCATGATTACGCGCGCTGTTAAAATAAAATTTTCACAAAATTTGGTCACAGAGTGTCTCTAGCTTTTCACGAAATCTTAATCTCGAATATATTTTGAGTAATTTTGGAAAATTTCAAATCGATGACAATTGTTTTTACATTTATTTCAAGCCACCAAAGTTATAACAATTTTTCACGATTTTTCGCGCTGATAACATGAAATTATCACAAAATTTGGTGACGGTGTGAATGTAGTTTTTCAAGTAATAATAACCTCTAATGATTTTTGAGTGATTTTGGTAACTTTTAACTCGACGATAATTGTTTTTATATTTTTTTTGGCACCATTGAAATTATTACAATTTTTCATAATTACGCGCGCTGGTAAAATAAAAATATCACAAAATTTGGCGATGGAGTGTCTCCAGCTTTTCACGAAATCTCAATCTCGATTGAATTTTGAGTAATTTTAGAAAATTTCAAATCGATAACAATTGTTTTTATATTTATTTCTAGCCAACAAAGTTATAATAATTTTTCACAATTTTTCGCACTGATCACGTGAAATTATCACATAATATGTTGATGGTGTTAATGTAGTTTTTCACGTTGTAATAATCTCGGAAGATTTTTCGGTAATTTTGGAAACTTTTAAATCGACAACAATTCTTTGTAAATTTTTTTGAAACCATTGAAATGATTACAATTTTCTATAATTACGTGCGCCGTTCAAATAAAATAATCACAAAATTTGGTGATGGAGTGTATCTGGATTTTCACAAAATCACAATCTTGAATAAATTTTGAGTAATTTTAGAAAGTTTTATATCGATGGCAATTGTTTTTATATTTATTTCAAGCCACCAAAATTATAACAATTTTTACGATTTTTTCGCGCTGATCACATGAATTATCGCAAAATTTGTGATGGTGTGATATGCAGTTTTTCACGTAATAATAATCGAATGCTTTTTGAGTAATTTTGGAAACTTTTATAGGGTCAATCATTATTCCTCGGCGACAAATGGTCCCATATCTTTCAATGTAAAGGAACAATAGGAAAAGGGCCGTTACTTTCAAACTTAACATTTATTACAATTTATTTCGCGATCGAGAGGGCCCCGTTTCACCATTGTTAAGAAATATGGGGCTGTTAGGGAATTATATAAATTATTCCGCCGCCAAACAGGAACAAGATGAATAGAACGGTTTCCGTTCTGGAAATGTTTAAACTGGAAAATTGTAATACAACAGAATGAATAAAATATCAATTCATATCCACGCTAATTTATGCCAACAATTTCAAAAGCTGTTTTATGAATAATTAATTAATTCAGTTAATATATTTATTGATTTTCCGTTTGAGTAATTTATATTTGTTATTTATGATTATTTATGATCTATTGTTAAATATTTAATCACATAATTTACTTAATCCTTTAATTCAATTAGTATTGGATCTTATTTTTAAAGTTGGAATTTTTTACTTGATTAAATTCTATGAAAATATCGTGTGAGCCACAAAATTTTGTTTCAGAGTTGGCTGTGAGATAAATGAGGTGCGTCCCATGAGACTAGATTAGTTCAATCGAATTAGATTTTTAAGAAATGAATTAATCTCAGACATGACTGTTATGTTTCTCTCTCTCTCTCAGGCATGGGCAACTCAGAAACAAAATTCTGTGGCTCACACCATTTAATTTAAAGACGAGTAGTAAAACCGCCTAAATTTCTTTCTCATTCAACGACAATACTACGATCTATCAAATTTTTTAAAATCATAAAAAATATTTGCTTACATGTAAAGCCATATTTTCCTAATTTTCTTTTGTAAATAAATTGTAATCTGACTTGTGTTGAAATGTTTTCTGGAAAAATATATGTACTTCCAAATTTCTTAGTTCCTCGATTTTTTTATAAATAAATTGTAATTGGGCTTGAAATATTTTCTGGAAAAGAGATATTTAAAGCGAGGAAAATCGTGATGTAAGTAATGAAATTTGTTACTTACGTCAAAGGGGGGAAATTTATGACTCACGATGGTTCGGTAATAAATCTACGACGTACCTGAAACAATAAACATTTTATTAGAGACATGTGCTGATCTCGTAAAATTAATGAGGGGGCGGTTTATGAAATATAAAATGTATACGATTATTATATAAGTTGGTAACTTGGAGCACGGGGTTTACTTTATAATACACATTTTTTTTCTATTTATCTCTACAATATTCTTCCATGCATCAAAATTTAATTAAACCGCTTCGAGATTGATTTAATGACACAATTTCCTTGTACAGGGTGGGCCGATAAAACGAGACGATTTTGAAAAAAATCATAAAAACTGCGTTAAATCATTCTTTTAATCAATAAATTAAATTAGCGTATTTTTTATGATATCATCGCACTTTTTTTTAAATCCGAAGATTTAAAATTACGATTTTGATTTTCAAAATTGCACAACTGCCGAACACGTTATTCGATTTTGTTTATTCAAGCGTCAAAATGTGGCAAATTTAGTGTTTTTTTTTAAATCTGACTATAAAAATGTTTTCATGTAATTTACGCAAAATGCAAAAGATTTAAAAGTGCGATTTTGATTTTTGAAATTGCACAACTGCCAAACGCGGTTTCCAATTTTGATGATTTTAACGTCAAAATGTGGAGAATTTTGTTTCATTTACAAAGAGCTCAATAAATATTTTCGTAAAATCAACGCAATTGCATGTCAAACGAATTAAAATTGCGAGGGATGAACATTTACGTTAATTCCATTTTCCGTTGCTCGTTGGTTAACGGCTAACTTTAATGTACCCAAATGTATCAAAAATCGTTCATTAATGACCTCTCTTAATAAACGTTTTTTCATTAATAAACGATTTTTCATTAATGAACGATTTCTAGGGCCGCGGTGGTCTAGTGGGTAGAGGTCCGGCCTCTAGACTATTTAAAATAACATTTCCACATAACTTCCGACAGATTTTACCTAAAGACCCCGAGTTTATTTAAAACGGCCCCCCATTCCGCGGTAATCGCGTTATTTTCCCATCACACTGCAAGGCATCACCGGTTCAGATCCCTGCAGATGCGAAATTGAAATCCTGGCACCGGCAGCGCAAGCGGAATTATCGAATTTCAATAATTCTCCACCCGATCCTCTAAACCCCACTAGCTTCTTCGCCCCCCCCCTTCCCACCCCCGCAGAACATTTCACTTTAATTGGATGATTGATCCGACACTGCCGAAAATTAATTTATTACCCCCTCCTGCCGTTTTCCCTGTTGCCGTCTTAATTGATTTATACATACCTCGCAGCTTTGTGATTATTGGTACAAGGGGTTTCGGATTTGTTTAACTAGGTAAGCAGATGACGCTTACGGCCCTTTGACGTTACATAGTACAGTGTGTCTCAATTAATTTAGAATTGGAGGAAAGTTAAAGGATGCCGATATTCATTTTGACTGTTTGCAGCTACTTTAATCAACGAGTTCTGTTCGGTCGTTTCGAAGGGCGAAGGTGCAGGTCTGTTGTAATCAGAAGTATTAGCGTCCGCCCGGTAGGTGGGAAAGTCCGGGTTCAATTCTACTTGAGAATACGTTACTAAATACAGGGTGTGCCATTTGGAAAAACGAAGTTATTCAATTTTATAAGTACGGTTTTTCTACCGCATTTTTTTATCACCCTGTATAATGTTTTGTATGAAATCATGGTTGACTCTATAGTTCAAACCTTCAACCAAATAATAGAAACGATTTTAATCGTTTAACGTCAATCACTGGGGCAAAAATAAAATTTCACCCGGACCATGCATTTCAACAAATCTTCAAATATTTCGAAAACGGCAAACAATAGGTATAGGGAGTATTGAAGTAACTCACCTTTATTTACTCCATATAATTCAAAAATGACAAAAAATACAGGGTGTTCCATTTAAAAAACCATAAGTTTGGTCTGTAACTTTGTTATGAGACACCCTGTATAAATTTTAATATTTTTAGGGCATGCAGCTCACTATTATACACAACTTTTGTATAAAACATTTTTCGAAATTTTGAAAAATAAGCACATGATTGACCGTTCCCAGAGCTCTGAAACACCCTGTATAAATATTCAATCTCTCCGTAACTCTCAAAATTACGTTTTACAAAGTTAATTCAACTTGTATGTATAAAAATGTGTATTTAAAACGGCGGACAAAAAAATTTGCAGGTGGATAAAAATTTACCTTCACCATGACAACGATCTTTATATTAACAATTTTCGTAAACAGCTAACTTCAGTTGAACAGTGACGGTTCGTGTCAGTTCTGCATATCTCTGCTGAGAAACGTAATTGAAAACCGTTGCATTTTTCCATCTCATTTCATTCTCGAAATTTGTGTTGACTCAAAAAAATTAAATTTATCCGGTCAAATTCTAACCTCTTGTGATATTATCACCGACTAAAAACAAATACCTTATTTTTCATTTGTTTGATCTTATCTGTATCTATTCGATGAGTAGATCACTTTCCTGAAAAAATTTGACGAATTTGGTGATCCATTCATGCGTTCAATCCTCTGAAAACTAAAAAAACAATCTTTCGGATGAATGCAATACTTTTCAGAAAGAATTTTATAAATAAGGTCATCAGTTCAAGAGTTATCCTAAAATAAAAACAAAAATACAATTGAAGACGAATTAATTTTTTGGTCCTATCTACATTTATCCGACGAGTACAACACATTTCTGGACGCATTTTTATAATTGCTGTTTTTTTTTTTCAAGAGTTATCTTCTCAAAACCATAAAACAATTGAAGAACGAATTTAATTTTTCTATCTTTCATACATTTATTCGGTGAGTGCGATGCTTTTCTGGAAGAATTTTCAATATCCGTTTTCAAGAGTTATTTGAACTGTCAAAATTGTGATCTTCACCTGTCAAAAACTGCGATTTTCAACTGTCTAAAATGGCGGCATTTAACTCTCAAAATGAGGGGTTTGTAACTGTCAAAAACGAGTGATTTTCAACTGTCAAAAAATGTGATTTTCAACTGTCAAATGTAGTGATTTGTAACTGCCGATGTGGTGATTTTTCCACTGCCTGAAATAGACACATTCAACTGTCTAAAATTGCGGATTTCAACTCCCAAAATGGGGATTTATATCTGTCAAAAACTACTCATTTTTAACTGTCAAAAAAATGTGATTGTCAACTGTCAAATGCAGTGATTTGTAACTGCCAATGTAGTGATTTTTTCACTGCCTGAAATAAAGACATTCAACTGTCTAAAATGACGGCTTTCAACTCCCAAAATGGGGATTTATAACTGTCAAAAAGTAATGATTTTCAGCTGTAAAAAATATGTGATTTTTTACTGTCAAATGTAGTGATTTGTAACTGCCGATGTGGTGATTTTTCCACTGCCTGAAATAGACACATTCAACTGTCTAAAATTGCGGATTTCAACTCCCAAAATGGGGATTTATATCTGTCAAAAACTGCTCATTTTTAACTGTCAAAAAAATGTGATTGTCAACTGTCAAATGTAGTGATTTGTAACTGCCAATGTAGTGATTTTTCCACTGCCTGAAATAGAGACATTCAAGTGTCTATAATGGCGGCTTTCAACTCCCAAAATGGGGATTTATAACTGTCAAAAAGTAATGATTTTCAACTGTAAAAAAAATGTGATTTTATACTGTCAAATGTAGTGATTTGTAACTGCCAATATAGTGATTTTTCCACTGCCTGAAATAGAGACATTCAAGTGTCTAAAATAGCGGCTTTTATAACTGTTTAACCGTCAAAAACTAGTGATTTTCAACTGTCAAAAACTAGTGATTTTCAACTGTCAAAATAAAATGTGATTTTCAACTGTCGAATACAGTGATTTGTAACTGCCGACATAGTGATCTTTCCTCTGCCTGAAATAGACACATTCAACTGTCTAAAATTGCGGATTTCAACTCCCAAAATGGGGATTTACATCTGTCAAAAACTGCTCATTTTTAACTGTCAAAAAAATGTGATTGTCAACTGTCAAATGTAGTGATTTGTAACTGTCAATATAGTGATTTTTTCACTGCCTGAAATAGAGACATTCAAGTGTCTAAAATGGCGGCTTTTATAACTGTTTAACTGTCAGAAACTAGTGATTTTTAACTGTCAAAAAAATGTGATTTTCAACTGTCAAATATAGTGATTTGTAACTGCCGACATAGTGATCTTTCCACTGCCTGAAATAGACACATTCAACTGTCTAAAATTGCGGATTTCAACTCTCAAAATGGGGATTTATATCTGTCAAAAACTGCTCATTTTTAACTGTCAAAAAAATGTGATTGTCAACTGTCTAATGGAGTGATTTGAAACTGCCAATGTAGTGATTTTTCCACTGCCTGAAATAGAGGCATTCAAGTGTCTATAATGGCGGCTTTTATAACTGTTTAACTGTCAAAAACTAGTGATTTTCAACTGTCAAAGAAAATGTGATTTTCAACTGTCAAATACAGTGATTTGTAACTGCCGACATAGTGATCTTTCCACTGCCTGAAATAGACACATTCAACTGTCTAAAATTGCGGATTTCAACTCTCAAAATGGGGATTTATATCTGTCAAAAACTGCTCATTTTTAACTGTCAAAAAAATGTGATTGTCAACTGTCTAATGGAGTGATTTGAAACTGCCAATGTAGTGATTTTTCCACTGCCTGAAATAGAGGCATTCAAGTGTCTATAATGGCGGCTTTTATAACTGTTTAACTGTCAAAAACTAGTGATTTTCAACTGTCAAAGAAAATGTGATTTTCAACTGTCGAATAGAGTGATTTGTAACTGCCGATATAGTGATCGTTCCACTGCCTGAAATACACACATTCAACTGTCTAAAATTGTGGATTTCAACTCCCAAAATGGGGATTTATATCTGTCAAAAACTACTCATTTTTAATTGTCAAAAAAAATGTGATTGTCAACTGTCAAATGTAGTGATTTGTAACTGCCAATGTAGTGATTTTTCCACTGCCTGAAATAAAGACATTCAACTGTCTAAAATGACGGCTTTCAACTCCCAAAATGAGGATTTATAACTGTCAAAAAGTAATGATTTTCAACTGTAAAAAAAATGTGATTTTTTACTGTCAAATGTAGTGATTTGTAACTACCAATATAGTGATTTTTTCACTGCCTGAAATAGAGACATTCAAGTGTCTAAAATGGCGGCTTTTATAACTGTTTAACTGTCAAAAACTAGTGATTTTTAACTGTAAAAAAAAATGTGATTTTCAACTGTCGAATACATTGATTTGTAACTGCCGATATTGTGGTCTTTCCACTGCCTGAAATAGACACATTCAATTATCTAAAATTGCGGATTTCAACTCCCAAAATGGGGATTTCAACTCCCAAAATGGGGATTTATATCTGTCAAAAACTACTCATTTTTAACTGTCAAAAAATGTGATTGTGAACTGTCAAATGTAGTGATTTGAAACTGCCAATGTAGTGATTTTTTCACTGCCTGAAATAAAGACATCCAGCTGTCTAAAATGACGGCTTTCAACTCCCAAAATGGGGATTTATAACTGTCAAAAAGTAATGATTTTTAACTGTAAAAAAATGTGATTTTCTACTGTCAAATATAGTGATTTGTAACTGTCAATGTAGTGATTTTTCCATTGCCTGAAATAAAGACATTCAACTGCTAAAAATGGTGATCTTTCACTGTCAAATGTGGTGACTTTCAACTGAAAAATAGTGTTTTTTAATAGTGATTTCCAACCGTCAAATATAGTAATTTTCAACTTTGTGAAATAGATATGTTCAGCTATCAAAAAAAAGTTCTTTTCAACTGTCAAACAAAGTGATTTCAACCGCCAAAAATAGTGCTTTTTAACTGATAAAAATAGCGATCTTTTACTGTCTACCAAAGTGACTTTCAACTCAAAAATAGTTATTTTCAACTGTCAAATGTAGCGATTTTCAACTGTCAAATGTAGTGATTTTTAACTGCCAAATATAGTAATTTGCAACCGTCAAATATAATCTTTTTCAACTTCCTGAAATATAGAGGTGCAACTATTAAAAATATATCTTTTCAACTGTCAAAAATAGCGATTTTGCCCGTAAAAAAATAGTGCTTTTTAGCTGTGAAAAATAGTGACATTGAACTGTCAAAAATGGTGATTTTCAACTGACGAACAGTAGAAACTCACTATTTTAAGAGTTGCAATCTCCAGAGAGTGAAATTCGCATTTTTGAGTACTGAAAGTCACTTTCGACTATTGAAAATACTCATAGTTCTCAAATAGGTTATACCATGTTGTAGTGACAGAAATGAATGAAAACTAAAAAAAAATACACTAGGCTACTGCTAACACTTATATCTACCAGTAAAAGAAAAATAACTTACCTGGAAGTTATGTAAAACACTTTCTCTACATTCAAACACTGCGAAAATAAAACCGACACGAGTCGAACAAACAAATTATTTAAAGTGGAACATTAGACCCTTTACGTAGCAAAAATTGATATGTACTAGCTTGATGGGTGTAGATTTTATAATTTCACTTTTACGTTTTAAAGGGCGAAGGTGACGTCAAACCGGAGCTTGATGAGAGCTATCTGCATTTGTTGGGATCAAAACTTTTTGGAGGTTTGTATTGAACAATCCGTAAACGTGTATAGGGACGTAGTAAATAAGGGAAGCTCTCATCTCCGTTTCTGAGGAGGGGAGTGATGTCTTAATCTAATAAGGGCCTACATCAGAAACTATCCAAATTACATTAATAATGGGAGGCCCTTCGAGGCACATAACGGGTGCAGCCAACATAGTTGCCTCCTTGTAATTATTAAACGTCGTCTGGGCGGTCGGTTTATTGTGGCCCTTTACATTAAACTTCTCCGGATTACTGTACAAGGAGGTACTCGTGGCATGAAACTACTTCATCAAGTTATCTGTTAGAATCAAAGGGAATGGTTAGATGGTAATATTTTAAAAATCAAGATTTATTATCGTCGACGATTTTTATTTAAATTGACGGTATATCTTCAGAAGCTAAAGAAAACGCGTGTAACGTTGCTTTTGGTAAATCCTTACTAAAATTCACATTGATGACTCAAATGTAGGGTGAGGCTGTTTTGTGTAAATTTATAAAAATGTATTTTTAAGAATTGCAAAACGGGCCATAGGGATTTACATGTAAAATTTTATATATATTCATATTGGCTCCCCTAATTATTTGACAGCATCGGTGTTCCTACATTATTTTTAAAGCTTTTTAAGCTGAATGATCTGGTCTCTTACTCAATAGTTTCCGCCGAGTATTTACCGAGATATTTGCAAAAAACTTTACAACTATTTTCAATTAAAAACAAAGGTTTGCCATGAAATCATAATGGCGGATATTAAATTTTGTTCTAAAAAGTGACGTTCGCTGTCATCGACATTCAACGTTTCTTTCTTTCGCTTCAATCCTTTCGCCATTATATCACGTCCTTATCTCTCTCGCGCAGCCCTAATGGCCTTATCTGGATTGTCGGAGGACGTCCACACCTGCAGGATTCAGGATTTCCTTTCCCGTCGTAACCTTTTCGAAGCGGAAGGGCGCCGGAGTCTCCTCCGCGGGGATTTCATTATAAAACTGGGAGAGGGATCGCTGGATGTCGCTAATTGGCAGCCCGAGCGGGTCGCATCAAATCGTAATTATCGCTCCGCATCCCCGGGGGGATGGAAAATCACTGCCCTCTGTCATCTCAAAAAAAAAAAATTAGAATTCAAGAACAAAAATAATGCAGTAGGATTTAGGTTCATATTTAAATTATCTACAAGAATATACAAAATGAATTTACCTATTTCCACTGTCACTGTCACTGTCACTGTCACTGTCACTGTCACTGTCACTGTCACTGTCACTGTCACTGTCACTGTCACTGTCACTGTCACTGTCACTGTCACTGTCACTGTCACTGTCACTGTCACTGTCACTGTCACTGTCACTGTCACTGTCACTGTCACTGTCACTGTCACTGTCACTGTCACTGTCACTGTCACTGTCACTGTCACTGTCACTGTCACTGTCACTGTCACTGTCACTGTCACTGTCACTGTCACTGTCACTGTCACTGTCACTGTCACTGTCACTGTCACTGTCACTGTCACTGTCACTGTCACTGTCACTGTCACTGTCACTGTCACTGTCACTGTCACTGTCACTGTCACTGTCACTGTCACTGTCACTGTCACTGTCACTGTCACTGTCACTGTCACTGTCACTGTCACTGTCACTGTCACTGTCACTGTCACTGTCACTGTCACTGTCACTGTCACTGTCACTGTCACTGTCACTGTCACTGTCACTGTCACTGTCACTGTCACTGTCACTGTCACTGTCACTGTCACTGTCACTGTCACTGTCACTGTCACTGTCACTGTCACTGTCACTGTCACTGTCACTGTCACTGTCACTGTCACTGTCACTGTCACTGTCACTGTCACTGTCACTGTCACTGTCACTGTCACTGTCACTGTCACTGTCACTGTCACTGTCACTGTCACTGTCACTGTCACTGTCACTGTCACTGTCACTGTCACTGTCACTGTCACTGTCACTGTCACTGTCACTGTCACTGTCACTGTCACTGTCACTGTCACTGTCACTGTCACTGTCACTGTCACTGTCACTGTCACTGTCACTGTCACTGTCACTGTCACTGTCACTGTCACTGTCACTGTCACTGTCACTGTCACTGTCACTGTCACTGTCACTGTCACTGTCACTGTCACTGTCACTGTCACTGTCACTGTCACTGTCACTGTCACTGTCACTGTCACTGTCACTGTCACTGTCACTGTCACTGTCACTGTCACTGCCACTGCCACTGTCACTGTCACTGTCACTGTCACTGTCACTGTCACTGTCACTGTCACTGTCACTGTCACTGTCACTGTCACTGTCACTGTCACTGTCACTGTCACTGTCACTGTCACTTAATAAATGTAATTTTTTAAATACCCACATTCTCCACAGTCCACATTAACCAGTATATAAGTGCGGCATTAAGTTAATCCTCTTCCGGCAAATAAATTTAAAAAAAAATACACAAAATCAACATCTCCAATTCGGATTTTTTTTCTCTCTCTTGTCCAAATCACGTGTAACCAACTTTAAAGGGCCTCTCCCTCCCTCCCTCCTTTCCTCCGTGTGTGTCGAGTTCCAGACCGCTTTCCATAAATTCCTCCCGGAACGATCCCGGGGCGTCGCGGGGGCGTTTCCATGGCGACCGAGCGCGCGGCGTCTCTTCCGTGTGTTCTTGCGGATAACAATCGCGAAACAAACAAACGGCTTAAGAGGTTCTCCTCGGTCCGTTGTATCCAACATACGGAAATAATTGAATGGGACCACTGGACCTGTGTACTTTTATCAACTAATAATACAGGGTTGTGGCTAAACGTCTGTACTTTTAAAATAAATGTTTTAATTATTCCATTTTGATTTTCAACAGCTATCCTATTTTTCGAGATATGACATCATCCGCAGGATCACCCTGTATATTTTCATAATTACCTAAATAATTCTCCAAAAAATTTTATGTTTACATTTTTAATTATTCCATTTAATGACGTACTTTGGTTTTTAACAGCTACCCTATTTTTGAAAATATGACGTCATGGACAGTTTTATTTTTAAATGGATCACCCTGTGTATTTTTACAATTACCTAAATAATTCTCCAAAAAATTTTATGTTTATATTTTCAATTATTCCATTTAATGACATACTTTGATTTTCAACAGCTATCCAATTTTTTTGAGATATGACATCATCGGCAGTTTTTTTTAATGGGTCACCCTGTATATTTTTACAATTACCTAAATAATTCTAAGAAAAAAAATTACAAACAAAAGTTTCTTAGATGTAAACAAGCTATCGTTTAAATATACGTTTAATATACAGGGTAATCATTTTATTATGGAAATTTTGTAAACTTTCTTTTTTAAAATAGCACCCCTGCATATTTTTACATTTTTTAAAAGAATTTTATTTTTTTATAACATGCATTATTTTTTGGTTATAAACAAATAATAAAAATAAATAAATTAATACAGATTAAAAAAAAACACTAAATTGACCACATTTTGACGTTTGAAACATCAAATAAAGTATTCGACAGTTATGGAATTTCAAAAATCAAAATCGAAATTTTAAATCTTCGGGTTTTGGAAAAGTGCAATTTTTGCATTTTGTGTTAATTTCGTGAAAACATTTTGTAGCTAGATTTAAAAAAGCACTAAATTTGTCACATTTTGACGTTTGAAACATCAAAATCGAATAACGTGTTTGGCAGTTCTAGAGTTTCAAAAATCAAAATCGCAATTTAAAATCTTCGAGTTTTGGAAAATTACGATTTTTGCATTTTGTGTTATTTTCGTGAAAATATTTTGTGGTCAGATTTAAAAAAGCACTAAATTTGTCACATTTTGACGTTTGAAACATCAAAATCGAATAACGTGTTCGGCAGTTATGGAATTTCAAAAATCAAAATCGAAATTTTAAATCTTCGGGTTTTGGAAAAGTGCGATTTTTGCATTTTGTGTTAATTTAATGAAAATATTTTGTAATCAGATTTTAAAAAGCACAAAATTTGTCACATTTTGACGTGTAAAACATCAAAATCAAATAACGTGTTCGGCAGTTATGGAATTTCAAAAATGAAAATCGAAATTTTAAATCTTCGGGTTTTGGAAAAGTGCGATTTTTGCATTTTGTGTTACTTTTATGAAAACATTTTGTAGTCAGTTTTAAAAAAGCACTAAATTTGTCACATTTTGACGTTTGAAACATCAAAATCGAATAACGTGTTCGGCAGTTATGGAATTACAAAAATCAAAATCGAAATTTTAAATCTTCGGGTTTTGGAAAAGTGCAATTTTTGCATTTTGTGTTAATTTCGTGAAAACATTTTGTAGTCAGATTTTAAAAAGCACTAAATTTATCACATTTTGACACTTGAAACATCAAAATCAAATAACGTGTTCGGCAGTTATGGAATTTCAAAAATCAAAATCGAAGTTTTAAATCTTCGGATTTTGGAAAAGTGCGATTTTTGCATTTTGTGTTACTTTCGTGAAAACATTTTGTAGTCAGATTTACAAAAGAACTAAATTTGTCACATTTTGACGTTTGAAACATCAAAATCCAATAACGTGTTCGGCAGTTATGGAATTTCAACAATCAAAATTGCAATTTTAAATCTTCGGGTTTTGGAAAAGTGCGATTTTTGCATTTTGTGTTAATTTCGTGAAAACATTTTGTAGTCAGATTTATAAAAGCACTAAATTTGTCACATTTTGATGTTTGAAACATCAAAATCGAATAACGTGTTTGGCAGTTCTAGAGTTTCAAAAATCAAAATCGCAATTTAAAATCTTCGAGTTTTGGAAAATTACGATTTTTGCATTTTGTGTTATTTTCGTGAAATTATTTTGTGGTCAGATTTAAAAAAGCACTAAATTTGTCACATTTTGACGTTTGAAACATCAAAATCGAATAACGTGTTCGGCAGTTATGGAATTTCAAAAATCAAAATCGAAATTTTAAATCTTCGGGTTTTGGAAAAGTGCGATTTTTGCATTTTGTGTTAATTTAATGAAAATATTTTGTAATCAGATTTTAAAAAGCACAAAATTTGTCACATTTTGACGTGTAAAACATCAAAATCAAATAACGTGTTCGGCAGTTATGGAATTTCAAAAATGAAAATCGAAATTTTAAATCTTCGGGTTTTGGAAAAGTGCGATTTTTGCATTTTGTGTTACTTTTATGAAAACATTTTGTAGTCAGTTTTAAAAAAGCACTAAATTTGTCACATTTTGACGTGTAAAACATCAAAATCGAATAACGTGTTCGGCAGTTATGGAATTACAAAAATCTAAATCGCAATTTTAAATCTTCGGGTTTTGGAAAAGTGCAATTTTTGCATTTTGTGTTAATTTCGTGAAAACATTTTGTAGTCAGATTTATAAATGCACTAAATTTGTCACATTTTGATGTTTGAAACATCAAAATCGAATAACGTGTTCGGCAGTTATGGAATTACAAAAATCAAAATCGAAATTTTAAATCTTCGGGTTTTGGAAAAGTGCGATTTTTGCATTTTGTGTTACTTTCGTGAAAACATTTTGTAGTCAGATGTAAAAAAGCACTAAATTTGTCACATTTTGACACTTGAAACATCAAAATCAAATAACGTGTTCGGCAGTTATGGAATTTCAAAAATCAAAATCGAAGTTTTAAATCTTCGGGTTTTGGAAAACTGCAATTTTTGCATTTTGTGTTACTTTCGTGAAAACATTTTGTAGTCAGATTTATAAAAGCACTAAATTTGTCACATTTTGATGTTTGAAACATCAAAATCGAATAACGTGTTCGGCAGTTATGGAATTACAAAAATCAAAATCGTAATTTTAAATCTTCGGACTTTAAAAAAATTGCGTTTTTAGCAGTTTGTGTAAATTTTACGAGAATAGTTCGTAATTCATTTTAAAATAACATTAAATTTGACACATTTTGACGCCAAAATGATGAAAATCGGACATTGCGTTTGACAGTTGTGCAATTTTCAAAATCAAAATCGCAATTTTAAATCTTCGGACTTAAAAAAATGCGTTTTTAGCAATTTGTGTAAATTTCACGAGAACATTTTGTAATTCATTTTAAAATAACATTAAATTTGCCACATTTTGACGTCAAAATTATCAAAATCGAACACCGCGTATGGCAGTTGTGCAATTTCAAAAATCAAAATCACAATTTTAGAATCTTCGGACTTTAAAAAATTGCGTTTCTAGCAATTTGTGTAAATTTTACGAGAACAGTTCGTAATTCATTTTAAAATAACATTACATTTGACACATTTTGACGTTAAAATTATCAAAATCGGACACTGCGTTTGGCAGTTATGCAATTTCGAAAATCAAAATTTCAATTTTAAATCTTCGGACTTTAAAAAATTGTGTTTTTAGCAATTTGTGTAAATTTTACGAGAACAGTTCGTAATTCATTTAAAAATAACATTAACTTTGACACATTTTGACGTTAAAATTATCAAAATCGGACACCGCGTTTGGCAGTTGTGGAATTTTAAAAATCAAAATCGCAATTTTAAATCTTCGGACTTGAAAAAATTGTGTTTTTAGCAATTTGTGTAAATTTTACGAGAACATTTTGTAATTCATTTTAAAATAACTTTAAATTTGCCACATTTTGACGTTAAAATCATCAAAGTCGGACACTGCGTTTGACAGTTGTGCAATTTCAAAAAATCAAACTGTTAAAGCCAACTGTAAATGACGATAATAACCTTTATAAAAAATTCTAGCAACTGGCTATTTACCACGCGGTTCTTTCATCGTATACACTTGAAGAAATAGATGCCATGTTTTCAGAAACGAATATAATTTGTGTTTTATTATTTTTCGAAAATCCTCTCACAGTATAACAAAATCCATATCACACACTCAATTTTTTTTTGAATCTCCAAAAATTTCATTTAACTATCGGTTCCGAAGTGGTCGGATTCAGGGCGTCGATCTTCTTGTGGTACCTGACGTACAACTGGTGGACGTTCAACGATACCGTGTTCAGATCTTCTTTGGTGAGATGCTTGCAGCATTCGATGGTCTCCTCCAGGGCTCGACGCCAGGGCCGGATGTTCTTCACGCTGTTGATCAACACGAGCGGAAGGGTCGTCTCGAAGGCGCGCATCTTCGGATGCCCGGGACGGAATTCCTTGCACATCTTCACCAAATTCTTGATGTACGGCTGAAGATTGTCCAGGGTGCAGATGTTGTAGCTGAAGTAGTCCATCCAGCAGTTGTAGGCCGCGTTGATGTAGGGCTGTTTGTAGCTATCTGTTGGTTTGATGGCTTCTTCTATTTTGGTGCAATGGATTAAGTAAGGAATATTTACATCACTTTAACTTACTGATAAATCGGTCGTATAAAATCGAGTTCCTCTTCATGTCTGCAATCAGCGCGACGTAATACCTAACGGCTAGCGATGGAATGTCGCCCATCTTTGATAAAGACGCTCCGTCCTTCTCTAAAGTTTTAGGTATGGAAATTGGAGGATCTTTAAAGGCCACGTGCTTCTTCTTTTTCTTCTTCACGGGAACGCCGTCGCCCTTGCCTTTATCTCTCTCTTCCTCATCGCATAAAATTTTCCGAAATTTTATACCGTTGCTCTGCAAATACCTGCGCTCTTCGCTTTTGTGTTCTTGATGATTCTTTCTGATGATGCTTCGTTTGTCCTTCTGGTGTTGTCTCCTGCGATGTTTCTCGGGCGATCTGGGCTTCCGCTGGACGACCTTCGATTGCCTCTCGTGAAGGATCAGGGTGGATCCGTCCGCGGCGTCCGTCAGGTTGATCTTGTATTCGGCGAAGATCTGATCGATGTCCTGCATCTGGGCGTCCATGGAGACCGGAGCGTTTTCGGAAATGACGGATCGACGTTCGCGCACGGTGAAGCCGGAGGGTTTGTCCTGGATGTTGACGTATTCGCTGATGAGTTTGTCGTATTTGCTGTCGCTTAAAGTTTTTAGTTCGCGTGGTGTTTTGTAGCTGGAAATTTAAATTTTCTGAGTTACTGACCGATTTCGACTGGTAAAACGTTTTTAGTGTACCTTTCCTTTTCGTTCTCTGAGTGATCGCCGCATTCCGCAATTTCTTGACGGGAACTCGCGTTGCGTCTTCGCTGTTCACTTGAGGCTTTGAACAGCACTTGCATCTCGTTGGAGTCGTCGATTTTGATGATGTGGTCGCCTCCGGGGTTCCCCATGTCCGATGTGTAGTACCGTTTCTTCAATATCTCTTCCTTTTTTCGGTGTTCCCTTTCCAAAGTTTGCAAACGCAGCTTCTGGAACGTAAAGTTTGCACAGAATAAATAATCCGACAAATGTAAAGTATAATTATTTCTAAATTCCTCCAGATGTTGATGATACATCAACCTTGAGCTTCATCGGCTTGGAAAAAAATTTAGATCTTCCTTGTGCCTTCTTCAGCAACTTAGAAAAATGTAGGCCTTCCTTGTGCCTTCTTCACCGACTTTAAAAAATATAGATCTTCCTTATGCCTTCTTCGCCGATAAAAATAAAATATGGATCTTCCTTACGCCTTCTTCACCGACTTAAAAAAATATAGATTTTCCTTGTGCCTTCTTCACCGACTTTGAAAAAATATAGATCTTCCTTATGTCTTCTACACCGACTTAGAAAAATGTAGATCTTTCGTGTGCCTTCTTCGCCGACTTTAAAAAAATGGAGATCTTCTTTATGCCTTCTTCACCGATAAAAATAAAATATGGATCTTCCTTATGTCTTCTACACCGACTTAGAAAAATGTAAATCTTTCGGGTGCCTTCTTCGCCGACTTTAAAAAAATGGAGATCTTCTTTATGCTTTCTTCACCGATAAAAATAAAATATAGATCTTCCTTACACCTTCTACTCCGACTTAAAAAATATATAGATCTTCCTTATGTCTTCTTCACCGACTTAGAAAAATATGGATTTTCCTTATGGCTTCTTCACCGACTTTAAAAAAAAATATAGATCTTTTTTATGCCTTCTTCACCGATAAAAATAAAATATAGATCTTCCTTACGCCTTCTACACTGACTTAAAAAATATATAGATCTTTCTTATGCCTTCTTCACCGATAAAAATAAAATATAGATCTTCCTTACGCCTTCTACACCGACTTAAAAAATATATAGATCTTCCTTATGTCTTTTTCGCCGACTTAGAAAAATATAGATTTTCCTTGTGGCTTCTTCACCGACTTAAAAAAAATATAGATCTTCCTTATGCCTTCTTCACCGATAAAAATAAAATATAGATCTTCCTTACGCCTTCTACACCGACTTAAAAAATATATAGATCTTCCTTATGTCTTCTTCACCGATAAAAATAAAATATAGATCTTCCTTACGCCTTCTACACTGACTTAAAAAATATATAGATCTTCCTAATGTCTTCTTCACCGACTTAGAAAAATATAGATTTTCCTAGTGGCTTCTTCACCGACTTAAAAAAAATATAGATCTTCCTTGTGCCTTCTTTACCGATAAAAATAAAATATAGATCTTCCTTACGCCTTCTACACCGACTTAAAAAATATATAGATCTTCCTTACGCCTTTTTCACCGACTTAGAAAAATATAGATTTTCCTTATGGCTTCTACACCGACTTAGAAAAATGTAAATCTTTCGGGTGCCTTCTTCGCCGACTTTAAAAAAATGGAGATCTTCTTTATGCTTTCTTCACCGATAAAAATAAAATATAGATCTTCCTTACACCTTCTACTCCGACTTAAAAAATATATAGATCTTCCTAATGTCTTCTTCACCGACTTAGAAAAATATAGATTTTCCTAGTGGCTTCTTCACCGACTTAAAAAAAATATAGATCTTCCTTGTGCCTTCTTTACCGATAAAAATAAAATATAGATCTTCCTTACGCCTTCTACACCGACTTAAAAAATATATAGATCTTCCTTACGCCTTTTTCACCGACTTAGAAAAATATAGATTTTCCTTATGGCTTCTTCACCGACTTTAAAAAATAAATAGATCTTCTTTATACCTTCTTCACCGATAAAAATAAAATATAGATCTTCCTTACGCCTTCTACACCGACTTAAAAAATATATAGATCTTCCTAATGTCTTCTTCACCGACTTAGAAAAATATAGATTTTCCTAGTGGCTTCTTCACTGACTTAAAAAAAATATAGATCTTCCTTGTGCCTTCTTTACCGATAAAAATAAAATATAGATCTTCCTTACGCCTTCTACACCGACTTAAAAAATATATAGATCTTCCTTACGCCTTTTTCACCGACTTAGAAAAATATAGATTTTCCTTATGGCTTCTTCACCGACTTTAAAAAATAAATCGATCTTCTTTATACCTTCTTCACCGATAAAAATAAAATATAGATCTTCCTTACGCCTTCTACACCGACTTAAAAAATATATAGATCTTCCTAATGTCTTCTTCACCGACTTAGAAAAATATAGATTTTCCTAGTGGCTTCTTCACTGACTTAAAAAAAATATAGATCTTCCTTGTGCCTTCTTTACCGATAAAAATAAAATATAGATCTTCCTTACGCCTTCTACACCGACTTAAAAAATATATAGATCTTCCTTACGCCTTTTTCACCGACTTAGAAAAATATAGATTTTCCTTATGGCTTCTTCACCGACTTTAAAAAAAATATAGATCTTCTTTATGCCTTCTTCACCGATAAAAATAAAATATAGATCTTCCTTACGCCTTCTACACCGACTTAAAAAATATATAGATCTTCCTTATGTCTTCTTCGCCGACTTAGAAAAATATAGATTTTCCTTGTGGCTTCTTCACCGACTTTAAAAAAATATTGATCTTCCTTATGCCTTCTTCACCGTTAAAAATAAAATATAGATCTTCCTTACGCCTTCTACACCGACTTAAAAAATATATAGATCTTCCTTAAGTCTTCTTCACCGACTTAGAAAAATATAGATTTTCCTTGTGGCTTCTTCACCGACTTTAAAAAAATAATGATCTTCCTTATGCCTTCTTCACCGTTAAAAATAAAATATAGATCTTCCTTACGCCTTCTACACCGACTTAAAAAATATATAGATCTTCCTTAAGTCTTCTTCACCGACTTAGAAAAATATAGATTTTCCTTGTGGCTTCTTCACCGACTTTAAATAAAATATAGATCTTCCTTATGCCTTCTTCACCGTTAAAAATAAAATATAGATCTTCCTTACGCCTTCTACACCGACTTAAAAAATATATAGATCTTCCTTAAGTCTTCTTCACCGACTTAGAAAAATATAGATTTTCCTTGTGGCTTCTTCACCGACTTTAAAAAAATATAGATCTTCCTTATGCCTTCTTCACCGTTAAAAATAAAATATAGATCTTCCTTACGCCTTCTACACCGACTTAAAAAATATATAGATCTTCCTAATGTCTTCTTCACCGACTTAGAAAAATATAGATTTTCCTAGTGGCTTCTTCACTGACTTAAAAAAAATATAGATCTTCCTTGTGCCTTCTTTACCGATAAAAATAAAATATAGATCTTCCTTACGCCTTCTACACCGACTTAAAAAATATATAGATCTTCCTTATGTCTTCTTCACCGACGTAGAAAAATATAGATTTTCCTTGTGGCTTCTTCACCGACTTTAAATAAAATATAGAACTTCCTTATGCCTTCTTCACCGTTAAAAATAAAATATAGATCTTCCTTACGCCTTCTACACCGACTTAAAAATATATAGATCTTCCTTATGTCTTCTTCACCGACTTAGAAAAATATAGATTTTCCTTGTGGCTTCTTCACCGATTTTAAATAAAATATAGATCTTCTTTATGCCTTCTTCACCGATAAAAATAAAAGATAGATCTTCCTTACGCCTTCTACACCGACTTAAAAAATATATAAATCTTCCTTATGTCTTCTTCACGGACTTAGAAAAATATAGATTTTCCTTGTGGCTTCTTCACCGATTTTAAATAAAATATAGATCTTCTTTATGCCTTCTTCACCGTTAAAAATAAAATATAGATCTTCCTTACGCCTTCTACACCGACTTAAAAAATATATAGATCTTCCTTATGTCTTCTTCACCGACTTAGAAAAATATAGATTTTCCTTGTGGCTTCTTCACCGATTTTAAATAAAATATAGATCTTCTTTATACCTTCTTCACCGATAAAAATAAAAGATAGATCTTCCTTACGCCTTCTACACCGACTTAAAAAATATATAGATCTTCCTTATGTCTTCTTCACCGACTTAGAAAAATATAGATTTTCCTCGTGGCTTCTTCACCGACTTAAAAAAATATATAGATCTTCCTTATGCCTTCTTCACCGATAAAAATAAAATATAGATCTTCCTTACGCCTTCTACACCGACTTAAAAAATATATAGATCTTCCTTATGTCTTCTTCACCGACGTAGAAAAATATAGATTTTCCTTGTGGCTTCTTCACCGATTTTAAATAAAATATAGATCTTCTTTATGCCTTCTTCACCGATAAAAATAAAAGATAGATCTTCCTTACGCCTTCTACACCGACTTAAAAAATATATAGATCTTCCTTATGTCTTCTTCACCGACTTAGAAAAATATAGATTTTCCTTGTGGCTTCTTCACCGACTTTAAATAAAATATAGAACTTCCTTATGCCTTCTTCGCCGTTAAAAATAAAATATAGATCTTCCTTACGCCTTCTACACCGACTTAAAAATATATAGATCTTCCTTATGTCTTCTTCACCGACTTAGAAAAATATAGATTTTCCTTGTGGCTTCTTCACCGATTTTAAATAAAATATAGATCTTCTTTATGCCTTCTTCACCGATAAAAATAAAAGATAGATCTTCCTTACGCCTTCTACACCGACTTAAAAAATATATAGATCTTCCTTATGTCTTCTTCACCGACTTAGAAAAATATAGATTTTCCTTGTGGCTTCTTCGCCGATTTTAAATAAAATATAGATCTTCTTTATGCCTTCTTCACCGATAAAAATAAAAGATAGATCTTCCTTACGCCTTCTACACCGACTTAAAAAATATATAGATCTTCCTTATGTCTTCTTCACCGACTTAGAAAAATATAGATTTTCCTTGTGGCTTCTTCACCGATTTTAAATAAAATATAGATCTTCTTTATGCCTTCTTCACCGATAAAAATAAAAGATAGATCTTCCTTACGCCTTCTACACCGACTTAAAAAATATATAGATCTTCCTTATGTCTTCTTCACCGACTTAGAAAAATATAGATTTTCCTTCTGCCTTCTTCGCCGACATTAAAAAAATATATAGATCTTCCTTATGCCTTTCTCCTACACTCTCACTGACTTTAAAAAAATATATATCTGTATAATAAAAAAAGTTCGTCTACTCTATCTACTCGCCACTATTTCATATTTTTTTAGATTACTGCATATTCTTACTAAATTTTCGATGCAGTGCCTCTTGAAGCTCTCGTCGAATTTATCGAATTTTCCTTTTCCGCCGTTCGCGGTGAGTATGACTTCCAGCAGTTTCTTCAGTCTCTCCCTGCAGTCCTTGTTGAAGATGTGGTAATGCTCTTTGAGGACGGCTTCCACGAGGTGGCAATTGGGAAGGGCGAGCTTCCTGAGACGGTCCGAGTTCGATTCTTTGATACCTGGTGGAATTTTTTTATATTTTTCTAAACCTGAGAAAGTCGAGAGCAAATTCAGCATTACCACAAATAATGTTCTCGTGTGATTATTTCTAAATTTGATGGAGGGATGTTTTTAGATTTTGATTGAATTATACAGTATAATGTGTTTTGAGTAAATTTGGAAAGTTTCAAGTCTGTGGCAATTGTATTTATATTTTTTTTAGCCAAGGAAAGTCAAGAGCAAATTCAGCATTACCATAAACTATGTTCTCGTGTGATTATTTATAAATTTGGTGGAGGGATGTTTTTAGGTATTTATTGAATTATGGATTTGTGAGAATCCTAATTACTATGTGAACACATTTTTGATACTGCTAATAAGGGCGTTACCTGTAAATTTAAGCTGAGCTGCCATTTCCGCCCACCTGCACCGGAACGTTTCTGCGTTCAATTTGTTTCCGTCCTGTGAAGCATCACCAAAGAATAACTTTGAATTTTGGCCGAGTATCGTGCGCACTGGTCACTTCATATATGACTTTTTGACTTTTTTGACGTTTCTATCAACAGACAAAAACAATTCCATTCAAAGTGTTTGAAGTAGGTAATAATAAATCGTCTATTTATACATCTGGAAAGCTTTCGAGAATTGACCAATTTTTTTAGCAGTAAGCAGTGTTTAATATTTTGGAAGAATCTTAAAAAAATCTTTGCTGAAAACAAAATGGCGTCGATCGAAACTCTGAATTTTGAATTGAAAATTGCTTAAAATTGGTTTCCCTGCTGATAAAAGTTATATCCGCCATTGCAACTTACTTAAATCGTCAAAATCGCTTTAGCAGTAAGCAGTGTTTAATCTTTTGGAAGAATCTTAAAAAAATTTTTGCTGAAAACAAAATGGCGTCGATCGAAACTCGGAATTTTGAATTGAAAATTGCTTAAAATTGGTTTCCTGCTGATAAAAATTATATCTGCCATTGCAACTTGCTTTAATCGCCAATATCGCTTTAGCGATAAGCAGTGTTTAATATTTTGGAAGAATCATAAAAAAATCTTTCCTGAAAACAAAATGGCGTCGATCGAAACTCGGAATTTTGAATTGAAAATTGCTTAAAATTGGTTTCCTGCTGATAAAAATTATATCTGCCGTTGCAACTTGCTTTAATCATCAAAATCGCTTTAGCAGTAAGCAGTGTTTAATATTTTGGAAGAATCTTAAAAAAATCTTTGCTGAAAACAAAATGGCGTCGATCGAAACTCGGAATTTTGAATTGAAAATTGCTTAAAATTGGTTTTCTGCTGATAAAAATTATATCTGCCGTTGCAACTTCCTTTAATCGTCAAAATCGCTTTAGCGGTAAGCAGTGTTTAATATTTTGGAAGAATTTAAAAAAATCTTTGCTGAAAACAAAATGGCGTCGGTTGAAAGTCAGAATTTTGAATTGAAAACTGCACAATATAAGTTTTCAGTTGATTAAAATTATATCCGCTTATGCAACTGGTCCTGGCTGTCAAAATCGGTTTGGAAATGATCAGTGTTGTATGTTTTAAAAGATTAATTGAAAAATCTTTGCTGGAAACAAAATGGCGTCGGTTGAAAGTCAGAATTTTGAATTGAAAATTGCACAATATTAGTTTTCAGTTGATTAAAATTATATCTGCTTATGCAACTGGTCCTGGCTGTCAAAATCGGTTTGGAAATGATCAGCCTTTTATGTTTTAAAAGAATTATTGCAAAATCTTTGATGCGAACAAAATGGCGTCGGTTGAAAGTCAGAATTTTGAATTGAAAATTGCACAATATTAGTTTTCAGTTGATTAAAATTATATCTGCTTATGCAACTGGTCCTGGCTGTCAAAATGGGTTTGGAAATGATCAGCCTTCTATGTTTTAAAAGAATAATTGCAAAATCTTTGCGGGAAACAAAATGGCGTCGGTTGAAAGTCAGAATTTTGAATTGAAAATTGCACAATATTAGTTTTCAGTTGATTAAAATTATATCTGCTTATGCAACTGGTCGTGGCTGTCAAAATCGGTTTGGAAATGATCAGTGTTGTATGTTTTAAAAGATAAATTGAAAAATCTTTGCTGGAAAAAAAATGGCGTCGGTTGAAAGTTAGAATTTTGAATTGAAAATTTGCACAATATTAGTTTTCAGTTGATTACAATTATATCTGCTTATGCAACTGGTCCTGGCTGTCAAAATCGGTTTGGAAATGATCAGCCTTCTATGTTTTAAAAGAATAATTGCAAAATCTTTGCTGGAAACAAAATGGCGTCGGTTGAAAGTCAGAATTTTGAATTGAAAATTGCACAATATTAGTTTTTGGTTGATTAAAATTATATCTGCTTATGCAACTCGTTCTGGCTGTCAAAATGGGTTTGGAAATGATCAGCCTTCAGTGTTTTAAAAGAATAATTGAAAAATCTTTGCGGGAAACAAAATGGCGTCGGTTGAAAGTCAGAATTTTGAATTGAAAATTGCACAATATTAGTTTTCAGTTGATTAAAATTATATCTGCTTATGCAACTGGTCCTGGCTGTCAAAATGGGTTTGGAAATGATCAGCCTTTTATGTTTTAAAAGAATTATTGCAAAATCTTTGATGCGAACAAAATGGCGTCGGTTGAAAGTCAGAATTTTGAATTGAAAATTGCACAATATTAGTTTTCAGTTGATTAAAATTATATCTGCTTATGCAACTGGTCCTGGCTGTCAAAATCGGTTTGGAAATGATCAGCCTTTTATGTTTTAAAAGAATTATTGCAAAATCTTTGATGCGAACAAAATGGCGTCGGTTGAAAGTCAGAATTTTGAATTGACAATTGCATAGTATTAGTTTTCAGTTGATTAAAATTATATCTGCTTTATGCAACTGGTCCTGGCTGTCAAAATCGGTTTGGAAATGATCAGCATTCAATGTTTTAAAAGAATAGTTGCAAAATCTTTGCTGGAAACAAAATGGCGTCGGTTGAAATTCAGAATTTAGAATTGAAAATTTTACAATATAAGTTTAAAAAAATTAAAAACTTACTACAAAATTGCTTTAGAAACAAAAGCAAAATAGTTTTCGTAAGATTAATAATCGAACAACTATTCCTGGTGTTGAAAATTTTGAAAAATTTACATTTACTATTTTTTATAATTTTCTTAAAATTAAATCTGTGGACATTTCATTAATTACTATATAAATCCCTGTTTACTTCTTTTTTACATCTTTGTTATTCAGATCAAAGGATGTATATCAAGCGATAATCCTTCTTCGGATTTATCTGATCCTCCTCCTGCATTCGATAATAACTTTCCCTTTCCCTTTCTCCCCGTTGTTCCTGTTTCCAGTCGTTCGGTCCCGGACGTGCTCCCTATTTTCGAGATAAGCAGAGTCGCGGCGGCTAATTTGTAATCCGCACCCCGTAAACAACAACAACAACAACAGCGACGTACAACCCTTTTCCTCCTCGCTAATAAATTGGATCGCGTGAAACCCGCAGTTTTCACACTCTGCAACAATACCAGTCATTACCAATAATAATACGTGATTACGAATGTTTGCGCTGTGTGCAACGTGTGACCGGCACGCGAGCCGGCGCTAATATTGATCCTTGAGGAACAGCGTGTGTCACTGAGTCGTCTGTAGCTCGGTTACTAAATAAGTTAGGATTTTGATATTCTGCAGGCTTCACCTACATCCTAGGGTGTATTCAAAAAATTGTTTTTTGGTTATACAGGGTGTCCCAAAAAAGTGTGACGTCATGGTGGTGTATGTTTTTTGATTGTATGCTGTATTTTTTTTTGCATATTTGGGTGCCTTTTATCGTTACCTATACGCCCGTGAAATTTTATTGAAATCGGTTCAGTGATGGTGGCATAAAAAAATTTAAATTGAAAAAATTAGTTGGTTTAAAAAATTTATAAAAAAATAAAGAGAGTGGCTCGTTGATGAAATTATACAGGGTTCTTATTAAATAAGGTCTGATTGTTTCGTTAATCAAGTTTGATTGATGTGGATTATACAGGGATGCCAAAATGTAGTGTCGAACTTTACAAACTTTAAAGTTTAAATTTCTAGGCCTTTTGCCCTTTGCCTATAATGAGATCGATGGTGCGTGAAGTAATTATGGAAAATTTCCGTCAGATCGATCCAACGGCTCTTCCGTGATGCGTGCACGAAGGAAATAAAATAAAACGGCAGATTTTCCATTCAATTTCTATAGATTACCATACATTAAGGTCTTAGCATAATTTATGTATTGCGATTTAAAACAATGATAATATCGTGCGGCAGACAAATAGAGTGACAAACAGGTCGGTCACGCGCGTCACGCCCATTTTGTGTTGCAATCGAATTTTTTTTTGCCGTCGGAAAAAATTATTTTAATAGAACGCGCTCTTTTTTTTCTCTCCTTACTTTATGATTTAATGACGCTCGCTCCTTTGTCCCACTGTATAAACCGTGCGCACACGTGCGCCATTAAAAATGTAAAATGCCCCATAGTTTCCCCATTTTCGTGCCCTTCCAAAGAGCTTTTCCGGCGCTACTTAATGCACTATCCATTATGGGCCCTAATGAAATTAAGAGTGCGAGTGTGTGAGCTACGCTCAGATAGGGCACGTTTTTTTTTTAAGGACCTTTACAGAATGTATAGTATGGCTAAAAATATTTTCAGCAGTAAAAATTAAAAATATGGGGGCCGCGGTGGCGGAGTGAGTAGAGCTCCTGCTTACGGGCCTCGTGGTCGTGGGTTCGAATCTCATCCGTGCGGTCACTTTTTCGGAAGGAAAAATTTCCGTGCGGGTCCATGGATGTTTAGTGTATGTCCCTTTCATTATTATAAATTATCGGTTGTGGCAGAATGCCCTAGTTGGCTACGTCAATTCCCAAATCATCCTCAACGCTTCCTCAACCCGAATTCCTGTCAAAATAAGAAGATAATTAAATATGAAAGACATTTATTTAAAGCATCTGCAACAAGTGAGGTTTTCTCAAATTTATAATTGACTAATCAAGGGTCGATAACCAGTTAAGAATAAAAAATCATTGGATGGGTCGTCAGGCAGTTTTTTGAGGTTATGTAATAATAATATACAAAACTTTACTTTACAATAATTATTTGTGTAATGCATGTTACATTCGCTGCAAAAAAGAGCCGCTTGAGTCCGTGTGTTAATTCGATGTGGATTTTTAATTAGCGTCGAGTTGAATTATGGATTTTAACGTAGTGATGATTACATTTTTTTCATTCGGTCGTACTGTATACAAAAAAAAATCGGTCTCACCCTCTTTTTATTTTGGAACATGCACTTTTGTAATCTCGAAGTACCCGAGGGGATGGGCCATTGAAATAACGCAGTTTTCTGTTTTTAATGATGCCGAGGGAAAGGGAATCAATAAACGCGGGATGTTTAAGGAATGCGAAGTGGTTTATTAAGGGCGCGTTGCATTTTCCGTGTCTGCCCTACGGCGAGGGTTGGCTTTATTAATGCACCGTGTTTAACTTGGCCCTCGGTTTTCGGTCTGGAGTTGTGTGTTTAGCCCAAACCGGTGTTAATTCGTATGACGGAATGAATGAGTGACCATTTCGAATGAATTAATTCTCAAAAATTGGCTTTGAAATAATTTCCTGAAGAAACCACTGGTTCGATTCCGGGTTTCTACACATCACTGAAAAGATCCTTTCAAGACGCCTCGGAAAATGTACTTTCGCAAGAACAAACGTCAATTTGAAGGCCGTGACGCGTCAGCAAAGAAAACTCGAAAATGGAAAAAATCGAAAAAATCAACTTTTTTAATAATCATCGTAGACCATTGAAGTATACCTTCTTTTTCATCAGAAAGACGAGAAAAATTGATTGCCGTTAAAAATTTCAGCGATCTTCAATAACAAAAAAATTAGTCAGTCACAGTGAACATTTTGGAAAATTTACGAAAATAATTGATTTTTCGGACTTTGATCGGCCGTAGCGGCCAAACGAAAACTCCAAATTGAACGCGGTTTGCAAATCTGAGCTCCTCGTACGTCAATTAGTCGGATTCAGTTAAAACTGGTGATTTTTAATTTTTGACGAAAATCTGAAAATCCGCCCAAGGGTCCCCCCTTCTTACTTTTGCTCAAAAATTGGCTTTGAAATAATTTTCCGAAGAAACCACTGGTTCGATTCCGGGTTTCCACACATCACTGGAAAGATCCCTTCAAGACGCTTCAGAAAATGTACTTTCGCAAGAACAAACGTCAATTTGAAGGCCGTGACGCGTCAGCAAAGAAAACTCGAAAATGGAAAAAAATCGAAAAAATGCAACTTTCTTAATAATCATCGTAGACTATTGAAGTATACCTTTTTTTTCATCAGAAATACGAGAGAAATTGATTGCCGTTAAAAAATTTCAGCCATCTTCAATAGCAAAAGAATTAGTTAGTCACCATGAACATTTTAGAAAATTTCGAAAAAAAATTGATTTTTCAGACTTTGATCGTCCGTAGCGGCTAAACGAAAACTCCAAATTGAACGCGAATTGCAAATCTGAGCTCCTCGTACGTCAATTAGTAGGATTCAGTTAAAATTGGTGATTTGTAATTTTTGACGAAAACCTGAAAATCCACCCAAGGGTCCCCCCTTCTTACTTTTGCTCAAAAATTGGCTTTGAAATAATTTTCCGAAGAAACCACTGGTTCGATTCCGGGTTTCTACACATCACTGGAAAGATCCCTTCAAGACGCTTCAGAAAATGTACTTTCGCAACAACAAACGTCAATTTGAAGGCCGTGACGCGTCAGCAAAGAAAACTCGAAAATGGAAAAAATCGAAAAAATGCAACTTTTTTAATAATCATCGTAGACTATTGAAGTATACCTTTTTTTTCATCAGAAAGACGAGAGAAATTGATTGCCGTTAAAAAATTTCAGCCATCTTCAATAGCAAAAAAATTAGTCAGTCACCATGAACTTTTTAGAAAATTACATAAATTAATTGATTTTTTAGACTTTGATCGGCCGTAGCAGCTAAACGAAAACTCCAAACTGAACGCGGTTTGCAAATCTGAGCTCCTCATACGTCAATTAGTCGGATTCAGTTAAAATTGGTGATTTTTAATTTTTGACGAAAACCTGAAAATCCACCCAAGGGTCCCCCCTTCTTACTTTTTCTCAAAAATTGGCTTTGAAATAATTTTCTGCAGAAACCACTGGTTCGATTCCGGGTTTCTACACATCACTGGAAAGATCCCTTCAAGACGCTTCAGAAAATATACTTTCGCAAGAACAAACGTCAATTTGAAGGTCGTGACGCGTCAGCAAAGAAAACTCGAAAATGGAAAATATCGAAAAAATGCAACTTTCTTAATAATCATCGTAGACTACTGAAGTATACCTTCTTTTTCATCAGAAAGACGAGAGAAATTGATTGCCGTTACAAAATTTCAGCGATCTTCAATAACAAAAAAATTAGTCAGTCACCATGAACATTTTAGAAAATTTAGAAAAAATATGATTTTTCAAACTTTAATCGGCCGTAGCGGCTAAACGAAAACTCCAAATTGAACGTGGTTTGCAAATCTGAGCTCCTCGTACGTCAATTAGTCGGATTCAGTTAAAATTGGTGATTTTTAATTTTTGACGAAAACCCGAAAATCCACCCAACTTTCTTACTTTTGCTCAAAAATTGGCTTTGAAAAATTTTTCCGAAGAAACCACTGGTTCGATTCCGGGGTTCTACACATCACTGGAAAGATCCTTTCAAGACGCTTCAGAAATAATACTTTCGCAAGAACAACCGTCAATTTGAAGGCCGTGACGCGTCAGCAAAGAAAACTCGAAAATGGAAATAATCGGAAAAATGCAACTTTCTTAATAATCATCGTAGACTATTGAAGTGTACCTTTTTTTTCATCAGAAAGACGAGAGAAATTGATTGCCGTTAAAAAAATGCAGCTATTTTCAATAGCAAAAAAATTAGTCAGTCACCATGAACATTTTAGAAAATTAAATAAATTAATTGATTTTTCAGACTTTGATCGGCCGTAGCGGTTAAACAAAAACTCCAAATTGAACGCGGTTTGCAAATCTGAGCTCCTCGTACGTCAATTAGTCGGATTCAGTTAAAATTAGTAATTTTTAATTTTTGACGAAAACCTGAAAATCCACCCCTTCTTACTTTTTCTCAAAAATTGGCTTTGAAATAATTTTCTGCAGAAACCACTGGTTCGATTCCGGGTTTCTACAGATCACTGGAAAGATCCTTTCAAGACGCTTCAGAAAATGTATTTTCGGAAGAGCTAACGTCAATGTTAAGGCCGTGACGCGTCAGCAAAGAAAACTCGAAAAAATGCAACTTTTTTAATAATCATCGTAGACCATTAAAATGTACCCTTTTTTTCATCAGAAGAGCGAGAGAAATCGATTGGCGTACGTCCCTCTCCAATTCTTAAAGAACTAATAGCAACAGATTTGCAACCAGACTCCCCTTTCCCTTACGTGTGAATAATTCATGCCGCACTAATGGAAATTTTTAATCTGCATTTATATTACGACGTTTTACCATTAATCCACAATCAAGATTACAACGAATGGGAAAATATAATCCGTCGAATTGGACATTAAAACATTGCAGGAAAATTTCAGAAATAAAAAAAAATTGTAAAGAATTAAATAAATTAATTTAGTAAAGAATTATTTTAATTGATCATTCGTATATATATATTTTTTTTTTATGGCGTCGACTGCTTGGTCATCTGCCACTACCATTTGTATGATTCGTATATAATACGTAGATTTTAGTCGTTTCTACACTAAAATCTTCAATTATTTTTTGCTCCGAGTGAGACTTGGATTTATGATTCTGGGATGATCCACGCTTAATTTTTTTAGTTACTACAAACGAGGGAATAAAGTAAACTTTTTTTTTTCGTTTGTTCCATTTGTGTTGTTATTCGTGGGGCGATGTGTAACACCTTTATTACATTAGGAGGGTGAATGTTGGGTAGATCTCCCCTAACTGGCGTGAATGTAGTCTGGTGGTGAGTGCACTACTACTACTGAGGGTATAGTGAGGGTGGTAAACACATCCCCCGACAACAATCACCCACGCACACGCACAAACATTCTCAGAAAAATAAGATAGGCCATGATTTCACCGTTACTAAATAAAATATATAAATAATTTCACAAGTTGGCATGTATTCGATGTTACTGTAATTTTTCCATTAATATGTTTGTTTTTTTTATTGTGTATTTTTTTAATTGGTATGTTATTGTACTGTACTGGCCATCCGTAATAAATGACTATGACTATAGTATACAGGGTGTCTGAAATAATTTTAGAAATAAAAATGTGTTTTTCATGAACGCAGTGTTAAAAATTTTAGTTACTCGTCTGATTATATAAATGTTTTGTATAAACTGTGGAAGTTGGAAGTTGCCTAATTGAATTAATTAGCGAATTTTAAGTATCCAATTAATAAAGGAATGGGATACAGGTGTGTTTCGGAAGTGATTTGAATTCTTCGGCAAACGGATTTGAGAAATTGGGGGAATTACGAAAGGCGCGTGATTTATCGAGTCGGCTTTTCGCGAGAGTCGTTTGTTATTGTGTCAAAACGATAATCGCACTTTCTAGATATCTAATTATGTCGCGCATTAATTAAACGGTGCAGAAATGTACAAAAATAATTGGGAATGAAATATTACATTGCAGAGTGCAGAAATTTTTTAAATAAATGGGAACGAATATTATAAGCTGGCCATGTTCAATGATTCTCTTTTATATAAGGTGTGAGCCACAGAATTTTGTTTCAGAGTTGGCCATGTCTAAGAGAAAGAGAAAGAGAAAGAGAAAGAGAAAGAGAAAGAGAAAGAGAAAGAGAAAGAGAAAGAGAAAGAGAAAGAGAAAGAGAAAGAGAAAGAGAAAGATAAAGATAAAGATAAAGATAAAGAGAAAGATAAAGATAAAGAGAAAGATAAAGATAAAGATAAAGATAAAGATAAAGATAAAGATAAAGATAAAGATAAAGATAAAGATAAAGATAAAGATAAAGATAAAGAGAAAGATAAAGATAAAGATAAAGATAAAGATAAAGATAAAGATAAAGATAAAGATAAAGATAAAGATAAAGATAAAGATAAAGATAAAGATAAAGATAAAGATTATTATTTTATTATTATTATTTTTTTTATATTGTATTATTATTTATTATTTTATATAATTAATTAACGATTAATTTATGATACTTTATGTAAATGGGATTACCCGTCAATAAAGTTATTATTATTATTATTATTATTATAAAGATAAAGATAAAGATAAAGAGAAAGATAAATATAAAGAGAAAGAGAAAGAGATATAGCAATCATGTCTGAAAATAATTATTTTTTTTAAATCTAATTTAATACTCTCATGACGTAATAATATGCGACATACCTCATTTATCTCACAGCCGACTCTGAATTAAAATTTTGTGGCTCGCACGACACCATCAAAATGATGGCAACAACATTTTTTGAGTTTACTTTTAAAACCTGAATGTTTTCGGTAGAAACGCCAAAGTGGCGAAATCTATTGCCTGAATGCTGCACTAACTACACTGATGAGACCTGAAAGGTCGAAACCGGTCTGTAGGCGTTCTGACGGGGGAACAATATTTCATGTTCTTCATGTTTTCTTTTATTATCATGTTTTTTTTTATTTCCTTTTTCAGACTGAACTATCACATAACCTACAACAGCTATCAGAACGGGCGAGATCCACGACGGAATTCATACAGCGTCTCAAAGGGATGAGCGATAAAGTTAATGTAAGTATTTAAAAAAAAAGTTAAATTTTTAATTATACAGGGTGTCCAAAAATTATAGTCAAATTTTTGTTGCTTATTTAAGTGACTTTTGTCGTTACATACATGCCCCTTAAATTTTGTAAGTATTTAAAAAAAAGTTATAATTATACAGGGTGTCCAAAAATTATTGTCAAACTTTTGTTCATTATTTAAGTGCCTTTTATTGTTACCTATATGCCTCTAAAATTTTATTGAAATTGGTGAAAATAGAGAAAAAGAAAACACTTTAATTCTGGTGCATGCGCCAGGTATACAAGATCCTGCATTTCACCTCCCGATTCCTCAGTTTCTAATCAAATTAGGATTTTGAAATTTTGCAAACTTTATCTATATCCGAGGGCGTAATTAATACAATGATTTTTGATTATACAGGGTGTCCCAAAAAGTGTGACGTCACGATGATGTATTTTTTTAAATGACATGCTGTATATTTTATCGCCTATTTAGGTGCCTTTTACAATTACCTGTATGTCCTTTAAATTTTATTAAAATCGGTTCAGTGATTACAGCAAAAAAAAATTAGAATTAAAAAAAAATCATTGCTTTAAAAAATTAATAAAAAATAATAGTAGTGTCTCGTTAATAAAATTATACGGGGTACTCATTAAATAAGGTCCGGCAGTCCCGTTAAGCAAGTTTGATTGATATTAATTATACAGGGTGTCCAAAATTTAGTGTCAAACTTTTTAAATTTTAAAGCAATTTATTTTTCTTGAAACATATTTTAAAATCTTGGATAAAAAAATTGTCCATTTTTACAAAATTGCGTTTCAACTATTTTTGGAAAGTTCTGAGTCGATGGCAATTGTTTTTATATTTTTTTCACGTCCACGAATTTGTTGCATTTTTTTCGGAACTTACACTCTGTTTGCTTGAAAATATTTTAAAATCTAGGAAAGAAAAATTGGCAATTTTTACAAAATTCCAATACGGCATGCGTTTTAGGTAATTTTGGAAAGTTTCAAGTCGATGGCAATTGTTTTTATATTTTTTTCACGTCCACGAATTCGTTGCAATTTTTTTCTGAATGTACACTCTGTTTGCTTGAAAATATTTTAAAATATAAAAAAGAAAAATTGGCCATTTTTACAAAATTGCAATACGGCATGTGTTTTAAGTAATTTTGGAAAGTTCTAAGTCGATGGCAATCGTTTTTATTTTTTTTACGTCTTTGAATTTATTTTTTCAAAGTTAATGGTATTTTATTTATTGTAAATATAAATAAGTACTAGAGACAAAAATTGACTAAAAAGTACTAAAGACTAAAATTGGCTAGATGTCCTGTGTGACAACACATTGAATATGTACCACTGACAAACAATTTGTAGTACAAACTTAAGATTGAGAAATACTTCAGATAAAAAATTGACTGTAAAATACTGGAAACAAAAAATATGACCTAGTACTAGTGATAAAAAATTAACCAAGTACTAGACAAAATTTACTAAAAAGTACTAGAGACTAAAACTGACTAAGGCGTTCTAGACATAAATTGACTGAGAAGTCCCAGAGATAAAAAGTTGAATAAGTACCGCTGACAAACAATTTGACTAAGTAGTACTAACTTAATACTAAGAAATACTACAGATAAAAAATTGATTATGAAATACAGGAGACAGCAAATATGGCCAATTGTAATCGATAAAAAATTGACTAAGTACTAGAAACAAAATTTGACTAAAAAGTACTAGAGACTAAAATTGATTGAGGAGTTCTAGACAAAAATTGACTGAGAAGTCCAAGAGGTAAACAGTTGAATAAGTACCGCTGATAAACGATTTGACTAAGTAGTACTAACTTAATACTAAAAAATACTACAGATAAAAAATTGACTATGGAATACTGGAGACAAAAAAGTACTAGCTATAAAAAATTGACCAAGTACTAGAGACAAAATTGAATAAAAAGTACTAGATAAAAATTGACTGAGAAGTCCTAGAGACAAAACAATGACTACTGGTGGTAAAAACTGAAGACTAAGAAATACTACAAATAAAAAATAATGATATACTGGAGACAAAAATTATGGCCAAGTACTAACGACAAAAAATTGTATGTATAAAAAGTACTAGAAATAAAATTGAGTAAAAAGTACTAACGACAAATAGAACCAGAGACTAAAATTGACTGAGGAAACCTAGACAAAAATTGACTGAAGTTTCCTAGAGGCAAAAAAAAAGATTAATGGTGGTAAAAAACTCGAGACTAATAAATTCTACAGATAAAAAATTGACTACGAATTACTGTAGACAAAAAATATGATCAAGTACTAACGATTAAAAATTGACTAAGTACTAGAGACAAAATTGATTAAAAAGTAAAAGAGACAAAATTGACTAAGATGTTCTAGAAACCAAAATTGACTGAGGGGTCCTAATTGACTAAGACGTCATGGAGTCAAAAATATGACTACTGGTGGTAAAAACTCAAGACTTAGAGATACTACAGATAAAAAATTGACTATGAAATGCTGTAGACAAAAAATATGGCCATGTACTGACGATAAAAAATTGACTAAGTACTAAAAATAAAATTGAGTAAAAAGTACTAGAGACTAAAATTGACTGACGAGTCCTAGACAAAAAAATGACTATAAAATACTGGAGACAAAAAATATGGCCAAGTACTAACGATGAAAAAATGATTAAATACTAGAGGCAAAATTGACTTATAAATACTAGAGATTAAAATTGACTGAGAAGTCCTAGAGACAAAAAAATTGACAACTTGTGGTAAAAAGAAATACTACAGATAAAAAATTGACTGAAATACGTGCGACAAAAAGTACTGAAGAAAAAATTTGACCAAAATTGACTAAGAAATCCTAGAGACAAAAAAATGACTAACTGCTGGTGAAAAAATGGCCGGCGCATCCGCCAGAATTAATAAACAGGGTCCTACATTTCACCTCTCGTCTCCTATAGCTCTGTTACTAATTAAGCTAGGATTTTGATATTTCGCAAACTTTATTTATTTATTTAATGCAATATTTAATACAATACTGGAGACAAAAAATATGGCCAAGTACTGACAATAAAAAATTGATTAAGTAGTAGAGACAAAATTGATTTAAAAGTACTAGAGACTAAAATTGACTGAGGATTCCTGGATAATAATTTTCTGAGAAGTAATAGAGATAAAAAAATTGACTACTAATGGCAGAACTCAAGACTAGAAATGCTACAGATTAAAAAATTGACTATGAAATACTGGAGACAAAAATAGGGCCAAGTACGAGCGATAAAGAATTGACTAAGTACTAGAGACACAATTGACTAAAAAGTACTAGAGACAAAATTGACTAAGAAGTACAAGAGACTGAAATTGACTGAGTAGTCCTAGAAATAAAAAAAGACCATTGGTGGTAAAAACTCAAAACTCATCAGTCAATTTTAGTCTCTATGACGTCTTAGACAACTAGGACACCTCAGTCAATTTTAGTTTCTAGAACATCTTAGATGTAAAATTGACTATGAAATATTGAAGACAAAAAATACGTTCATGTACGAGCGATATAGAATTGACTAAGTACTAGAGACAAAATTCATTAAAAAGTACTTAAAAACTCAAGACTAAGAAATTCTACTGATAAAAATTGATAATGAAATACAGGAGACAAAGTACTAACGATAAAAAATTGACTAAGTACCAGAAACAAAATTGACTAAAAGTACTTGAGACAAAATTAACTGAGGAATCTTAGACAAAAATTGATTGAGAAGTTCTAGAGACAAAAAAATTTACTACTGATGGTAAAAACTCAAGAATAAGAAATACTACAGATAAAAAATTGACTGAAATACAGGAGACAAAAAGTATAGCGTTAAAAAATGATTAAGTACTAGAGACAAAATTGACTAACAAAAGTACTAAAGACAAAATTGTCTAAAAAGTACTAGACACTAAAATTGACTGAGGAATCCTAGGCAAAAATTGTCTGAGAACTCATAGAGACAAAAAATTGACTACTGGTGGTAACAACTCAAGATTAAGAAATACTACAGATAAAAAATTGACTATAAAATACTGGAGACAAAAATTAAAGACAAAATTGACTATAAAGTACTAGAGACTAAAATTGACTGAGGAGTCCTAGAGACAAAAGAATTGACTAATGGTAGTAAATACTATGACTAAGAAATACTACAATTAAAAAAATGACTATGAAATACTGGAGACAAAAAATATGGCTAAGTACTAACGATAAAATTTGACTAAGTACTAAAGACAAAACTTACTAAAAAGTACTAGAGACTGAAATTGACTGAGGAGTCCTAGACAAAAATTGACGGAGAGGTCCTAGAAGCAAAAAAATTGACTACTGGTGGTAAAAACTCAAAACTAAGAAATACCACTGATAAAATATTGACTATAAAATACTGAAGACAAAAAATATGGCCAGGTGCTAAGATAAAAAAAAGTACTAAAGACAAAACTTACTAAAAAGTACTACTACTAGAGACTAAAATTGATTGAGGAATCCTGGACAAAAATTGACTAAAAAGTCATAGAGACAAAAAAAATGACTACTCAAGACTTAAAAATACTACAGATAAAAAATTGAAAAAAATGACTAAGTACTAAAGACAAAACTTACTAAAAAGTACTACTACTAGAGGCTAAAATTGATTGAGGAATCCTGGACAAAAATTGACTAAAAAGTCATAGAGACAAAAAAAAATGACTACCCAAGACTTAAAAATAATACTGATAAAAAATTGATTAAAGTACTGGCGACAAAAAATATGGTGAAGTACTAGAGAAAAGAAATTGACTAATTACTACCAGAGACAAAAATTGACTAACAAGTATTACAAACTAAAATTGGCTAGGAAGGCCTAGAGAAAACAAAATTGACTAAAAAGTACTACAGACTAAAATTGACTAAGGAGGCCTAGAGACAAAAAATTGACTAAGTGCTGGTTTTAAAAACGCCCGGCGCATGCACCAAAATTACTATACAGAGCCCTGTCTTTTATAACTCAGTTACTAATTAGGTTAGGATTTTTACAATTTGCAGACTTTAGTTGTATCCTAGGATGTATTTGAGGAAAATATGTTTGACTTTACAGGGTGTCCCAAAAAAGAGTGACGTCATGATGATATATTTTTTTAGAATACATGCTGTATATTTTATTGCTTATTTGGGTGCCTTTTATCGTTACCTATACGCCCCTAAAATTTTATTAAAATCGGTTAAGTGATATCTGCATAAAAAAATAAAAATTGAAAAAAATCAGTTGGTTTGAAAAATTAATAAAAAATAAAACGAGTGTCTCGTTGATAAAATTATACAGGATACTTATTAAATAAGGTCTGTCAGTGGCGTTAACCAAGTTTGGTTGATATGAAATATACAGGGTGTCCAAAATTTAGTGTCAAACTTTACAAACTTTAAAGCACTTTACTTTGCTTATTTTCAATTTTAGCCCCTGTATGTTTTTATGTCATTTCATGCGGAATTAAAAAACAAAAATTTTTCCTAATTACAACCCTATCACAATTCCTAACGCATTAAAAGTTATCCGCAGAAAACTCGTTTTATCAATTATTCCAATAGACAATATTTTAACGAATAAAAATCGAAGGTTGCTTTGAAAAACAATTTGTTGATATAACAAATTTTGTGTTTACATTAATGTCATTTATTAATATACTTCTGAATAGCAGAAAACTCGTTTTATCAATTATTCCAATAGACGACATTTTAATGAATAAAAATTGAAGGTTGCTTTGAAAAACAATTTGTTGATATTACAAATTTTGTGTTTACAATTATTAATATACTTCTGAATAGTTATTGTGTTGTGTGTAAGATAACCAAACTAATGTTTTTTTTTTCTTTGTTGTAGGAAAATTGTGCAGAGTTCGAGAACTTGGTGTCGGCACAATGCGATGCACTGATAGCGGCGATACACGCGAGAAGGGTGCAGTTATTGGAGTGCATCAGACAAGACAAAGACATGAGGGTTAGGGCCCTTAAGGAACAAGTCGCGACCTGCACGGCTCGTTTACAACACACCACCGCCCTCCTGCAGTTCTGCATCGAGGCCCTCAAGGAAACGGACAGTGCAGCATTTCTACAGGTAATAATGATAATGATAATTACGGCAGCTGTCACTTGAAAGATCCGCCATTATGATTTCATGGCAAACCTTTATTTTTAATTCAAAATAGTTGAACAGTTTTTTGCAAATATCTCGGTTAATACTCTACAGAAAGTATTGAGTAAGGTATCAAATCGTTCAGCTTAAAAAGGTTTAAGAATAAGTCAGAAGTCCAATGCTGTTAAATAATTAGAGGAGCCAATATTAACACGTTCGCTGCCGCCGCAATTGGGATTGCATTTACGCAAGTGTAAAGTTGGACGGCAGCGAACGTGTTAAATTTCAAATTTTACATGTGAATTTCTTTCCAATTCAATACCGAGTATCTTCGACAATTTAAGGCTGTTCGTCCCGCAATGAATACTTTCTCAGGGGGGGGGCAAGTTAAGGTCAGTTAAGAGCCGAGTGCCAAAAACGCTTCATTTTTCGAACGGGTCGAACAGCCTTAATTATTCGTTCTTTGAAATTCAATACCGAGTTTTGAAACGCTATCTTCGGCAATTTATTTATTCGTTGCTTCCCCCTCCGAATGTTCACGAGTCGCCCCTGATTAATTTTTGGTTAACATTGCCCATGGTATATCACTTACCGTAAAAATGAATATGCATTCCTTGAGCACGTTTTTTTTTTCTTATTTTAGGTTGGGAGTATGTTGATTGGTAGAGTTGCCAACACGGACCATTCCTGGCACAAAGAGTGGACAGCGCCCAGAGTTTCGCCCCACTTTGATCTCACCCTCGACGATAAGTCCGTCCATCGCGCCATCGATCAACTCAACTTCATCCAAATGAAACGTAAGTGCACAAAATGGCCGAAACACTGAAATTAAACAAAAGTTGTTGTCGTTATTAGAGCTGTATCAACGCCTGCTCGAACGTCGGCGTTTTCATTCGAATACGTTTTGGTAAATAGTCTGGACGAACAGTATCTGAAGTAATTTGAGTTTTCCAAAGTTTTTCAAAATGTGGTAAATAAAGATTTACAATTAATTCACTGTTATGCGATGAGATAATTTTTGGGTGAGAAAGTTGCCGTTTTAATTAATTTCAAAGCGCTATTCTCGACATAACCCTGTAAATAGGAAAACTATCGATTGACAAGGAACTGATTTAGCCAAAAAAAAACGATTTTTTAAAGTTGACCCCTTTATTGAACAAAACCTGTCCGTTTGAAAATCACAAGAAACAAAATTTGATTTACCCAACAGCACGCGCTTGAAAATCATCAAAAAAAGGGCGATATCAATTTACATAATCACACCAATTAAAACGCAAAAAAAATCCAAAAGGTCCACCAGATTTAACCGCCCGCCCATCCTTTTTTTTTCGCGGAATAAATCTCCAGGCGTGAATTATTTATTTTAATATTCCGCCGGTTTTTCCGCTAATTGCGTTATTTTCGCCCTCTCCTCCGCCCCTGATTTATTTTAATGTTTGCTTTTAATTTGGGGGCACAATGGGCGAGAGGGAAATTCGTTTCCACTTTGAGGGATTATAATTAAAATTGGATTTCCCTCGCAACCCCGCGACCTTTTCCCGTTCGGGGGGTTAAGTGTCGACCCGGTTATTCAATTAGCAGGTTGTAATTTTTTCGCTTTTCGTGTTCTTAGCTTACAAAGACGGCGAAGAACGAGTGCCTGCAGGTAAATGTAATTATCTGCATGAATTTTCATGTTCCACCATCAACACAGCATGTTTAATCGAATGACAATTTCATGCATATTTTGTGTAGAAATTAATCTTCTACATTGCTTGAAATTGTAATTATTATTATTATTAATAACAAATATCTTCGTTTTTTGATAACTTTAAATAACTTTAATAATACTTTATTATGCATATTTAATTTAATTCTGTTCACATTTTGTATACAAAGAGTATTGTAATGGTTCATACCCCGGTGCTGTACAAATTTGCAATTTGTATTATTTTTACGTTGTGTTGTGTTATGTAGTAACCCTTAATTATTTACCAAGTTCGTTACGGATGTGAATGTGTATTATCTAGTGCTATGCTTTCTTTCTTGATTGACTACGTAATTCACTTACTTACTTCCTCAGCTTGCAATTGATTAATTACCTCTAGGATATTTTAGGGATAAACAGGAATTAAGGTATAATAACATCAAATAAAAACAATAGGGTGAGAGTTTAACGAATGATCAGTTTATTATCTTTAAATTCATTTTGAAATGTGCAACGAAATTGTTCAATATCTAGTTTTACAATTATCAACATAAATAATTATTTTCCCGTTATATATTTTTAATGACGTGACCATAAATGTGGGTGGTTTCTGTATTAGATTTTATTTACAACCGAATTTTTCATGATTATTGCGGAGAATAAAAGTCGATGTCTATTTAGACTTTGCAAAATTTGGTTTTCGCGTCAAATAACATTATATTGTCTCAAAAACATTATGCCCATCGTCCCTGACCGTCTGCCGGACGCAAGTTGTGGCCAAGCATCCAAACCGACTTCAAGACGGAGTACAACATAACCTTCTTGCAACAATGTTAAATCCGTTCAACTCTCAAAACACTTCGTTCTATCAACAACCTGCAAATACGTTTCAATCTCGAATCAATTATGAACATCGTCCAGAATAACGGTCACTCGGTACAAGTTGTGGGCTTGTAATCCAGATGTGATCATTACAACTGGCATCATCCAGAACAATGGTCATTCGGTACAAGTTGTGGGCTTGTAATCCAGACATGATCATTGCAACTGGGATACTCACAATTATTTCTCGACAACGAATTACAAGTTCGTTTTACCTAATTTTTGTCAATACCTTGCAAATACGTTTCAATCTCGAATCAATTATGAACATCGTCCAGAATAACGGTCATTCGGTACAAGTTGTGGGCTTGTAATCCAGATGTGATCATTACAACTGGCATCATCCAGAACAATGGTCATTCGGTACAAGTTGTGGGCTTGTAATCCAGACATGATCATTGCAACTGGGATACTCACAATTATTTCTCGTTTGAATCTCGAATCAATTACGAACATCGTCCAGAACAATGGTCATTCGGTACAAGTTGTGGGCTTGTAATCCAGACATGATCATTGCAACTGGGATACTCACAATTATTTCTCGACAACGAATTACAAGTTCGTTTTACCTAATTTTTGTCAATACCTTGCAAATACGTTTCAATCTCGAATCAATTATGAACATCGTCCAGAATAACGGTCATTCGGTACAAGTTGTGGGCTTGTAATCCAGACATGATCATTACAACTGGGATACTCACAATTATTTCTCGACAACGAATTACAAGTTCGTTTTACCTAATTTTTGTCAATACCTTGCAAAAACGTTTCAATCTCGAATCAATTATGAACATCGTCCAGAATAACGGTCACTCGGTACAAGTTGTGGGCTTGTAATCCAGATGTGATCATTACAACTGGCATCATCCAGAACAATGGTCATTCGGTACAAGTTGTGGGCTTGTAATCCAGACATGATCATTACAACTGGGATATTCACAATTATTTCTCGTTTGAATCTCGAATCAATTACGAACATCGTCCAGAACAATGGTCATTCGGTACAAGTTGTGGGCTTGTAATCCAGACATGATCATTGCAACTGGGATACTCACAATTATTTCTCGACAACGAATTACAAGTTCGTTTTACCTAATTTTTGTCAATACCTTGCAAATACGTTTCAATCTCGAATCAATTACGAACATCGTCCAGAATAACGGTCATTCGGTACAAGTTGTGGGCTTGTAATCCAGACATGATCATTACAACTGGGATACTCACAATTATTTCTCGACAACGAATTACAAGTTCGTTTTACCTAATTTTTGTCAATACCTTGCAAAAACGTTTCAATCTCGAATCAATTATGAACATCGTCCAGAATAACGGTCACTCGGTACAAGTTGTGGGCTTGTAATCCAGATGTGATCATTACAACTGGCATCATCCAGAACAATGGTCATTCGGTACAAGTTGTGGGCTTGTAATCCAGACATGATCATTGCAACTGGGATACTCACAATTATTTCTCGACAACGAATTACAAGTTCGTTTTAACTTACTTTCGGATTACCTCAAGTAGGCTAAGGTCATGTCTTACGATCTGACCAGGATTGTCGTCTCCGGTCGCGTTTTATACCCTGTTTGAATAGTGAAGCATATGATTATTGTGATTGAGTTTTACCTCCAGGCGTACAGTTTATTTCGTTGGGTGGTTGTACTTGATTTGGTCGTGGGAATGATAATTTTTCCCGAGCCCTCGCGCCCTTGTTTATTTCATCTAGCTGACCATCTAAACTGTAGACTAAACAAAGTTTGAGTGCGTCGCGAGATGTGTGGGAACTTCTCATTCCCACGTATTTCACTGTTTTTATTTCGGAGTCGAACTACCACCCCGCGAATCTAGCAATTACACATTAACCCTTTAATTACACCTCTAAACTGTGGCATGGGATTTATTTATATTTCGCGTATTATTTCCGCCGTTCGTGCATGATTATCTCTTTCCGTGAAATCCGATCCCCGTTCCGAATTTGTGGGTGAATGGTGCCGCAGGTACATCTGTTTCTTGTCTCCTCGGTCCTTCCTCTGTCGTATTGTCCAGCTCGCGTGTCCATTCCGAATTCTGCTCCTCGCATCGCTCGTGCCCCATGAAAATTTGTCGTGGTGCCGGTATTTGTCACTCGTCACCCAGCTGTAGTCGGTCGAAAATCCCATCAATCGTTCGCACCACAAAACGCCGCCGGAATTTGCTCTCGTTCACTTGCTGTCCTTCCTATTTTACATAACAAAAAAAAATATTCTGCACGCCCCCCGTGGGTCATTACATTCGCCCCCTTTTAAAATTTCACTTTATATCGGATAACATTGACATTTTAAAATTTCTTATTCCCATTACCCAACGAGAACGTGCAAGAATATGACGAAATGGTTAAAAGAAAAATATATATATATATATTAAAACGTGTACTGAGTTTATCTAGAAATATGTTTATTTCCTATCTTACACTTATGTTATTTTATTATTATTATTTTTTTTTTTTTTTTTTTTTTTTTAAACGAGTAGATTGTCTTTATGGTTTAACTTATCCGGTCGTGTTCCCTGGCTTCTGGTGCTCCTTGTTCCTCGGTGCCGGCATCTTCCCCTTCTTCCAGCGTGCCGTGTTCCTTTTCTTCCTCTTTTCCACGGTGCAATGTATTTTTGTTGGGATATCACGTCCAGGTGTAGGAGGTCTAGTGTTGTCCCAGTCGGTGTCCTCGGGCCACTCTCGAACCGTGCCTTCCTCCAATGTCAGCTGGTGCGTTGTCCACACTACCGGAACTTCCACCATCACGGTTGTGACGGCCGGGCATGGTGGATGATTTTTGTTGACCTCCTCGGGGCTGGTGACGGGCTTGGTGGTGGCACTCATCGCGACGCTGGCTGGACCTTGACTGATGCCTTCGGGGTTGTTTTCGCCTTTTCTGTGATAGTACTTTAACAGATGTTTATTATACACACCTTTAATCTTTTTTGTTATTGGATCCATTAGTCGATAAGTGTTCGGATATGGTTGTTCGACGATGACGTATGGCCCATCATAGATTAGCTGAAATTTGTAAATTATCTTGTCTTCGGCCTTGGAGATGTTGTTCGCCCTTAACAGCACATAATCTCCATTTTGGTAGATGTCTGGATTTCGTCCACTTTTATTTGCGGTGTTTGATCTCTGGATGGCGTTTTGATGTAAATTCCTCCTTACGATTTCTTTTAGATTGGCATGACTCGGCTCCGATGTTATTATTCCCTTTATTATTTTGTCTTGCGGAAATGGCGGCTTTTTGCCGAAGACCACTTCATACGGTGCAAATCCAGTGCTCAGGTGGGGAAGAGTGTTGAAACAGGCTTCCACGTCTGCTAGTTGCGTTGCCCAGCTGGTGTGTTTCGCGCTGCAATACGCCCGGAAGATTCGACCTAGTTCCTGCATTACTCTTTCGCTCGGATTTCCTTGCGGGTGCCGAACGGAAGAGTGACACATTTTTATACCTGCTTCCTGCATTTGTTGTCTCCATATGTTGGCGGTGAATTGTGTTCCCCTGTCCGTGAGAATCGCCTTGGGTTTTATGATTCGGCTGTAGTCGTTCGTGATCTTGTTTGCCGCCCCCTTAGCTGTGGCCTTCCTCATCGCGTACAGTCTCACGTATTTTGAAAAGGTGTCGATGACCACCAGGATGTAGGTTACCTTTCCTCGACTCGGTGGTAGAGGTCCGAAGAAATCAGCTGTGACTAGGTCGCCTATATCGTCGACGATGACGGGGATTACCGGTGCTTCCTGCGGCTGTCGTGGATACTTGGTCTTCTGGCATATGGGACACCTCCTGGTTATCTCCTTGATCTGATTTCGCATTTTTGGGAAGTGGAAACTCGCCTTGAGGAACTGATGGAGCTTCGTAGTCCCGAAGTGTCCCATTGTCTGATGGTAGTACTCGATGATTTTCTCCACTAGACTGGCTGGAATGGCGATCCTTGCAGCATGCATTATGTTGTCTCTGTACGTTAGCGTGTTCCGGGTGATGGCATATCGGGAGATGATCTTGCTAATTTCCGGACCTACGTCCTTGGGGTCCTGCGTCTTGGTTTTCCATATCTTACCTAGAAATTCGTCCTTTCTTTGTGCTTCACCAATCTTCTTCAGGTCTTGGGCGATACTTATACCGTCGGCTTGGAACGCCGCCACGATGGGACCACTCTCCTCCTGCGGGTGCTTTGCTGAGATCGGGTACCTGGAGATGACATCTGCTACGGTGTTTTCCTTTCCCTTCACATGCTGAATTTCATAGTCGAACTGGTTCAGAAGTAGTACCCACCGGGTCAGCCTTTCGCTCATGATTTTGCATCTGTGCAAAAATGTTAATGCCTGGTGGTCTGTTCGTATAATGATTTTTCGTCCTTGAATGTACGTCCGGAATTTCAACAAGGAAAAGATGATGGCCAAGAGTTCTTTTTCTGTGGTCGTGTAGTAGAGTTCGCTGCCCCTCCACGTCCTGCTGGCGAAGCTGATTACCCCTGTGTCCCCGTTGTCCATCATCTGGGATATGGTCGCCCCCATTCCGAAGCCCGAACTATCAGCTTGAATGTAGAATGGTCTGTCCGACATCGGATGTCTCAGCATGACGGCTTCCAGAAACACTGCCTTGGTTTTCTTGAACGCTTCTTCCTCCTCCGGACCCCATCTCCATGAGACATCCTTCCTCAGAAGTTTGGTTAGATCCTTGGTGACGTTGCTGTACTGCTCTGAGAATTTTCTGTAAAAATTACACAGCCCCAAAAATGCTCTTACATGTTTAATTTTCTGGGGTGTGGGGAAGCTGCTGATTGCTTCGATTTTCTCGGGGTCTGCTCGCAGTCCTTCCGTTGAAATGATGTGTCCTAGGAATTTGATTTCATTTCTCATGAGTTGGCATTTTTCCAAGTTGACCGTCAGCCCTTCCTCTTGTAATCTTTGAAGAACTTGATCGATGTGCGTAAGATGTGTCTCGAAGTCCTTCGATGCTATTAGAATGTCGTCTATGTAGTTTATGGTGAATTCTCGCATCTCGGGGCCTAGGACGATATCTAAGGCACGGCTGAACGACCCACTGGATGTCTTGAGGCCAAACGGTAGGACTTGGTATGAGTATGATCGTCCGTTGTACTGGAAGGATGTATATTTCTTGCTTTCGTCGGTGAGGGGGATTTGCCAGAAGGATTTTGTAAGGTCGATGCTTGTCATCCATTTGGCATCATGCAGTTTCCTCAGGAGCAGGTCCGCTGGTTCGGATGTCTCGCAGTCGTTCACCATTTTTGAGTTCAGTCCGCGGGCATCCAAGCACACTCGAACTCCTCCGTCCTTTTTCTTTGTTACCGTTATCGGGCTGGAAAATTGCGATGCTTCTCGTCGGATGATATTCATTCTTACCATTTCTGCAATTTCCTTTTCGACTACCTGTCTATACTGAAACGGTATCGGGTATGATCTCTTGATAAACGGGGTCTCGTCAGTCAGTAGAATTGTGTGTTGGTAGCTAGTACTCAGTCCAGGTTTCCTCGAGAAAACTGCGTGAAGCCCTCTCAGGATGTTCAACAATTTGTCCTTTCGATTAATTGTCATAGTCGTGGCCATCACCTTGTCCCGAAGTTCTTTGTCGGTGTAGCCATCTGGGGATGTTGTCTGCAGGGTATAGACCTCCATGTCCTCCTCGAATTCCTGTTCCACGGTTTGGTGATGTTCTTGAGACTGGTTGTTTTCTGAAAATGAAATTTTGATGGTCTCCTCGGATAGCTGGAGCTGCAGATCCCTCTGTTCGAACCGGATCACTGCCTTGGTATGGTGCAACCACTCCGCCCCCAGAATTAATGGCTTTATCAGATTCCTCACGATCAGACATACGATTTCTGCTACGGATTCCCCGACTTTCACTGGAATAAAGGCTTGCATGCTAATTCTTTGACTTCGTTTACCCAAGGCGCCCCTAAGGTGTGTTGACGTCACGGGAAGTGTGGCGCATTCCATCCCCATTGATGTTAGGTCGGCCCATAGTTCTTCCGAGATGCAGTTGACTTCACTGCCAGTATCTATAAGCCCGATTATCGTTTTCCCGTAGATCTTCACCTCCACCTCTGGCATTGGGCGGTGTATTTTTGTTTGTTCGTTGTTGTCCTTGGAAATGGTGCAGCTTTGCCGAAGGTCCTGGGTATCCCTGTCTTCACTTGTGGCTTCATTCTCTCGAACGAACCTAAGGTTTTCCATCTGAAAAGGGCGTTCTCTTTTCCTTTTGGGGGCGCCTTCGACGATGATGGGCTCCAACCTTCCTTGGAGATTCTTGCCGAGTCCTTTTCCGGGGATCCATCCCATATTCCTTACTAGTCGTTCTCCTACTCCGTAGTCCCAAGTCGTGTTGAAGGGGATTTCCTTGACTATGGCTTGGATGGCGTTGCACTGCAACGGGTCTCGTGGGGGCGTAGTGGTTGGTCTTAGACCCTTTTGTCCAACCGCTGGTCGTTTCCCGGCCTTTGGTCTTCCTGTGTTGCTTTGCGACCTCCCTTAGGATATGGATGGTGTCTCCCTGCAGCCTTGTCCGTCTCTGCCTTCGGTTGACTGTTCCATATCGAATCCTGCAGGGACAGGAACTCCGCCATTCCTACCACTGATCTGTCTTGCTGCATACTCCACAGGGCCTGCATGTTTGGGGGAAAGTGCTGAATCAGCCTTCTTAGTAGTTCATCTTCGGGGATGGGTTCCGTTAGGAGATGAGCCTGGCTGATGTAGTATGTAAAGTGGTCCAACATCTTAGGATGCGTCTTTGAGTCCCATTTTCCGGTGTTTATGTCTTGTCGCACTCCGGTTTGTTGTTGCGGTGACCAGTAGATTCTCAGAAGATCTTCCTTGAAATGCTCGTACCTTTTCCACTTTGGCCGGAATATCTTCATACAATGGAGGGCGTTTCCTGTGAGACAGTCCTGTGCAAGGGATAGTAGCTGGGCGTTAGGCAGGTATAGATGTCGTCCGTACTTCTCGAGATCGTTCAGGAACTCCACGGCATTTTCTGATTCCTCCCCGTTGAAACAAGGCTTCCTAGGAGCGGTGGAGATAAGTATTGTCTTATCAAGATTCGCAGGAATTGGGCCGGGTCCCTCATCTAGCTGACATCCCTCATGGTGGTCACTGGTTGTAGATGTTCGTGTTGACGGCGTGTTTTGTCCTCTGCACTGGACCGCACCGTCGTTTTGTGTTGTTATTCCTTTCAGGATTTCCATCATTCCCGAGATTTGTGTTGCCATTTCTTTTTGTTGCCTTAACATCCTACGTCTTAGAGCCGAGTCATTGCCGTTGTTCCTTGTCCTTTTCCGTGTGTGTTCTGTGGGACTGGGATGTTGTACTTTGAAGTGAGCACCTGGTGCATCGTCACCGGCACCGTTGTTCACCTCACCGTCATCCATTTTCTTGCCAATCCTAGTTTTGTTTCCTGCTGCTGTTCTTACTTTTCCGCTGAAGCCTGGGGAAGAAGCACTGTGTATGGAAACACGACCTATTTTCCTTTTCTACTGTTCAATCTGAGGAAAAAAAACAATTATACACCTTGTTATTATTATTTAATACACATATATTTTAACCACCCGTATCCTGGTCACGGCACCAATGTAATGGTTCATACCCCGGTGCTGTACAAATTTGCAATTTGTATTATTTTTACGTTGTGTTGTGTTATGTAGTAACCCTTAATTATTTACCAAGTTCGTTACGGATGTGAATGTGTATTATCTAGTGCTATGCTTTCTTTCTTGATTGACTACGTAATTCACTTACTTACTTCCTCAGCTTGCAATTGATTAATTACCTCTAGGATATTTTAGGGATAAACAGGAATTAAGGTATAATAACATCAAATAAAAACAATAGGGTGAGAGTTTAACGAATGATCAGTTTATTATCTTTAAATTCATTTTGAAATGTGCAACGAAATTGTTCAATATCTAGTTTTACAATTATCAACATAAATAATTATTTTCCCGTTATATATTTTTAATGACGTGACCATAAATGTGGGTGGTTTCTGTATTAGATTTTATTTACAACCGAATTTTTCATGATTATTGCGGAGAATAAAAGTCGATGTCTATTTAGACTTTGCAAAATTTGGTTTTCGCGTCAAATAACATTATATTGTCTCAAAAACATTATGCCCATCGTCCCTGACCGTCTGCCGGACGCAAGTTGTGGCCAAGCATCCAAACCGACTTCAAGACGGAGTACAACATAACCTTCTTGCAACAATGTTAAATCCGTTCAACTCTCAAAACACTTCGTTCTATCAACAACCTGCAAATACGTTTCAATCTCGAATCAATTATGAACATCGTCCAGAATAACGGTCACTCGGTACAAGTTGTGGGCTTGTAATCCAGATGTGATCATTACAACTGGCATCATCCAGAACAATGGTCATTCGGTACAAGTTGTGGGCTTGTAATCCAGACATGATCATTGCAACTGGGATACTCACAATTATTTCTCGACAACGAATTACAAGTTCGTTTTACCTAATTTTTGTCAATACCTTGCAAATACGTTTCAATCTCGAATCAATTATGAACATCGTCCAGAATAACGGTCATTCGGTACAAGTTGTGGGCTTGTAATCCAGACATGATCATTACAACTGGGATACTCACAATTATTTCTCGACAACGAATTACAAGTTCGTTTTACCTAATTTTTGTCAATACCTTGCAAAAACGTTTCAATCTCGAATCAATTATGAACATCGTCCAGAATAACGGTCACTCGGTACAAGTTGTGGGCTTGTAATCCAGATGTGATCATTACAACTGGCATCATCCAGAACAATGGTCATTCGGTACAAGTTGTGGGCTTGTAATCCAGACATGATCATTACAACTGGGATATTCACAATTATTTCTCGTTTGAATCTCGAATCAATTACGAACATCGTCCAGAACAATGGTCATTCGGTACAAGTTGTGGGCTTGTAATCCAGACATGATCATTGCAACTGGGATACTCACAATTATTTCTCGACAACGAATTACAAGTTCGTTTTACCTAATTTTTGTCAATACCTTGCAAATACGTTTCAATCTCGAATCAATTACGAACATCGTCCAGAATAACGGTCATTCGGTACAAGTTGTGGGCTTGTAATCCAGACATGATCATTACAACTGGGATACTCACAATTATTTCTCGACAACGAATTACAAGTTCGTTTTACCTAATTTTTGTCAATACCTTGCAAAAACGTTTCAATCTCGAATCAATTATGAACATCGTCCAGAATAACGGTCACTCGGTACAAGTTGTGGGCTTGTAATCCAGATGTGATCATTACAACTGGCATCATCCAGAACAATGGTCATTCGGTACAAGTTGTGGGCTTGTAATCCAGACATGATCATTGCAACTGGGATACTCACAATTATTTCTCGACAACGAATTACAAGTTCGTTTTAACTTACTTTCGGATTACCTCAAGTAGGCTAAGGTCATGTCTTACGATCTGACCAGGATTGTCGTCTCCGGTCGCGTTTTATACCCTGTTTGAATAGTGAAGCATATGATTATTGTGATTGAGTTTTACCTCCAGGCGTACAGTTTATTTCGTTGGGTGGTTGTACTTGATTTGGTCGTGGGAATGATAATTTTTCCCGAGCCCTCGCGCCCTTGTTTATTTCATCTAGCTGACCATCTAAACTGTAGACTAAACAAAGTTTGAGTGCGTCGCGAGATGTGTGGGAACTTCTCATTCCCACGTATTTCACTGTTTTTATTTCGGAGTCGAACTACCACCCCGCGAATCTAGCAATTACACATTAACCCTTTAATTACACCTCTAAACTGTGGCATGGGATTTATTTATATTTCGCGTATTATTTCCGCCGTTCGTGCATGATTATCTCTTTCCGTGAAATCCGATCCCCGTTCCGAATTTGTGGGTGAATGGTGCCGCAGGTACATCTGTTTCTTGTCTCCTCGGTCCTTCCTCTGTCGTATTGTCCAGCTCGCGTGTCCATTCCGAATTCTGCTCCTCGCATCGCTCGTGCCCCATGAAAATTTGTCGTGGTGCCGGTATTTGTCACTCGTCACCCAGCTGTAGTCGGTCGAAAATCCCATCAATCGTTCGCACCACAAAACGCCGCCGGAATTTGCTCTCGTTCACTTGCTGTCCTTCCTATTTTACATAACAAAAAAAAATATTCTGCACGCCCCCCGTGGGTCATTACAGTATTATTATTTTTTAATTTATTTTTATTAAAATCAGGAGAATAAATCAATTTCTCAGCTGTTGAAATCGTAACAGAAATAACATTTTTCACCCAAGGCAGAGAAATGATTAATTCTCTTCCTAGGGAGAAATAATCATTTCTCTCTCTAGGGAAATAATTATTTCTTTTCCTGGAGAAAGCATTATTTCTCTCACTTGGAAGAGAAAATCAATTTCTCAACTGTCGAAATCGTAAAGAGAAGTAAGAGAAGTAAAATTTCTCGCTCTAGTCTAGGGAGAAAAATGATTCATTCTCTATCTAGGGAGAAATAATTATTTCTCTCACAAAGGAAATAATTATTTCTTTCCCTAGGAAAAAAAATCTCTCCCTAGAAAGAGAAAGTCGATTTCTCAGCTGTAGAAATCGTAAGAGAAGTCAAATTTCTCAACCAAGGGAGAGAAATGATTTTTTTCTACTGAGAAATAGTTATTTCTCACCCTTGGGAAATAATTGTTTCTTTCTCTAGAGGAGAAATAATTTCTCTCCCTACAGAGAAAGTCGATTTCTTAACTGTCGAAATCGTAAGAGAACTAAAATGTCTCGCCCAAGGGAGAGAAATGATTAATTTTCTTCCTAGGGAGAAATAATTATTTCCCTAGGGAGAGAAAATGTATTTCTCAGTTGTCGGAATCATTAGAGAAGTAAAATTTCTCGCCCAAGGGAGAGAAATTATTAATTCTCTTCCTATGGAGAAATAATTATTTATCTCTCTGGGGAAATAATTATTTCTTTCCCCAGGGAAAAATTATTTATCTCCCTAGGAAGGCAAAGTCGATTTCTCAGCTGTCGGAATCGTAAGAGAATTAAAATTTCTCGCCCAAAGCAGAAAAATGATTAAATATCTTCTTAGAGAGAAATAATTATTTATCTCTTTATGGAAATAATTATTTCTTTCTTTCCGTTATCGAAATCGTAAGAAGTAAAATTTCTCACCCAAGGGAGAGAAATAATTAATTTTCTTCTTAGAGAGAAATAATTATGTATTTGCCTGGGGAAATAATTATTTCTTTCCCTAGGGAAAAAAATATTTCTCTTTCCAGGGAGACAAAATCGATTCCTCAGCTGTCGAAATCGTAAGAAGTAAAATTTCTCGCCCAAGGGAGAGAAATAATTAATTCTCTTCCTAGGGAAAGAAATAATTATTAAAAATATTTCTCTCCGTAGGGAAGGAAAATAAATTTCTCAGTTGTCAAAATCGTAAGAGAAGTGATATTTCTCGCCCAAGGTAGAGAAATGATTAATTCTGGATTAATTTAGAAAAAAAAATATTTCTCTCCCTGTGAAGAGAAAATCGATTTCTCAGCTGTCAAAATCGTAAGAGAAGTAAAATTTCTCGCCCAAGAAAGAAAAATGATTAATTCTCTTCTTAGAGAAAAACAATTGTATATCTCCCTAGAGAAATAATTATTTCTTTCGCTAGGGAAAGAAATATTTCTCTCCCCAGGGAGAGAAAATCGATTTCTCAGTTATCGAAATCGTAAGAAGTAAAATTTCTCACCCGAGGGAGAGAAATAATTAATTCTCTTCTTAGAGAGAAATAATAATTATGTATTTGCCTAGGGAAATAATTATTTCTTTCCCTAGGGAAAAAAATGTTTCTCTCCCTAAGGAGAGAAAATCGATTTCTTCGTTGTCGAAATCGTAAGAGAAGTACAATTTCTCGCCCAAGGGAGAGAAATGATTAATTTTCTTTCTAGGAGAAACAATTATTTCTCTCCCTAGGGCAATAATTATTTCCTTCCCTAAGGAAATAATTATTTCTTTCCCTAAGGAAAAAATTATTTCTTTCTCTATGGAGAGGATTTCTCAGTTGTTGAAATCGTAAGAAAAGTAAAATTTCCCGCCCAAGGGGAGATAAATGATTAACTCTCTTTCTAGGGAGAAATTATTATTTCTCTCCCTAGCGAATTAATTATTTGTTAGCCTAGGGAAAAAATATTTCTCTCCGATATGGAGAAAGTCGATTTCTCAGCTGTCAAAATCGTAAGAGAATTAAAATGTTTAGCCCAAGGGAGAGAAATGATTAATTCCGTTTCTAGGGAGAAATATAAAATAAAATTATTTTTATTTCTCTCCCTACGGAAATAATTATTTCTTGCCCTGGGGAAAAAATATTTCTCTCCCTATGCAGAGAAAGTCAATTTCTTAGCAGTTAAAACCGTAAGAGAAGTAAAATTTCTCGCCCAATGAAAAGAAATGATTAATTCTCTTTTTTGGGAGAATTAATTATTTCTCTCCCTGGGAAAATAATTATTTCTTTCCCTAGAGAAAAAATTCATTCTCCCCCTGGAGAGAGAAAGTCGATTTCTTAGCTGTCGAAATCATGAGGAGTAAAATTTCTCGCCCAAGGAAGAGAAATGATAAATTTTCTTCCCAGAGAGAAATAATTATTTCTCTCCTTAGAAACAGAAAGTAGATTTTTCAGCTTTCGAAATCGCGAGAGAAGTAACATTTCTAGCCTAAGGGAGAGAAACGATTACTTCTCTCCCTAGGGAGAGAAATAATCATTTTTCTCCCTACGAGGTTCCATTATTTATTTTAACTGTCACGGCTGACGGCGTTTATTTCTAGGTTACGTTTTACCCTTAAAATATCCCGTTTGTGAAAAAAATAATATACAGGGTGAGTTTTTTTTTCGATGTTTAGTATGGAGAACTTTTAAACTATAAGAGATCAAGAAACGGTTAAATGGGCGCAGAAGTGCAGTTTTACGAGCCGAATAATTTTTTTTTTAAGTAAGTGGTAACTAGAGAGAGAGAGAGAGAGAGAATAATATCTTTATTCCGACACAGAAAACTTCATATTTGCGTATGTGCAATCTTAATTGTAGTGGCAGCGAACGTGTTAATATAATTAAAATAATCAAAATTTTGACTTTCTGTTTGTCTTTCTTAATTAATTAATTAATTAATTTATTGAAACTTTCGGTTATGTTCGACTGATTGGATTGTGGGATAGGGACCACCCACCACCCTTATTATCTAATGAAACATAACCTACAAATGAATGTTTTATTTAATATAATTTCTATGTCATTCCATCGGTTTTGTTGGAAATTTAACAATTATAAATAAACAGGGGTTTGTAGGTTATGTTTAAGAGGATATGAAGGGTGGTGGGTGGGCTCTATTCTACCCTCCAAATTGCAGAACATACGCGAGGGTTTCACTAGCGGAAAACCATGAATTTATCAAGAAAATGTTGACTTTCTGTTTTTTTTTCTTAATTAGTTAATTTATTTATTTATTACAAACTTTGGGTTATATTGTACTGGTTAAATTGTGGGATAGAGCCCATCCACCACCCTTATTATTAATTAAACATAACCTACAAACCTTAGTTTTATTTAATATAATTTCTATACCATTTCACCGGTTGTGTTGGAAATTTAACAATTATAAATAAACAGGGGTTTGTAGGTTATGGTTAAGTGGATACTAAGGTTGGTGGGTGGGCCCTATCCTACTCTCCAAATAGCAGAACATACGCTAGGATTTCACTGGTGGAAACCATGAATTCATCCTCAAAATGTTGACTTTCTGTTTTCTTTTTTCTTAATTCATTAATTAATTTATAGAAACTTTGAGTTATGTTTTACTGGTTGGATTGTGGGACAGGGCCCTTCCACCACCCATATTAAACATAACCTACAAACCCATATTTTATTTAATATAATTTTTTATTTCATTCATTCATTCATTTCATCGGTTGTGTTAACAATTATAAATAAAACAGGGGTTCGTAGGTTATGTTTAAGAGGATACTAAGGGTGGTGGGTGGGCCCTATCCTACCCTCCAACTAGCAGAACATACGCGAGGTTTTCACTGGTAGAAAATCATGAATTCATCATCAAAATGTTGACTTTTGTTCTAGTTACCATTGACTTTTTATAAAATTTTATTTATCATTATATTCGGCTCGTAAAACAATTCTTTCCCCATTCTCTATCTCTGCTAGTTTCCGAGATACCCACGCTAAACATCGAAAATACGTCACCCTGTATATATCTTGGGAGAGTATGCTATTCTTCCCTCGGTGCGTGTATTGTAAATAATTAAATACATTTCTTGTTTGTGATTTAGCTCCTGCTGCACCAACAATCATTCCCGAGGAGTGCAGCGCCGAAAACAATTCGGTGACAGTGGCGTGGCAGCCGCCCCCGCAGAGTCACGTGGAGGGCTACGTCTTGGAATTGGACGATGGAAACGGCGGTGATTTTAGGGTGAGTTTATTTTACTTATTCCAATGTTTACAAATAATTGTGGTAATTAAATCACTTCGTTTCAATGTAAGAATCAGTTATATCTATTACTCTTTTTTATGTACTTTTTTATGCGCTCGTTTATTGGAATTACTTTTTTTATAGTTTGGCCATAACGCGTTTAACGAGTCGCGATTAAATTAACGAACGGCTCGGACTAATTACCGAAATTGGGTAATGATTCTCGTAATAACCATTTGTGAATTTGTGTTTCGTTTTAACAAAAATCACCTCGACAAATTCAAGTGGGAAAAATTTACGTGTTTTCTATTATTCGTTTTTTCTAGTTTGGATTAATAATCGTCTTACTGTTTTATCATAAACAGTAAATCAATGAGATTTTTTATTTTATTTTATCCTATAATGTTATCATGACAATAACTCCTTAGGCAACGAGTTACGTTTAACAACACTAGTGTTGTTATATGTATCTTAACGCAACTCGTTGCTATGGAGATATTGGCATACAAACATTATCGTTTTTTTTTGACGTTTGTCATTAAGCATTTTTTTTTTAATTAAAAAAAATTTGAAATATTGGCATGGCCAACTCAGAAACAAAATTTTGTGCTATGTACTATAGTAAAATTGGGTTCTCTAATAAAACTTTGTAGGCACGAGAAAATTATTTTCACACTCGATTCCTCCCGATCCATCAATAACATTTCCATCCCCCGTCGATCCGTCATCGCGCCCAACCAATTTTCCCTTTTAAAAATCCTCCAGGTCCATCCTCAGAGAGTGATCCCGTGAGTCACAGACCGCATGTGCTCTTACCATTAATCACGCCCCCGCATCGTGTTCCACCCCCGATTTAAATCCCACACACACACACAGTCACACACAAACAGCCACCTTTGACACTGCGGATAACCCCGAACAACGCAGTGGCGTCCGTGCGTGCATAAATCATATTAATATAAATATAACGCGGTGATTAATTATTATAAGCTCGACGCGCCCGCGGATTTATTGATACTCCAGTAATTTTAATTAATGATTATTTTATTTATTGCAAAACGCGCGCAATTATTCACGCGTCGATTTGTGATTTATTAACTGCCACGGCCACATCAAGCAGTGTCGGGGAGAAATTGATTGATATTGTAAAATGATAATGCGTTATTTTTTTTTAAATATCTCATCGTAGTTATTTACGTTGTATAGTAATGTTTGGAAGAGCTCTTTATTTGTTCAAGATGTAATAATTAATTTGCAATAAATTTCATGGTATTTAAAATAGTATTTGTATTCAATTTTTATTAATCATCAAAAATCAAAAATTTCAACGGACGGTTGGTTATTCATCCAAAAATTGTACATAAATAGTAACCGCCTTGAGCTGGCAGTGTGGGCTACGATACCGAGGCAAAAAAAAATTCAAAATTTTGTTCAAGATGTGATAATTAATTTACAACAAATTTGCATTCTGAACAATATTTATTTTATTGTGTTGTATCTAATTTTTATAAATTGTCAAAAATAAAAAAATTCAAAATTAAATTCCTCGCTTATGCAACCTGATAGAAAAAATTCAAAACAATAATTGTTTTTAAACATCATACATAATCTATTTCATTAAACAGAAATGAATTTACATCAACCGCGTTAAAGATATCTTGGCACTACGTTACCATATAATTTCTTATGGTATATTTAATGTGGATTCGTGGATGATGGTATTTTTTTAATAATGTGTAAAAAATAGTAAATATAAGTTTTTCAAAACTTTCAACACTGGGAATAATTCTTCGCTTATTATTCTTACGAAAAATATTTTTGTTTTTGTTTCTAAAGCAATTTCGTATTTAGTTTTGAATTTTTGAAAAATTGCATTTTATTTTAAATCGCGTCTGAATTAAAAAAAAATATATAAAAAATAGTAAATGCAAATTTTTCAAATCTTTCAACACTGGGAATAATTCTTCGATTATTATTCTTACGAAAAATATTTTGTTTTTGTTTCTAAAGCAATTTCGTAATTAGTTTTGAATTTTTGAAAAATTGCATTTTATTTTAAATCGCGTCTGAATTTAAAAAAATTATAAAAAATAGTAAATGCAAATTTTTCAAAACTTTCAACACTGGGAATAATTCTTCGATTATTATTCTTACGAAAAATATTTTGTTTTTGTTTCTAAAGCAATTTTGTAATTAGTTTTGAATTTTTGAAAAATTGCATTTTATTTTAAAATCATGTCTGAATTTAAAAAAATTATAAAAAATAGTAAATGCAAATTTTTCTAAACTTTCAACACTAGGAATAATTCTTCGTTTATTAATCTTGCGAAAAATATTTTGTTCTTGTTTCTAAAGCAATTCTGTAATTAGTTTTGAATTTTTGAAAAATTGCATTTTATTTTAAAATCACGTTTGAATTTAACAAAAAATATAAAAAATAGTAAATGCAAATTTTTCAAAACTTTCAACACTGGGAATAATTCTTCGATTATTATTCTTACGAAAAATATTTTGTTTTTGTTTCTAAAGCAATTTTGTAATTAGTTTTGAATTTTTGAAAAATTGCATTTTATTTTAAAATCATGTCTGAATTTAAAAAAATTATAAAAAATAGTAAATGCAAATTTTTCTAAACTTTCAACACTAGGAATAATTCTTCGTTTATTAATCTTGCGAAAAATATTTTGTTCTTGTTTCTAAAGCAATTCTGTAATTAGTTTTGAATTTTTGAAAAATTGCATTTTATTTTAAAATCGCGTCTGAATTTAAAAAAAAAAATTATAAAAAATAGTAAATGCAAATTTTTCAAAACGTTCAACATTGGAAATAATTCTTCGTTTATTAATCTTACGAAAAATATTTTGTTTTTGTTTCTAAAGCAATTTCGTAATTAGTTTTGAATTTTTGAAAAATTGCATTTTATTTTAAAATCACGTTTGAATTTAACAAAAAATATAAAAAATAGTAAATGCAAATTTTTAAAAACTTTCAACACTGGGAATAATTCTTCGGTTATTATTCTTGCAGAAAATATTTTGTTTTTGTTTCTAAAGCAATTCTGTAATTAGTTTTGAATTTTTGAAAAATTGCATTTTATTTTAAAATCGCGTCTGAATTTAAAAAAAAATTATAAAAAATAGTAAATGCAAATTTTTCAAAACTTTCAACACTGGGAATAATTCTTCGATTATTATTCTTACGAAAAATATTTTGTTTTTGTTTCTAAAGCAATTTCGTAATTAGTTTTGAATTTTTGAAAAATTGCATTTTATTTTAAAATCACGTTTGAATTTAACAAAAAATATAAAAAATAGTAAATGCAAATTTTTCAAAACTTTCAACACTGGGAATAATTCTTCGGTTATTATTCTTGCAGAAAATATTTTGTTTTTGTTTCTAAAGCAATTCTGTAATTAGTTTTGAATTTTTGAAAAATTGCATTTTATTTTAAAATCGCGTCTGAATTTAAAAAAAAATTATAAAAAATAGTAAATGCAAATTTTTCAAAACTTTCAACACTGGGAATAATTCTTCGATTATTATTCTTACGAAAAATATTTTGTTTTTGTTTCTAAAGCAATTTTGTAATTAGTTTTGAATTTTTGAAAAATTGCATTTTTAAATCGCGTCTGAATTTAATAAAATTGTAAAAAATAGTAAATGCAAATTTTTCAAAACTTTCAACATAAGGAATGATTCTTCGATTATTATTCTTACAGAACATTTTTTGTTTTTATAAAAATTGTATATGTATTTGGTGAATTCTGCGTGAATTGCAGAATTCAGTCGATAATCTCAACCGGCAGCAGTGGGTTCGTGCACCCCCTGGGGCGATGATAAAACGGGCCACTTTTCGATAAATTACCCCCGGAGCATCACACCCCCTAACACTACACAGACTACACACTATAATCGGGGACTTAATTTATGCATTGGATGTCTCAGACCAAATCGAATCCCAAAACTTCCCCCAATTCACACACACATACACCACGCTGTTTTCCTTCCGTGCAATTTGATTTGAAAAATCACAGTCATCCCGGCCTAGAATTTTTCAATGCAGAAAAAAAATTAGATAATTATATATATATTTACGGGATTCACCCTGTAGATTAAAGTATTAATTAGAATATAAAATATAAAACAAGATAACTTCAATGTGAATTAAAAAATATTTTCCCATTTAGAATTATCCAATGCGGAAAAAGAAAGAGAAAACTGTCGCCAAAATTACTTTAACATGAATTTAAAATGTATTACCCACCTTGAATTATTCAATACAGAAAAAAAAATGTGAGAAAACTGACGTCAAAATTACTTCAATATGAATTAAAAATAATTTACCAATCTAGAATTATAGAAATATAGAAAAAAAATAGTGATGTGCCATCATGTTACTTTCTCCGACTTGATGGTATCATTTATATTTACACCTTCATAGTTTATTTTCAATTGAAATCATATTTTAAATGTACACTGAACGTTTTGTTGACTCGGATGAAACTGACGTTTAAAACGTCAAAATTGTGAAAGATGGAAAAATTATACTTCAAATTCAAAAACTCAGTTTACTCAAAAACTAAAGGGATTTCGAAAAAAACTTATTCTTTATAAGTTGTTCATTTTAGCATTCTCTACAATTTTTATTAACATAAATTTGCTGTAACTATTATCGTTTTATAATTATAAACCAAAAAATAAAAAATAAAATACATTTTTTTCTCGAATAAAAATGATTTTATGAAAAATGTTTTCAAGCAAAAGATGTTCATTTCTTTGTTGTCTTCAATGTTTGTATAATGTTTTCTTGTGATATTTTTCATATTTAAGAAAATATTGGCAAAAAACAAAAAACAGTTTAGGTAAACGCCCACTTCCGGTGTACGAAATTTTACCAAAAGCTTTTCAGTTCTTCGGATTATTAAATAAGACTTATGTTCAAAGTTTAATATCAATTGCTCTATTGGTTTTTGAGATACAGCGCGCACAGACAGACAGAAACATACACAGCCATACACACACACACAAACACACATACAGACACACACACACACACACACACACACACACACACACACACACACACACACACACACAGACACAATTTTTTTTTCCAGAAATTGTTAAAATGGCATCTAGGGACCCCAAAACGGATATTTCCGCAAAAAAAATTGAAAAAAAAATCACGATCACAATACTTTCTCGTACTTCGTAACGGAGGAAGTAAAAATTTACAGAAATTGTTGAAATGGCATCTAGGGACCCCAAAACGGATATTTCCGCAAAAAAAATTGAAAAAAAAATCACGATCACAATACTTTCTCGTACTTCGTAACGGAGGAAGTAAAAATTTACAGAAATTGTTGAAATGGCAACTAGCGACCCCAAAACGGATATTTCCGTAAAAAAAAAATTGAAAATAAAATCACGATCACAATACTTTCTCGTACTTTGTAACGGAGAAAGTAAAAATGAGAAAACAGACTTGAAAATTACTTTACAAGGAATTAAATTTAAAGATTTCCCTACGAAGAATACCAATTTGAGTAATTTTAATAAGCGACAGTTATAACACTAAATTAGCGTTTCTTCGCCAAGAGATTTTGGCCAATAGATGTCGCCTTAATGATGTTTCTATCCTAACGGTTACTTGGTTGGTTTATAACTCCCTCACCTACGATCGTATTGTTCTGAAAAGACTAACGTACAGTTTGTCTAGCGAGCCGTGACTTTAAATTTGAAGAGAGGGAGTGCCAGAAACTAATCATTATTCAGCGAGAATATGATGTAAATATAGACACAGAATCGTCACGAAGTTCAATTCGGTGGTGCGGCCTCGCGCGGAGATTTGCCACCTCGTTATCTTCGAATACTTTCCCACTCTATGCAAACTTTACCCCCACCTGCCACGGCTTGCTGGACGAGCTGTAGGTCAAAACATTTACTCTGTTGCACTAATGGAGTTAAAATGCCACGGCTCGCTAAATAAGCTGTAGATCAAAATATTTACTTTGTTGCACGAATGGTGTTGGAGTGCCACGGCTCGATAGACAAGCTGTAGGTGTCTCACCTTAATAGAGTGGAGTTATCCACTATTAATGATAAAGATGAGCTGATGAGATTTATATGAATCGAAACCGATCCGTTGTTGTCGTTGCCGTAAAAAGTAATAATTAATGTTTAAAATTTTCGCCTTTATTCAGACGTAAATTTCAACTATACCCTTTTTAATACTGAATGAACAATTGAAAACTATATTCCGGGCTGTAATTTGTGAACACATTAACGTCCGAAATGTCGCGTGTATTATTCATGCAGTCATTCGAATCCGCGCTGAATAATTAAAAAGCTCTCGTCAAATGACTAATGGATGTTATAATTATTATATCCGAAAGGGATTATTTTCCATTAGCCCTCTCCCCCTTTTTTTATGATTAGTCTGCAAAAAAAATTAAGGATCACGTCGCTGTGGATTTTTTTTTAAACCCGTGTATCAATTATGCTTTGATAATCCGGAAAAAATGAACGTATTACATCGCATTATTAATTATCCTTTTGCAAACTGAGTATTCTGAAGTCCTCGTAACTTTTTTTATGTTTTGTGTTGATAACAGTGTCGATCCTAAATTAAGGGTCGACTTGATTAAAAAAAAAAAAAACATGCATTACATCGAAATATTTATTGTTCTTTTGAAAACTCCATTTTAACGTTTTCACTGCCGCTATAATTTTTATGTGATTCATTAATAATAGGCGGTACGGGACATATAAACCCCGTACATTGTGTTACTGCAAACCAAATGGAGTTAATCGGTACTACAAATTAATGGTTGCGACCGTTATAACGTGGTAATTGTTTTGTAATATATAAAAATGGTGTTTCCGTAATAATAAATAAATAAAGGCTGAAAGACCGCGGGTCGATAGCCAATGAACAGGAAAAATAAAATTGTTACACTGTCTATCATTCTTTTACTCACTTGTAGTTTTATTTCTGTAAATAAAGATGTTGTATATATAAATAAATAAGTAATAACTAAACTAGAATGAAAAATAATTCACTTTGTTCTAGCTACAACTGATAATAAAAAAAAAATAAAAAAATAGTGAATTTAATTAAATATTCTTTTGCGAACGAGTGAATAATGTATTTTTTTGTTCTTCGGTTACATTCTCTAGTGGAATACCTATTTTAACTTCGGAGTTGAAGTTGGCGGTGTTAAATGACCCGACGAGGATTCCATTAACTCGGGCGGTTTTAGTGTGACTTTACGGACGGGGTTTTTACCCTCCAAGGATTGAAATTTTAAATGGAGACCGCATTTTAAGACCGCCGATGTTGGTAATCGTTATTTGTCCTTAAACTCGAATTTAATTAAAATCTTTGGATAGGAATCTCTAACGACTTCTTAGTAGACGAAAGGAAGAGAAAACATGACGTAGTACGAATTACTAGAAGGGCGAGCTCAGGTGTACGTAATTTTTTATTGGAAATCTATTTTCAAAAATTCAATACTTATTACAAAATTTTTCACATTCTGTAAACATTCTAGACGTATCAAAGTTGGAATAGTATATTCTGTAACAAGGTTAGAATGGAAATTCGATGCGAGTGGAATATTTCGAGCGCGAGCCGTGAGGCGAGCGCGAGGAACCACGAGCATCTGAATTTCCATTCTTACCGAGTATCAGACTATACTTTCTCCTCGACCAGATCAAATAGACTAATAAAATAATGAACACAAAGAACTTACGTTTTATCACGTTTGTGGTTATGTTTATAGTATTTTGACAATTGTGATATCCAAGGCTAATTGTTTTATTCGAAACGATGTGAGAATATTCATTCTATCCCTTGTTATGGAATGAATTACATGCAAAACGCATAAGCGCATAGTGTTTTGTTCCATAACAAGAGTGAGAATGTGTACGTTCTATAATCAAAATGGATTTCAGAATGCTTAAATTCTATGGTGGTCGTGGAGAAACGAAATACCAACACTTGAAACTTAAAACTACAAAAAATCAAAATTGCATGTTGTGATTTAAAAAAATTGTAAAAAATAAATCTCTGCTGGAATTACGTTTCAAATTACACAATCAATCTAAAATGAGTCTATTTTTCACATTCTGTGAAAATACTAGACGTATCAAAGTTGGAAACGAAATACCAACACTTGAAACTTAAAACTACAAAAAATGAAAATTGCATGTTGAGATTTAAAAAAATTGTAAAAAATTAATCTCTGCTGGAATTACGTTAAAAATTTCACAATCGATCCAGAATGAGTCTATTTTTCACATTCTGTAAAAATACTAGACGTATCAAAGTTGGAAACGAAATACCAACACTTGAAACTTAAAACTACAAAAAATAAAAATTTTAAGCTGTGATTTAAAAAAAATGTAATTTCTACAGGTATTTTGTTCAATATTTATATATCAATAAATCAGTCCACTGTGAACCTAGTTTTGATATATTATAAAAAAATCAGATCTTTCGAACTTAAAAACAAAATGTCAACAATTGAAACTTAAAAGTCGAAAACTTAAAAAATTGAAAAAAGCGTTAGAAACAAAAACAAAATATTTTTCCTTAGATTATTGATCGAGGAATAATTATTGCAAGTGTTAAAAGTTTTGAAAAATTTGCATTTATTATTTTTTATAATTTTTTTAATTCGGACGTGATTTTAAAATAAAATACGATTTTTCAAAAATTCAAAACTAATTACAAAATTGCTTTAGAAACAAAAACAAAATATTTTTCATAAGAATAATAATCGGAGAATTATTCCCAGTTTTGAAAGTTTTGAAAAATTTGCAATTGCTATTTTTTATAATTTTTTTTTAATTCAGACGTAATTTTAAAATAAAATGCGATTTTTCAAAAATTCAAAACGCATTACATAATTGCTTTAGAAACAAAAACAAAATATTTTTCGCAAGATTAATAATCGAAGAATCATTCCTAGTGTTGAAAGTTTTGAAAAATTTGCAATTGCTATTTTTTATAATTTTTTTAATTCAGACGTGATTTTAAAATAAAATGCAATTTTTCAAAAATTCAAAACTCATTACAAAATTGCTTTAGAAACAAGAACAAAATATTTTTCGCACGCTGCCTTTTTATCTCAAAATAATATTAATTAAGGAAAAATATTTGTTTTTTTTTAATTCCGCATGAAATTACATAAAAATATACGGGGCTCCAATTAAAAATAAGAAAATTAAAGTGCTTTAGAGTTTGAAAAATTTAACACTAAATTTTGAATACCCTGTATAATTTATATCAATTAAATTTGGTTAACGGAACCGTCAGACCTAATTTAATAACTCCAATTAAAAATAGGAAAAATAAAGTACTTTAAAGTTTGACATCAAATTTTGGACACCCTGTATAATTCACATCAATCAAACTTGGTCAACGGGACTGTCGGACCTTTTTTAATAAGTATAATATATAAGTATAATTTTACTAACGAGGCACTATTTTTATTTTTAACTTATTTTTTAAACCAACGCTGCAAAACCGATTTGTTCTGATTTTTATTTTTTTTTATGCGAACATCACTGAACCGATTTAAATACAATTTTAGGGGCATATGGGTAACGATAAAAAGCACCCAATTATACAATAAAATATACAGCATGTAATCTAAAAAAATATACCATCATGGCGTCACACTTTTTTGGGACACCCTGTATAATCAAAAACCATTTTTTTTTTAATCCGCCCTAGAGTATAGGTAAAGTCTGCAACATTTAAAAATCCTAGCACAATTAGAAACGGAGGATTCGGGAGGTGAAATAGGGAACGCTGTGTACACCCGGCGCATGCACCATAATTAATTAATCACGATGTCACTTTTTTGGAATTGACTATGAATACATTTATTTTGTTGTTATTCATTTTGTTTAAACATCGGTATTTCTTTGTTCCAGGAAGTGTATTGCGGCGTGGAGACTATTTGCACGGTGGATGGTCTGCATTTCCACTGCATGTACAACGCCAGGGTGAAAGCGTTTAATAGCTCAGGGGAAGGAGATTACAGCGAGTTAATCGGTCTGCAAACCGCCGATGGTGAGTTAATTCATTATCTTTAAACGGCTTAAATATACCGACTAACTAAAACCCTCACCAAATCAACGTTTCATAATGTTGAATATTACCAAATAATAGTTGGCATTATGCAGTGTTCTTCTATTCCGACCTTTGTTTATAACATGTGAACTACAAGATTTTGATTCAGAGTTGGCTGTGAGATAAATTACGAATGTCACATATTAAAAATTAGGACTTTTAGCTTGCAATCTATTGGACCTAATATCTACGAAAAAAGGGTTAGTTGGAGAAAATAAAAAAATCATAACCCACCATGTTCATGAATAAGACAAATTGTCTCGAGTTGTCAGTTTGATTTTAGTTCAACAATTCACGTCATATAAGACTAGATTAGTTCAGTTGAATTAAAAAAATAATAACCTCGGACATTTCTCTCTCTAATGCAGGGCCAACTCTGAAACCAAATTCAGTGGCTCACACCTTATAAACAATAATCACAATCTGAAATATCCTTCCAATCTTTCATCTGAAAATAATCATTCCGTATTTATTTATTTATTCCCCAACAGAAAAACAAGTTAACCATTTACAGGGAATTATTACAAAATAAGAAACATGAGACACAAAAGTAATCTTACAAATAAATTGAAAAATATAGCAAATTTGAAATTTCTTACAGGATTTTTTTCCCTGCGACTTTGCTTTTTATTAAATGTCTAATACCGAGCGACCGAGCAATATGAAAGGGGTGGTTTGCGGAATGGCGGATTGATTAATTAGTCTGTTCTTGTTGTAAGACGGTATTATTACATAATATCATCGGAATTAGTTGGTGAATTGCCGTTCTCATAAACGTCTCTGTCGTCTCCCCGTCCTAAGAAACAACTCCCCCATGTTCGACGCACCCTTCCTTCTCTTAAAACGAAACAATTGGGGATGACTTATTGAGTACAGTGTTAAGGGTAAAGATTTAAGCAAAAATTTAAAACATTAATTTTCAAAAATTCATAACTCATGGAAAAAATGTCAAAAATTTTCAAAAATTTTAATCAAAATTAAAGGTGAATTCTTCTTGTGAATAGATTAAATATTTTCAGCAATTTTATCATGTGGGAAATATTTTTTTTTTTTCGATTTCACTTTATTAAAGTTTTCGACAAATTAAAACGTCAATTTTCAAAAATTCATAACTCATGGAAAAATTGACACATTTTCAAAAATTTTCATTAATGTTGAAGGTGAATTCTTCTTGTGAATAGATTAAATATTTTCAGCAATTTTATCATGTGGGAAATATTTTTTTTTTCGATTTCACTTTATTAAAGTTTTCGACAAATTAAAACGTCAATTTTCAAAAATTCATAACTCATGGAAAAATTGACACATTTTCAAAAATTTTCATTAATGTTGAAGGTGAATTCTTCTTGTGAATAGATTAAATATTTTCAGCAATTTTATCATGTGGGAAATATTTTTTTTTTCGATTTCACTTTATTAAAGTTTTCGACAAATTAAAACGTCAATTTTCAAAAATTCATAACTCATGGAAAAATTGACACATTTTCAAAAATTTTCATTAATGTTAAAGGTGAATTCTTCTTGTGAATAGATTAAATATTTTCAGCAATTTTATCATGTGGGAAATATTTTTTTTTCGATTTTTCTTTATTAAAGTTTTCGACAAATTAAAACGTTAATTTTCAAAAATTCATAACTCATTGAAAAATTGACACATTTTCAAAAATTTAATTAACATTAAAGGTAAATGTCTTGTGAATATATTAAACACTTTGAGCAATTTAATCATATAAGTATCCATTAAAAAGAAATATTGAAGTGTTAAATTAAAAACAACTTTTTGAAATAAATAGTAAAATTTACCGAGCAATTTCTTGAAAAAGGTTTTGGTTATTTAATAGATGTAAAAGTAGATGTTAGCAATTACAAAACAATTGCGCAACGATTTAATTTTTTTACAATTTTTTTAACTTACAGTTAAAATTTTATGATTTGCAGGGATAATTTTAAAAATTCATAACTTTTGACTTGGACGTAATTTTCGAAATTGGTAAAGTGTTTTGGTTAGTCAATAGATGTAAAAGTAAATGTTAGCAATTACAAAACAATTGCGCAACGATTTCAGTTTTTTACAATTTTTTTAATTTACAGTTAAAATTTTATGATTTGCAGGGATAATTTAAAAAATTCTTAACTTTTGACTTGGTCGTAATTTTCGAAATTGGTAAAGTGTTTTGGTTAGTCAATAGATGTAAAAGTAGATGTTAGCAATTACAAAACAATTGCGCAACGATTTCATTTTTTTACAATTTTTTTAATTTACAGTTAAAATTTTATGATTTGCAGGGATAATTTTAAAAATTCATAACTTTTGACTTGGACGTAATTTTCGAAATTGGTAAAGTGTTTTGGTTGGTCAATAGATGTAAAAGTAGATGTTAACAATTACAAAACAATTGCGCAACGATTTCATTTTTTCGCAATTTTTTTAACTTACGTTTAAAATTTTATGATTTGCAGGGATAATTTTAAAATTTCATAACTTTTGACTTGGACGTAATTTTCGAAATTGGTAAAGTGTTTTGGTTGGTCAATAGATGTAAAAGTAGATGTTAACAATTACAAAACAATTGCGCAACGATTTCAGTTTTTTACAATTTTTTTAATTTACGGTTCAAATTTTATGATTTGCAGGGATAATTTTAAAAATTCATAACTTTTGACTTGGACGTAATTTTCGAAATTGGTAAAGTGTTTTGGTTAGTCAATAGATGTAAAAGTAGATGTTAGCAATTACAAAACAATTGCGCAACGATTTCATTTTTCCACAATTTTTTTAATTTACAGTTAAAATTTTATGATTTGCAGGGATAATTTTAAAAATTCATAACTTTTGACTTGGACGTAATTTTCGAAATTGGTAAAGTGTTTTGGTTGGTCAATAGATGTAAAAGTAGATGTTAACAATTACAAAACAATTGCGCAACGATTTCATTTTTTCGCAATTTTTTTAACTTACGTTTAAAATTTTATGATTTGCAGGGATAATTTTAAAATTTCATAACTTTTGACTTGGACGTAATTTTCGAAATTGGTAAAGTGTTTTGGTTGGTCAATAGATGTAAAAGTAGATGTTAACAATTACAAAACAATTGCGCAACGATTTCAGTTTTTTACAATTTTTTTAATTTACGGTTCAAATTTTATGATTTGCAGGGATAATTTTAAAAATTCATAACTTTTGACTTGGACGTAATTTTCGAAATTGGTAAAGTGTTTTGGTTAGTCAATAGATGTAAAAGTAGATGTTAGCAATTACAAAACAATTGCGCAACGATTTCATTTTTCCACAATTTTTTTAATTTACAGTTAAAATTTTATGATTTGCAGGGATAATTTTAAAAATTCATAAATTGGTAAAGTGTTTTGGTTAGTCAATAGATACACAACGAAACTGATAATTTATTTTTGACACTTCAAGTTGGAGCATTCGAATGTGCCATCGTATAATTGAGCGTCTCTCGGGTAAATTGCTTTCTGGGCGACAAACGCCGCGAAAGCATTTTATTCCAATATATGTATATATTAGGCGCATAAATCAACCCCCTAGCAATTATTAAACTCCGCAGCACGTGCACACATGGAGACAATCCGAAGGGGAAACCGAAAATTTAGTCATATCCCCGCCCCACACGAGTGATATTGGCGTGTGCGGAATGTCATCATATCGGTCCAATACATATATTGCATATTCGAAAAGGAGGAAATCGCATTCACCTGAAATACTTTTCTTAAAGATGCAAAGACAATAAAGCTGATGACTTTTGATAAAATCTCGTATAGTCAATGCATCAACAAAGACTGCTATTAAAGATATAAAACAATAGCGTTGATGGTTTCTAATCAAACCTTGTATAACCAATGTAAGGTGTGAGCCACTGAATTTTGTTGCACGAGAGCAGTCATGTCTGATTTTTTTTTAATTCAACTAAACTAATCTAGTCTTCTATGACATAAATTGTCAAACTGACAGGTCGAGACAATTTGTGTTATTCATGAATATGGTGGGTTACAATCGAAGTAAGCCTTTCTTTTGTAGAGATTAGTTCCAATAGCCCGTAGGTTAAATGTTCCAATTTTTAATATCCAACGACATTCCTAATTTATCTGACAGCCAACATCAAAATCTTCTGGCTCATACGATATATTTTTAATGCGTCTTCCAAAACTTCCCCCGCCCTAAACTACTGGTACTCGATCCATCAAAGTCTCAACTCAACATCGATTATAGTTTACCCGTAAAACTTTAATATCCCTGTCGGTATCAATGTCCAGACCCTGATTACGTCCTCGATTCGTCTATTTGTTTCCAGTTGCTTGGTTCTCGTTCGATCCGGTGCTGTCTGGTCCGGGCCTTCAATACTCCGAAGACAGCATCAGCGCGACGGGGGAGGGCTGGGAGCACAGGGTCGCCCTGGGCAGCGTGGGGTTCAGCAGGGGCGTCCATTACTGGGAGTTCACCATAGACAAGTTCGACGCCGACACCGATCCCGCCTTCGGCATCGCCAGGATCGACGTCGCTAGGGATAAGATGTTGGGTGAGTGCTATAAAACCTGTGTTGTTCACCAATTCTAATGGATACGTACAGTATTCAACATTTATTGTGCAACTGTACGAACGAAGAATCCACAGAAATAATTAAAGAAAACACTTAACTTTTTTATACCACTTTTATTTATTTTTGCAGTCTTCCATTAATGTGCATGTTCACACGATACCGTATACGGTCGAGGGCAGTATCGTGTGAACACGCATATTATTAGAAGACGGCAAAATAACCGATTCGGTGCCGTTAGTCTTTAAAGATTTAAAACCAATACCACAAAAAAGTTTGTTTTAATTAAAAATTTTACCTATAACGTTTAACATTTGTATTTCCTATTACCAGGCAAAGACGACAAAGGCTGGGCGATGTACATAGACAGGCAGCGTTCGTGGTTCCAGCACGCCGGGGCGCACGAGCAGCGCGTCGACGGGGGCATCGCCCCGGGCAGCACGATCGGCGTGCTGCTGGACCTGGACCAGCACACGCTCGCGTTCTTCGTCAACGAGGAGCCCCAGGGAGCCACCGCCTTCAGGGACCTCTACGGCGTCTTCTATCCCGCCATCAGCATCAACAGGGGCGTCAGCGTCAGCCTGCACACGGCCCTCGACCCGCCGTCGGACGTCGACGAGACATAGAAAGCGGCGCGCCTGCCCCGGCTTGTTGAGTCCATTTTGTAAATATTCGCTTGTGACCCGCACAAAAAAAAAGAAGAGAAGATCATCCGTCGTTTCGCTTGATGAAGAAAACGAATCTACGTCTATACATATCCTCGACTATGTCCCGCCCTAAATAAGAGAAGATAATAACGTGTGATTTAAGGTATAAAACATTAAGGAATTGTAAGTAATCATCATGCACTAAAGGTTTATATTCTACAAAACTCTCAACTATTATTATTCTTGCAAAAAAATATTCAGTTTTTGTTTCTAAAGCAATTTTGTAATTATTCACGAATTTAAAAAAAATTATAAAAAAATAGTAAATGCAAATTGTTCAAAACTTTCAACACTGGAAATAATTCTTCGATTATTATTCCTGCAAAAAATATTTTGTTTTCGTTTCTAAAGCAATTTTGTAATTATTTTCGATTTTTTTTAAATGCGTTTTTCTGAATTTAAAAAAATTATAAAAAATAGTAAATGCAAATTTTTCAAAACTTTCAACACTAGGAATAATTCTTCGATTATTATTCTTGCAAAAAATATTTTGTTTTTGTTTCTAAATCAATTTTGTAATTATTTTCGAATTTTTTTAAATGCGTTTCTCTGAATTTAAGAAAATTATAAAAAATAGTAAATGCAAATTTTTCAAAACTTTCAACACAGGGAATAATTCTTCGATTATTATTCTTGCAAAAAATATTTTGTTTTTGTTTCTAAATCAATTTTGTAATTATTTTCGATTTTTTTTTAAAGACGTCTGCATTTAAAAAAATTATAAAAAGTAGTAAATGCAAATTTTTCAAAACTTTCATCACTAGGAATAATTCTCCGATTATTATTCTTGCAAAAAATATTTTGTTTTTGTTTCTAAATCAATTTTGTAATTATTTTCAATTTTTTTTTTAAAGACATCTGCATTTAAAAAAATTATAAAAAATAGTAAATGCAAATTTTTCAAAACTTTCATCACTAGGAATAATTCTTCGATTATTATTCTTGCAAAAAATATTTTGTTTTTGTTTCTAAATCAATTTTGTAATTATTTTCAATTTTTTTTTTAAAGACATCTGCATTTAAAAAAATTATAAAAAATAGTAAATGCAAATTTTTCAAAACTTTCATCACTAGGAATAATTCTTCGATTATTATTCTTGCAAAAAATATTTTGTTTTTGTTTCTAAATCAATTTTGTAATTATTTTCGATTTTTTTTAAATGCGTTTCTCTGAATTTAAGAAAATTATAAAAAATAGTAAATGCAAATTTTTCAAAACTTTCAACACTGGGAATAATTCTTCGATTATTATTCTTGCAAAAAAATATTTTGTTTTTGTTTCTAAATCAATTTTGTAATTATTTTCGAATTTTTTTTAAAAATGCGTTTTTCTGAATTTAAAAAAATTATAAAAAATAGTAAATGCAAATTTTTCAAAACTTTCAACACTGGGAATAATTCTTCGATTATTATTTTTGCAAATAATATTTTGTTTTTGTGTCTAAATTGCAATCATTTTCGAATTTAAAAAAAAATGCGTTTTTCTGAATTTAAGAAAATTATAAAAAATAGTAAATGCAAATTTTTCAAAACTTTCAACACTGGGAATAATTCTTCGATTATTATTCTTGCAAAAAAATATTTTGTTTTTGTTTCTAAATCAATTTTGTAATTATTTTCGAATTTTAAAAAAATTGCATTTTGTTTTAAGTTATTTCAAGCTCTTAATTCTTACAACCGCCGAAAACAGTGCCTGAAGTTGAAGCAACAAAGAATTCGAAAGGAGGTGGGTGGGCCTTATCCTACAAACCAACTAGTTTAATCAAAAAATAAGGGTTTTACAAATATAAATAAAATTACATTAAACATTGTAAATTAATTCTTTTGAAAAAAAAAACATTTGGTTATGTTCTGCTGGCTGGATTGTGGGATAGGGCCCACCCACCCCCCTCGAATTTCATTTTAACTTCGTGGACACATCACTATTTCTATTTAATTTTAATTTATTTCAAACTCTTCATTTTTACAACCACCGAAAACAGTGTCTGGGATTGAAGCACTAAGAAATTGAGAGGGTGGTGGGTGGTCCTTATCCTATAAACCAACCAATTTATGGAAAAATGGAACGGAAAGTCAATGTTTCAATAATTTATTCGTGGTTTTTCGCATGTGAAACCCTCGCGTGTGTTCTGCTGTTGTGCGAGGATAAGATGGTGCCCACCCACCGTCCTTCGTATCCTCTTAAACCTAACCTCCTTCCTATTGACAGTTGTTAAAATTTACAACATCACTGATGAAGTGACAAAAATTATATTAAATAAAACATAAGTTTGTATGTTATGGTTAATTGGATACAGAGGGTGGTGGGTGGGCTCTATCCTACAATCCAACCAGTTAAACATAGACCAGGGTTTCTACTATTGAATTAATTTATGAAAGAAAAATAAAGTCGACATTTCAATAATTAATTCATTGGTTTACACCTGTGAAGTCCTAGCGTATGTTCTGCTGTTTGCGAGGATAGGATAGTGCCCACCCACCGCCCTTCGTATCCTCTTAAAACCTAACCTCCAAACTCATTTTCATTAACAGTTGTTAAAATTTACAACTCTGATGAAGTGACAAAAAAAAAATAAATAAAACATAACTTTGGGTTATGGTTAATTGGATACCATGGGAGGTGGGTGGGCCCTATCCTACAAACCAACTAGCTTAAACAAAAACTAGGATTTTGCAAGTGTAAAGAAGAAAATTAAATGGTAATAGTTTTGTAAATTAATTCTTAAAAAAAAACATTTGTTTATGTTCTACTGGCTGGACTGTAGGATAGTGCCCACCCACCACCCTCGAACTCTATTTTAACTTCAGGTACCCATCCTGTTTTGATTATACAAAATTTACAACATCACCGATGAAGTGACAAAAATTATATTCAATAAAACATAAGTTTGCGGGTTATGGTAGATTGGATACTGGGGGTGGTGGGTGGGCACTATCCTACAATCCAACCATCCAAACATAACCCAGGGTTTCTATAAATGAATTAATTTGTAAAGGAAAAATAAAATTGAAAGTCAACATTTTGATGATAAATTCATGGTTTTCCACCAGTGAAATCCTCGCGTGTGTTCTGTTGTTTGCGGGGATAGGGTAGTGCCCACCCATCGCCCTTCGTATCCTAACCTCCAAACTCGCAAGTGTAAAGAAGGAAACTAAATGGTAATGCAAACTTTGCGTTTATTTTGTAAATTAATTCTTAAAAAAAAAAAACGTTTGTTTATGTTCTACTGGTGGACTGTAGGATAGTGCCCACCCACCACCCTCAAACTCTGTTTTAACTTCAGGTACACATCCTGTTTTGATTATACAAAATTTACAACATCACTGATGAAGTGACAAAAATTATATTCAATAAAACATAAGTTTGTGGGTTATGGTTAATGGGATACAAGGGGTGGTGGGTGGGCCCTATCCTACAATCCAACCAGATAAACATAATCCAGGATTTCTATAAATGAATTAATTTATAAAGGAAAAATAAAACTGAAAGTCAACATTTTGATGATTCATTCATGGTTTTTCACCCGTGAAACCCTCGCGTGTGTTGTGCTGTGTGTGCGAGGATAGGATAGTGCCCACCCACCGCCCTTCGTATCTTCTTGAACCTAACCTACAAATTTCTTTTTATTGACAGTTGTAAAAATTTACAACTCCGATGAAGTGATAAAAATTATAATAAACAAAACATAAGTTTGTGGGTTATGGTTAATTGGATAGCAAGGGTGGTGGGTGGTCTCTATCGTACAAACCAACTAATTTAACCAAAAATAAGGGTTTTGCAAGTGTAAAAAAAGCAATTCAATAATAATACAAACTTTGTGCCTATTTTGTAAATTCATTCATCTGAAAAAAATACGTTTGTTTATGTTCTACTGGCTGGATGGTGAGATAGGGCCCACCCACCACCCTACAACTCTATTTTAACTTCAGGTGCACATCACTGTTTCGATGAAATCGCTTTAATTTTTAATTTATTTCAAACTCTTTAATTCTTACAACCATCGAAAACTGTCTGGATTTGAAGTAACAATAAGTTCGGAGGGTGGTGGGTGGCCCCTATCCTACAAACCAATCCTACAAACCAACCAGTTTAACCAAAACTGAGGTTTTTTTAAGTGTAAAGTAGGTAAACATATAAATGAAAAGTTGGTGGATGTGTTGGTATTTAATTTGAATTTTCCTATTTCTCAAAATAAATGTCTTTGATCTTCTGAAAACTTTAGTCTTTAACACGTTCGCTGCCACTACAATTGGGATTGCACGTACGCAAGTATAAAGTTGGACGCACTGGCGCATCGGTTGCAGCGAACGTGTTAAATATTTAAATGTCTCAAAAAAATTCTATTCTTGGTCTGTTTCATTCAAAACGTTGTTTTTAACTTCCAGTAAGTTCCGGGCTGTGGCATGTTATTATTTTTTAATCCATTGGACTGAAAAATGAAGGAAAAGTTTGCAAAAGTAGCTTTCTAAGCCCCTGCAATAAATCCCTTGACGTTTATAGATTCAGCAAAAACATTTACAAAGAATGATGAAATGTACTATTTAAATAACATCCACAGTTCCAATACAGTTTTTTTTTCTTATTAAATCCTCGTAATATTGTATGTTCATTAAAAGAAAACCTCAAGTGTGCCATGATTTTTTATTTTGAAAAATTTAAGTTGGCACACATGTTAGGAATTGACATACAAAACATCAGATCGTTCTAACCGTATGTTATTCAAGTGTGCTCGATGATTACTTACTTCCCACGATGAATATGTTCACGTGTCGTGCACGACTGCCTGCAGACTTGAAAGATTCCGCGGACAGTCCTGCACCGATCCGGACACCCCCACATGTATGTATTCAAAGACTGATGATAGCTCATCCAGCTATGATAATTGTAGTTAGCGTTTGCAATTTCGTTGGTTGCGTTCATTCATTAATGTTATTATATGTCAGTATATTCGAGACGTGTACGTACATCCCGAAACAAAATCGACTTTGCTGCGATGTTAATAAATGAATTATCAACAATATTGGATCAATAGTACTTTTAGCGCTTATTAAATTCTGTTGGAGTTGGAACGTATGGAATATTTCAGTTGTCAAATACTTTTATTTTGGACGATGACCCTAACTTTTCCTTTTCATAATTACATTTATATTATTTGTAAACAAATAATGGGGGATATTCTCCGTATATAACTGGATTTTAGTTTGACTCGTAAAAGTTTCATTTCTATCAGCTTAACGATACGTGTCTTGCGGCAAAGTCGATTTTTTTCGGTTTCATCGCCAGATTCATCGTTTGAGATTGTCCGTTTAGGTTTTCTAGTCCGCAGTATGATTTAATCATGAAAACCGCTCAATCTAAATGATGATTACGATCAATACGAGATACAGTTTTTTTTTTTTGTACACATTTACAGTCCTATACTTTTTTCCGATTAATTTTCAAATAATTTTTTTCATTTTGCACTGATTTTGTAAAAGGAATTGAACGTTTCACTGTTGTTACGATTTACTAACCGAGTCTATCGATGTATTACCTACGAAATATTACAATCTCGATAACGAGCAACATCTACACGTTCAGTAATAACTAAATCCCGAATGACAAACGGACCGACTTGTTCTTTCTTTCTTATCACGTATGTAAGTTTATTTTTTTATTTTATTTATAGAGAAATCCCGAATGAAAAACAAACCGACGTGTTCTTTCTCATCGTGTATGTATGTTTATGTACTATTTTTTTGTATTTTATTTATAGAGAGAACTATTATTTGTGTACTATATGATTGCGCCATTTTTACATTTTAAGTAATTAATTAAATTAGCGAATAATCACGTTAAGTGTAAGAATAGTTTGTTATATTGAGAATTATATATTATATATATAAAGAAGAATATAGTTGGCATATTATTATTTATGGGAATTTTTCGATTGAATTTTAATATATATATATATACATGTAACTTCACTTGTAAATAAGATTTGTACAATAAAATGTGATTAAATACCCCTCGAAACATGAAAGCAACAATCGCATCCAATTTTTTGATGGCATTTCAGTGTATTTATTTATTTATACAATAAATAAATTAATAAAGTTTACGGATTCTCCATTACAAAAAAATACATAATTAATTATTACTTAAAACTAAAATATTGATTTAATCTGTTTAGTTTTAAGTTTTTGACAATCGACGCGTTTTAAATTTCGTAATATTTCTTCGTGCGACATTGCAAAGAAATCTATATTAAAATTAGCGTAAAGGCAATTTGAATAACGCATAATATAGTAATAATAATAAATATATTATCTTGTAAGGCACTTGATTTTGTACAGTATAAATTGAAATGGCTACACATAAAAACAGTAAATTTAAAATAGGCATAATCATTGCACCGTTAATTAAAATTTGTACACTGACACAATTATGTCAAGTTTGTTAGCGTAATTAATTCTTTTAGATTTACATAATCAGTATTGTTAGAGAACAAATCAAACAGCCTGCCGAATGTAGGACGCTTTTCTGCCTCATACTCCCAGCACGATGGTACTGTCAGGTAGACCGGGTCCGGGCAGTACTCGGGTTGCTCCAGTCTCTCTCCGTTTGTAACAAACTGAATTGCCTAAAATGTGTGGGAATATTGCAGACTAGTTTTTTAGAAATTGTGTGATCTTACTTCAGAACCTTTCATGTTCTTATAAGGAATTTCTCCAAAGGATCTCCCAGAGGGTTATTCCAAAACTCCAAACATCTCTCTTGTGGGAGAAGGTTCCATAAAGTGACGGTTCGCGGGGTTTTTCTGGTACGGCCGAGGAACAAGAGGTGGTAATACAGATAGGTAGGGTCACGCAGCCAGCCGTCCCTGCAACTGACCCTACCTATCTGTATTACCACCTCTTGTTCCTCGGCCGTACCAAAAAAACCGTCACTGGTTCCATAATTGAAGGATTCAGGGGCATACCATTTTAAGTTAAGGGCCATTTCCCACCAGTTTTAGCTCTATAATATACTCTTCCTGATCCCAAAGCTCTGGATAGCCCATAATCACTAATTTTTGCTTGATAAATCGAAGCCAATATACATCTTTATTACAGTAATTTTTACATAATTTAGTAATTAATTTATTTAAGCAAATTGAGTCAAACAAATTTAAAGATTATAAGCATTTCAACGTACCATTTACCAAAATCATAGCTCTGCGTGACGAGTTTTAAGCTTTTAAACATTCAATTAAACCACGTTTCGTAATTCCCGCGCTTCAGCGCCACCTAACGGACGATAGCCGAACTACTAAGTGCGTTTTTACTACAGCGCCAAAACTGCTGAACTTTATACCTATGGCCTAAATGTAAAACTTCAGCAACGCCCCACCCACCAAACGATAGACAATTTAATTCCGGTTCGAACGGTGTACAAAATAGCTGAGGAAATTAAGCGGTTCGGCCGTAATTTGCAAATGAAATTTTTTACCCATTTTAGTGTCGGTACCGCAGTTTCCTGTAAAACTTTATATTAAAATTTAAAGCGTTTTAGATTAATTTCCACACTGATTCTTATAAATAACGGTGTAATTAGTAAGCACCGTGTGTTTATTTCACTTCTTGCTTTTCTGCTGCGTTTAAATTTCAAACTTAACTTTTGCAGCGAACTTAATTACCGACTGTCAAATTTTCATTTGCAAAATACTGCAAAACCGTGGATCGTTTGCAATCGTTCTATACATGATTTCATTATATTTTAATCATTGAATGTGCAACACGTTACATTTTGGTTGTGGGTGGAAAGTTCGGGAGTTTTATACTCTTAGCAGTTCAGCTATCGTCCGGCGCATGGCGCTGACGCGACGGTAATTGCCGACATGATTTTATTCAATGTTTAAAAGCTTACAACTTGTCATACGGAGTTATGATTTTGTTAATTGAAACGTTAAAATACTGATAATTTTGTATTATCGGGTATTTTAGCGCTAGTAGTATTAATATGCACCTAGCAGTTCAAGCATCGTCCGATAGGTGGCGCTACGGCGGTAATTACGAAAATGATTTAATTGAATTTTCAAAAGCTTACAACTCGTTATACTTAATTATTATTTTGGTAATTAATTGAAATGTTAAAATACCGATAATTTTGTATTATCGAGTGTTTTGGCGCTAGTAGTATAAATATGCACCTAGCAGTTCAAGCATCGTCCGGTAGGTGACGCTAAAACGGCGGTAATTACGCCGATGATTTAATTGCATTTTAGAAGCTTACAACTCATTAATACTAAGTTATTAGTTTGGTAATTAAAACGTTAAAATACTGATAATATTGTGAATTTGGGGTGTTTTGGCGCTAGTAGTATTAATATGCACCTAGCAGTTCAAGCATCGTCCGGTAGGTGGTGTTAAAGCGGCGGTAATTACGCCGATGATTTAATTACATTTTTAAAAGCTTACAACTCGTTAATACTACGTCATTATTTTGGTAATTAAAACGTTAAAATACTGATAATCTTGTATTATCGGGCGTTTTGGCACTTGTAGTAATAATATGCACTTGGTAGTTCAAGCGTCGTCCGATAGTGGCGCTGACGCGGCGGTAATTACGGACATGATTTATTAAATGTTTATAAGCTCACAACTCCGCATAGGGATTTAAGATTTTTGTAATTGAGACGTTGAAATACGGATAATCTTGTAATCTTCAAATCTGCGCGTAATAAAATGCAGAATAATAAATATGGTTGTTGCTGTTATATACTGAGGTTATGTGAGGCGGGTGTACATTGAAAAAAGTGGTTGAGCGTAGACTCTTTTTTGCAACTGTTAGCCCAGGCGCACATTGCGACGCAGGCAGTGCATGGCAGCACAGCACAGAGAAAGTGAGCGCACATTGGCAAGTAGTTTTATGTTATATACGTAGAATTCTTCAAGCATGCTCTTATAATTTGAGAGAGCCGTGCAGTTTTCACAACGCGTACGCAGTAAACTGTGTATCGAAGATTGCGTCAAGCAGGCGTAAACTACCCCTGTGCTGCTCTGCGTCCCAATTTGCGCCACCGTATTAAAATCCCTCTGATACAAAAACCTGTGATGTGCTGCCCTGTGTCGCCTGCGCGGCCTGCGTCGCAATGTGCGCCCGGGCTTATATATGTTACCCAATACACATGTCTATAGTAGGCAACCCGATTTACTGTGTATTGGGTAACATATATAACAGTTGCAAATCCTAGCAGCACACAACACATGGGAAAGACATAGATATTCATATATATGAAAATCTATGGGGAAAGGTAACGAGAATGGCAACGGGAACGAAAATATACCAGTTGCTTGGGCAACCCAACATACATCTTTTTGGTAATTTAAAATACGGGCACCTTGTCGCTACTGCATATAATTTTAATAAAGAGGAAATATATTATGTATTTCGTCTTTATTAATGTGTGGAATGTTCGTTACACAGACTTAGTTAGTCTGTGGTTCGTAATTAGTCCCGCATGAAAAAGTTTACCCGTGAGCTCGAAGAGAAGGGACTAATAAACAATTCCACATGAGTATAATATAATAATAACACGTTATCCAAAATTGTCTGTAATTACATTAAATATAGAAATAATGTTTATAAAATATTGACAAGAAATTTTGACATACGTGGAAAGTGGAAACAGTTTCTTAGTCTTAAAAATCTTAAATCTTTAAATCTCATGAAGGATCCATGTATTCCGTGAGTCCGAGTTATTCTCTCACTAGGGAGTAATGAACAACATTACTTCACTCAAATAAGTAATTCGCTTATCACACACGATTTTGCATAAATTAAATTTATTTAATTCTGACAAGTGACGATGTCTAATTTATTTGCATATAATTTAATTACCTCTTTTCATTAGGCACACTCTATGACGCCTAGATAGGCAACCGAATATGCACTTATTTGTTAGTTCCACAAACGGACACCATAATCTAATTGTCAATTGTCATTAGGTATATTCTATGATGGTTGACAGCCGATAAAGTAACCTCTAAATTTTCAGCCGACAGCAGATCTTGCTGTAAATTCCCTAATTATATACAGTTACAGCAATTAAAACGATAGTGCGACCAGTGAGTATCATTTAATTGTTTCAAACTGCTTCATGAGGTTCCGTGTATTTCGTGTGCATGGTGCAAACAGATTACACAATATTTCAGTAAACAAGTGTAAACGAAATGCTCAGCCTGCAAAGGAGACCGGGACGGTTTTTCTGCCATGAATTGCTCAGCGTATTCGAGCCCAACGCTGATATTGACTTCGAGGAGCAGAACGTATCGAAAGCAAGGTGGGTCATTTATAATGGATGTTGATAGATTCGCCTGTTGCAGACGCATTAAATAAATGTAATAAAGTAGCCTAAATTTATGAGTATTCAACCTATTTGTGACTGCAAAATTAAGTCTCTTACCAGCGGCGGCTCGCGGTGAGGCAGCGGAAGAAAATTTGACCGAAAAACAACGGAATATTTGCTTCCTCTATTGGAGTAAGTAGGGCAGCACGAGTGGCATCTTTGTCTTTGCCTCACCTACGGAAATCCACGAGCCGCCGTTGCCTCTTACACATTGGCGACTTTCGGAAACGGAGCTTAAAATAAATCGCTAATGTGTGGAGCGAATAGGGTTTTGCTTACAAATGACCTACGCTGGTGAAAGTTGCCAATGTGTAAGAGGCCTAAGACTACAAACAAATAACTTGTTGGAACAACTACTTCCGTGGCTAGTGCCACTCGGCACGGATATTGAATGATCCAAATTGTTATTACTATACTCGGCGCATCAAATCGGTGGTATTATGGGTTTGCTTGATTTTCGCGTGATGTTCGCTGATTGGTCAGCGTAAACGCGTGTGAAGCGAATGTCACGCAGCCGAAATTTTTAATCAGGCCCGTTGTATGCCATGTGTGTTCATTTTTCTGTCCTATTTAAATGTTTGATTATGTTCTATCCTTAAATCAGCCTTTTTCAATTACGATTAATTAGGAAGTGATAAATAGATTTTGTGGGTTAAAGTAGAAAGATTTATATTTCCGGCACAGAACTAAAACGTGGTGGCTGTGTGAATCAGGCTTTTCATAACGTCTCACGAGGACGCGGGGTGAACACAAAGTGACCATACCACCTATTCGTTGCGCCGAGTATAGTAGTATTTTGTGTATTTTTACTGATTATTCTTTAATTCATGTGTCGTTACCATAATTATATATTTACAAACAAGAATTCTCGGATATACAGACAATATTGTGTTTCATTCTTGCAGTTACATAATCGATTCCATTCGAGGTTTCTTGAAACACGATGAGAATTTCTACGGAATGGAGGTGTTGGACCGGATGGAATTACTGCTGCATCCTCACATGGACGGCACCGAATCGGACGGCGCGCAGTTGGCGATTATACACATGCTCACCAACAAGAAAGATAAATACCTCCACGTGAACGACGAAAAAATCAAAAAGCTGTTTGGAACGTGCCCCTTTAACACCATACAGGAATTAGTCAACGTAAGTGGGAATAATTGATTGTAATTGATAATTATATTTGTGTTTAACGTTTGTGTAAAATGAGTAAGAATATGGTTATTTAATTTAACTAGTGACTGACAGCGCTAAATAGTAAGTTTAAAGTAGGTACTTACTGTCAGTCGTCGGTGACTGACATTGGCCCATTTGGGATACTTTAGTGTCAGTCACCGGTGAATGACAAAGCGGTCAACGTGTTAAATAAAAAGGAAGGATGATTGACGTAAATTTGAGTTGGGGAATTATGGATAATATGGGGACATTGGCTTAGACAGCGTAGGTCATTCAGCCACAACCGATTATTTATAATATATTATTCATATGTAAATGAAAATAGACATCCACAAACACCCATGCTCTCGCCGGGATTCGAACCCAGGACCCTCCGCATTAGTTCTGGCACGCTAACACACGTGGCTAGTAGGCCGGTTAGGCTTGTAATGAATTGTTTTTTTTTTTTTTTCTTTCGATATAGGCTTTATCGATTCGTCACGACACATTTTTTTTTTTTAATCTAAAACTATATTCTCATCTCAGTACGCAGGAAAATTAAAGATGGAACTCTCGGACGACTGCATCGAGTTCATCTTCAAGAACAAGCTGAAACTGCAGGGGGAGTGGACAACGTCGGAGTTCACGATAAAACCCCTGTCGAAGCAAACGCAGGAGACGATCAAGGACATATTCTACACGGAGATGACGAAGCGGGAGGAGAAGAAGAAGTCGGCGCTCGACACGTCCTTCAGCATGAAGTACGACGGCCCGACGCCCAGCAGCGAGAGCAGGTCGACGGCGAAGAGGTACAGGCTGCAGGACGCGTACGAAAAGTACAAGTCCGCCCTCGCGAGCTTCTCCCAGGAAGAGTTCGTCGAATCGATGCGGCAAATCCTGTCGACGGACAGGTCGAACAACGAGCTGCAGAATGAGCTGTTCGAAATTTTGGGATTCGGGGCGTTCGAGCTGATTTCGGAGATTTTGGATAACAGGAGCGCGATCGTTGCACCTGAACCGGCTGTCGATACAGGTATGTTTTTTTTTTAGTCTTTCATTATTTCTGTTTATTTATTCCTCATCGACATAAGTTTAGTCGACAGAAATAATTAGGTTTCAGAATATATCAGATATTTATATAAATATCAAAATATCGGATATACCGTGTGTTCACAAGCTTCAAAAACAAATATAACATGGAGTTATAGGCAACTAACGCAGCGTGAGAATCACATCAAGACCAAAGTTGTATTTAACTCACTTGCATACCATTTTATTGCGTTCCGAGTCCAAGCGTTTAATTAATAACCAAACCGCCCTATATCTTTAATAAGACAAGAATACACCGTTTTAAATGTAAACATTGTTACAATCATGAAAAATTTTAAGAGAAATGTTATGAAATATTATTTTCCATTAACCGTGTGTTCGATAAAAGACGCCCAATGCCATAACTCTGTTATTTATTGACCGATATGAATGAACTAAAAACCAAAGTCAATGGTGGTTTAAATACTAACAAATGGCATCAATATTGATTTTTTTCATTAATAACTTCATTGTCAAATGATGGCCAACTTAAAATTTTTAAATGGCAGCATGTAATGTTTTAATTTTTTTACGTTCGACATTATTTTTCTGAATCCAATAATGCCCAATATGTTGTTTTTCATTCAATATTTTGGTCGAAAAAAATTTAAATAAATCTTCAATTTAAAATTATATTTTTCAAAAATTTTAATTAGCGTGCCTTGGAAAAAAATAACAAAAGTCATTTGTTGTAAGGTTATGCCAAACATAAATAATAATACCTATGTTACAACTCAATGTTGAATAGAATAAATAAGTAGTGCAAGTATTAACTCACTTACGATTTAGATGTTCTGTGATTATTGTAAACACTAAGTAGAACGTCGAACTCTGCAAGTCCGCAAAATTGTCGATCCACTCTCTTCAACTTTTTAAAGGCTCCAAATTTCCTTCTTACCTTATAAATTTAAGTTCTGGTATTCGCCGCTCTGGAAACCGTAGATGATGAATCCGTGCCGCAGCTCTTCGATTTCTATTACATAGAAAATAAATTTGCAACACGTCTGTTAATTCGCTATTGTTCATGATTATGTCTGAAACACACACTAATAACAAATGGTTGACATTACTTATACAATAAACAACATTTGTCGATTCGAATTTTTTTCAAGGCACACTGCGTTTATTACCAAAAAAATCATGTGAACAAGATTTATTATTATTTTTTTCTGGCATAAATATTAACCTAAAACCAACATAACGGGCATAATTGGATTTAGAAAAACAATGTCTAATATCATAAAATTAAAAAAGTGTGCAGCCATTTAAAAATTTAAAGTTGACCATCATTTGGCAATGAAGTTGATTTTGAAAAAATATATAATTACCGCCATTTTATAGTATTTAAACAGCCATTGACTTTATTTTTTAGTTCATTCAAATCGGTCAATAAATAACAGAGTTATGGCGTTGGGAGTTTTTTATCGAACATATAGTATAATAATTAAATATAATTAAATAAATAATAATCGAATATATAGTATAATGTCAAAATGTTAGTTAACGATTGACAGTGAAGCTGCCATTCCCGAATGATCATAACGGAACGGTTATGAAAAGTTACTGAATTGAATTGAATTGAAAAATCATTATCGGAACGAGAATCGAATTACAAGGACATCGTTACGAGTTATAAAATAAATTTCAACATTGACCCGTGTAAAGTGAAATGCTAATACACCAATAAAGTATTATTATCATATATATTTTTAGTATCATTAACTAGCTGGTGTCCTCTTGACAAAGGCAAACATTTCTTTATTCCGATGTAATTCGACATCTTTACCGACAGCGGTAAATCACAACCGAATAGAACTATTTAACCAAAAATCAGATCGAAAAACTTCAGGGGGATCTTTGATACGGATTAAATCGACGACTGATTTTCAGAGATTTTCAAATTTTCAATTTTCGAGAAAAAAAATCGTAAAATTCTTCGAAAAATTTCCGTAGATCGTAAACGGTGCACCCCACGAAAAATATAGCTCTTACCTTCTCGACGCAAAATAAAATTCCGAATGGCGCGCCGTTGAAATTTTTCGTGTCCAGTTAAAAATGGCCGCTGTAGAATTTTTTTATTGAAATCTGGGGTGGTTTTCTTTGAATAACCCTTCAGGGGTTGGAGATATCGAAAATTCGTAAGAGACGTAAAATGTAGAGGGGAGCTGGTTCTACAAAACCCTGTGAAAATTAAAGTCGTAATCGTAAGGGCAAGCGCTCCCTTTTTTCCGGAAGCGTCCGAAATGTGATTTTTTAGAAAAATGGCTGAGGGATTGCAACCGCAGATCGCACCTCAATGTTCTATAGTAACCTTTGTGTCCCAATTCATTGGGGATTTTTTGGGCCCGGTCCCAGTTTTCCGGCTCAAAAATCCAGGGGCGTGAAAGTTTCGGAGTGAACCTCTGCATCGCGAAAAATCGATTTTCAAAAATTCACCCCGGGGTTACTGGGTGAGATGGAAAATTGCGAATTTCACGGGCTCCTAGAAGACGTTTTCGGCTTTCAGGAAAAAAATAAAAATTGCAAAAAAAATTTTTTTGAGGGGTTGGCAACCCTTTTTTTAAAGGGGTGGTCGGAGGGGGTTGAAATTTTAATGGTATATTTCTTGAATTATTTAAGAATTTTCATAAAAATTTCAATATATAATAAATTTCATATAAGGGTTTTTGAAATATTAAAAAAAAAAATGTGATTTAGGCTTTGAGCTTTTAGTATACATATATTTTTAGTATCATTAACAGTTATTGTATGATTTATGTAAAAGGCATTTGCTGTTAATAAACGATTATTATTATTATTATTATTATTATAACAAGTGCTAAATTAGTTTATAATAGTTTTATTTTATTTTTAAGAACTTATGTTTCGATTTAGTTAAAAAATTTCAATCTGTTGTCAATAAATACTATTATTGTTATTACTATTAAAATTTGATTGCGAGCAGTGCAGAGAAGGAGGAGGCCGCCGGAGGTGAAGAAGGAGAACAGCCCGACGATCAGCAGCCAGATCGTGGTCCAGTCGGAGGAGGAGAAGTATCTGGCCAAGCAGATGAGGAAGATCGAGAAGAGGGAGAAGAAGGCGGCGCAGGGGCTGGAGTACTACGATCCCGATCCGGCGTACGAGGACAACGAGGAGCTGGTGGCCAAGGAGCTGCTGCTGACCAGATCCATGGCGGCGCTGACGAACAAAACGTTGCCGCACGTTCACGACGAACAGGGGGACGTCAATATCAAATGTAAGTGGACTTAACTGCCATTGAAGGAAGTAAATCTGTAATAACATTTTGTTATTACGTGAAATAACAACGAGTATAAATAATAAAATTACTCAACCGGGTTTTGCTTGTTGATTATGTTCTAACCACAAAACGCATTTGATATTTATTGCCGGAATCAATTAATTTGTGGTACAGCTGGTTGCAACAATATATAGGACATTTTTTTTTATGTTGCAAAACAAACCACGAAGTGACCTCAACTGCCAATGCTTTTGTTTTTATTCAATGCATCAAAATACTTAACCTAATTTAATTTTTGGTTTTATTTCAAGACCTGTTAATGAGTAGTTTCATAGAATATTATTATGAAATCTTTAACTTAAGAGTTTCTACATTTAAAAAACTCTACTGGAAGATTGGCAATATGGCCAATATCCAATTTAAAAAAAAAAACTATTTTTTTTTAGATTGGAATGAAACACTTTAACTTTTTTATACCACTATATTTTATTTATGTGACTAGTTTCGACCATTCACTGGTCATTTTCAAACATAAGTAAATTAAATTACGGCTTTACATTTCTTATATATTACAGGGCTTCAAACAAACAAAAAGTTAAAGTGTTTTATTCCAATCTACAATCAAGATGTACCACGAAGTAAACGCCGCCAACATTAAACATTTTTTTTTTTAATTCGATGCATCTAAATACTTAATCTAATGTAATTTTTGGTTTTATTACAAGACTTATCAATGAGTGGTTCCATAGAATATCATTATGAAAACTTATAGAGGTTTCTAAATTTTATAAATTCAAACTCAATTTTCATTGTTGAATCTACAAAATTCTTTTATTTCAGCCATGATTTGCGGACAGATGGCTAATGTTCCGCAAGACGCCATCAAGAAGACGACTGCAACTTACGATGAGATTACGATTCCGCCGAAGAAGACCATAACTCCTGCTGAAACTGTGCCTAGATTGAAGGTAAATGAATCGACTAAAAAGAAATCAAATTTTTCTTTCTGTTAGAGTTAGTTATTTCTAATTTAATGGTTATTGTTATTAGGAATTACTTTTTAATTGCATCATTATTTCCACTACACTGCCTGGGATTCTATAATTGCTAATTTGTGTAAATGTACGTGGAAATAAGTTTATTAATTACAATATTCACACATTATTATTATTTTTTTATAAATAAATAAATTGTTGGTATTTGTAGGGCTGTACAAAATAATTAATTAATCGACAGTTTGATTATTACTCAATTAATCATTTGATTAATTCCACGATTCGGATGCCGAAGGCATTAAAGTTAATCTATCATTTTGATTAATCGATTATTAATTTCCATAATCGAACACCTCTAGGTATTTGCTTAATAGATTTTCGTTTTCAGGTGAATACGATGGACAAAATCGGACAGTTGGTGTTCAAGGACATAGAATCCTTCAATCACATCCAATCGGAAGTTTATCCGACCGCGTATCACACCAATGAGAACATGCTGATTTGCGCCCCGACCGGAGCGGGGAAAACCAACATCGCCCTCCTCGCTATCGTGCAACAGATCAAGAACTTTCTGGTGAATGATGTCGTTCGGCTGGAAAAATTCAAGGTAACGCGCTTTGGTGTTTATAAGATCTTAAAACTAAAACGGCATCTTCGAGGAGTAATTTTTGACATCATTACGTTTAATGTCCAATTGAGAAACACGAATGTTTAATTAGAGACGTGCGCATTTCGTTTCACGGGCGACCGATTTTAATTTGTCTTTTTGAACACACCGTACAATAAAACGGTTGTATAAATCTTTGCAAAAATAACGGCAAGTTTGAAATTTTTTATATGGATTAACACGTTCACTGCCACCGACACGCCAATGCGCCCGACTTTGTACTTGCATTTGTGCAATCATAATTGCAGTGGCAGCGAGGACGTGTTAATATAACTGTCATTTTAATTTTGCATTTCAAAATATTTTATTTTACTTTCCGTGATGAAAACATCGGTTCATTTTAGTTTAATTCAGTTATATAAAGCATACAATGTCTGTGGAAAATATATGAACTCGCTCTCCGATTAGTGGAGGTTTTTATGGAGACGAGAAAACCGCAACTTCAAAATTTAAAAAAAAAACTCGATTCTAGTGGGATTATCTTGAAATCTAATGATGGGGTATTTTCATATTTTCACTAAATCATAGAGTAGAGACAGTTTTGAGTATATTTGGAAAATTTCCAGTTTGTAGCAATTGATTTTCTGTTTGTTTTTTTTTTTTATCGAACAACGAAAGCCGCAATTTTTTATTTTTAGTGGCAATATCTAGAATATCTCACTATCGGTGGGTGGGCCCTATTTCACTATCCAGGTGAAGGTGGGTGGGTCGTATTTCACTCTCCAATCGTTAGAACACAAATGAAGGTTTCACGCTCGTAAATTAATTAATGAGAACAGAATTTAACAGTTTTGTATTGGTTAGACAAACAAATTTATTTGTACAAACTCGGAGGTGCGTTTTAATGGTTGGAGGGGTGGGATAGCGCCCACCCACGATGGTCCATTTTTATTTTTATGTAAGCCACAAGTCCCCTTTCGCAAACAAAGGTTTAACAACCGTAAAAAAAAATTGATAAGGACAGAATTTAACTTTTGTTTAATTGGTTTGGCAAACTGAAATATTTATAGCCCGTTAGTGTAGTGGGTAGAGGCGTTAAAGTGTCAATCAAATACGTGCTTTCATTACTTTTATGGGGCGGCCCGTTGGTGTAGTGGGTACAGGGAGCGCTTGTGCTGGTTGCACCGCGGGGCGTTCTAATCCCATCCCGGGCGGAAGATTTTTCGGCGATCGAGAAGTATTCGCTCAGGTCCGTGGTTGTTGTATATGTCTTAGCTGTGTGTGACTGAGTGGCTCGGCCTAAGTAAAAAAAAATATATATATATATATTTATAGAAACGCTGGGATGTGTTTGAAGGGTTTGAAGGTAGGAAAGGGCCCACACGTTCATTTTTATTCTTATTTAACATACAAACCCTTATTCTTGGACACTTTTAAATCAGCAATGGTTTGAGAAGATTTTTCTTTAACATACAGTATTTCTTAGGTTATATTTTACCTTGGTTACGTTTTACCTATATAACCTTTTACCTAAGTTACGTTTTATCTAGGTTACGTTTTGCTGTATTCTACTCTCCCATCTGGAGAACGTAAAGTTTTCACAACTGTAAATTAATTGGTAAAAACAGAATTTAACAGTTTTTTTTTGTTGCTTCAACAAAATATGGTAGAGTACTTTTGAATAGAGAAGAACCCTGCGCACAAACAAAAACTGGTTTATAGCCGTTAGTCAAATCTATTATCTTGAATACGGTGTTGCTGTGCAGTGACAGTCCACGGGTTTTTTCTGGTACGGCCGAGGAACAAGCGGTGGTAATACAGATAGGTGCCGTCTCTGCAACTGACCCTACCTATCTGTATTACCACCTCTTGTTCCTCGGCCGTACCAGAAAAAAACCCGCGAACCGTCACTGTTGCTGTGCGTCATTGGCGTAGTTGCTTCCGAGTGCCATATTGCTTTTTATCGTTTGTTGTTTCGTTTCGATCAGTTTTTCCTGTATTCATGAAAATTAGTTCTCTTCAGAACTCATCAGTTAGCAACTTGTACGATAGTGGTTTATATAAGTTGTCTCGTTTTTAATTCAATCACACATCCATAATCAATTTTAAATTTTTGTTTAATAACGTTGAGCGTCTCGAAATGCATTATCGCTGATTTAGTTATCACAGGTAAAATGTAGGCGGCGCCACTGACGTCGTTCTCTTGAAAATGCTCATCGATGGATTTTTAGTTGGTACGAACGAAACCTGGAGGGCGCCACTGCATTTTTGTTTGGTTACCACAGGCAAAGTGTAGGTGGCGCCACTATTCACATTGCTCTTAAAATGCTCTTCTATGTTTTCTTTAGTTGGTACGAGCGAAACCTAGAGAGCGCCACTACATTTTTGTTTGGTTACCGCAGGCAAAGTGTAGGTGGCGCCACTATGCACATTGCTCTCTTAAAATGCTCTATGTTTTCTTTAGTTGGTACGAGCGAAACCTAGAGAGCGCCACTACATTTTTGTTTGGTTACCGCAGGCAAAGTGTAGGTGGCGCCACTATGCACATTGCTCTCTTAAAATGCTCTTGTATTGATTTTTAGTAGGTACGAACGAAACCTAGAGGGCGCCATTACATTTTTGTTTAGTTGCCACAGGCAAAGTGTAGGTGGCGCCACTATGCATATTGCTCTCTTAAAATGCTCTTCTATGGTTTTTTAGTTGGTTCGAACAAAACTTAGAGGGCGCAACTAAACAAAATTGTTGCATCGAATTTATTTGAATAGAGACGAACGAGAATAAAGGGAGTAATTGTCCCAATCCCTACCCTGAAACTGCAACTGATGGATTCTTTTAGTTTATAATATAGAACACACTTTTCAGATAGTATACATATGTCCCATGAAAGCCCTGGCTTCCGAAATGGCCTCCAGTTTCAGCAAAAAGCTTCTCCCGCTCGGTGTTGTGGTGAAAGAATGCACGGGCGACATGCAGCTGACCAGGAAGGAGATTACCGAGACGCAAATGCTGGTGACGACGCCGGAAAAATGGGACGTCATCACCAGGAAGGGAACAAGTAAGTCCAATATTGCCGTCTAACATTTGCAATTAACAATTAATTTGCTGCGGCAATTTAAAACACTAACATTTATTTAACCCGCCAATGGTGACCCTACCGGTCTGTGAGACCGGGCGTGTCGAATAACTTTATTCTCCGTTATTCTTTTTTGTTGCAATTTCGAGTTTAAATTGATTAAATATCTTTGTTTTATTGTTAAAGAACATAAATTTAAAAAAAGAAACATGAACTATTAGTAACACACGTTTAGAAAAATCTTCAGTTGAAAACCCCGGTGCGTGAGACCGGCGTCACCATTAAATTTGCTTCACCAATGGCCGGTTAAGCCAGGTTTATATTTTCAGCTGTGTATAAACGTTCTTTATGTGTCATTGTCAAGTCACCAAATACATTTTTGAATCGTTATTGTTTAAAATAGAAATTAAAGAGGACTTGAGGTAAAAAATACATCTAAATGGAAAAGCGTTTGTTAAACAACATGAAGAGTAAATATCAATTAAATCATGTGTAATGTAATCGCAGAACCTAACCTCAATTTACCATTTGAAAGATGGTTTACACAGCCGAAAATATAATCCTAATGGTTATGTCAATTTAAGCCAGAGTTATGTTTATTACCACCTTTGTGAAATCCATTGTTACTGTCATGTTGGAGAAATAAGATGGCAGATCACTTTTTATAATAAAACACTTTTACTTTGTTGGTATAACACAAATTTTATTTTATTGTTGACTATAGTATATAATGTTTTTTGTTTTTATGTTTTGTCAATGTTGCCAAAACTATAGTCAACATTAAAATAAAATTTGTGTTATACCAACAAAGTAAAAGTATTTTATTATATTTACAACATGTATAACGAATTAGAAGCCTCCACCATAAACAATAGATCACTTTTTAATGCTTCAGAACCAAATATGACATGGAGTTATAGGTAACTCAAGTTATATTTAACGCAACATGTTAGATACCACCAAGTTGCAATTAATATTCATATGGATGTTATTTTTTTTTTGCAGCTGATGCAGAATTAACTTCGTTACTCAAGCTGTTGATAATCGATGAGGTCCACCTGTTGAACAGTGACAGGGGGCCCGTCATAGAAGCGTTGGTCGCTCGTACCCTCAGGCAGGTCATACATTCGCAGAACATGATCCGAATCGTGGGTCTATCGGCCACACTGCCGAATTACATCGACGTCGCCCATTTCCTGAGGGTCAATCCCGAGGTCGGATTGTTCTATTTCGACTCCAGATACAGATCGGTTCCACTCAGCCAAACATTTATAGGTAATTATGTGTGTTTTTATTGAAAGTTTGGTAATTTTGCATTTTATGATGCTAAACAATACACATGTGCACACGATGTTCCATGCGCCATGTTGTCATGTTTCTTTATTTGAATCTGGACATTTTCAGTACGGAATACTTTCACAATAATTTGGTGCCTGATTTTTCCTGAGGTGCAAACCAAACTGAGGGAAAAATAGCATTCTCTACCGAGATATACAGGGTGTCCCGGGAGGAATGTCAAACAAACAGGGGTGTGTATTACTTGGGTGATTTAAGCAAAAAAGATACATCAAAGTCTGATTCGGAAACGTTAGTGAATTATGGCTTGTTGAAGGAGTAGGCTTTGGAAAGCACAAATAATACACACCTAAAGTTTGGCAGATTCCTCCTGGAACACCCTATATATACTATTTTTTTTCATAAACAGGATATTTTAAGAGTGGAACGTTTCATTTTTAAAACCTAACCTAGAAAAAAATGTCAGTCGTGACAGTTAAAATAACCTTGTTGGGAGAAAAATGTTAATTCTCTCACAATTTTGACAGTTGAGGTTCGTTCAGGCAGTGTTACCAGGAGTAATTTTCCCCAAATGTTTCATTAAAAAAAAAAGTACTTTTTATCAGTGTATTCTATCTGAACGCTCCTGAGAACTCGAATTTCTCTCGCATCATATTTTTTTAATAAGTGTTAAGCACAGAAGATACATTGCCCTGCCAATAGGGCAGAGGAAATATTTTTTACTTTTAAAATATTTTCTTCAGGTGTCAAGGCAACAAAGCAGATCCAGCAGAGCATAGATATGGACGAGGTTTGCTTCGATAAGGTGATTCAATTTCTGAATAAAGGTCATCAGGTAAGTTCCCCACTCTCTCTCTCTCTCTTTGTTAATTATTTGCTGAACGTAAAATATGATCAAAAATTATTTTTATTTGAGACGGCTTAGAAAACCAATGCATTCCGGTAATTATAACTGTATACAGGGTGTGGCATTTGGAATTGAAAATAAATATGCCTGCTGTATTGGCCCTTTCATAGCAAATACATTTTATTTGAAACATTTTTTTCTCCGAATCTTCTTTTCCATAATATTTCGGGTGTCCAGGGTAAATGCTGCACCCTGTATATAATCAATTATAACTGCATATATAATAATCAATTATACAGGGTGTCTATAAAGAATATAGTCTAATATTGGACCTATTCATAACTCTGCAAAATTAAGTCTTACAACGACTAAAATCAACTAATATTTCTATTTTCAAATAAAATTGTTGGAAAGTTATATTTTGTTAAATAATATGAACTGTTCAGTGTAATTTAATATAATTTGAAATGATCACCTAGCAGTTCAAAACATTGTTAACAATTTTTAGCCCTAAATTCAAACCACAGTCAAAATTAAATATGACTATAACGCCAACTTTCATTTAAAATAAAACTCTATTTTCTTAATTACCGTTTCGCCCTCGTTGGGGTTATATTTTGCAAATTGGAGGAATATGTAATGATTTTTTTCTATTTTTATTAAAACTCTAAACTCGACTCTTGTAATACAAGACAAAATTACCAAGTCGCTTATTGACGACTCCCGTAGTGGAAGTGTTAAGCAGATGTACGCTAGAACTGCTTTCCGATGTTCGTTTTACATCGTTTTTTGGTACGTTTCTGCTCTTGTTGAAAATAATTTTTGATCATAGTTGACAAAACGGGAAACAATTGATTGTGTTTCTAATTCTTAGGTTATGGTGTTCGTGCACGCAAGAAATCAAACGACGAAAACGGCTACGTATATCAAGGAAACCGCACAGAAAAAAGGCATGACGGCATTGTTCGAGCCGAGCAAATCCTTCAAGGCCAAAAAGGCTGGATGGAACGTTGGCAACAAAGCTTTGGAAAATTTCCTACCATTTGGTTTGGGAGTACACCATGCAGGCGAGTAATTACATTATGGCTGATACTGTCACTACTACATTCTTTACTAAAAAAATACACACTGTATTTAACTCACAATGCAGTCAATGGGTTTACATTCTACAGTACAGTCTTTACTGTCCAGTCGGTTTTTAACTTCATCTGCACTCTGTTCACATTTTATTCTCGCCGCAGTAGGCTTTGTTAGGGTGACATTTTTGTTGGTAGTAAAAAAGTTACCAACAATCTGATTATGTCATTGCGTTTTTTTTTTTTGGTTATGTGTAGTGCATTGTTGCATTTTATAATATCTTTCATTCACATGTTTCATTGAAATTATAGGTTAACAACATGCTTCAATCATCACTGTCAAAAATACAACATGCCAATATAACGACAAAAAACACCCCAACTGTGCCGAGAATAAACAGAGTATTGTCACTGATAACGTTCATAAACATCGATCGTTTTAGACATTAGACATGATTTGTAGGAACCCGTTTCCACGTTTATTTGATATCTGGAGCGAGCGCTAAAATTTCATTTTAATAGCACATGCAACTAATCACGATTAATCGCAATGCCACTGTAAATACGATTAGTCATATAAAAACTAACCCAAATTAAATTTTAATAGCACTTGACCATTCTGCATTTTTAGTTCCAATACAGATTTAACGATTTGGCGTACTTGACACGTCTGCTTCGAAATTAACTTGAAATTGTTTTTTTTTAATTATAGGAATGTTGAGGAAAGACCGTAACGAAGTGGAAAGGTGTTTCCTGGATGGAGCCATCAAAGTGCTCTGCTGCACCGCTACTCTGGCTTGGGGCGTAAATTTACCAGCACATGCAGTTATCATCAAGGTAACGTTTGCTATAGCTTGTAATATATCATTCGGTACTTTCTAAAATCATCCTTTCAACGCTTTTTCTAGTATTCTCTAATTTTCTAATATATGTGTTTTAAAAGAGGAGGCTAAAATAAAAGATGTTATAGCGCAACTAAACATAGATTTAACTCTACCGGGCACTCAAAGCATCTGGCGGTAAAATTTGCGCAGAGTGAGAAAGTGTGAGGGAATGCGATAACAAATCTCCGTTGACAATTGAACACGCCTTGAGTGCTTGGTAAAGTTGTACAATATCTTGCATGAGTCGACGGTCGGCACTGTGATTTTTCCTTTTGCCCTCAAATTTACAGTTTTTATTTGCCAGGGAACGAAACTGTACGACTCCAAACGGAGCACGTTCGTCGACCTGGACATCCTGGACGTGATGCAGATCTTCGGCAGGGCCGGGAGGCCCCAGTTCGACACGTCCGGCTCCGGCATCATCATCACCACCCACGACAAAACGCACTTTTACCTCTCTTCGCTGACCAACCAGGTTCCCATCGAGAGCAGGTTACTGATGGCCTTAACGGATAACTTAAATGCGGAGGTCAGTCTCTCTCTCTCTCTCTCTCTCGGCCGTAATTTATCATTTCTATACTATCATTTTTGCATAGCCTACTCATATTCCGCGGAATGCATATTATTGTTTCGGCCCTAGATACGCTAAATCTTATTTTTGGCACGATTTTTATGGCTGAAATATATGGTTTCAGTAGATTAGAAATGGAAGAGGACTTGAGGTAAAAAATACATCTAAATAGAAAAGCATTTGTTAATAAACATGAAAAGTAAATATCAATTAAAACATGTGTAATGTAATCGCAGAACCTAACCTCAATTTACCATTTGAAAGATGGTTCTCGGCCCTAATTTATCATTTCTGTACTCCCTCGTACAATTTCAATGTTTAGATAGTCCTGGGCAGCGTTTCGAGCATACAGGAAGCCGTGGAATGGATGACGTTCACTTACGTCCATAGGAGAATGAAGATGAATCCGCAGGTGTACGGACTGCAGTACACCGATCTTCAGGTGAGACTTTACAATAAAACACTGATTTGTAAAGCTACGCCAGTGAATGGTTTAATTAAATTTCTGTTCGATATCAGAGAGATCCAGATTTGAGGGAAGCCATGTTCGGATTCATACACCAGGCGGCGACATCTCTGGACAAGGCCAAGATGATCAGGTACGATCTGAAGAACGGCGACCTGGTCTCCACGAATCTGGGCCGCACCGCCAGTTACTACTACATCAATTTCGACACCATCGAGGTGTTCAACGACCTCATGAACCCCGCCATGTCGGAGGCGGACATCGTCTCCATGATGTGTCTGGCCAGCGAATTCCAGCAGATTCAGGTAAATTTTGAGCGTTTATAATTTACATTCCTGGGTAAGATATGTCAACCATTTTTACGGGATGTCATTAAAGCACCCATTGTGAATTGATTTTGAAGTTTTAAAAATAATTCGTCGAAGGATTAATTTTTTAAGAATTTTTCAAATCGTTGAATGCAATTTTCACATTTTAAAGTTCAACTTTTTATTTTTGGCTATGATACGTCAATTATTTTTACAGGGTGTCATTGAAGCACGCATTGTTAATTGATTTTGAAGTTTTAAAAATAATTCGACGAAGGATTAATTTTTTAAGAATTTTTCAAATCATTGAATACAATTTTCACATTTTAAAGTTCAACTTTTTATTTTTGGCTATGATACGTCAATTATTTTTACAGGGTGTCATTGAAGCACTCATTGTTAATTGATTTTGAAGTTTTAAAAATAATTCGACGAAGGATTAATTTTTTAAGAATTTTTCAAATCATTGAATACAATTTTCACATTTTAAAGTTCAACTTTTTATTTTTGGCTATGATACGTCAATTATTTTTACAGGGTGTCATTGAAGCACTCATTGTTAATTGATTTTGAAGTTTTAAAAATAATTCAACGAAGGATTAATTTTTTGGCTAGAGACTGTATATTCAGTTGCCTATAGACATAGTATATTTGATTGCATTTAAGCATTGTATAATCGGTTGCCTAAAAACAAAGTATATTCGGTTGCCTACAGCAATAGTCTATTTCTGGCCAAAATTCAAGGATCCCCAATAAAAAGAAGAGATTAATTTATAAAAAAAACTCGTATAACTTTTGACAAATTAATCGGTACGGTATATTCGGTTGCATATAGACATGGTATATTCGATTGCATTTAAGCATTGTATAATCGGTTGCCTAAAAACAAAGTATATACAATTGCCTATAGACAATGTATCTTCGGTTGCCTATAGCAATAGTCCATTTCTGGCCAAAATTCATGGGTCCCCAACAAAAAGTAGAGATTCATTTATAAAGAAACTCGTATAACTTTTGACAAATTAATTGGTATGGTATATTCGGTTGCATATAGACATGGTATATTCGGTTGCATATAGACATGGTATATTCGGTTGCATATAGACATGGTATATTTGATTGCATTTAAGCATTGTATAATCGGTGCCTAAAAACAAAGTATATCCAATTGCCTATAGACAATGTATATTCGGTTGCCTAGAGCAATAGTCCATTTCTGGCCAAAATTTAAGGATCCCCAACAAAAAAAAAAGAGATGAATATAAAAAAACTCATATACCTTTTGACAAATTAATCGGTACGGTATATTCAGTTGCCCAAAGATGTAGTATATTCAGTTGCCTACAGACATGGTATATTCGGTTGCCTAAAGACCGTATATTCAGTTGCCTACAGGTATGGTATATTCGGTTGCCTACAGAAATATTCCATTTTAAATGATGAAAAATTCATATAACTTTTGATAAATTAATCGGTACGGTATATTAGGTTGCCTATAAGCATGGTATATTTGGTTCCATATAATCATTGTATAATCGGTTGCCTGAAAACATGGTAAATTCAGTTGCCTACAGGCATGGTTTTGTGGCGTTGCCCTGGTCGCGGCAACGACCATCAGGGTAGTGTGAAATGGGGAATTGAGGACCGATTGCCAGGGAGATGGCATCAACAAACATCAACAGATTTATAAAATTTTATTAACTAGACACAAAATCTTCTTGTACCTCAAACCAAATTAAATTGAAGTCAAGTAAAAGTAGTAGCCTTTAACTTATAACCGTTCCGGTACAGTATATTCGGTTGCCTATATAGATTCTGGGCAAAATAAATTAATTATTTAATTAAAAACTCATAACTTCACAAATTAATGGATACGGTATATTCGATTGCATATAAGCATGGTACATTCGGTTGCCCAAAAACATGGTATATTCAGTTGCCTACAGGCACGGTATATTCGGTTGCATATAAGCATGGTATAATCGGTTGCCTTAAAACGTGGTATATTTAGTTGCCTACAGGCACGGCGTATTCGGTTGCCTATAGAAATAGTCTATTTCTGGACAAAATTCAAAGTTTTCCAACAAAAGAAAGAGATTCATTTATGAAAAACTTATATCACTTTTGACAAATTAATCGGTGCGGTATATTCGGTTGCATATAAGCATGGTATATTCGGTTGGCTGAAAACATGGTATATTCAGTCAAATTAATCGGTACGGTATATTCGATTGCATATATGCATGGTACATTCGGTTGCCTAAAAACATGGTATATTCAGTTGCCAATAGGCACGGTATATTCGGTTGCATATAAGCATGGTATAATCGGTTGCCTTAAAACGTGGTATATTTAGTTGCCTACAGGCAGGGCGTATTCGGTTGCCTATAGAAATATAGAAACATAGTTTTCCAACAAAAGAAAGAGATTAATTTATGAAAAACTTATATAACTTTTGACAAATTAATCGCTGCGGTATATTCGGTTGCATATATGCATGATATATTCGGTTGGCTGAAAACATGGTATATTCAGTTGCCTATAAGCACGGTATATTCGGTTGCATATAAGCATGGTATATTCGGTTGCCTATAAACATGGTATATTCAGTTGCCTATAAGCACGGTATATTCGGTTGCTTATAGAAATAGTCTATTTCTGGGCAAAATTCAAAGTTTTCCAACAAAAGAAAGAGATTCATTTATGAAAAACATATAACTTTTGACAAATGAATCAGTACGGTATATTCGGTTGCATATAAGCATTGTATATTTGGTTGCCTAAAAACATGGTATATTCAGTTGCCTAAAAACATGGTATATTCAGTTGCCTATAGGCATGGTATATTTGATATAAGCATGGTATATTCGGTTGTCTATAAACATAGTATATTCAGTTTCCTATAAGCACGGTATATTTGGTTGCCTATAGAAATAGTCCATTTCTGGGCAAAATTCCCGACAAAAAGAAATTAATTTATGAAAAACTCATATTAATTTTGATAAATTAATTGGTACTGTATATTCGGTTGCATATTCAATTCAATTTAATTCAGTTTATTGGTGTCAATAAACATACAGTTTTACACACGTCGAATAGAAAAAAATTAAAACAATACCCAAAGTTGAATATCGCAAGTGGCATAACTTCAGATTATTGAGTAAATATAAATAGGTATAAAAACAAAAATGATAATGATATAAGCATAGTATATTCGGTTGCCCAAAGACAGTATATTTAGTTTCCTACAGGCATGGTATATTCGGTTGCATATAAGCATTGTATAATCGGTTGCCTAAAAACATAGTATATTCAGTTGCCTACAGGTATGGTATATTCGGTTGCATATAAGCATTTTATAATCGGTTGCCTAAAAACATAGTATATTCAGTTGCCTACAGTCATGGTATATTCGGTTGCATATCAGCATTGTATAATCGGTTGCCTAAAAACATAGTATAATCAGTTGCTTATAGGCACAGTATATTCGGTTGCCTATAGAAATAGTCCATTTCTGGGCAAAATTCAAGGATTCCCGACAAAAAGAAGATATTCATTTATAAAACACTCGTAACTTATGACAAATTAATCGGTAGAATTATTTTAGAGATTTCATCATAGATAGACGATTAATTAAGATATGTCCAGATCATTTATGTTGTTAAATTAGTTATCTAAACAGTTATACAAATTTCAGATAATGTTTGCCTCAATGATGTATTTTTGTATTTGTATTTTTGAAGAATGTTTTCTGAACGTTTGCATTTTAGGTTCGCCAAGAGGAACTCGAGGACCTCGATCAGCTCCTGGAAACGTTCTGCGAGTGGAACGTGCAGGGCGGAGTGGAGAACGTCCACGGGAAGGTCAACATACTGATGCAGACTTACCTGCATCGGGGGTACATCAAATCCTTGTCGTTGGCTTCGGACATGGAATATATCACTCAGGTAAAAGTTTTGCGGCTTTTCTTTTGTTCAGTTTCACATACTTATACCGTGAGATCAAAAAGTCGAAAATCAGCCCTTAAAACATAACCTAACCAACAGAAATTCTGTAGTGTCACTAAGAATGGGAATTTTGGCATAGAAAACCCTGAAATTTAAATAAAATGGCTGGATTATGAATCCTTAATGTATTATTAATAGTTTTGATCAGTTGTAGAAATAACTGCTAATGTTTAAAATGGAAAAAATCGGCAGATAAAAACATACAAAACTATTTTTAGGTAAGTAACCTTAAAATGTCAAAATTAACAAAATGTACACTGCACCGGAGAATTCAAGGCAGCCAATATAATTTTACTTGAATGATTATAGGGATTTAAAAAAAATGTGCTGCCAACTATTTTCGACTTTTCGATCTCAGGGTATATTATCACAACATACAGTTAACAACATTTCACACTTATTACAGAGTGCGGCTCGCATAGCCCGATCCCTGTTCGACGTGGCCATCCACCGAAACTCCCCGCTGCTGGCGGGCCGCTGCCTGCTGGTGGCGCAGATGTTCGAGCAGCGCTTGTGGCCCTACCAGTCCCCGATGAGGCAGTTCAAGTTTCTGGAGTTCACCCTGCTGAACAACATCGAGGACCACAACCTGGAAGTCTACAAGATCCGCGAGATGGACGAGAAGGAGGTCGGCCAGGCCATCAGGAACGTCCGGCTGGCCTCCAAGGTGAAGCACTGCGCCGACGCCTTCCCGTACGTCGAGATCGACGCCAGGCTCCAGCCGATCACGAGGGGCGTCATCCGGGTCAAGCTGTTCATCCATCCGATGTTCACGTAAGTGAAACTGGACGATATTTAAAAAATAATTCTACCGATCAATTTGTCGTGAATACAGGGTGTATTTGAAATAACGAACGATTCCACCCTCACTCATGTATTTAGGCAACCGATTATACCATGTTTATATGCAACCGAATATACCATGCCTGTAGGCAACTAAATATACAGTCATTAGGCAACCGAATATACCATACCGATTAATTTGTCAAAAGTTATGAGTTTTTCATGGGGTAAACGGTGAATTTATTTTATTTTATTTTATGTACATACGGCAATCAAATTCCACAATTTGTAATAGTGAACACGTAAATGCACTTAAAGAATACCTGCATAATCCAAAATATACAAATCATGGTATTTAAAGATAACCTAACCTAACCTGCACAATACTTATTAAAATGACGTGTATATACGACGTGAATATTACATGTGGTAAGTAAAACACGAGTGTTGAGAATTTTCACAAATTTTTAATGTCGAACACTGCGACATATGTTTCGCCACGCAGTGACTTCATCGGGCAGATGATTAATGAATATTACATATTTGCGTTTGTTATTTTGTAGGTGGAGCCCCACTTACCACGGCACGACGGAAATATTTTACGTGTGGATCGAGGATCCCGACAACGATTGCATCTACCATACGGAAACGTGCACGATCACGAAAAGCATATGCGCGAAGGGTGCGCCCATCGAGATGGTGTTCACGGTTCCGCTGGTCGAACCCCATCCGAGCCAGTACTTGGTCAGGGTCAGCAGCGACAGGTGGATGCGTGAGTTGTCTTTCGTTATTTTATTGATTTATTAGCAGCTAGGTATACAGGGTGTTTCAGGGCTCTGGGAACGGTCAATCGCGTGCTTATTTTTTAAAATTTCGAAAAATGTTTTATACAAAAGTTGTGTTTAATAGTGAGCTGCACGCCCTTAAAATATTTAAATTTATACAGGGTGTCTCATAACAAAGTTATGTTTTTTTGAATGGAACACCCTGTATTTTTGTCATTTTTGAATTATATGGAGCAAATAAAGGTGAGTTACTTCAATCCTCCCTATACCTATCGTTTGCCGTTTTCGAAATATTTGAAGATTTGTTGGAATGCATGGTCCGGGTGAATTTTTTTTTTTTGCCCCAGTGATTGACGTTGAACGATTAAAATCATTTCTATTATTTGGTTGAAGGTTCGAACTATAGAGCCAACCATGATTTCATACAAAAAATTATACCGGGTGATAAAAAAAATGCGGTAGAAAAACCCAACTTATAAAGTTGAATAACTTCGTTTTTTTCAAATGGCACACCCTGTATTTAGTAACGTATTCTTAAGTAAAATCCAATTATCTTTCAGACTGTGTAAGGATTCCCTGTTCCTAATCTCAATAATTTTCTTGTATTCGGCGATTATCATATCAGGAATAATTATTGAAATACATAAAAATAATAACCTGGTCGTGACTGAATGGCTCATGACTAAGTCAAAAAAAAAATCTGTAACTTTGTATTCAAAATTTTAAATAATAATAAATCACATGTTGCCATGAAAAAACAAAAACAAAATGAACAAAGCTCTGAAACTTCAACGTCAATAAAGTGGTTGTGTGCACATTGTGGAATGGATGATAAAGAGTTATGTGTTCCTGATGATGTCCTGGAAGTTGCAAATGCCGCAAGGTACCAAATGTTGCCTGAAAATCAAAATCACGTTATCAGAAAGAATTGGAAAAATATATTTGTAGGTTACAACTGACGCAGAACGAAAATCGCAGATGCGCTTATTATTTTGTTTATGGCAGTTGACAGATAACAGAATTCTAAGCCTTCTTGATTTTTTTTTATTGTTGTCCGGTATAAGTACAATTACGTTTTTGGCACGTAACATTATAATTATTAATAATAATATCGTTTGTGCCACAAAATTTTGTTTCAGAGTTGGCTGTGAGATAAATGAGGTACGTCATGAGACTAGAATTAAATTTAAAAAAAACTGAATTAATCTCAGACATGACTGCTATGTTTCTCTCTCTCTCTCAGGCATGGCCAACTCAGAAATAAAATTCTACGGCTCACACCTACAATTTCTTTTTACAGACGCCGTGTACACCCATCCGCTCTCCTTCATCGACTTGCAGCTCCCGCAAAGCTTCACCCCGCACACCGACCTCCTGGAACTGCAGCCGCTCGAGCTCTCCGTGCTGAAGAACCCCCTCTACGAGTCCCTGTACTCCTTCAGCCACTTCAACCCCGTGCAGACCCAGATCTTCCACTGCCTCTATCACACCGACAACAATGTCCTGCTCGGGGCTCCGACCGGCTCGGGGAAGACCATCGCCGCGGAGATCTGCATGTTCCGGCTGTTCAACAACGACCCCGGCCTGAAGGTCGTCTACATCGCGCCGCTGAAGGCCCTGGTGCGGGAGCGGGTGGAGGACTGGAAGAGGAAGTTCGGGGGGGCCCTGAAGAAGAAGGTGGTGGAGATCACGGGCGACGTGACGCCGAGCGCGGGCGCCATCGTCTCCTCGGACATAATCATCACGACGCCGGAGAAGTGGGACGGGATGAGCAGAGGGTGGCAGACGAGGAATTTCATCAGAGATGTGCGTGTTGCGGACAATTGAAGGTCGATCGGTGAATTGTGAATGTTTGCAGGTCGGGCTGATGATCATCGACGAGATCCATCTGCTGGGGGAGGACAGGGGGCCCGTTTTGGAGGTTATAGTGTCGAGGACGAATTTTATTTCCGATCGGACGGGGAGGAATATGAGGATTATCGGACTGTCGACTGCAATGGCGAACGCCAGGGATTTAGCGACATGGTTAGGAATTGGCGAGGTAAGAGATTTTTAGGCAAGGAAATTTTTTTCCAGCAGAAGTTAATTTTTTACAATTTTTCCAATCGCCGAATGCAATTTTTTTCACTAAAAATCGAGTTCCGAGTGTTGCCATTTTGTTTCCAGCCACAAAATGTCAATTGTTTTAACAGGATATTAAAGATGAGTTTATTCAAGATGAATTTTGAAATTTTCAAGCTTATTCCAGCGGAAGTTAATTTTTTACGATTTTTCCAATCGCCGAATGCAATTTTTTTCACTAAAAATCAAGTTCCGAGTGTCGCCATTTTGTTTCCAGTTGCAAAATGTCAATTGTTTTAACAGGATATTAAAGATGGGTTTATTCAAGATGAATTTTGAAATTTTCAAGCTTATTCCAGCAGAAGTTAATTTTTTACGATTTTTCCAATCGCCGAATGCAATTTTTTTCACTAAAAATCCGAGTTCCGAGTGTTGCCATTTTGTTTCCTGCCACAAAATGTCAATTTTTTTAATAGGATATTGAAGATTAGTTAATTCTAGATGAATTTTGAAATTTTCAAGCTTATTCCAGCAGAAGTTAATTTTTTACAATTTTTCCAATCGCCGAATGCAATTTTTTTCACTAAAAATCGAGTTCCGAGTGTTGCCATTTTGTTTCCAGCTGCAAAATGTCAATTGTTTTAACAGGATATTAAAGATGGGTTTATTCTTGATGAATTTTGAAATTTTCAAGCTTATTCCAGCAGAAGTTAATTTTTTACGATTTTTCCAATCGCCGAATGCAATTTTTTTCACTAAAAATCGAGTTCCGAGTGTTGCCATTTTGTTTCCAGCTGCAAAATGTCAATTGTTTTAACAGGATATTAAAGATGGGTTTATTCTTGATGAATTTTGAAATTTTCAAGCTTATTCCGGCAGAAGTTAATTTTTTACGATTTTTCCAATCGCCGAATGCAATTTTTTTCACTTAAAATCGAGTTCCGAGTGTTGCCATTTTGTTTCCAGCTGCAAAATGTCAATTGTTTTAACAGGATATTAAAGATGCGTTTATTCAAGATAAATTTTGAAATTTTCAAGCTTATTCCAGCAGAAGATAATTTTTTACGATTTTTCCAATCGCCGAATGCAATTTTTTTCACTAAAAATCGAGTTCCGAGTGTTGCCATTTTGTTTCCAGCTGCAAAATGTCAATTGTTTTAACAGGATATTAAAGATGAGTTTATTCTGGATGAATTTTGAAATTTTCAAGCTTATTCCAGCAGAAGTTAATTTTTTACGATTTTTCCAATCGCCGAATGCAATTTTTTTCACTTAAAATCGAGTTCCGAGTGTTGCCATTTTGTTTCCAGCTGCAAAATGTCAATTGTTTTAACAGGATATTAAAGATGCGTTTATTCAAGATAAATTTTGAAATTTTCAAGCTTATTCCAGCAGAAGATAATTTTTTACGATTTTTCCAATCGCCGAATGCAATTTTTTTCACTAAAAATCCGAGTTCCGAGTGTTGCCATTTTGTTTCCTGCCACAAAATGTCAATTTTTTTAATAGGATATTGAAGATTAGTTAATTCTAGATGAATTTTGAAATTTTCAAGCTTATTCCAGCAGAAGTTAATTTTTTACAATTTTTCCAATCGCCGAATGCAATTTTTTTCACTAAAAATCGAGTTCCGAGTGTTGCCATTTTGTTTCCAGCTGCAAAATGTCAATTGTTTTAACAGGATATTAAAGATGAGTTTATTCTGGATGAATTTTGAAATTTTCAAGCTTATTCCAGCAGAAGTTAATTTTTTACGATTTTTCCAATCGCCGAATGCAATTTTTTTCACTAAAAATCGAGTTCCGAGTGTTGCCATTTTGTTTCCAGCTGCAAAATGTCAATTGTTTTAACAGGATATTAAAGATGGGTTTATTCTTGATGAATTTTGAAATTTTCAAGCTTATTCCGGCAGAAGTTAATTTTTTACGATTTTTCCAATCGCCGAATGCAATTTTTTTCACTTAAAATCGAGTTCCGAGTGTTGCCATTTTGTTTCCAGCTGCAAAATGTCAATTGTTTTAACAGGATATTAAAGATGCGTTTATTCAAGATAAATTTTGAAATTTTCAAGCTTATTCCAGCAGAAGATAATTTTTTACGATTTTTCCAATCGCCGAATGCAATTTTTTTCACTAAAAATCAAGTTCCGAGTGCTGCCATTTTGTTTCCAGCTACAAAATATCAATTGTTTTAACAGGATATTAAAGATGAGTTTATTCAAGATAAATTTTGAAATTTTCAAGCTTATTCCAGCAGAAGTTAATTTTTTACGATTTTTCCAATCGCCGAATGCAATTTTTTTCACTAAAAATCAAGTTCCGAGTGTCGCCATTTTGTTTCCAGCTGCAAAATGTCAATTGTTTTAACAGGATATTAAAGATGCGTTTATTCAAGATAAATTTTGAAATTTTCAAGCTTATTCCAGCAGAAGATAATTTTTTACGATTTTTCCAATCGCCGAATGCAATTTTTTTCACTAAAAATCAAGTTCCGAGTGCTGCCATTTTGTTTCCAGCTACAAAATATCAATTGTTTTAACAGGATATTAAAGATGAGTTTATTCAAGATAAATTTTGAAATTTTCAAGCTTATTCCAGCAGAAGTTAATTTTTTACGATTTTTCCAATCGCCGAATGCAATTTTTTTCACTACAAATCGAGTTCCGAGTGTCGCCATTTTGTTTCCAGCTGCAAAATATCAATTGTTTTAACAGGATATTAAAGATAAAGCAGAAGTTAGTTTTTTAATTGTTTTTAATTGTTTAGATGGGATTGTACAATTTCCGCCCGTCCGTCCGCCCCGTGCCCCTGGAGGTGCACATATCCGGGTTCCCCGGCAAGCACTACTGCCCGCGGATGATGTCCATGAACAGGCCCGCCTACCAGGCGATCAGGCAGCACGCCTCGGACTCCCCGGCCTTGATCTTCTGCTCCTCCAGGAAGCAGACCCGACTGACGGCCTTCGATCTCATCACCTACCTGGTCACGGATTCCGATCCGAAGCAGTGGTTCCATTGCGATGAGGCCGCCATGGAGATGATCCTGTCTAACGTTTTGGGTGAGTTTTTCGTTAACCCGCCATTGATGACGCAAAAGTTTATAGTGACGCCGGTGGTTTTCAACTAAAGATTTAATTTAATGGTGACGCCGGTGTCAACTGAAGATTTTTCGAAACGTGTTACTAATAGTTCACGTTTTTTTTTTAATTTATGCTCTGACAATAAAACAAAGATATATAATCAGTTTAAACTCTGCAATGCGGCAGCTATTCGAAATTGCAACAAAAAACAATAACGGAGAATAAAGTTATTCGACACGCCCGGTCTCACGGACCAGTAGGGTCACCATTGGCGGGTTAAAAACATCAATGTTAATGGCAGTCGATAATCCAAGAATTCTCATATTCCTACTCATCCAATGAGAAATTAAATTCCTCGAGACCATAACCTCCAAAGCGATTGACAGATAAACTGAATAATTTTTTTTCTATAGTGAATTTCTCGTGTTTAATGTGTTGGTACATTCTTTATCTCGTTCTTTTTACAGATCCAGATTTAAGGCAATTCCTCTCGTTCGGAATCGGAATCCATCACGCCGGCCTCCAAGAGAGAGACAGAAAGACCGTAGAGGAGCTGTTCGTCAACCAAAAGATCCAAGTGCTGATTGCGACTGGCACTCTGGCCTGGGGCGTGAATTTTCCTGCGCATTTAGTCGTCATAAAAGGTAATATTATTTAACACGTTCGCTGCTGCAGGGCGCACACGTTGTGCCATCTCGTGTCATCGCGTGGTGCAGATGTTAAAACAATTGACATTTTGCAGCTGGAAACAAAATGGCAACACTCGGAACTTGATTTTTAGTGAAAAAAATTGCATTCGGCAATTGGAAAAATTGTAAAAAATTAACTTCTGCTCAAATAAGCTTGAAAATTTCAATATTCATCTAGAATAAACTCATCTTTAATATCCTGTTAAAACAATTGACATTTTCTAGCTGGAAACAAAATGGCAACACTCGGAACTCGATTTGTAGTGAAAAAAATTGCATTCGGCGATTGGAAAAATCATAAAAAATTAACTTCCGCTGGAATAAGCTTGAAAATTTCAAAATTCATCCAGAATAAACTCATCTTTAATATCCTGTTGAAACAATTGACATTTTGTAGCTGGAAACAAAATGGCAACACTCGGAACTTGATTTTTAGTGAAAAAAATTGCATTCGGCAATTGGAAAAATTGTAAAAAATTAACTTCTGCTCAAATAAGCTTGAAAATTTCAATATTCATCTAGAATAAACTCATCTTTAATATCCTGTTAAAACAATTGACATTTTCTAGCTGGAAACAAAATGGCAACACTCGGAACTCAATTTTTAGTGAAAAAAAAATGCATTCGGCGATTGGAAAAATTGTAAAAAATTAACTTCTGCTCGAATAAGCTTGAAAATTTCAATATTCATCTAGAATAGACTCATCTTTAATATCCTGTTAAAACAATTGACATTTTCTAGCTGGAAACAAAATGGCAACACTCGGAACTCGATTTGTAGTGAAAAAAATTGCATTCGGCGATTGGAAAAATCATAAAAAATTAACTTCCGCTGGAATAAGCTTGAAAATTTCAAAATTCATCCAGAATAAACTCATCTTTAATATCCTGTTGAAACAATTGACATTTTGTAGCTGGAAACAAAATGGCAACACTCGGAACTTGATTTTTAGTGAAAAAAATTGCATTCGGCAATTGGAAAAATTGTAAAAAATTAACTTCTGCTCGAATAAGCTTGAAAATTTCAATATTCATCTAGAATAAACTCATCTTTAATATCCTGTTAAAACAATTGACATTTTCTAGCTGGAAACAAAATGGCAACACTCGGAACTCAATTTTTAGTGGAAAAAAAATGCATTCGGCGATTGGAAAAATTGTAAAAAATTAACTTCTGCTCGAATAAGCTTGAAAATTTCAAGATTCATCTAGAATAAACTCATCTTTAATATCCTGTTAAAACAATTGACATTTTGTGGCTGGAAACAAAATGGCAACACTCGGAACTTGATTTTTAGTGAAAAAAATTGCATTCGGCAATTGGAAAAATTGTAAAAAATTAACTTCTGCTCGAATAAGCTTGAAAATTTCAAGATTCATCTAGAATAAACTCATCTTTAATATCCTGTTGAAACAATTGACATTTTGTAGCTGGAAACAAAATGGCAACACTCGGAACTTGATTTGTAGTGAAAAAAATTGCATTCGGCGATTGGAAAAATTGTAAAAAATTAACTTCTGCTCGAATAAGCTTGAAAATTTCAAGATTCATCTAGAATAAACTCATCTTTAATATCCTGTTGAAACAATTGACATTTTGTAGCTGGAAACAAAATGGCAACACTCGGAACTCGATTTTTAGTGAAAAAAATTGCATTCGGCGATTGGAAAAATTGTAAAAAATTCACTTCTGCTGGAATAAGCTTGAAAATTTCAAAATTCATCCAGAATAAACTCATCTTTAATATCCTGTTGAAACAATTGACATTTTGTAGCTGGAAACAAAATGGCAACATACGGAACTTGATTTCTAGTGAAAAAAATTGCATTTGGCGATTGGAAAAATTGTAAAAAATTAACTTCTGCTGGAATAAGCTTGAAAATTTCAAAATTCATCCAGAATAAACTCATCTTTAATATCCTGTTAAAACAATTGACATTTTGTGGCTGGAAACAAAATGGCAACACTCGGAACTCGATTTTTAGTGAAAAAAATTGCATTCGGCGATTGGAAAAATCGTAAAAAATTAACTTCTGCTGGAATAAGCTTGAAAATTTCAAAATTCATCCAGAATAAACTCATCTTTAATATCCTGTTAAAACAATTGACATTTTGTGGCTGGAAACAAAATGGCAACACTCGGAACTCGATTTTTAGTGAAAAAAATTGCATTCGGCGATTGGAAAAATCGTAAAAAATTAACTTCTGCTGGAATAAGCTTGAAAATTTCAAAATTCATCCAGAATAAACTCATCTTTAATATCCTGTTAAAACAATTGACATTTTGTGGCTGGAAACAAAATGGCAACACTCGGAACTTGATTTGTAGTGAAAAAAATTGCATTCGGCGATTGGAAAAATCGTAAAAAATTAACTTCTGCTGGAATAAGCTTGAAAATTTCAAAATTCATCTAGAATAAACTCATCTTTAATATCCTGTTAAAACAATTGACATTTTGTGGCTGGAAACAAAATGGCAACACTCGGAACTTGATTTTTAGTGAAAAAAATTGCATTCGGCAATTGGAAAAATTGTAAAAAATTAACTTCTGCTCGAATAAGCTTGAAAATTTCAAGATTCATCTAGAATAAACTCATCTTTAATATCCTGTTGAAACAATTGACATTTTGTAGCTGGAAACAAAATGGCAACACTCGGAACTTGATTTGTAGTGAAAAAAATTGCATTCGGCGATTGGAAAAATTGTAAAAAATTAACTTCTGCTCGAATAAGCTTGAAAATTTCAAGATTCATCTAGAATAAACTCATCTTTAATATCCTGTTGAAACAATTGACATTTTGTAGCTGGAAACAAAATGGCAACACTCGGAACTCGATTTTTAGTGAAAAAAATTGCATTCGGCGATTGGAAAAATCGTAAAAAATTAACTTCTGCTGGAATAAGCTTGAAAATTTCAAAATTCATCCAGAATAAACTCATCTTTAATATCCTGTTAAAACAATTGACATTTTGTGGCTGGAAACAAAATGGCAACACTCGGAACTTGATTTTTAGTGAAAAAAATTGCATTCGGCGATTGGAAAAATCGTAAAAAATTCACTTCTGCTGGAATAAGCTTGAAAATTTCAAAATTCATCCAGAATAAACTCATCTTTAATATCCTGTTGAAACAATTGACATTTTGTAGCTGGAAACAAAATGGCAACACTCGGAACTCGATTTTTAGTGAAAAAAATTGCATTCGGCGATTGGAAAAATTGTAAAAAATTCACTTCTGCTGGAATAAGCTTGAAAATTTCAAAATTCATCCAGAATAAACTCATCTTTAATATCCTGTTGAAACAATTGACATTTTGTAGCTGGAAACAAAATGGCAACATACGGAACTTGATTTCTAGTGAAAAAAATTGCATTTGGCGATTGGAAAAATTGTAAAAAATTAACTTCTGCTGGAATAAGCTTGAAAATTTCAAAATTCATCCAGAATAAACTCATCTTTAATATCCTGTTAAAACAATTGACATTTTGTGGCTGGAAACAAAATGGCAACACTCGGAACTCGATTTTTAGTGAAAAAAATTGCATTCGGCGATTGGAAAAATCGTAAAAAATTAACTTCTGCTGGAATAAGCTTGAAAATTTCAAAATTCATCCAGAATAAACTCATCTTTAATATCCTGTTGAAACAATTGACATTTTGTAGCTGGAAACAAAATGGCAACACTCGGAACTTGATTTGTCGTGAAAAAAATTGCATTCGGCGATTGGAAAAATTGTAAAAAATTAACTTCTGCTGGAATAAGCTCGAAAATTTCAAAATTCATCCAGAATTGGATTGCCGTTTGAATATTTTGTGTTAAGAAACTTCACATGCTGCTTTTACTTTTTTGTTGTTGATACCTTTTTTACAAAATATTCCACTGCCACAATCTTACCTATTTATGCAAAAACATATACAAAAAAAAAATAATCCATAGATGGCGGCGCAAAAAGGTAATTTTTTTTTTCTTCTAAGAAATATTTTTGTTTCCTTTTGTTTTGCTTATCGCCACATGTGGCGACCTGGGCGTGAAGGGGTTAAGACCCCAATTAAATGGTTTCTATGCACACTCGGATCCTAAAAATGTTGTATAATTATTTAGGTACTGAATATTTTGACGGTGCCACCAAGAGGTACGTGGACATGCCGATCACGGACGTCCTGCAGATGATGGGCCGCGCCGGACGACCGCAGTTCGACACCAGCGGTGTGGCCTGCGTGTTCGTGCACGACATCAAGAAGAACTTCTACAAGAAGTTCCTGTACGAGCCGTTCCCCGTCGAGTCCAACCTGCTCCGGGTCCTGCCGGACCACGTGAACGCCGAGATCTCCGCCGAGACGGTCCCGACGAAAACCAATTTGATGGAGTACATGACCTGGACTTACTTCTTCAGAAGGTACAACGATGTGTACGGGGCGAGTAGTCGAAACTCCCTCCCTCAGAGGGAGTGAACGTTAACCTAAAATAAATCGCCAATGACATATTGTATACGGAAATATTGCAGAAATAAAAATGACAGGCGTGGCACATCGTCGTCCAGATCGAAGTAGGCTTCTGTCGGATTGCCACGCGTTGCTTGGAAATATGTATATTGCATCACATAGAAATACTTCCAGTTTATTTTAACTCAGGCAAATTAAATAATACAAATTTCACCCTCGTGTAATAACATTTTAGGGTTAGAAAAAACGTCAAAAAGTGCCAACAGTTATCTGCCAAATTGCATGCGCATTTGCTCCGGCACTCGGTTAAAATCTATGATTACTAAATCAATGATTAAGTTAATCATGCCTCTCCGTTTGCACCGCCCATTGGTTAGTATCCGATGATTAAATGGTTGTGAGCAAAAATACGGTTGGCAATTTGTGTGGTTATTTTATTTTCTGGGGTGGGTGCCACTGAAATTGACGCCATTGCCAAATGAACAGCTGTTTACAGTTTCCTATTATTTAGAAAATCTATTTTATGTTCAAATGTTCAATTACTTGCAACAAACTGAATGTGAATTGTTTGCTTAATTCATACCTTTTAAAACATGCTTCATCTAATAAATCAAATTTTTTTATTCGCATATTCACTTGGATTTGCATACCGACATTTAAATCTAGCGCTTGAATAAGTAAATCAATTGTTTTTGATCTCCATAATGATTTTATATCACTTAGCGTCTTCTTCAATGTAATAAACCTTCAAGTTCCTTTATTTTTAACACGAACGCACGCGTATCTTCTTAACCGGCTTCCTAACTGCCCAAACTCGGCTGGTTAAAAATAGGGACTTTAACCCAACTTTAATCAATGATTAAATGGCGGTGCAAACGGATTAACTTATAATCAATGATTAAAGAGTTAACCGGGTGCGGTGCAAACGGGCATCATTCTTCTAAATTCTTCCATAGTGGTTATATGAAATAGAAACAATTTTTTTCCCTTAACTTTAGAGGGCTGCAACTTGGAGAGGAAGGGGTTTTGAACGAAAAATTATACGAAAGACCTTTAATTTTTGCTGTAAAATCACCCTTTACAATCTTTTGCAAACACCCTGTATTCATATTCCCATGTTTTTGCAATCTTTACAGATTATTGGAAAATCCGTCGTACTACAGCCTCCCCGACGTCCAGCCGGAACAGGTCAATCAGTACCTCAGCGAGCTGGTGGACTCGGTGGTGAACGTGCTCCAGGAGAGCAACTGCGTGAGCGTAACGGAAAGCGACGAGGGCGTGATTCTCTACGAGGCCACCTTCTTTGGCCAGGTCGCCTCCTACTACTACCTCTCCCACAAAACGATGATGCACTTCCAGGAAAGTCTGCGCAGCGACAACACCATCCTGGACTTGCTGTCGACCATGTGCCACGCCACGGAGTACGCGCTGTTCCCGGTGAGACATAACGAAGACAAGATCAACCAGTAAGTGACTAAATATCGAGCGTACAACAAAAATTAAAGGTAGAGTTAGTCTACGCTAAGAACACACGCGTGAAATGCTGGTTGCAAACGTTAGCATGTCGGATATTATAATTAGAGGTTATTAACGTCTGTATATGAGCGAGTTAGAGGGGGTGTTGGAAAAAGGTCAAGAGGGAGGGGTGGTAAGTGGGTCGAGAAAGGTATGGATGTTGGCATATGCGGACGATTTGGTTTTGGTGGCGAAGGACTGGATGGGTATGAAAGGAATGATGAGGAGGGTAGAGAAGTATATGGATAAAAGAGGTATGTGTGTGAATGTAGAAAAAACGAAATGGATGAGATTCAGGAACAGAGGGAGAGTGGGAGGAGTGAAAGAATTAGAGTGGAAGGGAGAGTTGATAGAACGGGTGAAGAGTTTTAAGTATTTGGGGTTTGTGTTTAAGGAAACGGGTGGATATGAGGAGCATGTAAGATGGGTGCAAGGCAAAGCGAGGAGAGCATGGGGGATAGCATGGGGGAAATGGGGAAGATGGATAGAGAATAATATGAGAGTGATGTGTAAGGTATGGGATGCGTGTGTGGGATCGGTGATGATGTATGGCGTGGAGGTATGGGGGACGAGGGAGTATGAATGGGTGGAGAGGGAGCAGGGTTGGTTTATAAAATGTATGTTGGGAGTGGAGAGGTCGACACCGAGTTATATACTTAGGCAGGAGACGAACAGGGATAAAATGGTGTGTGAAACGATGAGGAGGGTGGTGAAATACGAAGAGAAATTGTGGGGTTTAGGGGAGGAGAGATTGGTAAAGGCAGTATGGTGGGGGTGTGTGAATGGGGAAGAGGGGAAATGGAGAAGGGAGAGAAGGAGGATGTATGAGAGGGTGGGGTTATCGGAGGCAAAGGTGATAGAGTGGATGGGGAGGGGGGTGAAGGTGGCGGGGTGGGTGAAGGAAAAAATGAGAGAGGTGGATATGCAGGAGAGACAGGGGCGGATAGAAAGGAGTGAATATAATGATATGTATGGGAGGTGGCAGGTGTACGGGAGAATACCAGAGTATTGGGGGGAAGAAGGATGGAGTAGGGAGGAGAGGGTGAGGTTGGCGAGGGCGAGATGTGGGTCAGGAGAGAAAGGGAGGAAGAGGTGGATGGGGGAGGATTATATGAGATGTGGGCTGTGCGAGTGGGGGAAGGATACATGGAAGCACTTGGCGGAAGAATGTGAGGGGGTGAAAGAAGAATGGGTAGGAGTGAGAGGGAATAGAAGGGTGACGGAATGGATGAGAGAGGATGGGGCAGGAGTGAAGACGCTGGAGAAGGTGGGATGGGAGAAAGAGGGGAGAGGGAGGGGTGGAAGGGGGGGGTGAGGGATGTGAAGAGTTGATTTGTTTTGTATGTGTGGTTATGCCAATAAAGGTTCTTTTTTTTTTTTCTTTTTTTTTTTTTTTTTTATTAACGTCTGACATATTAACATGACAACCGGTAATTTATGCGTGCGTTCAAACATGAACTAAATTTTCAGCACCAACTCCGTTGTCGGGCGGCCCGTTGGTGTAATGGGTACAGGCGAGCGCTTGTGCCGGTCCACCGCGTGCCGTGTGGGTTCGAAAGATTTTTCGGGGATCGAAAAGTATTCGGTCGGGTTCATGGTTGTTGTGTATACGTCTGACATTATTCATTTATTCATCCCAAAATTAAAAATACAAAAAAAATTAATAAGTCGATGTGACTGAATGGCTCGTGCCTACACATAACATGAGAGGACTGTAATAATTGTTTTTCCATTTTGCGTCTAAAACGCACTCATATGGGTTTCTTTAATAGCTTGCCGAGTGCTTTAATAATTTAATTTTTCAACCGTTGAAATTCAGAGCCGTCAACTTGTGCCCAATTTTCGGCGAGATAGTTTTGAGGTTATGGGATGTGTGGAAATCACAAACTAATTTCACATTGAAATGTCAGTTATCAGTGTTACCAACCACCATACAATTTTCTAAATATGATTCACGGGGATGAAGCCGAGATACGAATATCGGCAACACGAAAGTATGTGGGCCACCCCAGGACAGTGGGGCGAGGGGGAATTTCAAATTTGCCGCTTTTCCAAAGATGGTTCCCTCGATGTTGCCAGATTTATCAAAGAACTTATTATGGGGATTACCGTTTTTAATAATCTTTAAATTTCACTACAAAGTAATAATTTTAACAATTAAAATTATGTTTTAAACATAATTAGACTCATTATTCCTTATATTTGTCATAATAACTCATGAAAGTATAATATTACTGTTTATTAAATATAATCGTGTGCATTGTATATTTTATACTTCGATGTATATGCGGCAACGCTTAATGAGTCTCACCATTTTTATTAACTAACCTCAATAGTGCTGTGAGTGCTAATAATTAATGTTTGAAGGTAAGTTATTATATATTCTGTCTTATAAACTCGTCAATTGTATTTATTAGTAATGTAAACATCAAATGGCCGTATTAAATATTCTTGTAAATATCCAGAATGTCAAAATTCTTTCTTTTCCGATATCTATAATTAATGTCGACTACAAAAATAAACATTTCTATAAATTTCCCAAAAATGAAGAATATCTTAAAACATGGAAAACCATTTGTGATATTGAACAGTCTTCATTGTTTAAATTTTCATTCATGTGAAGATCATTTTATTCATAAACATTTTGTTAATCATTTCCGCAAAAAATTGAATTGCAATGCTGTTCCGACACCAAGAAGTAAGACAATATAACTACACTAATTTACTTTTTAACTATTTTAATGTCATGAATCCTGGATACGAGCAAACAACTGACCTGTTACGACGCCTGAAAGAAATATCCTAAGAAGAACGAAGAGACCTGATGGAACATTGCACCTGGACTAGACCCTAATACCCGATTGTTGTGATATTTTTATATTTGATAATTTTGTTAATAATAATGTATATAATTATTCTGTTAAATATATTTTTTCCACGTAGGCCTATTTTTATTTTTATTTTGTGAAATCCAATCTTTTTTCTTTTACCAAAACCTTCTAACTTCTTCATTTATGTACTATCTAAAAGTATAATCAATTATGTGCTCAAAAAACATAAGTGATTATATTTTTAGTGTTATTACATTGAAATATATCGTGAGACGAGTATAACATTTTTAAATTTTGGCGCGGAAATCGTAGTAATTTGCCACCCCGACACCAGGCGGCGCCAAAAATCGTGTTTCCAAAATTTAACATGCAGGTTTCACTTCTAAAGGTATGTGTTCTGTGATATGATTGGGCGACTTTTTTATTTAGAAATGGAATAAAAGGGGCAAAATAGAAAAAATACTGTAAAAAACTCGTTCATAAAGCTTGAATTACATTATTACATTACATTATTCAGTTAAAAGTGTTAACCCTTCCTTGTGTTTACTTCTTGAAAAGTGTTGTGGATGTACGGAAAAACATTTCCAACTATACATTACATTGTAATATGCATTCATACGATACGCGTCAAGGTGAAAACATTCGCCCGCGACCATTACGTCTTACTAAGGCACAAAATAGTAGCAACTTTTATGGACCCAAATTTTATAACAGCTTACCTGAAAGCATAAAATTGCTTCCGTTGAAGCAATTTAAAATTCAAATAAAAACATATCTACTAAATAAAGCCTTTTATACTATTAGTGACTGTTTAACCAATAACTTTGCTGACATGATAAATTGATTGATTTTCCTGTAATTAATTTTTTAACTTGTAATTAATTTTGACTCGTAATTCATTTTAACTTGTAATGTAAATGCTCGTTAATGTGTATGTATGTTCTATGTATATTTATTCTGACTCGAATTCGCTTGTCTATTTTATCATTATATTTAAGTTTTAATTTGTTGTATTTGACTACACATTATACTTGCATAACTATGCTACTTGTTTTGACTTGTGTAAACATATTCTGTCTGGCACTATACTTTTTCCGTCTTTTTTCGTCTAGATTCTCGTTAGATTTTGCTTCAAGACAATCTAGTATGAATGTAATTCAGAAAATTCCATCCAATTTCCGTTCAAGTTTCTTGAATAGAAATATGCAGCCGGTCCTATTTTCCATTCGATATTGGTCCAAGTTCGGTACTGCCAACGACGGAAACAAACCAACAAACATGAGTTGTTTGTGCAAGCAACATTCCAGCCGCAGTATTGTTATAAGTCAATTATTTTTGTCGCGGGTTTCAAGTTGATATTTTTATTATGGTATATAAGTGGAGTTCAGACTTACACAAATACTTTTTTATTTAGTGGGTTGATAATTACGTCGTTCGCTAGCGGCGCCCTCTATATCGAATGCAATGAACTATAAATTGAACGGAAATCGAAAGCAAAACTTGAACGAGAATCTAGACGTATAATGTAATTCAAGCTTTAGGCATTTTTTCGCAAGCGTCCGAGTTTAGAAAACGAGTGTAGCCCCTTTTATTCCATTTCTAAATTAAAAATCGCCCATACATATTTAGAAAATTGTATGGTGGTTGGTAACACTGATAACTGACATTTCAATTTGAAATTAGTTTGCGAAAAAATTGCGCTTATTGAACTCGTTTTTTAACATACTATTAAAACTATACAAAAAATTGCGACTTGAGTTTCGACATCTTACTGTCAATATCAAGTGAATCGAGTCAGATCGGAGATTTCCTGATGATGATTCCAACGAATCGAGAATTCGTTTATGTTTTTGTACTATTTTTTCAGAGACCTCGTCCACCGTTTGAACCTGAAGTTGCACGGCCAGGCGGTGGATTCGCCTCACGTTAAAGTGTACATCTTGTTGCATATGTACTTGAGCGATTTGGAGTTGCCCAATCAGGAGTACATCGTGGACTGCAAATCGGTTTTGGATCAAGCTTTGCGAATTTTACAGGTGAAAATTACCATGCATTAGGAAATAAATAAAAAAAATATACCGTGGGATCAAACAGTCAACATTTTCTGAAAATAGGAATAATAAGTCAAGTAATATTATGTTGGCTGCCTGGAATTCTCCAGTGCAGTGCGTTTTGTTTATTTTGACATCTTGTGGTTTTTTGAGGTTACTTAAAATTTTTTTTGCCAATAGGGTGGTACGTTGGTGTAGTGAGTACAGGCGATCGCTTGTGCTGCAGGCTGCACCGCGGCCGTGTGGGTTCGATTCTCAGCCCGGGCGAAAGATTTTTCGGTTTCGAGAAGTAATCGTTCGGGTCCGTGATTCTTGTAAACGTCTTTCATTATTTATTTATTCATTTAATTTATAACTTGGATATATCTATAACATTGATGATGGCTATTGGTCATAGAACCAAGGCCAGGCGTAACGCCAAAAAAAGAAAACGACGAACGACTAACCTGAAAAAACCATAAGATGTCAAAATAAACAAACGAAATAGAGTTTGAATATTCAACCAGTTCGTAAATCTATAATGCTGAGCTTGAAACAATCGCTGCAATTATTTTACTTGTCATGATGGATCACTTGGCAAACTTCTGATCGTCTTTTGTTACAATACTTTGCATAAACAATATATTATGACAATCCAATTGTTATGTCAGGATATTCTTGACAAAAAAGAAAAACTGTGGTAAATCTAATTAACTTGTCAAAAACGAATTTTCAAGTTTACTGTAGATTATATTATAGTCACAAATAAAAGAAAAAAAAACAAGAATTCGGATGGATCACTGGACTAATAACGAGTGAGACTCATAATCACTTTAACCTAATACTTGATGTCTTTGGATAGGTTGTATTGTTAATTTCAATTTTAAAAAAAGTTTACTGTTCACTCATCAATAAAAAAAATTGCTCAGCTGCTTATTTTACTTCCAACTTTAGGATGAAACATTGCTCAAGTGATTTGTCGTACATTTAATCAATTGTTGTTTAATTTTCTAACATCTAGATCAAAATGTTAGTTTAAACTATTGTCAGTTTTCCGAGGCAGCCATAAATCAACTTATAATCATTTGAAAAAAAAAAAAAGATTCGTGATTTTGCTCCCTGTTCCTGCACTAGTCTAAAATCACTCAAAAGGCAAATTTTATTGTACCATTATGCCGAATAACCGAACCGAAAGCATGAACCGGTATAAAAATAGCATCGCGTGTGCGCGTTTTTTTTTTTGTTTTTAATTCTTAACGTTAAATGTAGAAATCTGAAATGATTTCCGGCATTCAAGGTGAGTTCAAAGTTTTAGCTGTACGACCGATGGCTAACACAATTTCCACTTCATGTTGAGGTGCACAAAAAGCAGTTTTACTTAATCGGCACCTCTTGTACCCACGACGGGTGTTGAGGAAAAAATAATGGAAATTCGATAGGCAATACAAATCCGCAAAATAAACAAAATGCTTGACTTATTATTCCTATTTTCAGAAAATGTGCTGCCAACTATTATTTCCGGCTTTCTGATCTCATGGTATACAGGACGGCAAATGTAAGTTGGCCAGAAGTGCAGAGAGCAAGGGAAAGATCTCTCTCTCTACAGCCGGCCGAGTACAGTCTCTGTAATAAGCAAGCACATATTCTTCGAGTGCAACTCTATCGGGCGCTCTCCTCCACATAATTGAATGTACGAGGCGCGCGAACTCTTCACGAAATCTTTCGAGAGTTCCGCCCACAATTTTGCCACTGCGCAACGGCAAGTTACGTTTGCCGTCCTGTACATTTGCTTACAGAGTATTCTTCTCACTACAGGGTACTTCAGATGAAAGAAGTGGTAGAGTATGTTTGAATAGAGAAGAGCCCAAGGTTGCGCGAGATTTCAACGGTGTGCCAGTGGCGTGCGCAATTCAAGTAAATATATTTGGGAGGGCAGAAAATAATACGTGAAAATCCCAATATAGGTGCCGGCTTGAAAAGAATCTATATTGCTTCGTATTCCATAAACTCTGTACAGATAATGTCACGAGATTGAGAGTGAATTACTTGTCCACGTTTCCCCAACAAACACTTCCTTTCGGCGGCCATTGGAATGCAGCGATAAATGATTGAATCAAAAATAAAACTAATATAAACCACTATCGTACAGTTCACTAACTCTAGTTCTGGAAAGAACTGATTTTTATAAACACAGGAAAAACGAATCAAAGCAAAACAACGAACAATAAAAAGCAGAATGACACTCGGAAGTAACTACGCTAATGAAACACAGCCACACCCTATTCTGCATAATAGAATCGACTAACGGCTAAAAACCAGTTTTCGTTTGTGTGCAAGGTTCTTCTCTATTCAAACATACTCTAACTACTTTTCTAAATAATATTAACAGATGTTGCATACTTCACATTTACAACGATGAATAGTTGTAGATGTTTCACCAAAGTTACCACTTCATTCTGGGGCACCCAGTATATTTATAGATGAAAATTATTATCTTTTACCTTACAGGCTATGATAGACATTGCAGCAAATTCCGGCTGGCTGTCGTCAACCGTTAAAGTCATCTTCCTAATACAAATGCTCGTGCAAGGACACTGGATATCCGAACCGGACGTTCTAACGATCCCCCACGTAAACATCCCGACACTATCACCCCTCCAACAGGAATTCAACGACTCGCCGACCTTACGTTCGTTCAACCCGTGCTCGATATCCTCCCTCAGATTCGCGAGCATGAAACAAGAGCACGCCCTGGAGAACGCGTTTACGAACGTGTTTGGTGCGAAAATTTCCTCTGAAATCAAGAAGCACATCGCGCACTTACCGTGGATCGAGGTGAAGCTCTCCGTCAAGGACGCGGAGGGCGAGCGGGTGCAGGACGTCGCGGAGGACGGTTTCGTGCAGATGGCCCGAGACGGGGAGTACGAACTGCTGGTGGAGTTCACCAGGAGGTCGTCCGGCGACAGCCTGAACGTCCAGAGCAAGAAGTTCCCGAAGAAGAAGGACGAGGGCTGGATGGTGTGCGTGGGGCGGGGCGACGAGCTGTGCAGTATTAAGCGGGTGTCCGTGAGGAGGAGGAGCAGCGTTTGCATTCGGCTGGATACCCCGAGTTGTGTGGGTGAGTTGAATCGGCTGACGCAGAGGTGTAAGCACGTGTTTGCTCCTTAAAATCACGACTGTTACCTAAACAGTGATTGCTACTTATACCGTGACTGTAAAAAGACTATACAAGTTAGAATTTCTAAATATTATTTAATATTCAGTACTTCGATTAAATAATAAACAAATTAGAAACAACTTTACTTGTTGCAGAAAGCATTAGATGTATTTATTCAGTACTTCATTATTTAAATTTCAAATAAATAAAAGTGTCATAGTACAGCTTATAATGACGTATGTTCATTCAAAAAAAATCTCAAGGGTGCCATGATTTTTTGTTTTTAAAAATTTAAGTTGGCACACATGTTAGGAATTGACATTCAAACTTGCTTAACGTGTCTTAAGTTGTTTTTTTTTTATTTGCAGGTAATTTTACTTACACACTCTATTTACTCTCGGACTCATATCTAGGATTAGACCAGCAGTACGACATTCCCATTCAGGTGAAGAACTGAGCCGCACGCCGTGATATATATATATTTATTTATTAATGTCTATAAATTTTGTATACTGGTTTAAAAGATGTGTATGAATAAATTTGATTAATTTCTTGTGGATTGTTTTAATTCCCTGAACGAATTCAATGGAGTTAATCTATACACCAGGCAAACTCGTGATTCCTCCTGTATTTGAGTTTGAGTTTTGTTAACACATTTGCTGCCACCGACGCGCTAGTGCGTCCAACTTTATACTTGCGTAAATGCAATCACAATTACGGTGGCAGCGATCGTGTTAATTATCACTTCACCAATGGTGTCTGGTGGATGTTGAGTTCTGTGATGTGCGAGCACGTTGCTTTGCTGAAATATTGAAAAAAGCAGGCACTACTTTAAATAAAGTCAAAGAGTGGCTGATAATTAATAAAAAGTTCTAAACGAAAAAAAAAACTAAAACTATATTGTTTAAGACAAACCAAGTGTTGCAAACAAAAAATTTTGGTGGGCATAAATGGTATTTCAGCAACAGCACAAAATTTCTCGGAATATTCCTTGATGACAATTAGAATATCTATGTAGCAAACTAAGCAAAGTCTGTTATGCATTAAGAGTATTGTCTGGGACGGTAGAGAGCAACGTGACCAATCTGGTTTATACGCAGCAAACTTTTGTTCACTTCTCAGGTATGGAATACTATTTTGGGGTCCCTCTACTAATGCGGATCGGGCATTTATCATCCAGAAAAGGGCTCTAAGAATTATTACTAAAATCAGTTCTCGTGATTCATGCAGAGGAGTATTTAAGATGAACAAACGTTTAACTTTGATGGGTGTATATGTACACGAGTGTGCCAAATTTTGGTTTAAAAACAAACATAAATTTGAGAAATGGGCCTCAACATCACTTCATTTAACAAGAAATTGTAGCTATAATTACCCAAACCATAGGTTAAATAAATTGGAAAAAGGTGCATATTATTCATGCTTAAAAATAATCAATCATCTTCCGAGTAGAGTTAAATCTATTAAAAATTATCCTGAATTTAAAACTATTGTATATAACTTGATATGCGAAGTTGAACTTTAACTGAATTTTTCGATGTTAGATTAACTTAGCTTTTTTAATTTTCTCCATTGTGCTCTGACTTGTTTCTGTAATCAAACATACACTATTTTGTGTATTCTCGTATCTACAGAAATAAATGTATTATTATTATAAATTCACACACCACGTTCGTAATTCCCGCCGCCTCCGCGCCATCTATCGGACGATAGCCGAACTACCAAGTAATGTTTTCGGACAGCGCCAAAATGCTCGAACTTTATACCTATAATCAAAATGTAAAAATCCAGCAATGCGTTGTACATCAAATCCTAGACTATTTAATTCTGAATCGAATGATGTATAAAATAGCTGAGGCAATTTAGCGGTTTTCTTGTAATTTGCGAATGAAAATTAAGCACGAGCAACTGACGGCAACCCAATGTACACTAAAGCTTGCAAATGAAATATAAAGCATTTTGTAATGCTTTTCAGCTTAATAAGGGTCAAAATAATTAATACCTATAAATTATATAACTTTTTATTTTATGTAATGAATTCATTACATTGCATTACAAGCAATCTTAATTTATATACACCCGCACCCTCTGTTATCGCGGGGATAAGTTAGTGATTTATTGATGAATTTTATATTTACTTCAACATTAATTCAATAGTTAAAGATGATTTACAAACATAGTAAAAAACATATCTTAAAACAAATTGACTTGTTATTATTCTAATTTTGCAAATAAAACGCTTTAAAAGAGCCAACTAAACGTCAAGCAACCCGATATACTGAGAGACGTATTTACTTCAATAATTAAAAATGATTTGCAAACATGGTAAGAATGGTATCATCCTAAAACATATTGACTTGTTGTTATTAAAATTTTGCAAATAAAATGCTTAAATTTACACACCCCAGTCGCCAAGCAACCCGATATACAGGGAGAGGTATTTACTTCAACATTATTTCAATAATTAAAGATGATTTACAAACATAGTACTAAGAATCATATCTTAAAATAAATTGACTTGTTATTATTCGAATTTTGCAAATAAAAAGCTTTAAAATACACGACTAATCGTCAAGCAACCCGATATACATAGAGACATATTTACTTAAAACTTACGTCAATAATTAAAAATGATTTACAAACATGGTAAGAATAATATCATCCTAAAACATATTGACTTGTTGTTACTAAAATTTTGCAAATAAAATGTTTAAATTTACAAGTCCTAATCGCTAAGCAACTAGATATATACGGAGACGTATTTACTTCAACATTACTTCAATAATTCAAGTATATTTACAAACATGGTAAGAATAGTATCCTAAAACATTTTGAGTTGTTGGGATTAAAATTTTGCAAATAAAATGCTGTAATATACACGTCCCAATCGCCAAGCAACCCGATATACGCGAAGACGTATTTACTTCAACATTACTTCAATAATTAAAGTATATTTACAAACATGGTAATAATGGTATCCTAAAACATTTTGACTTGTTGGTATTAAAATTTTGCAAATAAAATGCTGTAATATACACGCCTTGATTGTCAAGCAACCCGATATACACAGAGACATATTTACTTAAACATTACTTCAATAATTAAAGATTATCTACAAACCTACTAAGAATGATATCCTAAAACAAATTGACATTTGAATTTTGCAAATAAAATGCTTTAATATAAACGTCTAATTATCAAGCAACCCGATATACACGAAGACAAAAAATAAATAATACTATTTATATCATATATTTATTGTATTAATAATTATAATTTGCATATATTATAAACATTACAAATTTCCTCAGACTTTATAAACATGTTGAAAACTAATAACGCCAGGTTTTCGTAGGTTTTCAAAGATGTTAATCATGCTAGCTCTTCATATAAGTCGTGCTTATTGAAAATGCAAATTTTGCTAAAATAACTCTGCAAATCCCACAATTGTTTCGACAGAAGCTTGAAATATTTAGTAAATATTCATAAATAACGTGTCTTTACAACCACCCAGAGAAAATTATTCGAACTTCCCAATAACAAAAATAGCAGCGCTGGAAGGCAATTTTTAAAGACAAAAGATGCAAATTTTGCTAAAATAACTCTGCAAATCCCAAAATTGTTTCGACAGAAGCTTGAAATTTTTAGTAAATATTCTTGAATAACGTGTCTTTACAACCGCCTAGAGAAAATTATTCGAACTTCGCAATAACAAAAATAGCTAAATCGTTATTTTTAGATAATATAGTATAGTTTCATTGCTGTTATGGTTATAATGATTAGCTTTTTTTAAGATTAAATTATTAATAGTTATGTGTACATTGGGTCACCTGCTATTAGGCGTTTATGTAACTCGCTAGTTTAGCTACACGATAACAGAGGGCGCGGCTCTATAGAGATGAATATTTTTCATATTGTAATGCATTAACAATATAAAAAGTAGAATAAATAACCAGTAATAAATATTCAGACCCGTATTTATTTAAAACATATTGCAAAATGCCCAGTATTTAATTTTTAAGCTTTACTGTAAATTAAGTTGCCGTTAGGGGCACGTGCATATTTTTCATTTGCAAATTACTCGAAAACCGTTAAATTTCCTCAGCTATTTTATACATCAGTCGATTCAGAATTAAACTCTTCGTCGTTTTATGTACAACCCATTGCTGGGTTTTTACACTTTGATTATAGGTATAAAGTTCGAGCGTTTTGGCGCTGTTCAAAAACACCACTTAGCAGTTCAGCTATCGTCCGGTAGATGGCGATGAGGCGCGAAAATACGAACGTAATATGTTTGGCCTTTTTAAAAGCTTCAAAATCGTAATTCTAATGGATGATTTTGATAAACGGGACCTTAAATCACTGCCAAACTTTTATTTTTTAAACCTGTTTAGGTAAAATTAAAAAAAAAACACTTGGAATAAACTATGTAAGTGAGGTACAATGTCACCATTGATCATCTGCCTGATGAAGCCACTGTGTGGCGAAACATATGTCGCAGTGTTCGACATTAAAAATTTGTGAAAATTCTCAAACACACGTGTTTTACTTACCACATACATTATGGAATTTCACCTAGTAACAGCCTCATCAATCCAATATTGAATTTCTTTGCTTCCAAAATAAACTATGCAAGTAAGTCAGTTTATGTTTGGATTTTGAAGCTTCCAAATCGTAATTCTGAGGGATGATTTTGATAATTGAAACCTTAAATAACTGACAAACTTTAAATCCTTAAACCCGTTTAAATAAATATTGCTCTCGTAATTCCTTAACGGATGTATCTATAAATTTGTATTAATTTTAGCGATTCAAACGGTAATTTATAGATTGATTAATGGTTTAATAGTAAAGAATCAAGTAAGGTTTGTAAATGTTGGGAAATTAACATTTGTTTTTAAATGCTTTTAATTTTTTTTTCTTCGAAAAACAATGATTTTATGCAAAAGAAGAGATGTTTGGATGTTCATTTTGGCATTCTCTACAATTATTATTAACTTAAATTTGATGTAACTATCATCGTTTAATAATTGTAAACCATAAACGAAAAAATAAAAAAAAAATTATTCGAAAAACACTGATTTTATGAAAAAGAAATGTTTCGAAATAAAAAACGTTTTCTTTAAAAGTTGTTAATTTTTCTATTTTCTACAGTTATTATTAACATACATTTGATGTAGCTATTATCGTTTAATAATTATAAACCATAAACGAAAAAAAAAAATTTTTTTTCGAAAAACATTGATTTTATGAAAAAGAAATGTTTTGACAAAAAAATGTTTTCTTTAAAAGTTGTTCGTTTTTCCATTTTCTACAATTATTATTAACATACATTTGATGTAGCTATTATTGTTTAATAATTATAAACCATAAACGAAAAAAAAAAAATTTTTTTTCGAAAAACACTGATTTTATGAAAAAGAAATGTTTCGAAATAAAAAACGTTTTCTTCAAAAGTTGTTAATTTTTCCATTTTCTACAATTATTATTAACATACATTTGATGTAGCTATTATCGTTTAATAATTATAAACCAAAAAGGAAAAAAAAATTGTTTTTTTTTTTGAAAAACATTGTTTTTATGTATTTATCGAAAAAACGTATTCTCTATAAGTTGTTCATTTTGCTATTCTCTATAATTATTATTAACATAAATTTGCTGTAACTATTACCTTTTAATAATTATAAAGAAAAAACGAAAAAAAAATTATTTTTTTTCGAATAACAATGATTTTATGAATAAGAAAGAGATTTCGAAAAAAAGTGTTGTTTGTAAGTTGTTCATTTGGACTACCTTAACATAACGCCATGGATTAGGATTATCAAAGATACAAAATATTTGTAGTTAACATGATTTTATTACAAAAATTTTTGTTCGTAAGATTTACAGGTGTAAAAACTTCTAAAACTTTAACTCGACAAAAATTATATTACAAATAATGATAATGTTTTACATCCTTCAGGATTTAATAAGACCTTTCAAAACAAATTAAAATATATACATCTCTGACATCTTCACATTTCTTGACCTTGGAAAGTAATGCGATCATCGAAATAACTTAATTAATCCCAAAATTATCCCTAACTTTATCGGCCATCATCTTGGCGATCGACAGGGAGCTGGTGGCACCCGGCGAAGGGGCGTTCCGGCAGTGCAGCACCCTTTTCGCCAGCGGCCCCTCACCCATGTCGAAGTGAAAATCGTCCAGCAAGTTTCCTTCATTGTCGAGAGCCTGCGCACGTACTCCCGATGGCCCCCTCACAGTGTCATTGACGGTGACGCTGGGCACGAACTTTTGAAGGTCTTTCATTTGCAAACTCCTGATCATGGACTTGGAAAATTCTCTAAGCCCCGGCAACATGAATTTAAACGCCATCTTTCGGAATCCCGGGTAGCTAACCGCGTCGGCCAACTCGGAGATGTTTACGTCCGTCCAGCTAGAAAGTTAATTCCCTCCAATATTATAAGAAAAAGAAAACGATAATTTCAAAACCTCAAGTATTGTCAGTGGCAATCAAAATGAATAATAAATTAATAACAATAATTAATAATTAAATAACTAGTTACGGATGGAATGGATTAAACGCAGCTAATTTATTTGCGGATTGATCACCTGTATCCTTCTCTTTGAAATGCTAGTACGGCGTTCGGTCCGAGCCAAACGCTGCCGTCCATTCGCGGGGTGAAGTGCACGCCTAGGAACGGAAACCGGGGGTCCGGGACGGGGTAAATGTTGACGTTGATCATGTGACGTTTCTTCGGATTCAGCAGCAGGTACTCCCCCCGGAACGGTATTATTCTGGGCGACCGCGAGCACCCCGACAGTTCCGCCAATTTATCGGACTGCAACCCTCCGCAGGTCAGGACGTACTTCGCCGCCACTTTGCCTCCGGTGGACGATGTTATCAGGACTGGATAGTCGGGGTCTGTATTTTCTTTAAAACCGTTAACCTGTTTAAAATTTAGGTATGATAATTACCTAGTTTTACAAATAATTACTGTCAAACCCAAGAATTGCCATTTTCAACGCTCGAAAATCGAAAAAGCGTTGTTTTTTTTTAAAACGAAAACAAATGCAGACTTCTAACTTTTACAATATGATTCAAAAATGATCGGGCTTTGATATTCTGGAAAAATTTAGGTATGTTAATTACCTAGTTTTACAAATAATCACCATCAAACCCAAGAATTGCCATTTTCAACGCTCGAAAATCGAAAAAGCGTTGTTTTTTTTTAAAACGAAAACAAATGCAGACTTCTAACTTTTACAGTATGATTCAAAAATGATTGGTCTTTGATATTCTGCAAAAATTTAGATATGTTAATTACCTAGTTTTACAAATAATCACCATCAAACGCAAGAATTGCCATTTTCAGCGCTCGAAAATCGAAAAAGCGTTGTTTTCTTTAAACCAAAAACAAATGCAGACTTCTAACTTTTACAGTATGATTAAAAAATGATCGGGCTTTGATATTCTGCAAAAATTCAGGTATGTTAATTACCTAGTTTTACAAATAATCGCCATCAAACGCAAGAATTGCCATTTTCAGCGCTCGAAAATCGAAAAAGCGTTATTTTTTTTAACCAAAAACAAATGCAGACATCTAACTTTTACAGTGTGATTCAAAAATGATTGGGCTTTGATATTCTGGAAAAATTCAGGTATGTCAATTACCTGGTTTTACAAATAATCACCAACAAACCCAAGAATTTCCATTTTCAGCGCTCGAAAATCGAAAAAACGTTGTTTTTTTTAAACCGAAAACAAATGCAGACTTCTAACTTTTACAATATGATTAAAAAATGATCGGGCTTTGATATTCTGGAAAAATTTAGGTATGTTAATTACCTGATTTTACAAATAATCACCAACAAACCCAAGAATTGCCATTTTCAGCGCTCGAAAATCGAAAAAACGTTGTTTTTTTTTTAACCAAAAACAAATGCAGACTTCTAATTTTTACAGTATGATTCAAAAATGATTGGGCTTTGATATTCTGCAAAAATTCAGGTATGTCAATTACCTGGTTTTACAAATAATCACCAACAAACCCAAGAATTTCCATTTTCAGCGCTCGAAAATTGAAAAAGCGTTGTTTTTTTTTAACCAAAAACAAATGCAGACTTCTAACTTTTACAGTATGATTCAAAAATGATTGGGCTTTGATATTCTGCAAAAATTCAGGTATGTCAATTACCTAGTTTTACAAATAATCACCATCAAACCCAAGAATTTCCATTTTCAGCGCTCGAAAATCGAAAAAGCGTTGTTTTTTTTAAAACGAAAACAAATGCAGACTTCTAACTTTTACAATATGATTCAAAAATGATCGGGCTTTGATATTCTGGAAAAATTTAGATATGTTAATTACCTAGTTTTACAAATAATCACCATCAAACGCAAGAATTGCCATTTTCAACGCTCGAAAATCGAAAAAGCGTTGTTTTTTTTAAAACGAAAACAAATGCAGACTTCTAACTTTTACAATATGATTCAAAAATGATCGGGCTTTGATATTCTGGAAAAATTTAGGTATGTTAATTACCTGATTTTACAAATAATCACCAACAAACCCAAGAATTGCCATTTTCAGCGCTCGAAAATCGAAAAAACGTTGTTTTTTTTTTAACCAAAAACAAATGCAGACTTCTAATTTTTACAGTATGATTCAAAAATGATTGGGCTTTGATATTCTGCAAAAATTCAGGTATGTCAATTACCTGGTTTTACAAATAATCACCAACAAACCCAAGAATTTCCATTTTCAGCGCTCGAAAATTGAAAAAGCGTTGTTTTTTTTTAACCAAAAACAAATGCAGACTTCTAACTTTTACAGTATGATTCAAAAATGATTGGGCTTTGATATTCTGCAAAAATTCAGGTATGTCAATTACCTAGTTTTACAAATAATCACCATCAAACCCAAGAATTTCCATTTTCAGCGCTCGAAAATCGAAAAAGCGTTGTTTTTTTTAAAACGAAAACAAATGCAGACTTCTAACTTTTACAATATGATTCAAAAATGATCGGGCTTTGATATTCTGGAAAAATTTAGATATGTTAATTACCTAGTTTTACAAATAATCACCATCAAACGCAAGAATTGCCATTTTCAGCGCTCGAAAATCGAAAAAGCGTTGTTTTCTTTGAACCAAAAACAAATGCAGACTTCTAACTTTTACAATATGATTCAAAAATGATTGGGCTTTGATATTCTGTAAAAATTTAGGTATGTTAATTACCTAGTTTTACAAATAATCACCATCAAACCCAAGAATTGCCATTTTCAACGCTCGAAAATCGAAAAAGCGTTGTTTTTTTTTTAAACGAAAACAAATGCAGACTTCTAACTTTTACAATATGATTCAAAAATGATCGGGCTTTGATATTCTGGAAAAATTTAGATATGTTAATTACCTAGTTTTACAAATAATCACCATCAAACCCAAGAATTGCCATTTTCAACGCTCGAAAATCGAAAAAGCGTTGTTTTTTTTAAAACGAAAACAAATGCAGACTTCTAACTTTTACAATATGATTAAAAAATGATTGGGCTTTGATATTCTGCAAAAATTTAGGTATGTTAATTACCTGGTTTTACAAATAATCACCAACAAACCCAAGAATTGCCATTTTCAGCGCTCGAAAATCGAAAAAGCGTTGTTTTTTTTAAACCGAAAACATATGCAGACTTCTAACTTTTACAGTATGATTCAAAAATGATTGGGCTTTGATATTCTGCAAAAATTCAGGTATGTTAATTACCTGGTTTTACAAATAATCACCATCAAACCCAAGAATTGCCATTTTCAGCGCTTGAAAATCGAAAAAGGGTTGTTTCTTTTAACCAAAAACAAATGCAGACTTCTAACTTTTACAGTATGATTCAAAAATGATTGGGCTTTGATATTCTGCAAAAATTTAGGTATGTTAATTACCTGGTTTTACAAATAATCACCAACAAACCCAAGAATTGCCATTTTCAGCGCTCGAAAATCGAAAAAGCGTTGTTTTTTTTTTAAACGAAAACAAATGCAGACTTCTAACTTTTACAATATGATTCAAAAATGATCGGGCTTTGATATTCTGGAAAAATTTAGGTATGTTAATTACCTGGTTTTACAAATAATCACCAACAAACCCAAGAATTGCCATTTTCAACGCTCGAAAATCGAAAAAGCGTTGTTTTTTTTTTAAACGAAAACAAATGCAGACTTCTAACTTTTACAATATGATTCAAAAATGATCGGGCTTTGATATTCTGGAAAAATTTAGGTATGTTAATTACCTGGTTTTACAAATAATCACCAACAAACCCAAGAATTGCCATTTTCAGCGCTCGAAAATCGAAAAAGCGTTGTTTTTTTTAAACCGAAAACATATGCAGACTTCTAACTTTTACAGTATGATTCAAAAATGATTGGGCTTTGATATTCTGCAAAAATTCAGGTATGTTAATTACCTGGTTTTACAAATAATCACCATCAAACCCAAGAATTGCCATTTTCAGCGCTTGAAAATCGAAAAAGGGTTGTTTCTTTTAACCAAAAACAAATGCAGACTTCTAACTTTTACAGTATGATTCAAAAATGATTGGGCTTTGATATTCTGCAAAAATTTAGGTATGTTAATTACCTGGTTTTACAAATAATCACCAACAAACCCAAGAATTGCCATTTTCAGCGCTCGAAAATCGAAAAAGCGTTGTTTTTTTTAAACCGAAAACATATGCAGACTTCTAACTTTTACAATATGATTAAAAAATGATCGGGCTTTGATATTCTGGAAAAATTTAGGTATGTTAATTACCTGGTTTTACAAATAATCACCAACAAACCCAAGAATTGCCATTTTCAGCGCTCGAAAATCGAAAAAGCGTTGTTTTTTTTTAACCAAAAACAAATGCCGACTTCTAACTTTTACAGTATGATTCAAAAATGATTGGGCTTTGATATTCTGCAAAAATTCAGGTATGTTAATTACCTGGTTTTACAAATAATCACCAACAAACCCAAGAATTGCCATTTTCAGCGCTCGAAAATCGAAAAAGCGTTGTTTTTTTTAAACCGAAAACATATGCAGACTTCTAACTTTTACAATATGATTAAAAAATGATCGGGCTTTGATATTCTGGAAAAATTTAGGTATGTTAATTACCTGGTTTTACAAATAATCACCAACAAACCCAAGAATTGCCATTTTCAGCGCTCGAAAATCGAAAAAGCGTTGTTTTTTTTTAACCAAAAACAAATGCCGACTTCTAACTTTTACAGTATGATTCAAAAATGATTGGGCTTTGATATTCTGCAAAAATTCAGGTATGTTAATTACCTGGTTTTACAAATAATCACCAACAAACCCAAGAATTGCCATTTTCAGCGCTCGAAAATCGAAAAAGCGTTGTTTTTTTTAAACCGAAAACATATGCAGACTTCTAACTTTTACAATATGATTAAAAAATGATCGGGCTTTGATATTCTGGAAAAATTTAGGTATGTTAATTACCTGGTTTTACAAATAATCACCAACAAACCCAAGAATTGCCATTTTCAGCGCTCGAAAATCGAAAAAGCGTTGTTTTTTTTTAACCAAAAACAAATGCCGACTTCTAACTTTTACAATAAGATTCAAAAATGATTGGGCTTTGATATTCTGCTAAAATTCAGGTATGTTAATTACCTCGTTTTACAAATAAACACCATCAAACCCAAAAATTGCCATTTTCAACGCTCGAAAATCGAAAAAGCGTTGTTTTTTTTAACCAAAAACAAATTATTCCTTACCTCAAAATTTAAGTGTATCTCCCCGCCGCCTTCCTTAAAATCCCTTCCGTAATACTGCGTGACCGATCCCCAGTCGACGATCCCCGTCTCCGGCGACCACAGCGCCTTGATCCCCTCGCAGTGGGGCTCGATCTCCTTGATCTCCTTCCCGCTCACCAGCCTCAGATTGGGCACCTCGTTCTCGATCCCCCGTCTGTGTATATCGGCCAACCGTTCCAGCTCCAGATCGTTCGTCGCGACTATCAGCTTCCCGATTTTCTTGTACGGAACTTTCTTCTCGTCGAAGTATTTGTAGGACAGCTTCAGTCCTTCCAGGCACAGTTTGGCCTTCAGCGAGCCCGGCTTGTAGTAAATACCTGCGGAGCCGACGACGTTCAGCGGGGTTCGATTGTGTGGACATATTTACCCGCGTGTATCACTCCGCTGTTGTTTCCGCTCTGGTGCGCCGCCAGTTTCGGTTCCTTCTCCAGGACGGCCATTTTCAGGGACGGGTGCCTCTGCAGGATCTCCCTGGCCGTGGCCGTGCCGACGATTCCGCCTCCGACGACCACGATGTCATAATCTGAACTGATGTAATAATAATAATTTTATTTTGGAACTTTGCTTTACAAATTGCATAATATGTATAAAAAAACAGTACAATTCTATAACGTCTACAATAATACTTATTTTTTGATCAAATAACTAGAATTGTACTAATAATCAGTTTTTCACTTTATTGTGGCTAGTTTCGTTCTATTTGGACATTATCAAACAATACACTGGTCGCAACTTGCAACTACAAGATACAAGATGATCCGGAAAACCCTGTAATAATTGACCATACCGATTTAATTTACTCACCTATTTTTAAAGCAATTTTGTAGCCGGTCTCGACCAGTCTGTTAGAACCAGTGTACTGTTTGAATAGGTCAAGTAATTAAATATGTATGACAAAGTAAATGCTTCAACAATCAATTATATTTGATGTTTAATCTACTGTTAAAGCAATACTACATTAATACCTTTTATTTGTGGATGATAATCTGGTAATTACTTGGCAAAACTCACTGGCCATCCGAGGCCTATTTCTGCGAAAAACCAACATGATTTACACCCGATTTGTTAAGTTCCTTTACACACGAGACACTTGTGTGGCACTTAAGGTCAGTTACACCTGTGATAATGCTCAATTATCAACATGCTGGCACCTCTTAATCGCCTTTTAAGTGTTTGATAATCACATGATTCTGACAGCATGGCAGTAAACATGTTATCAGTGCAAAATCAGTGCTGTAAATTGGGTTGCCTATAAATAAATTCAATAAAACGAAATATAGCCAGAATATATGAATATTCAACCTGGAATTCCATAGAAAGTAAATTAAATAAAATTAACACATCTATGTTTCAATTTGCCATGCATGATTTAATTCTAGTAAACAGTTTGGTAATCTTCCAGTTACTGATACTAATGAATGGACTGAAGTAAACGCAACAACTTCAGACCCATTTTTGCGACATTGCCGGATTTCTTGTCTCGCTATAACTGACGTAAAATAAAATAAAAAATAATTAAACTACTGGGGGTTAAACTACCAGACGGTCTAAAGGAGGGGAGACATAAACTAACCCTAACTTAAGCATAAGCACCTACCATTTGCAACCATTAATTTGCATACAGTATAAGTACAATAGTTGCAAATTATTGTAAATGAAAATACCCAGATTAAAATAAGGAGACCTGACAACATACCATACCGTCCGCATGATTTACGCGCATGCGTATTGTTTAGTATCAGTAACTGGAAAATTACCGTAAATTAAATAAAATTAACACATCGGTGTTTCAATTTGCCATGCATGATTTAATTCTAGTAAATAGTTTTGCTTTTATTAAAAATTAAAAATTAAATGCACCCGCTTATAATTGAACTCTGAACTAATAAAGTTGAAAAAAGTTGTCCGTGTTAAAATTCTATAGAAAGTAAATTAAAGATATAAAACTGTTTAACAGCGCCATCTTACATTTTACCTATGAATCACTAGTCTGTGTAAATAAGATTGCCGATGTCAAAATTCCATAGAAAGTAAATTAAAGAACAAACACATCAGTGTTTCAAATCGTTGTAAGTGATCCAATTTTTGTAAACAGTTTTGGTTTTATTATTAAAAATTCAGAATTAGTATATTGTACAACGTGCATACAATGATGGCTATTAATCACGAGAACGATGTTTGCAAAACGAGCCGCAAGTCGTTCGAGTGAGTAATAGCCATTATATGCGAGTTGTACACTATACTTTGTTCAAGAAAGTTAAAGTTGAGGTTAAAGTTAAAATTAAAGTTAAAGTTCAATTTAAAGTTTAAAGTTCAATTTAAAGTTTGATTTAAAGTTAAAGTTCAATTTAAAGTTTGAGTTATATTTATTATATTTGATTAAAGTCTTCTTTTTTGTAGAACGAATCACTTAAACAATGATCCGCTAATTGGAATAATGCGATTCGTTAATTAATAAATGCATTTAACAGAATTATTACGTTTTTGCGGTTATACATTATATTGCTTAGTCCATTTGAAGTTCAATTTAAAAAACGATTTAAAGTTCGATTTTAAGTTTAATTCAAAGTTCAATTTAATGGTCGATTTTAAGTTCGACTTAAAGTTAATGTTCAATTTGAAGTTCATTTAAAGTCAAATAAAAAAAAACGATTTAAAGTTAAAGTTCAGTTTAAAGTTCAATTTTAAGTTCAATTTGAGGTTCAATTCAAAGTTAAAGTTTAATGTAAGGTTCAAATTTAAATTCAATTTAAAGTTAAAGTTCAAATTTAAGTTCAATTTAAAGTTAAAGTTCAGTTTAAGGTTCAATTTAAAGTTAAAGTTTAATAAAGTTCAATTTTAAGTTCAATGTAAAGTTAAAGTTCAGTTTAAAGTTCCATTTTAAGTTAAAGTTCGATTTAATGTTCAATTTAAAGTTCGATTAAAGTTAAAGTTCAAGTTTAAGTTCAATTTAAAGTTCGATTTAAAGTTAGATTTTAAGTTCGACTTAAAGTTAAAGTTCAATTTAAAGTTAGATTTAAGTTCGATTTAAAGTTAAAATTCAATTTAAACTTCGATTTTAAGTTCGACTAAAAGTTAAAGTTCAATTTATGGTTAAAGTTAAATTTAAAGTTCGAGTTAAAGTTCAATTTCAAGTTCACTTTAATGTTCAATTTAAAGTTCATTTTAAGTAAGAAAGTCCAATTTAAAAAAACGATTTAAAGTTCAGTTAATAAAAGTTCATTATAGTTCGATTTAAAGTCCAATTAAAAAAAAAACGATGTTCAAAGTTCAGTTTGAAGTTCAATTTAAAGTTAAAGTTCGATTTAAGGTTCAATTTAAAGTTAAAGTTCGATTTAAAGTTCAATTTAAAGTTAAAGTTCGATTTAAAGTTCAATTTAAAGTTCGATTTTAAGTTCGACTTAAAGTTAAAGTTCAATTTAAAGTTAGTGTTTAAGTTCGATTTAAAGTTAAAGTTCAATTTAAAGTTCGATTTTAAGTTCGACTTAAAGTTAAAGTTCAATTTAAAGTTCAATTTAAAGTTAAAGTTCAATTTAAAGTTAAAGTTCGATTTAAAGTTCAATTTAAAGTTCGATTTTAAGTTCGACTTAAAGTTAAAGTTCAATTTAAAGTTAGTGTTTAAGTTCGATTTAAAGTTAAAGTTCAATTTAAAGTTCGATTTTAAGTTCGACTTAAAGTTAAAGTTCAATTTAAAGTTCAATTTAAAGTTAAAGTTCAATTTAAAGTTAAAGTTCGATTTAAAGTTCAATTTAAAGTTCGATTTTAAGTTCGACTTAAAGTTAAAGTTCAATTTAAAGTTAGTGTTTAAGTTCGATTTAAAGTTAAAGTTCAATTTAAAGTTCGATTTTAAGTTCGACTTAAAGTTAAAGTTCAATTTAAAGTTCAATTTAAAGTTAAAGTTCAATTTAAAGTTAAAGTTCGATTTAAAGTTCAATTTAAAGTTCGATTTTAAGTTCGACTTAAAGTTAAAGTTCAATTTAAAGTTAGTGTTTAAGTTCGATTTAAAGTTAAAGTTCAATTTAAAGTTCGATTTTAAGTTCGACTTAAAGTTAAAGTTCAATTTAAAGTTCAATTTAAAGTTAAAGTTCAATTTAAAGTTAAAGTTCGATTTAAAGTTCAATTTAAAGTTAAAGTTCGATTTAAAGTTCAATCAAGTTCGATTTTAAGTTCGACTTAAAGTTAAAGTTCAATTTAAAGTTCAATTTAAAGTTAGTGTTTAAGTTCGACTTAAAGTTAAAGTTCAATTTATAGTTAAAGTTCAATTTAAAGTTCAAGTTCAAGTTCTATTTAAAGTTCAGTTTAAAGTGCAATTTAAAGTTAAAAAACGATTTAAAGTTCAATTTAAAATTCAATTTAAAGTTCAATTTAAAGTTCAATATAAATTTCAAAGTAAACTTCAATTTAAAGTTATAGTTCGATTTAAAGTCAAAGTTCAATTTAATTTTAAGTTCGATTTAAAGTTAAAGTTCAATTTAAAGTTAAAGTTAAATTTAAAGTTTAATTTAAAATTCAATTTAAAATTCAATTTAAAGTTCAATTTAAAGTTCAATTTAAAGTTCAATTTAAAGTTCGATTTAAAGTTCGATTTAAAGTTCGTTTTAAAGTTAAAGTTCAATTTAATTTTAAGTTAGATTTAAAGTTAAAGTTCAATTATAAGTTCCATTTATTAAAGTTCGATTTAAAGTTCAATTTAAAGTTCTATTTAAAGTTCGATTTAAAGTTCGATTTAAAGTTCGATTTAAAGTTCGTTTTAAAGTTAAATTTCAATTTAATTTTAAGTTCGATTTAATGTTAAAGTTCAATTTCATTTTAAGTTCAATTATAAGTTCCATTTTTTAAAGTTCGATTTAAAGTTCAATATAAAGTTCGATTTAAAGTTCGATTTAAAGTTCGTTTTAAAGTTAAAGTTCAATTTAAGTTGAAGTTCGATTTAAAGTTAAAGTTCAATTAAAAGTTCCATTTAAAGTTTAGTATAAAGTTCAATTTAAAGTTCGATTTAAAGTTAAAATTAATTTAAAATTCAATTTAATTTTAAGTTCGATTTAAAGTTAAAGTTCAATGAAAAGTTCCATTTATTAATGTTCGATTTAAAGTTCAATTTAAAGTTCGATTTAAAGTTAAATTCAAAGTTCAATTTAAAGGTTAAGTAAAAGTTGGAATAACAGTTACAATTGAAAACAAATTAAAATCAAAATTAACATTTCAGTTATAAGTATAAAGTTCAGGAGTTTTTGCGCATGTATGCATTTCGTAGTTCATTCGTCGTCCGGTAGGTGGAGCTGAACGCGGCAGTAATTACCTTTGACTATATACTAATACGACTGCTATTCCCCCTCCATTTCCCATGTGATCACTGCTCCAAAAGTCGTCCGCGGACTGGAGCCCGATACAAGTCCCGCCCCGGAGCCGAAAATGGAGCGTAATGTAAAATCCGGAAAGCAAAAAAAAATATATTTCTCGATGCATTCATCAGCAACGTGGAGAATGCGAATGCGAGCATATTTCGGCAACTCGGGTCCACTTTCCCGCCTGTTTTTTACAAGCAAAGCATCAACCCATAATTTGCGAAGTTCCGGATTTGATGGAAATCTAATGCAGAATTTTAGGTTATAAGTCAAAAGTCAACTTACGTGTACATCGGCTGACACATTTAAAGACGTAATACTGCGTATCTCATGAGCTACCTTATAATTGAATAAAGTTGCCCATGTTAAAATATAGAAAGTAAATTACAGATAAAAACTGTGATAACAGCGCCATCTTACATTTTACCTTTGAACCATTCAATTGATGCAAATAAAGTTGCCTGTGTTAAAATTCCATAGAAAGTAAATTAAAGGTAAATAGCTTTGTTTAAAATAGCTCTAAATAAATCAATTTTTTTGTAAATAGTGTTGTTTTTATTAAAACTTCATAGATACATTTGAAGACGTAATGTTATGCATTTTATGCGCCATCTAATAATTAAACTATGAACTAATCTAATTGCGTAAATAAAGTTGCCTATGTTAAAATTCTATAGAAAGTAATTTTATTATAAGAAAATGGTGATGTGGCCATCATGTTACTTTCTTCGACTTAATGGTATCATAGCCATTTATATTTACATTGTCATGGTTTATTTACCACCTGATAACCGAGCGGATATTCCCAAGACGTACGTTTTCGCCGGCCGTATCTAGAAAACACACACGCGGCCTGCGAGTAGAAGGAGAAAGAAATAGTTTACGGCGTGTCTTACTTACCGGTTATTTCATAGGCGAGCGCGATTTAGCCTATGGTAGAAAATTGCAACGGGCACTACTTGATTCGGACGGACAAGACACCCCGACCGCCATCTCTGCTGAATAGCTCTATAATAAAGTTAAAATATAGAAAGAAAATCGCAGATAAAAACTGTATGTACAGCGCCATCTTACATTTTACCTCTGAACCATTCAATTGATGCAAATAAAGTTGCCTATGTTAAAACTCCATAGAAAGTAAATTAAAGGTAACACACCTTTGTTTAAAATAGCTCTAAATAAATCATTTTTTGTAAATAGTGTTGTTTTTATTAAAACTTCAGAGATACATTTGAAGACGTAATGTTATACATTTTATGCGCCAGCTTATAATAAAATCTAATTGCGTAAATAAAGTTGCCCATGTTAAAATTCTATAGAAAGTAATTATAAGAAAGTGTGTTAGCAGTGCCACCTTATATTTTAACTTTGAACTATTCAGGATGTGTAAACAAGATTGTCGATGTTAAAATTCCATAAAAAGTAAATTAAAGATAACTCGCCTGTGTTTAAATTGATTCTGAATGTACAATTTTTAGTAAATGGTTTTGCCTTCCAAAAATACATTTAATGAAGTAATGCTGCGTGTCTAATATGCCGGCTTATAATTAACCTCCAAAACTAATCTAAATCACTCTTCTGATTAATTAAAACACTTGGTTTTGTGTCACTGTTTTTATTTGTCTCTCCGACTAGTTTCGACCTTAGGTGAAATAAAACCAAGTGTTTTAATTAATCAAATTATATAATTATGTTTCACCACGGGTTAAGTGAGAAATTAATTAATCATAAATGAGTCTTCAATTACATTTATTGCCTCCGCGCCATCTGCCGGACAATCTTTATATTGAATTATTCTATATTACAGGAGTGATTCATAGTACGGCCGAGGTAGCAGATAGGTAGGGTCGATTGCAGAGATCTGTATTACCATCTGTCACCCCGCGAACTGTTGCTTATGCCCTGCGCACTCCATACGAAATAAATTGTTCGCATTGGAGCTTCGCACTGGAAACATGGGATGGCGTAAGTATCGCCAATCAGGCTAGAATTTGCTACAGCAAATGACGCTAGATGGCCCAACCTGCTAATACAATTTGAAATCTCGTCCGTAAATCATTCAACACCAAGCGATAATCAGCAAGGCCGAGTAAATGTAAACAAACAAAACCGTAAGTATGTGAATATCCGATTCCTTTCAGTTTTTCGTCTGTCAAATCGAAGAGAAAGTCGTCCATTCCCTTCGCGTCATAAAAATATTATAAATAATGAGTCGTTATTGTGCCATTAAATCCTGCAAAAATTACAACAGAACCAAAACCTTCACCAAAAAGGAACCGGTAAGTGATATTTATTACAAGTACATTTCTTTATTGTCTGAATGAAATTTTGAATGTCATATTGTTATTTTTTGGGACAAAATATTGTTATCGTTTATTTCTCATAGGTGACGAGGAAATAATTCCATAGTTTGATTCTCCTCATTTTCAAAAGTGTGTGAGAAATAAGTTAATGAAATACCATGCCACATTCAAATGGAAGGGAACAACATTTTCTTCTTGCTGGTTGGATATCGATATATAATATTGTTATTATACTTTAAGTAACCATTTGTGCAATTTGCAATAAATATATTATTTTAATCAATGACTTCTTATTACTCCTACATTCAGTGACGGTAGCGGGGTTTTTTTCTGGTACGGCCGAGGTACAAGAGGTAGTAATACAGATAGGTAGGGTCAGTTGCAGAGACGGCTGGCTGCGTGACCGCACCTATCTATTACCACCTCTTGTCCCTCGGCCGTACCAGAAAAAACCCCGCGAACTGTCACTGCCTACATTTGATTTTAATGAAGTACTGTAAAATTTGGAAACCCACTAGCTCTGCAACCCATTCTACTCACACCCGCTTTTGCTTCGCCAGCGCCATCCCATGACTACAGTGACAAATTAAAAATGCGGTAAATATTTTATACAGAGAGTCGCCGATCTATTTTATTTTATCTATGCTGTTGCTGATTATAGGATAGATGAAAACATAATAGGTAAAAGTTGTAAAACGTGTTTTTAATAAAAAATAAATGTATAAATATTAACATTAAATTAAAATTAAATGTACAGTCTATTTGAGATTTCTTTGAACTATAAACAAACAGTTAAAAGCTGCGAGGAAGAGTGAGTTCCACCTTATCCACGTAAGGGCTGGCGGTCGGGTGCTTCACCTTCAGGTCCCTGCGCCTTCTACCGTTCATCGCCATGGGAACCAAAAGGGCCATGCTGGCGGGAATCATGCCGGCGCCCACGGCGGCCAGAACACCGGAGGTTTCGGAGGAATCCCTGTTGCCCTCCAGCTGATAGTTTTGGAAATTCTGGAGCTGCTGATAGCTGGCAGACGTCGGGTTGGGCCTGACGATCTTGAGCGGTTTCCGCTTGGTCTTCAGCTTCTGCTTCTTGACGAAGGCCTTCTGGGACTCCTCCACGGTTTGAAAGGTGGACTCGACCTGCAGCAGCCCCCCGTGGGATGTGGTCATGTTGACTCTGCCGTCTTTGAGCGGGGGCAGGACTGTAAGACGGACAGATTTATGAGTGTCTATGGTGTTTGCGTTTTCTGTGGGTAGTTGGAGGGAGCGCTGTCGGGGGTCTTTCGGGCTTTTGTAACCTTTGGTGGTCGTTAAGAGGACCCACTCACCGTCTCCTTTGAAGGGATGCGTGTTGGGGAGGTTTTCGGACGTTCCGCGCCTCCTGTTCGCGTAGTCGTAGGTGGGATCGGGGAAGTCCGGCGGAAGGCCGTCGGTGATGATCTCGGGGCGGTTGTGGTGGTGGTGTTTGCAGTCGTGCTTGTCCCACGGTTTTTGTTGCGGAGGGACGGTGTGCACGTGGACTTTTTGGCCGTAGGTGGCGGTCGGGCGGGGATACTGCGGGCGCTTTTTGTTGTTGGTGTAGAGAGGGTAGTCCGGCTCCTCTTCTTCATCCTCATCCTCGTTGTAATAACTAGGGGTGGGTTTCATCGGGCGGTACGTCGGTTTGGAATAAGCGGGTTTTGGTGGGAAGTGTTGTTGAGGCTTGTTGTAATCATGGTACCTATCAGCACCGTACGGATTGCTGAATTTATCGGGTTTCGGTTTGCTCTGCCATTTGGAGATCTTGCTCATGGACCAAGGGACGGCCTCCATGCTGACCCAGCCCTTCTCGTCGTCGTAGGGGTGGTTGTGCTTCTCCGCTTGCACCATGTTCCACGACTTGGACTTTTCCGGTCTTTTCGTATCCTTCTCTTCATCCTCCTCCTCCTCCTCCTCGGGAAGGTTGACGTCTTTCAAGTAAAGCTCGTCCTCTCCCTCGTCCTCGTCGCGCAGCGGCCGCCTGCGCTTCAACCCCTCGGCGTAGTTCTCGAGGAAATCCTTCAGCTTGTGCGAGTTATCCTCGTAGTCGCTGTCCCTCCTCCGCGAGATCTGCGTGGTGGCCTCCGTCCTGTGCTCCCTACTATTCCACGCGGGAGGGTCGGCCTCTATAATCCGAATGGGCCGCGAGCCCGGCACCTCCAGGTCGTAACTCCGCGTGGTGTACCCTCCAACCTCCAGCACCTCCACCACCGCCGCGACCAGCACAAGAAAGTACGCGCGCATCTTCGCACACCCGACTGACTCGAACGTTTCGGCGATTATGAATTTATGCCGGACGGGTTTCTTAATGTAGTCCGCTCCCACCCGCGCGACAGAAGAAAGGCTTTCTCTTCTTCGCGATTAAACAAACATTTGGACGGCGCGCAATTTTATTGTTTATCCGTGACACGGATCGCGACAATGGCGGCGGATTTTTGGCGACTGAAGTTTCTACATAATTACCAGCACGTTTCACCCGAAAGCGAAGAAAATAAAGAAATTTAAATCATTACATAATCTGGTTACGATACATTACAAGCAGTAACCATTAATTGTTGTTAGTGTTGTTAGTAGGCGTCAAAAATATGTTATTTCTAAGCAAATGTGGAAATTTTTAAGCAAATTCCGCGGGCGGTAATATTTTTAGAATTTTTTTAATCGCGTGTTGCACATTTCACTCTCCCTCAAAATTCGAGTTCATAGTGCCGCCATTTTGTTTACAAGCAAGGTGCGTCGATTATCTTCTGGTGTGTTAAAAATATGTTATTTCTGAGCAAATTTGGAAATTTTGAAGCAAATTCCACGGGCGGTAATTTTTTTAGAATTTTTTTAATCGCGTGGTGCACATTTCACTCACTCTCAAAATTCGAGTTCATAGCGCCGCCATTTTGTTTACAAGCAAGGTGCGTCTATTATCTTCTGGTGTGTTAAAAATATGTTATTTCTGAGCAAATTTGGAAATTTTGAAGCAAATTCCACGGGCGGTAATTTTTTTAGAATTTTTTTAATCGCGTGGTGCACATTTCACTCACTCTCAAAATTCGAGTTCATAGTGCCGCCATTTTGTTTAAAAGCAAGGTGCGTCGATTATCTTCTGGTGTGTTAAAAATATGTTATTTCTGAGGAAATTTGGAAATTTTGAAGCAAATTCCGCGGGCGGTAATTTTTTTTAGAATTTTTTTAATCGCGAGGTGCACATTTCACTCTCTCTCAAAATTCGAGTTCATAGCGCCGCCATTTTGTTTACAAGCAAGGTGCGTCAATTATCTTCTGGTCTGTTAAAAATATGTTACTTCTTAGCAAATTTGGAAATTTTGAAGCAAATTCCGCGGGCGGTAATATTTTTAGAATTTTTTTAATCGCGTGGTGCACATTTCACTCTCCCTCAAAATTCGAGTTCATAGTGGCACCATTTTGTTTACAAGCAAGGTGCGTCGATTATCTTCTGGTGTGTCAAAAATATGTTATTTCTGAGCAAATTTGGAAATTTTGAAGCAAATTCCGCAGGCGGTAATTTTTTTAGAATTTTTTTAATCGCGTGGTGCACATTTCACTCCCTCTCAAAGTTCGAGTTCATAGCGCCGCCATTTTGTTTACAAGCAAGGTGCGTCAATTATCTTCTGGTGTGTTAAAAATATGTTACTTCTTAGCAAATTTGGAAAATTTGAAGCAAATTCCGCGGGCGGTAATTTTTTTAGAATTTTTTTAATCGCGTGGTGCACATTTCACTCTCTCTTAAAATTCGAGTTCATAGCGCCGCCATTTTGTTAACAAGCAAGGTGCGTCAATTATCTTCTGGTGTATTAAAAATATGTTATTTTTGAGCAAATTTGGAAATTTTGAAGCAAATTCCGTGGGCGGTAATTTTTTTAGAATTTTTTTAATCGCGTAGTGCACATTTCACTCTTTCTCAAAATTCGAGTTCATAGTGCCGCCATTTTGTTTACAAGCAAGATGCGTCGATTATCTTCTGGTGTGTTAAAAATATGTTGTTTCTAAGCAAATTAGTAAATTTTGAAGCAAATTCCGCGGGCGGTAATTTTTTTAGAATTTTTTTAATCGCGTGGTGCACATTTCACTCTCTCTCAAAATTCGAGTTCATAGCGCCGCCATTTTGTTTACAAGCAAGGTGCGTCGGTTATCTTCTGGTGTGTCAAAAATTGGTTATTTCTGAGCAAATTTGGAAATTTTGAAGCAAATTCCGCGGGCGGTAATTTTTTTAGAATTTTTTTAATCGCGTGGTGCACATTTCACTCTCTCTCAAAATTCGAGTTCATAGCGCCGCCATTTTGTTTACAAGCAAGCTGCGTCAATTATTTTCTGGTGTGTTAAAAATATGTTATTTCTGAGCAAATTTGGAAGTTTTGAAGCAAATTCCGCGGGCGGTAATTTTTCTAGAATTTTTTTAATAGCGGGGTGCACATTTCACTCTCTCTCAAAATTCGAGTTCATAGCGCCGCCATTTTGTTTACAAGCAAGGTGCGTCAATTATCTTCTGGTCTGTTAAAAATATGTTACTTCTTAGCAAATTTGGAAATTTTGAAGCAAATTCCGCGGGCGGTAATATTTTTAGAATTTTTTTAATCGCGTAGTGCACATTTCACTCTTTCTCAAAATTCGAGTTCATAGTGCCGCCATTTTGTTTACAAGCAAGGTGCGTCGATTATCTTCTGGTGTGTCAAAAATATGTTATTTCTGAGCAAATTTGGAAGTTTTGAAGCAAATTCCGCGGGCGGTAATTTTTCTAGAATTTTTTTAATAGCGGGGTGCACATTTCACTCTCTCTCAAAATTCGAGTTCATAGCGCCGCCATTTTGTTAACAAGCAAGGTGCATCAATTATCTTCTGGTGTGTTAAAAATATGTTATTTCTGAGCAAATTTGGAAATTTTGAACCAAATTCCGAGGGCGGTAATTTTTTTAGAATTTTTTTAATCGCGTGGTGCGCATTTCACTCTCTCTCAAAATTCGAGTTCATAACGCCGCCATTTTGTTAACAAGTAAGGTGCGTCGATTATCTTCTGGTGTGCCAAAAATATGTTATTTCTGAGCAAATTTGAAAATTTTGAAGCAAATTCCGCGGGCGGTAATTTTCTTAGAATTTTTTTAATCGCGTGGTGCACATTTCACTCTCTCTCAAAATTCGAGTTCATAGCGCCGCCATTTTGTTAACAAGCAAGGTGCATCAATTATCTTCTGGTGTGTTAAAAATATGTTATTTCTGAGCAAATTTGGAAATTTTGAACCAAATTCCGAGGGCGGTAATTTTTTTAGAATTTTTTTAATCGCGTGGTGCGCATTTCACTCTCTCTCAAAATTCGAGTTCATAACGCCGCCATTTTGTTAACAAGTAAGGTGCGTCGATTATCTTCTGGTGTGCCAAAAATATGTTATTTCTGAGCAAATTTGAAAATTTTGAAGCAAATTCCGCGGGCGGTAATTTTCTTAGAATTTTTTTAATCGCGTGGTGCACATTTCACTCTCTCTCAAAATTCGAGTTCATAGCGCCGCCATTTTGTTTACAAGCAAGGTGCGTCAATTATCTTCTGGTGTGTTAAAAATATGTTATTTCTGAGCAAATTTGGAAATTTTGAAGCAAATTCGGCGGGCGGTAATTTTTTTAGAATTTTTTTAATCGCGTGGTGCACTTTTCACTCTCTCTCAAAATTCGAGTTCATAGTGCCGCCATTTTGTTTACAAGCAAGGTGCGTCGATTATCTTCCGGTATGTTAAAAATATGTTATTTCTGAGCAAATTTGGAAATTTTTAAGCAAATTCCAAGGGCGATAATTTTTTTTAGAATTATTTAAGCCTCTGAGATTCTACACTGAGTGCAACCCTCGAGCAAAAATCTAATGATAACGAATCTTCTGTACGAAATGCAGTTCCTGCTCGCTCGACCGAATCGGGCACCCGCGTGTCTGAGCAAGTAGCGCAGCGAAGAAGTCGAAAAGAAACTCCAACAATGCTGCCACCACCACCACAACCCGCCCACAATTCATCTCCGGAGGATCTCCCGCCGTGATTTACGAACGAGGAAATGCAGACACCAGTCGCATAATAAATTAATAGGCCTTTGCAGTACTCGTAACGGTCCGCGTCGCAATTAATGACCACGAATATCTCGCATACCGAAAATGAAAAAATATTAAGAGATTGCACGGGAAATGTCTCTCTCTCTTCGCTCCTCCATTTTCTCGTTTTGCGATGAGAAAACGATAGCTGCGCCACTTGTACCGTTAACGAAGGTACGTATCTGGATTCCTATTAATCCCGCGGAATCACGAGGTTTCGGAGGCGATCATGCGGAAATTGACTTCCCTTCTTCGATTCTTCTCCTTCGGTTAATAGCAATAATTGGCTGATGGTTATCGGATTTTGGATTCGTTTGCGGCTCGTGGGTGTACAGTTAGCTTGAACTTAGGTACAGCTGTTAATTGCACCGATGACCAAAAATGGCAGAGCAGAAATCGTCCAATTATAACTGTACTTATTTTTTTTTATTCTGATCATCCCATCTATTAACAGAAATGATAATAATCTATCGTTTATATCAATATATTTATTGCAGACACTTATGTTAGTACGTCGTCTGCCTGAGCTATCGACCACAGGTTTTCTGTTAACACGGCGGAGGTAGCAGAGATGGTAATACAGATCCCTGCTATAGTACAATCGCGCAGAGGTGACAGTGATCTAATAATCGCGTCTGGATAAATATCTATACTCGTTCGCATGCTTAAGAAAAACGAAATGAAATACGAAATGTATCTCGATATGTAAATTCAAGGGCTAAGGGCAACGTATGTCTTTTCTCATTCCATCTATTCTAACCTCAAAATTCACGTGCTTGCATCTGGTTTCGACCGTCTCCGATTTTGATTTAGTTAAGAGCAGAATTGATTGTATCCATTCCATTAATAAAAAGGTTAAATTTAATGACCAATTTCCAGTTGTCTTTACCGATTGCCGAAAAATGCACTCGCAAAGTTTCGTCGGGAAAATATTTGCACGCTCGAGAATTTTTAAATTTCCCGCCCAGACTGAATCGAATTATTTTACGGACATACGTTTACTAGAAACTTAATTCAGGCAATTACTGCCACCTCTGCGCGATTGTACTATAGCCTTTTAATTCTTATCACTAACCTCGTCATTCTCAATAATGTGAAGTCCCTGTCGTTTTGCAAATACTCTAGAGCTGGCCAGTTGGACGTGTATCCCAGGCCAAACAATTTCTTGTGACTCCATCTATTAACAAATGATCACACTACAACAATCGAATTGTTTAATTTTTTATTTTCTGCATTTAAATAACTGTATTTTAATGATGATGCACTGTAGATTGAAATAATTCAATGTGAAGTGTGCCGGATGGTGAGAATACGCTTTCCCAGGTGCCCAAAAAATGTCGTCGCCGAAAAATTCGACAACAATGGCCGTCACGAATCAATGAGAAGAAAGGGGAACGTGAATGTCTTCTTCTCGTCTTCTTGTCTTCGGTTCGCCCAATTAGGTTTTAATTTCTAGTCGGTGAATGTCGCGCGATTGTCTCCGGACTGGACGAGCGTTAAATTGGACGTTTTTACTTTTCGCGGGAGAAACCGCGCATTAATTTGCATTCATTTGCAGCTTTGTTTATTTGCGGTGGTAATCTTTGCAAAACAGACAGAAGCGTGGAATACGTGCTATTATAGTTCCATCATTGTATTTATAATTCTAGGTCAATAATTGATAAAAAAAACTTCAAAATTTGACGTTTTTAAAATTTAAAACTGCGATTTTGATTTTTTAAATTGCATAACTGACGAACGCGTTGTCCGATTTTGGTGATTCTAGCGTCAAAACATGGCGTATTTAGTATAATTTTAAAACAGATTATGAAACATTCTCGCAAATTTAACGCAGCACGAAAAAAATTGCACTTTTTTAAGGTTTGAATATTTTTAAATCGCGATTTTGATTTTTAAAATTGCATAACTGCCGAACGCGTTGTCCGATTTTGATGATTCTAACGTCAAAATGTGCCGAATTTTGTGCAATTTAAAAGTTGTTTGAGAAATATTTTCGTAAAATTAACGCAAAACTTCAAAATTTGACGTTTTCAAAATTTAAAATTGCAATTTTGATTTTTAAAATTGCATAACTGCCGAACGCGTTGTCCGATTTTGATGATTTCAACGTCAAAATGTGCCGAATTTGGTGCAATTTAAAAGTTGCTTAAGAAATATTTTCGTAAAATCAACGCAAAACGTCAAAATTTCACGTTTACAAAGTCTCAAGATTTAAAATTGCAAGTTTGATTTTTTAAATTGCATAACTGCCGAACGCGTTGTCCGATTTTGATGATTCCAACGTCAAAATGTGCCGAATTTGGTGCAATTTAAAAATTAGTTAATAAATATTTTCGTAAAATTAACGCAAAACTTCAAAATTTGACGTTTTCAAAATTCAAAATTGCGATTTTGATCTTTAAAATTGCATAACTGCCGAACGCGTTGTCCGATTTAAGCGATTCTAGCGTCAAAATATGGCGTATTTAGTATAATTTTAAAACAGATTATGAAACATTCTCGTAAAATTAACGTAGCATGAAAAAAATAGCTGTTTTTTAAGATTTTAATATTTTAAAATCGCGATTTTGATTTTTAAAATTGCATAACTGCCGAACGCGTTGTCCGATTTTGATGATTTCAACGTCAAAATGTGCCGAATTTGGTGCAATTTAAAAGTTGCTTAAGAAATATTTTCGTAAAATCAACGCAAAACGTCAAAATTTCACGTTTACAAAGTCTCAAGATTTAAAATTGCAAGTTTGATTTTTTAAATTGCATAACTGCCGAACGCGTTGTCTGATTTTGATGATTCTAGCGTCAAAATGTGCCGAATTTGGTGCAATTTAAAAGTTGCTTAAGAAATATTTTCGTAAAATCAACGTAAAACGTCAAAATATCATTTTTACAAAGTCTCAAGATTTAAAATTGCAATTTTGATTTTTTAAATTGCATAACTGCCGAACGCGTTGTCCAATTTTGATGATTCCAACGTCAAAATGTGCTGAATTTAGTGCAATTTAAAAATTGGTTAATAAATATTTTCGTAAAATCAACGCAAACCGTCAAAATTTCACGTTCACAAAGTCTCAAGATTTAAAATTGCAATTTTGATTTTTTAAATTGCATAACTGCCGAACGCGTTGTTCGATTTTGATGATTCCAACGTCAAAATGTGCCGAATTTGGTGCAATTTAAAAGTTAGTTAATAAATATTTTCGTAAAATTAACGCAAAACTTCAAAATTTGACGTTTCCAAAATTTAAAATTGCGATTTTGATTTTTAAAATTGCATAACTGCCGAACGCGTTGTCCGATTTTGATAATTTCAACGTCAACATGTGCCGAATTTTGTGTAATTTAAAAGTTGCTTAAGAAATATTTTCGTAAAATCAACGCAAAACTCGAAATTTAACGTTTACAAAATCTCAAGATTTAAAATTGCAATTTTGATTTTTAAGATTCCATAACTGCCGAACGCGTTGTCCGATTTTGATGATTCCAACGTCAAAATGTGCCGAATTTTGCGCAATTTAAAAGTTGATCAAGACATATTTTCGTAAAATCAACACTTCACGTTTTCAAAGTTAGTTTTTGATATTTTTAAATTGTCCATATCTATCTAGTTACTTTTCAACTGGAAATCTCTGGGGCAAACAAAACATAAAACTCTTTTCTTTAGAGTGAGAAAGTGAAAGGTGAACCACAAACGAGTGGCAGAAAAAACGCGCACGCGAATCGTGGATTATGGTTTGTTGAATCAAGCAGCTACAGAATGCACGTCATGTTAGAAATGTCAGGCAGAGAAAGAGTTTCACTTTAACTGTGAAAAGATATTTTAAGAAAAATCTCTACCAATATTAAATGTAAATTATCTGCAATTTTATTAATAATCATAATTTTGGTAACATTCCAATGATGTCTTAAACATAAATTGATTTATTACACTTTGGCCACATTTAAAGAATACTTGATTAATAATAATAATAATATTATTAATTTTATTGCCCAACAGTGTACACCAATTACTGGACAATTAAATTTTGTTTAGAGTAATACATGATATTTTTTTTAATTATTATTAACATACGGTAACACCATTTTTGTAAAGTATTGCGTGTGTGTTTGTTAAATCATTAATTTCTAACATAATTGTGTGTGTTTTTAAAAGTCAATATTAGGAACGAGAAACTTGGTTTTCTCTATTTTTTTAAGCAGGTTTATTAAAACAGATTTGAAAATTACAAGTTTATCAGTACTTCAACGTTTCAATTATCAAAATAATAACTCCGTGTGATGAGTTGTAAGCTTTTAAATATTCAATTAAATCATCCGTCCGTAATTACCGCCACGTCAGTGCCACCTACCGGACGACCGCTGAACTGCTAAGTGCATATTATTATTACCAGTACCAAAACACCCGAGAATAGAAGATTATCAGTATTTCAACGTTTCAATTATCAAAATAATAACTCCGTGTGATGAATTGTAAGCTTTTAAACATTCAATTAAATCGCGTTCGTAATTACCGCTACCTACCGGACGACCGCTGAACTGCTAAGTGGATATTATTATAACTAGTGCCAAAACACCCACGAATAGAAGATTATCAGTATTTTAACGTTTCAATGATCAAAATAATAACTCCGTGTGATGAATTGTAAGTTTTTAAACATTCAATTAAATCGCGTTCGTAATTACCGTCACCTACCGGACGACCGCTGGACTGCTAAGTGCATATTATTATTGCCAGTGCCAAAACTCCAGGAGAATGAAAGATTATCAGTATTTCAACGTTTCAATTACAAAAATCGTAACTTTGTACGACGAATTGTACACTTTTAAACATTCAAATAAATCAAGTACGTAATTACCTCCGTGTCAGCGCTACCTACCCGATGGTGCCTGAACTACCAAGTGCATCTTTTTACTTCTAGCGCCAAATCACCCGATAATACAATATTATCAGTATTTTAACGTAAACAATGGCTCCGTACGACGAGTTGTATACTTTTAAACATCAAATAAATCATGTACGTAATTACCACCGTGTCAGCGTCACCTACCCGACGATGCCTGAACTACCAAGGGCATCTTATTACTTCTAGCGCCAAATCACCCGCTTATACAAGATTATCAGTATTTCAACGTCTTGATTACCAAAACAATGGCTCCGTACCATGAGTTGTAAGCTTTTAAACATCCAAATAAATCATGTACGTAATTACCGCAGCGTTCAGCTACACCTACCGGATGACAGCTGAACTACTACATGTATACTAGCCCCAAGACTTTATACGTAATAATTCAGCAACGAGTTGTACAACAAATGATAAAATATTTAATTCTGAATTGAATTATGTACAAAACAACTAAGAAATATAAGCGATTGTGAAGTATTCTACAAATACAAATTGGTCGGTAATTCGGTTTACTGTAAAACTTAATTACGAAATTTAAATACACTAGAAAGACAAAAAGTGAAATAGACACACAGTGGTTAACAATTAATAAGGTATTTATTAGAAGTATAGTCAAAATGACTCTAAAATGCTTTAAACTTTAATAATAAGCATTACAGCGAACTCAATTACCGACAGTAATAATAATTTGCAAATTACAGCGAAACCGCTTGATTTGCCTGGTTATTTCATACATCATTCGATTCAGAATTATATAATCTATAATTTAATATACAACTCGTTGCTTAGTTATTACATTTTGGTTATACCGGAGTTTTTAGCGCTTGTAGTAGTAAATATCCACTTAGCAGTTCTACAATCGTACGGTAGGTGGCGCTGACCTGGCGGAAATTACGAAAAAAATATAAAAATAATTCCCATCGACTTAAAACTTGCCAAAGTTACTCAAAACACACCCTAAAATATGATTATTTAAAAAACATAAATTTCAATTTTTGAAATAAATGTATGCGAACGGAGAGTAAATTTACGAAAAATATCAATAACTTTCATGACTCGAAAAAAATATAAAAACAATTCCCATCGACCTAAAACTTGCCGGAGTTACCCAAAATACACCCTAAATTATGATTAGTTAAAAAACATAAACACCCTTGTTCTAAATTTTGAAATAAATTGATGCAAACGGAGCCATTGCAATCGCCATGAATATTTATTAAAAAATAAAACGGAAATGAAAGATCTATTTTTATTTTAAAACAATAAAAACCGTCCAACATCTTCATAAATACTTTTTAACACAGACTTGAGATTTTTCTTTCAGGAATCCACCGCCGCCGGATCTCTTCAGTTCTGCACGGGCATAGCGACCGAAGACCTGGTGTCGCCCTCCCCCTTCCGCCACATCGACGTGATCGTCTTCGTCTGCGTGTAGAAGTTCAGCCCTTGCTTCCCGTAGAAGTGGAGGTCGCCCTGGAAGCTGCCCCTGGACCCGGTGAAGCTGAACATCGGCAGCGGCACCGGAATCGGCACGTTGACGCCGATTTGGCCGGCGTCGACCTCGTTGACGAATTGGCGCGCGTGGCTCCCGTTGCTGGTGAAGATGGCCGTCCCGTTTCCGTACGGGTTCTTGTTGATGATCTCGATGGCGTCCTCGAGGGTGTCGGCGTGCATGACGCACAGGACCGGGCCGAATATTTCCTCCTTGTAGCAGTCCTGGTGGGGCTTGACGCCGCAGAGGATGGTGGGGCCGATGAAGTTGCCTTTGGGGTATTTGTCTACTTTGACGCAGCGACCGTCGAGGACACATGTTGCACCCTGGAAATACAGAACATTAAATAAAATATTGAATTTTGAGCACTAAGCGACATTCTTGCGCAATTATCTCGGAATATACAGAAGGGGTGTTTTTAGATTTTTACAGGAGCATAAAGTAGAATCAATTTTGAGTTATTTTGGAAAGTTTCAAGTTGGTGGCAACTGTTTGAATAATTTTTTATCGCGGGGGAAAATGTTTAACTCAAAATTGCACTAAGCGACGTTCTTGTGCAATTATCTCGGAATCTACAGAAGGGGTGTTTTTAGATTTTTACAGAGGCATAAAGTAGAATCAATTTTGAGTTATTCTGGAAAGTTTCAAGTCCGTGGCAATTGTTTTAATATTTTTTTAACGCGCGAGAAAATGTTTAACTTAAAAATAGCACTAAGCGACGTTCTTGTGCAATTATCTCGGAATCTACAGAAGGGATGTTTTTAGATTTTTACAGAGGCATAAAGTAGAATCAATTTTGAGTTATTCTGGAAAGTTTCAAGTCCGTGGCAATTATTTTAATATTTTTTTAACGCGCGAGAAAATGTGTAACTTAAAAATAGCACTAAGCGACGTTCTTGTGCAATTATCTCGGAATCTACAGAAGGGGTGTTTTTGGATTTTTACAGAGGCATAAAGTAGAATCAATTTTGAGTTAATCTGGAAAGTTTCAAGTCCGTGGCAATTGTTTTAATATTTTTTTATCGCGCGGGAAAATGTTTAACTCAAAAATAGCACTAAGCGACGTTCTTGTGCAATTATCTCGGAATCTACTGAAGGGGTGTTTTTAGATTTTTACAGAGGCATAAAGTAGAATCAATTTTGAGTTATTCTGGAAAGTTTCAAGTCCGTGGCAATTGTTTTAATATTTTTTTATCGCGCGGGAAAATGTTTAACTTAAAAATAGCACTAAGCGACGTTCTTGCGCAATTATCTCGGAATCTACAGGAGGGGTGTTTTTGGATTTTTACAGAGGCATAAAGTAGAATCAATTTTCAGTTAATCTGGAAAGTTTCAAGTTTGTGGCAATTGTTTTAATATTTTTTTATCGCGCGGGAAAATGTTTAACTCAAAAATAGCACTAAGCGACGTTCTTGTGCAATTATCTCGGAATCTACAGGAGGGGTGTTTTTGGATTTTTACAGAGGCATAAAGTAGAATCAATTTTCAGTTAATCTGGAAAGTTTCAAGTTTGTGGCAATTGTTTTAATATTTTTTTATCGCGCGGGAAAATGTTTAACTCAAAAATAGCACTAAGCGACGTTCTTGTGCAATTATCTCGGAATCTACTGAAGGGGTGTTTTTAGATTTTTACAGAGGCATAAAGTAGAATCAATTTTGAGTTATTCTGGAAAGTTTCAAGTCCGTGGCAATTGTTTTAATATTTTTTTATCGCGCGGGAAAATGTTTAACTTAAAAATAGCACTAAGCGACGTTCTTGCGCAATTATCTCGGAATCTACAGGAGGGGTGTTTTTGGATTTTTACAGAGGCATAAAGTAGAATCAATTTTGAGTTATTCTGGAAAGTTTCAAGTCCGTGGCAATTGTTTTAATATTTTTTTATCGCGCGGGAAAATGTTTAACTTAAAAATAGCACTAAGCGACGTTCTTGCGCAATTATCTCGGAATCTACAGGAGGGGTGTTTTTGGATTTTTACAGAGGCATAAAGTAGAATCAATTTTCAGTTAATCTGGAAAGTTTCAAGTTTGTGGCAATTGTTTTAATATTTTTTTATCGCGCGGGAAAATGTTTAACTCAAAAATAGCACTAAGCGACGTTCTTGTGCAATTATCTCGGAATCTACAGAAGGGGTGTTTTTGGATTTTTACAGAGGCATAAAGTAGAATCAATTTTCAGTTAATCTGGAAAGTTTCAAGTTTGTGGCAATTGTTTTAATATTTTTTTATCGCGCGGGAAAATGTTTAACTCAAAAATAGCACTAAGCGACGTTCTTGTGCAATTATCTCGGAATCTACAGAAGGGGTGTTTTTGGATTTTTACAGAGGCATAAAGTAGAATCAATTTTCAGTTAATCTGGAAAGTTTCAAGTTTGTGGCAATTGTTTTAATATTTTTTTATCGCGCGGGAAAATGTTTAACTCAAAAATAGCACTAAGCGACGTTCTTGCGCAATTATCTCGGAATCTACAGGAGGGGTGTTTTTAGATTTTTACAGAGGCATAAAGTAGAATCAATTTTGAGTTATTCTGGAAAGTTTCAAGTCCGTGGCAATTGTTTTAATATTTTTTTATCGCGCGGGAAAATGTTTAACTTAAAAATAGCACTAAGCGACGTTCTTGCGCAATTATCTCGGAATCTACAGGAGGGGTGTTTTTGGATTTTTACAGAGGCATAAAGTAGAATCAATTTTGAGTTAATCTGGAAAGTTTCAAGTCCGTGGCAATTGTTTTAATATTTTTTTATCGCGCGGGAAAATGTTTAACTTAAAAATAGCACTAAGCGACGTTCTTGCGCAATTATCTCGGAATCTACAGAAGGGGTGTTTTTGGATTTTTACAGAGGCATAAAGTAGAATCAATTTTGAGTTATTCTGGAAAGTTTCAAGTCCGTGGCAATTGTTTTAATATTTTTTTAACGCGCGAGAAAATGTTTAACTTAAAAATAGCACTAAGCGACGTTCTTGCGCAATTATCTCGGAATCTACAGAAGGGGTGTTTTTGGATTTTTACAGAGGCATAAAGTAGAATCAATTTTCAGTTAATTTGGAAAGTTTCAAGTTTGTGGCAATTGTTTTAATATTTTTTTTATTGGGCGGGAAAATTTATAACTTTAAAATAGCACTTTCCCACAAATTTCTCTGTAAATTCCAAATTTTGATGCCAAACAATGCAATTCCTTACCTGTTCGATGCCCGACTCAACAAGGTTGATGATTTTTTGCTTAGCTTCCGGGGAGATGACCGGCCCAACGTCGGTGTCCGGTTCGTGGCCGGCGTTCACTTTCAAACATTTCGCTTTTTCGACAATGTCTGGAAGCCACTTCTGGGACTCTCCCACCAAGATGACCACGCTGAGGGCCATGCATCTTTGACCGGCTGCACCAAAGGCGGCACCTGGAAGGAAAAAATGTCATTTTTACAAAGGCAGAAATGCTAAGATTCAATACCAGCTTTAAGAATCAATAATTGAAGTTGCAAATTTTGAAAATGCAAGGCTGTATCTTACTGGCGATTTAAGTCACTTTTGAAAATTGAGACGTGCAAAAAATCTGTGGATAACAATTTTGTAAGTGGAAGAATTTCGCTTGCCAAAATTCAAGGCCAACTTTCAAAAATCGCGATTTTTTAAACTACAAAGGCTGTATTATTACTATTATTATTATCTTACCGGCGATTTGGTCAATAGTTTGCGACTTGATGGCGTCTGGTAGCACGATGCAGTGATTTTTGGCGCCCAAATTGGCCTGAACACGTTTTCCATTGGCGCATCCCTTCGCGTATATGTACTTTCCCGCTCTATCCGAACCCACAAAGCTGATGGCCTTGATGTCTTCGTTGTCGATGATGAAGTTGACTGCGTCATGCGTTCCATGAATTACCTGCAAAAGAAAACAAATTTGTTATTTACAATAAAACTCATTTGGTGGTAAAAAAAATAGTGCAGTTTTCTTTACTTCAAATCAAATCTAGCAATAGAGTATTTTCGGATTTTAATAGAATCATAAAGTAGAATACATTTTGAGCAACTTGGGAAAGTTTCAAGTCCGTAACATTTGTTTTTCTATTTTTTTTTTAAGAATTACAAAATGCGCAACTTGAAAATTTTAACGGTGCGTTCGAGTGCGATTAATTGGAAATCCAGCAAAGGGGTGTTTCCGGATTTTAATGGAATTATAAAGTAGAATACCTTTTGAGCAACTTGGGAAAGTTTCAAGTCCGTAGCATTTGTTTTTCTATTTTTTTCTGATCACTTTAAACTTTGCCCAAACTAACTTTCCACTTTTCGACGATTCGAATTGTTAAAAATATTGTAAATTGAGCGAAGGAAAGTAAATAAGGTGAATAAAGTAAATAAACAAGCAGGCGTGAGAATTTTTAGAGGAAAGTGCAAGCGCCATTGTGCTTCAGTGAAGATCTGGAGCGGATCTTAAAGACGTGAAATCGTCACGCGTAGACTAAATTGTCCGTGAACGTGAAAACGAATGACCATCACAACAACAACAATTTCTTGATCCAAATTGTTTTTTTGTAATATTTTGAACATTAAAAAAAATACATTGTAAACACTGCACTTACGTTAACAACTCCTGGTGGAAATCCGACCTCCTTCATCAGTTCCACGATCATCATGGTCGCGCCCGGATCTCTCTCGGAGGGTTTTATGACCATGGTATTGCCGGCCACCAGAGACATGGGCGCCATCCAGAGAGGTATCATGGCGGGGAAATTGAAGGGACAGATGCCGGCGGTGACGCCGAGGGGAATCTTGTAGGAGACGCTGTCCATGTCTCTGGCGATGTTGTGCATGGATTCGCCCTGGAGGAGGGAACCGGCGGCGCAGGCGTGATCGATGACCTCTGGAATAGAAATGGAAATTCTGAGCTATTCAAACTATAAGTTTTTATTGTTGTCGTTTTGTTTTCAGTCAGGATATAGCAATTTCTGTCATGGCAACTCAGAAATACAAAGTGTTTTAATGCATTTTAAGCTTTTCAGGCGAATTCCATGTTTGAATATTTTTTCACAACACTTTAAATCGTTAAATGTATCATTATATGCTCGTTGTACGATATACTATTATTGTTTATTATTAAACCATTAATACCTCAGTAAATTACAATTTGAATCATTAATAGTTATTTAACCAACAAGTGTGTTAATGATGGCGATTAATGATCGAGACATTTTCACGCACGAGCGCTTGCGCGAGTGCGTTAATTGTTGAGATCATTAATCGCCAATTAACACACGAATTGGTTACAAGATTTTTCCGTTGATCGTAACTTAGATCAACATTAGAAATTAGATTAGAGAAAATCCAAACAAAACAAACAAATAAACTTGCTATTAAGCCCTTTGCAGCAATATCAGCAAAACATGGGAATAGCGCAGATACCGAATGACATCTTACCTGTTACTCCTCGCACCAGGAAATAAATTCTACGTAAGTTTTTTCGTAAAAATGTGTACTCTTTTCCGGAATCAAATTTAATGTTGCATTATTTTCAATGGCTAGTACTTTTGGCGGTGTTAATTTAAACTTGACACTATCCATAGTAGCAGACATTCCCTCTAAACACGCGTTTTATAAATTTGACGTTTCACACTTTGACATTATTGTATAACAAAATTCTCGGTTCGCCTCTAATTTGTTTCTAACGCAGAGAATTGATATACTTTTCAATTACATGTGAAACAAATTATAGATCGTTTTCTCGCTATTATCAGTTACATTTCCAGTAATTATGAGTAATTAGCCACTCATGAATTAGCTATTTAATGCTTAACTAGAAATCGTTCTTTTTTTTAGGAAATATGATTAATAGGAATTCGAGTTAGGGAATCGAGGATGATAGCAAATTGGCTCAGCCAGCTAGGGCATTCAGCCACCATCGATGTATAGTATTTAATAATTTATTTAAGTGAAATGAGGACAAAGACTAAATATATCCCGAGACCCGCATGGCTATTTTTCGTGTTAAAAAAGTAAAAAAAAGTGACCGCCCGGACGGGACTCGAACCCGCACCAGCGGGGTCGGAGGCCGAACCTCTACCCACTAGACCACCGCGGCCCTAGAAATCGTTCATTAATGAAAAATCGTTTATTAATGAAAAATCGTCATTAATATGGGTCATTAATGAACGATTTTTGATACATTTGGGTACATTAAAGTTAGCCGTTAACCAACGAGCAACGGAAAAATCAATTTAAACATTAAAAAATTGCTGCGGCAATATTTATTATTGCAGGATTTTTACAGCACTTTTATTTCAAAAGATTAAAGGATTGTATGTTTGGCGGTCATTTAATGCTTACATTATCAAAATCATTCTTTAGAATTGCTATTTAGAAGCTTTTAAACATTTTTCGTTCGGATTTCCGCGCCTCGTCGCCATCTATTGGACGGTGGCTGAACTGCTAAGTGATGTTTTTGAACAGCGCCAAAATGCTCGAACTTTATACTTATTGTCAAAGTGTTAATGTTTAGCAATGCGCTGTGCACGAAACGATAGACGATTTAGTTCCGAATCGAATAGTGTATAAAATAGCTGAGGCAATTTAGCCGTTTTCTTGTAATTTGCGAATGAAAATTAAGCACGACACACTTACCGACATTTACAGTTCACTGTAACTTAAAACCTAAATGCACAACAATTTGCTATATTATTCAGTGAAATACGGGTCCCAACACTTATTACTAATTATTCAATTAACTTTTTATATTATTGATGCATTACAATAACAGAAATATATGAGGAATTATAATCTTCATAGACGGTACCCTCTGTTATCGTGGGGATAAACTACTTTTTCATTTGAGGATTTAATAATTGTTTTAATAATGAAATAATATTTAAAAACTTACGAAGACTATTATCTTAAAATAAAATAAATTTACTTGTAGATATTTTCCCATTTAAATTGCAGAAACAATACATTATAATATATCCGCCTAATCACAGGCAACCCGATAAACGCATAACTACCATAAAAAACTTCCCATTTTAAAGGTGACAGTGACAAAACCATAAGTGTAATCCTCAGTAAAGCTTCAAAAATAATGCGAATATTTAAGTATTTAAATTGCAGAAATAATTATATTACATAAACGCCTACTTGTACTTACAGACAATGCAATACACGCATACATATTAATTTATTACTAAAAACTTCCAATTTTAAACGTGACAGGGACAAAACCATAAGTGTAATCCTCCGTAAAGTTTAAAAAATAATGTGAATATTAAAGTATTTAAACTGCAGAAATAATTATATTATATAAACGCCTGCTTACAGGCAACCCAATACACGTATAACTAATAATGATTTATTATTTAAAACTTTAAATTTTAATCATAACAGGGACAAAACCATAAGTGTAATATTTTTAAAGCGCTGCTAAGGATTACACTCATGCTTGAGTCCCTATTATATTTAAAATTAGAAGTTTTTATTAAAAAATAATATTAGTTATAGCATATTGGGTTGCCTATAAGTAGGCGTTAATATAATACCATTATTTCCGCAATTTAAATACTTAAATATTCCCACTGTTTTTGAAGCTTTACTCAGGATTACACTTATGGTTTTGTCCCTGTTACGTATAAAATTAGAAGTTTTTAATAATAAATTAATTCGAGTTATGCGTATATCGGGTTGCTTGGGATTAGGCGTGTATATTATAAAATATTGTTTCTGCAATTTAAGTACGTAAATATCCACAAGTGAATTGATTTAATCATGAGACAACATTCTTTTTAAGTTTTTAAATATTCTTTTATTATTACAACAATTATTACATCCACAAATTATTAAGTAGTTTATCCCCACGATAACAGGTGGAGCCCTCTACTTAGATTATGATTTCTCGTATATTTCTCCTATTGTAATGCATTAACAATATAAATAGTTGAATGATTAATCAGGAATAAGTATTGTAACCCGTATTTAATTGAAGAATAAAGCAAATTCTTCTTTATTGAATTTTTATGTTACAGTGAGCTGTAAATGTCGGTAAGTGTGTCGTCCTTAATTTTCATTCGCAAATTACAGAAAAACCGCTTAATTTCCTCAGCTATTTTATGCACCATTCGATTCAGAATTAAATCGTCTACCGTTCCATGCACAGCCCATTGCTAAACATTAACACTTTGACAATAGGTATAAAGTTCGAGCATTTTGGCGCTGTTCAAAAACATCACTTAGCAGTTCAGCCACCGTCTAATAGATGGCGCCGACGGGCGGAAATCCGAATGTAAAATGTTTAAAAGCGTCTAAATAGCAATTTTAAGCGATGATTTTGATAATTTAAGCATTAAATCACCGACAAACATATAATCCTTTAATCTTTTGAAATAAAAGTGCTGTAAAAATCCTGAAATAATAAATATTGCTGCAGCAATTTTTTAATGGTTAAATTGATTTTAATGATTCAAATTGTAATTTACAGAGGTATTCATGGTTTAATAATAAACAATAATTGTATATTGTACAACGAGCAAATAATGATGGCTATTAATCACTCTAATGATGGCTATTAATCACTCAAACGATTTGCTCCACTCGCCTACGGCTCGTTCCGCAAACCTCGTTCTCATGATTAATAGCCATCATTATATGCTCGTTGTACAATATACTATTAAGCCTTTCAGGCGAATTCCCTGTTTGAATATTTTTTTACAACACTTTAAATCGTTAAATGTATTTTTTTTTTGCTTTCTCAGTTTACGTTTGGCTGTGAAGAAGCTTCCTGCACATTCATATCATTGCAGTTCTGAACGATCAATATCACTATCAGTAATAAATAATCTTGCACTCTCAAGTACTATCACCATTAAGTGTGGAGATAAGCATCGTTTTAATTTTTTTTTTTGTAAAATTCCGAAAGATCTTTATCTAATCTCGTATGTTTAAAAAAAAATTAAAAATCAAGATGTGCATACATTTGATGACCTTCAGAATTATTTATTTTATTGTATTTAGAGGCAGTAAAAGTTTTTTTCGAGTAATAAAAGTCTATAAAATTCTACGAATTGTTATTTTCTTTAAATTATTGCCCTCGGCCTGCCGTTTCGGTCAATAATTTGACTAATGATCTTTACTTCATCCTTAAATTTTGGAATAATTTAATGTGAACAGAATTTTAATTTTTGAAAAAATGTCATAAAAATGCGACTTGGAAAAAATATAAAAACAATTGCCATCGATTTGAAACTCCTCAAATTTGCTAAGAAGGAATGCCAAATTACGTTTCTGCTAAAATTAGTAACACTTCATCCCTAATTTTTTTGGAAAAATGTAATGTGAACACAGCCTTAATTTTTGAAAAATTGTCATAATTTTAGCGACTTGGGAAAAATATTAAAACAATTGCCATCGACTTGAAACTCCTCAAATTTGCTAAGAAGGAATGCGAAATTACGTTTCTGCTAAAATTAATGACACTTCATCCCCAATTTTTGGAAAAATGTAATGTGAACAGAGCCTTAATTTTTGAAAAAAATGTCATAATTTTAGCGACTTGGAAAAAATATAAAAACAACTACCATCGACTTGAAACTCCTCAAATTTGCTAAGAAGGAATGCCAAATTACGTTTCTGTCAAAATTAATAACACTTCATCCCTAATTTTTCGAAAAATGTAATGTGAACAGAGCCTTAATTTTTGAAAAAAATGTCATAATTTTAGCGACTTGGAAAAAATACAAAAACAACTGCCATCGACTTGAAACTCCTCAAATTTGCTAAGAAGGAATGTCAAATTACGTTTCTGTCAAAATTAATAACACTTCACCCCTAATTTTTGGAAAAATGTAATGTGAACAGAGCCTTAATTTTTGAAAAAAATGTCATAATTTTAGCGACTTGGAAAAAATATAAAAACAATTGCCATCGACTTGAAACTTCTCCAATTTGCTAAGAAGGAATGCCAAATTACGTTTCTGTCAAAATTAATAACACTTCACCCCTAATTTTTGGAAAAATGTAATGTGAACAGAGCCTTAATTTTTGAAAAAAATGTCATAATTTTAGCGACTTGGAAAAAATACAAAAACAACTGCCATCGACTTATAACTCCTCAAATTTGCTAAGAAGGAATGTCAAATTACGTTTCTGTCAAAATTAATAACACTTCACCCCTAATTTTTCGAAAAATGTAATGTGAACAGAGCCTTAATTTTTCAAAAAAATGTCATAATTTTAGCGACTTGGAAAAAATATAAAAACAATTGCCATCGACTTGAAATTTCTTAAATTTGCTGAGAAGGAATGCCAAATTACGTTTCTGCTAAAATTAATGACACTTCATCCCTAATTTTTGGAAAAATGTAATGTGAACAGAGCCTTAATTTTTGAAAAAAATGTAATAATTTTAACAACTTGAAAAAAATATAAAAATGATTGCCATCGACTTGAAATTTCTTAAATTTGCTAAGAATGATTGCCAAATTACATTTCTGCCAAAATTGTCAACAGTTCATTCCTAAATTTTGAAATAATTTAATGTGAACAGAATTTTAATTTTTGAAAAAAATGTAATAATTGTAACAACTTGAAAAAAAAATAAAAACAATTGCCATCGACTTGAAATTTCTCAAATTTGATAAGAATGAATGCCAAATTACATTTCTGCCAAAACTGTTAGAAGTTCATTTCCAAATTTTGAAATAATTTAATGTGAACAGAATTTTAATTTTTGAAAAAAATGTAATAATTTTAACAACTTGAAAAAAAAATAAAAACAATTGCCATCGACTTGAAATTTCTCAAATTTGATAAGAATGAATGCCAAATTGCATTTCTGTCAAAATTGTTAACAGTTCATTTCAAAATTTTGAAATAATTTAATGTGAACAGAATTTTAATTGTTGAAAAAAAAGTAATAATTTTAACAACTTGAAAAAAATATAAAAACGATTGCCATCCACTTGAAATTTCTTAACTTTGTTAAGAATGAATGCCAAATTACATTTCTGCCAAAATTGTTAACAGTTCGTTCCTAAATTTTGAAATAATTTAATGTCAACAGAGTTTTAATTTTTGAAAAAAATGTAATAATTTTAACAACTTGAAAAAAATATAAAAACGATTGCCATCCACTTGAAATTTCTTAACTTTGTTAAGAATGAATGCCAAATTACATTTCTGCCAAAATTGTTAACAGTTCATTTCTAAATTTTGAAATAATTTAATGTGAACAGAATTTTAATTTTTGAAAAAAATGTAATAATTTTAAAAACTTGAAAAAAATTCAAAAACGATTGCCATCGACTTGAAATTTCTTAAATTTGCTAAGAATGAATGCCAAATTACATTTCTGCCAAAACTGTTAGAAGTTCATTTCCAAATTTTGAAATAATTTAATGTGAACAGAATTTTAATTTTTGAAAAAAATGTAATAATTTTAACAACTTGAAAAAAATATAAAAACGATTGCCATCGACTTGAAATTTCTCAAATTTGCTAAGAATGAATGCCAAATTACATTTCTGCCAAAATTGTTAACAGTTCATTTCTAAATTTTGAAATAATTTAATGTGAACAGAATTTTAATTTTTGAAAAAAATGTAATAATTTTAAAAACTTGAAAAAAATTCAAAAACGATTGCCATCGACTTGAAATTTCTTAAATTTGCTAAGAATGAATGCCAAATTACATTTCTGCCAAAACTGTTAGAAGTTCATTTCCAAATTTTGTAATAATTTAATGTGAACAGAATTTTAATTTTTGAAAAAAATGTAATAATTTTAACAACTTGAAAAAAATATAAAAACGATTGCCATCCACTTGAAATTTCTTAACTTTGTTAAGAATGAATGCCAAATTACATTTCTGCCAAAATTGTTAACAGTTCATTTCTAAATTTTGAAATAATTTAATGTGAACAGAATTTTAATTTTTGAAAAAAAACTGTAATAATTTTAAAAACTTGAAAAAAATTCAAAAACGATTGCCATCGACTTGAAATTTCTTAAATTTGCTAAGAATGAATGCCAAATTACATTTCTGCCAAAACTGTTAGAAGTTCATTTCCAAATTTTGAAATAATTTAATGTGAACAGAATTTTAATTTTTGAAAAAAATGTAATAATTTGAACAACTTGAAAAAAATATAAAAACGATTGCCATCGACTTGAAATTTCTCAAATTTGCTAAGAATGAATGCCAAATTACATTTCTGCCAAAATTGTTAACAGTTCATTTCTAAATTTTGAAATAATTTAATGTGAACAGAATTTTAATTTTTGAAAAAAATGTAATAATTTTAAAAACTTGAAAAAAATTCAAAAACGATTGCCATCGACTTGAAATTTCTTAAATTTGCTAAGAATGAATGCCAAATTACATTTCTGCCAAAACTGTTAGAAGTTCATTTCCAAATTTTGTAATAATTTAATGTGAACAGAATTTTAATTTTTGAAAAAAATGTAATAATTTTAACAACTTGAAAAAAATATAAAAACGATTGCCATCGACTTGAAATTTCTCAAATTTGCTAAGAATTAATGCCAAATTACATTTCTGCCAAAATTGTTAACAGTTCATTCCTAAATTTTGAAATAATTTAATGTAAACAGAATTTAAATTTTTGAAAAAAAACTGTAATAATTTTAACAACTTGAAAAAAATATACAAACGATTGCCATCGACTTGAAACTTCTCAAATTTGCTAAGGATAAATGCCAAATTACGTTTCTGTCAAAATTATTAACATCTCATCCCTAAATTTTGGAATAATTTAATGTGAATAAAATGATAATTTTTGCGACTTACGTAATCCTCTCATGACATCGCCCTCAGCATCCGGTAAAGTCTTTCCCTGCTCCAAGGTAATATTCTGCGCCAACTTCTTGATGTCCCTCCTGATGACGGCCTGCAGTTTCATCATCAATTGCGTCCTCGTCAAGACCGAAGTATTCTTCCACGTTTGAAAGGCTTCTTTGCAACTCTCGACAGCGGCGGTCATTTCTTCGCACGTGGCCTGAGGAACTTTGGTCACGCATTCGTTGGTGGCGGGATTGCAAAGGGTCACCCACTCCGTGGCTTTGGAATCTTTAAACTCTCCATTGATGAAGAGTTTGGTGGTCGGGGCTACATTTGAATAGTATTTCCTTAACACATTTCCAAAGGATGGCAACTGTAAAATAAAAAATGATGTAATTATAATAAAATAACGTGTGTAGGATTCAGTGATGGCTGGTGGCGTGATTCATGGCACAGCCACGATGGTAGTTCACAGGGTGAGTTGATTTTATTGAAGCGGTGGAGATGCTTTGTTTTGACCTGACTGTAAATCATCTGGCCGTACCATGAGTCACGTAGCCAGCCACCACTGGTATGATTCAATGAGTTTGCAGTGTGTGTATAAATTAATAATGTAATCGAATAAAAGTTCTTCCTTAAACCAAAAACTTATGGGAGTACTTGTTCATTTAATTAATTAATTCAAATTGTTTCCATCTCGAGTTTGCAATTAATGACGCAATCGAATAAAAGTAAACAAATGCGATTTGATATCAGTGTAGTATTACGCATTTTGCATATCAACATCACGCCACGCGACTAATAATTCTTGATAATAAAACTCGAGCGGGAACGAGAATTCATATCCATACACTTGACTTCATTATTTCTCTTGACCTTGCCTTTGTTGTTCACTGGGAAATTATTTATTCAAATTGAGACGACGACACTAACGCCCGGTAATAAAACGCCGTAAATTGTATTCGCGCGTGCGTTACGGTTTCGTAATTTATTTGAAACATATGTGGAGATGTCTATTTATTGCATAATACTGATGTGTGTCAAGTTCAAGGTCAATTGATTACAGAATAACGAATCACTAAAATTATTACACCTTATCAAAAATTAAAATTCTGTTCACATTAAATTATTTCAAAATTTAGGGATGGGGTGTTAATAATTTTGACAGAAACGTAATTCGGCATTAATTCTAAGCAAATTTGAGAAGTTTCAAGTCGATGGCAATTGTTTTTATATTTTTTTTTTCCGAGTCAATAAATTATTAAATTTTTTCATATAAATTTACACCGCGTTTCCATAAAATATTCCAAAAACTATTGACGCAATGTGTTGTAGTTTTTTTAAATATCAAACTTGAATTAATATTGCGTGATTTTGGAAAGTTTCAGGTGGATGGCAATTGTTTTTATATTTTTTTTTTCGAGTCAACAAAATTATTAAATTTTTTCAAATAAATTTACACCGCGTTTACATGAAATATTCCAAAAACTACTGAAGCGATGTATTGTAGTTTTTTAAAATATCAATCTTGAATTAATATTACGTGATTTTGGAAAGTTTCAAGTCGATGGCAATTGTTTTTATATTTTTTTTTTCGAGTCAACAAAATTATTAAATTTTTTCAAATAAATTTACACCGCGTTTACATGAAATATTCCAAAAACTACTGAAGCGATGTATTGTAGTTTTTTAAAATATCAATCTTGAATTAATATTGCGTGATTTTGGAAAGTTTCAAGTCGATGGCAATTGTTTTTATATTTTTTTTTTCGAGTCAAAAAATTATTAAATTTTTTCTTATAAATTTACACCGCGTTTACATGAAATATTCCAAAAACTATTGACGCAATGTGTTGTAGTTTTTTTAAATATCAAACTTGAATTAATATTGCGTCATTTTGGAAAGTTTCAAGTCGATGGCAATTGTTTTTATAATTTTTTTTTCGAGTCAACAAAATTATTAAATTTTTTCAAATAAATTTACACCGCGTTTACATGAAATATTCCAAAAACTATTGACGCAATGTGTTGTAGTTTTTTTAAATATCAATCTTGAATTAATATTGCGTGATTTTGAAAAGTTTCAAGTCGATGGCAATTGTTTTTATATATTTTTTTTCAAGTCGACAAAATTATTAAATTTTTTCATATAAATTTACACCGCGTTTACATGAAATATTCCAAAAACTATTGACGCGATGTGTTGTAGTTTTTTTAAATATCAATCTTGAATTAATATTGCCTGATTTTGAAAAGTTTCAAGTCGATGGCAATTGTTTTTATATTTTTTTTTCGAGTCAAAAAATTATTAAATTTTTTCAAATAAATTTACACCGCGTTTGCATAAAATATTCCAAAAACTATTGACGCAATGTGTTGTAGTTTTTTTAAATATCAATCTTGAATTAATATTGCGTGATTTTGAAAAGTTTCAAGTCGATGGCAATTGTTTTTATATATTTTTTTTCAAGTCGACAAAATTATTAAATTTTTTCATATAAATTTACACCGCGTTTGTATGAAATATTCCAAAAACTATTGACGCGATGTGTTGTAGTTTTTTTAAATATCAATCTTGAATTAATATTGCCTGATTTTGAAAAGTTTCAAGTCGATGGCAATTGTTTTTATATTTTTTTTTTCGAGTCAAAAAATTATTAAATTTTTTCAAATAAATTTACACCGCGTTTGCATAAAATATTCCAAAAACTATTGACGCAATGTGTTGTAGTTTTTTTAAATATCAATCTTGAATTAATATTGCGTGATTTTGAAAAGTTTCAAGTCGATGGCAATTGTTTTTATATTTTTTTTTCAAGTCGACAAAATTATTAAATTTTTTCATATAAATTTACACCGCGTTTACATGAAATATTCCAAAAACTATTGACGCGATGTGTTGTAGTTTTTTTAAATATCAATCTTGAATTAATATTGCGTGATTTTGGAAAGTTTCAAGTCGATGGCAATTGTTTTTTTTTTTTTTTCGAATCAGAAAATTATTAAATTTTTTCATTTCAATTTACACCGCGTTTGCATAAAATATTCCAAAAACTATTGACGCGATGTGTTGTAGTTTTTTAAAATATCAATCTTGAATTAATTTTGCGTGATTTTGGAAAGTTTCAAGTGGATGGCAATTGTTTTTATAATTTTTTTTTCGAGTCAACAAAATTATTAATTTTTTTCAAATAAATTCACACCGCGTTTGCATGAAATATTCCAAAAACTATTGACACTATGTGTTGTAGTTTTTTAAAATATCAATCTTGAATTAATATTGCGTGATTTTGGAAAGTTTCAAGTCGATGGCAATTGTTTTTATATTTTTTTTTCAAGTCGACAAAATTATTAAATTTTTTCATATAAATTTACACCGCGTTTCCATAAAATATTCCAAAAACTATTGACGCGATGTGTTGTAGTTTTTTAAAATATCAATCTTGAATTAATATTGCGTGATTTTGGAAAATTTCAAGTCGATGGCAATTGTTTTTTTTTTTTTTTTCGAGTCAGAAAATTATTAAATTTTTTCATTTCAATTTACACCGCGTTTGCATAAAATATTCCAAAAACTATTGACGCGATGTGTTGTAGTTTTTTAAAATATCAATCTTGAATTAATTTTGCGTGATTTTGGAAAGTTTCAAGTGGATGGCAATTGTTTTTATAATTTTTTTTTCGAGTCAACAAAATTATTAATTTTTTTCAAATAAATTCACACCGCGTTTGCATGAAATATTCCAAAAACTATTGACACTATGTGTTGTAGTTTTTTAAAATATCAATCTTGAATTAATATTGCGTGATTTTGGAAAGTTTCAAGTCGATGGCAATTGTTTTTATAATTTTTTTTTCGAGTCAGAAAATTATTAAATTTTTTCATTTAAATTTACACCGCGTTTGCATAAAATATTCCAAAAACTATTGACGCGATGTGTTGTAGTTTTTTAAAATACCAATCTTGAATTAATTTTGCGTGATTTTGGAAAGTTTCAAGTCGATGGCAATTGTTTTTATATTTTTTTTTCGAGTCAACAAAATTATTAAATTTTTTCAAATAAATTTACACCGCGTTTGCATGAAATATTCCAAAAACTATTGACACTATGTGTTGTAGTTTTTTAAAATATCAATCTTGAATTAATATTGCGTGATTTTGGAAAGTTTCAAGTCGATGGCAATTGTTTTTATAATTTTTTTTTCGAGTCAGAAAATTATTAAATTTTTTCATTTAAATTTACACCGCGTTTGCATAAAATATTCCAAAAACTATTGACGCGATGTGTTGTAGTTTTTTAAAATATCAATCTTGAATTAATATTGCGTGATTTTGGAAAATTTCAAGTCGATGGCAATTGTTTTTTTTTTTTTTTCGAGTCAGAAAATTATTAAATTTTTTCATTTCAATTTACACCGCGTTTGCATAAAATATTCCAAAAACTATTGACGCGATGTGTTGTAGTTTTTTAAAATATCAATCTTGAATTAATTTTGCGTGATTTTGGAAAGTTTCAAGTGGATGGCAATTGTTTTTATAATTTTTTTTTCGAGTCAACAAAATTATTAATTTTTTTCAAATAAATTCACACCGCGTTTGCATGAAATATTCCAAAAACTATTGACACTATGTGTTGTAGTTTTTTAAAATATCAATCTTGAATTAATATTGCGTGATTTTGGAAAGTTTCAAGTCGATGGCAATTGTTTTTATAATTTTTTTTTCGAGTCAGAAAATTATTAAATTTTTTCATTTAAATTTACACCGCGTTTGCATAAAATATTCCAAAAACTATTGACGCGATGTGTTGTAGTTTTTTAAAATACCAATCTTGAATTAATTTTGCGTGATTTTGGAAAGTTTCAAGTCGATGGCAATTGTTTTTATATTTTTTTTTCGAGTCAACAAAATTATTAAATTTTTTCAAATAAATTTACACCGCGTTTGCATGAAATATTCCAAAAACTATTGACGCAATGTGTTGTAGTTTTTTAAAATATCAATCTTGAACCAATATTGCGTGATTTTGGAAAGTTTCAAGTGGATGGCAATTGTTTTTATATTTTTTTTTTCGAGTCAACAAAATTATTTCTCAAGTAGCATTTTAAGTACGCACGTTTTATTAGTTTAAAAAATGCGGTTGGCATTGGAATCAAGTAGTCTATTGACATTCAAATCTAATTTAAATATTAATGAATTCTAGAAAGCGTAAAGTAAAATAACCACTTTAAAATAGAATAGTTAGAAAAAGAAAGTTTTTGAGTAAATTGTCGGTAAAGATGATTAGAATTTGAAGTATAATTTTCGGTCATTTTCATCTTTCATAATTTTGACGTTTTAAACGTCAGTGTCGTCCGGTCTTTTCATGATTTTCTTCATTGAACTTTATTCCAACAAATATACAAAATCCAAATCCGAATCCTTCAGCCCTCTTCATTTATCGTTTTGAACATATTTATACAATTTTTAGCAACCCTGTACGTTGATAAATATTGTTAAAACATGTCATACTCTTTGGGAAATTAATCTACGTTTTATAAACAAATTTTATAAATAAATATTCAAAACAACATTCCTACCTTATTTCTTGGCACGGACAGCATGTTTCCTCAGTTCTCAAATTCCCTCGCAGCAAATCCAATTGTTTCCAACACCTAGACCTCTTCCAGCCAACTGTCCTCAACTAACGTAGCTGAACTACACACACACACACACATGCACAATTGTATCCCCACCAAGGTTACATAAACGCACAGCTTATCACCGACTAACAACGCGAAATATTCTTATCGGAACTTCTGCGTTATGTAAGATGGTGAACTTGCGAAGGAAAACGGAGGGAATCGAGAAGAACGTGTTCGTAGTATTTACGCCGTCGTCGGCACGTGGAGGAGAGAGCCACTGACCAACCTGTTTTTAAATGCTGCACGTGAACACGTAAACGATGCTATAGTTAGTTAGAACCTTGAATTTTTATCTATAGAAAGGATTCGTGCTATTAATACAAATCATAAGTATTTCTGTAGTTTTCCTTTTACATTTCACTAATGGTGTTGTTACTTCGTAATATATATTATTTTTTTTTTACATAATAAACTTTAAAAAATTGAAAAAAATATTAAACTTATCTCTAAAAAAATTAACCGAAGTTAGTTTACTCCACAAATGTTTAGAATTTAAGGATATTTAAGAAATTTTACTCTAAATTAATTTTGAAACGACTTATGATTTTTTAAATTTGGAAAAGTAAAATTTCACATAATAAACTTTAAAAAATTGAAAAAAATATTAAACTTAGCTCTAAAAAATTCAATGAAGTTAGTTTACTCCACAAATGTTTAGAGTTTAGGGATATTCAAGAAATTTCACTCTAAATTAATTTTGAAACGACTTATGTTTTTTTAAATTTGGAAAAGTAAAATTTCACATAATGAACTTTAAAAAATTGAAAAAAATATTAAACGTAGCTCTAACAAAATTCAATGAAGTTAGTTTGCTCCACAAATGTTTAGAGTTTAAGGATATTCAAGAAATTTCACTCTAAATTAATTTTGAAACGACTTATGATTTTTTAAATTTGGAAAAGTAAAATTTCACATAATGAACTTTAAAAAATTGAAAAAAATATTAAACTTGGCTCTAAAAAAATTCAATGACATTAGTTTACTCGACAAATGTTTAGAATTTAAGGATATTCAAGAAATTTCACTCTAATTTAATTTTGAAACGACTTATGATTTTTTAAATTTGGAAAAGTAAAATTTCACATAATGAACTTTAAAAAATTGAAAAAAATATTAAACTTGGCTCTAAAAAAATTCAATGACATTAGTTTACTCAACAAATGTTTAGAATTTAAGGATATTCAAGAAATTTTACTCTAAATTAATTTTGAAACGACTTATGATTTTTTAAATTTGGAAAAGTAAAATTTCACATAATGAACTTTAAAAAATTGAAAAAAATATTAAACTTGGCTCTAAAAAAATTCAATGACATTAGTTTACTCGACAAATGTTTAGAATTTAAGGATATTCAAGAAATTTCACTCTAATTTAATTTTGAAACGACTTATGATTTTTTAAATTTGGAAAAGTACAATTTCACATAATGAACTTTAAAAAATTGAAAAAAATATTAAACTTGGCTCTAAAAAAATTCAATGACATTAGTTTACTCAACAAATGTTTAGAATTTAAGGATATTCAAGAAATTTTACTCTAAATTAATTTTGAAACGACTTATGATTTTTTAAATTTGGAAAAGTAAAATTTCACATAATGAACTTTAAAAAATTGAAAAAAATATTAAACTTGGCTCTAAAAAAATTCAATGACATTAGTTTACTCGACAAATGTTTAGAATTTAAGGATATTCAAGAAATTTCACTCTAAATTAATTTTGAAACGACTTATGATTTTTTAAATTTGGAAAAGTAAAATTTCACATAATAAACTTTAAAAAATTGAAAAAAATATTAAACTTGGCTCTAAAAAAATTCAATGACATTAGTTTACTCAACAAATGTTTAGAATTTAAGGATATTCAAGAAATTTTACTCTAAATTAATTTTGAAACGACTTATGATTTTTTAAATTTGGAAAAGTAAAATTTCACATAATGAACTTTAAAAAATTGAAAAAAATATTAAACTTGGCTCTAAAAAAATTCAATGACATTAGTTTACTCGACAAATGTTTAGAATTTAAGGATATTCAAGAAATTTCACTCTAAATTAATTTTGAAACGACTTATGATTTTTTAAATTTGGAAAAGTAAAATTTCACATAATAAACTTTAAAAAATTGAAAAAAATATTAAACTTGGCTCTAAAAAAATTCAATGACATTAGTTTACTCAACAAATGTTTAGAATTTAAGGATATTCAAGAAATTTTACTCTAAATTAATTTTGAAACGACTTATGATTTTTTTAATTTGGAAAAGTAAAATTTCACATAATAAACTTTAAAAAATTGAAAAAAATATTAAACTTAGCTCTAAAAAAAATCAATTAAATCAGTACACTCCACAAATGTTTATAATTTAAGGAAATTCAAGACATTTTACTCTAAATTAATTTTGAAACGACTTATGATTTTTTAAATTTGGAAACGTAAAATTTCACATAATGAACTTTAAAAAATTGAAAAAAATATTAAACTTATCTCTAAAAAATTCAATAAAATCAATACACTCCACAAATGTTTAAAATTTAAGGATGTTTAAGAAATTTTACTCTAAATTAATTTTGAAACGACTTATGATTTTTTAAATTTGTAAAAGTAAAATTTCACATAATAAACTTTAATAAATTGAAAAAAATATTAAACTTAGCTCTAAAAAAATTCAATAAAATCAGTACACTCCACAAATGTTTAAAATTTAGGGATATTTAAGAAATTTTACTCTAAATTAATTTTGAAACGACTTATGATTTTTTAAATTTGTAAAAGTAAAATTTCACATAATAAACTTTAATAAATTGAAAAAAATATTAAACTTAGCTCATTCAGGATGGAATTTGAAATTTTTAAGCTAATTCCAGCGGAGATGAATTTTTTACAATTTTTATAAACACAAAATGCAAAGTTGTGAAAATTTCTAACAAGTTCGCCGACTCGAAAAAAATTGAAAAACAATTGTTGAGAATAGACCATAGGACTTTCTGCCCACTTCGTAATATTTTACAGCAGCAGAGCTAAATAAAGTTTATTATTATTAGTAATTCTACGGAGTGTTGACCCAATAAACGACACCTAATTATGTTAAATTGATGCTGAAGAGGATGATTACATCCAATTGATGCAAAATAAATGTTACAAGTCATACAATTGTAACTGTAGGATAAACTATTCCCCCCATCAACGACACACTGCAGACCGGTTTTCTGGCTATTAAAGCTCATCAGTGCGGTAACAATAATATTCATTCTGTATTTAATGTCTGCGATATCCATTAACCTCAACTTATCTATCAAATTAATAATACATACCTGAGATTTATACAAAACCATAATTTATGTTTATAAACACCAACAATTCTATTAAAATTCGATTATTTACGCTATTTAGGAGATTTATTTAAAGGTCAGTTTTGTTAAGATTAATGGAAGCTCGTGGATTGTAAGGCAGGAGATATTCTGACAAACGTGCTACTTCGAAATTACGAACATCGAAAATATGTAACATGAACTTCTATTTTTATTCCATACGTAAATAACATTGTGTAAATAATAATATTAATTGAGCAATGGCTTTAAGAATTATTTCCATGATTCTGTAGAGGAATTAATGCAAAATTTTATTTAACGTAGAAAACTCTTGAATATCGGCGGCATTTACTTCGTGCTTTTTTTTTTAATAATTTGATATAACAAATATACAAAGTTTGAAGTGTTTTATTTCGAAATAACGTGGAAAAGTTTACGTTATTTCAACGATTTATTTACCAAAATCATAGCTTCGTATTACGAGTTGTGAGCGTTTAAAAATCCAAAAAAACACGTTTGTATTTACCATCAGCGCCACCTACCATACGACGGCTGAACTACTAAGTATGTTACTACTAGCGCCAAAGCTCCCGAACTTTACACCGTGCAGTTTTCTTTACTTCAGTTCAAGTTTGAATCATTACCATTTTGTTCACAGCTGTGATATATCAATTTTTAAGACTGGATGTCATAAGCAGGTTTATTATGAACGTATTTTGAAGTTTTGAAATTAATTCCAGTTGAAATTAATTTTTTACAATTTTTCAATTCGCCGCGTGCAGTTTTTTTTTACTTTATTTCCAGTTTGTAGCGTTGGCATTTTGTTCACAGCTGTGATATATGAATTTTTAAGACTGGATGTCAGAAACAGGTTTATTTTGAAAGTATTTTGAAGTTTTAAAGCTAATTCTAGTTGAAATTATATTATGTAACTTATATTTATTTTACTGCGATGTATTTTCATATGAATTTCTATACATTTAATACATTGTTATTATTATTATTACGCAATTTAATTGTGTATATATCTATGTACATCATTGTAACAATTTTGAGAAACATTAGGAATCATTTCTTTCAAAATATTGTGGTGGGTTTCGAAATAGACGTTTTCGACGATGAAAATGTGACGATAATAATAATAACAATAAATGACGAAGGTGCGCAGAATCGAAAGGAATCGATTGAAATGAGGGTGGAAAAGTATACAAACTCATACGTGTAATAAATATGTTAGTTTTTTTGTAGAGACTTCTCTCGAGTGAAAAAAATACTATGTCAAGGATTCATAACTTGACTGAAAATTGCTGCACATTCAAAAACCAACATTAAGATCGATGTCTTGTGAAGTAAACTAAATTTTTGTAGGATTTTAACCGTGCGTTTAATATTAATTTTTAATTTTTTTCACTCGAGTGTTCCTCATTAAAAAAAATACTTTTTCAAAAATTCATAACTCGACTGAAAATTGCCGCACACTCAAAAACCAAAATTATTTTGAAAGATAGAAGTCTTGTGAAGTAAACTGAAATTTTGTAGGATATTATCCGTGCGTTTAATATTATTTTTTAATTTTTTGCACTCGAGTGTTCCTGATTCAAAAAACATACTTTTTCAAAAATTCATAACTTGACTGAAAATTGCCGCACACTCAAAAACCAAAATTATTTTGAAAGATCGACGTATTGTGAAGTAAACTGAATTTTTGTAGGATTTTATCCGTGCGTTTAATATTAATTTTTATTTTTTTTGCACTCGAGTGTTCCTCATTAAAAAAAAATACTTTTTCAAAAATTCATAACTCTGCTGAAAATTGCTGCAGATGCAAAAACCAACATTATTTTGAAAGATAGACGTCTTGTGAAATAAACTGAATTTTTGTAGGATTTTATCAGTGCGTTTAATATTAATTTTTAATTTTTTTCACTCGAGTGTTCCTCATTAAAAAAATACTTTTTCAAAAATTCATAACTTGACTGAAAATTGCTGCACCTTCAAAAACCAAAATGATTTTGAAAGATCAACGTCTTGTGAACTAAACTGAATTTTTGTAGGATTTTATCCATGCGTTTGATATTAATTTTTAATTTTTTGCTCTCGAGTGAAAAATATACATTTTCAAAAATTCATAACTCGGCTGAAAATTGCTGCATAATCAAATCAAAATTATTTTGAAAGATCAACGTCTTGTGAAGTAAACTAAATTTTTGTAGGATTTTATCCGTGGGTTTAATATAATTTTTTTAATTTTTTGCTTTCGAGTGAAAAATATACATTTTCAAAAATTCATAACTCGGCTGAAAATTGCTGTAGATTCAAAAACCAAAATTATTTTGAAAGATCGACGTCTTGTGAAGTAAACTGAATTCTTGTAAGATTTTATCCATGCGTTTAATATCTTTTTGTAAATTTTTTGCTCTCGAGTGAAAAATATACATTTTCAAAAATTCATAACTCGGCTGAAAATTGCTGCACTTTCAAAAACCAAAATTATTTTAAAAGATAGATGTCTTGTGAAGTAAACTAAATTTTTGTAGGATTTTATCCGTGCGTTTAATATCATTTTTTTAATTTTTTGCTCTCGAGTGAAAAGTATACATTTTCAAAAATTCATAACTCGGCTGAAAATTGCTGCACATTCTAAAACCAAAATTATTTTGAAAGATCGACGTCTTGTGAAGTAAACTGAATTTTTCTAGGATTTTATCCGTGCGTTTAATATTAATTTTTAATTTTTTGCTGTCGAGTGAAAAAATTATATTTTCAAAAATTCATAATTCGGCTGAAAATTGCTGCACATTCAAAAACCAAAATTATTTTGAAAGATCAACGTCTTGTGAAGTAAACTAAATTTTTGTAGGATTTTATCAGTGCGTTTAATATTGATTTTTTAATTTTTTTGCTCTCGAGTGAAAAATAAACATTTTCAAAAATTCATAACTCGGCTGAAAATAGCTGCACATTCAAAAACCAAAATTATTTTGAAAGATCGACGTCTTGTGAAGTAAACTGAATTTTTCTAGGATTTTATCCGTGCGTTTAATATTAATTTTTAATTTTTTGCTGTCGAGTGAAAAAATTATATTTTCAAAAATTCATAATTCGGCTGAAAATTGCTGCACTTTCAAAAACCAAAATTATTTTGAAATATGAACGTCTTGTGAAGTAAACTGAATTTTTGTAGGATTTTATCCGTGCGTTTAATATCATTTTTTTAAATTTTTGCTCTCGAGTGAAAAATATACATTTTCAAAAATTCATAACTCGGCTGAAAATAGCTGCACATTCAAAAACCAAAATTATTTTGAAAGATCGACGTCTTGTGAGGTGAACTGAATTTTTGTATGATTGTATCACTGTGCATACTAGAGTTATAGTTTCTTGCAAATTTGCATAAACTTTTAGCAATTTTCAACAACAAAAGCGACTGAATAAAATAAAATCTCTTAACCAACAATTTTATTAACACTAATAATACTCGAAATAAATACAGCATCTACTTAACCTACGAACTTCATCCACACAACTTAACTCCTCCTAATATATACAATAAATAAACATCAAGACCCTTAATGTAAGAGACTTTGGAACTTATATCACTAATTATTGGTAACGAAATGAACACAATTTGTACTAATGAGCAGTCAAAAAATAATAATCAATTATGACCAACACTGCATACTTATGATTAGGTGAAAGTCATCTAAGCATAGATTAAAGTCTTCTGTATTTAGTCATCATTTACAGAAAAGTTATTTTAATCATAACTTGGTTGAGTACGTTATGAGTAACATAAATTTTCTGAAGATGGAATCATAAACTTGTGAGTGGCTAGAAATCATAATCGACATTCTTTTGTAATCTTAAACTTTCGGACTATGCAGCACCATGTTCTTCAAATACGTGACCGACATGTGCGTCTTGCTGTTTTGAATGTTCGGCGAGTTCGAATCGAAATTGCTGGTAAAGTGACAGCGCAGTGTTGCCAGGTAGGCCTCCCTGTATTGCTTGTTCATCGTCACGTAAATAACCGGATTGACGCAACACGCCAGATAAAGGAGCAGATAACCCAAGACGTGTATCGGCGGTTTCTCAACATCGGGATCGAAGACTTTGACGATCGTCAGAGGGAGATAACACACCACGAAACACACGAAGATGACGATCACCATTTTCGTGATGTGCATCTCGCTCCGTTTCGTGTTGATGTTGGTGCTGTGCTGCGCCAGCCTTGCGTGGCTCTTCCTCACCACCCAGTATATCTTGGCGTAGCACACGATGATGATGATGCAGGGCAGGGCGAAACCCAGGACGAAGAGAGCGGTTTTCGGGGAGTGGCCGTTCTCGTCCGGTTTGATCGAGCACGTGCCCAGTTTGTTGTCGAAGCCGAAGACGCCCCAAATTTCGAACAGCGTGGGGAAGAGAAGTCCGTAGCTGAAGATCCAAATGATGCCGATGTAGAGGGCGACCTTGAACTTGGTGTAGATTTTTGGGTAGGAGCCGGGGAAGGCTATCAAAATGTAGCGGTTTATCGATATCGTCGCTACGCTTAGCAAGGAAACTCCAACGCTTCCGTATCTAAAAAAAAAAAATTTCAAAATTGGTCATTGGGTCAATGTTTGAGCTGGGGTTGTGTTCAGGAGGTCGTTTGTATAAATAATAAATTACAGAGGTCCTAAGATCGACCCTTGTGGAACACCGTGCTTTTGTGAGGACAGCGTCTGACTTGTCATTGCCTGTAAGAGAAGTATTACTTTTCTTACAATTATTTTAATCGCCGAATACAATTTTCTTCAAGTTTTTAGTGTCGCCATTTTGTTTCAGGTTGTCATATGTCAACTCTTGTGGTATAATTTCAAAATATGGTTCGTTCTTAATGAATTTTAAAATTTTGAAGTTATTTCCTGGAGAAATGAATTTCTTACAATTATTTTAATCGCCGAATTCAATTTTCCTCAAGTTTTTAGTGTCGCCATTTTGTTTCAGGTTGTCATATGTCAACTCTTGTGGTATAATTTCAAAATATGGTTCGTTCTTAATGAATTTTAAAATTTTGAAGTTATTTCCTGGAGAAATGAATTTCTTACAATTATTTTAATCGCCGAATTCAATTTTCCTCAAGTTTTTAGTGTCGCCATTTTGTTTCAGGTTGTCATATGTCAACTCTTGTGGTATAATTTCAAAATATGGTTCGTTCTTAATGAATTTTAAAATTTTGAAGTTATTTCCTGGAGAAATGAATTTCTTACAATTATTTTAATCGCCGAATTCAATTTTCTTTAAGTTTTCATTGTCGCCATTTTGTTTCAGGTTGTCATATGTAAACTCTTGTCGTGTAATTTCAAAATATGGTTCGTTCTTAATGAATTTTGAAATTTTGAAGTTATTTCCTGACGAAATGAATTTCTTACAATTATTTTAATCGCCGAATTCAATTTTCTTCAAGTTTTTAGTGTCGCCATTTTGTTTCAGGTTCTCATATGTCAACTCTTGTCGTATAATTTCAAAATATGGTTCGTTCTTAATGAATTTTAAAATTTTGAAGTTATTTCCTGGAGAAATGAATTTCTTACAATTATTTTAATCGCCGAATTCAATTTTCTTTAAGTTTTCATTGTCGCCATTTTGTTTCAGGTTGTCATATGTAAACTCTTGTCGTGTAATTTCAAAATATGGTTCGTTCTTAATGAATTTTGAAATTTTGAAGTTATTTCCTGACGAAATGAATTTCTTACAATTATTTTAATCGCCGAATTCAATTTTCTTCAAGTTTTTAGCGTCGCCATTTTGTTTCAGGTTGTCATATGTAAACTCTTGTCGAGTAATTTCAAAATATGGTTCGTTCTTAATGAATTTTAAAATTTTGAAGTTATTTCCTGGAGAAATGAATTTCTTACAATTATTTTAATCGCCGAATTCAATTTTCTTCAAGTTTTTAGCGTCGCCATTTTGTTTCAGGTTGTCATATGTCAACTCTTGTGGTATAATTTCAAAATATGGTTCGTTCTTAATGAATTTTAAAATTTTGAAGTTATTTCCTGGAGAAATGAATTTCTTACAATTATTTTAATCGCCGAATTCAATTTTCTTCAAGTTTTCAGTGTCGCCATTTTGTTTCAGGTTGTCATATGTCAACTCTTGTGGTGTAATTTCAAAATATGGTTCGTTCTTAATGAATTTTAAAATTTTGAAGTTATTTCCTGGAGAAATGAATTTCTTACAATTATTTTAATCGCAGAATTCAATTTTCTTCAAGTTTTTAGCGTCGCCATTTTGTTTCAGATTGTCATATGTCAACTCTTGTAGTGTAATTTCAAAATATGGTTCGTTCTTAATGAATTTTGAAATTTTGAAGTTATTTCCTGGAGAAATGAATTTCTTACAATTATTTTAATCGCAGAATTCAATTTTCTTCAAGTTTTCAGTGTCGCCATTTTGTTTAAGGTTGTCATATGTCAACTCTTGTAGTGTAATTTCAAAATATGGTTCGTTCTTAATGAATTTTGAAATTTTGAAGTTATTTCCTGACGAAATGAATTTCTTACAATTATTTTAATCGCAGAATTCAATTTTCTTCAAGTTTTCAGTGTCGCCATTTTGTTTAAGGTTGTCATATGTCAACTCTTGTAGTGTAATTTCAAAATATGGTTCGTTCTTAATGAATTTTGAAATTTTGAAGTTATTTCCTGACGAAATGAATTTCTTACAATTATTTTAATCGCAGAATTCAATTTTCTTCAAGTTTTCAGTGTCGCCATTTTGTTTCAGGTTGTCATATGTTAACTCTTGTAGTGTAATTTCAAAATATGGTTCGTTCTTAATGAATTTTAAAATTTTGAAGTTATTTCCTGGAGAAATGAATTTCTTACAATTATTTTAATCGCAGAATTCAATTTTCTTCAAGTTTTCAGTGTCGCCATTTTGTTTAAGGTTGTCATATGTCAACTCTTGTAGTGTAATTTCAAAATATGGTTCGTTCTTAATGAATTTTAAAATTTTGAAGTTATTTCCTGGAGAAATGAATTTCTTACAATTATTTTAATCGCCGAATTCAATTTTCTTCAAGTTTTTAGCGTCGCCATTTTGTTTCAGGTTGTCATATGTCAACTCTTGTGGTATAATTTCAAAATATGGTTCGTTCTTAATGAATTTTAAAATTTTGAAGTTATTTCCTGGAGAAATGAATTTCTTACAATTATTTTAATCGCAGAATTCAATTTTCTTCAAGTTTTTAGCGTCGCCATTTTGTTTCAGATTGTCATATGTCAACTCTTGTAGTGTAATTTCAAAATATGGTTCGTTCTTAATGAATTTTAAAATTTTGAAGTTATTTCCTGACGAAATGAATTTCTTACAATTATTTTAATCGCAGAATTCAATTTTCTTCAAGTTTTTAGCGTCGCCATTTTGTTTCAGGTTGTCATATGTCAACTCTTGTGGTATAATTTCAAAATATGGTTCGTTCTTAATGAATTTTAAAATTTTGAAGTTATTTCCTGACGAAATGAATTTCTTACAATTATTTTAATCGCAGAATTCAATTTTCTTCAAGTTTTTAGCGTCGCCATTTTGTTTCAGATTGTCATATGTCAACTCTTGTAGTGTAATTTCAAAATATGGTTCGTTCTTAATGAATTTTAAAATTTTGAAGTTATTTCCTGACGAAATGAATTTCTTACAATTATTTTAATCGCAGAATTCAATTTTCTTCAAGTTTTCAGTGTCGCCATTTTGTTTAAGGTTGTCATATGTCAACTCTTGTAGTGTAATTTCAAAATATGGTTCGTTCTTAATGAATTTTAAAATTTTGAAGTTATTTCCTGGAGAAATGAATTTCTTACAATTATTTTAATCGCCGAATTCAATTTTCTTCAAGTTTTTAGCGTCGCCATTTTGTTTCAGGTTGTCATATGTCAACTCTTGTGGTATAATTTCAAAATATGGTTCGTTCTTAATGAATTTTAAAATTTTGAAGTTATTTCCTGGAGAAATGAATTTCTTACAATTATTTTAATCGCAGAATTCAATTTTTCTTCAAGTTTTTAGCGTCGCCATTTTGTTTCAGATTGTCATATGTCAACTCTTGTAGTGTAATTTCAAAATATGGTTCGTTCTTAATGAATTTTAAAATTTTGAAGTTATTTCCTGACGAAATGAATTTCTTACAATTATTTTAATCGCAGAATTCAATTTTCTTCAAGTTTTTAGCGTCGCCATTTTGTTTCAGATTGTCATATGTCAACTCTTGTAGTGTAATTTCAAAATATGGTTCGTTCTTAATGAATTTTAAAATTTTGAAGTTATTTCCTGACGAAATGAATTTCTTACAATTATTTTAATCGCAGAATTCAATTTTCTTCAAGTTTTTAGCGTCGCCATTTTGTTTCAGATTGTCATATGTCAACTCTTGTAGTGTAATTTCAAAATATGGTTCGTTCTTAATGAATTTTAAAATTTTGAAGTTATTTCCTGACAAAATGAATTTCTTACAATTATTTTAATCGCAGAATTCAATTTTCTTCAAGTTTTCAGTGTCGCCATTTTGTTTAAGGTTGTCATATGTCAACTCTTGTAGTGTAATTTCAAAATATGGTTCGTTCTTAATGAATTTTGAAATTTTGAAGTTATTTCCTGGAGAAATGAATTTCTTACAATTATTTTAATCGCAGAATTCAATTTTCTTCAAGTTTTCAGTGTCGCCATTTTGTTTCAGGTTGTCATATGTCAACTCTTGTAGTGTAATTTCAAAATATGGTTCGTTCTTAATGAATTTTGAAATTTTGAAGTTATTTCCTGGAGAAATGAATTTCTTACAATTATTTTAATCGCAGAATTCAATTTTCTTCAAGTTTTTAGCGTCGCCATTTTGTTTCAGGTTGTCATATGTCAACTCTTGTGGTATAATTTCAAAATATGGTTCGTTCTTAATGAATTTTAAAATTTTGAAGTTATTTCCTGGAGAAATGAATTTCTTACAATTATTTTAATCGCAGAATTCAATTTTTCTTCAAGTTTTTAGCGTCGCCATTTTGTTTCAGATTGTCATATGTCAACTCTTGTAGTGTAATTTCAAAATATGGTTCGTTCTTAATGAATTTTAAAATTTTGAAGTTATTTCCTGACGAAATGAATTTCTTACAATTATTTTAATCGCAGAATTCAATTTTCTTCAAGTTTTTAGCGTCGCCATTTTGTTTCAGATTGTCATATGTCAACTCTTGTAGTGTAATTTCAAAATATGGTTCGTTCTTAATGAATTTTAAAATTTTGAAGTTATTTCCTGACGAAATGAATTTCTTACAATTATTTTAATCGCAGAATTCAATTTTCTTCAAGTTTTTAGCGTCGCCATTTTGTTTCAGATTGTCATATGTCAACTCTTGTAGTGTAATTTCAAAATATGGTTCGTTCTTAATGAATTTTAAAATTTTGAAGTTATTTCCTGACAAAATGAATTTCTTACAATTATTTTAATCGCAGAATTCAATTTTCTTCAAGTTTTCAGTGTCGCCATTTTGTTTAAGGTTGTCATATGTCAACTCTTGTAGTGTAATTTCAAAATATGGTTCGTTCTTAATGAATTTTGAAATTTTGAAGTTATTTCCTGGAGAAATGAATTTCTTACAATTATTTTAATCGCAGAATTCAATTTTCTTCAAGTTTTCAGTGTCGCCATTTTGTTTCAGGTTGTCATATGTCAACTCTTGTAGTGTAATTTCAAAATATGGTTCGTTCTTAATGAATTTTAAAATTTTGAAGTTATTTCCTGACAAAATGAATTTCTTACAATTATTTTAATCGCAGAATTCAATTTTCTTCAAGTTTTCAGTGTCGCCATTTTGTTTAAGGTTGTCATATGTCAACTCTTGTAGTGTAATTTCAAAATATGGTTCGTTCTTAATGAATTTTGAAATTTTGAAGTTATTTCCTGACGAAATGAATTTCTTACAATTATTTTAATCGCAGAATTCAATTTTCTTCAAGTTTTCAGTGTCGCCATTTTGTTTAAGGTTGTCATATGTCAACTCTTGTAGTGTAATTTCAAAATATGGTTCGTTCTTAATGAATTTTGAAATTTTGAAGTTATTTCCTGGAGAAATGAATTTCTTACAATTATTTTAATCGCAGAATTCAATTTTCTTCAAGTTTTCAGTGTCGCCATTTTGTTTCAGGTTGTCATATGTCAACTCTTGTAGTGTAATTTCAAAATATGGTTCGTTCTTAATGAATTTTGAAATTTTGAAGTTATTTCCTGGAGAAATGAATTTCTTACAATTATTTTAATCGCAGAATTCAATTTTCTTCAAGTTTTCAGTGTCGCCATTTTGTTTCAGGTTGTCATATGTCAACTCTTGTAGTGTAATTTCAAAATATGGTTCGTTCTTAATGAATTTTGAAATTTTGAAGTTATTTACTGAAGAAATCAATTTCTTACAATTATTTTAATCGCCGAATTCAATTTTCTTCAAGTTTTCAGTGTCGCCATTTTGTTTCAGGTTGTCATATGCCAACTCTTGTCATTTAATTTCAAAATATGGTTCGTTCTTAATAAATTTTGAAATTTTAAAGCTATTTCCTGGAGAAATTAATTTCTTACAATTATTTTAATCGCCGAATTCAATTCTCTTCAAGTTTTTAGTGTCGCCATTTTGTTTCAGGTTGTCATATGTTAACTCTTGTGGTGTGATTTCAAAATATGGTTCGTTCTTAATGAATTTTGAAATTTTGAAGTTATTTCCTGGAGAAATGAATTTCTCACAATTATTTTAATCGCCGAATACAATTTTCTTCAAGTTTTCAGTGTCGCCATTTTGTTTCAGGTTGTCATATGTCAACCCTTGTGGTGTGATTTCAAAATATGGTTCGTTCTTAATGAATTTTGAAATTTTGAAGTTATTTCCTGGAGAAATGAATTTCTTACAATTATTTTAATCGCAGAATTCAATTTTCTTCAAGTTTTCAGTGTCGCCATTTTGTTTCAGGTTGTCATATGTCAACTCTTGTGGTGTAATTTTGAAATATAGTTCGTTGTTAATAAATTTTGAAATTTTGAAGTAATTTCCTGGAGAAATCAATTTCTTACAATTATTTTAATCGCCGAATTCACTTTTCTTCAAGTTTTTAGCGTCGCCATTTTGTTTCAGGTTGTCATATGTCAACTCTTGTACTGGAATTTCAAAATATGGTTCGTTCTTAATGAATTTTGAAATTTTGAAGTTATTTCCTGGAGAAATGAATTTCTTACAATTATTTTAATCGCCGAATTCAATTTTCTTCAAGTTTTCAGTGTCGCCATTTTGTTTCAGGTTGTCATATGCCAACTCTTGTCATTTAATTTCAAAATATGGTTCGTTCTTAATAAATTTTGAAATTTTAAAGTTATTTCCTGGAGAAATTAATTTCTTACAATTATTTTAATCGCCGAATTCAATTTTCTTCAAGTTTTTAGCGTCGCCATTTTGTTTCAGGTTGTCATATGTCAACTCTTGTACTGGAATTTCAAAATATGGTTCGTTCTTAATGAATTTTGAAATTTTGAAGTTATTTCCTGGAGAAATGAATTTCTTACAATTATTTTAATCGCCGAATTCAATTTTCTTCAAGTTTTTAGCGTCGCCATTTTGTTTCAGGTTGTCATATGTCAACTCTTGTACTGGAATTTCAAAATATGGTTCGTTCTTAATGAATTTTGAAATTTTGAAGTTATTTCCTGGAGAAATGAATTTCTTACAATTATTTTAATCGCAGAATTCAATTTTCTTCAAGTTTTCAGTGTCGCCATTTTGTTTCAGATAGTCATATGTCAACTCTTGTGGTGTAATTTTGAAATATAGTTCGTTGTTAATAAATTTTGAAATTTTGAAGTAATTTCCTGGAGAAATCAATTTCTTACAATTATTTTAATCGCCGAATTCAATTTTCTTCAAGTTTTTAGCGTCGCCATTTTGTTTCAGGTTGTCATATGTCAACTCTTGTACTGGAATTTCAAAATATGGTTCGTTCTTAATGAATTTTGAAATTTTGAAGTTATTTCCTGGAGAAATGAATTTCTTACAATTATTTTAATCGCCGAATTCAATTTTCTTCAAGTTTTCAGTGTCGCCATTTTGTTTCAGGTTGTCATATGCCAACTCTTGTCATTTAATTTCAAAATATGGTTCGTTCTTAATAAATTTTGAAATTTTAAAGTTATTTCCTGGAGAAATTAATTTCTTACAATTATTTTAATCGCCGAATTCAATTCTCTTCAAGTTTTTAGTGTCGCCATTTTGTTTCAGGTTGTCATATGTTAACTCTTGTGGTGTGATTTCAAAATATGGTTCGTTCTTAATGAATTTTGAAATTTTGAAGTTATTTCCTGGAGAAATGAATTTCTCACAATTATTTTAATCGCCGAATACAATTTTCTTCAAGTTTTCAGTGTCGCCATTTTGTTTCAGGTTGTCATATGTCAACCCTTGTGGTGTGATTTCAAAATATGGTTCGTTCTTAATGAATTTTGAAATTTTGAAGTTATTTCCTGGAGAAATGAATTTCTTACAATTATTTTAATCGCAGAATTCAATTTTCTTCAAGTTTTCAGTGTCGCCATTTTGTTTCAGGTTGTCATATGTTAACTCTTGTAGTGTAATTTCAAAATATGGTTCGTTCTTAATGAATTTTGAAATTTTGAAGTTATTTCCTGACGAAATGAATTTCTTACAATTATTTTAATCGCAGAATTCAATTTTCTTCAAGTTTTCAGTGTCGCCATTTTGTTTCAGGTTGTCATATGTTAACTCTTGTGGTGTAATTTCAAAATATGGTTCGTTCTTAATGAATTTTGAAATTTTGAAGTAATTTCCTGGAGAAATCAATTTCTTACAATTATTTTAATCGCCGAATTCACTTTTCTTCAAGTTTTTAGCGTCGCCATTTTGTTTCAGGTTGTCATATGTCAACTCTTGTAGTGTGATTTCAAAATATGGTTCGTTCTTAATGAATTTTGAAATTTTGAAGTTATTTCCTGGAGAAATGAATTTCTTATAATTATTTTAATCGCTGAATTCAATTTTCTTCAAGTTTTGAGGGCCGCCATTTTGTTTTAGGATACAAAATGTCAAAGGGATGTAGTGGGATGTCAAAATAGGTTTATTTTGAATTTAAGGCGCGCTGTTATGCCTTCCCATGCGCTCTATGGATTCCCTAATGTACTAATTACCTCATCATCGGCACCAACGTGCACAGAACATCTCCATGGATCCAAGTCCCATGAAAAAACTGACTAGCGGCGAATGGTAACACGAGGAAGCAAAAGAGTAAATCGGAAATGCACAAACTGAAACAAAAATAGGAAAAAATAAAATAAGAAATTATACATAAAGTTTATCAAATATTTCGTAAGCAAAATGTTAAATTTAACTCATGTTAAAATGTGTCATCCTTGACATACAATAAGCTATTGTTATTTTAACATAACGTTCAGCTGTTAAATTTAACGTTTTGCTTACGGAATAGGGCTGATTAACGCAAATAATAAAAGTTGAAATTTTTGAAAAACTAGTTAGGACGTATTTGCGATTATTCACTTGTGCCAACAGTAGAAGTGTTTAGAATATTCTACCAAAAATTCAAATTAATCCGCCAAGCGATTGTTTTAAAAATTACGAAATTCCCGCCGAATGCATGTTTTTTGCATTTTTAAGGATGTTTGGGTGGAAATTTTGGAAAAACTGGCGATGATGTATTTTCGATTATTCATTTGCGCTATTAGTAGAAGAGTCTAGAATATTCTACCAAAAATTTAAATTAATCCATCAAGCGATTGTTTTGGAAATTACGAAATTCCTAAAATGTGTGTTAATAATTTGAAAATAAACAACAACCGTCTCAAAAAAAATCCGATTTCTTTTTCCGCACGAATAGTAATTAAGAAACAATGATGATTTATCAATGAGTCATTCGTAGTTTTGCAGGAATTCACTTTCATTGAAAAACGAAGGTCGGTGTTGATGATGCACGAACAGAGCGCGAATTACGTCGTGGTCTTCGCCTCAGGCCCACTTCCTGTGCAATGATTAAATTTTGGTATTCAAATAGATACACAAGTCGGAAATGTATAAGGAAGTTTAACAACGACAAAAAAAAGCGAAATTCAAATAACAAATTCTTAATCATTGCATGACGCACAGTGACCAATGACGAATTGTTTGGATTTGCTGAAAAACCACGCTAAGAATGTATTTTATTTATTTATTCAACGGAATCACCTTTTGCAATAATAATACAATTTACTTAACGACAAAAAAAATGAAAATATAAAATTGAAACAATGCATCTCGCGATTAGAAAATTTTTAAAAATACCACCACCCATGGGATTGGCTCCAAAATGTTTAAACCCATGCGGGAGTAATGTATTTTTGACATACTGCAAAACAATCGACGTATCGCAGCCGGGAACAAAATGGCGACGCTCAAAACTTGCATTTGAAGAAACGAAATTTGCATCTCGCGATTAGAAAATTTTTAAAAATACCACCACCCATGGGATTGGCTCCAAAATGTTTAAACCCATGCGGGAGTAATGTATTTTTGACATACTGCAAAACAATCGACGTATCGCAGCCGGGAACAAAATGGCGACGCTCAAAACTTGCATTTGAAGAAACGAAATTTGCAGCTCGCGATTAGAAAATTTTTAAAAATACCATCACCCATGGGATTGGCTCCAAAATTTTTAAACCCATGCGGGAATGATGTATTTTTGACAACCACCTACTAGATTTTCCTTTTTCGACTAAACAATCGCGTGCTTCTATTTTTACGGCCTGTTTGATTTCAGTTAATTTTTTCATGCACAATTAGTTATCGGTGTTAAATGTTAATCGGTTAATCGAGTGAACGGACCTGTTTTAAATTTGCGGATGTTAGAATGCAATTTCGTGGTATGTCGGGCATGACATACCACGAATACATGAAAGTGGAAGCCAATTCAACATTATTTTGTTAATAATATTCCTCACCTTGCGATGAATGCTGCAGCAACTGTTCTTATTTTGGAATGCCTCAATAAAGCCACAACTGTCAAAAGGTTTCCCACCACCCCGACCACCATTATGATCAGGGTGATAACGCCTGAGGCGGTCAGCATCAGTCTTGAGAATCTGAAAAAGAAAAAAATATTTGAATATTTGAATCCATTTTTTTACGCACAGATTTTAAAATTACAAGATTATATTATTATTATTATTATTAAATAATTAGTTTTCAGCGGAATGTTACATAGAGGTAACAATAAGATTACATACTTGTACCAACGCAGACTAACTTTTTTTTTAATTGTAGCCAATTTGCTACAACATTAAATAATTTACCTGATATTTTACAATATACACAACTCGCGTATATTCTCTGGGTATTGTGTTTGTTCGAAAAAATCAACAATTTTTTCATGCGAAAAATTGGTGCTCCCAAAAAGCCGGCCTACTTTGATAAGCCAGGAATGCCCAAAACGTATTTACTTCCTTTAACAAATCGTAAATTATTACCCGGCAAATATTTTCTAATTTGTGTCCTACGCAAGGACGCAAACCTGAGCACAAGCAATAATAAATTCTAAAAACAAATGTTGTGTTTACATAATAGTAGCGAGCGTAGAAGGAACACGTGTTTGTTGGCCTGACGAAAACAAACATTACTGTAATCTAATTTAATCATCTAACAATTAATTATTTAAAAAATCTAGATACATCCTGTCACAATTTTTCGGGATAATTCCATGTAATCAGAGAGTAAAGTTAAAAAAAATAATAATAATTTTGATGATTAAAAATAATTATAAAGACAATTGCCATCGACTTGAAACTTTCCAAAATTGCTCAAAATACATTCAGAATTGATTCTTTAAATAATCTGGATACACCCTATCACAATTTTTTGGGATAATTCCATGTGATCAGAGCGTAAAGTTTAAAAAAATAATAATAATTTTGATGATTGAAAATAATTATAAAGACAATTGCCATCGACTTGAAACTTTCCAAAATTACTCAAAATACATTCAGAATTGATTCTTTAAATAATCTGGATACACCCTATCACAATTTTTTGGGATAATTCCATTTGATCAGAGCGTAAAGTTTAAAAAAATAATATCAATTTTGATGATTAAAAATAATTATAAAGACAATTGCCATCGACTTGAAACTTTCCAAAATTGCTCAAAATACATTCAGAATTGATTCTTTAAATAATCTGGATACACCCTATCACAATTTTTTGGGATAATTCCATGTGATCAGAGCGTAAAGTTTAAAAAAATAATATTAATTTTGATGATTAAAAATAATTATAAAGACAATTGCCATCGACTTGAAACTTTCTAAAATTACTCAAAATACATTCAGAATTGATTCCTTAAAAAATCCAGATACACCCTATCACAATTTTTTGGGATAATTCCATTTGATCAGAGCGTAAAGTTTAAAAAAATAATATCAATTTTGATGATTAAAAATAATTATAAAGACAATTGCCATCGACTTGAAACTTTCCAAAATTGCTCAAAATACATTCAGAATTGATTCTTTAAATAATCTGGATACACCCTATCACAATTTTTTGGGATAATTCCATGTGATCAGAGCGTAAAGTTTAAAAAAATAATAATAATTTTGATGATTGAAAATAATTATAAAGACAATTGCCATCGACTTGAAACTTTCCAAAATTACTCAAAATACATTCAGAATTGATTCTTTAAAAAATCCAGATACACCCTATCACAATTTTTTTTGATAATTCCATGTGATCAGAGCGTAAAGTTTAAAAAAATAATATTAATTTTGATGATTAAAAATAATTATAAAGACAATTGCCATCGACTTGAAACTTTCCAAAATTACTCAAAATACATTCAGAATTGATTCTTTAAAAAATCTAGATACACCCAATCACAATTTTTTGTGATAATTCCTTGTGATCGGAGCGTAAAGTTTAAAAAAACAATAATAATTTTGATGATTAAAAATAATTACAAAGACAATTGTCATCGACTTGAAACTTTCCAAAATTACTCAAAATACATTCAGAATTGATTCTTTAAAAAATCTAGATACACCCAATCACAATTTTTTGTGATAATTCCTTGTGATCGGAGCGTAAAGTTTAAAAAAACAATAATAATTTTGATGATTAAAAATAATTACAAAGACAATTGTCATCGACTTGAAACTTTCCAAAATTACTCAAAATACATTCAGAATTGATTCTTTAAAAAATCCAGATACACCCAATCACAATTTTTTGGGATAATTCCATGTGATCAGAGCGTAAAGTTTAAAAAAATAATATTAATTTTGATAATTAAAAATAATTATAAAGACAATTGCCATCGACTTGAAACTTTCCAAAATTACTCAAAATACATTTAGAATTGATTCTTTAAAAAATCCAGATACACCCTATCACAATTTTTTGGGATAATTCCTTGTGATCAGAGCGTAAAGTTTAAAAAAAATAATATTATTTTTGATGATTAAAAATAATTATAAAGACAATTGCCATCGACTTGAAACTTTCCAAAATTACTCAAAATACATTTAGAATTGATTCTTTAAAAAATCCAGATACACCCTATCACAATTTTTTTTGATAATTCCATGTGATCAGAGCGTAAAGTTGAAAAAAATAATATTAATTTTGATGATTAAAAATAATTATAAAGACAATTGCCATCGACTTGAAACTTTCCAAAATTGCTCAAAATACATTCAGAATTGATTCTTTAAATAATCTGGATACACCCTATCACAATTTTTCGGGATAATTCCTTGTGATCAGAGCGTAAAGTTTGAAAAAATAATATTAATTTTGATGATTAAAAATAATTATAAAGACAATTGCCATCGACTTGAAACTTTCCAAAATTACTCAAAATACATTCAAAATTGATTCTTTAAAAAATCCAGATACACCCAATCACAATTTTTTGGGATAATTCCATGTGATCAGAGCGTAAAGTTTAAAAAAATAATATTAATTTTGATGATTAAAAATAATTATAAAGACAATTGCCATCGACTTGAAACTTTCTAAAATTACTCAAAATACATTCAGAATTGATTCTTTAAAAAATCTAGATACAGCCTATCACAATTTTTTGGGATAATTTCATGTGATCAGAGCGTAAAGTTTAAAAAAAAAAAATTATTTTTGATGATTAAAAATAATTATAAAGACAATTGCCATCGACTTGAAACTTTCCAAAATTACTCAAAATACATTCAGAATTGATTCTTTAAAAAATCCAGATACACCCTATCACAATTTTTTGGGATAATTCCATGTGATCAGAGCGTAAAGTTTAAAAAAATAATATTAATTTTGATGATTAAAAATAATTATAAAGACAATTGCCATCGACTTGAAACTTTCTAAAATTACTCAAAATACATTCAGAATTGATTCTTTAAAAAATCTAGATACAGCCTATCACAATTTTTTGGGATAATTTCATGTGATCAGAGCGTAAAGTTTAAAAAAAAAAATTATTTTTGATGATTAAAAATAATTATAAAGACAATTGCCATCGACTTGAAACTTTCCAAAATTACTCAAAATACATTCAGAATTGATTCCTTGTAAAGATCACGTACATCCTGTCGAAATGTTTTGGGATGATTAAATTTCCAAATTAAAATTATTTTATTACCTTTTTTTCCACGTGCCAAAAACACCGTTTGTTTATCGCAATCTTTCGCGTTTCTTTTGTGTGTAAACTCTGAGCAAAAATGTTCACCGCACTATGAGGAACCGACACCGTCGACGTTCTTTCTCGAAATGACGGAATGTTTCCCTTTTCTTCCGCGAAATACTTCGAATTCGTAATTTGTGAATTTCTGTTTGGAGTCTAATCTTATCAGCACACGACCGCATCCGCTTGCCTCAATCGACAAACTGAAGGTAAAAGATAAAAGAGGTAATAGTGTAAATAAGAAAAGGGTCGCTCGTTATAGCCCTTTTATTGGCCCTTAGAAAAATGGTCAGTTTTTGAGACTTTTAACATTTTTACGTATTCAATGTTTTCATTCTAATAACTAGAAAACAATGTAATTTTTTATAATAATAATAATAATAAATAATTATTTGTGGAGTTTCCTCATGTTTGTCGCGTTATCAGAAGGATACAGAAACATTTTTTTTTTAATTCAAATCTACGGTTGGAGTTTGTGGAAATGAAATGCATCACTGGGTTTCCTGCAATAACACGGATTATCATCAATTGTTTCCATGGTGATTCACGTAAATATATCAGAAAACATTTGATAGACTAGGGTAACCAAACTTTTCGTTTTTTTTCGGAATTTTTCCCTATTTTTCGTTCGATGTCGCCATGACATCAAGATTAATTTTTAGGACTATGTGTCCCACGAGGTTTTGGTCCACTACTTAGATTTTTGGAAAACTGGAAACAAAATGTCAACACTCAAAACTTGAATTTAGAAAAAACGAAATTTGCATCTTGTGATTTAAAAAATTCTAAAAAAATTAGTCACTAGCAAAATTAACTTCAAACTTCTCAAATCCATCCAGGAATATTGTATTTTTGATATACTAGATAATAATCGACGTACCTCCACTGGAAACAAAATGTCAACACTCGAAACTTGAATTTGGAAAAAAACGAAATTTGCATCTTATGATTTAAAGAATTCTAAGCGTTGGTATTAATTTTATTAATCTACAATAAAATAACAGAATTTTAATTTAAAAGACTATTTCTGTCTTTTGTAATGAGTTGAGTAATTATCTCTCCCCTTTCTTCAGCATTGGTTAATTAATAATTTAGAAATATGACGCACCGCCCAATTAAACACGATTAACACCGTGAACTCCGACTAAATACCCAAACTACACATGAGGCTGATGTTTGGTAAAAGCTGTACAATAAAACAGTCGTTTTTTGAGTTAAAATTATTAAACTTACAGCAATATTCGATGAATAATGAACATCGTTAAAAAAAAAGTTTAGAAAAATAAATTGAGGAATTTAATCATGAAAACGATGAACAATTTCCATGAAAGTTTTATCTGTGCTTAAACCAGGAAAATATGCTTTTCAATTAATTACACTTCGACTACTTTCAGTAGCAGAGCGCAAGGAAACAATTACGAAAAGAGTGATGTAAATAAATCCATGATTAAGCAGCAATCATTCAATTAGAGTCAATTGACTCTAACTATTTGCATGACAACAGTTGTTGGAATTAATTTTATCGAGTTTCGTGATGTGGCCACGAACATTTTTGCGTTTGTGTACAGAAAACTGGAAAATGGAAAAAATTATTCGTGACTTTTGCGGAAAAATTGGGTTTGAAATGATTTCCTGAAGAAACCACTGGTTCGATTAGGGGTTTCTATACATCACTGGAAAGATCTCTTCAAGACGCTTCAGAAAATGTACTTTTGCAAGAACAAATGACAATTTGTAGCCCGTGACGCGTCAGCAAAGAAAACTTGGAAATGGCAAAAATCGAAAAATGCAACTTTTTTAATAATTATCGTAGACCATTTAAGTATACCTTCTTTTTCATCAGAAAAACGAGAGAAATTGATTGGCGTTAAAAAAGTTCAGCTATCTTCAATAGCAAAAAAAATAGTCAGTCACCATGAAAATTTTCAAAAAAAATCGGATTTTCAGACTTTGAACGGCCGTAGCGGCTAAACGAAAAATCCAAATTGAAAGCGTATTTCAAATCTGTGCTCCTTGGGTGCAAGTTAGTCGGATTCAATTAAAATTGGCAATTTTTAATTTTTGTCGAAAAATTGAATTTCGATAGATTACTTTTGCTCAAAAATTGACTTTGAAATGATTTCCTGAAGAAACCACTGGTTGGATCCGGGGTTTCTATGCATCACTGGAAAGATCGCTTCAAGACGCTTCAGAAAATGTACTTTTGCAAGAACAAGTGTCAATTTGTAGCCCGTGACGCGTCAGAAAAGAAAACTCGAAAATGGAAAAAATCGAAAAAATCAACTTTCTTAATAATCATCGTAGACCTTTATGTAATACCTTTTTTTTCATCAGAAGAACGAGTTAAATCAATTGGCGTTGAAAAAATGCATCTAGGAAAAAATGCAAAAAAATTGGCATGTCAGCATGAACATTTTGAAAAAAGTCGATTTTTTCAGATTTTGAACGGCCGTAGCGGTTAAACGAAGAATCCAAATCGAACGCGGATTTCAAATCTGTGTTCCTCGTGTGCCAATTAGTCGGATTTTATTAAAATTGGCGATTTTTAATTTTTGTCGAAAACTTGAATTTCGATAGAAGGGTCCCCCCTTCTCACTTTTGCTCAAAAATTGGCTTTGAAATGATTTCCTGAAGAAACCACTGGTTCGATTCGGGGTTTCTATACATCACTGGAAAGATACTTTCAAGACGCTTCAGAAAATGTACTTTCGCAACAACAAATGTCAATTTGTAGTCCGTGACGCGTCCGCAAAGAAAACTCGAAAATGGAAAAAATCGTAAAAATAAACTTTCTTAATAATCATCGTAGACCTTTATGTAGTACCTTTTTTTTCATCAGAAGAGCGAGTTAAACCAATTGGCGTTGAAAAAATGCATCTAGGAAAAAATGCAAAAAAGTTAGCATGTCATTATGGAAAATTTTGAAAAAAGTCGATTTTTTCAAACTTTGAACGGACGTAGCGGCCGAACGAAGAATCCAATTTGAACGCGGTTTTAAATTTTGTGGTACTTGAGCGCATATGAGTCGGATAAACCAAAATTGGCGATTTTTTTATTTTTGACGAAAACCTGAAATTCTATCCAAGGGTCCCCCCTTCTTACTTTTGCTCAAAAATTGCACTAAAAATGATTTCCTGGAAAAACCACTGATTCGATTCGGGGTTTCTATACATCACCGGAAAGATCTCTTCAAGACGCTTCAGAAAATGTCCTTTCGTAACAACAAATGTCAATTTGAAGCCCGTGACGCCTTCGCAAAGAAAACTCGAAAATGGAAAAAAACCGAATCGACTTACCAGAAAACAACTGCGGACCCCAGAAAAAACAAAACAACATCCAGTCTTCGTTACTCAACGTCCACTCACTAATTACGGCTGATGCTGGTCAAGTCACCACTCACGTTCGTTTCAATTAAACCGAATTATTCGCCCGATTAACCAATTAACACAATAAATTATCATCACTGGCGCGGGACACGCACTCGCACCACCACCACGAAACTTCCGAAGAAGAACTGACTGACTGATGATAGCATCGCGCGGGACGGGTGCGCGAAATCGAAACAAATGAAGAAAACAAGAGAAGATCCCGAGCGTGTAATTCGAAACCAGGCGGCGCACATTTATTCGTTAAAAGTTTAAAACACGTGTAATGCAGCTGAAATGGCTGATGATTCAATTATATGCTCGTAATAAATAAAGGAAGGCGGGAGGACCAGACTCGAGTTTTGTAACAGCCCTCGTTGACAGATGAAGAATTGTTTTGGTTATAAATAGCGGCTTGAAAAAAAAAATATATCAAATAATTGAAGAAAAATCGTGGGATGTAATTATGTTTGATTCGCAGATTCCATTAAAAAAATGATTTCAAGACCAGAAAGACTTATAATCGATGACCCAGACAGACTAACCAACTAAATTTATTACAAATTACTGTTCAAAATTGGTCTGAATAATAATAATAATAATAATAATCTTTATTTCCGTTAGACTAAAATACAGCATGGGATATGTCAAAATGAAAAAAAATGAAAACATAAAAATATTTACAAGGCGAGTCTCTAACTTGGAATAAATTCAGAAAATCAAAAAAAGTTTACTTTTCGAAAATATGCTCGGATAGATCGATTAGTAATTTTTTTTTAACAGTCACGTTCGTGAACTACTTCGACGGCCTTAAAAAATTAGGATGAAGATGATTTCGTACATAACTTGGAATTTTGTAGATTAGTATTTTAAATTGCGCTCTCTTTGACGTAATAAAATTTCATACAGGGTGTCCCAAATTTGAGGTATGACGTCATCGGCTATTTTTTTTACCGACAACCCTGATTTTTTTGTCGCTATTCTTAAAGAGTATATCAAGTTACACACGCGTGCAAAATTTCAAATTTTTATTTATTACATTTTAGATTTAGTGTGATCAAACAGTTTTTTGACGATTTTTTCTTTTGTAAATCGCAACCCTGATTTTTTCGTCGCTATTCTTAAAGAGTATATCAAGTTACACACGCGTGCAAAATTTCAAATTTCTATTTATTACATTTTAGATTTGGTACGATCAAAAATTTTACAAAAAATTTTTTACGATTTTTTCTTTTGTAAACTGGGATTATCAATCTACCGAGAATTTTTGATTGTGTAAAGAATGAATTTGTTTTATAGGTCATTTACTGGTAAACACGGTTGGGTGATAATTCGATAAGGAGGCGATTAACCCTCTAATCGTGTAAAAAAATGTTCACCGACGGCCTAACAATGTAAATAAGTCGTGAACGCGCGCAATTGTTTCTCGTGGTCGTGATGGGAAATGATTACCATACAATCGCCTATTTCATAATTGCTGCCGTTTGCGAGAAATTGCGAAAACGCCTTCTAGATTCCATTAATTACCATTCAAACATCAATATTCTTCGAAATTATTATTTTTTTATCAATTACGCATTACATTATTAAGATCGATCGGTACAAATCTAGTCTAAAATAATGTCTTTTTGTCGTTCCTCAAGGTTCACATTTTGAACCAATTCTACTTCATTTATTCATCAACGGTGTAATTGCGGGGTTTTAGTTTTAAAAAACTTAAAATAAATCCTATAGCAAACAATTTTGCAACAAGTATGTTACATCATTAATTTTGGGAGGTGAAAAGTTACTCAAAAATTAAATAAAAAATCCAGGTCCGTATTTAAAAAAATTAAGTTGATGTGTGTATCTAAATAACGAAACGTCGTATTTGAAAAATAAAATTATTTTCTGGAAGAGCTTACAAAAGTGTCTTAAGAAAGTGCTCCTGGTTTTTCAAAATAACCAATAATAAATTCGTAAATTAAAAAAATATATTTTTTTCGTTTTTTCTTTTAACTTGAAATAGCTCCTATGGTAAATAATTTTGTGACAAGTGCGACACATCATTAGTTTTAGGAAGTGAAAAACTACTCAAAAATTAAATAAAAAATCCAGGTCCGTATTTAAAAAAATATAGTTGATGTGTGTATCTAATTAACAAAACGTCGTATTGGAAAAATGAAATTATTTTCTGGAAGAGCGTACAAAAGTGTCTTAAGAAAGTGCTCTTGGTTTTTCAAAATAATTAGTATTAAAGTCGTAAAAAAAATAAAAACCAAAATTGATTTTTCGTTTTTTTTTAAACTTCAAATAACTCCTATAGCAAACAATTTTATTACAAGTGTAACACATCATTAGTTTTTGGAGATGAAAAGCTACTCAAAAACGAAATAAAAAATCCAGGTCCGTATTTAAAAAAATAAAGTTGATGTGGGTATCTATATAACGAAACGTCATATTGGAAAAATAAAATTATTTTCTGGAAGAGCTTACGAAAGTGTCTTAAAAAGGTGCTCTTGATTTTTCAAAATAATCAGTAGTAAAGTCGTAAAAAAATAAAAACGAAAAAAATATATTTTTTTTTTAACCTCAAATAACTCCTATACCAAACAATTTTGTAACAAGTGTGACACATCATTAATTGTGGGAGATGAAGAGCTACTTAAAAATGAAATAAAAATCCAGGTCCGTATTAAAAAAAGATAAAGTTGATATGGGTATCTAATTAACGAAACGTCGTATTTAAAAAATAAAATTATTTTCTGAAAGTGCTTACAAAAGTGTCTTAAGAACGTGCTCTTGGTTTTTCAAAATAATTAGTAGTAAAAAATCCAGGTCCGTATTAAAAAAAAAATACATTTTATGAGAGTATCTAATTAACGAAACGTTGTATTTGAAAAATAAAATTATTTTCAGGAAGAGCTTATAAAAGTATCTCAAGAAAGTATTGTTAATTTTTCAAAATAATTGGTAATAAAACTGTAAAAAAATAAAAACCAAAATTGATTTTTCGTTTTTTTTTTAAATTTCAAATAACTCCTATAGCAAACAATTTTGTGACAAGTGTGACATATCATCAGTTTTGGGAGATGAACATCTACTCAAAAATGGAATAAAAAATCGAGGCCCGTATTTAAAAAAATAAAGTTGATGAAGGTATCTAATTAACGAAACGTCGTATTTAAAAAATAAAATTATATTCTGGAAGAGCGTATAGAAGTATCTTAAGAAAGTGCTCTTGGTTTTCCAAAATAATTTGTAATAAAGCTGTAAAAAAATAAAAACCAAAATTGACTTTTTCGATTTTTTTTAAACTTCAAATAACTCCTATAGCAAATAATTTTGTGACAAGTGTGACACATTTTTAGTTTTGGGAGATGAAAATCTACTCAAAAATGAAATGAAAAATCCAGGTCCGTATTTAAAAATATAAATTTGATGTGTGTATCTAATTAACGAAACGTCGTATTTGAAAAATAAAATTATTTTCTGGAAGAGCGTACAAAAGTGTTTTAAGAAAGTACTCTTGATTTTTCAAAATAACCAGTAGTAAAGTCGTAAAAAAATAAAAACCAAAAAAATATTTTCGATTTTTTTTAACTTCAAATAACTCCTATAGCAAACAATTTTGTGACAAGTGTGACACATCATTAATTGTGGGAGATGAAAAGCTACTTAAAAATGAAATAAAAAATCCAGGTCCGTATTTAAAAAAATAAAGTTGATATGGGTATCTAATTAACGAAACGTCGTATTTAAAAAATAAAATTATTTTCTGAAAGTGCTTACAAAAGTGTCTTAAAAAAGTGCTCTTGATTTTTCAAAATAATTAGTAATGAAGTTGTAAAAAAATAAAAACGAAAAAAATATATATATTTATATATTTATATATTTTTTTTAGTTCAAATAACTCCTATAACTAACAATTTTATGTCAAGTGTGGCACATCATTAGTTTTGGGAGATCAAAAGCTACTCAAAAATGAAATAAAAAATCCAGGTCCGTATTTAAAAAAATAAAGTTGATGTGTGTATCTAATTAACGAAACGTAGTATTTGGAAAATAAAATTATTTTCTAGAAGAGCTTACAAAAGTGTCTTAAGAACGTGCTCTTGGTTTTTCAAAATAATTAGTAATAAAAAATCCAGGTCCGAATTAAAAAAAAATCAATTTTATGAGAGTATCTAATTAACGAAACGTTGTATTTGAAAAATAAAATTATTTTCAGGAAGAGCTTATAAAAGTAGAAAGTATTGTTAATTTTTCAAAATAATTGGTAATAAAACTGTAAAAAAATAAAAACCAAAATTGATTTTTCGTTTTTTTTTTTAAATTTCAAATAACTCCTATAGCAAACAATTTTGTGACAAGTGTGATACATCATCAGTTTTGGGAGATGAACATCTACTCAAAAATGGAATAAAGAATCGAGGCCCGTATTTAAAAAAATAAAGTTGATGAGGGTATCTAATTAACGAAACGTCGTATTTAAAAAATAAAATTATATTCTGGAAGAGCGTACAGAAGTGTCTTAAGAAAGTGCTCTTGGTTTTCCAAAATAATTTGTAATAAAGCTGTAAAAAAATAAAAACCAAAATTGACTTTTTCGATTTTTTTTAAACTTCAAATAACTCCTATAGCAAATAATTTTGTGACAAGTGTGACACATTTTTAGTTTTGGGAGATGAAAATCTACTCAAAAATGAAATGAAAAATCCAGGTCCGTATTTAAAAATATAAATTTGATGTGTGTATCTAATTAACGAAACGTCGTATTTGAAAAATAAAATTATTTTCTGGAAGAGCTTACAAAAGTGTCCTAAGAAAGTGTTCTTGATTTTTCAAAATAACCAGTAGTAAAGTCGTAAAAAAATAAAAACGAAAAAAATATTTTTTCGTTTTCTTTTCAAATAACTCCTATAGCTAACAATTTTATGACAAGTGTGACACATCATTAGTTTTAGGAGATCAAGAGCTACTTAAAAATGATATAAAAAAACCAGGTCCGTATTTAAAGAAATTAAGTTGATCTGTGTATCTAATTAACGAAACGTCGTATTGGAAAAGTAAAATTATTTTCGGGAAGAGCTTACAAAAGTGTCTTAAGAAAGTCTTGTTGGTTTTTCAAAATAACCAGTAGTAAAGTCGTAAAAAAATATAAACGAAAAAAATATATTTTTCTTTAAACTTCAAATAATTCCTATAACTAACAATTCTATTACAAGTGTGACACATTATTAGTTTTGTGAGATGAAAATCTACTCAAAAATGGAATAAAAAATCCAGGTCCGTATTTAAAAAAATAAAGTTGATGTAAGTATCTAAATAACGAAACGTCATATTTGAAAAATAAAATTATTTCCTGGAAGGGCTTACAAAAGTGTCTTCAGAAAGTGCTCTTGGTTTTTCAAAATAATTAGCAATAAAGTTGTAAAAAAAATAAAAACCAAAATTGAATTTTTTATTTTTTTTCGAATATTTTCGAATATTTTTAATTTCTTTTTAAGAAATTATTCAGCTTTAAAATCCGCAACTTTGCCTTAATTTAACCAACTTTCTATCTCTTATAGTAATCGAGATAGCAATGCTAATGTATCGAATTTGTAACACCCTGTATAGAAAAATCGTTACATTCAAAATTCAACGTACCGAAAATGATTTATTTATAAAACTTGTAGTGTTATAGATTTATCTTTTATAAAATTCGTAACATTGAATATTATCTATTTATAAAAATGGACATTTCTTCAAGAAATCTTTTGAATTAAAGTGCAAGTGCTTATTTGACAATCTTTTATTTTTTTCATTTCATTTATTGCACTTCTGACACAATATACAAACGATACATAAGATGCAAAAATTTGTTGCGGATGTGTTTGTCAATTAAAAATTATATTAAAAATTAAAATTAAGTCAATTTCACAAAAATTATAATAAATTTAAAGTGCTGATATGTTTCGCCAGGAGAATCGAATCCAAGAAAAATTATTAACTGTTGTAGATATAAAAAAAACGTTATTTAATAGCATTATCTTATCCATATTGCAAATTCAAATATTCATCAATAAATATTTGCCGAATTCTAATTACCTCGAAAGGCAGATAAGACCTCGATGCACTCCTTTATTGGCACAAACGACACCTGCGTACGTGTTAGACATTTTAAACGATAGACTTTATTTATTTAATAAACATTTCAAAGATGTTTGAATTCGTAAATACAGTTCAATAAGTAAAATAAAGATTATAATTATTATTATTAATATTATATGTACGCATTGAGTGGAAGCCAAAATTGTTTTTTTTAAAACATGCATGATCAACTCTGTCACGGTTATTGATATGAAAGCGATTTAGACATTACTTGGGAAATTTTCGTGGTGGCCGTCACGATAGCCAAAAAAAATCTGTCTGTGCGCGCTGTGTCTCAAAAACGAATGGAGCAATTGATATGAAACTTTGAACATGCGTCTTATTTGATAATCCGAAGAACTGAAAAGCTTTTGGTAAAATTTCGTACACCGGAAGTGGGCGTTTACCTTAACTGTTTTTTGTTTTTTGCCAATATTTTCTTAAATATGAAAAATATCACAAAAACATTTAAACAAACATTGAAGACAACAAAGAAATAATCATCTTTTGCTTGAAAACATTTTTCATAAAATCATTTTTACTCGAGAAAAAAATGTATTACTTTTTTTAATTTTTGGTTTATAATTATAAAACGATAATAGTTACAGCAAATTTGTGTTAATAATAATTGTAGAGAATGCCAAAATGAACAACTTGTCGGATAAGTTTTTTTCGAAATCGCTTTAGTTTTTAAGTAAACTGAATTTTTTAATTTGAAGTATAATTTTTCCATTTTTCATAATTTTGACGTTTTAAACGTCAGTTTCATCCGTGTTTACGCAACGCGCGATGTATATTTAAAATATGATTTCAATTGAAAATAAACCATAAATGATACCATCAAGTCGGTTCAAAAAGTAACACTGTTCAAAATTGGTCTGAATAAAGATGTGTCCAATTTGAACATATAAAATTGACTTTCGTTTCGTCTCTTTTCTCTCTTTTACAGACTGTAATTTTAATAACCCACATCATCCTCTCTATTAGCTTAATTAACCCCTTTATAACGACCAATTACAAAAAAAAATTAGCATTTTTTGACTGATAAAATCGATATAAACATTTTTTTAAACATCACAAACAAGAAACACTCACCTGACCAATTCACTAAACTCCGACCGATATTCAGCCTCCATGCCTTCCTTAAACATATCCCAGCGCTGATCGCGATTTAAACGGGATGCGCGCTGCAGAGCGAAAGAGGGCCCGCAATCCCTCACAGGCACGCATACACACACACACAACACACAGGATGGTTAAAAATTAATGTTAATTAACGTAAATGAGCGAACCGTGGCGCGACGGTGTGCACACATTCAAACGGCGCGCGATTCGCTTTGATTCTGACTATGAAATTTTCAACTTTGACGGTTAGGGGGGCCCGCATGCCTTCTCTCTCCTTGGCGTTACTCATAGATTACGTGCGTAATCGCCCGGGTTTGTCGGAATCGCGGAATCACGTACGGGGGTTCTGGAGAGAGACACACAGTGTGTCTCGTTCGGGAGGAAGATAATTGGTCTTAATCTGGGATTGTGGCACGCATCTGGTGCTTCGATTTGTCATCGAAATCGTGTGTATAATTATTGTCGTTGCGTATCGTCGCGTCGCCGTGAATAATTCTTAAATCATAACAAAAAAATTGTTGAACTCGTAACTGTTGATGTGACCATCATGTTACTTTCTTCGATTTGATGGTCATCATTAAATCACATTTTAAAAGTACATCGAGCGTTGACACTGACGTTTAAAACGTCAAAATTATATTGAATTATATTTCAAATTCTAATGAAGAGTTTACTCAAAAACTAAAGAGATTTAAAGCCATCATGTTACTTTCTCCGACTTGATGGTATCATAGCCATTTATATTTACGTTTTCATGGTTTATTTTCAATTTAAATCATATTTTAAATGTACGCCGAGCGGATAAAACTGACGTTTAAAACGTCAAAATTTAAGATGGAAAAATTACGCTTCAAATTCAAAAACTCAGTTTACTCAAAAACTAAAGGGATTTCGAAAAAAACTTATTCTTTATAAGTTGTTCATTTTAGCATTCTCTGCAATTATTATTAACAAAAATTTGCTGTAACTATTATCGTTTTATAATTATAAACCAAAAATTAAAACAATAATAATAAATTTTTTTCTCGAATAAAAATGATTTTATGAAAAATATTTTCAAGCAAAAGATGTGCATTTCTTTGTTATCTTCAATGTTTGTTTAAATGTTTTTGTGATATCTTTCATATTTAAGAAAATATTGTCAAAAAACAAAAAACAGTTAAGGTAAACGCCCACTTCCGGTGTATGAAATTTTACCAAAAGCTTTTCAGATCTTCAGATTATCAAATAAGACGGATGTTCAAAGTTTCATATAAATTGCTCTATTAGTTTTTGAGATACAGCGCGCGCACACACACACACACACAGACACAATTTTTTTTTCCAGAAATTGTTGAATGGCATCTAGGGACAAAAAAAAAATTGTAATGGAAGTGGAGGTAAACATGTAAAGATAATATCGTCCTTTTCAAAGGATACAAAATCACAATCATAGCGCCATCTGTGATCAGATAATTCAACAAAATCAAAATTAGCTTATCAATGTATCATAAATTATTATTCTGTTGGTTGGTGTTTAGGAACATAAAATCGAGCACGATCACGTCGTCTTAACCACAAGTGCACGAAACGAAATTATTGGAATAAAGCGCGCAAATACAACAATATCCAAGGCTGGTCAGGCAATCAATATTGTAAATCAAACGACAGCAACAATTATTTATCAATCAATCAAATGATGATTCAGTTCCATCATCCAACAACGAGATACATACAAAAAAATGGTGATGTGGCCATCATGTTACTTTCTCCGACTTGATGGTATCATAGGCATTTATATTTACGTTTTCATGGCTTATTTTCAATTGAAATCATATTTTAAATGTACATCGAGTGGATGAAACTGACGTTTAAAACGTCAAAATTATGAAAGATGAAAAAATTATACTTCAAATTCATAAAACACACTTTACTCAAAAACTAAAGCGATTTCGAAAAAAACTTATTCTTTATAAGTTGTTCATTTTATTATTCTCTACAATTATTATTCACATAAATTTGCTGTAACTATTATCGTTTTATAATTATAAACCAGAAATTAAAAAAATAATAATAAATTTTTTTCTCGAATAAAAATAATTTTATGAAAAATGTTTTCAAGCAAAAGATGTTCATTTCTTTATTGTCTTCAATGTTTACTTAAATGTTTTTGTGATATTTTTCTTATTTACGAAAATATTGGTAAAAAACAAAAAACAGTTAAGGTAAACGCCCACTTTCGGTGTACGAAATTTTACCAAAAGTTTTTCAGTTCTTCAGATTATCAAATAAGATGGATGTTCAAAGTTTCATATCAATTGCTTTATTAGTTTTTGAGATACAGCGCGCACAGACACACAGAGACACAAAAAAATATTTTCCAGAAATTGTTGAAATGGTATCTAGGGATCCCAAAACGGATATTTCCGTAAAAAATTTTTTTAGAAATTTGCATTTACTATTTTTTTATAATTTTCTTAAATTCAGACGTAATTTTAAAATGAAATGCAATTTTTTAAAAACTCAAAACTAATTACAAAATTGCTTTAGAAACAAAAACAAAATATTTTTCGCAGGATTAATAATCGAGGAATTATTCCCAGTGTTGAAAGTTTTGAAAAATTTGCATTTACTATTTTTTATATTTTTTTTTTAAATTCGGACGTAATTTTAAAATAAAATGCAATTTTTCAAAAATTCAAAACTAATTACAAAATTGCTTTAGAAACAAAAACACAATATTTTTCGCAAGATTAATAATCGAAGAATTATTCTCAGTGTTGAAAGTTTTAAAAAATTTGCATTTACTATTTTTTATAATTTTCTTAAATTCGGACGTAATTTTAAAATAATTTTTTTTTAAATTCAAAACTAATTACAAAATTGCTTTAGAAACGAAAACAAAATATTTTTTGCAAGATTAATATTCGAAGAATTATTCCCAGTGTTGAAAGTTTTAAAAAATTTGCATTTACTATTTTTTATAATTTTCTTAAATTCAGACGTAAATTTAAAATAAAATGCAACTTTTCAAAAATTCAGAACTAATTACAAAATTGTTTTAGAAACAAAAACAAAATATTTTTCGCAAGATTAATAATCGAAGAATTATTCTTAGTGCTGAAAATTTTGAAAAATTTGCATTTACTATTTTTTATAATTTTTTTAAATTCGGACGTAATTTTAAAATAAAATGCATTTTTTCAAAAATTCATAACTAATTACAAAATTGCTTTATAGACGGAAACAAAATATTTTTCGCAAGATTAATAATCGGAGAATTATTCCTAGTATTGAAAATTTTAAAAAATTTACATTTACTATTTTTTATAATTTTCTTAAATTGAAGCGTAATTTTAAAATAAAATGCAATTTTTTAAAAATTCAAAACTAATTACGAAATTGCTTTAGATACGAAAACAAAATATTTTTCGCAAGATTAATAATCGAAGAATTATTCCCAGTGTTGAAAATTTTGAAAAATTTGCATTTACTATTTTTTATAATTTTTTTTTAAATTCGGACGTAATTTTAAAATAAAATGCATTTTTGCAAAAATTCTAAACTAGTTTAGAAACAAAATCAAAATATTTTCAGTGCCGGTGTACGAAATTTTACCAAAAGCTAAAGCACACAGCACACAAACAATTTTTTTTTCGGTTGTTGTTTGTGAGTTATAGAAATTACACTATTCAGCGCAATGGGCACAAATTAATCATAATTTTGAATTAATGAATGCAAAATATTTGTGAAACGTACCGTTTCGAAAACTACGGACACGCTTGGTCAAAAATTGCGCTAAAAACGCCGAAATTTCGTTCCATTTCCGAATGGCCTCAATGTTATTAATTGATACTTCAAACGTCATCACGAATATAAATTAAAAAATATGTAAATAACAATAATTACGACCGGATTGAATTATTCATTCATTGATTCTGGAAATGTTTAAGCTATTGAAATTAAATAAAAAATATTGCCATCACAAATTTAATTTAAAAATATCTAACAATTTAATTAATTATTGATTCAACAGCGTATAAAATTAAATATAAAAATGGTGATGTGGCCATCATGTTACTTTCTCCGACTTGATGGTATCATAGCCATTTATATTTACGTTTTTATGGTTTATTTTCAAATGAAATCATATTTTAAATGTACATCGAGCGGATAAAACTGACGTTTAAAACGTCAAAATTATGAAACATGGAAAAATTACACTTCAAATTAAAAAACTCAGTTTACTCAAAAACTAAAGGGATTTCGAAAAAAACTTATTCTTTATAAGTTGTTCATTTTAGCATTCTCTACAATTATTATTAACATAAATTTGCTGTAACTATTATCGTTTTATAATTATTTACCAAAAATTTAAAAAATAATAATAAATTTTTTTCTCGAATAAAAATGATTTCATGAAAAATGTTTTCAAGCAAAAGATGTTCATTTCTTTGTTGTATTTAAAGTTTGTTTAAATATTTTTGTGATATTTTTCATATTTAAGAAAATATTGGCAAAAAACAAAAAACAGTTAAGGTAAACGCCCACTTCCGGTGTACGAAATTTTACCAAAAGCTTTTTGGTTCTTCAGATTATCAAATAAGACGGATGTTCAAAGTTTCATATCAATTGCTTTATTAGTTTTTGAGATACAGCGCGCACAGCAGACACACACGAAGACACACACACACTAAGTTTTTGTTTATAATTATAAAACGATAATAGTTACAGCTAATTTATGTTAATAATAATTATAGAGAATGCTAAAATGAACAACTTATAAAGAATAAGTTTTTTTCGAAATCCCTTGAGTTTTTGAGTAAACTGAGTTTTTGAATTTGAAGTATAATTTTCCCATCTTTCATAATTTTGACGTTTTAAACGTCAGTTTCATCCGAGTCTACAAAACATTTAAAATATGATTTAAATTGAAAGCGTAAATATAAATGATAACATCAAGTCGGAGAAAGTAACATGATGGCCACATCACCATTTTTTATATCTATGGAGTTCAATAAATTGCTGTTTATCTACGAACGACATTTACGTATTTAAATATAAAAATGTAATAATTTTGCGGTCGCTATCACTTACTCATTTCCCTCCATGACGACAACAATGATTCCTCGCATTTTTAAGGAAAATACGGTCCAATGTTCACATTCTACACCGCAAAACCGTAACCATTTTTTTGTTTTGTTTTTTATTTTCATTTACAAGAAACACAATGATTAACTGCAAAGAGTGCAAAAGTTTCAAACTGTGGCTTCTCTTCCGACATTCGCTTGATTAATCAAATAGTGACCACACCATAAAATCTGTGGTAATCAAAATTACTTTTAGTTTAATAATAAATTGTATTAACCAACCACAGATCAATGAGAGCTCCCACTTTTAGAAGACTTAGTTATGTCGAGTATTGAAGAATTTTTCAAACTGAGGGGTTTACATGTAAAAATTTTAAATGTGTTAATATTGGCTCCCCTAATTATTTAGCAGCATCGGTCTTCTTACATTATTTTTAAAGATTTTTAAGCTGCATTATTTAGTGCCTTACTCAATACTTTCTGCCGAAGAGTATTGACCGAGATATTTGCAAAAAACTTTTACAATATTTTAGGTTTGCCATGAAATCATTATGGCGGATATTTCATTTTGTTCTAAAAAGTGACAGTTGCTGTCGCATTTGTTGATTAACAACCGGCTGTGTATTCTACACAATACAAAGTATTTGTAATTAAATGGTTTCACTCGGGTGATATTTAAGAAGTGTACGTGATTTGTTCAGTGTTGAAATTCCGGAGGAGGCAATACCCACCAAAAGTACTTCAATGAATATTAAAAATAATGTGAGTAGACCGATACTATATAAATAATTGCGGGAGCCAATTGTAACACAATTCAAATTTAGAAAATAAAGTAGTAATTATTCATTGAATAGTATTTTTGCTCCGGAATTTCAACACTACACAAATCACGTACACTTCTTAAATATTACCCGAGTAAAACCATTTAATTACAAATACTTTGTCTTGTGTAGAATACACGGCCGGTTGTTAATCAACAAATGTGACATCTACCGTCACTTTTTCGAACAAAATTAAATATTCGCCATTATGATTTCATGGCAAACCTTTTATTTTTAATTCAAAATCATTGTAAAGTTTCTTGAAAAAATCTCAGTAAATACTCTTCGGCAGAAACTAATGAGTAAGGTACGAAATCATCCAGCTTAAAAAGCTTTAAAAATAATGTAAGAAGACCGATACTGTCAAATAATTACGGGAGCCAATATTAACACATTTCAAATTTTACATGTAAATACCTATGGCCCGCTTTGCAATTCAACACCCTGTATAAAATTATATAATTGATTCATTTCATTGCCTTGTAAGTGAAGCGATGAATTAATTTTTATTTACAAATTGATTAATTTGCTTAATTACGCCTGTTTATTATTAGCTTAACTAAGTAAAACTATTTCAAGGTGCGACCGGTTTTGTGAAAACGTTGCACAATCTGATGATATTCACGTATTCATCACTATTACTTGCTATCGGTTGCATAATTAACATGTGCAATTCAAAATAGGGAAAAGAAATAATAAACAACCTTGGGACAATCTGAGGAATTTTACTACCAACGAACTTTTCTTATATTATCTATGTAAATAGCAAAGGGTCGATTTTTTCAGACTTTGAGCGGCCGTAGCGGCTAAACGAAGTCTCCAAATTGAACGCGGTTTGCAAATCTGAGCTCCTCGTACGTCAATTAGTCGGATTAGAGATTTCTAATTTTTGATGAAAACGTGAAAAAAGACATGAGTAAACCCCTTGGAAATTTGTTAAAAAAATGCAACTTTCTTAATAATCATCGTAGACCATTGAATTTAACTTTATTTTCATCAGAAAGACGAGAGAAATTGATTGCCGTTAAAAAAATTCAGCTATCTTCAATAGCAAAAAAATTAGTCAGTCACCATGAACATTTTAGAAAATTAAAAAAAATAAATTGATTTTACAGACTTTGAACGGCCGTAGCGGCTAAACGAAGAATCCAATTTGAACGCGGATTGAAGATCTGTGTTCCTCGTGTGTCAGTTAGTCGGATTTGATTAAAATTGGGCATTTTTAATTTTTGACAAAAACCCGAAATTTTATCCAAGGGTCCCCCCTTCTTACTTTTTAACAAAAATTGCACTAAAAATGATTTCCTGAAGAAACCACTGGTTGGATCCGGAGTTTCTTGACGTCACTCGAAAGATCGCTTCAAGACGCTTCAGAAAATGTTTTTTCGCAGGAACAAATGTCAATTTTAAGGCCGTGACGCGTCAGCAAAAAAAACTCGAAAATGAAAAAAATCGAAAAAATCAACTTTCTTAATAATCATCGTAGACGCTTGTGTTTTACCTTTTTTTTCATCAGAAGAACGAGATAAAACGATTGCCGTTAAAAAAATTCATCCAGAGAAAATTGCAAAAAAGTTAGCCAGTCACCATGAAATTTTTTGAAAAAAGTCGATTTTTTCACACTTTGAACGGCTGTAGCGGCCGAACGAAGAATCCAATTTGAACGCGGATTGAAGATCTGTGTTCCTCGTGTGTCAATTAGTCGGATTTGATTAAAATTGGAGATTTTTAATTTTTGACAAAAACCCGAAATTTTATCCAAGGGTCCCCCCTTCTTACTTTTTAACAAAAATTGCACTAAAAATGATTTCCTGAAGAAACCACTGGTTGGATCCGGAGTTTCTTGACGTCACTCGAAAGATCGCTTCAAGACGCTTCAGAAAATGTTTTTTCGCAGGAACAAATGTCAATTTTAAGGCCGTGACGCGTCAGCAAAAAAAACTCGAAAATGAAAAAAATCGAAAAAATCAACTTTCTTAATAATCATCGTAGACGCTTGTGTTTTACCTTTTTTTTCATCAGAAGAACGAGATAAAACGATTGCCGTTAAAAAATTTCATCCAGAGAAAATTGCAAAAAAGTTAGCCAGTCACCATGAAATTTTTTGAAAAAAGTCGATTTTTTCACACTTTGAACGGCTGTAGCGGCCGAACGAAGAATCCAATTTGAACGCGGATTGAAGATCTGTGTTCCTCGTGTGTCAATTAGTCGGATTTGATTAAAATTGGGGATTTTTAATTTTTGACAAAAACCCGAAATTTTATCCAAGGGTCCCCCCTTCTTACTTTTTAACAAAAATTGCACTAAAAATGATTTGCTGAAGAAACCACTGGTTGGATCCGGAGTTTCTTGACGTCACTCGAAAGATCGCTTCAAGACGCTTCAGAAAATGTTTTTTCGCAGGAACAAATGTCAATTTTAAGGCCGTGACGCGTCAGCAAAAAAAACTCGAAAATAAAAAAAATCGAAAAAATCAACTTTCTTAATAATCATCGTAGACGCTTGTGTTTTACCTTTTTTTTCATCAGAAGAACGAGATAAAACGATTGCCGTTAAAAAATTTCATCCAGAGAAAATTGCAAAAAAGTTAGCCAGTCACCATGAAATTTTTTGAAAAAAGTCGATTTTTTCACACTTTGAACGGCTATAGCGGCCGAACGAAGAATCCAATTTGAACGCGGATTGAAGATCTGTGTTCCTCGTGTGTCAGTTAGTCGGATTTGATTAAAATTGGGGATTTTTAATTTTTGACAAAAACCCGAAATTTTATCCAAGGGTCCCCCCTTCTTACTTTTTAACAAAAATTGCTCTAAAAATGATTTCCTGAAGAAACCACTGGTTGGATCCGGAGTTTCTTGACGTCACTCGAAAGATCGCTTCAAGACGCTTCAGAAAATGTTTTTTCGCAGGAACAAATGTCAATTTTAAGGCCGTGACGCGTCAGCAAAAAAACTCGAAAATTGAAAAAATCGAAAAAATCAACTTTCTTAATAATCATCGTAGACGCTTGTGTTTTACCTTTTTTTTATGGAAAATTTTGAAAAAAGTCGATTTTTTCAGACTTCGAACGGCCGCAGCGGCTAAACGAAGAATCCAATTTGAACGCGGATTTCAAATCTGTGTTCCTCGTGTGTCAATTAGTCGGATTTAATTAAAATTGGCGATTTAAAATTTTTGACGAAATCCTGAAAAATCATCCAAGGGTCCCCCCTTCTTACTTTTCCCCAAAAATTGGCTTTGAAATGATTTCCTGAAGAAACCACTGGTCCGATTCGGGGTTTCTATACATCACCGTAAAGATCTCTTCAAGACCCTTCAGAAAATGTACTTTCGCAACAACAAATGTCAATTTGTAGCCCGTGACGCGTCAGCAAAGAAAACTCGAAAATGGAAAAAATCGAAAAAATCAACTTTCTTAATATTCATCGTAGACATTTATGTAGTACCATTTTCTTCATCAGAAGAATGAAATAAATCAATCGGTGTTAAAAAAATCTATCCAGAAATATTTGCGAAAAAGTTAGCAAGTCACCATGAACTTTATGGAAAATTTTGTAAAAAGTCGATTTTCTCAGACTTTGAACGGCCGTGGCGGCTAAACGAAGAATCCAATTTGAACGCGGATTTAAAATCTGTGTTTCTTGGGTGTTAATTAGTCGGATTTAATTAAAATTGGCGATTCAAAAATTTTGCCGAAAACCTGAAAAATCGTCCAAGGGTCCCCCCTTCTTACTTTTTCCCAAAAATTGGCTTTGAAATGATTTCCTGAAGAAACCACTGGTTCGATTCGGGGTTTCTATACATCAACGTCAAGATCCCTTCAAGACCCTTCAGAAAATGTACTTACGCAACAACAAATGTCAATTTGAAGCGCGTGACACGTCAGCAAAGAAAACTCGAAAATGGAAAAAATCGAAAAAATAAACTTTCTTAATAATCATCGTAGGCCTTTATGTAATACCATTTTCTTCATTAGAAGAACGAAATATATCGATTGGAGTTAAAAAATTTCATCTGGAAAAAATTGGAAAAAAGTTAGCAAGTCACCATGAACTTTATGGAAAATTTTGAAAAAAGTCGATTTTTTCAGACTTCGAACGGCCATAACGGCTAAACGAAGAATCCAATTTGAACGCGGATTTAAAATCTGTGTTCCTCGTGTGTCAATTAGTCGGATTTAATTAAAATTGATGATTCAAAATTTTTGACGAAAACCCGAAAAATCATCCAAGGGTCCCCCCTTGTAACTTTTTCCCAAAAATTGGCTTTGAAATGATTTCCTGAGGAAACCACTGTTTCTATTCGGGGTTTCTATACATCACTGGAAAGATCCCTTCAAGACGCTTCAGAAAATGTACTTTCGCAAAAACAAACGTCAATTTGAAGGCTGTGACGCGTCAGCAAAGAAAACTCGAAAATGGAAAAAATCGAAAAAATCCACATTCTTAATATTCATCGTAGACCTTTATGTAATACCCTTTTCTTCACCAGAAGTACGAAATAAATTGATTGGAGTTAAAAAATTTCATCCAGAAAAAATTGGAAAAAAGTTAGCAACTTTATGGAAAATTTTGAAAAAAATCGATTTGTGCTGTCTGCCCGGTTGTTTGTCTGGCAGTGTGTCTATCTGTCTCTATGTGTGTTTATCTGACTGTCTGTGTGTCTATCTCTTTGTGTGCGTTGTATTTGTCTGTCCGTTTATCTGTCTGTGTGCAGTGGCGACTTCAGACGTAATTTAGACATTGTCGGAATCATATTAAAACAATAGCCACAAACTCGAAATTTTCAAAATATACTCAAAATTAATTCTATTTCATGGTTTTGTAAAAATCGGAAAATACCCTTTGCCTAGAGTCCGACATAATTGCACGAGAACAGAGTTTAGTGTCATTCTGAAGTTGTGTATTTTTTCAAGCGACAAAAAAAAAATAAAAACAATTACCACAAACTTGAAATTTTCAAAATATACTCAAAATTAATTCTATTTCATGCTGTTGTAAAAATCAGAAAATACCCTTTGCCTAGAGTCCGAGATAATTGTACGAGAAAAGAGTATGGTGTCATTCTGTAGTTGTGCATTTTTCGAGCGAGAAAAAAATATAAAAACAATTGCCACAAACTCGAAATTTTTAAAATACACTCAAAATTAATTCTATTTTATGGTTTTGTAAAAATTAGAAAATACCCTTTGCCTAGAGTCCGAGATAATTGCACGAGAACAGAGTTTAGTGTCATTCTGAAGTTGTGTATTTTTTGAGCCAGAAAAAAAATATAAAAGCAATTGCCACAAACTCGAAATTCTCAAAATATACTCAAAATTATTTTTTTTTATGGTTTTATAAAAATTCCGCCAGGAACGGTCCTGATTGAACCATTAATTCCATTTAAATCATTAAAATCCGTTCAATCATTGCAACGGCAATATTTATTATTCCGCGATTTTTATCGAGCGTTTTTTTACACGGGCTTAAGGATTCAAACTTTGGCGGTGATTTAAGGTTTCAATTATCAAAAGCATCTCTCAGAGTTGCGTGTTATAAGCTTTTAAAAATTTAAAACAAATCACATTCGTAATTCGCGCCGCCTCAACACAATAACATTCGTAATTCGCGCCCCAATCCGCGCCATCCACCGGACAACGGCTGAACTGCCAAGTAATAACTGGCAAACGGCGCCAAAATACTTGTAATTACAAATCCAGTAATGAATTATGCATCTTATTTATCGAATCATAAAATATTTCATTCCGAATCAAATGATGTATAAAATAGCTGAGGAAATTTCACAAATTTCCAGTAATTCGTAAATTAAAAACTGTCGGTAATTCAGTTTACTGTAAAGTTTAGAATTTAATTATACAGCATTTTGCAATGTTTTTCAAGTAAATACGAGTTAAAATAATGATTAGTTATTAATTATCCAATTTTTTATCGTGAGTAATGCATTACATTATAAGCAATCTTAATTTCTGTACATCCGCACCCTCTGTTATCGAGTGAATTATTCAAGGATTTTATATTTACTTCTAAATTAATTCGACATTTAGAGATTATTTACAAACATAGTGAGAATGGTACCCCAAACCAAAATGACTTTATAATAATAAAGTTATTTTGCTTTAGGATATAAAAATTAGGATATTATAAATAATAATTTGAATTTTGCAAATTCAATTCAACAACCTGATATACACGGAAACAGAAATTAAGCTATATTTTAGATTTAGGGAAAATAAATATAAAATGGTACGTTACTATAAATTTTAAGTATTGAATTTTAACACGTTGACTGCCATGGCCTTGTGAACTGCATGTAACACCTACGAGTATTCTCGTAGTTGGCAGTCAACGTGTTAGGGTGGATATACACTAGAACATTTTCTCGAGCATTTCTATGTAATGTAACGTTCTAACGAATGGTACAATACAGGAAAATGCTCATTTTCAAAAGCTGTCGTCAAAAGACGTCTGGTTCGTGAGGGTGCTACACTAGAGCATATCATAGAGCGGCTCGTTGTTCTGTTACAAGTAAATGCTCTAGTCTATACTCACCCTTAAGGTTTAACCCGTTTTTGCCCGATTTTTTTTTTTAATTTTCATATTTTTCTGTGTAGTTTCTTATCACAGAAGATTCAAACGACAAATGTGCGTCATCCTTTAGTGCACAGTGGTCTTAACGATCATAAATTCTGGAAAAACAAGCGACACAGAACGCTGGCGCACGTGAAGTCTTTGAAAATAGATGTTCCACTGATGGAAAAAAAAAAAATTTAATTTTGGATTTTGAATTTTACATTTTAAATTTTAATATGTTAATTTTAAACATTCCTAATCTAAACTGAGTTAATACATGTTACCATCATTAATTATTAATAATAATACGTGAACACAATTAATTAAATTTATTTGCTTCGTGTGTGAATTGTGTTGCGGTGTTTTCAGGGGCCGCTCGATTCCGGCGCCCGGTGCATGCGCCCTGGCGCGCGTCAATATGGCGAATGTTTTGAAAAATAAGTGCGGTGCTCCCGTCGGTCGCATCAGCTGATTAGTGCCCCCCGGATCGGTCGGCCCCGCAAAACTGTTAAATATGTGTACCCTACCACAATGGGTTCGATCGCCTCAGTACTACAGTGGCAGTGCAAGGAATGTAACCTGATCAATCCGACGGAATCAATCAATTGCATCAGATGCGGCGGCCGTCGTCCGGCGCAGGCAGCGACCAGAGGGGCCCATAGGTGCCCCCCGTGGAACTACGCGGGAGCCGAGAGCGACGACTGCACGGTCATAAAGAGGATCCGGTCCAGCCTCCGGGCGAGCATCGCCAGCGAAAAGAGGTAAAACCGTCTGGTTTCGCGTCCTTCAATAGCGGAGATCAATAATTGTTACGCTCTTTTTCCTTAACCCGTTTTTTTCACGCGACACAATAACACCGTTCCGGCGGCACGGGGGAACGGCTTGGGTTCGTGGTTGGCCACCCTTTAAAGCAACAGGAAACGGGTCAATCAAATCACCTGGGACTCAGACAAAGAAATTATTTATTCTGTCAATTCGGGGAGAGTTATTGCATTTTCTTAATTTAAACTGTGGAATTGTGTTTGGTGTGAAATATACAGGTAATTACATTTTAACCTATAAGTTATCGATATACATTCAACCTAATTATAAAAGGTAGATTATTATAGTTTGATATTCACCATGGTGATTCGGCGAATCAATGTCGAGATAGCCTTGCAATAAGTAATGGTTTTGTTTTAATGAAAAACCAATAATTTCTCGGTTTAACCTCTTTAATGTAGACGCTCGAGTTAATTCCAGCGCGGTAGACAGTAACACTGTTAAGGGGTTAAAGTTGAATTCACTCCGAAATTACAAGCCCAGTTACAGCTCTACCAAGCACTCGAGATATGTTACAGCTTTACAATCGTAAATTCAATTGTCTTCGGAGATTTGTTATTGTGTTCACCGAATACTTACTCTGCGCAAACTTTACCCCCATACATCTTGAGAGTGCTTGGTAATTACTCTGCACAAACCTCTCAAGTGCTCGTAAATATTGTACACATAAACCAATACACAAATCTACATAGCGGAAAAATCTTGAGGTTGACAACTCGTCTAATAAATATCATTTCTAAGTAACACTACGTCAAAATATCACCAGACTACTCATGTCCGTACCCCCTTGGTTACTCCTCATATGGGGAAAAGTATAAACATTTGTGCTTAAACGGTGTTAAAATATCATCCTTAATATCTGCACAGATTCTGTTATAAGAAATTGAACGCAACAGTAGATTGTATATCAAGGGAAAAATAGCATTCTCACCCGAGATGTATATACTATTTTTTTCACAAACGGGATATTTCAATAGTAAAACGTTCGTTTCTAAAACCTAACCTAAAAAAAAACTGTCAGCTGTTAAGGTTAAAATAAATTAAATTCCCTTGGGCAAAAACCTAGCCTAACTTAGAAAAAATGCTGTAACCTAAGCCAACCTAACCTAGAAAAAATGCTGTCAACCGTGGCAGTTAATAGTAATTTACGATACAAGTAACGTTACGAAGGTTTTTACATTACGAGAGAAAAGTTTGAAAACATGAGCGACGTAGGAGCGAGTGCTTCTAAATTCTCGAGTAATGTAAAAGCAAATAACATTACGTGTGTCGTAAATTACTATTAACTGCCACGGTTGACAGCATGTTTTCTAGGTTAGGTTGGGTTAGGTTACAGCATTTTTTCTAAGTAAGGTAACACGATTTATTTTATCCTATTTCTAATTTTTTTCAATTTGAAAAATGTTTAATGAAAACCGTCAAAAAGCGAAGTCATGTTTGTTTACCAATACCTCCATAGCAACGAGTTGCGTTAAGATAATATAACAACACTAGTGTTGCTAAGAATTTCTTAACAACACTAGTGTTGTTAAAGGTACCTTAACGTTACTCGTTGCTAAGGAGTTATTGGCATAATAGTATAGGATAAAATAAATTAAAGTCCTTTGGGCAAAAACCTAACCTAACATAACCTAAAAAAAATGCTGTAACCTAACCTAACTAGGAAAAAAATGCTGTCAGCCGTGGCACTTAAAATAAATTAAATTCCTTTAGGCAAAAACCTAACCTAACCTAACCCAGAAAAAAATGCTGTTGGCAGTGTCAGTTAAAACGAATTAAATCCCTTAACCTAACCTAGAAAAGAACGCTGTTGGCCATGACAGTTAAAATATATTAAATTTCCTTGTGGGAAAACCTAACGTAACCCAACCTGACCTAGAAAAAAATGCTGCCAGCTGTGACAGTTAAAATAAATTAAATTCTTTTAGGCAAAAACCTAACGTAACCTAACCTAACCTAGAAAAAAATGCTGTTGGTAGTGTCAGTTAAAACGAATTAAATTCCCTTGGGCGAAAACCTAACCTAATCTAGAAAAAAAATATTGTAACCTAACCTAGAAAAAAATGCTGCCAGCAGTGACAGTTAAGATAAATTAAATTCCCTTGGGCGAAATCCTAACCTAACAAAAAAAAATAATGCTGTAACCTAACCTAACCTAGCAAAAGTACTGTAACCTAACCTAGAAAAAAATGCTGTCAGCTGTGATGGTTAAAATAAATTAAATTCGCTTGGGCGAAAACCAAACTGGACCTTGAAAAAATGCTGTAACCTAACCTAGAAAAAATACTGTCAGTATTAAAAAAATGCTGTCAGCTGTGATAGTTAAAACAAATTAAATTCGCTTGGGCGAAAACCTAACTGGACCTAGAAAAAATGCTGTAACCTAACCTAGAAAAAATACTGTCAGCAGTGACAGTTAAAATAAATTAAATTCTCTCGGACGAAAACCTAACCTAACTTAACCCAACATAACCTAGAAAAATGCTGTCAGCTGTGACAATTAAGATAAATTAAATGCCCTTGAACGAAAACTTAAGCTAGCCTAACCTAGAAAAAATACTGTAACCTAACCTAGAAAAAATACAGTTACAGCATTTTTTCTAGGTCCAGTTAAGTTTTCCCCCAAGGGAATTTATTTTAACTATCACAGCTGACAGCATTTTTTTCTAGGTTAGGTTACAGTACTTTTTCTAGGTTAGGTTAGGTTACGGCATTTTTTTCTAGGTTAGGTTACAGTACTTTTTCTAGGTTAGGTTAGGTTACAGCATTATTTTTTTTGTTGGGTTAGGATTTCGCCCAAGGGAATTTAATTTATCTTAACTGTCACTGCTGGCAGCATTTTTTTCTAGGTTAGGTTGGGTTACGTTCGGTTTTCGCGCAAGGAAATTTAATATATTTTAACTGTCATAGCTGACAGCGTAACCTAACCTAGAAAAAATACAGTCAGCAGTGACAATTAAAATAAATTAAATGCTCTTGGACGAAAACCTAACCCAACTTAACCCAACATAACCTAGAAAAAAATGCTGCCAGCAGCGACAGTTAAGATAAATTAAATTCCCTTGGGCGAAAACCTAACCTAACCTAGAAAAAAGTACTGTAACCTAACCTAGAAAAAATGCTGTCAGCTGTGATAGTTAAAATAAATTAAATTCCCTTGGAAGAAAACCTAACTGGACCTAGAAAAAATGCTGTAACCTAACCTAGAAAAAATACTGTCAGCAGTGACAGTTAAAATAAAGTAAATTATCTCGGACGAAAACCTAACCTAACTTAACCCAACATAACCTAGAGAAAAATGCTGTAACCTAACCTAACCTAGAAAAATGCTGTCAGCTGTGACAGTTAAGATAAATTAAATGCCCTTGAACGAAAACTTAAGCTAGCCTAACCTAGAAAAAATACTGTAACCTAACCTAGAAAAAATACAGTTACAGCATTTTTTCTAGGTCCAGTTAAGTTTTCCCCCAAGGGAATTTAATTTATTTTAACTATCACAGCTGACAGCATTTTTTTCTAGGTTAGGTTACAGCATTATTTTTTTTGTTAGGTTAGGATTTCGCCCAAGGGAATTTAATTTATCTTAACTGTCACTGCTGGCAACATTTTTTTCTAGGTTAGAAAATACCCTTGAACAAAAACCTAAGCTAACCTAACCAATCCTAGAAAAAATTCTGTAACCTAACCTAGAAAAAAAATACTGTGACCTAACCTAGAAAAAATGTTGTTAGCTGTGGCAGTTAAAATAAATTAATTCCCTTGGACAAAAATCTAACCTTACCTAGGAAAAATGTTATCAGCTGTGACGGTTAAAATAAATTAAATTCCCTTGGGCGAAAACCTATCCTAACCTAGTAACGCTGTCAGCCGTGACGGTCAAAATAAATTAAGTTCCTTTAGGCAAAAACCTACCGTAACCTAACCTAGAAAAAGATGGCAGTGTCAGTTAAAACGAATTAAATTCCTTAACCTAATCTAGAAAAGAACGCTGTTGGCCATGACAGTTAAAATGTATTAAATTTCCTTGTGCGAAAAGCTAACGTAACCCAACCTAACCTAGAAAAAAGTGCTGCCGGCAGTGACAGTTAAGATAAATTAAATTTCCGTGCGCGAAAACCTAACCTAACAAAAAAAAATAATGCTGTAACCTAACCTAACCTAGAAAAAATACTGTAACCTAACCTAGAAAAAATGCTGTCAGCTGTGATAGTTAAAATAAATTAAATTCCTTACTGGACCTAGAAAAAATGCTGTAACCTAACCTAGAAAAAATACAGTCAGCAGTGACAGTTCAAATAAATTAAATTCTTTTGGACGAAAACCTGACCTAACTTAACCCAACATAACCTAGAAAAAAATGCTCTAACCTAACCTAGAAAAAATGCTGTCAGCTGTGACAGTTAAAATAAATTAAATACCCTTGAACGAAAACTTAAGCTAACCTAAGCTAGAAAAAATACTGTAACCTAACCTAGAAAAAAATACTGTAACCTAACCTAGAAAAAATGCTGTTAGCTGTGACAATTAAAATAAATTAAATTCCCTTGAGCGAAAACCTAACCAGACCTAGAAAAAATATGCTGTAACCTAACCTAGAAAAAAATGCTCTAACTTAACCTAGAAAAAATGCTGTAACCTAACCTAACCTAGAAAAAAAAATGCTGTAACCTAACCTAGAAAAAATGCTGTAACCTAACCTAACCTAGAAAAAATGCTGTCAGCTTTGACAGTTCTAGAAAAAAACTCTGTCAGCTGTGACAGTTCAAATAAATTTAATTCCCTCCTAAACTAACCTTTTTTTGAGAGGTAGAATGTGTTATTAAAACAGGATCCTACCCATGGGCGTCCGCAAAGGGGGGCAGTTGTTGTTTCCGTTTCCCACTTGTTTCTCAATTTTTGTATCCAATTTTCTTTCAAGCTTTTTTTCTATTCCTGGTTGGTGTTAAAATGACTAAAACTATTTTTTCGCCTGCCTCTACCAAAACCATACAGGGTGTTTCAGAGCAATTTCTTCTTTAGTTTGGAAAGCGAAGAGTTTGTATGATATTTCAGTTATTTGAAAGGAGATTTTTTTTGCTTTGGTCTCCGAGACCCGGTACCTGCTACGTCGTCAAGATTTAGGGCGCCCCGCCTGGAAGGTTAACTAAAGCTATCGGTGAGCTCCAAGGGCTATTAGAAGGTTCAATAATAAATAATAATTTCTTGGTTGATGTATATTATGTACATTATGTTCCAAAAAAACCGTCGTACCTCCTGTTCAATCTGCAATTGTTGTTTTATACAACCACCAAAGATAAATATGTATATGTTGATAATGTGTAATAAATAATAAAACCTCAATTGCTGAGTAAAGCAATTTGCGATCAATAGTGGCATGAATTAAAAACGTGTCATTACGTAGCAATCTGGGGTTTCCATCATCAGATACTTTAAAACATTATCATTCGGATCAATACACGTGGCTATTAAAAATTTACAAGCGTTTACTTGGAGAGGCAATTTTAATACATTGTAAATACTGTGCGTAGTTTAAATAGCTATTATTACAACTAGGTAAATATGAATAGTATATTTCCCGAGGTTGGCGAAGCCCGAGGGATGTATAGACAACCAAGGGAAATGTATTCATATTTCCCGTGTTGTAAACAATAGTTTTTTTCTGATTGAAAGAATATTGTTCTGTAAATGGGAAAATATTGGATAGTAAATTTTTGAATTTATCGGATTGGTAACGTTGCTAAGGGCCTTGTTTGTAAATATCATGGTTGACTTGTTTTGGTATTTGCGTTGTTTCATAAATTGGTGAAATGTGAAGCTGTGTGTTAACGCAAGCGATGAAAGACCGTGAATGTTTGTTTCCCGTAAAATCCAAAGCTGTAATATCCATAAAGGATACCTTCCTAAGAAATCGGAGGTGTTGTCCCTAGAGCAATTCAAACAATTCTTGCGAGAAGTTCCTAATGACAATTGTTTGATGTCTATATTTCCCTAGGGAAATACAAGTGTGTTATGACATATCATAACTAAGGCAATATTACTCGATATTGTTTCAATCAGAAAAAAAAAATATAATAGATGATGATACAATAAATGATACATTTTCACGTGGAACTTATCAAATTTTCCATTGTATTTATTTTACAGGGTTTAAAGATACATTCAGTTTTCTAATTTCTTCAAAGTGGCAACTGTTGTCTATTTTAATGCCTGGAATTTTTTTAGATAACAGAATTAGGTGGCCACAAACCAACCTGTGGCTCACGCGCCCTTTTTTCCAATAATTAAGAAGTGAATTCAAAAAAATAAGGTCTTCACTGTCTTTCTTACTTGTTTAACTTATTTATTAGTAAAAATCAACGTGAGCAACGGATTGGATTGCAGAATAGGGATATAATATATTTAATGCAAAATTTCATTGAAAAATCTAAATATAACCTCAAAAATTGAGTAAAAACTAATCAAAAAGAAAAAACAATCGGCCTCGAAAGGATTAAAATGAACAAATAACGTATTGATACTGGAGACGTGTACTTTAAATGAACTTGAAATGTTGTGCAAAAGAAGCGTAAGCAGTTATTTTATATCATACCGTAATTCTAACGTAACGTACTAAGTGGCAGAGTCACTATTTGAGTTTTGTCGACAACTCCCACAACGTTACAAACTTTTTTGATCGAAACTATGATCACTATAAATAAATAAATCGTGCAATACTAACAAAGAAAGCGATTTAGTTTATGATGTCGATCATGACTCTTTCGACGTTTGATCCGGCTTTCCCTCCGTGTTATTTTTATCTGTCAATGCGGAGGATCAATATTCTGAGTTATCTTCAGACACACACAGACAAAAAAAGATATGCGAAAGTAGGTCACTATCACTATAATTCACACAATTATCCCGGATCAATATTCATCGGCAGGAAACACGAATTTCTATTCGGGAGCGGCTATTAACTGCACAACAATACACACGGACCGAACTCCGGATAATTATCATTCTATTTTTAAATGTAATTATGGTATTGTCCTCGGGATGTATACGTATATATATTATTAAAAAAAAAAATTAAATACCGAATATAGATAATCGATACAGTTAATGAGGTAATATTAATAATGTCAAGTTAAATGTAATAAATGCGAAAAATAGCCGGAATATATGAAGGCTATTTTTCATCTTTATTGCATATTTTTTGGACCAACTTGATCTGGTGATTTTTTTATAATGTTGGATATTTTGTTGGATACTCTGGTTGTAATTTTGACAGTTTCTCCTCAGATTTAAATTGCTGCTTGATCTCCTAGTTACATAATATTTATTACAGTATTTTATGCTTTGCAATGATGCACTAAGTTTTTTTAATAAATTCAAAATTTCTAATCTTGACCGTTTTCTTCAATGGGTGGTTTCACCCCCTAAAACCCGAGATAAGCACACAAAAAAATACGGGTCTCTTAATTTTTGATGCTTTACAACGTAAACAAGGTGCGATACAATCGGTGAGGGAAACCCTCAACCGTTGCCTTCTAAGTCGTGTTTCTAATAAGCCTATAGATTTAAATTTTTAATTTTGACATTCTTGCAAGAATTTTATTAAAGCTTACAGCTCTTTTCTTGAAATTATATTATCCAATTAGTGTGTTCATTGTGGCGCCATCTGTTGTGTATATGTATTATTCACTTTAACGAATAAGTCAGTCTCGCAGTGACGGTTCGCGAGGTTATTTCTGGTACGGCCGAGGAACAAGAGGTGGCAATACAGATAGGTAGGGTCAGTTGCATGTGACCCTACCTATCTGTATTACCACCTCTTGTTCGTCGGCCGTACCAGAAAAAACCCTGTGAACCGTCACTGCAGTCTCGTGTGCAATGCTGAAGAGCGTGTTTAATTTGCTAACATATTTGATGGATATTTTAAAGTAGACTTCAGTATACATAACTCCCGACACAATCTACACATCCACCTGTTGGCATCATCAACTGGCAAACAACAACGGCCTATTTTTAACGCACACAAATTATTTCACAGTGCATTCTCCTGCTCGGTGCTGATCCGGAACTCCGTCTACAACTCCCTGGTCCTCCTCGACTCGTCGCGGACGCCCCGCCAGAAGCAGCCCCAGCAGCACGCCCGCTCCGCCAGCCTGCCCAGCCTGAGGTCGGTGCGGAATTGCGACAACTGCCTGGTGGCCGTGCGGACGGTGTGCGCGAGATGCCTCGTCTGTGACGGCGACACCGCCACCATGAACAGCGCCTGCAAGATATGCGCGTCCCTGTCCCTGACGCCCGTCGAGCAGCCCGCGTACGGCAAGTACTGCGACCAGCAGAGGGCCTGCAGCTGCCAGCAGAACAAGGCCGGCTTCATATCGCTGTCGAACGTGAAGAGCTACAGCTGCTCGGTGGCGCAGAAGGGGCTCGAGATGCCGCAGAACGTGCGGACGACGGCCAGCGGGATCAACTACCCGAGCGAGAAGAAGGGCGGCGGCCACCGGTACCCGTGGAGGGTCAAGGCGACGCCGTCGAGCACTTGGACCTGCAGGCGGTGCACGCTGCTGAACAGCCCCGAGTCGCTGATATGCGAGGCGTGCGAGTCGCCGTTCTCCCCTGATTACAATAGTAATATTAGTCGCAGTGTTATTATTAAGGTAAGGTTATGATACTGTACCATATCTACTCGTAGGTTAGACTTTTTTGACATCTTTAGTGACGAACGCTAGAAAATGAAAAGTACCAACACGGCTATGAGAAAAATCACAGAACAGATTCGTTTATGCTCCATCTGGGATATACAAAGACCTATGGAATGCGCGTGGAATGTGCTAGTGGTCGTTACCAGTGGCGCAGCATAAATTCTGTAATAATATGATTTTAATTTTTAAATAAAATATCTTTAAGTATTTTTTTGAATATCACGATATATAATTAAATTTAAAACACATTTAAATATGTTTATGGTTTAAATTATTTGTAAATAATAGACATAAAAGACAAACTTTATAATTCTCGTTTCGAAAGACGTCTACGTTCATGGGCAAACCGAGCGATAACTTTTGGTGGAGTGGTACTGCGGCCGAGCCATGCGTTCAGCGAGATATGGACGAACTATCACCAAAAATATAGTGGTCCACAATCTATACCCTCGAACACACCATGAACTGAGCGGCCCTTTGAAAATAACATGCCAAAAAATATATTATTTTCTATTTCATCACTACCCTCACCATTTTAAAGGCGCATATTATTTACATACTTTAAATTCCATAGCTCTCTGTATATATCAAATGGAGTTTAGAAATGAAATTTCAGAAACACGATTTTTGGTGTCATAAGCAAAATCATATCGAATCACAACATGTTTTTGGGAATAAAACAGCATCTATTTGCTATGATTTTTTATATGATTACCGATAACGTCATTGAACTATATTATCGACGGAGTAGAGAATTGACTGGAATCGCAATAATTAATCCTAAATTTGATATGCCCTGTTCACAATCTCGTCGCAGAAACCACTGATGTGCCCAAAGCCTTCTTTTCCTATTATTTTTTTCTACTAGACATAATTCTTTTCTGCGTAATATTACTAAAAGACACATTGCAATGGCCCTTAAACGTGATTATTCCTTAATCATTGCTTAATATCTTATATTATATTACTCATAGCATAAACTACAAAGAGTAAACATAACCTAACTCTTCATTAGGGGTATGACAAGCGATATGGGAAACAGGGTATAAGAAATCGAGCTTTATGCCGCTAATAGTGGATGGCGCCACCATAAAAATTCGATGGATTTCTGTAAATTATGTTTGTTGCTAACACTAGACGGCGCTTTTCCGGTAAAATTTATCTACATTACTTGAAAGAAACGTAAATGTCAAACAGTGCGGAAATCGGGGACGAATGAAACAATAATTTCTTGTGTTAGCCTCATAGCACAATATGTAAAAAATATATGTGTGAAACGTTATTAACAAGGTAAATATTGGTAAACGAAATCACTATGTTTTACTATTTATATTAAGTAGAATAAATATTATACAACTTGCCCGAGTAATTTTGTTCACACGAACATTCTCGAAAGAAGAATGCACAAAACTTGTGGAAGTATAATGTTTAATTAATATAAATTGTAAAACAAGTAAAACCAAATGTTTTTGATTACCAATATTGACCTTATTTTAGTGTAGTATGAAAGAATATACACACACACGTGTTGGTGTTAGTTCACGCCGCTATTCACAGATGGCGCTTATCGATTCCAATTTATCAACATGCCTTGTCGCTTTCTGTTATTCCATGCTGTTCATCATCGTCCCACGCGCAGAAATCGCACGCGTTCACAAAACCTTCTCATACGGTGTAAATTCAATATTGTAAAAATCATAAGCTAAGCCGTCTGTGTGATTTTATACGTGACAAGTCATATGATAAATCATACAATGTAAAGGCACCTTAAAAACGGTTATCCCCATAATAAGATCTTTGACAAATCTGGCAACCATCTTTAAAAAGCGGCAAGTTTGAAATATTCTCCTCCGCTTTTATTCTCTCCACCTTTTTCGTATTGCCGATATTCGTATCTCGGCTTCATACCCGTGAACACCATCATGATATTGTGATCTAGCAAAGTCGGCTGCAATTTCGTTTTCTGGTTTTTGCGTTTTGATCGAGTCACGGTTGGTATTTGCATTGCCGCCAACTTCAGTGGTGTTTATGTTGGGAGTTGGCGGGAGAACTATAACCTCCATACGAAGTTTTCGGTTCTCTTCTTGTGGCTGTATTTCTTCACGCAATAGTAAGTTATTTGTTTTCAATTCGCTTACCAAATCTTTCATATCCATGCAGGCCTCCATTTCGAAGTTGAAATTAACCTCGGCTACACCCACTGCCAATGGCGCCGCCTCGATATTATATCCACAGCAGGATTTCTTCGTTTTCCGCACACAGCTTGTATGGTAAAGTGTTCCACATGCTGTACATTGTGTTCCCAATTTGGCTACTGAACCGCAGTAGCAACTTTTTTTTTCCGCTACTGATAACGTAAATACGCATTGCATCCATGGTTACAGGTACCGTAAGTGGCTGTTAACATTCGTGGTGTTTGCTGTCGTTGACTACGAAACTTAATTTTTTACCTACGGACCTAGGATAATAATAAACAGTAACGAAATGCCCAACATATTAGCGAGCAACACAGTTTCGTCGCATCAGCATTCTTTTTACATAACCACTGCGTAAAAGAGTCATAACAGGACACATACTTTTTTGATTTTGTCGGTAACAGGTTCTAACACACAATATACGCAATATATATTTGTATCCATGCCCGCAAAAAGTTTCACTGGATTGACACAAACAAACAAACAAAATTCGACATTGGTTTTTCAGTTGCTGGGTTACCATAGGACGCATAGGTGACTATAAAAATTTGATCCCAAATGTTACAAGCCGTATTTTAGAATATTTTCTGATCTTTTTTAAGTACTATATTTCCGGTAGCGGAAGAAAATTAATAAGCAACACGGAATGTAATGACAATTAACATTTTCAGCAGGCGCCTACCTCAAATGTTAATACGTCCTTACGTTCCTTGTTGCTTAAATAACTATTAATATTATCTATAGTTTTCGTGATCATTGTTGCACTTGTGGAGACGTGTTAACATCTCTCTTTCTCTCTATTTTTCCAATAACTCACGAACCGCCACATATCCGTCCACATCGCCAATTGAAATGAAGCCAAGAAGAAGGAATGCACGAGGTTAATTTTCATTTCGTTTTCCAGGTTGACAATTGGTCGGACAACGAGGCGCTGCGCCACCCCTCCCAGAGTTTTCCACAGCACAAGCCGATGTACAGGCGGTCATTCTCAGAGCTTCCACAGACGCAGAACCTGAACACGCCCAACCTGAACAGGCGGTCCCTCGGCGCCGACATACTGCACCAGTCCTTTCCCAAATCGAGTACTTCTATGACCGACATCCAGGCGCAACATTCCATCGCCGATTTGTCCAGCCGGTAAATAACAATTCACTTTTCGATGATAACGGCAGGCCTTGCTATACAATAATCAGTTAATAAACTGAACATCAGGGTTCGGACGATATATATATCATCGGATATACAGGGTGTTTCAGACGATATATATCATCGGATATACTGTGTGTTTCAGAGCTCTGGGAATGGTCAACCATATTCTTATTTGTCAAAATTTTGAAAAATGTTTTATACAAAAGTGATCTGCATGCCCTAAAAATATTTAAATTTATACAGGGTGTCTCATAACAAAGTTACAGACCAAACTTGTTTTTTTTTTTTTAATGGAACACCCTGTATATTTTAGCATTTTTGGATTCCTCGTTACTTGGAGATTAAAATGACCTAGGCTGTGGGGTTTGAAACCGGGCTGTTTTTGTGTTGTTTGTTTTTGTTGTTTATACAAAAATTTGAACAAAATTGTTAAAGTGCTCCCCTGACACTAATAAAGATAATTCATTCTAATTTAGTGGCAAAGTTTAGTTGAACTTTAGTCTTCAATATTACTCAATCAACCAAAACATAACCCAGCGTATTATACAGGGTGTTGACCATTCGCAAACTACAATTTCTAATTTTTTTCAAATGGCACACCCTATATATTATTTCATAATTTGAAAGTTCATTAAGTAAGCTTTCGTTTCATATAAGGTTTCGTATATCTGAACTTGATGATATACCTAGTGATCTAAATATAGTGATGGCTACTTTAATATTTCAAAATTCGTTGGTGATTTGCATGTTTTTATTATTAGTCTTAAAATCTAGGTACCAATCATTTTAAATTAAAAAAAAAACAGGTGAAATGAAAATTTTTTCATTGAAAAGGGCACCCTCAAGTACGTAAACGCTGAAAAACTCATTGCGATACATTAATTGCAAGTCCATATACTTTTAATGGACACCCTGTATATGTACTTACTTGTCAAAAGGGCTTGTATTTATGTGAATAAGTGTGTGTGTGGGGTTGTGAGATTATGGATTTTTTTTAAGTTTGAAAATATTTTAATTGAAAAAAAGACTTATATAAACATTGAAAATCTCATTACAATGGATGAATCTTTAATGTGTGGTTTCGGTGGGACACCCTGTATTCTAATATTTAACATTTCTGAATTTATAAAGCGATAATAGTTGTTTATGTATTTATTTATTGAGTGTTTAATACAGTTGTTCTTTTTTTTTCAACTTAAGGTTTGGTAGCTTGAACAGGTCCGCCAGTGATATTAGTGGGTGTGAAGGAGCGATGGCAGACACAGTTTACACTTACATCGGCATAACGGAGCCAGAAATAGACAAGAGCCATGTGTACGAGAACCAGAGCATAGTGGACGCGCAGAAGTCCAAGTATCAGTTCGACGTGAAAAAACACGAGGCCATGTAAGTTATTATTGCTGTTCAAATTTTATTATTTTATTAATTGGTACTAAAACGATCAAAGCAACAATGTGTCATCCAAATTATTGCTTAATTTAAATTTGAAATCACGCAAATTAAGTTTAATTAGTCTGAAAATAATAAAAACCTCATTCACACAATAGTTTATAGATTTGTATTTATATAATGATACCTCCCCCCTTTGCCCAGTCATTATTCGTCATATATAATTCTATTGAATGTGTCGCATTGTTTCAGACCTGTTTAGTGATAATAGTTAATTGCACAAACAAATGATAATTTTGGCATATATTGATGACCATTTATAAATCTACATTAAAAAAAAATTCCCCCACTTCAAATTTGGAGTGCTGTCATTTTCTTTCCACCAAAGATACGGCAATTGTTTCAAGGGGAAATCGTAAATGCATTGTTTTTCTATGTATCTTGAACTTTTGATGACAGTTCGTTGTTTTGTGAATTTTTTATAACATTTCAAAGTACTGAGTGCATTTTTTCCCCACCCCAGTTCAACTTTGGAGTGTTGTCGTTCTGTTTCCACCCAGGATATGGCAATTGTTTTAAGGGAAAATCGTAAATACATTCTTTTTCTATGGATCTTGAGCTTTTGACGACAATTCGTTGTTTTGTGAATTTTTTATAATTCTCCCAAACGATTGAGTGCATTTTTTTTCTCCCCCCAGTTCAACTTTGGAGTGTTGTCATTTTGTTTCCACCAAGGACATGGCAATTGTTTTAAGGGGAAATCGTAAATGCATTGTTTGTCTATGAATCTTGAGCTTTTGGTGACAATTCACTGTTTGGTGAATTTTTTACAATTTTCCGAAACTATTGTGATCATTTTCTTCTCCCCCAGTTCAATTTTGGAGTGTTGCCGTTTTGTTTCCACCAAGGATATGGCAATTGTTTTAAGGGGGAATCGTAAAAGCATTGTTTTCATATGTATCTCGAGCTTTTGACGACAATTCACTGTTTGATGAATTTTTCATAATTTTCCCAAACTATTGAGATCATTTTTTTCTTCCCCCGGTTCAACTTTGTAGTGTTGCCTTTTTGTTTCCACCCAGAACTTAGCAATTGTTATAAGGTAAAATCATCAATGATAAATTATGTTATCATATTTCAAGTTATTATAAAATATATGTCATTTTGGAACAATAGAATGTTCACAAAACGTATGTGTCAAATGAAAAATAACGTATTATTAGTGAAAAGCGTATTGTTCATTTTGCCGCTCGACAGTCTTTCTGACCGGCCCGATATAGCTTATTAACCTCTTCACGCCCAGGTCGACAAACAAACAAATGAAAACAAAAATATTTTACAAAACAAAAATACACCTTTAGCGCCATCTATGAAATATTTTTTTCATATTTCTTTGCATAAATGAGTAAATTTGTGACAGTGGAATAATATGTCGTAGAAAAAAGTACCAAGAAGAGAAAAGTGATTTTTCAGGATTATCCTATAGCCCACAATCAAACTGCATGGGCGCGAAGTGGTTAAGCGACCTACATATTACTAACCATTTTAAATTCAAACTGTTTGTTATTATTTTTAGCTTTTGCGGTGTATTTGTGTTATGATACAAATAAATAGTTTTATTCCTAACCTAATTTTAGGTTCGAGTATCAAGTACATGTTAGTTTTTTTTTTCTTTTTTGCAGTTTGAATGCTTTAAAGAATAGCCCCGCGAGCAGTTGGAGTTTTAAAGAGAGACGGTGGACGTGTACGCAGTGTTCGTTCGCTTACAATTCCCTAATCGTGGACAGATGCGAGGTGTGTTCATGTCTGCGTTCTCAGCCCTGCACGATCACTGTGACGGAGGATAGGAACCCGCCCTCGAGTTCACTGTCAATGTAAGTTGCTTCCATTTATCTATTCTTTACCACAAAATTACATTTCATTTTAAACTTTTTTTTGTTGTTGAATTTGGTTCTCATTTATCAAGTGGTGAAACATTTAACAACCCTCGATTTTAAATGTTCTTGAATAATCAATAATTCCAGTTGTAAAGACCTGAAAGTAAATTGCTTGTTTTATTTTTTATGTGTAATGTGTGAATATGGGAGGGATACATGGAGGCATCTAACGGAGGAATGTGAGGGAGTGAAAGGGAACAGAAGGGTTACAGAATGGATGAGAGAGGATGGATGAGAGAGGATGCTGCAGAAATTGAGGAGGGAAAAGGAGTGCAGGAGAAATGTGTAAATATGTATATGCCAATAAAGGTGTTTTTTTTTAAATTTAAATATTTCTCTCTCTCTCTGTCTCAAGCAAATATTTTTGAGTAATTTTATGTAGACCGGTAACGAAAAATAATTTCATATTCAAGGTCCGTTTAAAATCGTTTTTGATTAAAGTTTCAGAGGATGTAATTATTGATATCCTTTTCCTGTCTTAGAAAAATAGACAAAGGCTGCTATACTCACTTTGGCAGGATGTCAAGTTTAGAGGAAAAACTTTTTGTAAAGACTAACGGTGATTTTGGGATAACTTGTGTGTCACTGATTTATTTATTTAACACGTTCGCTGCCACCGACGCACTAGTGCGTCTGACTTTATACTTGCATATGTGTAATCCCAATTGCGGTGACAGCGAACGTGTTAATGAGGTCCCTCTTTAATACAAAAATGAATAAATAATAATGAAACAAAAAATATACAGTTCGGAACATTTTCAGTCGATATAGGTTATTTGAACTTTCCTATAATTTCCCATTTTTTACGATAATTTGTGCTAGCTTTATTTATGAAAATAAGTATAACAACCCATATATCATTGTAACCAGAAAAAAATATAGTTTTCAAAAATGTCATGGCCGACTATGACTCGCGTTAAAAAAAATATATGTTTGTGTTATGTCTGCACAACGAAACAAAAGACAATCATCAAAATAAATTATTATTGAAGTATTCATTGTATAACACTTTGATTTATTCATTTGACTGCAGTTAACTTGAGTTGCCGATGCCGAAAAGTGTTTTATTCCATTTCTAATTAAACTATAATGTTAAATCTTACGTTTGAAACAAAAACTGTTGATTGTTTTCCATGGTACTCTTCAAATAAATAATTTGATGTGTTGGGTATAAATTTTAAGAGATATTATATTATTTATTTTAAAAACCAAAGTCAATTCAATAAAATCGCTGTTATTTTTGGATTTATCATCATCTCCCAAATATCCTAAGACTAAAACAACTCAACCGAAATAGGTTTTAAATTCTGCAATTGCTTGAATTAATCGGTGATTCATCATTAATTATTTGCGTGGTAAATAACGTCATTTCAATTTATTAGGAATTATTTGATTAGATTAGAAGTCTACATTGTTTACTCAATAAATATTTAGGATTCCTTATCAGAGTTATCTGTGGAATCCTTTTTTTTATATTATCAGCTTTACCTAATCGCATTCTTTCTTTCGCAAAAAAAAATACCACGTGGTTTTGTATTAAATCAATCAACTATTATACCGCGTGTTCGATAAAAAATGCCCAATGCCATAACTCTGTTATTTATTGACCGATATGAATGAACTAAAAACCAAAGTTAATGGTGGTTTATATACTTAAACATTATATCAATATTGATTTTTTTCAATAATAACTTCATTGTCAAATGATGTCCAACTTGAAATTTTTAAATGGCAACATATGATGTTTGAATTTTTTTACATTCGACATTATTTTTCTGAATCCAATAATGCCCAATATGTTGTTTTTCGTTCAATATTTTGGTCGAAAAAAATTCCATTTAAAATTATATTTTGCAAAAATTATAATTAGCGTGCCTTGGAAAAAAAGTAACAAATGTCATTTGTTGTAAGGTTATGCCAAACATGAATAATAAGGACCCAATAAATAAGTACTCAATGTAGAATAGAATAAATAAGTAGTGCAAGTATTAATTCACTTGGGATTTAGATGTTCTGTGATTATTGTAGAACGTCTAACTCTGCAAGTCCACGAAATTGTCGATCCACTCTCTTCGACTTTTTAAAGGCTCCATATCGTCTCAAATTTCCCTCTAACCTTCTAAATTTAGGTTCTGGTATTCGCCGCTCTGGAAACCGTAGATGATAGATCCGTGCCGCAGTTCTTCGATTTCTATTACATAGAAAATAAATTTGTAACACGTCTGTTAATTCACTATTATTCATGATTATGTCCGAAACACACACTAATAACAAATGGTTGACATTACTTATGCAACAAATGACATTTGTCGATTCGAATTTTTTCCAAGGCACACCACATTTATTACCAAAAAAATCATGTGAACAAGATTTATTATTATCTTTTTCTGGCATAAATATTAACTTAAAACCAACATAACGGGCATAATTGGATTCAGACAAACAATGTCTAATATTATAAAATTAGAAAAGTATATGCAGCCATTTAAAAATTTAAAGTTGACCATCAGTTGGCAATGAAGTTGATTTTGAAAAAATATATAATTGCCGACATTTTATAGTATTTAAACAGCCATTGACTTTGTGTTTTAGTTCATTGAAATCGGTCAATAAATAACAGAGTTATGGCTTTGGGCGTTTTTTTATCGAACACACGGTATGTTCAATAGATAATCCTTTGAAAATGCGAGCGAGGAACGTGCAAAAAATAATCACTTTTTACACTTGTACCCTTAATAACTATTCAAAGTGAATATCAACTGAAGCTGTGGATTTAAATTTTTTATTTACCAATTTAGGCTTTACCCTTGATTTATTGACGCAATCACATTATCATCTTATTTTTGTAGGATGTTTTGATGGAATTAATGTATCGAGAACTTGTAATCATTACTAAATAATTGATTTATAAACAATCCTTGATAATGGTACACTCGACATACACTTCACTCCAATTATTGTCATTATCAATAATTGTGTTTTTATCACTAACGATGATAATGCATCTGATTCTACACTCATCATCTTGGGTATCAGTTGATTTACAATCGTCATACAGGTAGTAGTAGTAAAGATGATGCTTTGCACCAGACCTCCGTAAGTAAAAAAAAAAATTGTGATGTGGTTGCTTTCTCCAATTTAATGATATTTAACTATAGTCTGTCCACGGTACACATAGAGTTGTAAAAACGCCCACAATCGCCGTTTGTTCTGAGCAAAAGTCTGGTTTACACTATGTAAATTTATTTAAACAGAGCTAGTGGCGCCACCTGTTAGGAACAGTCCAAACTGTAAAAGTTCAGTTTTTGTCTTGGTCGTGCTCTGCATGTTGCTTAGTATATTGTTTTGTAGAACGTTTTTAGGAGGCTGAAATTTATTTGACGATTGATGTTCCCTGAGTATGTTATAAACGCTGGTCACACAAACACCTGCAAATATATTAATATAGCCCATGGAACCAGTACATTTAGAAATCAAGAACGTACCTCCTGCATTTGCGGTGAATACCACATTTTCAACTTTGGTGCGTTCAGGATAATTTTCCCGACACACCTTAAAAATATTAAGTATAGATTCCTCGGTGGACACTGAAAAATGCTTCGCACGGCGTCGTTTTGATGAAAATAGAGGCATTGTAATGAAACAAGCGGAAAGGTACTCGATCGCAAACAGACGCTAACAGCTAACATAATACAATGAGGCAATCAGCTGACGATCGCGTCAACCATTTGCATTCGTACTGCGTGATTTTTTAATCGGCCAATTGGCGATTGTGGGCGTTTTTACAACTCTAAGTGTATCGTGGACAGACTATAGTAGGATTTTATTTTGGAATTATTGCTAATCGAAATTTGATGTAACGTCTATGACATCATAATTATACAGGGTGTTTCAGAGCTCTGGAAACGGAAATCCCCACGACTTAAGTCATTTTAAACCCCGGGTAACAAGGAATCCAAAAATACTGAAATATACAGGGTGTACAAGTTTGGTCTGTAACTTCGTTATGAGACGCCCTGTAAAAATTTTAATATTTTTATGACGTGCAGTTCACTATTCTGCACGGCTTTTGTATAAAAGATTATTTGAAATAATGACAAATAATCACGTGGTTGAGCTCTGAAACACCCTGTATACCAGATACTAAAAAAATAATGTAACTTTCTCCGATATGATGGTATAATGGTTTGCTTTCTGTGATAACTCGCGTATTTGTAAGTCGTAATAAAACACAGCTGTAACGTAAATACTCTTTATTGTTAATTGTTGGCCGGCACGCCGTGTCGCGACAATACTCCGACTGCTGGCCTCCGCAGCGTGCGGCGCCCTCTGTCGAAACAAAGGCTAAAAACCACTATAACTAAACATTAATCCTAACACTTTCATGCTTTATTTTCTATTTAAATCATATTTTAAATGTACTGCTGACATTTGAAATTTTGTGAAATGTTTTCATAGCCGAATTTTTTCTATTCCAGGCCTATAAAATGGGGTGACCCACTTACACAGGTGCCTATAGCGACGTTAGACCAAGGCCTCGAAGATGACTTCCAAAACCTCCCAGGTAATAATAATAATAATAACTTTATTATCCAACGGTCATAGAGACTAATTACAGGAGGAATTATACAGGGCTTTTATTTTAACCCTGAACATATTGTTGTTAATGCCTATGTTCAATCGTAAAATAATCACATCAACTCATGGCGTTAAACTCGTCAACTCATGGATTTAAATAAAAATGACGCTAAAACAGATCGAATTGTTATTAAACAAATTGGGAATAACCTTACTAACTACTATCGAATTGTTATTGTTAAAATAAGCTTCAACTTCAGAAGAACGTTAAATATTTGAAATATCAGTTTCATATTTCTCACCAACGCTGGACAGCTGTTTTAACACGTTCGCTGCCACCGACGCGCTAGTGCGTTCGACTATACACTTACGTAAATGCAATCCCAAATGCACGGGCAGCGAACGTGTTAATTGAAATTGTATGCAACCAAGTACACGAAGGTGACGGAGAGACAGAGAAAATTGAATTAACATGTTAATATCATGGAAACCAAAGAAGATAGGCATAGGGAACGCTGGTACAGATCAATGCAGAGTTAAATTCTGCGTCGGAATATGTAAAAATATACAGGGTGTTCCATTTAAAAAAATCGAGATTTAATACTTTTAAGTTGACTAAATATGGTATGAAATTTTGAACACTCCTAATTTTATTATTCAAAAAATAAATCACCACTGGGTACCTTCGGGTATTGGCTTTTTTATGGCCAACATTACATCCCTTCAATTTTGTATCGTTCGGAGATATGTATTTTTAAAGTGAATTATGAAAAAGCGCAAAATTTCAAAAAAATGTCAAATATTTCGAAAACCCTCACATTTTGAGGTTATGTTACTCATTGATTTTTTTCACAGAATTAGATCAATGCAAAATTGAATTCTGCGTCGGAATGTGTAAAAATATACAGGGTGTTCCATTTAAAAAAACCGAGATTTAATGCTTTAAAGTTGACTGAATGTGGTGTGAAATTTTGAACACTCTTCATTTTTATTTTCTAAAAATAAATCACCACTGGGTGCCTTCGGGTATTGGCTTTTTATGGCCAGTATTACATCCCTTCAATTTTGTATTGTTCGGAGATATGTATTTTTAAAAAGTGAATTATGAAAAAGCGCAAATTTTTTTTTAAATGTCAAATATTTCTAAAACCCTCACATTTTGAGCTTATGTTACTCAATGATTTTTTTCACAGAATTAGATCAACGCAGAATTAAATTCTGCGTCGGAGTGTGTAAAAATATACAGGGTGTTCCGTTTAAAAAAAATCGAGATTTAATGCTTTTAAGTTGACTAAAAATGTGGTATGAAATTTTGAACACTCTTAATTTTATTTTTCCGAAAATAAATCACCACCGGGTGCCTTCGGGGATTGGCTTCTTATGGCCAACATTACATCCCTTCAATTTTGTATTGTTCGGAGATATGCATTTTTAAAGTGAATTATGAAAAAGCACAATTTTTTTTTAAATATCAAATATTTCGAAAACGCTTACATTTTGAGGTTATGTTACTTAATGATTGTTTTCACAGAATTTTATGTGTAATCCAAATTTGCAATAAAAAATATAGCATTCCATTTAAAATAAGAAAGTTGGTGTTGACCTCCTGTGAAAAAAATCATTAAGTACCATAACCTCAAAATGTAAGCGTTTTCGAGATATTTGACATTTTAAAAAAGTTTGCGCATTTTCATAATTCACTTTAAAAATACATATCTCCGAACAATAATCGAATAATCAGCTTAATTACATAAACGCTAAAAATCTCATTACAATACATTAATTACAAGTCCATACACTTTTAATGTACCATCTCGGTGGGACACCCTGTATAATAATGACAATCCTCGAGTTACTCGTTCAGAACAATTGTTATGTCTTAGGTGAAGACGTCGTCGAAGATCAGAAGTGGACCTGCAAGAAGTGCACCCTCGTGAACAGCGGGACGTCGATGTCGTGCGTGGTCTGCTACGGCTCCAAACTCAAGTCCCTGTCCATAACGAACGACATGACCCTCAGAAAGGGGGAGTTCTGGTCGTGCAGCAAGTGCACGCTCAAGAACCCCCTCGTCCTGACGATGTGCAAGGCCTGCAAGACGGAGAAGACCTCGACGGCGGCGCTCGCGGTCCCCCCGCCGCCCGGGTCCAGGAGCCCCTCCCCCAGGCACCACGGCAGTAAAAAGCAGCACGGCGGGGGGAGCACCTCGCGGATAGTCTACGCCAAGGTTAACTACGCGCAGAAGAAGAACAAGCCCAGGATCAATTTAACATCAGATAAAGATCAAAGTAAGCTAACGCATGTTCTTAAAAAAAAAATCTCAAGAGTGCCATGATTTTTTATTTTTTTAAATTTAAGTTGGCACACATGTGCGAAACGTCAGATCTTTCCAAAAGTCACAATTATTCCGTGGTCGCAATGGTTTACAGCAGTGTTTCTCAACCTTTTTTGGATCAAACGTCCACTTTGTCAAGTCATCTTGTTTAATTTGCCCCCTTTAACCCTTTAGCTACTAAAAAGTTTTCAAGAAACTGGCTGCCTGAACGCAAAAAAACAAAGACTGAAAATTAGATAAATTTTATTCCATTTGAACCAACGTATTATGTTACTAGTGGTCGTCAATAAGCGATTCACGGCATAAAAGAACGGCAAAAAATATGTGAATCGCTTATTGACGACAGCCGCAGTTAAAGGGTTAATTTTTAACAGTATTTTTATTTCACCCTCAACAACAACTGGGGACCGGTTTAGGCCTACATTGGTCACCATCTGCACAGTCCGGCAGTGTTGCCAACCCTACCGACATGTCGGTAGATCTACCGACAATTTATACCTTTTTACGATATTCTACCGATCTACTGATTTTCACTCAGATATACTGACAAATCAACCGGAAATGTTGATTGGTAAAATTTGAATTTGCTTTCACATACTTATCACCAATCGAAACAAAATCGCAAATCCGTAAGCCGATGAATCCCCTCGTTCTCTGTGCAAGCACAGTTACCATACGCGAATTCACGGGCCTTGCATTCTAGATAACTAATATAGATAGGCCACTCTATGTACAAAACAATTACAGCATTATTCATTAAGCACTGTACCGCATGAAGCGCTGTAATAGGCGAAAAAACGGCAGGGTCGGGGGTGAGAGGGGTTTACATGCAGCCCGGTGGGGCGGGGTGCGGGACCATACGACCTTGAATACAATTAGAATAAAAATAATTGACTTTGTTGGTGTCGCCCTTAATTTTCAATAATAAGGATAGCGGATCAAATAATTTTGTCTAAATAGTAAAGAATTTCCCTATATGTCTATTTTAAAAACTACCGACATTTCGTTGAAAGTTCGACAAACAATCACTAAACACAGGTTGGCAACACTGCAGTCCGGTCGTTTATGGAGAAACGGAATGCCATTATAAGTCAATCAAGTAACTGTTAGGATAGAAAAATAATTAGGGTGACATCTATCGAAACATTTTGAAATTATATATATCGGCGATAGATAGATAGTCGCCCTAATTGTTTTTCTATCGTAACAGTTACTTGATTCGTTTATAAGGGCAATCTGAACTCTTGAAATTGATGATTTGAATGTGTAAATTCAGGGAATTTGGTGTGTTTTAAATTGATTAATGACGTGCTTGAAAATATTATGATTCACCCTATATAAACGAAGTAAAAAAACTTAAATAATAAAAATATAAAATTATGTAACTGATTGAGGTTGGCGGCACTTACTTCGTGATACATTTTCAATTAAATAAAACACTTTTACTTTTTAGTTAATATCACACTGTTTAAATATTAGTGACTGCAGTTTCGTTCAAACAATGATCATTATCAAACTATAAGTAAAGTAAATACAGAGGAACATCTTATTTATACCGCGTTAAACATGAGGTTTGTTTGTTTGTTAATTATGGGTTTGCGTTGATGGATTTCGAGGGATTCAAAAGCACGTCCATTTTAAAATTATGTAATAGCTTATGACTGTTTTTCTGTCCGCAGCATCTCCTTCGACGAGCGCGATAACCCCGACCTCGGTCAGCCCTTGGCAGTGCCTCAGGTGCACGTTCGAGAACACCAAGTCCCAGATCGTTTGCGACATGTGCATGAACATGAGGCCGGACGTGTTCGAGCCGCCCGACCTGCCCACCCGGCTCTCCGCCGAGGAGCTGGCGAACAAGCACTGGAACTACATAGTGCGGTACTGCAAGCTGAAGAAGCAGAGCTACGTGGACGACACCTTTCCCCCGGCGCCCACCAGTCTGTACTACAACCCCGCCGAGAACAAGGACGCGCACGTCGTGAAGTGGCGGAGGCTGCGGGACATCAATTTCGACGACGACCCGGACAAGACTCTTCCGTGGGCCGTCTTCAGGCGGCCGCTACCCTCAGACATTTCACAAGGTCGGTGTACCATGTTGCAGTTTTATTTTTAACTCGGAAGGCTGTGGTTTTGTTTTATCAAGTTTTACACGTGAACACCTACAGTGAATAAATTATTAAGTGTCAGATTTCTAATTCATATAATTATATTTGGAACTAATCACGTTGTGACAAGCCTAGTTTGTTCTTTTTTAATTAATAGAAACCCAAAGAATGTTCTGCATGTCATAAGATTATTACATTCATTTTCACAGTAATGAAATTATCTCTACAATGAGGATATTTGATTGACTGTCATAAAATAATACCTCTTTTTTTTAATATAGCCCACCCACCACTCTTTGTACCCACTTTGACCTAACCTATAAAACGCTGTTTGATTGGATGTTTTTTTTTTTGTATTTTGTAAATTAATTACTTTTACATTTTTGTAGGAGTTTTGGGCAATTGTTGGCTTCTGAGTGCCTTAGCAGTATTAGCGGAGAGAGAAGACCTGGTCAGAGCGGTACTAGTCACCAGGGAGCTGTGCCCCCAAGGTGTATATCAGGTGCGACTTTGCAAGGACGGGCATTGGACCACCGTCCTGGTCGACGACTTCTTCCCATGTGATAAAAGAGGACATCTGTTTTATTCTCAGGTAAAGTATGTTCATTAAAAAACAAAACCTCAAGTGTGCCATGATTTTTTAATTTTAAAAATTTAAGTTGGTTACACATATTGAGGTTATGTTACTTCTCAAAATTAAACATTAAACTGTAGTCAATTTATAGATACTTACGTTAAATTTTTCACTATTAAATGTTGTATGTGCCTTCCTTCTTCTTGAACACAAGCCTGAACTCCTCGTCGCATACCCTCCATTACGCTCCGCAACAACACTGGATTATTGTTAATTTCTATAAATTTATCTCGAATTCGTTGCCGCGTGTCTTCTAGATTGTGTACTGGTTGTGCATAAATACAATTTTTCAGGGATGGCCACTAGAAAAAATCCCATGGTGTTAAATCGCACGAACGGGGCGGCCGGGGAATCCGTGCATTTCGACTTATTATTCGGTCCACAAAAAATTCCTCCAAAATGGCCAAATTATCCACTGTGCGCAATGAGGAGTTGCTTCGTCTTGATGAAAATATCCACTTTGCAGTTCGTCATCATTTAATTCATTTATAAAAGGCAATAAAATTTCTGTACGATAACGGTTTGCAATTATTTCAACTAGAAACTTTTTTTTGCTGGTTGCTGTAAACCTTCTAGAAAGATCTGACATTTATATGCCAATTCCCAACAAGTGTGAAGTGTGCCAACTGAAATTTTTAAAAAGAAAAAGTCATGGCACACTTGAGGTTTTTTTTTAATGAACATACGATACTTACGTACCGTGATTGGTGCACCTATTCAATGTTAACTGCATTAATTGTAACAAGGAAAGTTCGGCAGATGAAGCGACGGGAGAAAACAACGGCTCGGCATTGATAACGTATTCTCAAGTAGAATCCAATTATCTTTCAGATTATAATAATAATTCCTGATATGAAAATCGCCGAATATTACTAATAGGGAACTCCAATACACTTTCTTTATTAATATCGCGCGATTTATTTTTCGCTTTAAATAAATATCGTGATATTAACAAATAAACACGTTCAATGTTGGATAATACGTAATTCAACTTTTAGAAACTCTCAGCACTTTCCGATATTAATATACCCGTTGATTGATGCAATTTGTCGTCTTTGCCTCAGGCTAAAAGGAAACAGCTGTGGGTGCCACTGATAGAAAAGGCGGTGGCCAAAATCCACGGTTGTTACGAGGCCCTGGTGTCCGGCAGAGCGATAGAAGGCCTGGCGACGTTAACGGGTGCACCCTGCGAAAGCATACCCCTTCAAGCCTCTTCCATTCCAGCTCCGGCCGAGGAGGAATTGGACACGGACCTCATCTGGGCGCAGTAAGTACTTAATCGAACATTGCAAGTTTCCGCTTACCTCCTTTACGAACACATTACGAATTACGAACCCGGAAAACTTGACTTACTACGGTTTAGTATTGTCTCGAGTGTCGAATTCAAAATCAGATTTCACTGGTTATGGAATATAATAATAATAATTCGTATATTTCCAGTAAGAACACAATACATTCGTGGATGAGTCAGGGGGTGAAATAGTTTAGAATAATAATTCAGTTTATTCCGCAAATTTAACCACTTCGCGCCCGTTGGGTTATAGCGTAATCCCAAGTTTGTAATAATAATAATAATAATAGTATTAATTCCCAAAAAATTGATAAACCTAATTACAGAGAATACAAAAATTTTAACTAAATCGAAACATAAATTCTTAAATAAATAAAGTTAAACTAATGTAAACTAATAATGCTCTTACTATACTTAGTATTACGTCAAATAAAAGAAAAAAAGATTATACAAAAAGTGTACAAAATTCTATTGAAAAATTGCTTTTTTGTTATTGTTACGTTTTTCTATGAAATGAAATTATTTCACTGTCAGAAACTTAAAAAAATATTCCATAGATGGCGCTAAAGGGGTAATTTTTTTTTGTTTTCTGGGCGAAAATTATTTTTTTGTTTTTCTATGAAATATTACACAAACTTGCTAATTTTTGAAAAAAATATTCCATAGATGGCGCTAAAGGGGTAAAATATTTTTGTTTCCTGAGTGAAAATTACTTTTTTATTGTTTTTCTATGAAATATTACACAAACTTGCTAATTTTTGAAAACAAAAAATATAAAAAAATATTCCATAGATGGCGCTAAAGGGGTAAAATATTTTTGTTTCCTGAGTGAAAATTACTTTTTTGTTGTTTTTCTATGAAATATAACACAAACTTGCTAATTTTTGAAAAAAATATATGAAAAAACATTCCATAGATGGCGCTAAAGGGGAAAAATATTTTTGTTTCCTGAGTGAAAATTACTTTTTTGTTGTTTTTCTATGAAATATTACACAAACTTGCTAATTTTTGAAAAAAATATATGAAAAAACATCCCATAGATGGCGCTAAAGGGGTAAAATATTTTTGTTTCCTTAATGAAAATTACTTTTTTGTTGTTTTTCTATGAAATATTACACAAACTTGCTAATTTTTGAAAAAAATATATGAAAAAACATTCCATAGATGGCGCTAAAGGGGTAAAATATTTTTGTTTCCTGAGTGAAAATTACTTTTTTGTTGTTTTTGGATGAAATATTACACAAACTTGCTAATTTTTGAAAAAAATGTATGAAAAAACATTCCATAGATGGCGCTAAAGGGGAAAAATATTTTTGTTTCCTTAATGAAAATTACTTTTTTGTTGTTTTTCTATGAAATATTACACAAACTTGCTAATTTTTGAAAAAAATATATGAAAAAACATTCCATAGATGGCGCTAAAGGGGTAAAATATTTTTGTTTCTTGAGTGAAAATTACTTTTTTGTTGTTTTTGGATGAAATATTACACAAACTTGCTAATTTTTGAAAAAAATGTATGAAAAAACATTCCATAGATGGCGCTAAAGGGGTAAAATATTTTTGTTTCCTGTGTGAAAATTACTTTTTTGTTTTTGGATGAAATATTACACAAACTTGCTAATTTTTGAAAAAAATGTATGAAAAAACATTCCATAGATGGCGCTAAAGGGGTAAAATATTTTTGTTTCCTTAATGAAAATTACTTTTTTGTTGTTTTTCTATGAAATATTACACAAACTTGCTAATTTTTGAAAAAAATATATGAAAAAACATCCCATAGATGGCGCTAAAGGGGTAAAATATTTTTGTTTCCTTAATGAAAATTACTTTTTTGTTGTTTTTCTATGAAATATTACACAAACTTGCTAATTTTTGAAAAAAATGTATGAAAAAACATTCCATAGATGGCGCTAAAGGGGTAAAATATTTTTGTTTCCTTAATGAAAATTACTTTTTTGTTGTTTTTCTATGAAATATTACACAAACTTGCTAATTTTTGAATAAAATATATGAAAAAACATCCCATAGATGGCGCTAAAGGGGTAAAATATTTTTGTTTCTTGAGTGGAAATTACATTTTTGTTGTTTTTCTATGAAATATTACACAAACTTGCTAATTTTTGAATAAAATATATGAAAAAACATCCCATAGATGGCGCTAAAGGGGTAAAATATTTTTGTTTCTTGAGTGGAAATTACTTTTTTGTTGTTTTTCTATGAAATATTACACAAACTTGCTAATTTTTAAAGAAAAAAAAATATGAAAAAATATTCCATAGATGGCGCTAAAGGGGTAAAATATTTTTGTTTCCTGAGTGAAAATTACTTTCTTGTTGTTTTTCTATGAAATATAACACAAACTTGCTAATTTTTGAATAAAATATATGGAAAAACATCCCATAGATGGCGCTAAAGGGGTAAAATATTTTTGTTTCCTGAGTGGAAATTACTTTTTTGTTGTTTTTCTATGAAATATTACACAAACTTGCTAATTTTTGAATAAAATATATGAAAAAACATCCCATAGATGGCGCTAAAGGGGTAAAATATTTTTGTTTCTTGAGTGGAAATTACTTTTTTGTTGTTTTTCTATGAAATATTACACAAACTTGCTAATTTTTGAATAAAATATATGAAAAAACATCCCATAGATGGCGCTAAAGGGGTAAAATATTTTTGTTTCTTGAGTGGAAATTACTTTTTTGTTGTTTTTCTATGAAATATTACACAAACTTGCTAATTTTTGAATAAAATATATGAAAAAACATCCCATAGATGGCGCTAAAGGGGTAAAATATTTTTGTTTCTTGAGTGGAAATTACATTTTTGTTGTTTTTCTATGAAATATTACACAAACTTGCTAATTTTTGAATAAAATATATGAAAAAACATCCCATAGATGGCGCTAAAGGGGTAAAATATTTTTGTTTCTTGAGTGGAAATTACATTTTTGTTGTTTTTCTATGAAATATTACACAAACTTGCTAATTTTTGAATAAAATATATGAAAAAACATCCCATAGATGGCGCTAAAGGGGTAAAATATTTTTGTTTCTTGAGTGGAAATTACTTTTTTGTTGTTTTTCTATGAAATATTACACAAACTTGCTAATTTTTAAAGAAAAAAAAATATGAAAAAATATTCCATAGATGGCGCTAAAGGGGTACATTTTTTTTGTTTTCTTGGCGAAAATTATTTTTTTGTTGTTTTTCTAAAATATTCTTGTTTCCCGGGCGTGAAGAGGTTAATAGGTCTCCCGAATGCGTAAAGAAAGTACTTTTACCTAAAAGACGACTAATAATTCTTCTGCTTTTTTTTTCTAACACATCGTAAAATCTGTGCAGACTTCTATCGTCGCGGCAAGCTTTATTCTTAATGGGCGCTTCGTGCGGTGGTGGTAACATGAAGGTGGACGAGGCGGAGTACCAGCGTTGCGGACTCAGGCCCCGGCACGCTTACTCCCTCCTGGACGTGAGGAACATCGACGAGCACAGGCTCTTGCAGCTGAGAAACCCCTGGGGTATTCCTCGAAAATTGATCGCGCCCATCTCGCAAGTCTTACGGTCGCCGATTTGCAGGTCACTACGTGTGGACGGGCGACTGGTCGGACGACTCGGCCCTGTGGACCCACTCCCTGCGGACGGAGCTGATGCCCGACGGGCCCCAGGACGGGACTTTCTGGATTTCCTTCAACGACGTGTTGAAGTACTTCGACTGCATAGACATCTGCAAGGCGAGGAACGGCTGGAACGACATCAGGATGTCGGGGATCCTCCCCCCGTTGGCCTCGCAGCAGCACCTGTCTTGCATTTTGCTGACGGTATTGGAGGCGACTGAGGTCGATTTTACTCTTTTTCAGGTATAAAGCTTGATATAGATTTTAAATAATAAGGTTCGTGGAGGCTTCGTTAAGATATACAAACTTTTATTCTTACCGCAGTCGTGGTGTTTTTTTGTCCTTACATTGGCATGTTGTATTTTTGATAGTAATGATTGTCAACCAGCGGCGGTGTGGATTTCCGTAGGTGAGGCAAAGACAAAGATGCCGCTCGTGTTGCATTACTTATTCTAATAGAGAAAGCAAATGTTTCGTTGCTGTTTCGGTCAAATTTTCTTCCGCAGCCTCCTGGCCGAACATCCACGAGCCGCTGCTGTTGTTAACCTATAATTTCAATAAAATTTTATATGTAAATGAAGGATATTATAAAATGCAACATTGCACTGCACATAACCAAAAAGTGCAATTACATAACCCAATTTGATTAATTAAAACACTTGGTTTTGTTTCACTGATTTTATTTGTCTCTCTGACTAGTTTCGACCTTGGGTCATTCTCAAGGAGACCTAAGGTCAAAACTAGTCGGAGAGACAAATAAAATCAGTGAAACAAAACCAAGTGTTTTAATTAATCAAATTATATAATTATGTTTCACCACGGGTTAAGTGAGGAATTAATTAATCAGACATAACCCAAATTGTTGGTAACTTTTTTTACTGCTAACAAAGCCTACTGAGGGACAAATAAAATGTGAACAGAGTATACTTCACTGCGATTAGCAATGCTCGTGTTGCTTGAAGCTTTTCTCTAAAGAACAGTCGCACAGTGGGACGAACTATAGAAATCAGTGGACAGATCGGAATATCTAAAAAACTATAAATATTTCAAAAAAAAATTGTAGGTTTAATAAAACGAAATACGCGTCTGCAGATGGCTATTTAATGCTTCTGCAACAAGCGAGGTTGCCCCAAACTTCTTTCAAAGTTGTAGGGTTTAAAAGGATCTATTTGTTTTTGTTGATTAAACATTGAATCGCAAAAATCACAATAACTTTGAAACGGCTAAGTCAAAATGAATACAATTATAGTGTTTTGAAAAGGTCTCGACAAGCTCTGTAAAAATATGCAATCAAAATTAAGGATTTTCATTTAAAAAAAAATCAAGGTGGCGTTGCCTTGACCTAAACGACACCACTCAAGGTCAAACTAATAAGATGAGTAAATAAAACTTTTTGAACCCTACAACTTTTATCTGAAACATTTTTTTTTTGTAGCACTTTATTCCGATATGTCCACTAATTTCTATGATTCGTCCCACTGTGAGTCGTTTCGAAATTCTACTGTTGTAAATGAAGCGAAATTGTATTTGTACACCGTATTGCTAAATAATATTTATATATGATATTTTCGTGTACTTTTTTTGTGCAGGAGGGTCAAAGAAAGTCAGAGAAGTCCCAAAGGTCGCAGCTGGACCTCTGCGTGGTGCTCTTCAAGGCGAGGAACGTATCGCCGCCGAACATCGGTGCTCTGGCCGAGCACAGCAAAAGGCAGGTGAGGGGATTCGTCGGCTGTAACAAGATGTTAGAGCCTGCCGAGTACATTGTCGTTCCGTTGGCCTTCAACCACTGGCATACGGGGCTTGAGGACGCCATAGCATATCCTAGGTGAGTTTTTTCGGTACGCGTATCAACTATTTGCATGACAACAGTTGTTGAAATTAATTTCATCGGGTTTCGTGATGTAGCCACCAACATTTTTGTGTACAGAAAACTCGAAAATGAAAAAAATCGAAAAAATCAACTTCCTTAATAATCACCATAGACCCTTATGTTATACCTTTTTCTTCATCAGAAAAACGAGCCAAATTGATTGGCATTGAAGAAATTCATCCAAGAAAAAATGCAAAAGAATTGGCATGTCACCAAAATAGAAAAATTCAAAATGGCGGATCCAATATGGCGGACATAAGTGATAAAATTATTATTGTCCGCACTGGAGAAATCCAACATTTTAGAATAACAATGATCGCAGCTCTCCGGTGATTATTTTATAATTTAGTCAGGGTGTGTAGAAGATCTTTTTTATACGATGAAATGGTATAAATTTCGAGTAAATTTTAAGCAAATTGCGGTAGCAATCGTTTTTGCGTATTTTTTTGGCAGCACTCGAGTATTACAATTAACTCAGTTCTCGGGTGATTATTTTGAAATTTAATAAAGAAGAATCAATTTTTACTAAATTTTGAAAATTTTAAGTTTGTATCATTTGTTTTTACATTGGAGAAATTGGCAACTTCAGTATAACAATCGGTTATCACATGATTATTTCCAAAGTTAGTGAAGGCACTTGTTAGATTTTTTCTTCTTAAATCATAAAGCAGAATCAATTTTGAGCTAATTTTAAAAATTTCAAGTTGGTCACAATTGTTTTTACATTTATTTGGCAACACTGAAGAAATTCGCAACTTTAACAACAATTTAATGATTATTTTCAAAATTAGTGAAAAACTTGGCCCTCGGCTTCGAGTCGGCGAGCACTCTCCATCCAAAACCGTAACCATAACTTTTACTATATAGGGTGTGTACAAATCGACGGGAAACCATTGTGATCCTAAAAAATTTCCAAACATTTTTTTTTGCGGAAATATGCATTTCGTAAAAAAAACTGAGTGTCTGCCTTTGTGCCTGCCTGTCTGCCTGTCATATTGATTTTTACTTTTTCCGTACAAACTACGGGAAAGTGTTCTGATTGTAAAAAAAAATTCCAAACATTTTTTTTTGCGGAAATATTCATTTCGGCGATTTCGACAATTTTTGTTAAAAAAATTTATGTCTGTCTGTCAAATTGATTTTTTAATTTCTCCGTACGAACTAAGGGAAAGTATTGTGATTGTAAAAAAATTCCAAATATTTTTTGCGGAAATATCAATTTCTTAGATTCTGACAATTTTTGTAAAAAATATGAGTGTGTCTGCCTTTGTGTCTCTCTGTCTGTCATATTTAGAGTCTACTTTCTCCGTACAAACTACAGGAAAATATTGTGATCGTAAAAAATTTCCATTTTCCAACAGCCGTTTCGTTGATTCCGTGTGTCCGCCTTTGTGTCTGTCTATCTGTCATATTTATTTTTTATGTTCTCCTTACAAACTAAGGGAAAATATTGTGATCATAACAAATTTCCAATTTTTTTTTTTGCGGAAATATCCATTTCGTTGGTAAATTGCCATTTGATGAATTCCAACAATTTTTGTGAAAAAATGCGTCTGTCTGTCATATTTATTTTTACTTTCTCCTTACAAACTAAGGGAAAATTTCCAAATATTTTTTTTGCGAAAATATGCATTTCGTTGATTCGGACAATTTTTGTAAAAAAAAAATGTGTGTCTACCTTTGTATTGGTCTGTCTGTCATACTTATTTTCTTACTTTCTCCATACTAACTACGGGAAACTATTGTGATCGCGTCGGTGGCAGCGAACGTGTTAAAGGTTAAAGAATTAGCTTCCGCCCATGAAACTTTCTAGAAACTAATATGCAACAAGTATTAGCACGTTGACAGCCATGTGAGTTAAATACAACTCACACGTTGTGATTTAGGTAGTACGTGAATTAACACCGTGTTATATTTGGTTTTTAACCCAGATATGCCTACAGTTCTATATATAGGAGTACTATTTTAAAGTTCCTCCTAAAATTATATCTAGAATGTCATCAGCGCCATCTATCGTTTTTTTTTTAATTCCAATTAGTACGTTCATTGACATTTGACAGGAAAGCAAAAATAACCTCTCTGTGTTTTTAAATCTTAATTACTTGATTTATTAGAGAAATATACCATTTACTTTCCTTTTATTTAAATCTCGGGCAAATATGTTATAAGCATTAAAAGTGATCCCTATTTTATTTCTCCCCAAAAGTCAGAAGAAAACCGTATCAGCATTTGACTCATGAATACAGTGTTGACAGAAGTGATTTTTAATTTTCTCCCAAATATTTCATAAGAAACCCAAAATTATTTCTAGCAAAAAATTATTTCCCAAAAAAATAACCCCATTGATTGGAATTCCCCAAAATACACCGCGAAACCTTAATTTACCCCCCAATCTGGCGACACTGCACGAATAAGTCGCCCAAAACTAAAACTCTCGAAACATTGTAGGTACGTGTTGGCGATACACTCATCGAAAAAGGTGCTGGCCGAGCAGATGTCGCCGCCGCAGCACATCCTGGCCGACTCCATAATCTCCCTGACGCTGGCCAGGGGGCAGCGGCACGAGGGCCGCGAGGGCATGACCGCCTACTACCTGACCAAGGGCTGGGCGGGGCTCGTCGTGATGGTGGAGAACCGGCACGAGAACAAGTGGATCCACGTGAAGTGCGACTGCCAGGAGAGCTACAACGTGGTGTCGACGCGGGGCACCCTGAAGACCGTCGACTCGGTGCCCCCGCTGCACCGCCAAGTGATAATAGTATTAACGCAGCTGGAGGGCAGCGGCGGCTTCTCGATAGCCCACAGGCTGACGCACAGGCTCGCCAACTCGCAGGGGCTGTACGACTGGGGCGCGCCCGGCACCTCGCACAACCCGGAGCTCGACTACCAGACCAGCGGGCTGCACACGCCGAGGCTTATTACGTGAGTCGGCTCCATTTAAGTGATATTAATTATAAAAAGAAATACAAGAAAACGAGACTTTTTTTTACGTGCATTTTTTGGGTGCCCCCGCGGCGCCACGAATAGTATTTATATTTCTATATGTGATGTTATGCAGTTATTTTGCGTTCTCTACACCCCCCTTTTTATATGTATATTCTGTTTAGTTTACGGGTGGAAGGGTGTGTTTAGTGCATTTTTTACACGGTTCGCGGAACGTCCTATATGTTTTTAATGTTCACCGCTTAACACATTGACTGCCAAGTTTTTTTTTAAACATGTCAAAAAAAGTTTTCTTTGTTTTTAAGTTTTATTTTATAAAATGAGTAATAATATGCTTTTTTAATTCATTTTCGTGACTGACAGCGCTAAATAGTAAGTTAAAAGTAGGTACTCACTGTCAGTCATCGGTGACTGACGTGGTCCCATTGGAATACTTCAGTGACTGACAAAGCGGTCAACTTGTTAAGCCTAATTAACAAATTTTAAAGTTTACGTCATCAATCTCACAGCAGTTTAAAGTCGGAATCATTAAAACTACAAGACTCGTTGAGAGCAAGGTTATTAATCATGCAATAGATCAATCCATACAAAATAGTATATTATTAAACGAGTGAGAAAGTTGGCCATTGCCACGAGGGTGAAGTTTACAACACGAGCCGTAGGCGAGTGTTGCAATTCACCTGAGTGGCAATGGCCAACTTGTTCACGAGTTTAAAACCATACTTTTTCGCATCATATTAAATAATTACCTAAAGATTTTTCTGTATTAAATTATAACGAATAGTTTTTCTATTTGGAAATTGCGGCAGTTCGCTGACAAAAAACGAATCGTAACCATAGTAACAACTAAACTGTTGGGCAATGAAACTGCTATCATTTGATTGGTTGAAACTTGTTGAGCAATGAAACCGCTATCATTTGATTGGACGTCACCTGTTGGGCAATGAAATTGCTATCATTTGATTGGACGTCACCTGTGGAGAAAATAATTCGGTGAAATAATGGACAACTTTCTCAATCAAAAACGATCTAACGTTTATATTATTTAATAAGATGCGAAAAAATTACTTTCTATGTGAGTTACGATACCCCCAGTGACCTTCAACAGTTTAAGCGGAACGGTAGAGAGATGAACTTCTAGCAATATTCATGAAAATAAAGTCTACGAACCGTGTTTAAAAACGTGCACTAAAACAACCACCCGCTCAATCTTTGTTAATTTCAATCACGTTTACATCAAACGAGGCGCGTCGTCTGGCCCAATCGTGCTGTACATAAATTCACCAAGCATCACCTTAGCGATTCTCTTTCAGTTCACACCATACATTCGGGTAGATTTAAACGGATGAAATCTATTTTTATAAATACGTATTGTTTCCCCGGGCCGGACACCGCGCGCTCGCCTCCAAAGACAATTAAGTTAGCGACCAAAAAACCAGAGGGGACGCGTAACAACGGTCCTACTACTATATCTGTATAAAAAATAAACAAAAGAATGATCTGTGTTATTACTTTATTATTTTAAAGACGATTCTCACTTACACGTGTTCAAAGAAAATTTCTAGACTTAGGAATGTCGGTAAACTTAGGTAAAAAAAACATGAAAATATTGTACACATAAAAGAGCACATAGATTTTGAGGTATTTAAAAAATTCCCGTTTGAGGGTTACGGGGCGCGCGGAAAATAGTATGGTTTCGTTTGTACATACCTGTTTGAGGGATAAGGGGCGTGCGGAAAAAAAAAAGTGCGGTGGTCTAAATCCGTTTTATTTGTACATATGCGGTATCAGGGCAAAAGTGTGGTTTCATTTGTACATACGCGGTATCAGGGTACAAACCGGGGAGAGCGCCGTGCCCTATCCGTTTATTTATTTTCATCCCGCCGGGACGGATCCACCGGAGACAGTTTGTTAGACAATAAGAATCACCCTCCCGGCGGGACTTTGATGAATCGTTTGGTTTGGTTCACCCCCCCCACCCCGCTAGCATCAAATGCCGGGGACCATGTTCGCCATTATACCGTTGTTAAGTTACGCTTTGAAAATCATAGATTGTATGGAATATGTGTGTTGTTCATTAAATAAATAAAAAATATAGATTAAGCTTTCGAGAAGGGGCGGTTTTATTCGCCGTACTCGGAGCCCTCCTCCAGGAACCCGGCGCTGAATTCCGCGGCCTTTTGATCCACGGCGTCCGTCAATATTCCGGCCAGGACGTCCGGGCTCACGTCGGTGTGCGATTGCAATTTTTCCTGGATGGCGGTGATGTTCTCTTCGTTGAGGATGATGTCCAGGGGTAAGTTCTCGGAGAGGGTGTCGATGAGTTCCCTTATCTTCTCGTCGGGATCCAGAATCGCCTTGGAGATGATGTCGTCCAGTATTTCCGTGAAGATTTCCTTGGAACGGACCGAGATGACTTTTTCCTGGATTAAATTTAATGTTATAATTAAAGCAGGCCTTGGTACCAGTGTGTAATCCTATTGTAATCTCTATGTAACGTTCCGTTAAAAACTAATTATTTAATAATAATAATGATTAAGCAATGCCTTTTAACCCTTTCGCTGCTACAAACGCATACTTACGATCCGCTTCTACGTACCCGCACTGCTATAGCCACATACCGGGTGACCCAGGGATCTGTAAAAGCCCCATAACTTATTTGTTATTTGAGCTATCGACTTCTAGTTTTCTTGAACTGGTACCCACACTTATTCTACATATTTTAAAAATATGTATGTTTTTGTACAGGGTGTCCCAGTATACATAACAGAACAAAGTTATGTTTTTTTAAATGGAACACCCTATATTTTATACTTTATTTTCAACCTTCTTGAGAAGCTGATAAAAATAGTATAAGATAGTAAGCGTTCCTAGCAAAGATAGCATCATTATTTATACACTGGAAAATTTTCCACATCATGAAATATAATACAAATCGGCTTTGGTTCTTTTGTGTTCATACTGCTATACAGGGTGTCAACATACCCAAAATATTGGATAACTATTTTTTTTCAAATGGAACACCCTATCTATCTTGCCATCAATGCATGGAATTCTTAATAAGCTTTACGTTTTTCAAAAAGTTTACTATGTTGCAAAAGTTTTCAAAGATCGGCTAAAATAAACAGTGAATGGGGAGTAAGAAAGTTTAAAAATGAAAATGTCGATTTTTCTATTTGTTTTCAAATGTTGAAAAATCGATTTTTCCATCTGTTTTGAAGTTTGCATTTTACGATTACAGCGCCACCTGTTGGGTGTACAAAAAAAATTCCCGAATAAAACCAACATACTTTTTTACGCTCTTTCCGAATCTGCAATAAAAAATAGGGGTTCCCATTTAAGATTTTTAAGTTGACGCCCTTTCCAGCTCCCTCTTGGTATGTGGGGGGTCCATTTTGTCAGAATCCGATGTCACCCCCAAAACTATGAAGGTTTTGATTCGGCACATTTTTTTCGAGATATTCAAGAACATAATGTTATTTGGGACACCCGGTATACGTATGCGTTTTGCCGAATTCATTCTGTAAGGATTTTTATATGTACGAGGATTTAACTGGCGCAGAAAAGTCGTAAAATCGTTTTGTGAAACAAACTGGGGATTGTGGCTCCCTCTTTTCTCAGTGTCCCGTTCGACGTAATTTTGTGCATTCGTACCTTTACAATTTTATATAAAAAATTAAGGATACCTAAATTACATAATAATTCAACATAATTCTTCGGGTAATTGTAAAGACATGTTATTCAAGAATAATGACATAATTTCAAGAATCTACGGAAGTAAATCAGGAATTTTTGTTAACCCCTTACTGCATGATTTTTTATTTTGGTGATACTGTAATTGGGAAAAATATTTAAAAAATTGAATATTTATTTTTTACAAAAATACAGGGTGTGCCATATCTGGCCCGCAATACTTTATTTCGTATGGCATAATAGAAAACAATTTCTGTTTTTATTTAACCCTTTGCTGCATACGGGACTACAATTTGAACCACCAAATTTAGGCAAACTGTGACACATCGGCCTACAAAATAGACCACAAAATTTGCGGTTTAATGACTGTTAGTATACAGGGTGCCTGGATTTCGTAGGGACAACATGGGCAACTTCTGCATTTGAAGAGATAGTGAAATGGTCAAATTAGCAAAAAGGTACAGGTTCGAGAGCTCATTAACAATCTACCCCCAAATCCCACTTGTTCGAAATTAAAATAAAAACAAAATCTCATTTCTTTCATTTGCCGTAACTTCTCTGCTACCCAAGATACCGAGATGCGGCTTCAACCAATTTGCATGACAATTTAAACACTTTCATTGGCACTTCATAAAATCAATGTTATCTGTGCAAATTTTTAGTAATCTAACAGAAGTTGCCCATGTTGTCCCTACGAAATCCGGGCACCCTGTATATAACGCAAATGCTAATTCTGACAAAAATCTCTTATTCTTAGATGCCTATGAAAACTATATATTTTCTTCAAGGCAACCCTATTAGTCTCTAAAATATATCTATATATAAATTTTCACCACTAGCCGCTAAATAAAGCTAAAAATATATGCAAACTGCATATATGGTATGTGGGGTTAACTTACCTCTTCAGCAATGCAATACAACTTCTCAGCCGTTAGCTCGACGAGCGACTGCTGCTGATCGCTGAGCTCCCCCGGTATATGCTTCAACAAATCGTTTATTATCTCGTCGACGTCGCATCTGTTCATCACGTTCGATATGACGGCCCTTAATAAACTGGTGACGGTGCTTCTCTCAAAGTTCACTTCAATGTTCGTAATCAGTTCGATCATTATCGACCTGATGATTTCCTGCCGTTTTTTCGCCCTGAAAATCGAAGTCGCCGTCACACCTCGGGAGTTGCACGCAGTGGGAACGATCACTTACTCCTGTTTCTTCAACTTATCGGCCCAGTACTGCTTGGCGTAGCATTCCGTGTACATGTAGTCGTCCATGTACTCCCACTCCGACACCCTGCTCTCCACCTCCTCGGCCTGCTCGTCCGGCGCCTCGACCTGCTCGACCTCTTTAACGACGAAGCCCTTGGTCCTGATCATCTTGATTTCATCGCGCAGACTCTGAAACCATTCGATTCGTAATTACTGTTGCCGCATCGAATAATCCCACCTGAATGTCCTGATGCTGGCCACCGAGGATATTCTCGAGTTTCTTCAGCTCGGTCTTCATCTCGTCGGCCACCTCCAGGATCTCCTCGAACCGCACGTGCACCTTGGCCTGGTGCTCCAGCATCCTCTTCAGGTGCGTCTTCTCCTTGTGCAAGAAGGCTATCAGATCCAGCGTGTTCGTGTTGTTGCGGTACTCCCTGAGCAGCTCCTCCTGCTTCTCCTTGTACACTTCGCTCCAGTGCGACATCTCGTGCTCGAAGACCACCTTAAAGTCGGACGTGCTGAGCCTGTAGTTGAAGATCAGCTTCCTCAGCATGTACTCCTCCAGTTCGGCGATGTTCACCACGCTCCCGAACTTGACGATCATCAGCTCCTTGATCTCCTTCTTCAAGTTCGCGATCTCGCGTATCATGTAGTTCAGGTCGGTCTTCATCCTTCCGAGGTGGGCCAGGCTGAGCTTGTGCTTGGAGATCTGCTTCAGCCGCTCCTCGCTGAGCTCGTCGACACGCTTGTAAAGGCCGGAGAGCGTAGGCTGCGAGAACACCAGCGATTCAATGATGATGTTCATCTTGCGGTCCTTGAGGTTCTGGAACTGGTCCAGCTTGAGGATGATCGTGCAGAAGATCTGATTGAGCTTGTGCTGCTTCTCGCGCTGGAACGAGTCCAGCTCCTGCTGCCCCGTCTGCAGGCGGGCCTTCACGATGCCGCTCCGCTTCGCGCTCGCGTCCAGGTCCTTCTTCAGCAGGTCGGTCTTCGCGTTGATCTCCCTCATCTCGATCTCGATGCCGTGCCGCTGGTTTCGCAGCTGGAACGTCAGGTTGTAGAGGTTCGGGTCGCACCCCTTCGGGCAGGTGTTCTCGTCGAGGCGGATTATCCCGAAGTCCTTCGAGTCTATGCTGCCCGCGTCCTCTTCTTCCTCCTCCTCCGAACTCGACGATGACGAATCGGAGTCGGATTCTGTTGATGAGTGAAAACCAATACGCGATTGAATGTTGTTGAATTAATGCAGAAAATGTTTAATTTCAACAATTTCTACTAATGTCACATACAAATTTTCAAAGCCTGCTTAGAGCTAATGAAATTTGACACATTTCAAAGTTTGAGTCACCAAAATGGCTCAACGCAATTGAAAGTTGTAGCAATTGAAAGCAACAAATAAATTGATGAATGGAGAAAATGTTTAATTTCAACAATTTCTACTAATGTCACATATAAATTTTCAAAGCCTGCTTAGAGCTAATGAAATTTGACACATTTCAAAGTTTGAGTCACCAAAATGGCTCAACGCAATTGAAAGTTGTAGCAATTGAAAGCAACAAATAAATTGATGAATGGAGAAAATGTTTAATTTCAACAATTTCTACTAATGTCACATATAAATTTTCAAAGCCTGCTTAGAGCTAATGAAATTTGACACATTTCAAAGTTTGAGTCACCAAAATAGCTCAACGCGATTGAAAGTTGTAGCAGTTAAAAGCAACAAATAAATTGATGAATGGAGAAAATGTTTAATTTCAACAATTTCTACCAACGTCACATACAAATTTTCAAAGCCTACTTTAAGCTAATGAAATTTGACACATTAGTTTTGACAGATGCTTGAAATTTTGACAGTTTCATTATGGATAATTACCCGAACTTTCCAGTAACAAAAATGGCTGCACTAGAAGACAAATTTGAACAACCAAAAATACTCGCCTTCGTCGGTGTGAACTTTGGGAGGTTTGAATTTCTTCTTGAAAATCCTCCTCAGAAAATCGTAGAACTTGTTCTCCCCAGCGGCGCTCAGGAACTGCCTCTGGATCTCCTTCTCCTTCTCCTGCAGCTTCTCCATGTCTTTCTTGAGCGCCTCGATGTTGCTGTTGATTTCGATGATGATGTCCTGCATGTCCATCAGCTGGATGGTTCGGCTGTGAACCTGGAATAATTAAGGTAATCACTGGTTGCGTAAACGAGGACCACTCACAATCTCCGACAGGAGATCCTCTTTATCCTCGCAGTCCTTCAGGATGACCAGCTCCTGGTTGAGGGTGAGGAGATGGAGCATGATCATGGAGGAGTCGACCATCGTCTGGATCCTCCTGGTCCGGTTGCGGGTGAGCAGGTCGTCGAACTCCTTGATGGCGGCCTCCATCCGCTTGATGCTCTCCGACTGCTCGAACTGCTTCCGGGTGTAGCGCTGGATGCGGATCGCGCGCTCCCACTCCGTTTCCGTTTCCTGTTCCTCCGGATCGTTCAGCGTTTCCAGGGTTTGGCGTTCGAGTAAATCCCGACTGGGCTGAGGTTGAAGAACAAAAAAATGGTGATGTGGCCATCATGTTACTTTCTCCGATTTGATGACGGCAAACGTAACTTGCCGTTGCGCAGTGGCAAAATTGTGGGCGGAACCTTCGAAGCGCGCTCTCGATAGATTTCGTGAAGAGTTCGCGCGTCTTGTACATTCATTTTCAAAAGTGACAGTGCAATGGTTGGTGGAGGAGAGCGCCCGATAGAGTTGTAAATGAATAGCGCACGCGAAGAATATGTGCTTGCTTATTACAGAGACTGTACTCGGCCGGCTGTAGAGAGAGAGAGAGAACTTTCGCTTGCTCTCTGCGCGTCCGGCCAAGTTACATTTGCCGTCCTGTATCATGTTTTTAATGTGCATCGAGCGTTTTGTAGACTCGCATGAAACTGACGTTTAAAACGTCAAAATTATGACACATGAAAATTACACTTTAAAATAATAAAAACGGTGTTTTACTTGATCACTTACTATTCCGATGATGGTTTTAACTTCTCCAGTTGTGACCGATACCTTCTTCGGAGGTAGGTCTTGGCTAATAACGTACGCTTTCTCTGGATAGTCGTCCTCGTCGAAAACGAAATTCTCCGGGCCGAACCTCCTGTCCTTTTCTTCCAATTCCTCTTGCACGACGCTGATGAAATTGATTTCCTTGTCCAGGAATTCGTGCAGCTCTTTCTTCTTCTCGCGCACCTCCAGTATGCTCATGTTATAGTCGTGCACCATTTTATATTGCTAAACAATCAATTGATTATAATCAGTGACGGTTCGCGGGTTTTTTTTCTGGTACGGCCGAGGAACAAGAGGTGGGGTCAGTTGCAGAGACGGCTGTTTTATCTGTATTACCACCTCTTGTTCCTCGGCCGTACCAGAAAAAAACCCGCTAACCGTCACTCATTATAATAATACTGTATAATAAGATTCCAAATGCAAATTCAGATCAGATCAATGCGAATAACGTCATGAGGAATCCGGGACTCACAAATTAATTGAACAATAACGTCTCGTGAACTTTCGTAAGGCAAGCCAAAAAAACAACAAGCGCGGGACGCGCCGCTGTTTTCTTCCGAACTTTCAAGAGCCGCCACTGGTTTCACGGGAAAGATGCAAACAAAACGTTTACCCTGGCTCTAGTAAGTAACAGTTCCTTGTACTTCTTAAAGGTGGTTTCCCTTAGATGTTTTGGAACGCGGTAATTAACCGCCGTTTTAAGCTTGAAATCTCCAATCGTCTCCTCGGCCAGTCTCAGGCTGGCTTCGTCCTCTGCGTTGTATGAACTGCTGCTTGGCTTCGAAGTCTTGAAGCTCTCCCACTGAAATATAAATTGCACAAAAAAATATTTCAATAAAATGCAGGAAAAAAAAGTCGTTTTTTCAGATTTTCAACGGCCGTAGCGGATAAACGAAGAATCCAAATCGAACGCGGATTTCAATTCCGTGGTCCTTGTGTGCCTATTAGTCGAATTTGATTAAAATTGGCATTTTTTTTCTTTTTGTCGAAAACCTGAAATTCTATCGGAGGGTTGAAAAATGTCTCTTTTGACAGACGACAAACGTCATTTTCGTTAATCTAGACCAGTGATTCCCAAAATGGGCGCCGCCGCCCCCTGGTGGGTGCTGCAGCAATTCAGGGGGGCGCTGATGGCTACAGGTGCATTTGGGGGGCGATGAATAACTGTAAGGGGGCAGTGATCATACAAAAGAAAGAAGAGAAGATTTAGTGAAACGTGGGTTCACTGCGGTAACCAATTTATTAACAAACAAAAAACCAATTGCAAATAGTCAATCTTGGTGATCCTGCCTTTAAAATAAAAAAGGGGGGCGCTAAGTAATATTTTTTCTGGAAAGGGGGCGGTAGGACAAAAAAGTTTGGGAACCACTGATCCAGACAGTTGTGACGGTTAGAAATGTCATTCTTGATATTTAAAAAATGTCAAGACACATGCGATTGAAATGTGTTTTCTAAAATTGTGCATGCCGCAATTAGCATGTTCAGAGATTAAAAATTCGCACTGTATAAATCTGTAATCAAAAGAAATATAGAATATAGTCAAAGAAATAAATAAACTTTTTCAACTTGTTGCATTTCGTTATAGTTAAAGATCCATCCACTGTGGCGCGAATTGAAGAACTTCAACATCAGCTCAACTTTCTATCCTATAAATAAATTAGAAACAACCTTACTTGTTGCAGAAAGCATTAAATAAATTCAATAAACCGAAATATAGCCTGAATATATAAATATTCAACCTGTTCGCAAGCAAAATTAAGTCTTACTCGACTATATCTCTTCTATAGTTGCAGATCCGTCCACTGTGGCGCGACTAATTTTCCATGGTTGTAGTTCGTCCACCGTCCACCGCGGCGGTAGCCATATTAATTTGCCATCTTGTTTCAGTTGATGTGCGGTGTCCATATGAATAGTTCAGCACTCGTCCACCGATTATACAACGCGCAAAATAACAACTTGTCATTTACTTTGCGAAAGAAATCGAAGATTATAACGTGAATAATACCGAAATCGCAAGAAATTTGGATAGTGCAGAAGTGGCATCTATTCCTAACGTAAGTTTAACACACCTTAAAGGGTTTTTTAATTGAAATCATGTCGATTATAATTGAATTCCGTGCAAACAAAACAAGCCGCGCACGTAACCTCACTAATAAACCATTACATGACATCGTCAAAATTTTAAGTGGATGGTTTTATGAAAGTACGTGCAGCCAGGTATTGTCGGGCGGTTTCAAGTGAATTAACACCAATTACGATTGTAAGTTTATAATGTATTCTATTGACACAGAAGCTGGGGCTGGGAAGTCCCTGAATATGTAGTGTATTTTTTACGTGTCGTACTGTGTTTATCATTAATTGCACTTCGCTGTTGGCTCCAACAATGGATGGTTTTATGAAAGGTATTGTGAGGCGGTTTCAAGTGAATTAACGGCAATTACGACTGTAAGTTTATAACATATTCTTCAGGCGGTTTCAAGTGAATTAACAGCAATTACGACTGTAAGTTTATAACATATTCTTCAGGCGGTTTCAAGTGAATTAACAGCAATTACGACTGTAAGTTTATAACATATTCTTCAGGCGGTTTCAAGTGAATTAACAGCAATTTCGACTGTAAGTTTATGACATATTCTTCAGGCGGTTTCAAGTGAATTAACAGCAATTACCACTGTAAGTTTACAACTTATTCTTCAGGCGGTTTCAAGTGAATTAACAGCAATTTCGACTGTAAGTTTATGACATATTCTTCAGGCGGTTTCAAGTGAATTAACAGCAATTACCACTGTAAGTTTACAACTTATTCTTCAGGCGGTTTCAAGTGAATTAACAGCAATTTCGACTGTAAGTTTATGACATATTCTTCAGGCGGTTTCAAGTGAATTAACAGCAATTACCACTGTAAGTTTACAACTTATTCTTCAGGCGGTTTCAAGTGAATTAACAGCAATTACGACTGTAAGTTTATAACATATTCTTCAGGCGGTTTCAAGTAAATTAGCACCAATTACGACTATCAGTTTACAACGTATTCTATCAAAATACAACTAAAGTTTGTAGCCGGCAAGCCGCTGAATGTGTAGTATATTTTTTACGTGTCGTACTATGTTTATCAACAATGGTTGGTACGGCCTTTGATCAATTTCTGAGAAATACTTACCATATGAAGTATTAGTATCCGCAAGGAAGTAGTCATAATTATTTAAGAATCTGCCTTTAACCCTTTCAGGACGGGTCACATCAATAAGCGTTTTAACGTAACTTCTGCGACAGCCGGGTAGCATCAATAAGCGTTGTGATGAATTTACTTGTTTTTATATCCGAATAACGCTCATCATTGACGCTGCAGATATGTTTTTAGTTTCGGAGCAAAATCCAACACTGGAAATCGATGTTTGGAAAATGGACATTTTTTACGTCCGTCGGGTGTGATATTGCCAGATATACCCGTACCGAAAGGGTTGAATTCATTTAATAAACCTAGAATATAGCTTGAATATAAGTATGTTATAGGTTTGTTCCAAGCCCTTAGAAAACCGTTCACGGTACGGTCGTCGTCATGCGCAATAGAAATAAAGTGAGAAGTGTGAAAGAACCGTACGCCGGACGATCATTTTCTGTTCCAACCGAACTTGGGATCGGTTAACGTACGATCGTTTCAGTACAGAAACTGTTTGGACTGACATGCGCACTGTATTTTTCTGGTGAACAAACGGCGATTTTTTCGCGTTTATTAATTATTATACGAATTCTGAGTGACTTTATATCTGATGAAAGTGGTGGGATGATTAGGAGTTTGCCACTACATTTTCTTGATTTTAAAAATCGCTGTTTGATATGCAAAACAATCCCAAAACCGTTCCAGCCTGTGCGTATTTGTAAACGGCAACGGGACGGTGCGGAAGCTTACGCATGCGTATAAAACGATCCGAACAGTTCTGTGACGGTCTTGGGGCAATATGAGAATCGTGATTGGGAACAAACCTTACATCATTTCTCTTCCTGCAAGGTTCCATTATTTATTTTAACTGACAGCACTTTTTCTAGGTTAGGTTTTAAAAATAAATATTTTACTCTTACAATATTCCGTTTGTGAATAAAATAGTACATATATCTCGGAAAAGAATGCAATTTTTCCTGAGGTGCAAATTTGCATCCCGAGGGCGAAAGCATTTTACGATTGTTCACCAATTTCAGGTGCACAGCCGTGGACCTAACCTACGAATGACAGTGTCAAAATTATCAGTGGATGAGTAAATAAGAAAAATAATGTCCGGAAGTTTATTCGGCTGGAACCTGCTCTACAGCAGTGTTGCCAACGACATTCAAAACAACGAGGACGTCCTGGTGTGCCTGACCCACCTGGTCATGATCTCCAACGGGTTCCAGTGCATCGGCATAGGCGACTCGAAGAACATGGACGGCTCCGAGGAGAGGAGCGAGACCCTGCCGGCGGGCTGGAACGACGGCTACGCGCTGCGCTACGTGTACCAGGGCAAGCTGTACAACTTCCAGGGGACCAGGCTGGACGACGGGATCATGATCAACCTGATCAGGACGGACGAGAGGAACGTGTCGCTGCTGCAGCTGAACTCCAGCTACGTGGTGCAGAGGCACGGCACCCTGGACCAGATGATCCCCAACAACAAGGACGTCATAAAGATGATCAAGGAGCAGCTGCTGGACAAGGTGACGACGAGCACCAGGACCAGGGAGGTCACCAGCCAGACCCCGCCCGACCAGGTGCTGCGAAACTCCCACATCATGAGCTCGATGATGCCCGACTATTCGGTCAATTCGTACGGGTACAATCCTTTGCATACGGGGGTCGGGCGGAACGATTTGGATCCCTTCGCGAACATCATAGGGCCGCGCTTGGGGTCGATGCCGGGACTGGGGCCGGTGGGAGGGATAGGGCCTCTGGGGCCGGGCAGTGGTATAGGGCCCTTGGGGCCGGGTGGCGGGGGGATGCTGTTCCAGCCGCCGGCGCGGAACGATCCCGGACGCGCCGGTTTGCCCTACGGGTCTCTCCCGCCGGGGGCGAGGTTCGATCCGTTCAGGCCCCCGGATGCGGATAGGTTTCCGCCGCAGGCGCCCAGGCGTCCCAACCCGGATAACGACGAATTTCCCCCGCCGGGTTTCGATGATATGTACATGTAAGGCTTGAGTGGTGGCACGGAAATGTTTAATAATATATTAATTTGTTGGAATCTTTTTTTGCATTTATAATTTTTTGGATGCAACAGTACTTTTTTAATAAAATTTGCACATGTGAATGAAACTTTTCTAACCCCTTCACGCACACACCCGGGTGTGACTCGGGTATGCGTTACTGGCAAAATTGTACCAAATATATTTATTATCATGTATAAATGAAAAAAGAAATTACCGTTTTTCCGAAAAAAAAAAAATTCTTAACTATTTTGACTATTGAAAATATGTTTCGCATATACCTACATAAAGTATATTCATTAAAAAATCTCAAGAGTGCCATGATTTTTTTATTTAAAAAAATTTAAGTTGGTGACATATTGAGGTTATGTTACTTGTTTCATGTTCCTACCTAATGCCGCATTTACACGATGCCAATCGAAGAGACAATTGTCTGGGGCCAGTCCAAATGAATGAAAACTTGTTCACACGGTGAAACTATTGCCACGGCAGTTGGTGACGAAAAATGGTGGAGTGCTCATCGTCTGTTGTGTAGCAGTCTCGACTGACTAAGGCAAACTGGCCTAGAACGAGAGATCTACCGCCCTACAACGTTCACACGGCGCCAATTGTCTAGACAACTGTCTTGATAGAGTTGTGGGGGGGGGGCGTCACCGCGCCCGGCCAATTGTCCTCTGTCTACTCCTGGAGACAATCGAATTTCAGGACAACTGGCAATTGGCCAGAGGTGTTTACAAGTAGCCAATAATTTAATGCCAGTAAATTGTCCTCCGACAATTGGCATCGTGTAAACCCGGCATTAGAACATGTACTGAGTATATGTTCTAAGGTTCCTACCGATAAATTTATTTGCTGTGACAAATGACACAGAGAAGTCGTAGGGAATTAAGAAAAAAAAATAACTCAACTAGAAACGTTTTTTGCTGATTGCTGCAAGTCATTGTGACTTTTAGAAAGATCTGACGTTTTGTATGTCAATTCCTAACATGTGTGCCAACTTAAATTTTTTTAAATAAAAAATCTGGCACACTAGGTTTTCTTTAACCGTTTTAGTGCCGACAATTTTTTTGTGGATATACCGTAAATTGCCAAAGAAAAATGTGCAGTTTTAATGATTTCATAAAAACATAAGAAGCGCCATAGCACTCGCGGCACTTTTGACAGGAGTACGCAGCGACGCGGTGGCGCTGCTCGGCACTATAACGGTTAATGAACATGCATTTATTATCAACTATAAAAAAATTAAAAGATTTTCTTTTATGTTTTTCTGAAAAAAAAACCGTGCGTTAAGGTGTTAAACTCTACATACTGTGAGATCCAAAAGTTGAAAATGGTTGACAGCACATTTTCTGAAAATCCCCATAGTCATTCAAGTAATATTATCTTGGCTGTCTGGAATTCTCCAGTGCAGTGCATGCGCCTTTTGACATCTTGGGTTTTTTGAGGTTATTTGTCTTAAATATTGGCAAAAAAAAAAACATTTTTAAATAATAATAATAATCGTCTTTTATTTCAACAGAAACATAATATACATGGTGTTAGATAAACAAGCGGCAAAAATTCAAGTGGTTATTCCTTGGCCTATTCTAAGAATATTTTATCCCGTGAAGGTTTCTGAAAAAACTCTTCGTTTCAAAGATACAGGGTGAACAAAATTTGCGAAAGTTATAACATTTTATTATCAAAAAGTACACATAAAGTTGCACATAAATATGTGATTAAATGTTTTTATTTTATTTTTACTGTTAACCATGTATATATTATACAGGGTGTTAGGTAAACATGTGGCAGAAATTCAAGGGGTTGTTCCTTGGCCTATTCTAAGAATATTTTACCCTGTGAAGGTTTCTGAAAAAACCCTTCGTTTCGAAGATACAGGATGAACAAAATTTGCGAAAGTTGCAACATTTTATTATCAAAAAGTACATGTAAAGTTGCACATAAATATGTGATTAAATGTTTTTATTTTATTTTTACTGTTAACCATGTATATATTATACAGGGTGTTAGGTAAACATGTGGCAGAAATTCAAGGGGTTGTTCCTTGGCCTATTCTAAGAATATTTTACCCCGTGAAGGTTTCTGAAAAAACCCTTCGTTTCGAAGATACAGGGTGAACAAAATTTGCGAAAGTTATAACATTTTATTATCAAAAAGTACACGTAAAGTTGCACATAAATATGTGATTAAATGTTTTTATTTTATTTTTACTGTTAACCATGTGTATATTATACAGGGTGTTAGGTAAACATGTGGCAAAAATTCAAGGGGTTATTCCTTGGGCTTTTCTAAGAATATTTTATCCCGTGAAGATTTCTGAAAAATCCCTTCGTTTCGTAGATACAGGGTGAACAAAATTTGCGAAAGTTATAACATTTTATTATCAAAAAGTACGTGTAAAAAAGTTGCTGAATCTACAATAAATGTTTGAAATTACTTTCTCCAGTCTGGATACAAACATTCAATCTTCTTGTCATCGAGTGCCGGAACTCTTTCAAATACACCAGGGTTGTTACTATAGACGGGCCGCTGACAGCTGCCTGTGACCTATCGTTTAAAATCGCATGAATCAAGATTTAAGTAAACGTATGTCCATAAGAAAATTTGGTGCCGCGCTGATTTTCATTGGCGGGATATTTAAAAATTCTCGCGCAAACTTTTTACGGTTATGTTATTTGACGTGGCTCTCGCGTGTTTTGTGTGTTTATATGAAGCGTGTCAAGAGTCGTGCGTGTGCTTAGACCTACGTTTACGCTGCCCTATTCTTTAACACGCAGACACACATTTCGTCTTTTATTTCATACTGTTTCGTACATGATAGAAAAAGATAGATATAAAATGCTAAGCAATTCTTAGTACGAAAATGCATGAGTCACCGTCAGCTCTCGACGGATGAACTATAATTCAATTATCCGATTTCGCAAGTCGTCGCAACTTTACATGTACTTTTTGATAATGAAATGCTGTAACTTTCGCAACCTGTATCTTCGAAACGAAGGGGTTTTTCAGGAATCATCATAGGACAAAATATTCTTAAAATAGGCCAAGGAATAACCCCTTGAATTTTTGCCACACACTAACCTACCTAACACCCTGTATATTATGTTTCTGTTGAAATAAAAGACGATTATTATTATTATTATTACTTAAAAATGTTTTTTTTTGCCAATTTTTAAGACAAATAACCTCAAAAAAAACCAAGATATTATACAGGGTGTTTCAGAATTCTGAGAACGGTCAATCACGTGCTTATTTGTCAAAATTTCGAAAAATGTTTTATACAAAAGTTGTGCATAATAGTGAGCTGCACGCCCTAAAAATATTTAAATTTATACAAGGTGTCTCATAACAAAGTTACAGACCAAACTTGTGTTTTTTTTTAATGGAACACCCTGTATTTTTTGTCATTTTTGAATTATATGGAGCAAATAAAGGTGAGTTACTTCAATACTCCATATACCTATTGTTTGCCGTTTTAGAAATATTTGAAGATTTTTTTGAAATGCATGGTCTGGGTGAAATTTTATTTTTGCCCCAGTGATTGATGTTGAACGAGCAAAATCATTTCTATTATTTGGTTGAAGGTTCGAACTATAGAGCCAACCATGATTTCATACAAAAAATTATACAGGGTGATAAAAAAATGCGGTAGAAAAACCAAAATTATAAAGTTGAATAACTTCGTTTTTTTCAAATGGCACACCCTGTATTTAGAAACGTATTCTCAAGTAGAATCCAATTATCTTACCCTGTATAATATATACATGGTTAGCAGCAGTGGTGTATTGGTAAAATAAGAAGTAAGGGAACGCATGGTGAGAGCAAAAAATTTTCCACAAGCAGCTTGCTGAAAGTTTTTCGGAGATCATCTTATTTTAAGCAAACTATTGTTTTCCTTGTAAGCTTTTTTATTTTTTTTTTATTCTTACTATACAAAATATTAACAAACACAAACGCGTTCCGTTTCTGAAAAAAGGTGACGGAATGTCGTTCCTCCACTTTCCCCCTCCAATACACCACTGGTTAGCAGTAAAAATAAAATAAAAACATTTAATCGCATATTAATGTGTAACCTCAAAAAACCACAAGATGTCAAAATAAACTGGAGAATTCTAGACGGCCAACATAATTTTACTTAAATGATTATAGGGATTTTCAGAAAATGTGTTGCTAACTATTTTCGATACGGTACTTGTGTCTAATAACAAAGCATTCATCCATGACATCGGCGGCGCCCCCTCTTTTGCAGAACCCAGATACATCATATCCAGCGTTGTTATATTTTAATCGTATGTTCGCGATTTATTATTATAATTTATTTATTAATGAATGGTATAATGTAGTTTGATTCGCTTGGAATATTACAACGTCTAGTATTATACTACTTTTGTATATTTGGCGTTTGCGAATATTTCTAAACTATACGACCGACCGAAAAGTTGAGACGCGAGCCCTCACGTGTACAACTTGAAGCATTTCAAGTTTGAGAATTATTACGCACAAATATTTTACCAAGTAACTGTGTTGTAATGCCGCTGGCCATCGACTACACGCACTCGACGGGTGAATAACACTACTGACATACCTTCCGCTGCCGCTCCGCGCGTTCCCTGTTGCGTTTCCTGTATTTCGCCAGCAGGCGGGTAATTTTGGGGCCCAGTTTCTTCCTGATGGTCTCCGAGTCCAGGCCGACGAGGAAAAATTCCAGTTTCGGTTCGTATTTCGGGGGCGTGGCGACCCTCGGAGGGGCAAACATTGCGCGCTCGTGTGGCCTATGTAACGAAGACTGTGCAGTTTAAATTCTTTTCTTTTTTTAAATTTATATATATATATATATAGTAAGAATGTAACTTTATGGAATAATAAATATAGTTTTTGAAAACAATTTGAATTTAACAAAAGTAATAAAGACGAAAAATCTGAATGTATGAATATGCAGCCTGTTTGTGACTCTGCAACATTAAGACTGCGAGATTTGAATTTATTTAATGGTGGATTTTTGGCCTGTAGCATTCATTTCATTTTGGAAACAATTTGGATTTATTTAATGGTCGATTTTTGGCCAAATATTCATTTGATTGCCATTATGTGGATATTCTGGGAAATACAGGGTGTCCACAAAAGAATCATCGGGAACACATTGGCTGCTGACAAGTTTTTTTGTAAAAAGTCAAAAAAGCTTTCTTCGTTTTAAAGTTTTATTTTATAAAATGAGTAAGAATATGCCTATTTAATTAATTTTGATGCATTTTTAGACGAAATTACGGTTTTTTTTTATGTACTCACTGTCGGTCATCGGTGACTGACGTGGCCCCATAGGAATGCTCCAGTGTCACTGGTGACTGACAAAGCGGTCAGGTCAACGTGTTTAAAAAGATATATTTCACAAAGTTTTACATATATTTAATATTAAATGACACATGAAATTTAAGGTGAAATGTTCAAGTTTAAAACGTTCGCTAACAAACTTCGCTGCAAACGTCCAGATGGCAGCACGAACTAAGTATGCAAAATGGTGAGTGTGCATCGGAAAGCGTTTTGTGTGCTCGAGTATGCATGGTGTTTATCAGTTGTTGTTATTTCGAAGACAGTGCGGAACAGAACCGCCAGGTCACCAGATCATTCTGCGATGGCATCGACAATTCCAGGACACCGGTTCCATTAGTGAGCGTAAAAGCGCCGGAAGACCACGCGTTTCTGATGAAACACTGGAGGCAACAACTTCACATTCCAACAAGATGGGGCTCCGCCTCATTGGCATAATGACGTTCGTCGCTATCTGAACGAGGAACTCCCTCGCCGCTGGATTGGGCGATGTGCTGTACAGGACTTGGTATTGTTCAGCCGGCCTCCCAGGTCATCTGATCTTATAGTTTGCAATTTGCCGTCAACATTGGGTGAACTCCGAGAAGCATTACTGCTGCTGTGAACAGTGTGTGTGGGCCGAACTGGATGTTTAGACGTGTGTCGTGTGACGCGAGGAGCCCACATCGAACATTTGTGATGGTATAATTTAAAACTTTGACATTTTCCCTTTATTTTCATGTGTCATTTAATATAATATACGTAAAACTTTGTAAAAAATTTCTTTTTCAAAAATCGATGATTCTTTTGTAGACACCCGGTATAAGGGGATAAGTTATATATAGTACAATCGCGCAGAGGTGACAGTGACTCATCGCTTCATGTTGCCTGAATTAAGTTTCTAGTAAAAAAACGTGTAACCGGTGAGACAAAAGGAACGGCGACAGATCAGCTGATCATAAGAACGGCCATTACTGTTTTAAGCTGTTTGGGCCTATAAAAACGGCGCCCGTTTGGCCAATCACAACAACGTATTTTCGCGGCTATAATTTGATTTATTTAGTCCGCCTGGTTATTAAATGAGGTATAGTAAACGTATGTCCATAAAATAATCCGATTCAGTCTAGGCGGGAAATTTAAAAATTCTCGAGCGTGCAAATATTTTCCCGACGAAACTTTGCGAGTGCATTTTTCGGCAACCGGTAAAGACAACTGGAAATTGGTCATTAAATTTAACCTTTTTAATAACGAAATGGATACAATCAATTCTGCACTTAACTAAATCGAAATCGGAGACGGTCAAAATCAGACACAAACACGTGAATTTTGAGGTTAGAATAGATGGAATGAGAAAAGACATACGTTGCACTTAGCCCTTGAATTTACATATCGAGATACGTTTCGTTTTTCTTAAGCATGCGAACGAGATAGATGGATATTTATCCAGACGCGATAATTAGATCGAAAAAGCATGAGTCACTGTCACCTCTGCGTGATTGTACTATAATGTAATTTGTTTAGACCATATGCAACCCAAGATACACAAAATTACGATATATGGGGTGTGCAAATATAAAATGGCGCCAAATTTAAAATTCGAACGGATATTTCCGCAAAAAAAAATTTTATGATCACAATATTTTCTCGCACTTCGTAACGGAGAAAGTAAAAATCTTTGCTAAAACCAACTTTTTCTGTTTAAAGAAAAATATACTTACGGCCTCCGCTTCAATCCCTCATCCTGGAAGCTGGCTGTATTCGCGGAGCAACATTTCTCATTTAATCATGATGATGGTTGCGACCGTTATTACGTAATAATACTGAATGAACATGGTAAGCAGTGACGGTTCGCGGGTTTTTTTCTGGTACGGCCGAGGTAACAAGGTTGGCAATACAGATAGGTAGGGTCAGTTGCATAGACGGCTGGCTGCGTGACCGCTCCTATCTGTATTACCACCTCTTGTTCCTCGGCCGTACCAGAAAAAACCCCGCGAACCGTCACCGGTAGTAAGTGTTTCATTCGATGTCATTTCTCAATTTTACGAAAAAAAAATACGATTTTACCTGCCTTTGAGATCGTCCGCCTTCATCCTCCTCTCCACCTCGGCCATCGTCTCCTCGAAGTCGTCCCCCAGCACCCGCTGCTTGATGATGGTCACCGCCGTCACGATGTTCACGCCCCGCACCGTGATCTGGAACATGTCGAGGTTGTCGAGGAAGTGCTTCTTCAATTTCCGCCTCCGGACGTCCGACATCTCCAGCTCGAACGCGAACTTCCTCTTCACCAGCGCCAGGTCCGCCTCCAGCTGGTCCTGCAGGTTCCTCGAGACGCGCGGGTCCATCTCCAGGTCCTTGTCCGGCAGCCGCTGCGACGGCGGGAGGATCGCGTTCTGGGCGAGGACCTCCTCGTACTGTTCGCGCAGTGTCTGGAGTAAACGGAGGTATTCTGAAAAATTTAATGATAAATTTCCAGTTGTCCGATTGCCGAAAAATACACTTGCATTTCGTCGGGAAAATATTTGCACGCTCGAGAATTTTTAAATTTCCCGCCTAGACTGAATCGAAATGGACATACGTTTACTATACCTCATTTAATAACCAGGCGGACTAAATCAAATTATAGCCGCGAAAATACGTTGTTGTGTTTGGCCAAACGGGCGCCGTTTTTATACGCCCAAACTGCTTAAAACAGTAATGGCCGTTCTTATGATCAGCTGATCTGTCGCCGTTCCTTGTGTCTCACCGTTTCCACGCGTTTCGCCTCAGTTTTTATGTATTTAGCCAGTTATTTCTTCCGTTGATTATAGAAACTTAATACAGGCAACATGGAGCGGTGAATCACTGCCACCTCTGGGCGATTGTACTATACCTCGGCCGTACTATGATCACATCACTCACCATCCTTATTATCGTTGGCGAACTGATTGACCCGGTCGAACTCCGCCTTGACGATGGTCTCCTCCAGGGTGAGCATCGAGTAACAGTCCTTGTCCTCGATCGGCGTGATGGAGGCTGGAATCACCCGGTCGAAGTCGGTCTCGGAGAACGTGGAACTGTAGTCGCTGTAGTAGCGGAAGGTGAAGACGTTCCCGTCGTGTCCGCAGGTGATGAAGTAGTTGTCGTCGTGGCTGAAGGCCAGACCGGCGACGTAGCCGAGCGTGTTGCTGTGCATGGCCAGCTTCCAGTAGTTGGAGAGGTCGCGCCAGTCCTTCGGGTTGACCCTGTTCACCCTGATCGAGCCGTCCTGCATCGAGCAGATGAAGTAATCGCCTCTCGTGCTGTAATATTTGTCGTTTTTGACCTTCGGCAGAGTTTGTTTTAAACCGGCCGTGTGAATTTTGTTCGGATTCATCCGGTTCGAAGGACCAATAGTTATTTACAGTAAGAGCGAGGAAGGCAAAGTCTTCCAGTCTCATGACGTAATATAGCTATTATTACAACTTGGGAAATATGAATAGTATATCCTGATCTTAATTATCAAAATCGATTTAGAAATGATCAATCTTTAATATTCCGAAAGAATCAATAAGAAATCTTTGTTACAAACAAAATGGCGTTGGTCGAAAGTCAAGAATTTGAATTGAAAATTGCGCAGAATTAGTTTTCAGCTGCGAAAAAAATGTATCTGCCATTGTAGCTGATCTTAATTGTCAAAATCGCTTTAGAAATGATCAGTCTTTGATACTCCAGGAGAATCAATAAGAAATCTTTGTTACAAACAAAATGGCGTTGGTCGAAATTCAAAATTTGAAATGTATTCATATTTCCCGTGTTGTAATCAATAGTTTTTTTTAAGGTTGAAAGAATATTGTTCTGTAAATGGGAAAATATTGGATTGTAAATGTTTGAATTTATCGGATTGGTAACGTTGCTAAGAGCCTTGTTTGTAAATATCATGGTTGACTTGTTTCGGTATTTGCGTTGTTTCATAAATTGGTGAAATGTCAAACTATGTGTTAACGCAAGCGACGAAAGACCGTGAATGTTTGGTTCCGGTAAAATCCATAAAGGATACCTTCCTAAGAAATCGGAGGTGTTGTCCCGAGAGCAATTAAAACAATTCTTGCGAGAAGCTCCTAATGACAATTGTTTGATGTCTATATTTCCCTAGGGAAATATAAGTGTGTTATACATATCGTAACCAAGGCAATATCACTCAATATTGTTTCAATCAGAAAATAATAATATTATATGCGACATACCTCATTTATCTCACAGCCAACTGTGAAACAAAATTTTGTGGCTCACACGATACCACAGCATCGCCTGTCCAGATATTTAAAAATGCAACGACAAGAAGTTTAACTTTTGATCCTCCTCAGGAGACGAACGAGCCCACCGAACGAATGTTTTCTTGGGTACGGAAAGGGGGCGAACCAAAAGAGCCGATGGTGAAACGATTATTACAAACCTGTAGCAGTAATTGCTGATCTCCAAATCGTACGCATCCAAAATCGGAGTGCACATGTAAGGAGCTTCTTCCTGCTGGCCAATTTTGTACTCGTAAATATACCCGGAGTCGTAACCGCCCATCGAAAGCCACAGGGTGTTATCCACCGTGTGCTGGATCCAGTGTATTTTATTCGGTTGTTTCGGTATGAACATCGGCTCCAAAATCTCCTCGCTCTCCGAGTCCTCTGAAAAAAGACGAAACAGTTAATTTCTCAGGCTCGTGGATGTTCTTCTGTTCAAGAAAATTTGACACGAGCGACATCTTTTTCTTTGCCCTCCCTACGGAAATCCACGAGCCGCCGCTGTTCTACATGTGGGAGGACTATTTTAAAGTTCCTCTTAAAATTATGTCTAGAATATCGTCAGCGCCATCTATCATTTGTCTGTTCCAATTCGGTGAATATTCATTGACATTTGACAGGAAGCGAAAAATAACCTCTGAATTAGAGAAACATACCATTTACTTTCCTTTAATTTAAATTTCGAGCAAATGTGAGTCGACAGGTTAAGCACCATGAGAAAATATTTTTTGTAGTGACCATTCTACAATATAAGATGCATTGAAGAAGTTGTCACCGCGAAATGTTAACCCTTTCGGCCCTGGTGGTGGCAATTACCACCGCAACATATCTCTACTTACTATGACAATCCATATTTTTGCTGTTTATCACTAGATGTCACTTCAACAAAGCCTCACCAATTAATGCCTATACTAATTAATCAAATCAGTTCAAATTTGGTATTTGTGGTCTTAAGAAGCTCACCATCAATAATAATTAACAAAAAAAAAATTTGTATTTACATTTAAAAATCCAGGGCTGAAAGGGTTAAGTAGTAATAATATGCTATACTTTTTTGTAATCATCATTTAAATAAATCAGCATGAAATGATTGCTGCGCTATGGTCCGTGCAATAGGCGTACGTAATGACACCCAACCTGTGAAATATCTCTTAACCACTTCACGCCCAGGTTGCCACATATGGCAACAAGCAAAAAGAAAGGAAACAAATATATTTTACAAAAAAAAACCTTTAGCGCCATATATGGAATATTTTTTCCATAAATGAGTAAGTTTGTGACAGTTATAAAAGTGTCTTGGGATGTACTATTTACCAGTGGCGGTTTCAAAGTGGGGGGGAGGTAATGGGGTAATGACCCCCCCTAGGAATTTTTCACTTAACAATTTTTATTGTTAAAAATTACCGATATTCCATATTCCAAACAAATAATATAACCGGTAAATTTTTCCAACGCTTTAAAACGTTGGAAAATGATAGGGATATTTCACGGAACAGATGTATAAGAGCGGAAGCACCAGTTTATTTATCTTTTTTTTAATTACCCCCCCCAAACTAGTTGGTTGGAAACGCCCTTGCTATTTACTGCATCCTCTTATACACGAAGCAAGTATTTTCTTATCCCGAAGCTTCCTCTGCCGAATTATCACGAGCGCCAGCAGTGGCCCTAATATGAAATGAATAGTGCTGAAATTCGTACCGAAGAAGACCTCCTCGTCTATATCCAGTCCGGGATTCTCCTTCTGCCACTTGCGGAGCTCCTCCTCCTTCTCGAGCCGACGCGCCGCCTTCTTCTTGGCGATCTCCATCAGCTCCTTGTTGCGCTTTATCTGCGACTTGTACGTGGTGAACTTCTGGTAAGTCGGGTTGAGATGCAGGATGTAGGTGATCTTCGTGTAGTCCACCGGCTCGGTTGGCAGGTCGACGACCATAATCTGGCCGTGGATGCAGCCGACTATGATTGTCGTGTCCTGTGAAAAAATATGTTGGGTTAGGTTAGACACTTTCGAGGAAGTAGCACAATTACTTAATTAAAATAGTTAATTCTTTTGTCGTCGAAAATTGTGTTTTATAGCTGACGATAATAGTGTATTGCAATTGTCAATAATGGTTTGTTGCGGTTGTGAAGAATGGTATTTTCACCTGTTAAGAATTGATTCGGCTGTCAAAAGCAGCATTTTACGATTTTTTTAATTGTCTAATTCCTTTTGTTGTCAAAAATTGTATTTTTCAGCTGACGATAACGGTGCGTTGCAATTGTCAATAATGGTTTGTTGTGGTTGTCAAAAATGGTATTTTCACCTATTAAGAATTGACTCGGCTGTCAAAAGCAGCATTTTTCGATTTTTTTAATTGTCAAAAATGACATTTTTTAGCTGCCAAAAATTGTACTTTTTGTTGTAGAAAATTGAATTTTTAGCTAACAATAATGGGAGATATAATAAATTTAAAAAGTATTTTTCGACATTTTTTATTTGTCAAAAATGGCATTTTTCAGCTGTCAAAAATTGTGAAAAATTATATTTTTTAGCTGACAATAATGGTTTGTTGTAATTGTCAAGAGTGGCATTTTTTCATCTCTTAAAAATGGTATTTTTCAGCTGTTAAGAAATGTATTATTCAACTGTCGAAAATTATATTTTTCAGTTGTCAAAAATGTTGTTTTTCAGCTGTCAAAAAAGGTATTTCTCACCTATTAAAATGGTATTTTTCAGCTATCAAAAAAAGGATTTTTCAACATTTTTTATTTGTCAAAAATGGCATTTTTCAGCTGTCAAAAATTGTAAAAAAATATATTTTTTAGCTGACAATAATGGTTTGTTACAGTTGTCAATGATGGTTTGTTGTAATTGTCGAGAGTGGCATTTTTCATCTCTTAAAAATGGTATTTTTCAGCTGTTAAGAAGTGTATTATTCCAATGTCAAAAATGATCTTTTTCAGTTTTTTTTAATGTCAAAAAAGGTATTTCTCACCTATTAAAATGGTTTTTTTTCAGCTATCAAAAGCAGCGTTTTTCAAAAATTTTCTTAATTGTCAAAAATTGCATTTTTCAGCTGTCAAAAATTGTCTTTTTGTAGTCAAAAATTGTATTTTTTAGCAGGCAATAATGATATGTTACAGTTGTCAATAATGGTTTGTTGCAGTTGTCAACAATGGTATTTTTCAGCTATTGAAAATTGTAGTTTTCATCTGTTAAGAAGTGTATTATTCAACTGTAAAAAATGATGTTTTTCAGCTGTCAACAATGCGATTTCCCACTGATAAAAATTTCATCTTTCAGCCATCAAAAGCAGCTTTTTTCGACATTTTTCTTAATTGTCAAAAATTGCATTTTTCAGCTGTCAAAACATACTTTTTGTATTTTTTCGTTAACAATAATGGTTTGTTACAGTTATCAATAATGGTTTGTTGCAGTTGTCAAAAATTATATTTGTCAGCTGTCAAAAATGGTATTTTTCAGCTGTTAAAAAGGTTATTTTTCAGCTGTTAAGAAGAGTATTATTCAACTGTTAAAAATAATATTTTTCAGTTGTCAAAAATGGTACTTTTCAGTTGTCAAAAAGGTATTTCTCGCCTATAAAAATGGTCTTGTTTAGCTGTTAAAAGTAGCATTTTTTGACGTTTTTTAAATGTCAAAAATGGCATATTACAGCTGTCAAAAATTGTATTTTTTGTGTTGTCAAAAAATGTATTTTTTAGCCGACAATCATGGTATGTTACAGTTGTCAATAATGGTTTGTTGCAGTTGTCAAGAATGTCATTTTCAGCTGTTAACAAATGGCAGTTTTCAGCTGTTAATAAATGTATTATTCAACTGTTGAAAATGATATTTTGCAGTTATCAAAAATGTTATTTTTCAGCTGTTAAAAATGATATTTTTCAGCTATCACAGGCAGCATTTTTGGTCATTTTTTTATTGTCAAAAATTGCATTTTTCAGTTGTAAAAACTTGTACTTTTTGTTGTCAAAAATTGTATTTTTTAGCTGACAATAATGGTATGTTACAGTTGTCAATAATGGTTTGTTGCAGTTGTTAAAAATGGTAAATTTCAGTTGTTAAATATGGCATTTTTCAGCTGCTAAGAAGTGTATTATTTAACTGTCAAAAATAATATTTTTCAGCTGTCAACAATGGTATTTCCCACCTATAAAATGATTTTTTCAGCTGTCAAAAACGATATTTTTCAGCTGTTAAAAATAATATTTTTCAGCTGTCAAATATTATATTTTTCAGCTGTCAAAAATTATATTTTTCAGCTGTCAAAAATTATATTTTTCAGCTGTCAAAAATTATATTTTTCAGCTGTCAAAAATTATATTTTTCATCTGTCAACAATGGTATTTCCCACCTATAAAAATGGTATTTTTCAGCTATCAAAGGCAGCATTTTTCGACATTTTTTTAAGTGTCAAAAATGGCATTTTTCAGCTTTCAAAAATTGTATTTTTTGGCTAACAATAATGGTATGATACAGTTGTGAATAATAGCGTGTTGCTGTTATTAAGCATGGTATTTTTCAGCCATTAAGAATTGTATTATTCGGCTGTCAAAAATTGTATTTTTCAGCTGTTAAAAATGATATATTTCAGCTGCCAAAAATGGCACTTCTCACCTATATAAATGGCATTGTTGCTATGCTATCAAAAGCAACATTTTTGACATTTTTTTAATTGTCAAAAATGGCATTTTTCGGCTGTCAAAACTTGTCGAAAATTGACTTTTTTGTTGTCAAAAATTGTATTTTTTAGCTGCCGATAACGGTATGTTTCAGCTGTCGGGAATGGTATTTTTCGGCTGTCAAGAATGGTAAACCCCTGCTGTTGAAAATAGTATTTTTCAGTTGTAGAAATTGGTATTCTTCAGCTACCAAATATGCTATGTTTCAGCTGCCAAAAACAGCATTTTTCAGCGAATAAAAATAATTTTTTCGACATTTTTGAATTGTAAAAGTTGTATTTTTCAGCTGTTGAAAGTAGTATATTTTGCTGTCGAAGCATAGGTGGCTCGTTATATAGAGCCAAGGAGCCATAGCACTACCTGTAGTTCAGTGACGGTTTGCGGGTTTTGTTCTGGTACGGCCGAGGTAACAAGGGTGGCAATAAAGATAGGTAGGATCAGTTGCAGAGACGGCTGGCTGCGTGACCACCTCTTGTTCCTCGGCCGTGCCAGAAGAAACCCCGCGAACTGTCACTGCTGTAGTTTCAATCTCGGCAAGAATTTGGTCTAAGAAGATAAATTGTTCTTTCTTTCTTAAAAAAATGATAGGGGGGAGGGTATATTGTATAATTGGCTCTACCATCAACATGTTCCACGAGCCGCCACTGTGTAGAGGTGCTAGCATCTACGGTACAACCGGACATAATTATCACCTCGCGGGCTAGGAGGTGCTGGACCACTGCCCAAGGTGGAAACAAAAAGCTGGCAAGGAGGGATGAGTGGGAGCAGCAGATGGGAATGTGGCAGGAAAGGTGGGCCAAAGGCACAAAAGGAGGATGGACTCGACGGCCCATTCCATCAATCTGTGGGTGGGTCGAGCGGAAACACGAGGAGGTGGGTGGCTTTCTGTACCAAATTCACACAGCGAGTTCCAAAACAACATGTTGAGGATCGGTGAAGCAGACAACGACGACTGTCGATTCTGCTATAGAGCTATTCAGCAGAGATGGCGGTCGGGGTGTCTTGTCCGTCCGAATCAAGTAGTGCCCGTTGCAATTTTCCGACATAGGCTAAATCGCGCGCGCCTGTGAAATAACCGGTAAGTAAGAGACGCCGTAAACTATTTCTTTCTCCTTCTACCGCTCGGTCTAAGACCGAGCTACGCAGGCCGCGTGTGTGTTTTCTAGATACGGCTGGTACGTCTTGGAAATATCCGCTCGGTTATCAGGTAGTAGAAAAGGATACCAATATTATTTGAATGTTCCGAACTTAGTTCGTAAACCGCCCTTACTCATTAATAGGTCTATACCTGGGTTTGTGTTGGGTTGGGTTAGGAGTTCTGGAACAGGGAGTGCTACCGAAAAAAATGCATCAAGCAACCAAGACCTTTGTAGTCGGAAGTTTAAGGTAATAGTAAAACTGTGCTTCAAGCAACCAATAACTGAATATTTCTAAGTAAGAAGTTCGCATTTCGTATACTCACGATGCTGTTGTGCCAGGTGAAACAACAGGGCGGATCCGGCGAAGGGATGTACCCGATCGGTTCGAGGGAGAAATATTTTCCGGGCTCCGTCACCACTTTGTAGATGAAAATTGTGCTATCGTCACCACCGGTGACCACCAAATTCCCGGGTTTGTTCAACTTCATCACCTTCAATGGCTTGTTGTGCGGTTTTGTAATCTGTCGGAGAAGAAAAAACTCGTATAAATGGTACTGTCGGACTTTAAAGCTGGGCGTCCACTAGATCGGTGGGACAGAGCGGCGGGGCGCGGCGCAACGCGCCCCCCAAGAAAAATGCATGTGAATGCATGGAGACGCGTCCACTAAGGCCGTAGCGCGGAGCGGACGCGTCTCCATGCATTCTTCTTGAGGGCCGCTCCGTCCCACCGACCTAGTGGACGCCCAGCTTAACACGTTGAGTGCCGCAATGTATTAAAAAAAATCTCAGGAGGCCGTTATATTACCTGTTGCGGCCATTTATAAAAGTGTCTCGATAAATGTATTCTCTCTCTCTCTCTCTCAAAAAAAAACTACAAGTTCTAAAATTACATAAAAAATACCTGAATTACGTGCAGTTTACTCTTCGAAAGATTAGCGGGCATTATTTTCCACACGCAAACCCGCAAACTGCCATCGTCGCAAGCGACCAAGATCACTTCTCCGGAGGGGTCTACCTACAATTTTTCAGATGGACAAATTTCAATTTTCGAAATTCCACGAAGGCCGCTTGATAAAAACAAAACGCACCGCCGCGCTTACGTTCGCTTGGGACTTACGTGCATCGGTACCCACAGCAGGCACAAACCTTTGGCGGGAAAGTAGTACACGACCGACACCTGGCGTTCGCTGTAGCTGTAGAGGTGCAGCCTGCCGCCGATTCCCAACGTGTTGAAGTACGGACCCCACGGGCAGACCGCGAGGGCCGTCACCACTCCAGCGTGCGTCTTCAGCAGACGTTCGGATTCGGTCGCTTCGGTGTCGATGCTGAGGTCTATGCGCCAGATGCCGCCTCGTCCGTCCTGCGAATGGAAGGTCTCGTATCAAAATTAGAAGATTAACATTTTAAACAAATTACAGTAACCGGTCGTCGTGAATTACAAAAAGTGTCCAACTGTTTTTTGTAAACAAACATGAATGCATCCCCCTTGTGTTCAATTGTTGTTTGTTGATTTTGTCAAGGTGAACCTTGATATGGTGGGAGCCGTCCGAATTGTCGCGGATGCGCTTGCCCATGGTGATTTCGATCCGAGAGCAGGTAGCGGATGTAAATAGCCGGAATAGGTAGAGTTACGAGGAAAGATATAATTTTACAATCAACCAAAACAACCCGATGATACCACTAAGGTGAAATCCTACAAATAGCATGTCGTGAAGGAAACCCCAACGCACCTTCCTAATGGATTACATCATCGGTTCGCGGTGATTCACTTCAAAGAAAAGTGTTTGAAAGATTACGCAAGGGTAGATTTCATCATCGGTCTGCGGTGATTAATTTCATAGAAAAGTGTTTGAAAGATTACGCAAGGGTGAGAACTATTACCTGCGCGTAGTAGAACGGATCCTCGGGTTCCGGGTGGGCTTTGATGATGCACATAAATTCAGCGCCCGGCGTGAGGAATTCGTACGTGGGTTCCATCATGACCGTGGGGTCGGTGTCCGGGGGATCGGCCTGGTCGATCGTGTCGTAGTACCAGATGCTCACCCTTCCATCCATAGACACCGTCCACAGTTCCCCGTTTTTGTAATCGAATTGGACTATCGGTCCGTCGTGGCAACGCTTCCTGTTTTTCCTGCACACTTCCAATTTGATGAGCCCTTCCTCCCAGACCAGGATGTTGCCCCAAAAGCATCCGGATATTACCTAATAAATACTCACTTAAATCTTGGAGAATTGAAGAAAATTTCAATTCAGTTTAATTGGTCGAAAAGCAACGCGGGGTTTTTTCTGGTACGGCCGAGTAACAAGAGGTGGGGTAAGTTGCAGAGACGGCTGGCTGCGTGACCGCACCTATCTGTATTACCACCTCTTGTTCCTCGGCCGTACCGGAAAAAACCCCGCGAACCGTCACTGAGCAACGTGTTAATAAATTTCACGGTATCACAATATTGAAGAAATAAACTACGCTGCCAAGTCTCATGGAGTCATACGTATGTATCGTATGTTCATTAAAAAAAACCTCTAGTGTGTCATGATTTTTTATTTTTACAAATTTAAGTTGGTAACACATATTGAGGTTATGTTACTTGCGGCGTGTCCCTACCGATAAATTAATTTGCCGTGATAAACGACGCGGAGAAGACGTAGGTTCACCTTCCAAAATTCCTTGGGCTGCGTTAATAACATCCTGAGTCCGTACACTTCCTGGTTTACGGAGAATACTACCCGTTTCATGAAATAATCCAACAGATCGCGATAAGGTATTTTTAAATTCATCATAAATAATGGGAACGTTAGGAAATTCTTCCCGAAACTCTGCCACAAGTGCGTCGAATGAATACACCCAATTTCCGTCCGATTTCGGAAATAACTTTCAACTAGAAACGTTTTTGCTGGTTGCTGTAAACCATTGTGAGCACGGAATAATTGTGACTTTTAGAATGTTCTGACGTTTATATGTCAATTCCTAACAAGTATTAACTCTGTAACTTTTACTGATTTATATGTATATGTGTATATAAGTTAGGAAATCATTGAATTATCTCTCAGAGTCGTGGCACAGTTATGTTGTATTAGTATTAGTATTAGTTTTAAGTTCTATTTTAGTTAAATATTTTGTAATTTTGTATTTTTTTTATTTTAAAAAAAGGGGATTCCCGTAAAATAAAGAAATAAATAAATAAATAAGTGTGCCAACTTAAATTTTTAAAACGAAAAAGTCATGGCACAAGTGTGCCAACTTAAATTTTTAAAACGAAAAAGTCATGGCACAAGTGTGCCAACTTAAATTTTTAAAACGAAAAAGTCATGGCACAAGTGTGCCAACTTAAATTTTTAAAACGAAAAAGTCATGGCACACTTGGGTTTTTTTTTAATGAACACACGATACAGACACAAAATGGTAACATACTTCAAGCGCTTCCGGTCTTTACACAAGCGATTTACCTTTTCATCTGCCATGGGATAAATTCCGATGATGTCCGAGTACTCCGTTTTTCCGAAACGTCCGACGTCCCCTTGTAATTTCAGTCCTGTGAACGTGCGGGCCATCTTCCAAAATTTGATGTGCGCGACGCCTGTAATATTAATTCACGTAACGAGTAATATGTTACGAGATGAGTAAGAAGTTGAGTAGGAGCTGGAATCCCGCGAATCCCGTAAAATCACCTTTGGGTGGGCTGAAAGACCTCGGGTCGATAGCCATTTGACAGACTAACACACTAACCAAATTGTGATATAAACATAATTGTTACTTTTACATATATGTAAAAAGTCTGTCAATAAAGATATTGTATATATCACTTTTGGAACATGTTACGCACAATATTCTGCAGCCGTTTTTTATGTTAAAAAAGCTAAGACACCACGAATGTTATATGACAACCGCTGTCATAATCAAATACGAAGTTTATGTTTTTGTCAAGGCCGCCTACATATATACGCAAAATCGTCCCAAAAGTAACAAAAAGCGTTCCGAAAGTAAAGAAATCGTTCCGAAAGTGAAACAAAATCGTCCTAAAAATGACTACGTTCGGAACGATTTATGTAAAGTGGTACTTTCGATTTAATAAATCGTACCGAAAGTTTTATTTTCGGGACGGCTGCGGAAAAATTAAATAAAGCAAATTCGGTTGATGGTGGAATTAACGTTTAAAACGTCAAAATTATGTAAAATTATACTTCCAATTCAAAAACTCAGTTTACTCAAAAACTAAAGAAATTTCGAAAAAAACTTATTCTTTACAAGTTGTTCATTTTGGCATTCCCTACAATTATTATTAACATACAATTGCTGTAACTATTATCGTTTCATAATTATAAACCAAAAATGAAAAAAAAAGTAATACATTTTTTTTCTCGAAAAACAATGATTTTATGAAAAATATTTTCAAACCAAAGATGTTCATTTCTTTGTTGTCTTCAATGTTTGTTTAAATGTTTTTGTGATATTTTTCATATTTAAAAAAATATTGGAAAAAACAAAAAAACAGTTAAGGTAAACACCCACTTCCGGTGTTCGAAATTTTACCAAAAGCTTTTCAGCTCTTCGGATTATTAAATAAAACTTCTGTTCAAAGTTTCATATCAATTGCTCTATTAGTTTATAGCAACGGAAATGGCCATCTCTCATCCGCAATGGCATTATAAATAAATAGCCAATTAATGTATTTATAGTGCGAGCATTTCAACTAGTTTACTAATTAGTGATACATGTATAGCTTTACAAATGATCGCAACGCATTACTTACATACCTTAATAATTAAAATATTGGTTTTTCTTCAAGCGTTAGTAAAATTTAACATTTTTCACTGAATACATTACTTTATTGCCAACATTTCGCGTGGCACTAATGATGTATTAATTTACTGACAGATACAACTGAACATTGATATTTCATTTGAATACACAGGTGAAAAAAAAGAACATGAAATTCGTGAAATTTCCACCATTTTCATACCGTCATAACTGGGCGTATTTTCAATCGATTGTGATGAATCTTTGAGGGCGGAAAACTTTGAAGTGTCTTCTTTAAAAGTCATGCATGCGAACTTAAGCGTAAACCCTTCCGCCCCCCTCTAGCAACCCTGTGAAAAAAAAAATGTTTTTGCAGTAAACCGTGTCAAACTTTGACGATGTGTACGGAGTTGGAAAAAAATTATCGACTCAATCCAACATAAAGGCTTTAAAATTTGATCAATTCCCTATGCAGGACTCGAAGAACAAAGTTCCTACGACGATTTGGCACCAAGTTATGGGTGTTTGAAAAAAAAGTGCATTTTGAGTTTTTTCGCACATATGACTCTTAAACCTTTAACCCCTCCATAAATTACCGTTTAAATCATTCAAATGAATGTAGAATTGCGACGACATGACTTATTATTCCGGGATTTTTACGGCACGTTTATTTGAAAAAGATTAAAGGGTTACAAGTTTTTAGGTGATTTAACTTTAAAATCATCAAAATTATCCCTCAGAATTACTATTTCAAAGCTTTTAAACATTTTGCGTTCGCATTTTCACGCCACGGCGCCATCTATTCGACGATAGCCGAACTACTAAGTGATGTTTTTGAACAGCGCCAAAATGCTCGAACTTTATACCTATAATCAAAATGTTAATATTCAGCAATGCGCTACACACGAAACGATAGACGATTTAATTCCGAATCAAACGGTGTATAAAATAGCTGAGGCAATTTAGCGGTTTTTGTGTAATTTGCGAATGAAAATTTAAGCACGACACACTTACCGACATTTACAGTTCACTGTAATTTAAAAATTAAACACAGAACAATTTGCTATATTCTTCAATGGAATACGGGTCCCAACACTTATTACTAATTATTCATTCAATTTTTTATATTATTACTGCACTACAATAAGAGGAATCCTAATCTCCATAGAGGGTACCCTCTGTTATCGCGGGGCTTAACTAAGTTTTCATTTGTGGATTTAATAATTGTTTTAATAATGAAAGAATATTTAAAACTTAAGAAGAATGTTATCTTATAATAAAATAAATTTACTTGTAGATATTTTCGAATTTAAATTGCTGAAACAATACATCATAATATATCCGCCTAATTACAGGCAACCCGATATACGCATAACTCTAATTTATTATTAAAAACTTCCAATTTTACACGTAACAGTGATAAAACCATAAGTGTAATCCTCAGTAAAGCTTCAAAAATAGTGGCAATATTTAAGTATTTAAATTGCAGAAATAATTATATATAAACACCTACTTGTTGGCAACCCAATACACGTGTAACTAATAATGATTTATTATTTAAAACTTCCAATTGTAAACGTAACAAAGACAAAACCATAAGTGTAATATTTTTAAAGCGTTACCAAGCATTACACGCATGCTTGTGTCCCTATTATCTTTAAAATTGGAAGTTTTTAATAATAAATTAATATTAGTTATATGTATATCGGGTTGCCTGCAAGTAGGCGTTTATACAATACCATTTTTCTCGCAATTTAAATACTTAAATACTCGCATTATTTTTGAAGCTTTACTCAGGATTACACTTATGGTTTTATCCCTGTTACGTATAAAATTAGAAGTTTTTAATAATAAATTAATTTGAGTTATGCGTATATCGGGTTGCTTGTGATTAGGCGTGTATATTATAAAATATTGTTTCTGCAATTTAAGTAAGTAAATATCCACAAGTGAATTTATTTAATCATGAGACAACATTCTTTTTAAGTTTTTAAATATTCTTTTATTATTACAACAATTATTACATCCACAAATTATTAAGTAGTTTATCCCCACGATAACAGATAGAGCCCTCCACTTAGATTATGATTTCTCGTATATTTCTCTTATTGTAATGCATTAACAATATAAATAGTTGAATGATTAATCAGGAATAAGTATTGTAACCCGTATTTGATTGAAGAATATAGCAAATTCTTCTTTATTGAATTTTTATGTTACAGTGAACTGTAAATGTCGGTAAGTGTGTCGTGCTTAATTTTCATTCGCAAATTACAGGAAAACCGCTAAATTTCCTTAGCTATTTTATACACCATTCGATTCAGAATTAAATCGTCTACCGTTTCATGTAAAGCCCATTGCTAAATATTAACACTTTGACAATAAGTATAAAGTTCGAGCATTTTGGCGCTGTTCAAAAACATCACTTAGCAGTTCAGCCACCGTCTAAGAGATGGCGACGACGGGCGGGAATCCGAAGTAAAATGTTTAAAAGCTTCTAAATAGCAATTCTAAGCGATGATTTTGATAATTTAAGAATTAAATCACCGACTAACATATAATCCTTTAATCTTTTGAAATAAAAGTGCTATAAAAATCCTGCAATAATAAATATTGTCGCAGCAATTTTTTAATGGTTATTTATTTATTTATTTATTTATTTATTTATTTACGGAAACACCATTTTTATATATTACAAAACTATACATTGTACGCATGCGTGATTAAAACTAAACTTAATTCACATTACAGATGCCGCATGTAATAACTTTGTTGTATTTACATAAATATAAGAAAAAATATACTATATTAAACATTTTCTAAAAATTTAATGTCGATTCGTTTCAGTTGAGTCTTAAAAATGCCAAAATTATGAGCAAAAAAGTTGATACAAAATTTATTTGAAATAATATTGCCAAAGCGCATCATTCTACATACCGGAGTATTTATGCCATAATTGGTCAAGTGAATACTAGGCCGAAAGGGAAACATTTGCCTAGTCCATCTTGGCTGAATAAAATTAAAATTAACAAGATTTAAAAGAAAAGGACAATTAATGATGCTATTGATAAGTTTGAATAAATAGTACAAATCAGCTAATATTCTACGATGTTGCAACTTTTGCAAGTTTAATATACTTAGAATATCCAAATGACCAGAATTCATGTTTAAACGATCAGAAATTAATTTTACAAATTTTGATTGTATCCTTTCTATTTGCATTATGGCATTGTTATAATGGGGAGACCAGACTTGAGATGCATACTCTAAGCATGGTCTCACTAAGGCGAGATACAACAGCTTCAATGTTTCAATAGATAGTGGTTTTCCAAAGCGAATAACAAAACCCAATCTTTTAGAGGCATTACATGTTATGATATTTATATGATTAGAAAAAGTAAGTCCCTCATCAAAAGTAACACCCAGATCTTTAATTAAGCTATTTCTTTTTAACTCTAAATTGATTTTAATGATTCAAATTGTAATTTACAGAGGTATTAATGGTTTAATAATAAACAATAAAATGAGATTTGTTGTTGTTGGGAAATTAACATTTACTTACGGAGTTATTTTAAACACAAATAACTCCTAAACGTTTATTGATTAATGTCCTTGTTAGCTCAATTGTAGTGCTGCGGCAATATTTATTATTGCAGGATTTTTATAGCACTTTTATTTCAAAAGATTAAAGGATTATATGTTTGTCGGTGATTTAATTCTTAAATTATAAAAATCATCGCTTAGAATTGCTATTTAGAAGCTTTTAAATATTTTACATTCAGTTTTCCGCCCGTCGTCGCCATCTATTAGACGGTGGCTGAACTGCTAAGTGATGTTTTTGAACAGCGCCAAAATGCTCGAACTTTATACCTATAGTCAAAATGTTAATATTCAGCAATGCGCTGTACACGAAACGATAGACGATTTAATTCCGAATCGAACGGTGTATAAAATAGCTGAGGCAATTTAGCGGTTTTCTTGTAATTTGCAAATGAAAATTAAGCACGACACACTTACCGACATTTACAGTTCACTGTAACTTAAAAATTAAACACGGAATAATTTGCTATATTCTTTAATGAAATACGGGTCCCAACACTTATTACTGATTATTCATTTAACTTTTTATATTATTAATACATTACAATAAGAGAAAAATATGAGGAATCCTAATCTTTATAGAGGGTGCCCTCTGTTATCGTGGGGCTAAACTACGTTTTCATTTGTGGATTTAATAATTGTTCTAATAATGAAAGAATGTTTAAAAATTTAAAAAGAATGTTATCTTATAATAAAATAAATTTACTTGTAGATTTTTTCGAATTTAAATTGCAGAAACAATACATTATAATATATCCGCCTTATCACAGGCAACCCGATATACGCATAAGTACTATTAATTTATTATTAAAAACTTCCAATTTTAAACGTGACAGTGACAAAACCATAAGTGTAATCCTCAGTAAATCTTAAAAATTGGGCGAATATTTAAGTATTTAAATTGCAGAAATAATTATATTACATAAACGCCAACTTACAGACAACGCAATACACCCATACCTAATATTAATTTATTAATAAAAACTTCCAATTCTAAACGTGACATAACAAAACCATAAGAATTATCCTTAGTAAAGCTTCAAAAATAGTGGCAATATTTAAGTATTTAAATTGCAAAAATAATTATATTATATAAACGCCTACTTACTGGCAACCCATTACACGCGTAACTAATAATTATTTATTATTTAAAACTTCCAATTGTAAACGTAACAAAGACAAAACCATAAGTGTGGCATTTTTAAAGCGTTACTAAGGACTACACTCATACTTGTGCCCGTATTATGTTTAAAATTGAAAGTTTTTAATAATAAATTAAAATTAGTTATATGTATATCGGGTTGCCTGCAAGTAGGCGTTTATACAATACCATTGTTTCCGCAATTTAAATACTTAAATATTCGCACTATTTTTGAAACTTTACTCAGGATTACACTTATGGTTTTGTCCCTGTTACGTATAAAATTAGAAGTTTTTAATATTAAATTAATTAGAGTTATGCGTATACCGGGTTGCTTGTGTTTAGGCGTGTATATTATAAAATATTGTTTCTGCAATTTAAGTAAGTAAATATCCACAAGTGAATTTATTTAATCATGAGACAACATTCTTTTTAAGTTTTTAAATATTCTTTTATTATTACAACAATTATTACATCCACAAATTATTAAGTAGTTTATCCCCACGATAACAGGTGGAGCCCCCTACTTAGATTATGATTTCTCGTATATTTCTCTTATTGTAATGCATTAACAATATAAATAGTTGAATGGTTAATCAGGAATAAGTATTGTAACCCGTATTTGATTGAAGAATATAACAAATTCTTCTTTATTGAATTTTTATGTTACAGTGAACTGTAAATGTCGGTAAGTGTGTCGTGCTTAATTTTCATTCGCAAATTACAGGAAAACCGCTAAATTTCCTTAGCTATTTTATACACCATTCGATTCAGAATTAAATCGTCTATCGTTTCGTGTACAGCGCATTGCTGAATATTAACACTTTGACAATAAGTATGAAGTTCGAGCATTTTGGCGCTGTTCAAAAACATCACTTAGCAGTTCATCCACCGTCTAATAGATGGCGACGACGGGCGGAAATCCGAATGTAAAATTTTTAAAAGCTTCTAAATAGCAATTCTAAGCGGTGATTTTGATTATTTAAGCATTAAATCACCGACAAACATATAATCCTTTAATCTTTTGAAATAAAAGTGCTGTAAAAATCCTGCAATAATAAATATTGCCGCAGCAATTTTTTAATGGTTAAATTGATTTTAATGATTCAAATTGTAATTTACAGAGGTATTAATGGTTTAATAATAAACAATAAAATAGGATTTATTGTTGTTGGGAAATTAACATTTACTTACGGAGTTATTTTAAACACAAATAACTCCTAAACGTTTATTGATTAATGTCCTTGTTAGCTCAATTGTAGTGCTGCGGCAATATTTATTATTGCAGGATTTTTATAGCACTTTTATTTCAAAAGATTAAAGGATTATATGTTTGTCGGTGATTGAATGCTTGAATTATAAAAATCATCGCTTAGAATTGCTATTTAGAAGCTTTAAATATTTTACATTCGGATTTCCGCCCGTCATCGCCATCTATTAGACGGTGGCTGAACTGCTAAGTGATGTTTTTGAACAGCGCCAAAATGCTCGAACTTTATACTTATTGTCAAAGTGTTAATATTCAGCAATGCGCTGTACACGAAACGATAGACGATTTAATTCCGAATCGAACGGTGTATAAAATAGCTGAGACAATTTAGCGGTTTTGTTGTAATTTGCGAATGAAAATTTAAGCACGACACACTTACCGACATTTACAGTTCACTGTAACTTAAAAATTAAACGGAATAATTTGCTATATTCTTTAATGAAATACGAGTCCCAACACTTATTACTGATTATTCATTTAACTTTTTATATTATTAATACATTACAATAAGAGAAAAATATGAGGAATCCTAATCTTCATGGAGGGTGCCCTCTGTTATCGTGGGGCTAAACTACGTTTTCATTTGTGGATTTAATAATTGTTCTAATAATGAAAGAATGTTTAAAAATTTAAGAAGAATGTTATCTTATAATAAAATAAATTTACTTGTAGATTTTTTCGAATTTAAATTGCAGAAACAATACATTATAATATATCCGCCTTATCACAGGCAACCCGATATACGCATAAGTACTATTAATTTATTATTAAAAACTTCCAATTTTAAACGTGACAGTGACAAAACCATAAGTGTAATCCTCAGTAAATCTTAAAAATTGGGCGAATATTTAAGTATTTAAATTGCAGAAATAATTATATTACATAAACGCCAACTTACAGACAACGCAATACACCCATACCTAATATTAATTTATTAATAAAAACTTCCAATTCTAAACTTGACATAACAAAACCATAAGAATTATCCTTAGTAAAGCTTCAAAAATAGTGGCAATATTTAAGTATTTAAATTGCAAAAATAATTATATTATATAAACGCCTACTTACTGGCAACCCATTACACGCGTAACTAATAATTATTTATTATTTAAAACTTCCAATTGTAAACGTAACAAAGACAAAACCATAAGTGTGGCATTTTTAAAGCGTTACTAAGGACTACACTCATACTTGTGCCCGTATTATGTTTAAAATTGAAAGTTTTTAATAATAAATTAAAATTAGTTATATGTATATCGGGTTGCCTGCAAGTAGGCGTTTATACAATACCATTGTTTCCGCAATTTAAATACTTAAATATTCGCACTATTTTTGAAACTTTACTCAGGATTACACTTATGGTTTTGTCCCTGTTACGTATAAAATTAGAAGTTTTTAATATTAAATTAATTAGAGTTATGCGTATACCGGGTTGCTTGTGTTTAGGCGTGTATATTATAAAATATTGTTTCTGCAATTTAAGTACGTAAATATCCACAAGTGAATTTATTTAATCATGAGACAACATTCTTTTTAAGTTTTTAAATATTCTTTTATTATTACAACAATTATTACATCCACAAATTATTAAGTAGTTTATCCCCACGATAACAGGTAGAGCCCCCTACTTAGATTATGATTTCTCGTATATTTCTCTTATTGTAATGCATTAACAATATAAATAGTTGAATGATTAATCAGGAATAAGTATTGTAACCCGTATTTGATTGAAGAATATAGCAAATTCTTCTTTATTGAATTTTTATGTTACAGTGAACTGTAAATGTCGGTAAGTGTGTCGTGCTTAATATTCTTTCGCAAATTACAGGAAAACCGCTAAATTTCCTTAGCTATTTTATGCACCATTCGATTCAGAATTTAATCGTCTACCGTTTCATGCAAAGCCCATTGCTGAATATTAACACTTTGACAATAAGTATAAAGTTCGAGCATTTTGGCGCTATTCAAAAACATCACTTAGCAGTTCAGCCACCGTCTAATAGATGGCGACGACGGGCGGGAATCCGAATGTAAAATGTTTAAAAGCTTCTAAATAGCAATTCTAAGCGATGATTTTGATAATTTAAGAATTAAATCACCGACTAACATATAATCCTTTAATCTTTTGAAATAAAAGTGCTGTAAAAATCCTGCAATAATAAATATTGTCGCAGCAATTTTTTAATGGTTAAATTGATTTTAATGATTCAAATTGTAATTTACAGAGGTATTAATGGTTTAATAATAAACAATAAAATAAGATTTGTTGTTGTTGTGAAATTAACATTTACCCAATCACCCAATAGCCTGTTCGCCCAATGTTGTCGCGTAACATTGGACGAACACCATGTTCGTCTCGAGTTCGTCAAAAGTCCCGCCAGTTGTCGGTAACTTTAAAGGGTATGTTCGCCGAACCTCAGTCAGGTGTAGATGGCGAAAATGTTTGCATCAATTTTAAATCGAAAAATTATGGAGTGCACGGATGAAAACGTACTGACGCTGGAGTTTTTGAATTTGAAGTAAAATTTTTCCATCTTTCATAATTTTGACGTTTTAAACGTCAGTTTCATCCGAGTCTACACAACGCTCGATGTACATTTAAAATATGATTTCAATTGAAAATAAACCATTAAAGCGTAAATATAAATGATACCATCAAGTCGGAGAAGGTAACATGATGGCCACATCACCGTTTTTTTACTTTGTATTTCCAAAGGATGAACAAGGAAACACATGGTTTAAATAATCGAATATTTTGCGCGCGGATGGATAAATAATGAAAGTTTGAAAATAAACCGGTGGTAATATCAAAGATTGCTGTAAAATAAGCGAGAAAATAAATAATAAAAGTTTCAATGAAATAAATAATATCAAAGTGCGCTTACCACACGATGTCAGATGTCCGGGAACGTCCGGAGAGAACATGACTCTCAGCACGTCGTTGACGTACGACTTGAGCCTCAACAGAATCATCGATTTCGACCAATTCCAAATCGTGATCAGGTATTCCGGTTCGCCGCCTTGCGACGCCAAAAGTTCTCCATTTGGACTGAGAAAAAAAATGCATGACTGAACACCAACCATCTACACCAAAGGGAAGAATTCGTACTGTAGGTACGTACGTGGTCTTCCACTTATTTGTTCGAGATTATTGTTACCGTAAGTTCCGAGTTTAATTCTTGTAACCGACCAACCCCTTTGCGGGTATTTGTTCACAGATAAATTGTCACAGTGAAACAAATGTTTAATGAATATTTTATCTTCTTTACTTAGGCAAACAATTTTTGTGACAACAACTAAAGTGACTGTCAGAAGTGACAGCTAATGTCTGCGATTATTCATTTGAGAACAAAAACAAATCATGGCACTCTCATTTTGATACCTACAAATGCGACGCGGCGGTGCATTATAAAGTCCCGTTTTTGCAGCGCCGTGAAATATCTTCGATAAAAAAACTTTTTAAAAATCCAATTAATCATTTTTGTCATCTAAAAAGTGTAAATATTTTGTTTTTCAAAGCGTTAATTATTATTGAAAATATGAATATTTGAAATTTGTACCGTTTTTTTTTTGCCCACTGTGTATATTTAAGCAATGGTAATAATCGGAATACCTGTAGTTCACATGCGTGTAACTCCTCGAGGTCCCACCTTTCAGCACGCACATGATCTCCAAGGAGGGCCACTCGTAGATTATAATCGGCGGATACGATCCGTTTTCGGCAATAGCTATGTGGGGATAATCTGGACTGGGATTTTTCTGGAATTGAGAAAACAACAACTTTTACTATTGTAAAACGGTTCGGAGATTCTTGAAGCCAAAGAAAACTCGAAAATGGAAAAAATCGAAAAAATCAACTTTCCTAATAATCACCATAGAACTTTATGTAATACAATTTTCTTCATCAGAAGAACGAAATAATTTGATTGGCGTTACAAAATTTCATCCAGAAAAAAATGGAAAAAAGTTAGCAAGTCGCCATGGAAAATTTTGAAAAAAGTCGATTTTTTCAAACTTTGAACGGCTGTAGCGGCCGAACGAAGAATCCAATTCGAACGCGGATTTCAAATCTGTGTTCCTCGTATGTCAATTAGTCGGATTTAATTGAATTTGGCGATTCGAAATTTTTGACGAAAACTTGAAAAATCATCCAAGGGTCCCCCCTTCTTATTTTTTAACAAAAATTGCATTAGAAATTATTTCCTGATGAAACCGCTGGTCCGATTCGGGGTTTCTATACACCACCAGAAAGATCACGTCAAGACGCTTTAGAAAATGTATTTTCGCAAAAACAAATGTTAATTTTAAGTCCGTGACGCGTCGGCAAAGAAAATTCTAAAATGGAAAAAATCGAAAAAATCAACATACTTAATAATTATCGTAGACCTTTATGTAATACCATTTTCTTCATCAGAAGAACGAAATAAATCAATTGACGTTAAAAAATTTCATCCAGAAAAAATTGAAAAAAAGTTAGCAAGTCACTATGAAAAATTTGAAAAAAGTCGATTTTTTCAGACTTTGAACGGCCGTAGCGGCTAAACGAAGAATCCAATTCGAACGCGGATTTCAAATTTGTGTTCCTTGTGTGTCAATTAGTCGGTTTTAATTAAAATTGGCGATTCGAATTTTTTGACAAAAACCTGAAAAATCATCCAAGGGTCCCCCCTTCTTACTTTTTCCCAAAAATTGCATTAAAAATGATTTCCTGACGAAACCACTGGTTCGATTCGGGATTTCTATACACCACGCGAAAGATCACGTCAAGATGCTTTAGAAAATGTATTTTTGCAAAAACAAATGTTAATTTTAAGCCCGTGACGTGTCAGCGAAGAAAACTCGAAAATGGAAAAAATCGAAAAAATCAACTTTTTTAATAATCATTGCAGAACTTTATGTAATACCATTTTCTTCATCAGAAGAACGATATAAATCGAATGGCGTTAAAAAATTTCACCCGGAAATAATTGGAAAAAAGTTAGCTAGTCACTATAAAAAATTTGAAAAAGGTCGATTTTTTCAGACTTTGAACGGCCGTAGCGGCTAAACGAAAAATCCAATTTGAACGCGGATTTCAAATCTGTGCTCCTTGTGTGTCAATTAGTCGGATTAAATTAAAATTGGCGATTCGAAATTTTTGACGAAAACCTGAAAAATCATCCAAGGGTCCCCCCTTCTTACTTTTTCCCAAAAAATGCACTAAAATTGATTTCCTGAAGAAACCACTGGTTCGATTCGGGGTTTCTATACACCACCGGAAAGATCACGTCAATACGCTTTAGAAAATGTATTTTCGCAAGAACAAATGTTAATTTTAAGCCCGTGACGCGTCGGCGAAGAAAACTCGAAAATGAAAAAAGTTGAAAAAATCAACTTTCTTAATAATCATCGTAGAACTTTATGTAATACAATTTTCTTCATCAGAAGAACGAAATAAATCGATTGGCGTTAAAAAATTTCATCTAAAAAAAATTGGAAAAAAGTTAGCAAGTCACTATGGAAATTTTGAAAAAAGTCGATTTTTTCAGACTTTGAACGGCCGTAGCGGCTGAACGAAGAATCCAATTCGAACGCGGATTTCAAATTTGTGTTCCTTGTGTGTCAATTAGTCGGATTTAATTGAAATTGGCGATTCGAAATTTTTGACAAAAACCTGAAAAATCATCCAAGGGTCCCCCCTTCTTACTTTTTCCCAAAAATTGCATTTAAAATGATTTCCTGACGAAACCACTGGTTCGATTCGAGATTTCTATACATCACCGGAAAGATCACGTCAAGACGCTTTAGAAAATGTATTTTCGCAAAAACAAATGTTAATTTTAAGCCCGTGACGCGTCGGCAAAGAAAACTCGAAAATGGAAAAAATCGAAAAAATCAACTTTCTTAATAATCATCGTAGAACTTTATGTAATACCATTTTCTTCATCAGAAGAACGAAATAAATCGATTGGCGTAAGAAAATTTCATCCAGAAAAAAATGGAAAAAAGTTAGCAAGTCACTATGAAAATTTTGAAAAAAGTCGATTTTTTCAAAATTTGAACGGCCGTAGCGGCTAAACGAAAAATCCAATTCGAACGCGGATTTCAAATCTGTGTTCCTCGTGTGTCAGTTAGTCGGATTTAATTAAAATTGGCGATTCGAAATTTTTGACGAAAACCTGAAAAATCATCCAAGGGTCCCCCCTTCTTACTTTTTCCCAAAAATTGCATTTGAAATGATTTCCTGTAGAAACCACTGGTTCGATTCGGGGTTTCTATACATCACCAGAAAGATCACGTCAAGACGCTTTAGAAAATGTATTTTCGCAAAAACAAATGTTAATTTTAAGCCCGTGACGCGTCGGCAAAGAAAACTCGAAAATGGAAAAAGTTGAAAAAAACAACTTTCTTAATAATCATCGTAGAATTTTATGTAATACCATTTTCTTCATCAGAAGAACGAAATAAATCGATTGGCGTTAAAAAATTTCATCTGGAAAAAATTGGAAAAAAGTTAGCAAGTCACTATGAAAATTTTGAAAAAAGTCGATTTTTTCAGACTTTGAACGGCCGTAGCGGCTAAACAAAAAATCCAATTTGAACGCGGATTTAAAATCTGTGTTTCTTTTGTGTCAATTAGTCGGATTTAATTAAAATTGGCGATTCGAAATTTTTGACGAAAACCTGAAAAATCATCCAAGGGTCCCCCCTTCTTACTTTTTCCCAAAAAATGCACTAAAATTGATTTCCTGAAGAAACCACTGGTCCGATTCGGGGTTTCTATACATCACCAGAAAGATCACGTCAAGACGCTTTAGAAAATGTATTTTCGCAAGAACAATTGTTAATTTTAAGCCCGTGATGCGTCGGCGAAGAAAACTCGAAAATGGAAAAAATCGAAAAAATCAACTGTCTTAATAATCATCGTAGAATTTTATGTAATACCATTTTCTTCATCAGAAGAACGAAATAAATCGATTGGCGTTAAAAAATTTCATCTGGAAAAAATTGGAAAAAAGTTAGCAAGTCACTATGAAAAATTTGAAAAAAGTCGATTTTTTCAAACTTTGAACGGCTGTAGCGGCCGAACGAAGAATCCAATTCGAACGCGGATTTCAAATTTGTGTTCCTTGTGTGTCAATTAGTCGGTTTTAATTAAAATTGGCGATTCGAAATTTTTGACGAAAACCTGAAAAATCATCCAAGGGTCCCCCCTTCTTACTTTTTCCCAAAAATTGCATTTGAAATGATTTCCTGAAGAAACCACTGGTTCGATTCGGGGTTTCTATACACCACCGGAAAGATCACGCCAAGACGCTTTAGAAAATGTATTTTCGCAAGAACAAACGTTAATTTTAAGTCCGTGACGCGTCGACAAAGAAAACTCGAAAATGGAAAAAATCGAAAAAATCAACTTTCTTATAAATCATCGTAGATCCTTATGTAATACCATTTTTTTCATCAGAAGAACGAATTAAATCGATTGGCGTTAAAAAATTTCATCTGGAAAAAATTGGAAAAAAGTTAGCAAGTCACTATGAAAATTTTGAAAAAAGTCGATTTTTTCAGACTTTGAACGGCCGTAGCGGCTAAACGAAAAATCCAATTCGAACGCGGATTTCAAATTTGTATTCTTTGTGTGTCAATTAGTCAGATTTAGTTAAAATTGGCGATTCAAAATTTTTGACGAAAACCTGAAAAATCATCCAAGGGTCCCCCCTTCTTACTTTTTCCCAAAAATTGTATTTGAAATGATTTCCTGAAGAAACCACTGGTTCGATTTGGGGTTTCTATACACCACCGGAAAGATCACGCAAAGACGCTTTAGAAAATGTATTTTCGCAAGAACAAACGTTAATTTTAAGTCCGTGACGCGTCGACAAAGAAAACTCGAAAATGGAAAAAATTGAAAAAATCAACTTTCTTAATAATCACCGTAGACCTTTATGTAATACCATTTTCTTCATCAGAAGAACGAAATAAAACGATTGGCGTTAAAAAATTTCATCTAGAAAAAATTGGAAAACAGTTAGCAAGTCACTATGAAAAATTTGAAAAAAGTCGATTTTTTCAGACTTTGAACGGCCGTAGCGGCTAAACAAAAAATCCAATTTGAACGCGGATTTAAAATCTGTGTTTCTTTTGTGTCAATTAGTCGGATTTAATTAAAATTGGCGATTCGAAATTTTTGACGAAAACCTGAAAAATCATCCAAGGGTCCCCCCTTCTTATTTTTTAACAAAAATTGCATTAGAAATGATTTCCTGAAGAAACCGCTGGTCCGATTCGGGATTTCTATACACCACTAGAAAGATCACGTCAAGACGCTTTAGGAAATGTATTTTCGCAAAAACAAATGTTAATTTTAAGTCCGTGACGCGTCGGCAAAGAAAACTAGAAAATGGAAAAAGTTGAAAAAATCAACTTTCTTAATAATCATCGTAGAATTTTATGTAATACCATTTTCTTCATCAGAAGAACGAAATAAATCGATTGGCGTTAAAAAATTTCATTTGGAAAAAATTGGAAAAAAGTTAGCAAGTCACTATGAAAATTTTGAAAAAAGTCGATTTTTCCAGACTTTGAACGGCCGTAGCGGCTGAACGAAGAATCCAATTCGAACGCGGATTTCAAATTTGTGCTCCTTGTGTGTCAATTAGTCAGATTTAATTAAAATTGGCGATTCGAAATTTTTGACGAAAACCTGAAAAATCATCCAAGGGTCCCCCCTTCTTACTTTTTCCAAAAAAATGGATTTGAAATGATTTCCTGAAGAAACCGCTGGTCCGATTCGGGGTTTCTATACATCACCGGAAAGATCACGTCAAGACGCTTTAGAAAATGTATTTTCGCAAGAACAAATGTTAATTTTAAGCCCGTGACGCGTCGGCAAAGAAAATTCGAAAATGGAAAAAATCGAAAAAATCAACCTTCTTATTAATCATCGCAGAACTTTATGTAATACCATTTTCTTCATCAGAAGAACGAAATAAATCGATTGGCGTTAGAAAATTTCATCCAGAAAAAATTGGAAAAAAGTTGGCAAGTCACCATGAACTTTTTTGAAAAAGTCGATTTTTTCAGACTTTGAACGGCCGTAGCGGCTGAACGAAAAATCCAATTCGAACGCGGATTTCAAATCTGTGTTCCTTGTGTGTTAATTAGTCAGATTTAATTAAAATTGGCGATTCGAAATTTTTGACGAAAACCTGAAAAATCATCCAAGGGTCCCCCCTTCTTACTTTTTCCAAAAAAATGCATTTGAAATGATTTCCTGAAGAAACCGCTGGTCCGATTCGGGATTTCTATACACCACGAGAAAGATCACGTCAAGACGCTTTAGAAAATGTATTTTCGCAAGAACAAATGTTAATTTTAAGCCCGTGACGCGTCGGCAAAGAAAACTCGAAAATGGAAAAAGTTGAAAAAATCAACTTTCTTAATAATCATCATAGAATTTTATGTAATACCATTTTCTTCATCAGAAGAACGAAATAAATCGATTGGCGTTAAAAAATTTCATCCAGAAAAAATTGGAAAAAAGTTAGCAAGTCAGTATGAAAATTTTTAAAAAAGTCGATTTTTTCAGACTTTGAACGGCCGTAGCGGCTAAACGAAAAATCCAATTTGAACGCGGATTTCAAATCTGTGCTCCTTGTGTGTCAATTAGTCGGATTTGATTAAAATTGGCGATTCGGAATTTTTGACGAAAACCTGAAAAATTATCCAAGGGTCCCCCCTTCTTATTTTTTCGCAAAAATTGCATTTGAAATGATTTCCTGAAGAAACCGCTGGTCCGATTCGGGATTTCTATACACCACCAGAAAGATCACGTCAAGACGCTTTAGAAAATGTATTTTCGCAAGAACAAATGTTAATTTTAAGCCCGTGACGCGTCGGCAAAGAAAACTCGAAAATGGAAAAAGTTGAAAAAATCAACTTTCTTAATAATCATCATAGAATTTTATGTAATACTTTCTTAATAATCATCATAGAATTTTATGTAATACCATTTTCTTCATCAGAAGAACGAAATAAATCGATTGGCGTTAAAAAATTTCATCTGGCAAAAATTGGAAAAAAGTTGGCAAGTCACTATGAACTTTTTTGAAAAAGTTGATTTTTTCAGACTTTGAACGGCCGTAGCGACTAAACGAAGAATCCAATTCGAACGCGGATTTCAAATCTGTGTTCCTCGTGTGTCAATTAGTCGGATTTAATTAAAATTGGCGATTTGAAATTTTTGACGAAAACCTGAAAATTCATCCAAGGGTCCCCCCTTCTTACTTTTTCCCAAAAATTGCACTAAAAATGATTTCCTGCCGAAACCGCTGGTCCGATTCGGGGTTTCTATACATCACCAGAAAGATCACGTCAAGACGCTTTAGAAAATGTATTTTCGCAAGAACAAATGTTAATTTTAAGCCCGTGACGCGTCGGCAAAGAAAACTCGAAAATGGAAAAATTTGAAAAAATCAACTTTCTTAATAATCATCCTAGAATTTTATGTAATACCATTTTCTTCATCAGAAGAACGAAATAAATCGATTGGCGTTAAAAAATTTCATCCAGAAAAAATTGGAAAAAAGTTGGCAAGTCACCGTGAACTTTTTTGAAAAAGTCGATTTTTTCAGACTTTGAACGGCCGTAGCGGCTGAACGAAGAATCCAATTCGAACGCGGATTTCAAATCTGTGTTCCTCGTGTGTTAATTAGTCAGATTTAATTAAAATTGGCGATTCGAAATTTTTGACGAAAACCTGAAAAATCATCCAAGGGTCCCCCCTTCTTACTTTTTCCCAAAAATTGCACTAAAAATGATTTCCTGAAGAAACCACTGGTTCGATTCGGGATTTCTATACATCACCGGAAAGATCACGCCAAGGCGCTTTGGAAAATGTATTTTCGCAAGAACAAATGTTAATTTTAAGCCGTCGGCAAAGAAAACTCGAAAATGTAAAAAATCGAAAAAATCAACTTTCTTATAAATCATTGTAGATCCTTATGTAATACCATTTTCTTGATCAGAAGAACGAGCCAAATTGATTATATAGGGTAAGTATAAAATGTAAATTACCGTCAGGTGTCCAATACCTCCGCCCACTGCACTCCTTCTGAACCAACAATCGTTCGTTTCGACATTGTAGAAGTGTATCAGATTTCCCGATACGAAAATTAAAGTCTTCTCGTCCGCCAGCAATAAATTGTAAGGTTTCTTGCAATCGTAACCATAAGAAAATCTAAGCTCGAGTTAAGGAACTTAATTTAATTTTAAAAATTGTTTTATCGCAGAAGTATTCAAGAAAATACTCTGCCAAGATATGAAGAGATAGACAAGAACGTACTAAATAGAAACTACTGGGAAGAAATATTACTAAAGGCAAGAATAAAACTAAAATTTTGCAACAACTTTCAGTGACGGTTCGCGGGGTTTTTTCTGGTACGGCCGAGGAACAGGAGGTGGTAATACAGATAGGAGCGGTCACGCAGCCAGCCGTCTCTGCAACTGACCCTACCTATCTGTATTGCCACCCTTGTTACCTTGGCCGTACCAGAAAAACTCACTGACAACTTTACTAAATAGAATCGGAACTGATGGAATAATTGACTAAAAGCGGAAATGAAGATAAAATTTTGCAACAAATTTACTAAACATAATAAGAACTATTGGTATAATTGACTAAAAGCAAGAATGAAGGTGAAATCTTGGAACAACTTTACGTGAATCAGTTTAAACAATCTGCACTTGATGATTGATTATTAATTGATTATTTTACACGAGCCAGAAAAGGATACTCAAATTCTAAAATGTTCTCTTCGATATCGCAATTCGCGCTCATGTACGCCCTGGAGATGTAGTCCTCCGTGCGGTATCTCGTCTCTCCGTAGGGCGGAATGTAGAACTCCCCGCCGCCCTCCTCTTCCTCCTGCGAAGCAACACTAATGGAGTACTCGAAATCTCCGGGTATATCCTCTATCGAACTCTCGGTGCGCGACATATCGCCTTTTCGCTTGTCTAAATGAAGTTTCGTACTGAACAACGAACCAAATAATAAACAATGATAAAGGAGTGTCGCGTTGCCGGAGAAATCAAACTGTTTGTTGCCATGGCCACCGAGCGGTTGCCACGGAGGATGATTAATTAGATCTGCGCTAATCGAAATGAACTTGTGATTAATGGAAGGATTATTTATGCATTCACGTTCGAGAATAATCCAGCGGATGATTAAATTCGGTTCGTATTTACCGCCGCGCCTGCGCAGATAAAACTGCAAAAGTAGAATATGATTCGCATTTGTGAAAGAGTAAACATCAATTAAAATATATACATCTAACCTTTAATTATGTATTCCATTTAACATTTGAAAGATCGTTTACACAGCCGAAAATTTAATTTAGTACAATCGTGCAGAGGTGACAGTGTTGCCTGAATTAAGTTTCTAGTAAACGTATGTCCATAAAATAATTCGATTCAGTCTCGGCGGGAAATTTAAAAATTCTCGAGCGTGCAAATATTTTCCCGGCGAAACTTTGCGAGTGCATTTTTCAGCAATCGGTAAAGACAACTGGAAATTTGTCATTAAATTTAACCTTTTTATTAATTAAGTGGATACAATCAATTCTGCTCTTAACTAAATCGAACTCGGAGACGGTCAAAACGTGAATTTTGAGGTTAGAATAGATAGAATGAGAAAATACATACGTTGCACTTAGCCCTTGAATTTACATATCGACATACGTTTCGTATTCCATTTCGTTTTTCTTAAACATGCGAACGAGTATAGATATTTATCCAGACGCGATGATTAGATCAAAAAAGCATGAGTTACTGTCACCTCTGCGCGATTGTACTAAACACAATTAATAACTGATTTCCGCTTGGTATATTTTCGTTTTTAAAAATCCATGAAAAATATATACACATCGTTCAAAGAAAGTTGCCAAAATCTGCCGCTTTCCGCGTTCAATGTCAGCAAAACCGCGTTTTTGATTTTGAAAAATTGTTTAACTTTCGAAGGCCTTACTTGATTGTAATGATTTAAATTCCAAAATATAGCGAATTTAGTGTGTTGTACAAAAATATAAAGAAACAAACTTATCGTTCAAATAACGTTACCTACGGCGGAATGCGGCGGAACTTTTTGAAGAGTGGCGTTCTGTGTTGATTAGCCGAACTAGTGTCGGTAAACGTAGGAATCTGTCTTATCGGCAACGGCAACAGGTTTCCTGTAAACATTACAGGAAATAAATACAATAAAACAATTCGTTTTATTGTATTTATTTAATGCTTTCTGCAACAGGTACTGTTATTCCCAATTTGTTTATTACAGGAAATCACAGTTATCGGCACGACAGATTCCTACGTTTACCGAGACTAGTTCCGTTAATCAACACAGAGCGCCACTCTTCAAAAAATTCCGCCAATTTCCGCCACCGACTTGTGGCGCTACTTGGCGGAAAATCTTTTAAATCTGGCGGATTTTTGAATTCGATTTGGGGATTCATTTTCATACGAATTTTCTTTCGGAATTATGTTGGACTGCTGAGAAAACTAGCGTAATACAATTTAAATTTAAACTTTATTTTCAAAACATACATTTTACAAGAGAAAACGCAGAAACTTATTAACAAATTAATTTAAAATCTGGCTTCGGGATAAATGTAAAATTTTACAGAATCAATTTTGAATTAATTTTGAGTAAATCTGCAAAGTTTCAAGTCCACGGCAATTGTTTTTATATTTTTTTTCGAGTCACCAAAAATTATCACAATTTTCACAATTTTGCAAATTATTCCAAAATCTGGTTATGGGATAAATGTATAATTTTAGAGAATCAATTTTGAATGAATTTTGAGTAAATCTGCAAAGTTTCAAGTCCGTGGCAATTGTTTTTATATTTTTTTTTCGAGTCGCCAAAAATTATTACAATTTTCACAATTTTGCAAATTATTCCAAAATCTGGTTATGGGATAATGTATAATTTTACAGAATCAATTTTGAATGAATTTTGAGTAAATCTGCAAAGTTTCAAGTCCGTGGCAATTGTTTTTATATTTTTTTTTTCGAGTCGCCAAAAATTATTACAATTTTCACAATTTTGCAAATTATTCCAAAATCTGGTTATGGGATAAATGTAAAATTTTACAGAATCAATTTTGAATGAATTTTGAGTAAATCCGCAAAATTTCAAGTCCATGGCAATTGTTTTTATATTTTTTTTCGAGTCACCAAAAATTATTATAATTTTCACAATTTCGCAAATTATTCCAAAATCTGGTTATGGGATAAATATAAAATTTTACAGAATCAATTTTGAATGAATTTTGAGTAAATCTGCAAAGTTTCAAGTCGATGACAATTGTTTTTATATTTTTTTTCGAGTCACCAAAAATTATTGCAATTTTCACAATTTCGCAAATTATTCCAAAATCTGGTGATGGGATAAATGTAGAATTTTACAGAATCAATTTTGAATGAATTTTGAGTAAATCTGCAAAGTTTCAAGTCCGTGGCAATTGTTTTTATATTTTTTTTTCGGGTCACTAAAAATTATTACAATTTTCACAATTTTGCAAATTATTCCAAAATCTGGTGATGGGATAAATGTAGAATTTTACAGAATCAATTTTGAATGAATTTTGAGTAAATCCGCAAAATTTCAAGTCCATGGCAATTGTTTTTATATTTTTTTTCGAGTCGCCAAAAATTATTACAATTTTCACAATTTTGCAAATTATTCCAAAATCTGGTTATGGGATAAATGTATAATTTTACAGAATCAATTTTGAATGAATTTTGAGTAAATCTGCAAACTTTCAAGTCCGTGGCAATTGTTTTTATATTTTTTTTTCGAGTCGCCAAAAATTATTACAATTTTCACAATTTTGCAAATTATTCCAAAATCTGGTTATGGGATAAATGTAAAATTTTACAGAATCAATTTTGAATAAATTTTGAGTAAATCCGCAAAATTTCAAGTCCATGGCAATTGTTTTTATATTTTTTTTCGAGTCACCAAAAATTATTATAATTTTCACAATTTCGCAAATTATTCCAAAATCTGGTTAAGGGATAAATGTAAAATTTTACAGAATCAATTTTGAATGAATTTTGAGTAAATCAGCAAAGTTTCAAGTCCGTGGCAATTGTTTTTATTTTTTTTTTTCGGGTCACTAAAAATTATTACAATTTTCACAATTTTGCATATTATTCCAAAATCTGGTTATGGGATAAATGTAAAATTTTACAGAATCAATTTTGAATGAATTTTGAGTAAATCTGCAAAGTTTCAAGTCCATGACAATTGTTTTTATATTTTTTTTCGAGTCGCCAAAAATTATTGCAATTTTCACAATTTTGCAAATTATTCCAAAATCTGGTTATGGGATAAATGTAAAATTTTACAGAATCAATTTTAAATATATTTAGAGTAAATCTGCAAAGTTTCAAGTCCGTGGCAATTGTTTTTATATTTTTTTTCGAGTCGCCAAAAATTATTACAATTTTCACAATTTTGCAAATTTTTCCGAAATCTGATTATGGGATAAATGTAAAATTTTACAGAATTAATTTTGAATGAATTTTGAGTAAATCTGCAAAGTTTCAAGTCTATGGCAATTGTTTTTATATTTTTTTTCGAATCGCCAAAAATTATTACAATTTTCACAATTTTTCAAATTTTTCCGAAATCTGGTTATGGGATAAATGTAAAATTTTACAGAATTAATTTTGAATGAATTTTGAGTAAATCTGCAAAGTTTCAAGTCCATGGCAATTGTTTTTATATTTTCTTTTCGAGTCACCAAAAATTATTGCAATTTTCACAATTTTGCAAATTATTCCAAAATCTGGTAATGGGATAAATGTAACATTTTACAGAATCAATTTTGAATGAATTATGAGTCGAATTAAGTGTTCCGCATTTGTGGAATCTCAAAAATCAAAATTTCGAGCGTCCCAACTAGAACTCCATCGGTGTCTAGTGGCGCCTACTGAGTTTCGTTCGTACCAACTAAAAATTTGTTGATGTCTGGTGGCGCCTTCTGAGTTTCGTTCGTATAGTTCATTCGTTGAGAGCTGACGGTGACTCATGCATTTTCGTACTAAGAATTGCTTTGCATTTTATATCTATCTTTTTCTATCATGTACAAAACAGTATGAAATAAAAGACGAAACGTGTGTCTGCGTGTTAAAGAATAGGGCAGCGTAAACGTAGGTCTAAGCTCACGCATGACTCTTGCATCGCATTGGCACGCTTACGTCAAATAACATAACCGTAAAAAGTTTGTTTGTATTGCGCTTTAGATTTCGTTTCGATCGAGTTAATACTTAATTAATTCATCATGCTCAGAAATAAATCCCTAAAAAGTCGGTCTCAACATATGTTGATTAACGTGTTTAATTATTTCGAACGCAAATCGTCAAATGATAAACCGGTCTGAAAATATGTAAGGTGGTGCGTGATAATTTTTGAATATCCCGCCAATGAAAATCAGCGCGGCACCAAATTTTCTTACAGACATACGTTTACTTAAATCTTAATTGATGCGATTTTAAGCAATGAGTCAGAGGCAGCTCTCAGCGGCCCGACTATACCAAGTAAAAACCCCTTGGTGTCTGATGGCGCTCCCTGAGTATCGTTCGTACCAACTAAAAATCCATCGATGAGCAGAATTAATGTCAGTGGCGCTACCTATGTTTTACTCATCGTAACTAAAATAAATCGGCGATAATACATTCCAAGGCGATCAACTTTGTTAAACTAAAGTTTAAATTTGAATAAATACCTAAAATAAATTTATGCCCACTTGCACCACAGAACTTAATCGTGATTAAATTTTAATCATGATTAACTTTAATCAGAGTATTTCTGTTGCACCGTCGGCTGATTAAGCATCTATCGACCACGGAGTATTATTATAGAGAGCACACGTTTTTCTAGGGATTTTAAGTTCTTTTTTGGTTGTTTTACGTTGTTCTATTGAGAACACAGGAAACAAATGCGCGGTAAATATGAATACTAAATGCTAACTAACTTATACTATTATTATTATTTCTTATTATTGGACGAGGTAAACAAACCAAAATTAATAAAATCATTAACCTCCAAGCCATCGATTTCATCAATCTGCTCAGCTAATCCCAAATCCATCGTTTTTAATAACAAATACAAAACAAAGGTTTTTAATTTCAAAATCGTCTGCCAAATGTAAATAACTTCACGACTATATTCGTCGTGAAGTTATCAGTTTTTGAGTTAATCGGCAAAAATCGGCTGATTAAATATTTGACGTTTCTTGGGGACTTTAATCATGATTAAGTTGCGGTGCAAGCCAATTCTCCGCTAACCATTGATTAACTTTTTAATCATGATTAAGTAGCTGCGGTGCAAGTGGGCATTAATCAACAAAAATATGACCACATTGCTTGCTTACAAAGATTTGTACATAGATTTGGCAGCTTTGTGTTGCGTTAGTTGGGCCAGATGAATGTGAGATGGCGTGGAAGTCGCGTTCAAATTCTCCCTATTCAAATAACCCCCCCGATAGATACCAATATAGACATACTTGGCCCAAAACATCTATGAGGCAAAGATGTACAACGTACCGTTTTTTATCCTCGTCGTTCTATTGTACAATAATTTCTAGGACGATACTCTCACGCGATCACGAAGCGAGCGAGCAAGGCTACGACGTACGTTAGGCGGGTACCCACACGTATCCTTACATGGATCGGCTGTCAGTTTATTTACAGTTTATTCCGTGAGTGCGTTTTTAATTGAATTCTCTCTTTATACTAACAAAATGTGCCGGAAGTGCATTGTTTGTGGTGTTTCACAAGAAATTTAATTGGCGATGTCACTTCAGTATTTTCGTTTATTGGAACTTTCAAATTTAGCGCCTTATTTCGTTTGATTTGTGAAGGGGTATCCCGGTACTGCTATTGGTTCATGGGATTCGCGATCGCGAGAAAGACAGATTTATGCCCGAGTACATTATCTGAGTGAAATGGTGAATAAAAGTAGCAAACATTTAATATGTTGTGAATATAATTCAGCATTTGTTGGTATCTACTAGATTTAAAATCACTGAGCAAAATTAGATTTAAAATGCTTCACCTTGGTTACCGCGATAAATGGGCAATTATAAAGTTGATCGCGAGTTCAATTCTCAATCCCGACATAATTGCAGGAAGGAAAAATGACTCGCAAAGATTTGGGCACCCACGATTGCAGAATAACCGCCATGTCGAAGTACACGCTGCCGGTGATCTCGCCGTTGCGAACCGGCGGACGTTTCTGGAGGAAAGTGCAAGTACTAAGGTACCCCATTAGTAGCCATCCCGAGGGAAAGGTCATGTACCGAAGCGAAAACCTAATGGCAGCGGAACGCTACAGGCTCGTGGTGTACTCGCCGGTGATCATACATCCCTACAGCTGGATAAACGTTGCACTCGTGTTTACAATTACGCACATCTGGATATTGTCGCTGTTCAACAGAACGTACTTCGTGAGCTTCCCGGATTCCGTGTACCGTCAGATCTCCGTAAAATATCTTTATCCTCTGATGAAAACTTTTCACGCCCTGTATCAATTCCTGAGGTTTCTGATCGGCTACAGGAATGGGAACTATATCGTTCTCGATTTTGGAAAAATAGCCCGACGATATTTATTAACGTATTTCATCATCGATTTCATCGATTGGTTCCCGTTTCATGACATATGCAAGTTGACGGCCTGGGAAGGATGTGAGTATACGAAATACAGGCTGCTATTTCTTGTATTCCGAACGCCCGTATTTCTCGAATATCTCCAAACGGTTTTATGGGTGTACGGTGTTCCGAGAAAGTTTAGAAGCGTGACGAGAATGCTCGTGGTGTTTCTATTGGCGTTGCACATTTTAACTTGCATTACGAACAACGTTCCGCATTGGCTCTATGAAGAGAAATACCGAAATGTAACCGTTGCGTTCTACAAGAAGGCGACGTACAAGAGGTACCTGATTTGCATGCACAGAGTCCTGGGACATTGCTACGCGGCAACGTGCGGAAAATTCGGCCCGAAGAATCCCATCGAAGCGTTCTTGTACATAATCATATTGGGTTTCGGGTTTCTGTACCGGATGTACTTCACCACAGCCGTCGTCACGCAGTTCGGAAGGACCAAAATGGCCAAACGGCAGTACCAGGAAAACCTGAAGGAGCTCGAACACTACTTGGTGAGGAATAAATTCCCGCCGAGCTTGAGGGACAAAGTCGTGATGCACTACAAGCACAAGCACAACCACCGGTATTACAAGAGCAAAGCGATAAACAGCAACCTCTCGGAGCACCTGCGGTACGAGCTGATGCTGCACTCGCGCTCGTACATCATTCAAAAGTGTAAACTCTTCAAGGGACTTCCGATAAGCCTGGTCGGACAGATACTGGCGACCCTCATCCCCGAGCTGTACCTGCCCAACGAGACGGTTTTCAAAGGGAACGAGGACGCCGACTCTTTATTCTTAATAAGCCACGGGACCGTCGCCATTTATTCCGCCAACGGAAACGAGATCGATCACCTCGACGATGGGTCCGTACTGGGCACGATCGGATACTACCAGATCACCAACGCGTTCAGCGCAATCTCGATAGAGTTCACGGAGATCTATCGGTGGGAATACAGGGATATTACTGCGATCCTGAAGAAGAGCAAAGAGCTGACGAAGCGGCTGGAGAAGCTCGCGCAGATTCAGAATCGGGGTTTGCGCGAGTTCAAGTTGAACGATTTGCAAATTTTGAGAAACTTGAGAGCCGGGAGAATACTGGAGCGGCCTGTATTCATACACGAAGAGGAAGATAAGACATAAAGCGCGTTGTTGATTTTATTGTTTGTTGACTAATTGAGGTTAATTCTACTTATTTGATTGGAATTTCAAATTAAACGATTGCTTTGTTTCATGGTTTTACTATCGGTTTATCATTCTTTTACGGTGGATTTCACAAAACATTTATTTAAGCCGGGTATTATATTTTCGGCTGTGTGAAGGTTCTGTCAGTCACCGAATACATAATAATAATAATCTTTATTTAGCAATATGCTATCTAAATACACATATAAACTAAAAAATATGTACAATATATAAAATATAAAAAACAATTTTTGTAACGATAATATAATAATTTTAAAATTATAATATATATTTGTACTATATTAAATATATTATATATTGAATTGTCGTTGAAACGGAGACTCCAGAAGAGGATTTAAGGTAACGAGTACACTTCTGTGAAATAAAATTAAGCACAAGTCTTATGAGTATTTCTTACTATATTCTAGTTGTGTAATTCGGGTCTGCAATATTTCCAATAAATGATAAAACACCGTAACTTGAAAATAATAAGCCAAAACCAAGACTACGCTTAAAAAATGGTGATGTGGCCATCATGTTACTTTCTCCGACTTGATGGTATCATAGCCATTTATATTTACGTTTTCATGATTTATTTTTATTATTTTATAAACTCGGATGAAACTGACGTTTCAAACGTCAAAATTATGAAAGATGGAAAAATTATACTTCAAATTCAAAAACTCGGTTTACTCAAAAACTAACGAGATTTCGAAAAAAACTTATTCTTTAGAAGTTGTTCATTTTAGCATTCTCTACAATTATTATTAACATAAATTTGCTGTAACTATTATCTTTATATAATTATAAGTCAAAAATTAAAAAAAAAAAAAAATTTCTCGAATAAAAATGATTTTATGAAAAATGTTTTCAAGCAAAAGATGTTAATTCCTTTGTTTTCTTCAATGTTTGTCTAAATGTTTTTGTGATATTTTCCATATTTAAGAAAATCTAGGCAAAAAACAAAAAGCAGTTAAGGTAAATACCCACTACCGGTGTACGAAATTTTACCAAAAGCTTTTCAGTTCTTCAGATTGTCAAATAAAACGGATGTTGAAAGTTTCATATCAATTGCTCGATTAGTTTTTGAGATAAAGCGCGCACAGACTGACACACAATCTTCCAGTTACTGATACTAATGAATGGACTGAAGTAAACGCAACAACTTCAGACCAATATTTGCGACATTGCCGGATTTCTTGTCTCGCTATAACTGACGTAAAATAAAATAAAAAATAATTAAACTGCTGGGGGTTAAACTACCAGTCGGTCTAAAGGGGGGGGGGGGGACTTAGACTAACCCTAACCCAAGCATAAGCACCTACCATTTGCAACCATTAACTTGCATATAGTATAAGCTCCAATTGTTGTAAACGAAAATACCCAGATTAAAATAAGGAGATCTGACAACATACCGTCCGCATGATTTTCGCGCATGCGTATTGTTTAGTATTAGTAACTGGAAAATTACCTTTAATATAGTACAATCGCGCAGAGGTGACAGTGACTCATCGCTCCATGTTGCCTGAATAAGTTTCTAACAAGGGGGGTTAATTGAATAAGGAGAATTGGAAAAGCGACATCCACGCCATCTCATAGTCATCTGGCCCAACTAACGCAATGCCACGCTGCCAAATCTATGTACAAATCTTTGTAACCAAGCAATGTGGTCATATTTTTGTTGGTTAAATTTATTTTAGGTATTTAAGAACATCCACATATCTGGTAATATTCAAAGTCCACTAGTGTTAATTGTTTGTTTAAGTCTATTTGATAAATTTTAAAGCAAAATGGACTTTTGAATAATTTCACAAATGAGATATGACAACATCTATTGCCGGCCTTTTTAGACGTACATAACCTCATTAACGTCACAAGTTGAATTGTTATTCGGCCAGGTATTTATAATTCAAATTTAAGTTAATATTCTTAAACCTAAAAGAGTGTGCAATGGGTAAATTAAGTACTCTTTAGGCACTTTATTGCAGTAGCGTTTATACCCGCGATTCCAATATTAAAAATAAAGCTTTCTTTACATTTCCGAAGTGTCCTAATCGCAGAGATGAATGGGTTAATTCCATTGAATGCATTACTCCAAAAAAAATCCTCTTTCAAAAGTTATGCACATTGGTGAGGACCACTTTTTAAGTATTTATTAATTCCTGTAGAAAATATTTAAATTGGAAAGCAATTCCGACAATTTTTAATATACCTTCTTGTGGTACTTCTTCCAGTACAATTCCTACAAAATCTTTTTTAAAACGGCCCCTTCAAGAATGTAGCTAACTTCATGATTTAACATCTGCCCCAAAAAGAATTCGTTTGGAAATAATTTCTAAAATTTAGAGCTTTACTTTTTGCGTTTGATTAAGTCTAAGCTCTTTATAAAGCGAGTGTCTGCGATTTCCGCTTTTATTTGGATGCGTCGCACTCATGAGAACCAAAAAGTTCGAAACACCTGCAAAAATGAATTGTAAAGTCGCAATTTTGAATTTCCCGCTGGCTCGATGTGTTGGGCCAGATGACTTGCAGGCCGCGCTGATGGCGTTTCCAAAAGTTAACACTGAACTGTCCCTCTTTATCCTTAATGCTCTATGCACAATACCAAAGTTGAACAGCTGATCGCACATGTACTTTCATTCCCTGCGCACTCCATACGAAATAAATTGTTCGCACTGGAAACATGGGATGGCGTAAGTGTCGCCAAACAGACTAGAATTTGTTACAGCAAATGACGCTAGATGGCCCACCTGCTAATACAATCAGGCCGAGTATACTTATGTAAACAAACAAAACCGTAAGTATGTGAATATTCGATTCCTTTCAGTTTTTCGTCTGTTAAAACGAAGAGAAAGTCGCGTTATAAAAATATTATAAATAATGAGTCGTTGTGCCATTAAATCCTGCAAAAAGTGCAACAGAAACACTTATATGCATTCCTTCACTAGAAAGTAACCGGTAAGTGATATTTATTACAAGTACATTTCTTTGTCTGTATGAAATTTTGAATGTCATATTGTTATTTTTTGGGACGAAATATTGTTATCGTTTATTTCTCATAGGTGACGAGAAAATAATTCCATTGTTTGATTCTCCTCATTTTCTAAAGTGTGTGAGAAATAATTTATTGAAATACTATGCCACATTCAAATTGAAGGGAACAAAATTTTTTTCTTGCTGGATATTGAAATATTATATTATTATTATTATACTGTAAGTAATCATTTGTGCAATTTGCAATAAATATAATATTTTAATCAATGACTTCTTATTACTCCTACATTTGATTGTAATAAAGTACTGTGAAATTTGGAAACCCACTAGCTCTGCAACCCGTTCTATCCGCACCTGCTTTTGCTTTACCAGCGCCATCCCATGACTGCAGTGACGAATTACAAATGCGGTAAATGTTTTATACAGAGAGTCGCCTTACTTTATCTATGTGTACTTTTACAATTTGTCAGTTAAAAACACTAGATTCTATTTTCTGTACAATTTTTCAACTCAACTTATCTTAAAACAATTTGCAGTGCAAAACCAATCAATATAAATGGCTGACTCAAAACATTACAGAATAAATTGAGCGGTGTAAAACAATGCGCGATAACATGCGTGAAGATCGTTTGAAGCCCAAAAGATCAAAGTGCCGCTTCGGAGTGCAACTACTGCTTAGAGCTATACTGTGGTGTAATAACTAATTTCTGGTAACGGAAACGAGAAGTTTGGTATATTTTCGTTCTCGGTTATTGTAAAGCGACCCTTAAAATCAGCATGAATCAATAGATGGCGGCAAAATATGTGTCAACATATGCAACTCATGACTCATTTTTGACAATTTTCTTCAGTTGTCCATGCTAACCTCGAAATAGTCCGTTTTGTAGTTGTTATGGCCCCAATTAAACTACAAAACAACACCGCGGGAGGTGACGAGAGCGACGGAGACGTCTCCGGCGCGGAATCGGACCGCTCGAACACGAGCCGAGAGAACGACGGGGGCCGCGACTCCAGCGATGGGGACGAGGAGGCCGACTCGGACGACAGTTCCGAAATGGACGAGAAGGAGTGCGAGGTTCGCCGGAACGAGTGCATGGACAACCTCACCGACCTCGAGACCCAGTTCACGATGCTCAGGGAGCAGCTCTACTGCGAGCGCATCGCGCAGATCGACCACCAGCTCTCCGAGATCCGATGCGACCGCTCGCCCGAATACCTCGTCCCCCTGGCCGAGCTCAAGGAGAACATGCGCATCCGAACGGAGGTGGCCGGCATACTGCGCGAGCTCCGGCTGACCAACATCCAGCACAAGTTCGAATCGGAGAAGCAGGCGGCCCAGCAGAACTTCGAAAGCGAGAAATCCCTGGCCTACGACTACTACTACGAGGAGCTAATCGAGACCATCAAGAGGCTGGAAGAGGACCGGCACAACAGCGAGATTACGTGGGGAGAGGGCGGCGAGTGGGGCTCCCGCTCGAGGTCGAGATCGCGCCGGAAGGCGGTCACCGTCTCGGGGCCCTACATCGTGTACATGCTGAAACCTCAGGACATCCTCGAGGACTGGACGATAATAAGGAAGGCGCTGAAGCGGTCGCCTTGATATTAAGCTGGGAATTTCGTTTAATGGAAAAGTTTACCTCGGCCTCGTTCGTGTCGTAGTGCAAGGAAACATCAGTTCATTTTTTTAATATGGTTTCGAACAATACAGTGCCACCGTGTGTGCGTGTGTGTGTAAATGAGTGATTTTACGTCTCTACCTGAAATACTAATATTATAAAAAAATGGTTGATTATTGCAAATATATATTGATAAGAATGTTTGTATTATTTGATTTGTGTTCTATTAAATTGTTTAGAAAAAATATTTGTACGTTTTTGCATAAGTATTGCTACTACTTTAAATATTCTTCAAAACACGTGCAGAATTTATTCCGCACAACCAAAATAACCAAAAAAAAATGTTTTGACAATTTGATATGTCAGCCCAGTGGAAAATTCAAAGTAAAAGAAAACATGTTTCATCTCACAGTGATGACGACGATCTCAAATCGAGCGTGACTTTCGTCGACGAATCCCACCAGCAAAAGAGAGCACGGGTCGCGTTCAACTATTTAGAACGTCTGAACAGATCGGCCAGAAGCAACACTTCGGGATGCTCGAGCGCGTTCCGCTGCGAAGAATTCCAAAAACCGTTCATCATAATATGCAAGGAGGGAAAGTCGCCCCCGACGACGCTGGCCGTAAGCTCGAAAGGCTCGTACCTCTACTCGACGAATAACAAGGGCGCCCTAATAAAATGGTCATTGGAAAAAAGAGAGAAGGTGGCCAGCCTGCCGTTCATCAAGAGGAACAAAATCAACCACGTGGCGATCTCGTTCGACGACCGCTTCGTCGCCATCAGCGATTGCAACGGAAACATCCAAATTTGGACCGCCGACGTGATCAAACGGATTAAAGTCCTGCCGGGACACGCCACGGCCGTGACCAACCTGATGTTTCACCGCACCGCGCACATCCTGTACTCGACCGGCTTCGACAAAGTCGTGAACATCTGGTGCCTGAAAAAGATGTGCCTCGTGCAAACGTTAAAGGCCCACTCGGCGCCGATCGTCGCCATCGACACCCTGAACTCCGACACCATCATAACGGGAGGTTGCGACGACAAGGTCATCGTTTGGAAGGTGCCCGAGCAGAAGCACGTCGTCTACTCGGAACACACGAGCGCCATCCTGGCGGTCAAATTCATCAAGGAGGAGTACTTCGTGTCCGGCGACATGAGGGGAAAATTAGCCGTGTGGAATCTGTACCACCGGCACAGCTTGTGCAGCATGAACGAAGCGCACGGATGCAATAAATCCAATCAGGGATTCGCCATTTTTTCGATTACCTACGTCGAGGACGAGGACCTGATCGCGACGGGTTCGAATAGCGAATACCTGATGCTGTGGAAGTTTTCCGTTGAGCAGAAGAAGATCTTTTGCGCGCACAAAGTGAAAATTCTCGGGTTCGTGAACGATTTGATTACGACCAGGTGCGGGTCTTGTTTGATTGCGGCCGTTGGGAAGGAGAGTTCGTATCATTGTTCCCGTACTGAAAGCAATTGTGGTGCTAAAAACTGTATCTTTGTGATGCCTGTCGGTATGTTCAAATAAATTGTTTTTTTGTCAGTATTAATCGTTCAATGCGTTACATGCAGCTATTCAAACTTTAAACCTTTATTAAATATGCAGTTGATACAATTTTGAAGCAGATAATGAGAGAAAGAGTAAAGTTACAAAGACATTGAAGATTTCGGAGAAATTAATATCTTTGTCTGAAAATATTTTTTATAAAATCAGTTTTTCGAAAAGTAACGTTACTTTCCTAAAATTAACAAACTTTACTTGATTGTTTGTTATTAAACCATTAATTCCTCTCTGAATTACTGTTTGAATTGCTAAAAGAAATATAACCACTAAAGAATTACGACGGCAATATAAATGTTATTTTGCTATTTATTTTAACAGATTTAGGGATTAATAGTTATCTAACGTTTCAATTTTCAAAACCATCCCACAGAGTTACGAGTTATAAGTTATTCCATGGTTATAAGCTTCCAAAAATTTAAACATCACATTCGTAATTTCTGCCGCCTCCGCGCCATCCATTAGATGGTGGCTGAACTGCCAAGTGATGTTTTCAAACAGCGCCACAACGCTCGAACTTTATACCTATAATCAAAGTGCAAATATCCAGCAATGAGTTTTACAGAAAACGATAAAGATTTTAATTCTGAATCGAATGATGTCCAAAATAGCTGAGGAAATTCAGCATTTTTACAGTAATTGGCTAATAAAAATTAAGCACAAGCAACTGTCGGCAACCCAATTGACACTAAAGCTTAAAAAGAAAATATAAAGCATTTTTCAATACTTTTCAACTAAATAGGGATCAAAATTATAACTACAACTACTTGTTAATTATTATCCTGTAAATGCATTACATTATGAAACATTTTCATCTCCAAAAAGCCGCATCATCTGTTATCGTGCGGATAAACTAGTGAATTATATAAACGCCTAATAACAGGTGACCGAATATACACATAATTACGACTAATTTAATATTAAAAAAGCTTTAGATTTTAAGGATAACAGAAATGAAACTATACCATAATATCTTAAAACAATAGATTGAACATGAATTCAATAAGCACTACTTATTTGAAAAACATAAATGGTATCTTTGAAAACTTACCAAAATTTGGCGTTACAAGAGTTTAACATTAGAAATTGAAATTAGTTTGCGAGTTTAAAGAAATTAGTAATATTTTAAATGTATGTAAATTATTATTACAAATTATCTTATATTTATTTTCTTCAAATTCTGTTCACGTGTATATTGAGTTGCCTAGCGATTAAGCGTGGATATCAGTGACGGTTCGCGGGTTTTTTTCTGGTACGGCCGAGGAACAAGAGGTGGTAATACAGATAGGTGCGGTCACGCAGCCAGCCCTCTCTACAACTGACCCTACCTCTCTGTATTACCACCTCTTGTTCCTTGGCCGTGCTAGAAAAAAACCCGTGAACCGTCACTGGTAGACATTAAAGCGTTTTATTTGTAAAAGTCAAATTGTTTTCGGTTACCATTATTACTATGTTTGTAAATAATCTCTTTGCAAAGTCTAAAAAAAATCGTAATATTTATAATAAATAAATTTGAGACAACCTAACTTGTTGCAGATGCTTTAAGTAAATTTAAATTAAATATAGTCTGAATTTGTGAATATTAAACCTGTTTGTGACTCTAATATACGGAAATTATAATTAGAAATCATTTTATATTATTTTTTTTTAATTTCTCTCTACGTGTATATTGAGTTGCTTGGCGCTTATAGCGTATATTAAAGCATTTTATTTGCAAAATTCTAATAAAAACAAGTCAAATTGTTTCAGGATGCCATTTTTACCATGTTGGTAAATAATTTTTAATTATTGAAATAAATATAAAATCCTTAAATAATGTATAATATTTTAACTTATCCTCGCGATAACAGAGGGTGCGGGTGAATATAATTTAAGATTGCTTGTAATGTAATGCATTATAGAAAATAAAAAGTTACATAAATAATAAGTAGTCATTATTTTGATCCCTATTTAGTTGAAAAGTATTGCAAAATGCTTTACCCTTTCATTTGAAGCTTTACTGTGAATTGGGTTGCCGTCTGTTGCTCGTACTTAATTTTCATTCGCAAATTACTCAAAAACCGCATAGTTTCTTCAGCTATTTCATACATCATTAGATTTGGAATTAAATTCTTTATCGTTTCGTGTACAACTCGTTGCTGGGTATTTACACTTTAATTATAGGTATAAAGTTCGAGCGTTTTGGCGCTGTCCAAAAACATCACTTGGTAGTTCAGCTATCGGCCGGTGGATGGCGCGGACGCAGCGGGAATTACGAATGTTATAAGTTTGAAGTTTTAAAAGCTTATAACTTGTACGATTTGAATAATGGAAACCTTAGTTATAAAAAAAAAATGTAATCTTTAAACCTATTCAAATAAACGTTTGAATCGCGGAATAATAAATATTGGAGTTGTGATGATCTAATGGGTGCTGTGACGGAACGGAACAAGAGGTGGTAATACAGATAGGTAGGATCAGTTGCAGAGACCGCACCTATCTGTATTACCACCTCTTGTTCCTCGGCCGTACCAGAAAAAACCCCGAACCGTCACTGATGGTATGCGTGAGTATAGATAATTTGCAATTTCATGTCCGTCTTCTACTGAAGAATGAGGCAAGAGATTTGATAGCTGTCTCGAATATTCGGGGGCCTCATTCCTCATCGTTCCTAGTCCATTTCCTGTCTGCGGAATTATTTGCTGTGAGCGTTTGATTTTTTTTGTGGTCACTTGTGAACGTAATGAGGTTAAGAAAAAACAAAAAATTCGTTTTAAATATTAAATTGACTTTGATACATATCGAATGCCTTATTAGATTATAAAAGTCTGCAATATATAATTAATTTAACATGTTCTGCAATATAACAAAATTTATACTCCTTATTAAAACCGTATTATACAATTTATTAGATATCCTAAAGAGAAACATATGTTAGGCCATAAAAACGACGAAGAATATAAAGAAGAATATGAGAACGGCGAATATCTTAATCATGAGCCAGCGGTTCGAGGTGACCGAGTGGAAATACTTCAGGATCTGCGCGTGCGCCGCCTCGATGTTCAGCTCGGCGTCCTGCACGTTCGTGTCTATCCTGTCGACCATCTCCTCCTGCTCCTTGACCATGTGCGCCAGCTGCTGGAAGATCCCGCCCAGTTCCACGATCGTCGATTCGATGTTCTGCATCGTTTCGGCGCGGTCCTGCAAGTAGTTGTCGGTCTGGTCGTACATCAGGGACGCCTGCAGCTGGGGACGCTGGGGTATCAGAGCTGTCGTCTCGAGGTTCACGTTGACCTGGTCCTGTTCCTGGAGCAGGACGCTGCCCTGGTGCTGGTTGGACACGAAGGGCGGCAGGCTGCTGTTGATGTTGCCGTGCGAGAACTGGTCCCTGCGGTTCTTCTGGTGCCTCAGGTTCTCCGTTCGCACCTCGAGGATCTGCTTGAAGTCGGTGGACATCGTCGCCAGCTTGGACTGCAGCGCCAGCACGACGCTGCTGGAGTGCGACTGCAGGTGCCTCCCGCTCGTCGTCTGCCTTTGCCGTTTCGAGATGTCCTGCAGCTGCGCTATTTGTTGGTTCAGGCTGTTCAGGTCGCCTTTGATTATGTACGTCAGCTCTTGGATTTCCGCCGAACGGTCGTCGAATAGTGATTTCTTCTTTGCCACTGAAATTTGATGAATTTTGATAATATACAGCCTTCTCGGTTGCCTCAACATTCATAACTTCTTTGAAAATTGGAATATTTTGAAAAACTAAAATTATTTTGATAGAATGCAGCTTTCTCTGTTGCCTCTAATTTTTTCATAATTTTATTTCAGTGTTTCATAGTTTTTTCGATTTTTTTTACTCAACGCTTCCACAATTTTTTTAAACATTCATAACTCTTTTGAAAATTGGAATATTTTGAAAAACTTAAATTATTTTGATAGAATACAGCCTTCTCAGTTGCCTCAAATTTTTTCATAATTTTATTCCGATGTTTCATAATTTTTTCGATTTTTTCACTCAACGCTTCCACAATTTTTTTAAACATTCATAACTTTTTGAAAAGTGGAATATTTTGAAAAACTAAAATTATTTTGATAGAATACAGTCTTCTCAGTTGCCTCCAATTTTTTCATAATTTTATTCCAATGTTTCATAATTTTTTCGATTTTTTCACTCAACGCTTTTAAACATTCATAACTTTTTTGAAAATTGGAATATTTTGAAAAACTTAAATTATTTTGATAGAGTACAGCGTTCTCAGTTGCCTCCAATTTTTGCATAATTTTATTTCGGTGTTTCATAATTTTTTCGATTTTTTCACTCAACGCTTTTAAACATTCATAACTTTTTTGAAAATTGGAATATTTTGAAAAACTAAAATTATTTTGATAGAGTACAGCGTTCTCAGTTGCCTCTAATTTTTTCATAATTTTATTTCGGTGTTTCATAATTTTTTCGATTTTTTTACTCAACGCTTCCACAATTTTTTTAAAAATTCATAACTTTTTTGAAAATTGGGATATTTTGAAAAACTAAAATTATTTTGATAGAATACAGTCTTTTCAGTTGCCTCTAATTTTTGCATAATTTTATTTCGGTGTTTCATAATTTTTTCGATTTTTTTACTCAACGCTTCCACAACTTTTTTAAACATTCATAACTTTTTTGAAAAGTGGAATATTTTGAAAAACTAAAATTATTTTGATAGAATACAGTCTTCTCAGTTGCCTCCAATTTTTGCATAATTTTGTTCCGATGTTTCATAATTTTTTTGATTTTTTCACTCAACGCTTTTAAACATTCATAACTTTTTTGAAAATTGGAATATTTTGAAAAACTAAAATTATTTTGATAGAATGCAGCCTTCTCAGTTGCCTCCAATTTTTTCATAATTTTATTTCGGTGTTTCATAATTTTTTCGATTTTTTTACTCAACGCTTCCACAATTTTTTTAAACATTCATAACTTTTTTGAAAATCGTAATATTTTGAAAAACTAAAATTATTTTGATAGAATACAGTCTTCTCAGTTGCCTCCAATTTTTTCATAATTTTATTTCGGTGTTTCATAATTTTTTCGATTTTTTTACTCAACGCTTCCACAATTTTTTAAAAAATTCATAACTTTTTTGAAAATTGGGATATTTTGAAAAACTAAAATTATTTTGATAGAATACAGTCTTCTCAGTTGCCTCCAATTTTTTCATAATTTTATTTCGGTGTTTCATAATTTTTTCGATTTTTTTACTCAACGCTTCCACAATTTTTTTAAAAATTCATAACTTTTTTGAAAATTGGGATATTTTGAAAAACTAAAATTATTTTGATAGAATGCAGCCTTCTCAGTTGCCTCCAATTTTTTCATAATTTTATTTTGGTGTTTCATAATTTTTTCAATTTTTCCACTCGACGCTTCCACAACTTTTTTAAACATTCATAACTTTTTTGAAAAGTGGAATATTTTGAAAAACTAAAATTATTTTGATAGAATACAGTCTTCTCAGTTGCCTCCAATTTTTTCATAATTTTATTTCGGTGTTTCATAATTTTTTTGATTTTTTCACTCAACGCTTCCACAATTTTTTTAAACATTCATAACTTTTTTTATTCAATATTCCATATTATTTCACATTATGTATTAACCTGGATATGCCCACAGTTATATATGCAGGATGACTATTTTAAATTTTGTCTTAAAATTATATCTAGAATACAGTCAGCGCCATCTATCAGTTTTTTTATTCCAATAAGTACGTTCAGTGATTATTCATTAACATTTGACAGGAAGCAAAAATAACCTTAAAATTATATCCAGAATATCATCAGCGCCATCTATCTTTTCTTGTTCCAATAAGTGATTGACATTTGACAGGAAGCGAAAAATAACCTCTCTGTATTTTTAAATCTTAATTACTCGATTATTTACTTTCCTTTAATTAAAATCTCGGGCGAATATGGGTCGATACTCACGTAAAGTCAACTTTTCCAATTTGGCGAACGTACTGGCGATGTTCTTCCCCACGTTCCTGGCGACGAACATGAACTCGGTGTAGCTCTGGATGACCTTCGACTTCTTGGGATCCCGGACGGCGACCGCCCGCGCTATGTTCCTGCCCTGCAGCGTCTGGATGGTGTTGACGAACTCGTTGGTCCTGTCGCGGGCCGTCATGACCGGTTCCGGTTCGGTGTAGTCGTCGGTGAAGTCCTCTACGTAGTAGTCCGACGGGACATTATTCGGGTACTGCGAGTTGTAGGCGTACCTGTCGTCCGCGCGGCCCCCGATTACGATGAGTGGCTCCGTCTCTGAGCCCGTGCGGCGTCTTCTCGCAGGCATCGCATTCTCATGCGAGGTGGTTCAGAGTTGATTTTACGTTCCTCCTGAAAACGTACGGGGAAATTGTAAATGAAACACTTTCTTTGTTAATATCGCACGATTTTGAGGGAATGTTTTATTGGAAATTGTTACCGGTGTGAAGTTAGCAATACATTTTAAAAATTCATATCTCAAACAAATAGGACGTACACATAGGTGTGATTTATATACTTTGAAATGTTTTGTATGTAAAAGGGTGAATCCCGTAAATAAAGGTATTATTATTATATTTTAATTGCGACAATTGTTTAATCCTCATCCTTCAGCACAAATGACCTTATTTGTCGATGTGTATTAAACCCAGAATTCACCCCTTTACATCACGCGGGCGGCAATAAACATATTACCCATTTATTTTAGTTCGTATGTACGGGGAAGCAACTTGCGGGCTAATTAAACAAACAATAGTTAATGCAAGAAGAAAACAGACTGCGTAACTTCCCTTGAAAAAAAAAATTACTCGCCGACATAATTAAATTCGCCACAACCACAGGTAATTTATCTTTATCCCCGTTGTATCATTGTATCATTAAAACCGAGTCTCATTGTAATAATTAAATATGTGAAATTAACACATTACACTTACTTGGCATATGTCAATCAAGATCTTTATTTAATCCCGATTCGGCCAGAAAACCGCTGCAGTATATTCGATGAAAGGAAACGAAGGCGCGACCTTAAAAATTCCTTAATAATCACAATTCACTGGGAAACTCGGAGCAGTTCCTGCTTTTATTAGAAAGTTTGACAATTACTTAAGAGTACACGTCCTAAACTGTCGTCACTTGACAGTGACGTTTGATTGCAACGCTGCCGGACTTATAAATTAATAGTTAATTACAATCTCAATATATCTTTATTCGTCACTTGCAATAATTTAAAAGTGAGAAGCGGAATTTGATTGAAATTATTATTATATACGTTTAATGGTGACTTTGCAGTTTACGATACTTAACAATGTGCATGCGCGAAAATCACGCTGTTGTCACGTCTCTTTATTTGAAACGGGGTATTTTCAGTACGGAATACTTTGTAAGTTTGAAAGCGGACAATTTAATTCGTATGGAGTGCGCAGGGCATGGATGTATGCACAACAGAGGACTGTGTGTGAATGTGGAGAAAACGAAATGGATGAGGTTCAGGAATAAAGGGCGAGAGGGGTGAGTGAAAGAGCTAGAGTGGAAGGGGGAGGTGGTTTAGAGGGTGATTAGGAGTTATTTGGGTTTAAAATAACTCCGTAAGTAAATGTTAATTTCGCAACAACAACAAATCCTATTTTATTGTTTATTATTAAACCATTAATACCTCTGTAAATTACAATTTTAATCATTAAAATCAATTTAACCATTAAAAAATTGCTGCGGCAATATTTATTATTGCAGGATTTTTACAACACTTTTATTTCAAAAGATTAAAGAATTACATGTTTGGCGGTCATTTAATGCTTACATTATCAAAATCATCCCTTAGAATTGCTATTTAGAAGTTTTTAAACATTTTTCGTTCGGATTTCCGCGCCTCGACGCCATCTATTAGACGGTGGCTGAACTGCTAAGTGATGTTTTTGAACAGCGCCAAAATGCTCGAACTTTATACTTATTGTCAAAGTGTTAATGTTTAGCAATGGGCTGTGCATGAAACGGTAGACGATTTAATTCTGAATCGAATGGTGTATAAAATAGCTGAGGAAATTTAGCATTTTTCCTGTAATTTGCGAATGAAAATTAAGCACCACACACTTACCGACATTTACAGTTCACTGTAAGATAAAAATTTAATAATGAAGAATTTGCTATATTCTTCAATCAAATACGGGTTCCAATACTTATTCCTGATTAATAATTCAACTATTTATATTGTTAATGCATTACAATAAGAGAAATATACGAGAAATCATAATCTAAGTAGAGGGCTCTACCTGTTATCGTGGGGATAAACTACTTCATAATTTGTGGATGTAATAATTGTTGTAATAATAAAAGAATATTTAAAAACTTAAAAATAATGCTGTCTCATGATTAAATAAATTCACTTGTGGATATTTACGTACTTAAATTGCAGAAACAATATTTTATAATATACACGCCTAATCCCAAGCAACCCGATTTACGCATAACTTTAATTAATTTATTATTAAAAAGTTTTAATTTTATACATAACAGGGACAAAACCATAGGTGTAATCGTAAGTAAAGCTTCAGAAATAGTGCGAATATTTAAGTATTTAAATTGCGGAAACAATGGTATTACATAAACGCCTACTTACAGGCAACCCAATATAGAATACCTAATATTAATTTATTATTAAAAACTTCCAATTTTAAACATAATACGGGCACAAGTATGAGTGTAGTCCTTGGTAACGCTTTAAAAATATTACACTTATGGTTTTGTCCTTGTTACGTTTAAAATGAGAAGTTTTAAATAATAAATCATTATTCATTACACGTGTATTGGGTTGCCAATAAGTAGGCGTTTATATTATATAATTATTTCTGCAATTTAAATACTTAATTATTCGCACTATTTTTAAAGCTTTACTGAGAATTACACTTATAGTTTTCTCACTGTCACGTTTAAAATTGGAAGTTTTTAATAATAAATTAATAGTACTTATGCGTATTTCGGGTTGCTTGTGATTAGGCGGATATATTATAATGTATTGTTTCTGCACTTTAAATTCGAAAATATTTACAAGTAAATTAATTTTATTATAAAATAACATTTTTCCTAAGTTTTTAAATATTCATTCATTATTAAAACAATTATTAAATCCACAAATGAAACCGTAGTTTAGCCCCATGATAACAGAGGGTACCTTCTATGAAGATAGGATTCCTCATATATTTCTCTTATTGTAGTGCAGTAATGATATAAAAAGTTCAATGAATAATTAGTAATAAGTGTTGGGACCCGTATTTCATTGAAGAATATAGCAAATTGATCTGTGTTTAATTTTTAAGTTACAGTGAACTGTAAATGTCGGTAAGTGTGTCGTGCTTAATTTTCATTCGCAAATTACACAAAAACCGCTAAATAGCCTCAGCTATTTTATACACCATTCGATTCGGAATTAAATCGTCTATCGTTTTGTGTACAACGCATTGCTGAATATTAACATTTTGAATATTAGTATAAAGTTCGAGCATTTTGACGCTGTTCAAAAACATCACTTAGTAGTTCGGCCATCGTCGAATAGATGGCGACAAGGCATGGAAATGCGAACGAATAATGTTTGAAAGCTTTTAAATAGTAATTCTGAGGGATAATTTTGATAATATTAAAGTTAAATCACCTAGAAACTTGTAACCCTTTAATCTTTTTCAAATAAACGTGCCGTAAAAATCCCGGAATAATAAGTCATGTCGTCGCAATTCTACATTCATTTTAATGATGTAAACGGTTATTTATGGAGGGATTAAAGGTTTAATAATAAATAATTAAATAAGGTTTGTTGAATTTAAGAAAAATCATCCAATTTGGTTGAAAAGTCTAGGCGCGAAATTTAAAATTGCTGGAGCGTGCAAATAATTTCCCGACGAAACTATGCGAGTGCATTTTTCAGCAACCGGTAAAGACAAATGGAAATTGATCATTTAGTTTAACCTTTTTATTAATGGAATGGATACAATCAATTCTGCTCATAACTAAATCGAAATAGGAGACGGTCAAAACCAGATACAAACACGTGAATTTTGCGGTTAGAACAGATAGAATGAGAAAAGGCATACGTTGCACTTAGCCCTTGAATTTACACGTCGACATACGTTTCGTATTTCATTTCGTTTTTCTTAAGCGTGCGAACGAGTATAGATATTTATCCAGACGCGATGATTAGATCGAAAAAGCATGAGTCACTGTCACCTCTGCGCAATTGTACTATAGTAGTTTTATTATAAGGTATGAGCCACTGAATTTTGCTGCCGAGTTGGCCATGCCTGAAAGAGAAAAACTAGCAGTGGTTAATTAATTTTTACTTTCTCCGTTCGAAGTACGAGACAAGAAATCCGACAACCTCGCAAATATTGGCCTGAAGTTGTTGCGTACTTCAGTTCATTCATTAGTCTCCTAAAGTAGAAGATTACCGCGTTAATTTAAATAACGATTGATAGATTTTTTTCTTCGCTATATTATGTAACGATTAGTACTGCAAAACTTTGATCATTCGTGCATTTGATCAAATTAGACTATATTTATATAATCAATCTAATTTCTGCTCGAGCGAAATGTGGCACCGTTGCAGCTGTTACAAAATTAACCTCAAAATGGCGAGCAGAACCGGATTGATCTGCTTGCAGAGGGTCAGGAATATCGCGATATTCCACCGCAACTTCACGGCCGGACAGATAATCTACAACAAACCCTCCGCCACCAGTTCATCGATATCGAACCCAGCGGACGGCAACGTTCCCGGATTGAGCGATCAAGTTGTGTCCTTTTCTTCCGAGCCCGTAGGACCCGGGGCCAGCAAGTCCACGAATTACAAGAATCCGGAGTACTTCTCCTACAGCAAGATCAGCTATTTCGAAGCGGAGGTGGAGATGCTGCAGTACCGCTGCCCGCAGCCGTCCAACAAGGTTCCATATAAACCGTCGTAGGTCGTTCGAACGGATGGTTTTAATCGTGTAATTTTAGTGTGTTCAATTAAAGAGAATTAAATAATTGTGTGTTTGATTAATCGATAATATTCGGTATTGTACATCATCATTCGAGTAGATCGTTGATTGTGTCATTTTAATGTGTTCGATTAAATAGCTATTATTACAACTAGGGAAATATGAATAGTATATTTCCCGAGGTTGGCGGAGCCCGAGGGATGTACAGACAACCAAGGGAAATGTATTCATATTTCCCGTGTTGTAATCAATAGTTTTTTTCTGATTGAAAGAATATTGTTCTGTAAATGGGGAAATATTGGATTGTAAATGTTTGAATTTATCGGATTGGTAACGTTGCTAAGAGCCTTGTTTGTAAATATCATGGTTGACTTGTTTCGGTATTTGCGTTGTTTCATAAATTGGTGAAATGTCAAACTATGTGTTAACGCAAGCGACAAAAGACCGTTAATGTTTGGTTCCGGTAAAATCCATAAAGGATACCTTCCTACGAAATCGGAGGTGTTTTCCCGGGAGCAATTAAAACAATTCTTGCGAGAAGCTCCTAATGACAATTGTTTGATGTTTATATTTCCCTAGGGAAATATGAGCACTTCATTTTTCCCTAGGGAAATATAAGTGTGTTATGACATATCGTAACCAAGGCAATATTACTCGATATTGTTTCAATCAGAAAAAAAAATAAACAATTGCATTGTTATTAAGTATTATACATCCACATGAGGAGGTGAGCCGTGCATTCCATGAGAAAGGGAATTGCCAGTTTCCCAACTTCTCGAAGGTTACAAATCTACGTATTGTATCTGAAAATTGAAAATAGCACACACTTTCTGCAAATCCCTATAATCCTTCGAGTGATATTATGTTGGCTGTCTGGATATCTTATAATTTCACTACCACGCAGAATAAATTTGTGTACGGTAACAAGTCAGTGCTTCAAGTAAATGTGTCTGCGCACCAAAACGTACTTCGTACTCGCTTGCAATCAATGATGAAATTACAGATCAACGTTGGATCACGTCTTCATTACTCCATCCCACTCTCCAATCTGTCAAACACGCCCCAAAGTTTCTGGAAACAACTTTCGTTATCAATTAATTAACAATAGTAAAACCTTGGTTTATGTTCCGAGAATTGGAGAATGGGATAGCCCCCATCCCCCTGAGTTTCCACTTAAACCTAACCAAGAAAACATTGTTTGATTGAAGAAATATCTTCATCAAATCACTGGAGTTTTAAAACCAAGAATAAAGAGTGTTTCTTTGTTAAGTTGAAGTAGAAACGAAGGGTGGTTGAACACGCCCCAAACTTTTTACAAACAAATTATTTTGTCGAAGCAACGATAAACTGTCTGATGGTTCTCTTATCAATTAATTAACAATTGCAAAACTCTTCTTTGTGTTCCTAGAATTGGAGGATAGGATAGGGCCCACCCACCGCCCTGAGTTTCCATTTTAACTGAACTAAGAAAACACTGTTTGATTAAAGAAATTTCTTCGTCAAATCATTGGAGTATTAAAAGTTGCAGAGCTAACAAAAAAGAGATTTGCTGGGTTGAATTAAAGTGGAAACAAAGGGAGGTGGTTTACAAACAAATCAGTCAGTTGCAGAGACGGCTCGCTGCGTGACCGCACCTATCTATTGTTCCTCGGCCGTACCAGAAAAAACCCCGCGAACCGTCACTGGAGACTACTGCTTATAGTTGTGTTGTAATATACCCCTTGTACGTTATTGTTACATATTGTATATCTTAGTCTTAAGCTTTCTCCTGTTTTACGCATCTATTTGCGTCATGTAATTACCCTAGCAAGTACATTCGAAAACACACATAACCTTGAAGATCAACAAATAGTTCTGCATTCCATCTAAAGCCTTGTATTTAATGATTTCTAATTTCACTTTTCTAATTGTACATAATTCAGCTTTGTCCTTCAAGTTATGCGTGTTTAATATATTTGTAATGTGCGTACGTCAAGAAAAGAGAAAAGGGTCTGGGTATTTAATACGACAAATCCCATTTTCTCACACACTACCTTTTCTCACACGTTATTACGCGGAACGTTGACACCATCAGTGCGCGTTGCCACAACAAGACGTACCACACGCGAACCTAGAAGTAAAACTATCTTTGTTAATAAGTTACGAACCGAAATAAAGGATATAAAGGTACATCATCGTTTTTCTGGATAAGACCACCGTGAACACAACAGGAAATCCCAAAAGAACCAGAGCGTGTTTTCCACCAGGAACTGGTCGGAAAGGACACGCACACCACAGTGTATATAATATGTCAACATGCGAATCGTATCATTCAACTTTTGGTTCCCGTTGTCGTTACCGTTGTTGTAAAGCGGCCTTGAATGTGTATTTAAAATGATCACTGATGTAAATGAATTCAGGGAAACCCACGGATGACCCACGTACTTATAAATATTTTCTGTATGATGATTACAAAGTATTTTTCTACTACTAGAGCATCACAAAATGAAACGTACTTATTACGTTCGATATCCAAATAACCGTGTACGGCTACGATCGAACAAACAGCGCCATCTATGAAATTTTGTACAAGATAAATGAGGCACTTTCTGAAATAACCGTGTACGGTTACGATCGAACATACAGCGCCATCTATGAAATTTATTATAAGATAAATTTGGCACTTTTTAAATAACCGTGTACAGCTATGATCGAACCCACAGCGCCATCTATGAAATTTCTTATAAGATAAATGAGGCACTTTTCAAATAACCGTGTACGGTTACGATCAAACATACAGCGCCATCTATAAAATTTCTTATAAGATAAATGAGGCACTTTTTAAATAACCGTGAACGGTTACGATCGAACACACAGCGCCACCTATGAAATTTCTCATAAGATAAATGGGCCACTTTCTGACAGATTTGACACATGTTCAATTTCTAGTAAACACAGAGGCGTTTATAGAAACAGCAATAAAATGAACGAAACGCGGCTGGAGGTGTGTAAATTGTTGTGATTTAGTTGGTTTTGCTTCAAATTGTGTCTTTTCAGATGTTGGATGATGTTGGAACGTACGTGGATGGGGAGATGACCGTACCCTCGTCGAAAACTAGCAACAAGCCAGGAGAACCAGATTTTAATACGTTAGATGAGCCCATTAAGGAAACCTTTGTTAGTACCATTTTTTGTTATAACTTACACGATCCGTTTAAAATTGGTCGACCAACTTTTGGATGTGGTTATTGAAATTATTACTTCGTGAACATGAAATATAATTTTGATGACAAAGATGTGAAAACTTTAAATTACATATGTATAATAGCATCTTTGCTATCTTGGTAATGATCTGGATCTATGCTTTGCATCTGACCTCGTTTGTGGAATTTTGCTCTATTCTCTTGGTGGCTACACGTTGAGCGTGAATTATTGCGAGGTTAAAGTAAATAATAATTGAGTATATGTATATAATTTTTTTTTTCTGATTGAAACAATATTGAGTGATATTGCCTTAGTTATGATATGTTATAACACACTTGTATTTCCCTAGGGAAATATGAAGCGCTCATATTTCCCTAGGGAAATATAGACATCAAACAAATGTCATTAGGAGCTTCTCGCAAGAATTGTTTTAATTGCTCTCGAGACAACACCTCGGATTTCTTAGGAAGGTACCCTTTATGGATTTTACAGATTTGGATTTTACCGGAACCAAACATTCACGGTCATTCTTCGCTTGCAAAACAACAAAGTTTGACATTTCACCAATTTATGAAACAACGCAAACACCAAAACAAGTCAACCATGATATTTACAAACAAGGCCCTTAGCAACGTTACCAATCCGATAAATTCAAAAATTTACAATCCAATATTTTTCCATTTACAGAACAATATTCTTTCAATCAGAAAAAAAAAGTATTGATTACAACACGGGAAATATGAATACATTTCCCTTGGGCTCCTTGGGCTCCGCCCTCGGGATGTAACTAGCCAACCTCGGGAAATATACTATTCATATTTCCCTAGTTGTAATAATAGCTATGTTTTTTAAATGAGAGTAGGAATATTATAGCAAATTCGAGTGGAATAATATCAATCAAAAATCTGAATAATTCTTTGTCGATGAATAAAAGTGTCGTTTGATAATTTTTTAGTTAAGAGATGTGAAAGCCGTCGGCATTAAATTCGCTCACGTATTATTTCCTAAAGAGAAAAAGACTCTCCTAAAAGAATGTAAGTATACTTTATTATAACGATTAATGCATTTACTTAATATATTTATTACGTAGGGGATTTATGGGGGCCCTTGGTATTATGCACAATCATGGCTATGTAAGTATAACTTTCGTTTTTATTTCACATAACTTTTGTGCACTAAGTAGACAGTGACACACTTTTAACAGCAACACGCTAGTGCGTCCAACTTTTTAGTTGCGTATGTGCAATCCCAATTGCAGTGGACTTTTAACACGTTCGCTGCTACCGACGCGCCAGTGCACCAGACTTTATACTTGTGTATGTGCAATCACAATTGTAGTGGCAGCGAACGTGTTAAATATTTAGAATAAAATGATGACACCCTTAAGGCAACAATGATTTATTTTAACACGTTCGCTGCCACCGCAATTGGGATTGCATTTACGCAAGTATAAAGCGCGTCGGTGGCAGCGAACGTGTTAAACAGACTAGCGTGGTGAACCGTTCAAAGTTATTCTCTAAATTAACAAAATTATACAGCTAATTTGCTTGTAAAGTGCTCTCAGTGTGCCTTTTGCGATGGAAAATTACAGACCCAAGAGAATATCGTGATAGAGCGAAGAGCAGCGTGTTCTCGCTTCTCTCCGTTCTAGCGCACGATGGCCTTTACTCTTCGGTAAACTTCATCGAATCGCTTTTCTAGGATTCTGCAGGGATCGAGTACGGCGGACGATTCCAACGACGGCGGGCCCGAATTCGCGGAAGTGTTCGTCATCGTGTGGATAGGATCGATGATAGTCACGCTGAATTCGAAATTGCTGGGGGGAAACATGTAAGCAAATCGATTTTCTGGCGCAAAGATCGCACCACCCATGCTCGTCGCTTTGCAGATCGTTCTTCCAAAGCGTGTGCGTGTTGGGCTACTGCCTGTTGCCGACGACGATAGCTCTCGTCATCTGCCGGATAGTCCTGCTGGCCGAGCAGACGGACTTCTTGTTCTTCTTGAGGTTCTTCGTGTCGATGAGCGGATTCGCATGGGCCACTTACGGTACGTACGGTACTGTTAAGTTCTGAAGCGATGAAGTAACAACCGTCGGTTTTTTTATGTACTTACACTGGCGTGTGGTATTGATGGCGATTTCGGCATAAACTTTGACTATACAGGGTGTCCTAAACAGAGTAGGATTGCATGGGTATCTTTCTTATTCTTAAAGCTAGAAATCTGATTAAATGGGCAATGCTGTGCAGTTTTCTATGCTGATTCAGATTATGTTGAGAAATTTTCAAAATTCCGAGCAGTTTAGAAGATATTTTAAAAAAACTGAAAATCGCGATTTTCAAAAAAATCAAATATCTCAATAATTATTAAAGATGCGAAAAAAAGTTTTAAATAAAAGTTACTTGGTTTAATTAGGCAAACATAGAAATCAAGTCAAAATAAAATTCAAGATGGCGGTTTCCGAGATATTAATACCAACTTTCTTATTTCAAATGGCCGCCTTATTTGATTTTCACACACATAAATAGACTTTTTTTTTCTCTTTTCAAGGATGTACAACCTATGTCACTACGTTCGCATTTCCACGCCTCGTCGCCATCTATTCGACGATGGCCGAACTACTAAGTGATATTTTTGAACAGCGCCAAAATGCTCGAACTTTATCCTTATAATCAAAGGGTTAATATTCAGCAATGCGCTGTACACGAAACGATAGACGATTTAATTCCGAATCGAACGGTGTATAAAATAGCTGAGGCTATTCAGCGATTTTCTTGTAATTTGCGAATGAAAATAAAGCACGACGCACTTACCGACATTTACAGTTCACTGTAACTTAAAAATTAAATGCACAACAATTTGCTATATTCTTCAATGAAATACGGGTCCCAATACTTAATACTGATTATTCAATTAACTTTTTATATTATTAATGCATTACAATAAGAAAAATATATGAAGAATCCTAATCTTCATAGAGGGTACCCTCTGTTATCGTGGGGCTAAACTACGTTTTCATTTGCGGATTTAATAATTGTTTTAATAATGAAAGAATATTTAAAAACTTAAGAAGACTGTTATTTTATAATAAAATAAATTTACTTGTAGATATTTTCGTATTTAAATTGCAGAAACAATACATTATAATATATCCGCCTAATCAGTGACAAAACCATAAGTGTAATCCTCAGTAAAGCTTCAAAAATAATGCGAATATTTAAGTATTTAAATTGCAGAAATAATTATATTATATAAACGCCTACTTACAGATAATGCAATACATGCATACATAATATTAATTTATTACTAAAAACTTCCAATTTTAAACGTGACAAGGACAAAACCGTAAGTGTAATCCTTCGTAAAGCTTAAAAAATAATGTGAATATTAAAGTATTTAAATTGCAGAAATAATTATATTATATAAACGCCTGCTTACAGGCAACCCAATACATGTGTAACTAATAATGATTTATTATTTAAAATTTTAAATTTTAATCGTAACAGGGACGAAGCCATAAGTGTAATATTTTTAAATCGTTGCTAAGGCTTACACTCATGCTTGTGTCCCTATTATATTTAAAATTAGAATTTTTTAATAAAAAATAATATTAGTTATAGTATATTGGGTTGCCTACAAGTAGGTGTTTATATAATACAATTGTTCCCGCAATTTAAATACTTAAATATTCCCACTATTTTTGAAGCTTTACTCAGGATTACACTTATGGTTTTGTCCCTGTTACGTATAAAATTAGAAGTTTTTAATAATAAATTAATTCGAGTTATACGTATATCGGGTTGCTTGCGATTAGGCGTGTATATTATAAAATATTGTTTCTGCAATTTAAGTACGTAAATATCCACAAGTGAATTTATTTAATCACGAGACAACACTCTTTTTAAGTTTTTAAATATTCTTTTATTACAACAATTATTACATCCACAAATGATTAAGTAGTTTATCCCCACGATAACAGGTGGAGCCCTCTACTTAGATTATGATTTCTCGTATATTTCTCTTATTGTAATGCATTAACAATATAAATAGTTGAATGGTTAATCAGGAATAAGTATTGTAACCCGTATTTGATTGAAGAATATAGCAAATTCCTCTTTATTGAATTTTTATGTTACAGTGAACTGTAAATGTCGGTAAGTGTGTCGTCCCTAATTTTCATTCGCAAATTACAGAAAAACCGCTAAATTTCCTTAGCTATTTTATACACCATTCGATTAAAAATTAAATCGTCTACCGTTTCATGCACAGCCCATTGCTAAACATTAACACTTTGACTATAAGTATAAAGTTCGAGCATTTTGGCGCTGTTCAAAAACATCACTTAGCAGTTCAGCCACCGTCCAATAGATGGCGACGAGGCGCGGAAATCCGAACGAAAAATGTTTAAATGCTTCTAAATAGCAATTCTAAGGGATGATTTTGATAATGTAAGCATTAAATGACCGCCAAACATATAATCCTTTAATCTTTTGAAATAAAAGTGCTATAAAAATCCTGCAATAATAAATATAGGCGCGGCAAATTTTTTAATGGTTAAATTGATTTTAATGATTCAAATTGTAATTTACAGAGGTATTAATGGTTTAATAATAAATAATAATAGTATATTGTACAACGAGCATATAATGAACAATTTACTTCACTCGCATACGGATCGTTCCGCAAACCTTGTTCTCGTGATTAATAGCCATTATATGCGAGTTGTACACTATACTTTGTTCAGAAAAATTAAAATCAAGAATTTAAAATTACAATTAGAATCAAAATTAAAATCAAAATCAAAATTAAAGTTGTAATTACAATTACAATTGAAAAAAATTAAAAATCAAAGTTAAATTCAATATTAAATAGGGTAAACAAAATATTATCATAAATCGCGTTCTGTGAATCAAAGCGCGAATTAGCGTGTTTAATGACCATATTAAACACGCAAATGCGTGTGCGTGTTTAATAAGCGTATTAAACACGCAAATCCGTGTTTAAGAAATTGAGTGTTAAATGCTGCCCATACAATTAAATAATGTGCACATTATAACATTTTCATGAACAAATTCTTTTATTCATTATTCATTATTTAATTTCTGTATTACAGCATCGATGGTGTTTTTGGGCGACAGCCAAAAGCCGGGCAGAAAAACGTTGGCCGTCTACCCGATATGCCTGTTCTACTTCATAATCTCCTGGCTGGTGATATCGCACACGAACACATAATAAGCGGCGAGAAGCAGCAGCAGCAGCAGCCGTCCGACCGCTTTTTCTTTCACCCATTACAGAACCGGAGGCTTCGACAATTCTTTATTTATTTTAACACTTGTAAATACGGTTAACTATACATTTTAAATGTGGGGGGAGTGTCGTTCGTAAAGATGTGTCGCAAGGAATATTCGGAACATTGTATGGCATTTATGTGTGTAGGGTTGGTTACATGTTAGTACATATTGTAAGTTTATTGTGATATATTTTAATTAATTATTTCTTATACATAAATAAAATTGACACGGTTAATCGAGTGAATATTTCAGTTACCCCTCCGTTTATTTATAGTCTTTTTCGTATTTAATTCAATTCGAATCCAGTGCACGATCTTTAATCAACATATTTTTGTGGCTGAAGAACTAATCGTGTGTGAGATATGATTTTTCAAAAAGTGTTTTTGATGTTTCTGTTTATACAAGATGTTTCAGAGCTCTGGGAACGGTCAATCACATGCTTATTTTTCAAAATTTAGAAAAATGTTTTATACAAAAGTTGTGTATAATAGTGAGCTGCACGCCCTAAAAATATTTAAATTTATACAGGGTGTCTCATAACAAAGTTACAGACTAACTTATGTTTTTTTAAATGGAACACCCTGTATTTTTTAGCATTTCTGAATTATATGGAGCAAATAAAGGTGAGTTACTTCGATACTCCCTATACCTATTGTTTGCCGTTTTCAAAATATTCGAAGTTTTGTTGAAATGCATGGTCTGGGTGGAATTTTATTTCTGCCCCAGTGATTGACGTTGAACGATTAAAATCATTTCTATTATTTGGTTGAAGGTTCGAACTATAGAGCCAGCCATGATTTCATGCAAAAAATTATACAGGGTGATAGAAAAAATGCGGTAGAAAAACCCAACTTATAAAGTTGAATAATAATTATTCCTGATATAATAATCGCCGAATACAAGAAAACTATTGAGATTAGGAACAGGGAACCCTTATACAATCTGAAAGATAATTGAATTCTACTTAAGAATACGTTACTAAATACAGGGTGTGCCATTTGAAAAAACGAATTTATTCAACTTTATAAGTTCGGTTTTTCCACCGCATTTTTTTTTATCACCCTGTATAATTTTTTGTATGAAATCATGGTTGGCTCTACAGTTCGAACCTTCAACCAAATAATAGAAATGATTTTAATCGTTCAACGTCAATCACTGGGGCAAAAATAAAATTTCACCCGGACCATGCATTTCAACAAATCTTCAAATATTTCGAAAACGGCAAACAATAGATATAGGGAGTATTGAAGTAACTCACCTTTATTTGCTCCATATAATTCAAAAATGACAAAAAATACTGGGTGTTCCATTTAAAAAAATATAAGTTTGGTCTGTAACTTTGTTATGAGACACCCTGTATAAATGTAAATATTTGTAGGGCGTGCAGCTCACTATTATACACAACTTTTGTATAAAACATTTTTCGAAATATTGAAAAATAAGCACGTGATTGACCGTTTCTAGAGCTCTGAAACACCCTGTATATAGTCAAGGGATCTCAATATTAAGATATATTAATTTACTGGGCGCGTACACAATCATTTTTAAAAGGTCGAAGATCAGTAGTAATATTAATTATTTGTAATTTTAATAAAAATAAAACAAAGATAAACATTCATGCCCCGACAGTTTATTTAATCAGTGCTGACGAATGAACTATGAGAATGAGGAAGTTTTGTCTCTGATAACAGCTGCGATTGTCTACGATAATAGTCGATAATAATAATAAGAGATACGTTAATCTTGGATTACAACAATTACACCGCGCATATCAAATCAAGCGATTTCGTCCGCCCTGCGCACTCTAAACGAATTAAGCCTCTGCAACTTTGCCGTCGGATGGCGCCAGTGATGCAAAAAGAACACGTACAAAAAGGTAGAAAACGGGTGGCAGCCCTAGAAAATTGACTATTTCGGGCGTCGCTAAGAATAGTAATTTTGGAATAGAATAATGTAGAATAAAAAAAAATCTTAAATTTAATAAGGTAGGAATGAAAGAGATGTACTTCCAAAAAAGAAAAAAATGTGTATGCCTGTGTGTGTCTGCTGTGTGCGCTGTATCTCAAAAACTACTAAAGCAATTGATATGAAACTTTGAACATTCGTCTTATTTGATAATCTGAAGAACTGAAAAGCTTTTGGTAAAATTTCGTACACCGGAAGTGGGCGTTTACCTTAACTGTTTTTTGTTTTTTGCCAATATTTTCTTAAATATGAAAAATATCACAAAAACATTTAAACAAACATTGAAGACAACAAAGAAATGAACATCTTTTGCTTGACAATATTTTTCATAAAATCATTGCTATTCGAGAAAAAAAATTATTAATTTTTTTTCAATTTTTGGTTTATAATTATGAAACGATAATAGTTACAGCAAATTTATGTGAATAATAATTGTAGAGAATACCAAAATGAACAACTTCTAAACAGTAAGTTTTTTCGAAATTGCTTTAGTTTTTGAGTAATCCGAGTTTTTGAATTTGAAGTATACTTTTTCCGTGTTTCATAATTTTGACGTTTTAAACGTCAGTGTCATCCGCTCGATGTACATTTAAAATATTATTTCCATGAAATCGTAAATATAAATGATACCATCAAGTCGGAGAAAGTAACGTGATGGCCCCACATCACCATTTTGAATATTAATATACCAATTGAAAAATGGATTCTACAATAAATAACCTAAATTTAATATTGATTTATAATAAATGTTCAAAACGCAAACCGTTGTTACGTACTGAAAACATTTAAAGCAAATAACCCGAACTAATAATAAATAAAATAAAGTGATAAAGCGCCATTGCCGCCGCGCGGTCGCTTTGGTAAATGCGCAGACAAAGACACTGTAGATGTTTCGTAGATACGTAGATTGGCCCATCTATACGAGTTTATGTAGAATTTCGTCTGCGGCGTCGACCTTGGCACTTAATATTCCATGCCGCGAGGAAGTAACGAATTGATATTGACTTTAATTAAGTATGTGGATTCAAGCGTTGATGTGTTTGTTGTTAATTTACATTAGTGTTTCAATTAGTGCTTTGCAATGTCGCGATGAAGATAATAATGAAGTTGACTGGTGAGTAGATATTTTATTTGTGTTGAATTAGTATTGGTGAGTTGGAGGAGTTTGTTTCGTTTTTTTTTTATGGAACAAGATAAATTATAAATTACTATAATAATCAAAGAATTGTTTAGCTTCTTTAAACAACGATAAATTATAAATTACTATAATCAACAAAGAAGGATATAGAATTGTTTAGCTTCTTAAATCAATAGTAAATATTATTATTGTGTGTACTTAACTATTCAATATCCATATTAGTTTTATATTTGTTATGTAGGAAGCTTTTACTTCGTTATACATATTTTTATATGAAATAAAACACATTTTACAGTTGCAAATTCACGAACAGCCTAAATATTTATGTATTCAGGCTATTTTTCGTCTTCATTACGTTTATTCAATGAATCTGCAATAAGTGAGGTTGTCTCAAGTTAACTTTTTACTTTGTATAAAGTCCAAATTATTACAAATGACTTTTCTTATAAAACAGGATTAATTACAAACCACTATAATAATCGGAGAATCATATGGAATTGTTTAGCTTCCTCATTCTACAGTAAATATTATTATTGTGTGTACTTAACTATTCAGTGACGGTTCGCGGGGTTTTTTCTAGTACGGCCGTGGAACAAGAGGTGGTAATACAGATAGGTGCGGTCTCTGCAACTGACCCTACCTATCTGTATTGCCACCTCTTGTTCCGCCTCGGCGGTACCAGAAAAAAACCCGCGAACCGTCACTGTAACTATTACCTTATTCTAAATGACAATAATAAAATAGTTACCATTTTTGAATAAATGCGTATTTTGGTGTAGCTTTTAAGATGGCCAATAGGAAAGTCGTCGAGTATTCAATCCATCGGATAAAAGTTCAAAATATTGGCATTCAAAGATAAATAAAGAGTTTAGCGGCGCCCCCTGGGTTTCGTTCAGACAAACTAAAAATCCATCGATGTCTAGTGGCGCCCCCTGAGTTTCGTTCGTACCAACTAAAAGTCCATCAATATCTAGTGGCGCCACCTAGGGTTCGTTCACACCAACTAAAAATGCACCGATGTCTAGTGGCGCCCCCTGGGTTTCGTTCGCGCCAACTAAAAAATCCATCGATGAGCGTTTCAAGAGAAGCCTGTCAGTGGCGCCCTCTAGGTTTTACCCGTAGTAACTAAAATAAATCAACGATAATGCATTTCAAGATGCTTTATTAATAAATAAATTAAATTTGATTGTAGATACGTGATTTAATTAAAAAGAAACGAGTAATATACACCACGATCGTAATTCATAATTATTATGAAATGCCAATAGTTTGTAGAAATCGGCACAATGAACAATAAATCAACGATAATACATTTCAAGACGCTTATCTTTACTTATTTTAACTAAGACAATTGTTACATCGTATTGTAAAAAAATGCATCGTATCGTGCTTACAATTTGAATAAATCAAATTAAGAAAAAAATAGAATTTGTTTGTATATACATGATTTAATTGACCATTTAACGACCATGGGCCACTATGGTGGCTTTAAAATTGTTGCATCTGTATACCATGAGCCACTATAGTGGCTTTCGTATTTTTGCAGCTGTATGCCATGAGTCAACTATAGTGGCTCTGATTAAATTATTTTAATTACCTTTTTACTTTCTCCGTTACGTTAAGTACGAGAAAGTATTGTGGACGTGATTTTTTTTATTAAATTTTTTTTAACGGAAATATCCGTTTTGGGATCCCTAGATGCCATTTCAACAATTTCTGGAAAAAATTTTTTTGTGTCTGTGTGTGTGCGTGTGTCTGTCTGTCTGTCTGTGCGCGCTGTATCTCAAAAACTAATGGAGCAATTGATACGTAACTTTGAACATACGTCTTATTTGATAATCTGAACAACTGAAAAGCTTTTGGTAAAATTTCGTACACCGGAAGTGGGCGTTTACCTTAACTGTTTTTTGTTTTTTGTTAATATTTTCTTAAATATGAAAAATATCACAAAAACATTTAAACAAACTTTGAAGACAACAAAGAAAAGAACATCTTTTGCTTGAAAACATTTTTCATAAAATCATTTTTATTCGAATAAAAAATGTATTTTCTTTTTTTAATGTTTGGTTTATAATTATGAAACGATAATAGTTACAGCAAATTTTTGTTAACAACAATTGTAGAGAATCCTAAAATGAACAACTTATAAAGAATAAGTTTTTTCCGAAATCTCGTTAGTTTTTGAGTAAACCGAGTTTTTGAATTTGAAGTATAATTTGTCATCTTTCATAATTTTGACGTTTTAAACGTCAGTTTCATCCGAGTCTACAAAACATTTAAAATATGATTTAAATTAAAAATAAACCATGAAAGTATAAATATAAATGATACCATCAAGTCGGAGAAAGTAACATGATGGCCACATCACCATTTTTTATTATGAATATAATTTTTTTTTATACAATCAAAACGGATAAAGATATAGTCTTTAATAAAAGTTTAACGAAGTGTGAGTTTTGGACTAAAAACAAAATTTACATAACATTAATGATTACGATACATCAAAACAAATCCGTTAAAATATACATTTTGTAATAAAAAATTAAGGGGGTGTCAGTTTTGGAAAATATAAAATTTACATAACATTAATGATTACGATGGGTAGGCAAACATATTTTTAATTTTTTATACCATCAAAGCTGAGAAAGATTCACCTTTGAATAAAGGTTTAACGGGTGTGAGTTTTGTACTAATAACAAAATTTACATTACATTTAGTAGTAGTAATTTCATAAGACTGAAGTATATCATACATTTTTAATAGCTTATTAAATAAAGTTTGTTGCTAGCATTAAATCTTCTATTACATTAATGATTACCATCCATCAACACATGTCCGTCGTGGGTAATTACATTGTAAATTTTATTTAAGGTACGTTCTATACAAAATTCCGCACAGGAGAAAAGGTGCGGATAATAAGCTGATAAAAAAGGGCGATGCGTACCTTTACATCACCTCCAGCAACTTAACAAAGTGGCAGCTGTCATCGATTTCGGTCAATCACTCGGAATCCTTTCTTGCCAGAACTTTGGAGCCGCTCTATGATCAAACTAAGGTAATTACGTCATATACTTGTTTCTCATGATCACTTGGTGAAACATTATGTTAATATAGGTTTAAAAATTAAAATTCACTTGGTTTGTTTTATTTTAAGGTAATTACTATTTAAGCAATATAAATTACAAGTTATGTTTAATTAATTTATCCACTCACTAATGAAAGACAACGTGTAACGATTTGTTATATACTAATTTAAGTGAAATCGTATTGTTGTTTATGCTGGAGGCTTCTACTTCGTTATACAGTTTAAATATTATTAATAATTATTAATATGAATCCTATTGTATTAACTACATACATAATAAAGCATTTTTTTTTAGAATCACGAACTGCTACATCTCCTTTATAACGACCAGCCTCCCAACAAAAAGGAAAACGGCAAGAAAGGACACACGAAAGGTGTACTGGTCGCAGACGAGAACGGAGGATACTGGCTCGTCCATTCCGTACCATTATTTCCACCACCGAGCACCGAAAAATATTCGTATCCACTAACGGGAACGATCTACGGCCAGAGCGCGTTGTGCATGTCCTTCGATGTCGAAAACTTGGATAAGATTGGTACGTGCATACGTGTGATTTTTTTAAACATTAATATCACCGTTTATTCCTCGCGCGCTTCAAGTCTTGTCGCCATCTATTCGACGATGGCCGAACTACTAAGTGATGTTTTTGAACAGCGCCATAATGCTCGAACTTTATACTTATAATCAAAGTGTTAATATTCTGCAATGCGCTGTACACGAAACGATAGACTATTTACTTCCGAATCGAATGGTGTATAAAATACCTGAGGCAATTTAGCGGTTTTCTAGTAATTTGCGAATGAAAATTAAGCACGACACACCGACATTTACAGTTCACTGTAACTTAAAACCTAAATGCACAACAATTTGCTATATTCTTCAATGAAATACGAGTCCCAATACTTATTACTGATTATTCGATTAACTTTTTATATTATTAATGCATTATAATAAGAGAAATATGTGAGGAATCCTAATCTTCATGGAGGGTACCCTCTGTTATCGTGGGGATAAACTACGTTTTCATTTGTGGATTTAATAATGAAAGAATATTTAAAAACTTAAGAAGACTGTTATCTTATAATAAAATAAATTTACTTGTAGATATTTTCGTATTTAAATTGCAGAAACAATACATTATAATATATCCGCCTAATCACAGGCAACCCGATAAACGCATAAATACTATAAAAAACTTCCAATTTTAAAGGTGACAGTGACAAACCATAAGTGTAATCCTCAGTAAAGCTTCAAAAATAGTGCGAATATTTAAGTATTTAAATTGCAGAAATAATTATATTACATAAACGCCTACTTACAGACAATGCAATACACGCATACATAATATTAATTTGTTACTAAAAACTTCCAATATTAAACGTGACAGGGACGAAACCATAAGTGTAATCCTCAGTTAAGCTTAAAAAATAATGTGAATATTAAAGTATTTAAATTGGAGAAATAATTATATTACATAAACGCCTGCTTACAAGCAACCCAATATACGTATAACTAATAATGATTTATTATTTAAAACTTCAAATTTATACGTAACAGGGAAAAAGCCATAAGTGCAATATTTTTAAAGCGTTGCTAAGGATTACACTCGTGCTTGTGTCCCTATTATATTTAAAATTAGAAGTTTTTAATAAAAAATAATATTAGTTATAGTATATTGGGTTGCCTACAAGTAGGCGTTTATATAATACCATTGTTTCCGCAATTTAAATACTTAAATATTCCCACTATTTTAAGCTTTACTCAGGATTACACTTATGGTTTTCTCCCTGTTGCGTATAAAATTAAATGTTTTTAATAATAAATTAATTATGGGGTTGCTTGGGATTAGGCGTGTATATTATAAAGTATTGTTTCTGCAATTTAAGTACGTAAATATCCACAAGAAAATTTATTTCATCATGAGGCAACATTCTTTTTAAGTTTTTAAATATTCTTTTATTATTACAACAATTATTACATCCATAAATTATTAAGTAGTTTATCCCCACGATAACAGGTGGAGCCCTCTACTTAGATTATGATTTCTCGAATATTTCTCTTATTGTAATGCATTAACAATATAAATAATTGTATGATTAATCAGGAATAAGTATTGTAACCCGTATTTGATTGAGGAAAATAGCAAATTCTCCTTTTTTGAATTTTTATGTTACAGTGAACTGTAAATGTCGGTAAGTGTGTCGTGCTTAATTTTCATTCGCAAATTACAGGAAAACCGCTAAATTTCCTCAGCTATTTTATACATCATTCGATTCAGAATTAAATCGTCTACCGTTTCATGCACAGCCCATTGCTAGATATTAACACTTTGACAATAAGTATAAAGTTCGAGCTTTTTGGCGCTGTTCAAAAACATCACTTAGTAGTTCGGCTATCATCGGATAGATGGCGCCGAGGCGTGAAAAAGTGAACGAAAAATGTTTAAAAGCTTCTAAATAGCAATTCTAAGGGATGATTTTAATAATGTAAGCATTAGATGACCGCCAAACATATAATATCTGCGGTGCAAGTGGGCATTATACAATCGAATTTAATTTTTTGTTCGATAAAGTTGAACTGCAATATCGCTGATTTATTTTAGTTACTGTGAGCAAAACCTAGGCAGCGCCACTAACGTTCTTCTCTTGAAATGTTCATCGATGGATGATTTTAGTTGGTACGAACCAAACCTAGAGGGCACCACCAGACAAAATTGTAGCGCGAGATTTTTTAAATATAATTTTAACGCGCCTAGAGGTTCTTCCCTATTCAAACGCACTTCGACTTTTTAGGCGTTCAATAGAAGTACAATCATGTGCAAAACCTAGGCTGTGCCACTAACGTTCTTCTCTGGAAATGTTCGTCGATGGATGGTTTTAGTTGGTACGAACCAAACCTAGAGGGCGTCACCCGACAAAATTGTAGCGCGTGATTTTTTATTTACATATAATTTTAACGCGTCAAGAGGTTCTTCTCTATCTTCTACTTCGACTTTTTAGGCGTTCAATTGAAGTACAATCAACCGGAAATTTACTCGTCGAACGCACCTGAGAAGCTGCTAGAAAAATATCCGAACTTAACGGAGGCCATTAATCACGACACCGAAACGACTCCTCCCTGGAATAATTTGATGCGTCTTAAGACTAGGAACGGCTCGGAGTTTGTATCGTTCGCGAAGGCGAGACAGTTTTCGAAGGAGCTGTACGAGGACTGGGTTGCTCCGTCCCTTGAGGCCGATCTTCTGGTCGAAACCTGGCTGAACGGTCCGGGAAAATTGGCGTCGAATTGTACCAAACAGTTTTCGTAAGTGTCGTTTCAATAAGTTATTATTACTAATCAGGTTAAATTAAGCGCTTTGTTGGTATCACGAATTTTGCAAAGTGTAACTGAATAAATAGACGTTTCAATAAGTTATCCACTGAGGAGATTGAATTAAACACTTTGATGGTATCACGTGTTTAATTCAATCTTTAGTAAAGAAAATTATGGCTTCTACAATTAATCATATTATTCAATAAGTTAATCATGATGATGGATGCGATCGTTACTACGTTGTAATTTATAATATTATCATTGAATAAAAATTATGTTTTATTCAGTGATTTATTCAATAAGTTGTTTGTTTAAAGTTTTAGTAACACTTAATTTTTGCAGAAGTTACGAACAGGTTAAATATTCATATATTTAGGCTATTTTTCGTCTTTATTGCATGATTCAATTAATTCATATTGGCCGGAATATGTAACGGAACATTATGAACATATTCACTTTCTCCGTATTGTTTCTGATTATTTAAGAGCGTGCAATATTAACTTTCAATTTACTCTAATTATTTATCAAAAACGAATTTGTTTACTTGCTACCGTAAATTTTGGACCTAATTTGAAACTTTGGATACGCTTGCAGGGTTAAAAATATCCAGTCCATAAAACTTGACGCCGCCAAGTTTACTTACAAGTCAAAATTGGATCATTCGAAATGGGCAGTTTCAAATACCACGGACACCAATTGGATCTGTATTGGAGACATTAATAGAGCTGTAAGTACGAGGATTTACTATAGGGCGGTGATGGCAAACCACTTTCATAATTTTAATATATTTTTTTTCATTTTTGGTTTATAATTATGAAACGATAATAGTTACAGTAAATTTATGTTAATAATAATTGTAGAGAATGCTAAAATGAACAACTTGTAAAGAATAAGTTTTTTTCGAAATCGCTTTAGTTTTTGAGTAAACTGAGTTTTTGAATTTGAAGTATAATTTTTCCATCTTTCATAATTTTGACGTTTTAAACGTCAGTTTCATCCACTCGATGTACTTTTAAAATAAGAGTTAAATTTAAAATTTTTCGTATCATTAATGGTATTTTGTATATTTATAGGAGCACCAGAAACAACGAGGAGGTGGTACCGTTTGTTTCGACAATAAGAAGATTGCGAGTTCCTACAGAGATTGTATTCAAAACACTGAAGAATGCTCACCACCTAATTGCGTATAAAATGTATTATTGATTCTCGTAGGTGTAAGCGGACTATAAATAAATTTGTTAATGATGTATTAATTTCGCTATTATTTGTCGACAACAAATATGTCCATTTTTGCCACTTTTCAGGAGAGCAGAAAACAAATTTTAATGTTATCCGGAAATTCATTCAATTTCAGGTTTGGTTTCGAAATTAAAATTTGTGTTGTTGTTACAAGTAATGTATGACGGACTGTATAACTGTTAAAATTTGTGTATATTGTCTACTTGCTTTTGGCAAACGCTAGAAACAATGTATACCTTTGACTTTGATCGAAAAATTGAAAATTACAGAGAGTGGACATATCTGCTTTTGGGAAACGGCCACAGAAATGTATCGTGAAGGGCTATCCAAGAGGTAGTGTGGATTTCTTCAGGATAGAGGTAGTCGTGGGGAGGTCTCTGACGACCAGGGCAGCGTGGTGTAGGTATACTACAGAGGGATACACTGGAGCATCCAGAGGCTGTTCCGGGAGCATTTCAATTCAAGTACTTTATTGTGTGTTAACCATATATTGTACAGATGTATTCGTGAGAAAAGAAAATATGAAACTGCTATAAATAACAAATAATAACAATATAAGTAACATTTTTCTATAACTCTAGTCTTAGTAAAACTTAATGTTACTTTGCAGAGTTGCGAACAGGTTGAATATTCATATTCGGGCTATATTTCGTTTCATTACATTGGTTGGTTCAATAAGAGACAACTGAATTACCGACAACACATTCGTCGATTACAACAAAATCGTTTGATTTTTTTAACTGCTTTATACATCATTCGATTTAGAATTGAATATTCTATCATTTTATGTACAACGTGTTGCTAAATTTTTACATTTTGGCTGCTATAAATGTAAAGTTCGGGAGTTTCGGCGCTAGTAGTTGTAAATATGCACTTGGCAGTTCAGCGGTCGTCCGGTAGGTGGCGCTGGCGTGACTGTAATTGTGAACATGATTTAATAGGATTTTTAAAAGCTCATAACTCGTCGGTCGGAACTATGATTTTGGTGATTGAAACGTTGAAATACTGATAATCTTATAATCTTTAAATCTGATTAAAAAATCGCGTTTAAAACGTCAAAATTATGATGGAAAAATTATACTTCAAATTCAAAAACTCGGTTTACTTAAAAATCAAAGCGATTTCGAAAAAAACTTATTCTTTATAAGTTGTTTATTTCGGAATTCTCTACAATTATTATTCACATAAATTTACTGTAACTATTATGGTTTCATAATTATAAATCAAAAATGAAAAAAAATAATAAATTTTTTTGTCGAATAAAATATTTTTAAAATCAAAGATATTCATTTCTTTGTTGTCTTCAAAGTTTGTTTAAATGTTTTTGCGATATTTTTCATATTTAAGAAAATATTGGCAAAAAACAAAAAACAGTTAAGGTAAACACCCACTTCCGGTGTACGAAATTTTACCAAAAGCTTTTCAGTTCTTCGGACTATCAAATAAGACGTATGTTTAAAGTTTCGTATCAATTGCTCTATTAGTTATTGTGATACAGCGCGCACAGACGTGGAAGCCGAACATCTGCACGAAATTAGTAGTCAGTTTCTTGCAGTATGGGAATCTTACCGCACGCACACACATTGTACAACATGTGTTCTGTGGTGCAACCCTTGTTAAAATATTAAAATTTGAAAATTCTATTGTGGCAACATGTGCACCGTTTGATCCAAGCGAATAATTCGCTCCCTGTAATTATCCCGAACAATGCAAACTACGTCACATTCGTTGTCTGCATCTCGCAAACTTTTTCAACAATTTAGGTCATAATTATATTGAGCCGCTCGCGGAATGTATCATCAGCAAGATGACGATGACGATGACGTCAAGGTGGCTTCGGTATTTTGTAAATACTTAAGTATTCTAGGAATGTACGCACCCATCGGAAAGAAACGTCCCTTCTTGAAGCTCGTGCTTGTGCTCATGTACTTTCAATTTTCTGGAGTGGGAATGATAGGATTTTCTATTTATTATTTGAGTAAGTACTTAATTAGGGCCCTATGCTACGCCACTGTGTATACATTACATACCTATGCGTCTTTAATTTCTAACAACACCCACGGACCCTTTCCTTTTTACTTTCTCCGTTACGAAGTACGAGAAAGTATTGTAATCGTGAAACTTTTTTTTTAACGGAAATATCCGTTTTGGATCTCTAGATGGCCTTTCAACAATTCCTGGAAAAGAAATTTTGTGCTGTGTAATAATCATCGTAGATCTAAGGGTCTACGATGATTATAAATAAGTGTGATACCTTTTTCTTCATCAGAAGAACGACCCAAATCAATTTCATCAAGGAAAAAACAATATTTTTCATTCCGCGATTTTTTAAGCACGTTGAATTAATCAAATTTAAAGATTACAAGATTATCAGTATTTCAACGTTTCAATCACCAAAATCATAGTTCCGACCGACGAGTTATGAGCTTTTAAAAATCCCAATCATGTTCATAATTACCGTCACGCCAGCGCCACCTACCGGACGACCGCCGAACTGCCAAGTGCATATTTAAACTACTAGCGCTAAAACTCCCGAACTTTATACTCCTAGCAGCCAAAATGTAATAAATTTAGCAACACATTGTACATCAAATGATAGAATTTTCAATTCTAAATCGAATGATGTATAAAGCAGTTGAAAAAATCAAACGATTTTGTTGTAATCGACGAATATGTACCGTTGGTAATTCAGTCGTCTCTAACGCTCATTATTGAATCAAAATTTAAAAATTCAGCAACGAGTTGTAAATCGAACGGTTGAATAGTTCATTCAGAATCGAATGATGTATTAATTAGTTAAGGAAATTAAGCGATTTTGCTGTAATTTGCGAAGATGTAATTGTAGGTAATTCAGTTCCCTGTAAAGTTTACTATTAACATTAACCCAAAATGTAAAATATTGTTTATGCTTGAGGCTTCTACTTCGTTATACATTTTAAATATTATAATAAAACACTTTTAACTTTGTTTTGTATAATCATATATATTTATTTTTGTATTACCGAAACACAAGTCACAAAAATAAAAATATAAGTTATACAAAACAAAGTTAAAAGTGTTTTATTACAAAATGTAAAAATTTAGCAACGAGTTGAACATCATATGTTAGAATATTTAATTCATAATCGAATAATGTATTAAACATTTAAGAAAATTAGGCGATTTTGCTGTAATTTGAAAATATGTAACTGTTGGTAATTCAGGTTTACAGGAAACTCCTGTAAAGCCTAATTTTGAACGAAAATGTAAACGAGTTGTACATTAAATGATAGAATATTCAATTCTGAACCGAATGATGTACAAAACAGCTAAAAAATTAACCGATTTTGCTGTAATTTCCAAATGAAATAAAATGTTTGTAATTCAGTTCCCTGTAAAGTTTATTCTTGAACCAAAATGTTGCTGTTGTACATCAAATGATAGAATCATTAATTCTGAATTGAATGATGTATGAACCAACTGATGAAATTAAGCGATTTAGTTGCAATTTGCGATTATGTAACTGCCGGTAATTAAGTTCCCTGTAAAGCTTAATATTGAAGTAAAATGTAAAAATTCAGCAACGAGTTGCACATTCAATGAATGAATGAATGAATATTTCATTTTGAATCGAATGATGTACAAAACAACTAAGGAAATTAAGCGATTTTGCTGTTGCAAATGAAATAAAATGTGGGTAGTCCGGTTCTTTGTAAAGCTTAATATTGAAATTTAAGGCGTAATTTTAGAATAAATACCGTTTGAATTATGAGTACCGTGTGTCTATCGCACGTTTTGTCTTTCTACTGCATCTAAATTTCGATAATTTTAAAATTAAGTTTTACAGCGAGCTGAATTACCGAGTAATTTTTAATTGCAAAATTGCGTATCTTTCCCAGCTATTTTATACATAATTCGATTCAGAATTAAATATTCTATCATTTGATGTAGAACTTGTTGCTAAATTTTTACATTTTAGTTATAGCTATTAAATGCTAGTGCTAATTTGCACTTAGCAGTTCAGCGATCGTCAGGTAGATGGCGCTGAGGCGGTGGTAATTGCGAACGTGATTTAATTTAATGTTTAGAAGTTTACAACTCGTCACACGGAGTTACGATTTTGATAATTGAAACGTTGATATACTCAAAACCTTACAATCTTTAAACCTGCTTAAAAAATAAAGAATAATAAACCCTAGCAGCACACTTGGGAGAGGCAGGCAATTAAATAACACATTTGCTTGATTATCGTAAATAAATACAACTCCGTGTTTCGTTTAATACTTCCAGAACGCTATAAATTCAACCTCAACGCCATGGGCGACCCCATCGCCGCAACGACTTCGCTCGTGCTATCGTTTCTGATGCAAACGTCGTTCCTGTATCCGGACACCGGCATAAACAAGCTTCTCCGAGACTTGGGCGACTTTTCGGAATACGAAATGCCCGAAGGCTACCTGGACACTCTGCGGCTCATAAATAAATACTCGAGGATGTTCATCGTTTCGCTATTTTTAATTTTCGCCCTCACCTGGCTGGTGCTGATCTTGCAAAAATGCGAAGATAACGTGGTCGAGATCTGCGGACTGGTGGTTAGCGCGTGGCTGCCGATAAATATCTTCTATACGCCCGCCAGGCAGATTTACATGACCATTCAGACCGCATCGGCGTACTATAACGGCACCACGTCCTGCGTTATTCTGGGCGTGCACGCGAGCATAATTAAGTGCCTCGTGATGCAAATAGAACACCTGCAGGAGATGTTTCTGGTCATTCCGAAGCTGGAAGGGCGCGCGAGCAGGAAGGAGCAGATTAAAAAGTGCGTGTTGTATCACTACCGGATAATTGAGTAAGTTTTTTAATAGGATACTACAATTTTCTTTAGTGGCGCCCTCTAGGTTTCGTTCGTGCCAACTAAAAATCCACCGATGAGCATTTCAAGAAAAATGAATTTGAGACAACCTCACTAGTTGCAGAGGCATTAAATACATTCAATAAAGACGTAATGTAACCTGAATATTCACATAATCGGACTATATTTCGTCTTTATTGCATTTAGAACAATGTGCGTTAGTGGCGCCGCCTATGTTTCACCTGTGGTTACTAAAATAAATCAGCGATAATGCATTTCAAGAAGCTCAACTTTTTTAAACGAAAGTTGATTCAATTAAAAACGAAGCAACTATTATAAACCAGCTAATTAGTAATTGATTTTTATACTAATAAGACACAGTTATATTCCTTTCTTCACAATTTATTTTTAACGCTAGAAGTACATTTCTCATAGCTAACTGGACAGATAAAAATAAAATTGGCTTCCCGATGAAACCACTGGTTCGATTCGGGGTTTCTATACATCACCGTAAAGATCCTTTCAAGCCCTTCAGAAATATACCTAGACGGATTAGGTAGTAAAACCTCTACAGGAAAAATGAATCAAATCAAAACAATAATTAATATTATGCATATTTCCAATTTCCTTTTAATTTCTTCCAGATTTCGAAATAGATGTGCCCGTTCGGCAAGTACAACATTCTTCTATTTGATGTTCTTCGTCTCGATCGTTATCAGCTTGACCAGTTTCCAATTGATAGCTTTCGTGAGAACGCACACTCATTATACATTTCATAAATCATAATTCCAAATATTAATTTTAGGAGGTGACGATTCAAACCGTAATACATCTCACCAGTTATTTGATCTTCGCTACGGTCAATTGTTACTTCGGAGAGAGTTTAATTAAAGCGGTAAGTATGTAACTGCAGTGGCGGCTCGTGGAAGATGTTGATGGTAGATCAAAGTAACTGCCGAAAAAAAATTTGAACACAATTAAAAAATGCACGTTTAACCAAGAACATTTATAACCAATTAAAAAATTATTGAAATTCAAGAAGTTGATTATATTCCCAAAATATAGTAATTTGAGAGTTGCTTGGAATTATTTCAGATTTTTTAAACAATTTCTACTATTTTTTATTTATTTTAGAAAATGCTCAATTTCCAACGCAATTAAAAAATGCATGTTTAACTATGAACAGTTATAATCCATTAAAAAATTATTGGAATTTAGGAAGTTGATTATATTCTTAAAATATAGTAATTTGAGAGTTGCTTGGAATTATTTCAGAATTTTTAAACAATTTCTACTATTTTTTATTTATTTTAGAAAATGCACAATTTCCAACGCAATTAAAAAATGCATGTTTAACTATGAGCAGTTATAATCCATTAAAAAATTATTGGAATTTAGGAAGTTGATTATATTCTTAAAATATAATAATTTGAGAGTTGCTTGGAATTATTTCAGAATTTTTAAACAATTTCTACTATTTTTAATTTATTTTAGAAAATGATCAATTTCCAACGCAATTAAAAAATGCATGTTTAACTATGAACAGTTATAATCCATTAAAAAATTATTGGAATTTAGAAAGTTGATTATATTCTTAAAATATAATAATTTAGGAGTTGTATGGAATTATTTCAGAATTTTAAAACAATTTCTACTATTTTTTATTTATTTTAGAAAATGGTCAATTTTGAACGCAATTAAAAAATGCATGTTCAACAACGAACGGTTATAACCCATTAAAAAATTATTGGAATTTAGGAAGTTGATTATATTCTTAAAATATAATAATTTAGGAGTTGTATGGAATTATTTCAGAATTTTTAAACAATTTCTACTATTTTTTATTTATTTTAGAAAATGCTCAATTTTGAACGCAATTAAAAAATGCATGTTCAACAACGAACGGTTATAACCCATTAAAAAATTATTGGAATTTAGGAAGTTGATTATATTCTTAAAATATAATAATTTAGGAGTTGTATGGAATTATTTCAGAATTTTTAAACCATTTCTACTATTTTTCATTTATTTTAGAAAATGCTCAATTTCCAACGCAATTAAAAAATGCATGTTTAACTATGAACAGTTATAATCCATTAAAAAATTATTGGAATTTAGGAAGTTGATTATATTCTTAAAATATAATAATTTGAGAGTTGCTTGGAATTATTTCAGAATTTTTAAACAATTTCTACTATTTTTTATTTATTTTAGAAAATGCTGAATTTCCAACGCAATTAAAAAATGCATGTTTAACTATGAACAGTTATAACCCATTAAAAAATTATTGGAATTTAGGAAGTTGATTATATTCTTAAAATATAATAATTTAGGAGTTGTATAGAATTATTTCAGAATTTTTAAACAATTTCTACCATTTTTTATTTATTTTAGAAAATGCTCAATTTTGAACGCAATTAAAAAATGCTTATTTAACAACGAACGGTTATAACCAGTGGTGGCTCGTGGAACATGTTGTTCGTAGAGCCACTTAAAATATATACCCCACCCCCTCCATTTTTGAAGAAAGAAAGAACGATTTATCTGCCTGGAGACCAAACTAACTGGCGAAAAAGTGCTTTAAGAATTATTTAAAAATTCTTGCTGAGCTTGAAACTACAGGTAGTGCCATGGCTCCTTGGCTCTATATAACGAGCCGCCCCTGTGTAACTGTATGCTTATCTTTTTACTTTCTCCGTTACGAAGTACGAAAATAATTTCTTTTTACGAAATATCCGTTTTGGGGTCCCTAGATGCCTTTTCAAAAATTTCTGAAAAAAAATTTTGGCTGTGTCTGTGCGCGCTGTATCTCAAAAACTAATATAATAATTGATATGAAACTTTGAACATACGTCTTATTTGATAATCCGAAGAACTGAAAAGCTTTTGGTAAAATTTCGTACACCGGAAGTGGGCGTTTACCTTAACTGTTTTTTGTTTTTTGCCAATATTTTCTTAAATATGAAAAATATCACAAAAACATTTAAACAAACTTTGAAGACAACAAAGAAGTGAACATCTTTTGCTTGAAAACATTTTTCATAAAATCATTTTTATTCGAGAAAAAAATGTATTATTATTTTTTAAATTTTTGGTTTATAATTATAAAACGATAATAGTTACAGCAAATGTATGTTAATAATAATTGTAGAGAATACCAAAATGAACAACTTATAAGGAATAAGTTTTTTCCGAAATCCCTTTAGTTTTTGAGTAAACTCAGCTTTTAAATTTGTTGTATAATTTCATAATTTTGACGTTTTAAACGTCAGTGTCATCCTCTCGATGTATATTTAAAATATGATTTAAATTGAAAATAAACCATGAAAGCGTAAATATAAATGATACCATCAAGTCGGAGAAAGTAACATGATGGCCACATCACCATTTTTTATATTTATATGCACAGTTAATAAATATAATAAAACACTTTTACTTTGTTGGTATAACACAAATAAAATAATAATTTGTGTTATACCAACAAAGTAAAAGTGTTTTATTATATTTACAACATGTATAACGAAGGAGAAGCCTCCACAACAGTTAATAAATGTTGACGAACAATAACTTTTAGAGTGATGATCTATTATTCACGGTGTACGAGTCGATGCCACTCGACGATGACCATTTGACCGCCAGAGATCTGCGCTTCATTATGTTGTGTTCATCGAGAGGTATATCGATACCGGCTGGAAAAATTGGAACCGTGGGGCACATACGCTTTATGGATGTAACGTGTTCATCGTGAATGCGGATGCTATTGATAACATTTAATTATTATTTTTATTTTTTAGATGATGAGCAAATCCTATTCTTACTTGACCATGTTGCTCAACATGCAGTGAAACCATTTAAATTTGCTATAATTAGCAGCACACGATGTCACGAAATGAACATAATTAAGGGTAAGGAAAGAGATTTTCAATTGATAGGCAACTAAATATACCTACAATTAATTTTACAATTTTTTTATAGCTGTAGTTTTTAGTATACTAATGACAATGTAATACACTCGAAGAGTGTCTGAATACAAATTAAGTTAAATAAATAAATAAATAAACAAATCATCTACCGAAACAACTACTTTCCTGGAGTACCACGATGAAATTGAATGTTACAGTTGATAATTTGTGTATTAAAAATATCTAAGATGTATAGTACAATGCTTCATCACTTTTATTATATGCATTAAAGATAATAAAATGAAAATACTATTTTCAGGTGCAACTGAACTAATGGCACTGCTTCAAGCTTAGAGAGAATAGGCATGCTAGTAATAATTTCATGGTGCATCTGCAAATATCTTAGAATTTTCCGTTGATGAAGATAATAATTGTATCGGCACGAAATATGCAGGCATTCGTGCCCCAGACAGGATCAGTATATTACAAGCATTTTACTAAAACATGTAGTGTAGTATGATGGGTTGCCTACAACATGTAGTGTAGTATGATGGGTTGCCTACAACATGTAGTGTAGTATGATGGGTTGCCTACACACAGACACCAACAGGTGACAGCATCGATTATTGATCGAAAGAGACGTGACGCCAATGTAACAACATCAACGCATCCGCCATATATATATACAGTGTAGTTAACATATTGTAACAGTCTAGTTAATATACGTATTTAGTAAACACCCGTCTTATCCTCCACAAGAACCAGTAACGACACGTGAGCAAAACAGGCAGATTCACCCAACAATACAACAATGTAGTATGTACGGTTTTAAAATAGATTGCGAAATATAAACCTAATTTTGTTAAAGCTTTATTTACAAAGGATGTCGAATTGAGCGTTTCTTCTTTAATTCTTGGATAAAACCTGGATCTTATGACATTTGAGAAGTGATTGAATATTTAAAAGTAAACATTAATTTCCTAACATTAACAAACTTTACTTGATTGTTTATTACTAATTCCTTTATAAATTACTGTTAAAATCGTTCAAGAATTACGACTGCAATATTTATTATTCCGGGATTTAAGGATTTATAAAAAATCAGTTATTTAACGTTACAATTATTTAAATAGTCCCTCAGAGTTACGAGTTATAAGCATTTAAAAATTCAGTAACTTCAGCCGTATCCGCGCCATCCATCGGACGACGGCTGAACCACCAAGTGATGTTTACGGACAGCGCCAAACCGCTCGAACTTTATACCTATAATCAAAATGTAAATATCCAGCAATGAGTTGTACATGAAACGATAAAGAATGTATATGTATAAAATAGCTGAGGCAATTTAGCGATTTTACGGTAATTTGCTAATGAAAATTAAGCACGAGCAACTCTTGGCAACCCAACTTACAGTAAAGCTTCAAATTAAAGTATAAAGCATCTTGCAATGCATTTCAACAAAATAGGGATTCTGAATCAAATGATGTATAAAATAGCTAAAGAAATTTAGCGATTTTGCGGTAATTTGCTAATGAAAATTAAGCACGAGCAACTGACGGCAACCCAACTTACAGTAAAGCTTCAAATGAAAGTATAAAGCATTCTGCAATGCATTTCAACAAAATAGGGATTAAAATAATGACTAATTATTAATAACGCAACATTTTATCTTGTATATGTATTACATTATGAAAAATCTTCATCTTCATAAAGCCGCACCATCTGTTATTGCGCGGAACTAGTTAATTGTATAAACGCCTAATCATAGGTGACTCAATATACACATAACTACTACTAATTTAATATTAAAAAAACGTCTGATTTTAAGCATAACAGCAGTGACACATTTAAATTCACGTTCCAACTATTGTTTTTAGATATTATAGTATAGTTTCGTTCACGCAGCCAGCCGTCTCTGCAACTGACCCTACCCATCTGTATTAGCACCTCTTGTTCCTCGGCCGTACCAGAAAAAAACTGCCTTCAATATTAAAAATTGAATTTTGTTAGCAAAGTTTACAGAAATTAGTAATGTTTATAAAATATCTAAATTATAACTACGAATCATTTTATATTTATATTCAATTTCTGTTCCCGACTATATTGGGTTGCCTACGCTTAGACGTGTATATTAAAGCAATTTATCTGCAAAATTTAAATAATTACTAGTCAAATAATCTCTTTGGAGAGTCTAAAGAAATTAGTAGTAATTATTTTATATGTAAATTATAATTACAAATCATTTTATATTTATTTTGTTCAATTTTCATCCAGAGGTATATTTAGTTGCCTATCGATTAGGTGCATACATTTAAGCATTTTATTTGCAAAATTCGAATAATAACAAGTCAATTAATGTCTTTGTAAAGCCTGAAGAAATTAGTAAAAATTATTATATATGTAAATTATAATAACAAGTAATTTTATATTCATTTTCTTCAATTTCAGTCTACGTGTATATTGGGTTGCCTCCAATTGGACGCGTATAAAAAACATTTTATTTGCAAAATTCAAGTAACACAAGTTAATTTGTTTCATAATATTATTCGTACTATATTTGTAAATAATCTCTAATCATTAATAACCGTTGAAGTAAATATAAAAGCCTGAAATAATTTGCTAACTTATCCCCGCGATAACAGAGGGTGCGGGTGTATAGAAATTAAGATTGCTTGTAATGTAAAGCATTACACAACATAAAAAGTTAGATAATTAATTGGTAGTCATTTATTTGATCGATTTTTATATATTTTGACGCCTATTTATTAAAAAAAGTATTGCAAAATGCTTTATACTTTTATTTTAAGCTTCAGTGTAAATTGGGTTGCCGTCAGTGGCCCGTGCTTAATTTTAATTCGCAAATTACAAGAAAACCGCTAAATTGCCTCAGCTATTTTATACATCATTCGTTTCAGAATTTAATTCTTTATCGTCTCGTGTATAATTCATCGCTGGATATTTACACTTTGATTATAGGTATAAAGTTCGAGTGTTTTGGCGCTGTTCGAAAACATCACTTGGTAGTTCGGCTATCGTCCGCTAGATGACGCCGAGGCGCGAAAATATGAACGTAATATTTGTTTAGTTTTTTAAAAGGATGATTTTGATAAATAGGACCTTAAATCACTGCCAAACTTTATTCCTTAAACTTGTTTAGATAAAATGAAAAAAAAATGACTTGGAATTAACTACGCAGATAAGGCCCTTTGTGTTTGGATTTTTAACCTTCAAATCGTAATTCTGACGGTTTAAGTGCAGTTTCAGGAACTCAGCTTTAATTTTGATGATGGCAAGCCGAGTTGCCGAAACTGCGGTTAAACGAATAAATCAAAGTGTTACACAGTGTTTTATTCCATATTTAACGAAGTAGAGCCTTCCTACGTAACAAACGATAATTTTTGGTTAGTCAAAGTCGGACAAGTACAACTCGTTAGTTTTATTCAAATAAAAATGGAGATTGTAACAGTCAAATATATCCTTTTTATTATTACAAACATTAATTAATATAACACACCACTGTTTACATTGCACATATTTATTCACGAGTTATGTTGGAGGAGTAACGGTAACCGGCACCAGTAATTAAAAAAAGAAAACACAATTAATTAAAACACGGAGATTTTTACAAAGGTATAAAAAAAATAAATAAGAGCAGCCGTAAATATGTCGCAAGGTAAAGTAGGGTCTATTTCATCAAGGCGTGGACCACCGCTTTCGCGTTTAAGGCCTTTAGGTCCGTGTACGTTTGGCCGGTGCCGACGAACACGATCGGCTGCCCCGTTATGTAGGTCATTGAAATCGCGGCACCAACCTGGCAGAAAAAAAAGATAAAGCACAAACATTATTTTAGAATTAAACATGATTATTTTGCCGTTGATATTGTATATTTTAAGTTAAACTATTAATAAAAAGTTAAAAAAAAAAGTTTAAAGTTAAAAGTTTCGAGTGTTGACATTTTGTTTCCAGTGGAGGCACGTCGATTATTTTCCAGTATATCAAAAATACAATATTCCCGGATGGATTTGAGAAGTTTGAAGGTAATTCAGCCGCTGACTAATTTTTTTAGAATTTTTTAAATCCGAAGATGCAAATTTCGTTTTTTTTAAATTCAAGTTTCGAGTGCTGACATTTTGTTTCCAGTGAAGGTACGTCGATTATTTTCCAGTATATCAAAAATACAATATTCCCGGATGGATTTGAGAAGTTTGAAGGTAATTCCGCCAGTGACTAATTTTTTTAGAATTTTTTAAATCCGAAGATGCAAATTTCGTTTTTTCTAAATTCAAGTTTCGAGTGTTGACATTTTGTTTCCAGTGGAGGCACGTCGATTATATTCCAGTAAATCAAAAATACAATATTCCCGGATGGATTTGAGAAATTTGAAGGTAATTCTGCCAGTGACTAATTTTTTTAGATTTTTTAAATCCGAAAATGCAAATTTCGTTTTTTCTAAATTCAAGTTTCGAGTGTCGACAATTTGTTTCCAGTGGAGGCACGTCGATTATATTCCAGTATATCAAAAATACAATATTCCCGGATGGATTTGAGAAGTTTGAAGGTAATCCTGCCAGTGACTAATTTTTTTAGAATTTTTTAAATCGGAAGATGCAAATTTCGTTTTTTCTAAATTCAAGTTTCGAGTGTCGACAATTTGTTTCCAGTGGAGGCACGTCGATTATTTTCCAGTATATCAAAAATACAATATTCCCGGATGGATTTGAGAAGTTTGAAGGTAATCCTGCCAGTGACTAATTTTTTTAGAATTTTTTAAATCCGAAGATGCAAATTTCGTTTTTTCTAAATTCAAGTTTCGAGTGTCGACATTTTGTTTCCAGTGGAGGCACGTCGATTATTTTCCAGTAAATCAAAAATACAATATTCCCGGATGGATTTGTGAAGTTTGAAGGTAATTCCGCCAGTGACTAATTTTTTTAGAATTTTTTAAATCCGAAGATGCAAATTTCGTTTTTTCTAAATTCAAGTTTCGACTGTTGACATTTTGTTTCCAGTGGAGGCACGTCGATTATTTTCCAGTAAATCAAAAATACAATATTCCTGGATGGATTTGAGAAATTTGAAGGTAATTCTGCCGGTGACTAATTTTTTTAGAATTTTTTAAAACAGAAGATGCAAATTTCGTTTTTTCTAAATTCAAGTTTCGAGTGTTGACATTTTGTTTCCAGTGGAGGCACGTCGATTATTTTCCAGTAAATCAAAAATACAATATTCCCGGATGGATTTGAGAAGTTTGAAGGTAATTCAGCCGCTGACTAATTTTTTTAGAATTTTTTAAAACAGAAGATGCAAATTTCGTTTTTTCTAAATTCAAGTTTCGAGTGTTGACATTTTGTTTCCAGTGAAGGTACGTTGATTATTTTCCAGAATATCAAAAATACAATATTCCCGGATGGATTCGAGAAGTTTGAAGGTAATCTGCAGGTGACTAATTTTTTTAGATTTTTTTAAATCCGAAGATGCAAATTTCGTTTTTTCTAAATTCAAGTTTTGAGTGTTGACATTTTGTTTCCAGTGGAGGCACGTCGATTATTTTCCAGTAAATCAAAAATACAATATTCCCGGATGGATTTGTGAAGTTTGAAGGTAATTCCGCCAGTGACTAATTTTTTTAGAATTTTTTAAATCCGAAGATGCAAATTTCGTTTTTTCTAAATTCAAGTTTTGAGTGTTGACATTTTGTTTCCAGTGGAGGCACGTCGATTATTTTCCAGTAAATCAAAAATACAATATTCCCGGATGGATTTGTGAAGTTTGAAGGTAATTCCGCCAGTGACTAATTTTTTTAGAATTTTTTAAATCCGAAGATGCAAATTTCGTTTTTTCTAAATTCAAGTTTCGACTGTTGACATTTTGTTTCCAGTGGAGGCACGTCGATTATTTTCCAGTAAATCAAAAATACAATATTCCTGGATGGATTTGAGAAATTTGAAGGTAATTCTGCCGGTGACTAATTTTTTTAGAATTTTTTAAAACAGAAGATGCAAATTTCGTTTTTTCTAAATTCAAGTTTCGAGTGTTGACATTTTGTTTCCAGTGGAGGCACGTCGATTATTTTCCAGTAAATCAAAAATACAATATTCCCGGATGGATTTGAGAAGTTTGAAGGTAATTCAGCCGCTGACTAATTTTTTTAGAATTTTTTAAAACAGAAGATGCAAATTTCGTTTTTTCTAAATTCAAGTTTCGAGTGTTGACATTTTGTTTCCAGTGAAGGTACGTTGATTATTTTCCAGAATATCAAAAATACAATATTCCCGGATGGATTCGAGAAGTTTGAAGGTAATCTGCAGGTGACTAATTTTTTTAGATTTTTTTAAATCCGAAGATGCAAATTTCGTTTTTTCTAAATTCAAGTTTTGAGTGTTGACATTTTGTTTCCAGTGGAGGCACGTCGATTATTTTCCAGTAAATCAAAAATACAATATTCCCGGATGGATTTGTGAAGTTTGAAGGTAATTCCGCCAGTGACTAATTTTTTTAGAATTTTTTAAATCCGAAGATGCAAATTTCGTTTTTTCTAAATTCAAGTTTTGAGTGTTGACATTTTGTTTCCAGTGGAGGCACGTCGATTATTTTCCAGTATATCAAAAATACAATATTCCCGGATGGATTTGAGAAATTTGAAGGTAATTCTGCCGGTGACTAATTTTTTTAGAATTTTTTAAATCCGAAGATGCAAATTTCGTTTTTTCTAAATTCAAGTTTTGAGTGTTGACATTTTGTTTCCAGTGGAGGCACGTCGATTATTTTCCAGTAAATCAAAAATACAATATTCCCGGATGGATTTGTGAAGTTTGAAGGTAATTCCGCCAGTGACTAATTTTTTTAGAATTTTTTAAATCCGAAGATGCAAATTTCGTTTTTTCTAAATTCAAGTTTCGACTGTTGACATTTTGTTTCCAGTGGAGGCACGTCGATTATTTTCCAGTAAATCAAAAATACAATATTCCTGGATGGATTTGAGAAGTTTGAAGGTAATTCAGCCGCTGACTAATTTTTTTAGAATTTTTTAAAACAGAAGATGCAAATTTCGTTTTTTCTAAATTCAAGTTTCGACTGTTGACATTTTGTTTCCAGTGGAGGCACGTCGATTATTTTCCAGTAAATCAAAAATACAATATTCCCGGATGGATTTGAGAAGTTTGAAGGTAATTCAGCCGCTGACTAATTTTTTTAGAATTTTTTAAAACAGAAGATGCAAATTTCGTTTTTTCTAAATTCAAGTTTCGAGTGTTGACATTTTGTTTCCAGTGAAGGTACGTTGCTTATTTTCCAGAATATCAAAAATACAATATTCCCGGATGGATTCGAGAAGTTTGAAGGTAATCTGCAGGTGACTAATTTTTTTAGATTTTTTTAAATCCGAAGATGCAAATTTCGTTTTTTCTAAATTCAAGTTTCGAGTGTTGACATTTTGTTTCCAGTGAAGGTACGTTGATTATTTTCCAGAATATCAAAAATACAATATTCCCGGATGGATTCGAGAAGTTTGAAGGTAATCTGCAGGTGACTAATTTTTTTAGATTTTTTTAAATCCGAAGATGCAAATTTCGTTTTTTCTAAATTCAAGTTTTGAGTGTTGACATTTTGTTTCCAGTGGAGGCACGTCGATTATTTTCCAGTATATCAAAAATACAATATTCCCGGATGGATTTGAGGAGTTTGAAGGTAATTCCGCCAGTGACTAATTTTTTTAGAATTTTTTAAATCCGAAGATGCAAATTTCGTTTTTTCTAAATTCAAGTTTCGAGTGTTGACATTTTGTTTCCAGTGGAGGCACGTCGATTATTTTCCAGTATATCAAAAATACAATATTCCCGGATGGATTTGAGAAATTTGAAGGTAATTCTGCCGGTGACTAATTTTTTTAGAATTTTTTAAATCAGAAGATGCAAATTTCGTTTTTTCTAAATTCAAGTTTCGAGTGTTGACATTTTGTTTCCAGTGGAGGCACGTCGATTATTTTCCAGTATATCAAAAATACAATATTCCCGGATGGATTTGAGAAATTTGAAGGTAATTCTGCCGGTGACTAATTTTTTTAGAATTTTTTAAATCCGAAGATGCAAATTTCGTTTTTTCTAAATTCAAGTTTCGAGTGTTGACATTTTGTTTCCAGTGGAGGCACGTCGATTATTTTCCAGTATATCAAAAATACAATATTCCCGGATGGATTTGAGAAATTTGAAGGTAATTCTGCCGGTGACTAATTTTTTTAGAATTTTTTAAATCAGAAGATGCAAATTTCGTTTTTTCTAAATTCAAGTTTCGAGTGTTGACATTTTGTTTCCAGTGGAGGCACGTCGATTATATTCCAGTAAATCAAAAATACAATATTCCCGGATGGATTTGGGAAGTTTGAAGGTAATCCTGCCGGAGACTAATTTTTTTAGAATTTTTTAAATCCGAACATGCAAATTTCGTTTTTTCTAAATTCAAGCAATATTTGAGGTTATGTGACAGTCAATTTCTTAATAATAATGTAATGGGAATACTGTAGGATTTACGTGAAGTAACGTAAATCAATTATTAATTAATAATTCATTGGGATGCTTACTTTATCATCGATGGTGTCGAATTTGGTCAGCACTATCCCGTCGATAATGTGAGGGCTAGTGCTGGAGGAATAGTCGGCCATGGCTTGGTTGAATTTCACCAGCTGATCGACGGCTTCGTTGCCCACGAGAGCTTCGCCGACGAACAGCACGAGATCCGGTTCGTTGACTTTGATTAGTTTCGTTAAGGCTCTCATTAAAGGCTCATTGTCCTGAAAAGTGCAACAATTTTATACAAACGAAATATATTTATTTAATATTGTAAATTTTCTACTTGGTTTATCTGCGTAAAAAAATACCGTGAGATCGGAAAGTCAAAAATAGTTGGCAGCACATTTTCTGAAAATGGGGACAATAATTCGAGTGATATTATGTTGGCTGTCTGGAATTTTTCAGTGCAGTGCTTTTTCTTTATTTTGACATCTTGTGATTTTTTGAGGTTACTTCTATTAAAAATGGTTTTAAATAAAACACGCTTTCTTTATTTTGACCTCCAAGATTCTAAAACCATTTTTAATAGAAGTAATCTCAAAAAAATCACAAAGAGAATTCAATGCAGCCAACATAATTGTATGTACGTGCGCCGATAGTTTAAAATTAGTTTTAAGGTTATATTTTTCCATGATTATATTACTTTAATTTTATTATTATTTTTATAAAATGGATTTTTCCGTAAATAAACATTATTATTATTATAATATTACTTGAATTATTATCCCCATTTCCCGTCAACTATTTTCGACTTTCCGATCTCACGGTATATATTACCAACTCCAATAAATATTATCGTTATTATTACCTGCATACGTCCAGCCGTATCGATTAAAACGATATCGACGTTCTGATCGTTGGCGAAACGGATGGCCTCCATGGCGATGCCGGCGGCGTCCTTGCCGTAGCCCTTCTCGTACAGCTGCACCATCTGCTTGCCCCCGTGACGTTCGGGCGGGTGGAGCGCGTTCAAGTGTTTCATGTGAGTGCGCAGCTGTTCGACAGCGCCGGCTCTGAAAGTATCACAGGCTGCGATCAGAACTTGCATGTTGTTTTCGATAAGCCAGAAGCAGATTTTGGCCAGGTTTGTCGATTTACCGACACCGTTCACCTGCAAGAATATATATAGTTTTATTATCGAGAATCCGGGAGGGAGGGAAGATCGTCGCATCATTAATTCATGAATTTATAAAATGATTTAATAGGCAGTGTGATATTAACTGAGTAAAAGTGTGTTTTATTTAATTAAAAATGTATCGCGAAGTAAGTGCCGCCAACCTCAATCAGTACATTTAATAGGCACTTATAAATTATACAAAATTGATTAAATAATAAAATAGAAAATAAATAAATAGAATTTAATTTCTATACTCTGTTCACGTTTTATTCTCGCCGCAGTCGGGTTTTTTTTGTCCTATTGGCATGTTGTAATAATAATAATAATAAACTTTATTTAGCACTACTGCCATAAAATACAATTGTTATAATATTTTGATAAAAATTATGCATAAAAATATAACATGGTATCAATATAATATATTTTACTTAAACTATAAAAATATGTAAATAATATTAAACCTATAACTATTCACTAATTTACACAGCCACCTTCAATACTTAAAATAACAAATTTTTGACAGTATGTTGTTAACCTATAATTTCAATAAAACGTTCCCAAATTTATGGCAAAATGCCAAAACATAATGAAAAAAATGCAATGACATAAACAAATTGTTAGTAACTTTTTTGCAACCAACAAAATTCTCACCCTAACAAAGTCTACTGAAACGAGAATAAAATATGCAACAAAAAAAAATGCAATGACATAACCAAATTGTTAGTAACTGTTTTACTGCCAACAAAAATGTCACCCTGACAAAGCCTACTGCGGCGAGAAACGTAACATTGCACTACACATAACCAAAAAAATGCAATGACCTAATCAAATTGTTAGTAACTTTTTTGTAACCAACAAATATGTCACCCCAACAAAGCCTACTGCAACGAGAATAAATGAAATAACCAAATTGTTAGTAACTGTTTTAATACCAACAAAAGAGTCACCTTGACAAAGCCCACTGCGTCGAGAATAAAATGTGAACAGAGTATAAATCTTCATTACAGAATCAAAGTATAGAGTGATCGAGAATGTTTATTAATTTATGACGAAACATTTTTACCGTTCAGTGTCACGCTGGAATAAGTTTTTGAAGGCAAAATCATTTTCTTGTGAATATTAAAATCAAAATTAATTAAAGTCAATCGGATGGAAATCGAACAGTTATTTTATCAAGCGAATAGATTTAATGTGGCAACAATGACTTACCCCACAAAATGTCATGACGTAGGGACGATTCTGCTTCTGCGCCTCCATGCAATCCCTGAGGATGTCGACTCTCCTCTTGGGACTCAAAATTTGCACCAGACTTTCCGTTAGAGTGGTTTTGACGGTGGTCGCGACACTATCGAATGTGCCCAGTACCTGAAACAGTATTGTGTAGCGTAACTGGTACAAAATATAATATACAGGGTGTTTGATTGAGGATGGCCACCGGCTATATCTCGAAAACTACTGGACGTAGCAATTCAAGAAACAAAAATTATATACCAAAGTGGCGAGAAGAGAAAATCCTGGAAATTATTTTCAAGTTTCGCATTTCGCCGCAAGGGGGCGTCATTGACAGAGTAAATCATAAAATTAAGGATTACTCCGAAAATTCTTGTATTAAGCTATAACTTCAAAATAATCATTAGAGCCTGAAAAATTGCGCATAATTTCTGTCTCGGGCTCATTGGCAAATTGCAACCACGGAATAATTGTGACTTTTAGAAAGATTTGACATTTTTATATGTCAATTCCTAACAAGTGTGCCAACTTAAATTTTTAAAAATAAAAAAATCATGGCACTCGTGAGGTTTTTTTTTAATGAACATACTTTCAGTTTCATTTACAATAATTTGCAACGACTTGTGCCTACACGTTATGTATATTGAGACAAGAAATCCTGCCACGTTGTAAATATTCGATCTGAAGTTGTTGCGTTTTTGTAAAAAAAACTGTAATTTATTTATTTATTTATTTCAAAAAAACGGAATATCTCCAATTTGTAACATGGTATAAACTTAAATATAATCTAAAACTACCTTAAATTTAAAACGTGTACGTATGTACACACAAAATTAAAAATACTGCAAAAATTATACATGTGACGGTTATCTAACCATCAACCAAGTTGTTCAAAATGTATCGTAAAAACGCAACAAGTTGGTAGAAAACGTCAAAATCGATAAACCCCTACCCTAGCACACTTTCGAGGTTAATGCGCAGTAGATGTTTTTTAAACTTTGAAATGTTTGATGCAAAGAGATCAAAATCAGGAAAACTTTGCAATTGATTAATTGATTAATTGTAAAAAAAAACTGTAAATATATGATATTTGCGCAATGTATCATATATGCTACATGTATATATTTTTGTAGATAATAATAAATAAAATAACTTAAATTTATAATCAATAAAGTATTATTATTATTTTCTTTTAATTTGTTTATTTCAGTCCATTCATTAGTATCGTAAATTGCAAAATTACCAGATTGTTCATCAAAACAATGAATAATAGCAACAGGAATGTACCTTTCCTTCCAATTTGGTTGCGACGGACTCGCAGAGCTTCTCGGATATGTCGGAGGCGACGTTTTTGGCGATCAGGTGCTCCTTCAGCTTCTCCAAGACGGGCCTCATGTCGTTGCGGGTGAGGTTCTTGGAGCCGACCAGGCCCTTGAACAGCGAAAACATGCCGCCGGTGTTCCGCGCGGACGGCTTGGCGTTTTTCTGCTGGCGGTTGTCCGCTTCGGAATCCGAATCTTCCTCCTCTTCTTCGCTGCTAGATTCGACCTCCAGGTCCTTTATTATGCCCTGCATCTTTCCAACGATCTAAATATGGTAAAAAAAATTTTTTTAATTTTAATTTAAACGTTAAACTGTATAACCAGTTTTATACTATTAATTATAGTTTTGCGCAGTAACCGATGAGGTTTATCCGAGGTGCGATTATTGCTACTTGAAAACTTTACTATTAATTATGCCAGTGTAACAACCTTGTGTAAAAACCTTACTTTGCAATAGATTCTAACTGACCTGTGTAAAACAAATGTTCTAGACTATTATAATTATTATTATTAATATGACGGTTTTAAAGTAGGGTTTTAACCTTCGTTAAATCAGTGATTATAAACACCGATTATAACGCCGCGTGAAAATCTGTGCACTTTCTGTGATTCTAGCCGCTATGGCGACGGTCCAATCAGATTGATTTTTGCTTCAAACTTTGGATAACTGTATCAGCCAAACGAGAGGGACCTTCCGGTCTGAAAATAGCAGCTCGGAGAGCTACAGGTGGGTCCAGACGAAAACACCACACAGAAATCCCATCGACGCTGCGTATCTTAGTAAAATATTGAACAGTTAAATTCAACTTTGGTAAATAATATCAAAATTATAAGTTAGCTTATTTCTCAATATCAAAAAAAAAACCAGCCCCAATACTATATTGTCGCGAACCGGTGTTATTTGACACAGGATGTCCGGTTTGCCAGTACTCCCTGCCGCGTACTCAGCAAGTTTCAAGGACTTCCTCGATATTTGCTTGTCAATAACCTTTGTGCTTATGAGTATAGATCGAGGGGGTCTGGGAAAACCGCCGGGAAGTCAGTGGGTGTTCCGCCACGATCAAGGGAAGTTAGAAATATAGTTCATAGTTTAAAGTTAAACAGTTGTTTTTTAATTGATGCACCGGCTCGTTTAGCTTAGGTAAGTACCCTCAATTTTATATAGTGGTTACCAGTTGTCTCTGACCTTAAAGTCGCGTCGACCCCCACGCGACAATATCATGAATTATCACCAACAAGATTTACTTACTGTAAAAAAACAAAAATAAAGTAATTCAGTACCTCTTCGTCCGCCGTAAAGTGACTCTTCATATCTTCGGGTTTGTCGACGGTGCGTTCCAGATTTTGCAAGTCCTTGTTGTTTCCACCCAGCTCCCAAATCCTGGGTTTCTTGCCTGCCTTCTCCGACGGACTCTTCGGACTTTTCCTAAGAAAATGTTCACATTTTGAATGATGCCTGAGATCAGTTTTAACGCATTTGGACCCATTGTCCCAAATTTACTTATAATGTAATAAATGTTACTCCTATTTGATACTTTTAAATATAAGTTATCACATGTTAATTTTGAAGTGTTCAAATACTGGCTCCCCTATTTATTTTAGAGACAAAATGTATTTAACTTTCTTGTAGGGGGAATAATTCTGATTTTATTAATGTTCACACTTAACACTTTACGTTTCTCTAAGTTGAAATAATTAAGAAAAAGTAATGTGATTTTATAAAAATAATGGCATGCCATGGAATTTAAACAAAAATTACGGATATCAAAATGGCACAATACATCAAAATTAACATGCGATTTCCTATGTTGCATTCGCCAAGTCCACACCCTTAAAACTTTTATCTGAAATGCATTGTTTTTTTAATTGCAAATGTAGGTAGGGGCTACAACTTTCAGAATGTATTATCGGCATCTCCTACAAAATTTCTGTATAGAGTCGAATCGAAAACGGTGAGACCTTCCCATGTAAGATTACGTTTCAACAATCGATTAATCACATATTAACTGCGAATCGTTTTGTGTGTAGGACATCTACCTCCTCGATATTACTGTTTTTTCCTTGGAAATACTTTGATGAAACATTGATGAAAATTGGCTATATTTATAAGATAAGGCTGTTATAATTGTAGAAACACAATATCTATATGCTGATTATATCACATATAATTTGGGGATTTTAACTGAATCTCCCATTAACCTACAATATATTGATACACGTATCAATCAATCAATGTGGCCACGTTATCATTGCCGCACAAAAACTCGATAGTTTCTTTCGATAATCGATATATAAAATTAAATTCAACAGGACCGTACTCGTACTTTCCAAATTTAATCTTTTGTTTACACTCCTATGTTAACCCCTCCGTGGCCCTCTTGTTTGTCTGAGTTAGACACCACGATAGGCCCCGTTGGTGTGAAGTGTGTATCCCTGTCTTTTTTTGTATCTGTTTGTCAGTTAGTATATTGATTATTATTGATTGTAACCAGTTATTATAATTACAATGGTAAATAAATGTGAAATATGAATAAATGACGAATACTTGTTACAGAGATGGACGAGAGACGTAAAAGACTATGCAATGTTCTACTTTTCAATCTGCCCGAATCAACAGCCACTGATAACCAAAACCAAAGAGGACTTCGTTGGTATCCAAAAGGTCTTAGAACCTCGCGGTCTGAATATGAATTCCCAAAAGGTTTTAAGATTAGGTAGAAGTCAACTGAATGATGGGCCCAGACCCCTGAAAATTATTTTCAACAATGAAGCAGTAGCTAGAGAAGTTTTAAGGAGCAATTCCAAAGACCCCACCTCGACTCATCAATTCTGAGCGGATCGCACCAAAAAAACAAATGGATTATTTCAAGAAAGTCTAAGGCGAACTTCAAATGGTGAAATTCAATAACGACGTTCCTTTTATAACATCAGTGAAGGCACGCACGCTTACGGGTGATATTTCAAAAAACTAATCATGTATTACCAAAATTGTGGTGGTATTAGAACCAAACTTAATGAACTTACGATCTCGGTTAATTGTAATGACTTTGACGTAATTATATTGATAGAAACTTGGTTGTATGAAGACATTTCGAACGCTCAGCTACAGTTACATACTATTACAATTATAATATATTCAGAACAAATCGCACTGCGACTGGCAATATTAGAGGTGGCGGTATATTGATTGCCATTAAAAAATGTTTTCAATTATCAAACATTTTGGCGCACTCTGACATTGAGCACATATTTGTTTTATTGACAATAAATAATGTTAATATCCTTATCGGAGGAGTTCATATTGTTCCAAATTCATCTGCTAACAACTATTTAGATCACTGCACGGCATTGGAGCAAGTTTATGAAAATTATAATATCGATAAAACATTAATATGCGGCGACTATAATTTACCATTTAATTTACAACAATGGTCTTGTCATTCACACACTGAATCATTCAGATGCAAAAGCTAATTGTATTATTAACTGTTACAATTACTTGAATACAACTCAAGTAAATACTATTCCAAACTCGAGAGGGGTATTTTTGGATTTATTTTTTTCAAACTGTCAAGGTATCGGAGTTACTCTTTCAGATAATACTTTATTAAACTCAAGTGTACATCATTCGCCCTACGACATTTTGCTACCCTTTTCACATTGTCAGCAGCTTCACACAATGAAAAAGATACCACCTTGCAGACTTTTCCGCACTCAACACATACTTCCATTCCATAAATTGGTCCAACTTAATGAATGATTCAAATATAAACAAAATAACAGACAATTTTTATGATGTCATTCAATCTAGTATCGATACGTACATCCCTTCAAAACTAATTAGTCTAACTGGTAAAACTCACCCTAAATAGATGTCTGTCGAGTTAAAAAACTTATTGGTCGATAAAAAATTAGCTCACAAATGGTTGGGTTATAGCATAATCCCGGGAAAAAACGGGTTAATAGTATTAATCAATGGTGTATTCTAAATAGATTATTTTTAAATAAGAAAAAGTGTAACTCCATTTCATTCTGTAGACGTGCTAGTTGCATCGACTTTACTTACTCGATCGATTCGATGCCTCTAGCAAAAAAAAATGAGGTAAACGACTTAGGGGTACTGTTCAATCATAAAACTGACCTTTAATTCACATATTTCAAACGTTTGTGGTAAGGCAGTAAGAATGTGGGGTCTTGTGTGGCATATTAGTAAACATCTTAACGTGAATTGTATAAAAACTTTATATTGCGCCTTGGTTCGGTGTCACCTAGAATATACTTCCGTCATTTGGTCCTTAGATCGATAGAATATAAAACTGGCTCCGTCCATATTCAGGGAGCTTACTCAAATATTATGAGTCGGTTACGGATACATGATTTGGAGGACCGTAGATGTCTATCAGATTTGTGTGTATTGCATAAATTAGTGAACAGTATGATTGATTGCACTTATCTTGTAGAGCAACTGGATTTTCATTTCTCTGACAACAATCGTCTGCTGAGATGCAAACCATTATTCCGCGAGAAAACTTTCTCGACTAATTACAGCGGCAATAATTCTATTAGTCGAATTATACGTTACACAAATTTATTTAATATACATGACTGGTTCGACATTTTTAACTCCTCATACGCCTTATTTAAGTTTACTTTTAAGAGACACTTATAAATAGATTGTTGATTTCTGAGCTTGCCTTGCTTTGTTTTGCTGGGGTATCTGCGATTGTATGTGTGTGTGTATATATTTTTCTTGTTTGTTAAATATAATCATATTTGTTTTACATATATTTTTAGTACTTAAGTTGTTATATAAATTGTATAAATCTTTATTGTAATAGGGGTTTCACGTTTCTAAATAAATAAATTAGTAACAAATCTTTTTTTTTTTTTTAGTAATAAAGGAAAGATGATTGACAGGAGTTCGGGTTTTGTTTTGGAATCGAGGATGATGGGGACTTGGCTTAGCCAACTAGGGCATTCAGCCACAACCAATTTATATTAATAATATTCATATTTAAATGAAATGGGGACAAACACTAGACACCCAGGGACCCGTACGGCCATTTTTCGTGTTGAAAAAGTGACCGTCCGGACGGGACTCGAACCCGCACCAACGGGGTCCAGAGGCCGGACCTCTACCCACTAGACCACCGCGGCCCCTAGTAACAAATCTAATGTTTACGTTGTGGAATTTCGGTACAATAGTTTACTTACTTTTCGGGCTTTTTAGTAGTCGTCTTGTTCATCTTTTGGGCGAACTTGGCTCTATTCATCACCAACAGATTGTCCTCTACTATCCCGTTCTCCGCTTTCGGAGAAACTTTCGGTGAAATTTTTTCATTTTTATTAGCTAGAAAGACGAAAAGAGCTGATCATCGGCAGTACTTACATTTACATACACAAGGATATACAGATGATCTCAAAGTAAATAAGCAATCATTATTATCACAGACAGATTTAGTTAACACGTTCGCTGCCACCGTAATTGGGATTGCATTTACGCAAGTATAAAGTCGGACGCACTAGCACGTCGGTGGCAGCGAACGTGTTAAGGGGTCACACCTATGCAGAAATTGAAAAAATTCTATTTTTGAGTTTTTTAACATTTTCAGTACAATATTTGGAGAATATTCCTTGAATAGTTGAAATAAGTCTGTTTACAATTAACAGAGTTACGAGGGTTCAAATTACGTTCTGAATTTGAATTAAACACTTCGCGCCCATGCTGTTTTGATTGGGTTATAGTATAATCCCATTTATTGAAAATTTAATATTTTGTTGTTACGATTTTCTACGAAATATTATTCCACTGTCACAAACTTACTCATTTATGGAAAAGATATGAAAAATATTCCATAGATGGCGCTAAAGGTTTTTTTTTTGTAAAATATATTTGTTTCCTTTCTTTTTGCTTGTTGCCACACCTGGGCGTGAAGAGGTTAATGGACGGCCTTAGAACTTCATTTGATTTGTTTCCGTATTCACAGCAGAAGAAAAACTTCACTCACATTCCTCGACGAAGTTCACCTCCTTCTTCTTGGCGCTCCTAGCGGGCTTCTCCTCGCCCTTCCTCTCGATCATGGAGGCCACCGTCTTCTTGCTCTTGAAGCTCTCCTCGAACGACCTCATCGACTTGGGCGCCTTGGCCTGCGACCTGCTCCACTCCTCGGCCGACCTCAGCGTTCCGTTGTACGCGTCGACAAAGTTGTAGTCCTGAAAGTACTTCCCGTCCGACAGGTCGTTCTTGTACTTGTCCCTGAACTCGAGGTGGATGTCGTTCAGGAACTTGTCGACGTACGACAGCTGCAGTATCTTCTGGTAGGCCACCACGAAGACCAGGTCGAACTCGTTGTCGAGCCTGTACTGGAGCATGATGCCGTCGTGCTCGAAGCTCTGGTGACCGCTGCGTTCCTACGATCAGAAAATAGCCGATTCAGAATGACCCTGTGAGTTCTTTATAATTTTACTAATTAACCTGTTAACCGAGCGGGACGTATAAATACGTCAAACGTAAACAATACCAGGTCCTTAAAATATATTTCATAGTCTTAATTTATTTTAAAGCATAAATAAAAAAAATAATAATAATATGAAATTACGTCCTCCGGGCGTGACGTATTGAAAAAGTTCGCGCCCGTTATATGATGCGTAATTAAAAATAGAATTCCCCGGTTAACAGGTTAAAAAAACTTAATTTCGCCAACTCGTCGTTGATCAAGTTCAAATCTGAGGGCCGTTACATTATCTGTTAAGGGTAATATAGTGTTTTAACCCGTTAACGCACACTTTTTTAGCGTTACCGTTCAGCGCGCTCCAATTAACTCGAGCATGTACTACTATTAATATACAGGGTAAGTTTTTTTCGATGTTCTCTACGGAGATCTCGGAAACTATAAGAGATAGAGAAACGGTTAATTGGGCAAATAAGTGCAGTTTTATGAGCCCAATACAATAACAATTTCAAAATTTTCAAAAAAGTGAAGGGTAACTAGATATTTTGAAAAATGTAAAAAGTGTCAATTTTTTTCAAATAAATATATCACGGTTATTATGACAGATAGAAAAAAACTGTAAGGGACAAAGTTGTAGATAATTTTACGCAGCTTAATAAAATAAATTCAGAAAATTTTTACCACCATTATTTTCCGAGATATGACGCAAACTTACATTTTTTTAAATGAAAACCACAGTTGGCTATGGCCTCATTCGAAAGACTATTTTTTTCTCTTTAATCCGATATCACGTATGACATAGTTATTTCTAAAAATAAGCGAGTTACAGTCATTTTTAAGTTTTATTATGAATCAAAAAAGGGTTGGCCATGACAAAGATGAAAGTAAAACAATTGTAGTTGTTGTCATTTTTAATTTTTTTTTTAATCAAAAAAGAGTTGGCCATGAAAAAGATGAAAGTAAAACAATTGCAGTTGTTTATAACAACAATAAAATATTGTAATTATTATTTTTATAGAGATACACAAAGTTGACAAAAAACAACATAAAGTATATTAATTCTCTAATTATCAAAATAACATAAGAAAATTTAAATTATTATCAAGAGAACATATACGAAGCATGTAGGAGTATATAAGACTGATTTTCGTGATTTGTTATTTTAAGTATTGAAGGTGGCTGTGTAAATTAGTGAATAGTTATAGGTTTAATATTATTTACATATTTTTATAGTTTAAGTAAAATATATTATATTGATACCATGTTATATTTTTATGCATAATTTTTATCAAAATATTATAACAATTGTATTTTATAGCAGTAGTGCTAAATAAAGTTTATTATTATGATAGGATCGTTTGATGGAAACTGCAGTCACTAATAAATAAACAGTGTAATATTAACTAACAATAAGTAAAAGTGCGTTTTTGTTAAATAATAGTAAGAGATACTATTTTTTTTTAACTTTTTGAGCATCTTTTGTAATAATAAAATTATTCACACACAAAAAAAACATCCAAGTATTCAAAATGTATAACGAAGTAGAAGCCTCCGGCACAAACAACAATTAATTCAATTAACATCACACGGTTATACGCATCCGTAAAATTGCTGATTTAAGCGCGGTAGTACTCATTAAATTCACAAACATATTTAAGTGCGTACTTCGTTTATCTCTGCTCGTATTAGAGTCAAACATTAAAGCAACGTTTAGATTAAAGTTATTGATGAATTTCGACCGGAATCATGTAAATGTGGACGTTTACAGGGGTGTTATTACAATTTACGAAGCGATACGTGTTTTGCTCACCTGTAAAATTACGCTCTTAATTAAAGCGTTCACCGAGGGGGTGAAGATTTGGCTGGTGCTCTGGAAGCACCAGAGGACTATGCCTCCCTTGCTGAATATAGTAAATAAGTCTAACATTATTGGTGTCGCAGTTTTTCTCTCACGTATGTTTCATTCGACCACACAATACACGTCACGTCAAACGTCAAATTCTATCGACGCGGAGAAGTTTCGATCGTGCGCTTAAATTTCGTAATTATTTAATCACCGCTTAAAACGAATACTGTAACATATTTAACGTTTCAATTGCGGAAATCATAGCTCCGTATGAAGATTTTTGTACGCTCAATTAAAAGTTCGTAATTACAACCACGCCGCGCCATCTACCGCGCGATAGCTGAACTACCAAGTGCATGTTACTCTTTATACTAAGTATATACTCAAAGATGTTACTATACCGATAAGCAAAGTGTAAAAATTCAACTATGCGTTACAAGAATATTTAATTCTGAATCGAATGATGTATAAATTAGTTACCGATTTTGCGCTAATTTGCAAATAAAAATTTACCACTTGCAGCTCCCTGTAATTCAGTTCGCAGCGAAACTTAAAATTGAAATTTATAGCATTTTAGAATGCACCAAGAAACACAGAATTAATTAAACTGGTATTTGTTTAAAAACTACTGTAAAACGCAGTAAATTCCCATATAAAGCTTTACAATAAACTGCATTACCGACCAAGAAGTCGTAAATTTTTATCAACAAATTACAGTAAAACCGCTATTTTATACACCATTCGCCTCGAAATTAAATTTTCTATTAACTAAACCGGTATTTGTTTAAAATCTACTGTAAAACGCTATAAATTCCCATGTAAAGCTTTACAGTAAACTGCATTACCGACCTGCGATAGTCGTAAATTTTCATTTGCAAATTACAGCGAAACCGCCTAATCCACTCAGCTATTTTATACATCATTCGACTCGGAATCAAATTGTCTATCGTTTAGTGCAGGGCGCGTTGTTAAATTTTTACATTTTGATTATAGGTATAAAGTTGAGGCATTTTGGCGCTGTAGTAAAAACGCACTTAGCAGTTCATCTACCGTCCGTTAGGTGGCGCTGAAACGCGGGAATTACGAACTTGATTTAATTTGAATTTTTAAAAGCTCATAACTCGTCACACGAAGCTCTGATTTTCACGATTGAAACATTAAAAAATCGACGAACTTGCAATCTTTAAATCTGTGAATTTAAGCGCGCTTAGAATATTCGGGAAATAATAAATGTTGTTGTTGCCAATATGCCACCATTGGGATTGTCGTTTAACGTTTAAATTGATTTGGATTAATCAAGCGTTAATCAGTAATAGTGGGCTGAAAGACCTCGGATCGATAGCCATTTGACAGACTAACACACTAACCAAATTGTGATATAAACATAATTGTTACTTTTACATATATGTAAAACGTCTGTTAATAAAGATATTGTATATATCAGTAATAGTTTATTTAACTTTACTTTATTACGTTTGTCACTAATTACAAAATTAAATATACCTATTAAATTATATACTGGGTGACCCATGGTAAAAGTCAGTGACGGTTCGCGGGTTTTTTTCTGGTACGGCCGAGGAACAAGAGGTGGTAATACAGATCTCTGCAACTGACCCTACCTATCTGTATTGCCACCTCTTGTTCCTCGGCCGTACCAGAAGAAAACCCGCGAACCGTCACTGGTAAAAGTCCCATAACTCATTTGCTATTTGAGATATTGACTTCTATTTTTCATAAACTGGTACCCATACCGATTCTGCATATTTTAAAAATATGTCTTTTTGTACAGGGTGTCCCAGTATAAAAAAAAAAACACAGACAAAAAAAGTTAGGTTTTTTTTTAAATAGAACACCCCATATTTTATACTTTATTTTTAGCACTCTTAATAATCATCTTAGACCTTTATGTAATACCATTTTCTTCATCAGAAGAACGAAATAAATCGATTGGCGTTAAAAAATTTCATCCAGAGAAAATTGCAAAAAAGTTAGCCATTCACCATGAAATTTTTTGAAAAAAGTCGATTTTTTCACACTTTGAACGGCTGTAGCGGCCGAACGAAGAATCCAATTTAAACGCGGATTGAAAATCTGTGTTCCTCGTGTGTCAATTAGTCGGATTTGATTAAAATTGGCGATTCAAATTTTTTGACGAAAATCTGAAAAATCATCCTAGGGTCCCCCCTTCTTACTTTTTCGCAAAAATTGGCTTTAAAATGATTTCCTGAAGAAACCACTGGTTCGATTCGGGGTTTCTATACGTCATTCGAAAGATCTCGCTAAGACGCATCGGAAAATGTACTTTCGCAAAAACAAATGCCAATTTGAAGCCCGTGACACGTCAGCAAAGAAAACTCGAAAATGGAAAAAATCGAAAAAATTAACTTTCTTAAAAAACATCGTAGACCTTTATGTAATACCTTTTTCTTCATCAGAAGAACGAGATAAATCGATTGGCGTTACAAAATTTCATCCAGTAAAAATTGGAGAAAAGTTAGCCAGTCCCTATCGAAAATTTTGAAAAAAGTCGATTTTTTCAGACTTTGAACGGCTGTAGCGGCCGAACGAAGAATCCAATTTGAACGCGGATTGAAAATCTGTGTTCCTCGTGTGTCAATTAGTCGGATTTAATTAAAATTGGCGATTCAAAATTTTTGATGAAAACCTGAAAAATCATCCAAGGGTCCCCCCTTCTTACTTTTTCGCAAAAATTGGCTTTAAAATGATTTCCTGAAGAAACCACTGGTTCGATTCGGGGTTTCTATACGTCATTCGGAAGATCTCATCAAGACGCATCGGAAAATATATTTTCGCAAAAACAAATGCCAATTTGAAGCCCGTGACACGTCAGCAAAGAAAACTCGAAAATGGAAAAAATCGAAAAAATCAACTTTCTTTAAAATCATCGTAGACTCTTGTGTAATACCTTTTTTTTCATCGGAACAACGAGATAAATCAACTGGTGGTAAAAAAATTTAACCCAGAAAAAATTGGAAAAAAGTTAGCAAGTCACCATAGAAACTTTTGAAAAAGTCGATTTTTTCAGACTTTGAATGGTCGTAGCGGCTAAACGAAGAATCCAATTCGAACGCGGATTTCAAATCTGCGTTCCTCGTGTGTCAATTAGTCGGATTTAATTAAAATTGGCGATTCAAAATTTTTGACGAAAACCTGAAAAATCATCCAAGGGTCCCCCCTTCTTACTTTTTCGCAAAAATTGGCTTTGAAATGATTTCCTGAAGAAACCACTGGTTCGATTCGGGGTTTCTATACGTCATTCGGAAGATCTCATCAAGACGCATCGGAAAATATATTTTCGCAAAAACAAATGCCAATTTGAAGCCCGTGACGCGTCAGCAAAGAAAACTCGCAAATGGAAAAAATCGAAAAAATTAACTTTCTTAATAATCATCGTAGACGCTTATGTTATACCTTTTTCTTCACCAGAAGAACGAGATAAATCGATTGGCGTTAAAAAAGTTCATTCAGAAAAATTTGGAAAAAAGTTAGCAAGTCACCATGAACTTTTTTGAAAAAAGTCGATTTTTTCAGATTTTGAACGGCCGTAGCGGCTGAACGAAGAATCCAATTTGAACGCGGATTTCAAATACGTGTTCCTCGTGTGTAATTAGTCGGATTTTGTTAAAATTGGCGATTCAAATTTTTTGACGAAAACCTGAAAAATCATCCAAGGGTCCCCCCTTCTTACTTTTTCGCAAAAATTGGCTTTAAAATGATTTCCTCAAGAAACCACTGGTTCGATTCGGGGTTTCTATACGTCATTCGAAAGATCTCGTTAAGACGCATCGGAAAATGTACTTTCGCAAAAACAAATGCCAATTTGAAGCCCGTGACACGTCAGCAAAGAAAACTCGAAAATGGAAAAAATCAACTTTATTTAAAATCATCGTAGACTCTTGTGTAATACCTGTTTCTTCATCAGAAGAATGAGATAACTCAATTGGTGTTAAAAAATTTCATCCAGAAAAAATTGGAAAAAAGTTAGCAAGTCACCATGAACTTTATGTTATTATTATAAAAATCCAGGCCCGCAAAACTTATCCCTTATAAATCCCGGCCGGCATACGCAAGTAAGCAATAAATATTACTATAAAGTTTTTTTCGGGAAAGAATGGTACTTTACGGGCCCCCCCATATATTTCCCTAAATATTCCGTATCTAGACCCTTATTTTCCATTTAAGTCGGCCGCGATCGCGTTTGCGTTCCGGCGGTCGGCGTGTGTACATACATAAAGCTCCCCCATCTTCGGGAGCTTTGGAGGACGGCCAACTTTTACCGGGAGTCACGTTTAATATCGGCCGCCCTAGCTAGGTAATATTTTGTGGCTATTCCCTATAAAGTTACGTCGTAAATTTCGAAGATTCCACGTGAATTTTAAAAGGAATTGTATTATTTAGATTTAGTGGGGGGGGTGTGGGGGGATTTCTCCGCTCGGGCGTGCGTTTTATCTCGGCAAGGAGATAAAGAGGGTAGCGCTCGGGGTTATCCCTGGGAGTTTCTCGATGCTTCCCAACGGAGAATGTTCGTAACGTATAACTCTGCGAAGATATATTTATTAAATACAAGAAAACGAAATGTAGCCTGAATATATGAATATTCAACCTGTTCGTTAATCTGCAAGCAAAAAATTAAGTCTTTCTAAGACTATAAACAAATAACTTATTGAAACAACTACTTCCCTGGCTATTGCCACTCGGCACGGATATTGAATGATACAAAAGAAATTTGCATGTTATTACTAGTACTACTAGTGAAATAACATTGGTTTAAGATCGTTTATTTCTACATACAAGACTAACTTAGAAAATTATTCTGAAATGAAATGTGAAACTTTAAACTGTAAATGTTATTATTAAAATGAAAAAACCAGAAAACATTTTGACAAGGACACACAGTGCTAAACTTATCTAGTGTTACTAGATGAAACAAATTTGATAATAACTAAAAATACCACTGAATTAAAAAATATATGGAAATTAAGTAATTGGCCATCTGCAGACGCGTTTCGAGATTTATCTCTCATCAGTGCAGCTTCGCATTTAAATTGAATGTTAAATAATAAAATACACTTACGTGAAGGTGATCGTGAATGTGAAGAAGTCGTAAATGACTGAGGAGATTATGAAAGGTTTGAACGGGTTTTATACCTTGCAGATTAACGAACAGGTTGAATATTCATATATTCAGGCTACATTTCGTTTTCTTGTATTTATCTAATGCTTTCTGCAACAAGTAAAGTTGTTTCTAATTTGATATATTTATTGTTTATTCGCAATCGCTGTAGTAGGCAGGGGCGGCTCGTTATATAAAGCCAAGGAGCCCTAGCACCACAGAACACATACCTTTAGAAATGAAACCTGCAGTTTAAATGGAACTGTCACATTTTGTTCTGAACAAAAGTGTTGATTTTGGTTACATGACACACTTTACAAAAATAATAAATTTAAAATTTTGGCTCAAATGTAAAATTTAAACATAATGTGTGATATATCATCGTAAACAGAAAAAAATCTTGCATTAGAAAATGTAAAAATCCAATATGGCGGCCATAAGAAAAACAAAAGTTGACTATTGTTTCTCCGCCATTTTAAAAGCTACAATAAATCTAATAACATATTTAGATCCTCCATTAAAAAGTGCTCTAATAATGTCATAGTGTAAAATGCGCAATAGTAATAGTTTTCGAATAAAAAAGTAAAAATAAAAATTGAAATTTTTGATTTTTTCGCGATTTTTTGAAAACAAAAATAGGTAAATCCAATTTCTCAACAGATTATTAATCAACGTTATAATACACAACTTTGCCCTAATTTAACCAACCTCGTATCTCCTAAGATAACTGAAATCCCCATGGTGCCGGTCGAAAAACGGGCACCCTGTATAGGGGTCTATTATGGTTACTCTTTAAAATTAATTTCATATTATACAGGGTGTTCCAAACGCCATAAAATATCAAAGTTGTGTTTTTTTTTAATGCAACACCCTGTATTTTAATAAAACCTTTAATAAAATTATCCGATTAAAATCAAAATCTTGGATTTTATTGCAAAAATTTTGTGTTTAGGGTCCAAAACCATGTATTCCATGGTCCAAATTTGAGATTTTACATGACATTCCTAGATTATAATCCAAATTTTTGATTTTAGGACTCAAATTCTGCGTTTAAGGGTCAAAAACTTCGATTTTATGTTTCAAACGCCTGATTTTAAATGCAATTGATCAATTGAATCCAAATATTGGATTTTGGGTCTCAAGTTTTGCGTTTAGGGACCAGAAACTTGGATTTAAAGTTTCAAATTAGAGATTTTACATATAATTATCAAATTAAAATACAAACTTTGGATTTTTCAACACAAAGTTTGCGTTTAAAAACCATGGATTCTATGGTCCAAATTCAAGATGTTTATTGAAATTCTTGAATTAGAATCCAAATTTTTTATTTAAAGTCTCAAATTCTGCGTTTAGGGACCAAAAACTTAGATTGAATATTTCAAATTTCGGATTTTACATATAATTATCGAATTAAAATCCAAATTTATAATTTTTGGTCACAAATTATGCGTTTAAGATCCAAAACCGTGGTTAAAATTGGAGAATTTTCATGAAATTCTTGGATTAGAATCCAGAATCAGTACAAAGTATTGTACTCAGCAAATAGATTTTTTTTTAGATTGTTGACCTGTATATTCGATTTTTTTTGTCTAAATTTTTTATTGTTAGGCCCAAACATTATTTATTTTGGCCTAAATTTAATTGGTAAAATTTTCGACTGTTTGGTATGCATTTTTTATTTTTCCAGACGAATTTTTAAATTTTTGACCTGTTTTTTCGATATTTTTGGTTTTGGATTTTATTTAAATTCTAAATATTCTTTATTTTGACCTAAATTTTCGATTTAATTGTTCAAATTTTTGATTCTTTGGTCCCTATTTTTTTTATTTTTCGGGCCGAAATTTTAATTCTACTTCCAAATTTTCGATTTGATTTTGATTAAAATATCTATAACCTGAATTATTGATTTATATGCGAGATTTCTTAAATTTTTTCCGGTATTTTCGAGTTTTGTTTGAAATTTTCGATTTTTTAGCCTGCATTTGTTATCTTTAGGGGCGAATTTTCTATGCAATGTCTAAATTTTCGACTTTCTGGCCAACATTACAAATTTGTATTATTATTTTTTTAATCTTTCGACCTAAATTTTTCTTTACTAACTTCTCGATTTTATTGTTAAAATTTTCGATTTTTTTGGTCCGCGTTTTTGATTTTTCGTTTAGTCTGCGTTTATTATCTTTAGGTCCGAGTTTTCGATGATTTGTCTAAATTTTCGACTTTTTGGCCAACATTGTAGATTTTTATTTTCTTTTATCTTTTGCCCTAAAATTTTCTTTATTTGCCTGTTAAAATTTTTCTTTCCTTGGTCCACCATTTTTATTTTTATGCCAGAATTTTAGATATTTGGTAATTTTGTATCGAATATTTTAGATTTAAAGTCTGTTTTTTATCCAATATTTTAGATTTTTTAACTTGGATTATTGATTTCATTCCGTGTTTTTTTTTAAATTTTTTGGCTATTATTTTCGAATTTCTGATCAGAAACTTATTTTTGGCAAATTATTTTGCTTCTACCTAAGTTTTTAATTTTTTGTCTGCGTTTTTTATTTTCAGATCAGGATTCTTGATTCTTTGGCCCATATTTTACATTTCTGTATTTTCAATTTTTTTGTTCCAATTCTTTTTATTTTTCATTATTTTGACCAAAATATTCGATTGGTTTGTAGAAATTATCGATTTTTTGTCTGCATACGCGCGAGTTTTCAATGTTTTGTCTAAATTTTCACCTTATTAGGCCTTAGTTTTTTGGCCAATATTTTGTTTTGGTTTCAATTTTAGTCGACTTAAATTTTCGATTCGTTTGTTAAAAATCTTGATTTTTCGGTCTACCACTTTGATTTTTGGGTACGAATTTTAGATTTTAGCTCTTAATTTTTTATTTTTTTGTCCCATATTTTGGATTTTCTTAACTTGAATTATTGAGTTTATTGTGCAATTTTGTTTTTAATTTTAATTTTTGCCATTATTTTCGAATTTCTCGTTGGAACTTATTTTAAGCTAAAAAGAGTTATATTTGGTGCTGAAAATGGCAGATGATTTTTCTTTTACTTGTATTTTCAATTTTTAGGTCTGCATTTTTATTTTTAAACCAGGATTTTTTATTTTTTCGGCCGATATTTTAGATCTTAGGCGGTTTTGTTCCAAATTTTTGATTTTTTGGCCAAAATATTCGATTGGTCTTGGAAGATAAATTGTTCTTTGTTTCTTAAAAAAAAAGAGGGGGTATTATATAAGTGGCTCTACCATCAACATGTTCCACGAGCCGCCACTGGTAAAGATATAAGGTATTTGAAATTTAAAAAAAAGAATCTAAACTCAACATAAACATACTGTTACTCTATTATTAATTTGATAAAATTTTGTTGCTCAATTGTTGATAAATATATACAAAATATCGTAAAAAGATTAGTTATTCAAGTTTTTCAAGATGACGCACCAAACATTGACTAAACAAAATTTTCCGTCATTTGATCGGTTCGGGGCGAAAAAAAATGGTTAAACCTATTAAAAACATGAATACCCTAAATAATCTTTTATTTGGGTAAAAAATATATGTGAATTTTTCAGATTATTATAATAATTTTTAGTGGTTAAAAAAATAAAATCTTATTTTTCGAGGATTTCAAGGTCATATCTTGGTAAAAAATGGGATTATTTACACGAAACTGAAATAAAATTATTAATACCAAAATATTACCAATAATTTTAAATAAAATTACACTTTAATTTATAAATATATAAAAATATCAATATAATGTAAAAATTTTAGTTTTTTTAAATTTTTCAAAATGACGCACCAAAAATTGGAAGATGAAAAAAATCACAGATATGGAGTCCGTCACTCGATCACTTAGGGGCGAGAAGGGAACTAGACTTGTAAATTTCATTACCTCATAATTCTATTTTAAGCAGGGACTGACCTGTTTCGACCGAACTAATCACCGACATACGGCAGCATTCCCTCGCTGAGCAAGTTTCGCATTTATATTTTCTCTGACTGTACATTTCAATTAAAATTTTGCACATTTTAAACTCGTGCGAAAACATGACGATCCTCCGCTTCCCCCGATGTAAATATTTTCACGCTCACTCAAACTTTCCCGAACTCCACTCGAAAAATCACGCCCTCTCGCCGAAATTTTATTGTCGTTTCGAAATTAAATGTCTCCGTGTGGTGTCCGTGTCCGCGGGCATCGCCGTGGACATTACAGGAGGAAGGGATGCGTTTTTACAAAGTCGCGTCGTTAAATTATTCCGGAGAGTGAACTCAATCAGCGTCGTTCCACTGATCAATCAGCGTTTCACTATTTCGTAACGCATACATATACGACGGCCAGTTTAAGACACACGGGGGGTCCTTTCTTCTTGTCCCTCAGCGCCATTGTTTACGATTACTCACGTTTCAGTTGATACAAAAATCCACGTCGATGTTTAAAAAGAGAGAACGGGACGGCGTAATCAGTAACTAACCGGGGCCCCCGGCGGGGGTCGAAGGGTGGCTTTGTGTGAGGAAGTCAACGGTTTATTTATTTTGAAGGTATAGGAAATTTTGATCATTTCTTAGTGTGGATTATTTAAAAAAATCAGAACTCGTTTCAAAATTAAGTTGGGGTGAAATTTCTTGAATATTCGTAAAGTTCGAACATTTGTGGAGTAGCCTAGTTTTATTAATAATTTTTTGAGCGATTTTTAATATTTTTTTCAAACTTTTTAAGTTTTTCATGCGAAATTGTAATTTTCCAAATTTAAAAAAATCAGAACTTGTTTCAAAATTAAGTTGGGGTGAAATTTCTTGAATATTCGTAAAGTTCGAACATTTGTGAAGCAGCCTAGTTTTATTAATATTTTTTTGAGTGACTTTTAATATTTTTTTAAATTTTTTAAGTTTTTCATGCGAAATTGTAATTTTCCAAATTTAAAAAAATCAGAACTTGTCTCAAAATTAAGTTGGGGTGATATTTCTTGAATATTCGTAAAGTTCGAACATTTGTGGAGTAGCCTAGTTTTATCAATAATTTTTTGAGCGATTTTTAATATTTTTTTCAAATTTTTTAAGTTTTTCATGCGAAATTGTAATTTTCCAAATTTAAAAAAATCAGAACTTGTTTCAAAATTAAGTTGGGGTGAAATTTCTTGAATATTCGTAAAGTTCGAACATTTGCGTAGTGGCGTAGTTTTATTAATATTTTTTGAGCGACTTTTAATATTTTTTTCAAAATTTTTAAGTTTGTCATGCGAAATTGCAATTTTCCAAATTTAAAAAAATCAGAACTCGTTTAAAAATTAAGTTGGGGTGAAATTTCTTGAATATTCGTAAAGTTCGAACATTTGTGGAGTAGCCTAGTTTTATTAATAATTTTTTGAGCGATTTTTAATATTTTTTTCAAACTTTTTAAGTTTTTCATGCGAAATTGTAATTTTCCAAATTTAAAAAAATCAGAACTCGTTTCAAAATTAAGTTGGGGTGAAATTTCTTGAATATTCGTAAAGTTCGAACATTTGCGGAGTAGCCTAGTTTTATTAATAATTTTTTGAGCGATTTTTAATATTTTTTTCAAATTTTTTAAGTTTGTCATGCGAAATTGTAATTTTCCAAATTTAAAAAAATCAGAACTCGTTTCAAAATTAAGTTGGCGTGAAATTTCTTGAATATTCTTAAAGTTCGAACATTTGTGGAGTAGCCTAGTTTTATTAATAATTTTTTGAGCGATTTTTAATATTTTTTTCAAATTTTTTAAGTTTGTCATGCGAAATTGTAATTTTCCAAATTTAAAAAAATCAGAACTTGTTTCAAAATTAAGTTGGGGTGAAATTTCTTGAATATTCGTAAAGTTTGAACATTTGCGTAGTGGCGTAGTTTTATTAATATTTTTTGAGCGACTTTTAATATTTTTTTCAAATTTTTTAAGTTTTTCATGCGAAATTGCAATTTTCCAAATTTAAAAAAATCAGAACTCGTTTCAAAATTAAGTTGGGGTGAAATTTCTTGAATATTCGTAAAGTTCGAACATTTTTGGAGTAGCCTAGTTTTATTAATAATTTTTTGAGCGACTTTTAATACTTTTTTCAAATTTTTTAAGTTTGTCATGCGAAATTGTAATTTTCCAAATTTAAAAAAATCAGAACTTGTTTCAAAATTAAGTTGGGGTGAAATTTCTTGAATATTCGTAAAGTTCGAACATTTGCGGAGTAGCCTAGTTTTATTAATAATTTTTTGAGCGATTTTTAATATTTTTTTCAAATTTTTTAAGTTTGTCATGCGAAATTGTAATTTTCCAAATTTAAAAAAATCAGAACTCGTTTCAAAATTAAGTTGGCGTGAAATTTCTTGAATATTCTTAAAGTTCGAACATTTGTGGAGTAGCCTAGTTTTATTAATAATTTTTTGAGCGATTTTTAATATTTTTTTCAAATTTTTTAAGTTTGTCATGCGAAATTGTAATTTTCCAAATTTAAAAAAATCAGAACTTGTTTCAAAATTAAGTTGGGGTGAAATTTCTTGAATATTCGTAAAGTTTGAACATTTGCGTAGTGGCGTAGTTTTATTAATATTTTTTGAGCGACTTTTAATATTTTTTTCAAATTTTTTAAGTTTTTCATGCGAAATTGCAATTTTCCAAATTTAAAAAAATCAGAACTCGTTTCAAAATTAAGTTGGGGTGAAATTTCTTGAATATTCGTAAAGTTCGAACATTTTTGGAGTAGCCTAGTTTTATTAATAATTTTTTGAGCGACTTTTAATATTTTTTTCAAATTTTTTAAGTTTGTCATGCGAAATTGCAATTTTCCAAATTTAAAAAAATCAGAACTCGTTTCAAAATTAAGTTGCGGTGAAATTTCTTGAATATTCGTAAAGTTCGAACATTTGTGGAGTAGCCTAGTTTTATTAATAATTTTTTGAGCGATTTTTAATATTTTTTTTAAATTTTTTAAGTTTGTCATGCAAAATTGTAATTTTCCAAATTTAAAAAAATCAGAACTCGTTTCAAAATTAAGTTGGGGTGAAATTTCTTGAATATTCGTAAAGTTAGAACATTTGCGTAGTGGCGTAGTTTTATTAATATTTTTTGAGCGATTTTTAATATTTTTTTCAAATTTTTTAAGTTTTTCATGCGAAATTGTAATTTTACAAATTTAAAAAAATCAGAACTTGTTTCAGTTGGGGTGAAATTTCTTGAATATTCGTAAAGTTCGAACATTTGTGGAGTAGCCTAGTTTTATTAATAATTTTTTGAGCGATTTTTAATATTTTTTTTAAATTTTTTAAGTTTGTCATGCAAAATTGTAATTTTCCAAATTTAAAAAAATCAGAACTCGTTTCAAAATTAAGTTGGGGTGAAATTTCTTGAATATTCGTAAAGTTCGAACATTTGTGGAGTAGCCTAGTTTTATTAATAATTTTTTGAGCGATTTTTAATATTTTTTTCAAATTTTTTAAGTTTTTCATGCGAAATTGCAATTTTCCAAATTTAAAAAAATCAGAACTCTTTTCAAAATTAAGTTGGGGTGAAATTTCTTGAATATTCGTAAAGTTCGAACATTTGTGGAGTAGCCTAGTTTTATCAATAATTTTTTGAGCGATTTTTAATATTTTTTTCAAATTTTTTAAGTTTTTCATGCGAAATTGTAATTTTCCAAATTTAAAAAAATCAGAACTTGTTTCAAAATTAAGTTGGGGTGAAATTTCTTGAATATTCGTAAAGTTCGAACATTTGTGGAGTAGCCTAGTTTTATTAATAATTTTTTGAGCGATTTTTAATATTTTTTTCAAATTTTTTAAGTTTTTCATGCGAAATTGTAATTTTCCAAATTTAAAAAAATCAGAACTTGTTTCAAAATTAAGTTGGGGTGAAATTTCTTGAATATTCGTAAAGTTCGAACATTTGCGTAGTGGCGTAGTTTTATTAATATTTTTTTGAGCGACTTTTAATATTTTTTTCAAATTTTTTAAGTTTGTCATGCGAAATTGCAATTTTCCAAATTTAAAAAAATCAGAACTCGTTTCAAAATTAAGTTGGGGTGAAATTTCTTGAATATTCTTAAAGTTCGAACATTTGTGGAGTAGCCTAGTTTTATTAATATTTTTTTGAGCGACTTTTAATATTTTTTTCAAATTTTTTAAGTTTTTCATGCGAAATTGTAATTTTCCAAATTTAAAAAAATCAGAACTCGTTTCAAAATTAAGTTGGGGTGAAATTTCTTGAATATTCGTAAAGTTCGAACATTTGCGGAGTAGCCTAGTTTTATTAATATTTTTTTGAGCGACTTTTAATATTTTTTTCGGTGAAAACTGTGTTTTAAATAAAGCAATTTCGACAGTGCCGCTAAATTCCCAATTAACAACGTAATTGGAAAACGTTACACGTTTACAAAGTCGAAAAAAATTAATATCAAAACCGCGAATCGATTACGGTAGTAATTTTTTAATACGTTACACACGATCAACTGTCAATTTTTTTTTCTTTGTTGTTTGGTATGCTTACGTGTGTCTGTGTGTCTGTGTGTGTGTGTCAGTGATAATGTAATCCGAGTCGCATGTGCTCGCGCTAATAACGCGCCACATATTTTAAAAATCTCATCAAAGTACGTCAGAGCACAGTGCGATAAGCAATTCGAGTCGCATTAATACACATCACAGTGTATGTAATGAACATGTCACGGACAGTGACGGTGACGGTGATGGTGACGGTCCATTGTCACGGGGTGACTTATCGGAGAGGGCGATGGGTATCTCGGTGTCCCATCGCCCATGCATTTCGCTAGTAATATCTGCTGCAGTAGGGAGAGAACGAGGGCGGATGATAAAGATGTAATTACTAGAATATTGTGACGTGCCGCAAGTTTTAAGTATTTTATTGCAACATATTGTGATGTTATCGTATTTTAGAAACGTTCGGAATTGTTTCCCAAATATATTATCAAATAAATATGCAATATTAGTTCTGGTGGATGCGCCGGGTTTAAGTTGAAAATGTCCACATGCTGACTTGAAATTACTGTACAATTCATTGGAAATTTAATTAAACTAATGTATCCATTTTATAAGATGACATGATAAACATTATTTAGTATACATTACAAAAAATACTCGTTATACAGTCTTTCAATCACATTTCAAAAAATCGTTAAATATACAGGGTGTCCCATTTGAAATTCAAAAGTTGATGTCATTTTTCCGGAAATGGAAAAGGGCATCATTTCAAACCGTTTAAAACCGCCAACTTTAATTTTCGCACTACTAACCGTTTTCAAGATATCGGCTGTCTACTACCACGTGGGACACCCTGTATATGTGATAACGTGCCGGTTTCTTCCATCGAATAAATCCAAAATTAGATCCGTCCACGTTTTACGGGGTCGTCGTCATAAACTACCGGAAAACCTTCGTCCAGGGACGACGGGGCGAGGGCGAGGGCGCCCATATCTGGCCCCATTTATCTCGCCGGGGACGGGCGCGCGGTATCAGATGAACATCGGTTATCAGTGTTTACCATCGTATTATCGAAGAGCTAATGTCCTCCGGGACTTGTACGGTGGTTTGCTGAATAATAGACTGTTAATAAGGGTCAATTCATCTGGGGACGGCGTCGCGACGCCCGCCCGCAATATGTTACATATTTAGGACGTATTAGAATATTGAATGGGGCGGCGCATTTGCATTTATGGATCTATAAATTTGATAAGGGCCCATTGTGTTTCGAGTGATGAGAGAGAGAGAGCTCTCTCGAGTCGCGTGTCGTGTTTTCTGATTGGGTTTTAAATTATTCAAGAGTTAAAAAATTAAATACCAAGTAAAACGTGATTTCTAGGTTAGATAAAAAGTGACAGCTGTCAAAATTATATCATTTGACACCTATTTTAATACCGCGTATTTTCTTCATGAGCATTTCCCCCGCGGAAAACTTGAAATTGCAAAAAATGCAGAAAATTAAATTCCACTTTTTTCTTCATCTAGAAAAAAACGTTATTTCCAGGTTAGATAAAAAGTGACAGCTGTCAAAATTATATCATTTGACACCTATTTTAACACCGCGTATTTTCTTCATGAGCATTACCCCCGCGGAAAACTTGAAATTGCAAAAAATGCAGAAAATTAAATTCCACTTTTTTCTTTACCTAGAAAAAAACGTTATTTCCAGGTTAGATAAAAAGTGACAGCTGTCAAAATTATATCATTTGACACCTATTTTAACACCGCGTATTTTCTTCATGAGCATTACCCCCGCGGAAAACTTGAAATTGCAAAAAATGCAGAAAATTAAATTCCACTTTTTTCTTTACCTAGAAAAAAGCGTTATTTCCAGGTTAGATAAAAAGTTACAGCTGTCAAAATTATATTATTTGACACTTATTTTAACACCGCGTATTTTCTTCATGAACATTTCCCTCGCGGAAAACTTGAAATTACAAAAAATGCAGAAAATTAAATGCCGCTTTTGTCTTCATCTAGAAAAAAACGTTATTTCCAGGTTAGATAAAAAGTGACAGCTGTCAAAATTATATCATTTGATACCTATTTTAACACTGCGTATTTTCTTCATGAACATTTCCCTCGCGGAAAACTTGAAATTACAAAAAATGCAGAAAATTAAATTCCACTTTTTTCTTTACCTAGAAAAAAGCGTTATTTCCAGGTTAGATAAAAAGTTACAGCTGTCAAAATTATATTATTTGACACGTATTTTAACACCGCGTATTTTCTTCATGAGCATTACCCCCGCGGAAAACTTGAAATTGCAAAAAATGCAGAAAATTAAATTCCACTTTTTTCTTTACCTAGAAAAAAACGTTATTTCCAGGTTAGATAAAAAGTGACAGCTGTCAAAATTATATCATTTGATACCTATTTTAACACTGCGTATTTTCTTCATGAACATTTCCCTCGCGGAAAACTTGAAATTACAAAAAATGCAGAAAATTAAATTCCACTTTTTTCTTTACCTAGAAAAAAGCGTTATTTCCAGGTTAGATAAAAAGTTACAGCTGTCAAAATTATATTATTTGACACCTATTTTAACACCGCGTATTTTCTTCATGAGCATTTCCCCCGCGGAAAACTTGAAATTGCAAAAAATGCAGAAAATTAAATTCCACTTTTTTCTTTACCTAGAAAAAAGCGTTATTTCCAGATTAGATAAACAGTTACAGCTGTCAAAATTATATCATTTGACACCTATTTTAACACCGCGTATTTTCTTCATGAGCATTACCCCCGCGGAAAACTTGAAATTGCAAAAAATGCAGAAAATTAAATTCCACTTTTTTCTTTACCTAGAAAAAAACGTTATTTCCAGGTTAGATAAAAAGTGACAGCTGTCAAAATTATATCATTTGACACCTATTTTAATACCGCGTATTTTCTTCATGAACATTTCCCTCGCGGAAAACTTGAAATTACAAAAAATGCAGAAAATTAAATTCCACTTTTTTCTTTACCTAGAAAAAAGCGTTATTTCCAGGTTAGATAAAAAGTTACAGCTGTCAAAATTATATTATTTGACACGTATTTTAATACCGCGTATTTTCTTCATGAACATTTCCCCCGCGGAAAACTTGAAATTGCAAAAAATGTAGAAAATTAAATTCCACTTTTTTCTTTACCTAGAAAAAAGCGTTATTTCCAGGTTAGATAAAAAGTTACAGCTGTCAAAATTATATTATTTGACACGTATTTTAATACCGCGTATTTTCTTCATGAACATTTCCCCCGCGGAAAACTTGAAATTGCAAAAAATGTAGAAAATTAAATTCCACTTTTTTCTTTACCTAGAAAAAAGCGTTATTTCCAGGTTAGATAAAAAGTTACAGCTGTCAAAATTATATTATTTAACACGTATTTTAATACCGCGTATTTTCTTCATGAACATTTCCCCCGCGGAAAACTTGAAATTGCAAAAAATGCAGAAAATTAAATTCCACTTTTTTCTTTACCTAGAAAAAAGCGTTATTTCCAGGTTAGATAAAAAGTGACAGCTGTCAAAATTATATTATTTGACACGTATTTTAATACCGCGTATTTTCTTCATGAGCATTTCCCCCGCGGAAAACTTGAAATTGCAAAAAATGTAGAAAATTAAATTCCACTTTTTTCTTTACCTAGAAAAAAACGTTATTTCCAGGTTAGATAAAAAGTGACAGCTGTCAAAATTATATTATTTGACACGTATTTTAATACCGCGTATTTTCTTCATGAGCATTTCCCCCGCGGAAAACTTGAAATTGCAAAAAATGCAGAAAATTAAATTCCACTTTTTTCTTTACCTAGAAAAAAACGTTATTTCCAGGTTAGATAAAAAATGACAGCTGTCAAAATTATATCATTTGACACCTATTTTAACACCGCGTATTTTCTTCATGAACATTTCCCTCGCGGAAAACTTGAAATTACAAAAAATGCAGAAAATTAAATGCCGCTTTTGTCTTCATCTAGAAAAAAACGTTATTTCCAGGTTAGATAAAAAGTTACAGCTGTCAAAATTATATCATTTGACACCAATTTTAACACCGCGTATTTTCTTCATGAACATTTCCCTCGCGGAAAACTTGAAATTGCAAAAAATGCAGAAAATTAAATTCCACTTTTTTCTTTACCTAGAAAAAAGCGTTATTTCCAGATTAGATAAAAAGTTACAGCTGTCAAAATTATATCATTTGACACCTATTTTAACACCGCGTATTTTCTTCATGAGCATTTCCCTCGCGGAAAACTTGAAATTACAAAAAATGCAGAAAATTAAATTCCACTTTTTTCTTTACCTAGAAAAAAGCGTTATTTCCAGGTTAGATAAAAAGTGACAGCTGTCAAAATTATATCATTTGACACCTATTTTAACACCGCGTATTTTCTTCATGAACATTTCCCCCGCGGAAAACTTGAAATTGCAAAAAATGTAAAAAATTAAATGCCGCTTTTGTCTTTATCCAGAAAAAAACGTTATTTCTAGGTTAGATAAAAAGTGACAGCTGTCAAAATTATATCATTTGACACCTATTTTAATACTGCACATTTTCTTCATGAACATTTCCCCCGCGGAAAACTTGAAATTGCAAAAAATGCAGAAAATTAAACGCCACTTTTGTCATTATCTAGAAAAATACGTAATTTTTAGGTTAGATAAAAAGTGACACTTGTCAAAATGACATAATTTAACAGGTAATTTCCAATTCTTTAAGATATTTCATGTAAGAAGCTCGGATTCATTCTGGAATTGCAAAAAATGTAGGAAAGAAGTATCCGATTAAATTTTCTTGTAAAAATACGATATTTCTAGGTTAGATTAAAGGTGACAGCTGTCAAATTTTTGTTCGAAAATTGAAAATGAAAGATGCTCTTTTGCATACATGGTTAGTAGAGGCTTGTTTACTGTTTTATAGACTTTTAAGATTGATTGGATAATATTGATCTGCTGGAAATTTCCTGGGCGCTATATTTACACCCCCAATACATCTTTATTATATAATCGCATTGACGAGGATTCACTACACCGATGCGGTCTCACTTGAGTGTATTTAAGATTATCTTAGTTGAACGAGCAAATACACGCACACACACACTCCTCGTGAAAATCTTCAACGGTAATTACATAAAGGGTACAGGTGCCTCGATCACGTGTGTGTGTGCGGCCCTTCAGCGAAGAGACATCAAAGGGGTGGCCCTTTTTAAAGGCTTAAAATAATTTTTCCGTCGGCGGCGGCGGCGGCAACGGCAACGCAGTAACGTGCACGCGTACAAAAGGGGGACACACACATCCCTGTATATGTCGGGGGTGGCGGACCTAAAAAGGGCGATATTCGGGTGGTAAATGGGTGAGCGCGCGCGTGGTTATTTCACCGTGAAACCGTTTGGTGTGGGCAAATCAGGCGTGATCTATGGATGGTACAATCCACTTTTGCACGTGCAATACGTGTACGTTTTACATTAAAGGGGTCCACTTTGTGTAACCTGTACCCTCTAATGTTTTTGTGTAATTGCTTTTGCACAAAGCTTTTGCGCATTCGTACAGTTTTTAAATGTGATCGCCCGTAAATATCCGCGCATGTAATTTTCATAAGCGAAATATTTTCGCAAAAAAAGAAAAATTCGCCGCACGTTTCATGCTCCAATAGAATCAGGCTATGAAATTACGCGTGTAACTGTAATTTTAATTAAACACACAAACTGCAATAACTGGAACGGATGTTTTCATTATTCCAAACGTTCCGAGTGTTATTATTATTTCGTCGAATAATTATTATTCCGCAGTAAACTAATTTACGAGGTAATCAAAAATAACTGTAACGGCAATTAGCGTTGTTTGAAATGGTGAAATAATATTATATAATAGTTCTGTGCATTAATAGTTATTCTTTTAACAGGGCTAACCCGGCCGGGGGTTTCACCGCCGACTCGAAAATGGAAAAACTCGAAAAAATCAACTTTCTTAATAATCATCGTAGAGGCTTGTGTTTTACCTTTTTCTTCATCAGAAGAAAGAGATAAAACGATTGCCGTTAAAAAAATTCATCCAGAGAAAATTGCAAAAAAGTTAGCTAGTCACCATGAGATTTTTTGAAAAAAGTTGTTTTTTTCAACTTTTGAACGGCTGTAGCGGCCGAACGAAGAATCCAATTTGAACGCGGATTGCAAATCTGTGCTCCTCGTGTGTCAATTAGTCGGATTTGATTAAAATTGGGGATTTTTAATTTTTGACGAAAACCTGAAAATTCATCCAAGGGTCCCCCCTTCTAACTTTTGTTCAAAAATTGCACTAAAAATGATTTCCTGAAGAAACCACTGGTTGGATCGGGAGTTTCTATGCATCACTCGAAAGATCGCTTAAAGACGCTTCAGAAAATGTCTTTTTGCAAGAACAAATGTCAATTTTAAGGCCGTGACGCGTCAGCAAAAAAAACTCGAAAATGGAAAAAATCGAAAAAATCAACTTTCTTAATAATGATCGTAGACGCTTGTGTTTTACCTTTTTTTTTATCAGAAGAACGAGATAAAACGATTGCCGTTAAAAAATTTCATCCAGAGAAAATTGCAAAAAAGTTAGCTAGTCACCATAGGATTTTTTGAAAAAAGTCGATTTTTTTCAACTTTTGAACGGCTGTAGCGGCCGAACGAAGAATCCAATTTGAACGCGGATTGCAAATCTGTGCTCCTCGTGTGTCAATTAGTCGGATTTGATTAAAATTGGGGATTTTTAATTTTTGACGAAAACCTGAAAATTCATCCAAGGGTCCCCCCTTCTAACTTTTGTTCAAAAATTGCACTAAAAATGATTTCCTGAAGAAACCACTGGTTGGATCGGGAGTTTCTATGCATCACTCGAAAGATCGCTTAAAGACGCTTCAGAAAATGTCTTTTCGCAAGAACAAATGTCAATTTTAAGGCCGTGACGCGTCAGCAAAAAAACTCGAAAATGGAAAAAATCGAAAAAATCAACTTTCTTTAAAATCATCGTAGACGCTTGTGTTTTACCTTTTTTTTCATCAGAAGAACGAGATAAAACGATTGCCGTTAAAAAATTTCATCCAGAGAAAATTGCAAAAAAGTTAGCTAGTCACCATGAGATTTTTTGAAAAAAGTTGTTTTTTTCAACTTTTGAACGGCTGTAGCGGCCGAACGAAGAATCCAATTTGAACGCGGATTGCAAATCTGTGTTCCTCGTGTGTGAATTAGTCGGATTTGATTAAAATTGGGGATTTTTAATTTTTGACGAAAACACGAAATTCTATCCAAGGGTCCCCCCTTCTTACTTTTTAACAAAAATTGCATTAAAAATGATCTCCTGAAGAAACCACTGGTTGGATCCGGGGTTTCTTGACGTCACTCGAAAGATCGCTTCAAGACGCTTCAAAAAATGTCTTTTCGCAAGAACAAATGTCAATTTTAAGGCCGTGACGCGTCAGCAAAAAAACTCGAAAATGGAAAAAATCGAAAAAATCAACTTTCTTTAAAATCATCGTAGACGCTTGTGTTTTACCTTTTTTTTCATCAGAAGAACGAGATAAAACGATTGCCGTTAAAAAATTTCATCCAGAGAAAATTGCAAAAAAGTTAGCCAGTCACCATGAAATTTTTTGAAAAAAGTCGATTTTTTCAACTTTTGAACGGCTGTAGCGGCCGAACGAAAAATCCAATTTGAACGCGGATTGCAAATCTGTGTTCCTCGTGTGTCAATTAGTCGGATTTGATTAAAATTGGGGATTTTTAATATTTTGACGAAAACCCAAAATTCTATCCAAGGGTCCCCCCTTCTAACTTTTTAGCAAAAATTGCACTAAAAATGATTTCCTGAAGAAACCACTGGTTGGATCCGGGGTTTCTTGACGTCACTCGAAAGATCGCTTAAAGATACTTCAGAAAATGTCTTTTCGCAAGAACAAATGACAATTTTAAGGGCGTGACGCGTCAGCAAAGAAAACTCGAAAATGGAAAAAATCGAAAAATTCAACTTTCTTTAAAATCATCGTAGACGCTTGTGTTTTACCTTTTTTTTCATCAGAAGAACGAGATAAAACGATTGCCGTTAAAAAATTTCATCCAGAGAAAATTGCAAAAAAGTTAGCCAGTCACCATGAAATTTTTTGAAAAAAGTCGATTTTTTCAACTTTTGAACGGCTGTAGCGGCCGAACGAAGAATCCAATTTGAACGCGGATTGCAAATCTGTGTTCCTCGTGTGTCAATTAGTCAGATTTGATTACATTTGGGGATTTTTAGTTTTTGACAAAAACCCGAAAATCTATCCCCTTCTTACTTTTTAACAAAAATTGCACTAAAAATTATTTCCTGAAGAAACCACTGGTTGGATCCGGGGTTTCTTGACGTCACTCGAAAGATCGCTTCAAGACGCTTCAGAAAATGTACTTTCGAAAGAACAAATATCAATTTTAAGGCCGTGACGCGTCAGCAAAAAAAATCGAAAATGGAAAAAATCGAAAAAATCAACTTTCTTAATAATCATCGTAGACGCTTGTGTTATACCTTTTTTTTCATCAGAAGAACGAGATAAAACGATAGCCGTTAAAAAATTTCATCCAGAAAAAATATCAAAAAAGTTAGCATGTCGCCATGAAAAAAGTCGATTTTTTCAAACTTTGAACGGCTGTAGCGGCCGAACGAAGGATCCAATTTGAACGCGGATTGCAAATCTGTGTTCCTTATGTGTCAATTAGTCGGATTTGATTAAAATTGGGGATTTTTAGTTTTTGACAAAAACCCGAAAATCTATCCAAGGGTCCCCCCTTCTTACTTTTTAACAAAAATTGCACTAAAAATGATCTCCTGAAGAAACCACTGGTTGGATCCGGGGTTTCTTCACGTCACTCGAAAGATCGCTTCAAGGCACTTCAGAAAATGTACTTTCGCAGGAACAAATGCCAATTTGAAGCCCGTGACGCGTCAGCAAGGAAAATTCGAAAGTGGAAAAAAATTAAAAAATCAAGTTTGTTAATAAACAAGTCGTTTGAAATACTAAAACCCTTTTAAAACGTCCTTAATGATGCAGAGGGGCATCAGTAGAATTTTATTTATAACGAGAACCCATCGGAGCGTGATTTATTAATAATGGCCGTTTGTCGACTATTGTGCACATCCGTTTTTTGTGTGTGCACTGGCGAAAAAAAAAATAGGCGACACATGCGAGAGAAGTCCCCGGAAGCCGGCAGCCAGCCCCGGAGTCCTCCGGGGGCTCCGGCGACAACACAGGAACAGTAGAACAGCGGAACAGAGGGACAGTGGCTGAGTGTTCTTTAAGGGTAAGCGGACTGTGTTCGAATCGATTAAACAATCATTGTGTCGAGTGCATTGCGCCAGAAATGAGCACGAACACAAACACTACATTTAGGGAGCCATAGGTGCGTCTCGTCTCATTAGGCACACCTAATAGTGCAACGCAGTTGCACACCGGAGGACCCACAATACGGCGACAATATTTATGGGGCCCTTTTAATATTCATTAGTTAGAGTATGCATATTCAAATCGAAATATCTACTGAATTGTTTTCCAATGCGATACCCAACCTAACCTAACCTAACCCAACCCAACCCAACCCAACCTAACCCAACCTAACCTAACCTAACCAAAAAAATAAAATTGATATCAGATTGGAGAAAGTTACGCGTTCATAATTTTTGTATTAAATGCTAATACTTTAATAACCGTTTGAAAGATCGTTTACACAGCCGAAAATATAATACCAGTGTTATGTCAATATAAGCCAGAGTTATATTTATTTTATCTCAAATAACGGTCAACTTTCCAATCATTTAGACAATTAATTTGCTTGGAGCTCTAATTATAATTAATTTATACCTCCATTATCTCTAAATCAACATAATATTCATACAAGGCTTAATCGATAAATCCGTGCGTAGGGGAAGACGTACGTAATCTTCCCTTCGGGGGAGGCGAAACCTCGACACGAGCCCCACGGGTCCAATCAATGTAGAACGTTGATAATTGATACACCTCTAATCCGTTAATATCCGCAAATAATCCCCATCGGCGCTCCGCTCCGATAAAGCGGATGAAAAGTGTCTGCGGATGACGGTTTCGATTACGGTATATCAACCCCTTGCCCACCCCCAAACACACACACACAAAACAGGGCTACCCCGTCCGGCCCTGCGGCCAACCAAAAAAAAAAATTTGTAATTTTTAATCGTTTCAGTTTATGTTCAACTGATTTTCTATGCGCATTTAATCGCGGATACTTAAACATGTGTTACGGCTTGAATTAAATCTCCCACGGACTAAAACTAAACTGAAGGGTTTCATCGGAATCGTTCGTGTGTAAATTCTGTTAATCCTCATTTGTGATAATAATAATAATACATTTATTGACATATTCAACTTTTTACAAGAAATACATAAAAATAAGAAATGCTCTAAAAATAATATAAACAAAATTATACCAGTTTACAAAATATCATGTAATCAAAGTGTAATAATCCTAAAATAAAGGAAAAAGAAAATGAGATTCAAATTTCAACTGTGGAAGAATTAATTGGTAATGATATCGGATAATAGTAGCATGCAACAATTCCGAAAGATATGAATTGGTACATGAAAAATATCAATCTTACTCGAGAGAGAATTAAAAATAATCATTGCGCGACACACAGGGCTATTCATTCCATAGTTAGATGGGTGGAATGGAATTCTAAATAAATGCCCGGATCTATGCAAATTTACAGGTAAGGAGTTAAAAGCTAACATTTGCAACAGTTCACTACAATTGATATTGCCATTGATTAAATTATAAATGATACATAGATCAGCCATAGTTCTTCGAGCAGAAAGAGTTGGAATATTTAAAAGGCGACGCAGACTGTCATAATCCAGAGTTATTTGTGCTCGGAACATATAGAGCCTTAGGAATTTATTTTAATTAGTCATAGAAATCATGTGTATAAAACATATTGTGGCGAAATTGTAATAGTCAGTTTACTCAAGAAGAAGGCGGGAAAATAATTTTAGTTTTTTAAAATATTCCAATTTTCAAAAAAGTTATGAATGTTTAAAAAAATTGAGTGAAAAAATAAAAAAAAAATATGAAACTCCAAAATAAAATTATGCTAAAATCAGAGGTCACTGAGAAGGCTATATTCTATCAAAATAATTTTAGTTTTTCAAAATATTCCAATTTTCAAAAAAGTTATGAATGTTTAAAAAAATTGAGTGAAAAAATAAAAAAAAAATATGAAACTCCAAAATAAAATTATGCTAAAATCAGAGGTCACTGAGAAGGCTATATTCTATCAAAATAATTTTAGTTTTTCAAAATATTCCAATTTTCAAAAAAGTTATAATTGTTTTAAAAAAATTGTGGAAACGTTGAGTGAAAAAATCGAAAAAATTATTAAACTCCAAAATAAAATTATGCAAAAATTAGAGGCCACTGAGAAGGCTGTATTCTATCAAAATAATTTTAGTTTTTCAAAATATTCCAATTTTAAAAAAAGTTATGAATGTTTAAAAAAAATTGAGTGAAAAAATCGAAAAAATTATGAAACTCCAAAATAAAATTATGCTAAAATTATAGGCAACTGAGAAGGCTGTATTCTATCAAAATAATTTTAGTTTTTCGAAATATTCCAATTTTCAAAAAAATAATTAATGTTTAAAAAAATTGAGTGAAAAAATCGAAAAAATTATGCTAAAATTGGAGGCAACTGAGAAGGCTGTAGTCTATCAAAATAATTTGAGTTTTTCAAAATATTCCAATTTTCAAAAAAGTTATGAATGTTTAAAAAGAATGAGGAAGCGTTGAGTGAAAAAATCGAAAAAATTATGAAACTCTAAAATAAAATTATGAAGAAATTAGAGGCAACTGAGAAGGATGTATTCTATCAAAATAATTTTAGTTTTTCAAAATATTCCAATTTTCAAAAAAGTTATGAATGTTTTAAAAAAATTGAGTGAAAAAATCGAAAAAATTATGAAACTTTTAAATAAAATTATGCAAAAATTAGAGGCAACTTAGAAGGCTGTATTCTATCAAAATAATTTTTGTTTTTCAAAATATTCCAATTTTCAAAAAAGTTACGAATGTTTAAAAAAAATTGTGGAAGCGTTATTCAGACCGGAAGTGAAATTTTTTAATGGAACATGGCATTGTTTTATTGCAAATACGGATTTGGATTTTGTATAAAATATTTTTTCAAAAAAAGTCATTTTTGACCTTGAAATGACCCTGCTTAGGTCGCTCGTGCTACCCATTTAACACTTTTAGAAACGGGAAACGGTTTTTTTTAAAAATTTAAAAATGTTAACACCAAACGGCGTATTCGCTCTATCTGATGATAATATTTTCGACTTCCGGTTCTTACCGGAAATGAGTTATTCGAACCGGAAGTAAATTTTTTCAATGCGACATGGTATTTTTTTATTGCAGATTCAGATTCTGCGTGAAAAAACTTTAAACTTTTGTATGAAATATTTTTTTGAAAAACATCATTTTTGACCTTGAAATGACCCAATTTCTTTGTTGTTTTTAATATTTGTTTAAATATTTTTGTAATGTTTTTTAATACTCTAGGAAATTATTGAAAAAAAAAACAAGGTAGATACGCGCTCGCATATCCGGTGATTTTTTCCGTAATTGATAACCGGAAACGCGTGAAATTTGGAGGAGGTGATTCAGAAAGAATTTTTTGTGATATTTTTCATAGTTAATTACAAAATAATCCTACTGGAACATCCTCGTGTTAATTTCAAAGTTGCATTTTACCTACAAATTGAGAAACATTTGGTACAAGAATATAAGTTATTTAAAAAAAATATTATTCCCCCCCCCCCCCCCTCAATTATAAGATAACCACACTTACACGCCACAATGTTCATTCCGAAGAAACATTTTTTAAATTCCGATAAAAATAATTGAAAAACAGTGGCAACAAGCTTGAAACTTCTTGTAATGATTAAGAATAGATGCTGCTACACGATTCCATAAAAATCCCAAAACACTCCCTCCCTTAATTTCAAGATAATCACACTTACACGCCACAATGTTCATTCCGAAGAAACATTTTTTTAAATTCCGATAAAAAAGATTGAAAAACAGTGGCAACAATTTTGAAACTTTTTGTAATGACTAGGAATAGATGCTGCTACACGATTCCATAAAAATCCCAAAACACCCCCTCCCCCCATTACAACCAATATAACTTTCATTTTGATTGATTTGTAACACCAATAATTTTTTTATTATTATTGGCGCAGGATAAAAATAATTGTTTTGATGTGAATGATGAAATAAATATCTAGGAGAATGTGAAGCAACTGAGTGTGCATAACCAGAAGTATCGCTAATTGACGTGTGATTTTGATTGTGTAAATTTAATAATTGCGCTCGGATATCCGTATGAAAGTTTGTATAACGATTACCGTTCGTTCGGTGATCGAATGAACCTATTATTGAATATATTTCATTTGACTAACGGGGCAAACTGCGACGCTAAAATTCATTGAATTTCAAGTGAATTGAACATTTTTAATGGGCGAAATAATTGGTGTGCGAAAATGAACGTTCGCGATCAGGTGCCCAATTAAAAATCAATACGCGCCAAATTAACGATGAACACTTTGTGATCCCGACGACAATGGCACCGTGGAATAACAACAATAATAATAATTGGCGGTGCGGTTTCGTTGTAATTCGTGTTTTACAACAAAAGGCATTATAGTTCGGCCAAAAATTATAACGAGAGACACGGATAATGCGATTGCGGTTAATCGCATGAATCCGAATGAAAATGCGCCCAATGTGAAAATGCAGCCGTCGGAAGGGCACTAATAATGTCCCTCGGCTGGCCCTTATTATCATCCCTTGGAGCCGGAGGGCGCCGCGGGACGCCATTACTTATTCTAAACTGACTCCTTTCACCGCGACCGCTCGGTCGATCTTAATTTTTCCTTTGCGCCCATGTAGAGGGACCCATGTGCCCTCATTGTGTTTACCTTTTTCTACCCACTTGTAGCCAATTCGTTTGAAAATGTGACAAAATATTGTGCGCCCCGAGAGTGCTCGAGCGCAGCTGGTCCATCGCCTGTGCATAATGGATATTTTCGACCATCAATGGATTCTGTGGAATTATAAGTTTTATTTGAAAGCATTTTTACCTGCGATTTATTTAAAGCCAGACGGACAAAATTATTTTTCAAATAATTTGAGTGCAACGTAAAAATAAATAGGACCTGCACGAGATGGGTGTATAAATTAAATAGGCCAGCAAAGGGTAGGACCTGCCCGAAATAGTTGTGGAAATTAAACAGAACTACAAAGGGTTAGAATGCACGAAGCAATACAAAAATGCACAATTTTAATTTTGGGTTCGTCGCTTATGCAACTCCCCGTATGATTTAACATGGAGATTTCAACGGGTGTTAAAAATGAAGCGGCAGATAAAAAAAATTATTTAAACAAAAGTAAATATTATACGTCCTTCTTTTATTACTTATTATTATTAACAAATCCCGTCGGAACATTTGTGGCCGAAAATGTCAATTCTAAACTACGCCCAACAATGAGTTTTAATTTTTTTAATATGCCCATGTTTCGGTAGATGTCTTATCGAAAAATCTGGGCAAATTCTAAGTTAAAGGCTAACTGTTATCATCATGGCATCACTGTTATGTGATTAATTATGAATTTCTATCCATTTTTAGTAAATTAGTGGAGACTACTTAGAAATTTAATGAATGCATAAATGGTGGATGCGCCGGTATCTTCGTGTGAGTGCTTTATCTCAAAAACTAATGTAATAATTGTTATAGAACTTTAAACGTAAGCCTTATTTGACAATCCGAAGAAATGAAAGGCTTTTGGTAAAATTTCCTACACCGGAAATGGGTGTTTACCTTAACCATTTTTTTTTCAATAATTTCTTAAGGGTAAAGACACTTTTGGATTTTTGTAGCATCCCCTTCCTCCACTAACACTGTAATGTGACTCGATTGTTTCTCATCCCTACCCCCACCCCAAAATGTAAACTCTGATTTAAAACACCGCACCGACCCAGAATTCAGGGGCCGAGAATTCCCCGTTCTGATAAAACTTTCAAGATCCAGCACATATATATTTATATCTATATATACTGGGTAGCAGGGTGTACTTGTATAGGAAGGGTAGAATTCGTTCGCTCGCCCGAATCATATTCTGGAAGAATGATAATCGGGGCGCGTTCAAAATCCACAATAACATGGCCGTACGTTATTCGAATATATAAATTCTTAACATACCTCGAACGTCTGTTTTCGCAAATAGAAATTAAAAATTGTTTCCGGCTTTATGACCGCCAGGCACGCCGAAAAGGAAGCAATAAAAACTGCCTTAATTAAATCACGCGGAGAGAGACGGACGAAAATAAAAATGCGAAAAGACTGGAAATAGTGGAGGTAAACAAGAACAATGCGCCGGATCGCGATTAACTTTATTAAAAAAAAAAAAACATTGAATTGCTAATAATTTCGCGCGGAGGAGGAAACAAAGGGATTTGCATTTAGTTCACTTCCTTCCGTTCTTCTGGACATCGTTTTGAATAAAGTGAGAGGGGAGGAGGCGGCGAAAGGATCTCTCGCACATTCTGCCCGATTTTACGGTCACTTGATCACGCTGGTGGATTCTAAAAGAGTTTTAAAATGGCACACGCATTCGGATAAGTGCATTACCGCTTTTTTTTTATTGTGCCGAATTAAGCAAGACCGCGTGCATGAACGAATTTAATGAATGCACACAAGTAATTTTATTTAAATTGTCTATTTGTTGAGGTTCTTCCGTATACATGAATTGTCGAGTTACAGTAAAACCAAAATCTCGTGTCTAAGCGTATTCAGCGAGAACGCGAAAACAAATCTTCTAAATTTGGAGAGGGTAAAGTTTCTTCAGAGAACGCGATAATAAATTTCCGCGTGACCGCACCACCGAATTGAAGAACCGCGTATTCAGAGAGAACCCGAAAACAAATCTTCAAAATTTGGAGAGGGTAAAGTTTGCGTAGAGAACGCGATAATAAATCTTCGCGTAGCCGCACCACCGAATTGAAGATGAATCATCATTTCGCGATGATTTTGTGTCCCTGTTTACAGTATGTTCATATGCTGGCTGAATAGTTATTAGTTTCCGGTGTCCCCTCTCTGCGCAACTTGCCACGAGATTTTGATACGGCTCTACATACAATATAAGAATTTTAATTAATTTATTGCTATCCAATGCGACTTGAGATTTTGGTACGGCTCTACATACTCTATAATAATATTAATAGATTTATTGCGTAGAAATTGCCCAACTTGCCACGAGATTTTGATACAATATAATAATATTAACTAATTTATTGGAATCGAAAGAGACCTGAGATTTTGGGTTGTGGACGTTTGTAAAAGTGTCTCAATAAATGAATTGTCTCTCTCCAATCAATTTTGTTAACAAAAAAAAAATACTTTTTGTGGTTTAAATAAACTATCGATGATCATTGTAACAAAACAAAATTGTGATGTGGCCATCATGTTACTTTCTCCGACTTGATGGTATCATTTATATTAACGCTTTCATGGTTTATTTTCAGTTTAAATTATCTTTTAAATGTACATCTAACGTTTCGTAGACTCGGATGAAACTGACGTTTAAAACGTCAAAATTATAAAAGATGGACAAATTATACTTCAAATTCAAAAACTCGGTTTACTCAAAAACTAAAGTGATTTCGAAAAAAACTTATTTTTTATAAGTTGTTCATTTTGGTATTCCCTACAATTATTATTAACATACATTTGCTGTAACTATTATCGTTTTATAATTATAAACCAAAAATTAAAAAAATAATAATAATTTTTTTCTCGAATAAAAATGATTTTATCAAAAATGTTTTTAAGCAAAAGATGATAATTTCTTTGTTGTCTTCAAAGTTTGTTTAAATGTTTTTGTGATATTTTTTATATTTAAGAAAATATTGGCAAAAAACAAAAAACAGTTAAGGTAAACGCCCACTTCCGGTGTACGAAATTTTACCAAAAGCTTTTCAATTCTTTGGATTATGAAATAAGACGTATGTTCAAAGTTTCATATCAATTGCTCTATTAGTTTTTGAGATACAGCGCACACAGCCAGACTCACACACACACACACACAGACAGATAGACACACACACACACACACAGACACAAATTTTTTTTTTTCAGAAATTGTTGAAATGGCATCTAGGGACCCCAAAACGGATATTTCCGTAAAAAAAATTTTTGAAAAAAAAATCACGATCACAATACTTTCTCGTACTTCGTAACGGAGAAAGTAAAATGGTGATGTGGCCATCATGTTACTTTCTCCGACTTGATGGTATCATTTATATTTACGTTTTCATGGTTCATTTTCAATTGAAATCATATTTTAAATGTACATCGAGCGTTGCGTAAACTTGGATGAAACTGACGTTTAAAACGTCAAAATTATGAAACGGAAAAAATATACTTCAAATTCAAAAACTCGGTTTACTCAAAAACTAACGAGATTTCGAAAAAAACTTATTCTTTAGAAGTTGTTCATTTTGCTATTCTCTACAATTATTATTCACACAAATTTGCTGTAACTATCATCGTTTCATAATTATAAACCAAAAGTTAAAAAAAATTAATAAATTTTTTTCTCGAATAGCAATGATTTTATGAAAAATATTTTCAAGCAAAAGATGTTCATTTCTTTGTTGTCTTCAATGTTTGTTTAAATGTTTTTGTGATATTTTTCATATTTAAGAAAATATTGGCAAAAAACAAAAAACAGTTAAGGTAAACACCCACTTCCGGTGTACGAAATTTTACCAAAAGCTTTTCAGTTCTTCAGATTATCAAATAAGACGTATGTTGAAAGTTTCATATCAATTGCTCTATTAGTTTTTGAGATACAGCGCACACAGACAGACACACACACACACACACATACAGACACAAAAATTTTTTTTCCAGAAATTGTTGAAATGGCATCTAGGGACCCCAAAACGGATATTTCCGTAAAAAAAAATTTTGAAAAAAAAATCACGATCACAATACTTTCTCGTAATTCGTAACGGAGAAAGTAAAAAAATGGTTGCTTACTTTTAACTCACCCTGTATATCATATTTATTATGTAAACTAATTTCAGCAATAATTCAATTCTCGTTTGTCGTTTTATTTGTGTGATTTTTTTTGCCATTCACGCCCGCAGTTATTACAATGTAACATTTGGAGAGGAACTTTTATTCCTTTAGCGGACCGCCGCCATAAATTCCGCTGGCCGCATACATAAAAAATAAAAGATACGGCGCCATATATTTTTGTAATGCTAGGGATTATTACGGAGTACATTATTTCAAAAATTCACACCAGACACAATTTTCTTCCCTCATTTCCGCAAAATATATACCCGCAATAAAACAAACATGAAACAGCCTCACATATATAAACACACACAGTGAACGTTGTCGAGGGTCTTTTTTCGGAGGATGAGTTACACACACACACACACACACACATACATATCTATGGCGTATGTTATATACGATGGAACAGTGGTACCAAACTGGTGGAATTTGTTTTATCAACTGATGCGGTTGCATGAAAAATTGTACGGCGTGTTTCGAAAAGAAATTAATCGCAGTCGCCCGTGAATTGAGATTCTTCAATTCGGTGGCGCAATGGTCGAACGTCATAATTACGAATGTTTAATGAGAGACATACCGAAAATGATCAATTTCTTGATTTAGTTCTATTTTCTGATTAATCTACCTCAACACACACAATTTCCATATTCGCCTGTCGACTTATGCTGCAAACTTCATACTCGCGAAAAATATGTGTCATTCCATGCTCGTTGTACAATATACTATTTAAGTCCGAGTAACCGAGGAGAACAGACGCACCCACGACACAGAACCCTACACAAGTTACATCTTGCAGAATTGAGATCGAATTACTGAATCCGGCATCATGTCCAGCAACGCCGAACCCGTCTACTAGAATAACACCGACTCGACTGTAGCAACTGGTAACAATTTCGCAGACCTCAAGGACACGGACAACGAAGGAGAAGAATCGGCACCAACGCCAGGGCTGAAGAATCCCCAATTGCGACCCTATCGACCGCCAAAAAGGCGACACCACAAGACAACGAGACGGCCTCCAATCTCACCATCTCCATATTCGACCATCTCCAACGTCTACCTTGGCTGAGCAGTCCAATTCGGCCAACCTCACAGCCGCGAAAAAACCACGTCCAATCGTCTTGCCAGTTGGCGCCAGCAGTCAGGACCTTGATGAACCCACACTTCATCAAGCTAAATACGCAGCCCTGGCACTGGAGACTCCGGAGGACTTTCGCACCCTGACGAGGGTTCTAGAGGACACAGGGATCCCTTAGCACACATATCAACTCCCAGAGCAAAACACTAGAGAAAGGCGATGATCAGGAACATTGTCCCATCGTGCACAGAGGCTCGTAGAAGGATGACCTGCAGGGATCGACAAACTGAAAAGAAACCGCCTCCAGTCGTCCTGCCAGTTGGCGTCAGCAAGCAATCAGAACCTTGATGTACACACTCTCCATCAAAGTCCATCAAGCCAAATACGCTGCGTATTTTCCCGGAGATACCAAGAGACTTTCGTACCCTGGTGAGGGTCCTAGATGATACCTGGTTCCCGTATCATACATACCAACTCCTAGAGTAAATGACTACAAAGAATGTGATCAGGAATATTGCCCCGGCATACGCAGAGGCCTAGCTCGTAGAAGACCTGCAATAACAACGACTCCCAACGTTATAACTCCAGTTCAACGGTGGCGAGGGTTCCCGACGCATCTTCGCTGTCGAACGGGTGGCTCGACGTGAGGGACGGTAACAAGCAACAGTGCTCAAATTGCTCGCAGCTAAAGCACAAGCAGAGCTGTTGTGGGATGCCCCCCTAAGTGCGCTAAGTGCGAAGGCGCACATCTGACGCAGTCGAAGGACGGATTCTGCAAAGTGCGCCAACTGTGCCGCGCTCATCCAGCTTCGTGCAGAGAAAAATGCTCTACTATCTGACCCGGGCGCGTATCCGGGCGTTACCTGCCCGTACCCCGAAGGGAAAGATGAGCTACGCCAAACATGAGACTTACTGAGCTTTCAACCCTACCGCGGCCAGTTACACCGGGTAAGAAACGCAGCCTTACTGTCGAAAATCCTTCCGCCCCGCCCCCCCCCCCCCTGCGGAGTCGCCAATTGTCTGGGACCCCTTCACTGTCTGGTACGAGCCAGATTTTGCCTAATATATCACAGAGACAGGAACCGTCCCATACCCTGAGCTCAGGCGCAATGCAATGCCCACTGTTCCCAGCCTCTAGCAACCTATGCCCCACAGAATTCAACCCGGCGTGAGTTAGGTTAGCGACATCCAGGCCACCAACCAAGTTCTAAGGTTACTAATCCATGAGAGGGCGACGGTGGAGTCGCTGAAGGCGAAGGAAGACGTTGGTAATTAGGATGCCAGAGAGTTGATGGAGGAGAGAACGCAAGAGCACTACACAGTATATAACATTATTCTAACCTATATCAGTACTTATTCTTGTTTACTTTTATTTGGTGTAAATCGGGTTGTATATATTGCATACTAACAATTATACTATAATTAGGAGTATAAATTAAATATGCAATTAACTAAAATTATTAATAACTGTTAATTTACGCTAACATTGTCCTTTACACCGTGGTCTACCTGTGCTTGTTTATTTAAAAGTCCTCACAAACGACCCTGTGAGGTGAAGTGTGTCCCTGTTTTATTTTTCGCTTTCTTCATAATTTAATAATAATAATGCCTGAGAAAAATGATGTTCGTTGCGCAAAATGTAAGCAGCCTTCTGCATCGGATAAGCAGGTTACTTGCTTTTTATGTAATTCTGCTTTTCATCCAGCTTGCGCTACTAGACTAAACTATATCATTGCTAGGGGTGATGGAAGTGTTGATTGTTGTACAAAACGGCCGAATCACTCAAAAAGGGTCGACTGTACGAGTGATAAGTTGCTACCAGACACTCAACTTACATCCCCTAGTCAGGATGGCCCAGCACTTCAACATGAAGATAAATTTAAATTATTACTTGCTTCATTTGAATCATTCAAATCGGAGGTTTTAGATAAATTATCGCCCTTATCACGGCAAATTGCTGATTTAAAGATGCATAGCCCCGTAATGGTGCATAATGATAAAAAATAAGATAATAACAATAGGTCTACAAAAATACATACTACAATCCTGGATTCAGCATGTGACGACGATCTTAGTGTCGACCTAACGCCTGCTGTTCTGCCTACATCGCATGAAGTATCAATGGATAATACCACTAAAATCGTGACTCCGCTCAATACGAATACAATTGAGCCAAAAAAAACGCCCAGATAAGTTCGTCATATCCAATGCCAGCGATAAAGGCGAGCCGGAACCACACACCACAGAACTTCCTTATATAAAACGGAAACAGAATCCCCGTATTTTCATTGGAACAAGTTCTTCGGCCAGCGAATCGAATTCATCAAATGGATTTCAATCGAGTGCTGTCAAGAAAAAATTCCTTCACATTTATAGAGTGCAGCCTTATGTTGAGCCCTAAATTATTGCTAATCATGCTAAAAACATTTTAATCGTCAATGCTCATGTCAAATGTTTCAGACTGCTAAATTCTGATCAATCATCATCTTTTAAAATTGGAGTTGATGAGCCTCATTTTAGTGCTTTACTTGATCCATCAAAGTGGCCCCAAGGAGTAGCATTGAAAGAATTCATTCCTTTCCGTAACCACCATTTTCAAACACCGAAGTCACAGATAAATCAAATGTGACCAATACTACCGAATGTGGCCTATCTGTAATGTATCAAAATGTTAGAGGATTGAGAACTAAATTATTCGATTTTTATAATACTGTTTTGGCTAATGACTACGATGTTATATGCGTTTCGGAATCATGGCTAAATTTGGATATCACAGACAATGAATTGATTGATAATCGATACAATTTATATCGCTGTGATCGTAACCTAACTACATCCACCTACTCCAGGGGTGGCGGTATTTTTATTGCGGTAAAAAGAGAGCTCAAATCTTCCGTGATAATTGTGGACTGTGATAACCGAGAAGAAATTTGGGTTTCTGTCAATGCCAATAGTATTATTGGCTGTATCTATATTCCTCCTGGATCCCCTTCAGAGATTTATGCTGGGCATATTGGTGCTTTATCGGACATAATTGATCAACACCTGGATTCCAATATGCTTGTCATTGGTGACTATAATCTACAGCATGTGAAGTGGATTGCGGAAAACGAGTGTGTCGGGTTTTTGTCAATAAATACGGAAAGCGACAGCGCTCGTCTCCTGTGTGATGGTTTTATGAGTTGCGGTTTGCACCAATTTAACAATTGTGTTAATGGTTGCGGTAATATATTGGATCTCGTGTTCTCCAATGTGTCAACTGTAACTTGCGTTAGTAATGATCCATTAGTTAAGTGTGATATTTATCATCCGCCATTATGTATCGATTTTAATGTACCCTCTAGCTCGTCAATTTCAGATGAATCATTTTACTTGGATTTTGCTAACTGTGATATTCTAAATATTTGTAATTATATTAGTAGTTTTAATTGGGTTGCTGTTCTAAGGTCTACCTCTCTGGAATTAGATCTTGACGCTTTCTACAGTATTATAAACAAGGCTATTGATAGATATCTTCCTAAGCGTAAGAGGTTACAATCTTATTTTCCTAGTTGGTTCTCTTCATGTCTAATTAGGTTAATTAAACAAAAGCGGGCAGCGCATACAAAATTTAAGAGAACAGGCTCTAGAAATGACTACATTATTTTTTCAAACCTAAGAACTGAGTGTAAAAAATTAGTTGTTAGTAATCATTTAGATTATATAGAGGATATTGAGACGAACATACTCAATAATATTAATATATTTTGTTGTAGATTATTGTAGATCCAAAGCTGGTAGTGGCGTTGGCCTTCCTTCTAGCATGACCAACGGGACACTTGTTGCCAACTCAAAACTGGACATTGCGAATCTATAATGCAATTACTTTCAAGAGTCATACTCAAATAGTTCGAATATAGGTCCCGAAATTGGTGAGACCGGTAGCGTAAATTTTAACTATTTAAGATTTACTGAAACCGATATTATTGAATGCTTATCAGAAATCAATGTCAAAGCAGCACCGGGTCCTGATGGACTACCTCCCTCTTTCGCCAAAGCATGTGTATCTGCTCTTTCCTTGCCAATTACCATACTTTTCAATCGGTCTCTTAAAGATGGATCATTTCCATCTCTCTGGAAACTATGTTTTATAGTTCCAATTTTTAAATCTGGCATAAAGAAACTTATACCTAATTATCGACCGATAGCCATTCAATCGTGTATCCCTAAAATGTTGGATAAATTGGTTGCCAAACAGATGATGCTTAGTTGTAGATCACTAATCATTGAGCAACAGCATGGATTTTTTCCTACAAGATCAACGGAATCTAACTTGTTTATATATTCTAACTTTATAAGTGACACTCTGGAAGAAGGGGCCGTGGTGGATTCTATTTATACCGACTTCAGTAAGGCATTTGATAGAGTTAGCCACAGGAGACTTTTGTATAAACTGCAAATGTATGATGTAAACGGTTGTATGATTGAATGGCTTCGATCCTTTATAAGTGATCGACAACATTTTTGTGAAGATTAACGATATAGTCTCAAGTACCGAAATTAATGCGACTTCAGGTGTGCCCCAAGGCTCACACCTGGGTCCGTTATTGTTTCTCCTTTTTATTAATGATAATGGTGTTACTATTGAGTCAAACTTTTTACTTTACGCAGATGACATGAAACTATATCGGAAAATTGCTACCTTTGAGGATTGTTACATATTACAGAACGACCTGGACCATCTCATGACTTGGTGTTGGGAGAACGATCTACATTTAAATGCAACAAAATGCAAATGCATACGCTTCTCTCGAAAAGTGGGCAATTTTTTGCCGTTTATATATATTTTAAATAACCATACTTTGGACAATGTGGAAAATATTAAGGATTTGGGTGTGCTTTTTGACAGTAAATTTGATTTCAGGGATCATATTAGCATGATTACAGCAAAGTCATTGCAAATGGTTGGCTTTATACGAAGAGTAACTTTTAAATTTAAATGTATTCGTACCTACATGACTCTATATACCACCTTGGTCAGGTCAATTATTGATTACTGCTGTGTGATTTGGTCTCCCCACTACCAGTGTCACATTGAGAGACTTGAAAGTATCCAGCGAAAGATGGTAAAAGTGATTTGCTTTCGTACAAATATATACTATGATTCTGACAACCATGATATAGCTCTTACATATCTTGGTCTGCTGCCTCTTTACAATCGTAGGATTTATTTTTCTCTGTGCTTTGCTTTTCGGGTAATGAATGGGCTCATCTACTGTACATTTATAGTGTCCTGTATCTCTATAAGAGTTCCGAACCGCACGACAAGATGCCAAAAACTTCTAGCATGGGAAAGTCGCAAAACCTGGTACGGATTTAATTGTCCACGTAATTCTCTCATAAGGCATGTTAATTCTTATTGCGACTCTATTGACGTTTTTGGCATCTCAGGCAATACTTTTAAATCGAAATGCCGGAAAGCTATTGAGAGCAACAATAATACCTTTACGCCAAGGTTATAAATTATTTTGTACATTTTTGTATTGTTTTTATTGTGTATTTTAATTGTTATGTTATTGTACTGTACTGGCCATCCGTAATAAATGACTATGACTATGACTAGATCGAGCCGAGGAAGATTGACTTTCTTCAGCGGGCCAGGAGAGTGATGTAGGGTGCACCATACTGCGACATAATCCGTAGATACCAATTTAAGTCTTGTTGAGACAGCGAGTGCTTTTGTAAATCCTGCTAGGCAGGTTACCGGGAGACACCACGTGGAAAAGGAAGTCGCTTTTGACAAGTGATCTAACACCATCATGTCCATTAAACCCGTAGGTTGATGGTGCCGCACACATCAATAAATCCAAATGGTGGGAGACCTCATAAGGCTACATGTGGCTTGCATGTGCGCCCGCACAGCGTTGCCGCTTTCATGTGCAACACTAGAGCTTTCCGAGGACACGCAAAGAATGGGCATGTATTACACTACCTACCACTTCTCTCCTCTTACGAAGAGCTACGTCGCAGCCTCTGCTTGCTCTACCGAGAAGAAGGCATCCCCGCCCAGGGGCTCGATTATGGCCGGGTAGGCGATATCGTGGCAGAGAGTTCTGTACAGGGAACAGTCGACCACATCACCATCGTAGCCACAGCAATCCCCAAGATCATCTCGACGCACAGAATGCTCCACCACCGAAGCCTCTTACGAAGAGTTACGCCACTGCCACGGTTAGTTCTACCGGGAAGAAGAAGGCATCACCGGCCCGCCAGGGGCCCCACTATGCCCAGGTCGGCGACTTCGCGGCAGAGATGTTCCTGGCCCTCAGCTCCGTGCAGGGAATGGTAGACCACACCACTATCGTCTTGTTGGTCTTAACCAGAGTCTAGGCACAATCCGTCAAACACCCAAGATAGCAATGAGTCTCGGTGGCAATTCTTCAGCCACCGATCTCAAACAATCGATTTACACACACTGGTCCCGGTTAACATCTGCTTACACCGAGACAATGAGGAACGGTTATAGATTGTATTAAGTAGGCCCTAGACCAGCGGTCTTCAACGTTTTACAAATCAAGGGCCAAAAATGTTTTTTTTCTGCACAGCGGGCCGCACCATAGGTATTTTTATAAGGATTTTTTTACTGGCAATGGTCAGGATGATTAAACAAGTAGATAAGTAGAAAACATTTAAAAACACAGCTATGCAGTTTTCACTAATTTCGGCAACCTAACGGTACTTTTTATTGCTTAATTGTAGTCGTTATTGAGAGTGCTGTTGGCGGGCCGCAGAAAACAGATCGGCGGGCCGCGGGTTGAAGACCCGTGTCCTAGACTATCAAGCGGCTTGAGCAAATTGATTGTATCAAGCGTGATTGATAGTTTAGAAACCCGTTTGAAGCTTGAAGCAAGCATTGACGGTGTTTGATAAAAAGTTTGAATGACTCAAGCGGATGATCCATCAAGCATTGCGTCAGTCAAGCAGTGGAAGGCATGGCGTCCACTTCGGAAAGCGAGGTCCGCGAAAACTCGGAGAGGGAATTCATCAGTTTGTTGATTGAATTATATCGCGATTGTCCGGAATTGTGGGAAGTGAAGAGCAAGGATTATTTCAATAGAAATAAAAAAAGTGCGGCTCTAGAAAAATTCGTGGGGGCATTGAAAAAGATAAAACCCGATTTCAGTGTGAAACAAACTTCAACAGGGAGTTCAAGGCCATCGAGGGTAAAAAAGTGTCAGGGACGTCTACAGACGACATCCCTGAACCTTCGCTTTGGTATTACAATGACATGCACTTCATAAAAGACCAGTTGGAAATAGCACAAACCGAAACTTCTGAGGTAAGTATTTTATTTCATTTTATTTTATTTTTTTTACATAATTATTGTATATCACGAGTAAATTATTTTGCCATGGAACTGATCAAGACGTGTTGAAAAATTTGCAGAAGTCATCCCTTATTCTTTTTGCCTCTACTGTAGAATTGCCTTTGGTTCTTTGAAGTTGTGCCATCACTTGAGTGTCTTGCCTCCATGACCCAGGTTCCATCGTCTCTGTCAATATCCTGAGGTTGCAAATACTTGGCTCTGTTCTTTGAGCACAAGTAGTTGTGCAAATGGCAACATGCCATTACAATTTTCACAGCTTTCGGTGTGAAAACGAAACCCTTACATGAAGAATTAATACTTACTGTAAATAGGAATTTAATTATTAAATTGCTGTTGTGCCTAAATTACACCATTATTTTTTGTTACAGCAACCGACTCCGGATGAAGCCTCGCAATCACAACTCAGTTTCGAAAGTGTAGGGTCTCCTTCTGACGTAGTTACACCCCCAATTCCCAAACCAGCCATCCCTGTAAAGACGGGTAAAAAAGGAAAGGTGGGCCTGATAGCAATGATCAATTAGTGGGACTAGCGACTGAATATTTCAAGCGACCTGAGACTGAAGAAGATATTCTGGCTAAGGGATGGCCTATGAAATTAAAAAAAAGTTAACTCCAGACCAACGACGCTTCGCCGAAAAAATCATAAATGACACGCTTTTTGAAGCAGAAATGGGCAACTTGACAAGGGAAGGAGTGCGATTTCAAACCCACCCTCCTCGTTGGCCACCCTCGCCACCTTCATCGTCATCTTCTTCAATGAATAGTTGGCAAAGGTACCCCAACCCAGGGCAGACGCTGTACATTTCGCATCCAAGTGAAAGCCCTTCACACCCAGAGCAACACCACCAAACGTCTGATGAAGATAATGCCGCTACGTTCTTGTCCTCATTTACCTCAATGTGAACTTGTGCCCTAATCTTTTCAGTTCAGCAATAATGTACATTACCTGTGCGATATCTGTATTATTTGTACAGTGTAATTATTTGTAAATGTTTTCCTTTCTTAACCCTTTCGGCCTTGGTGGTGGCAATTGCCACCGCAACATTTACATGTCTCTACTTACTATGACAATCCATATTTTTGCTGTTTATCACTAGATGTCACTTCAACAAAGCCTCACTAATTAATTCCTATACTAATTCATCAAATCAGTTCAAATTTGGTGTTTATGGTCTTAAGAAGCTCTCCATCAATAATAATTAAGAAAAAAAAAATGTTTTCAAGTTTAAAAATTCAGGGCTGAAAGGGTTAAAATATAAAAAGATTTACTTGGGCAATAATTTCTTACCTGGATGTTTTCCTTCAATGCCTTGATAAATGCAGAGCAAGTTTCCATTATGATGAGTTCCAGAGTCTGCGGAGCAATGGCACACGTGAATTTCAGGTCTTCTAAATCCATGCCAGATGCTAGGTACCTCAACGTGACAGACAATCTCTGCGCCTCACGCATTTTCGTGTCCTTCTTCTCGATGTCTTGGCGGACTAAATCGAGTAGATTATAGAAACTTTCTTGGTCCATGCGTAGAAAGTTCCTATAATCCTCTGGTTCCGAACCACTCAGAAAGTTAAGGAGATGTTGATGAGCGAAGCGGTTCCTCATTTTATACCAGTTCTTAGACCGCCGTCTTCACAGAAACCAATGTTAAGGCCAGGAAGCCCAAATCTACATTTGACACCATTACACGCTCCACACTTCTCCACTTCTCAGCATCGACTGAGAGTTTTCATCAAAAGATTGAAGTACGCTTGAAGCGCCCATCAATCGGAGCCTCAAGCATTTGATCAAGCCGCTCGATAGTGTAGGGCCTCCTTTACCCTTCAGGAATTCCAAAACTACCCCGCTACGAAGGTTTCCCCTCCTAACATAAAAAAATAAAATTGATTTGGCGGTAAATTGTTCTTCATAAATCCATCAGGAAACGATTTATAGCCATAATGCAGATGCGACGTTTCCGAGCTTCGTTTGTTTGTCTTTGGCCTCCGGTTCCTCTCGTGCGACGTCCTCGTCTAATAATATTTAGTGTGGATTGGTTTTGGTTAAGATTTCTCTATATGAAGATTGACCTTTGGTAAGCCAATAATTCGAATAGGTTTAAATTTTCAGATAGTCTTACGATAACCGTAATCGCGTCTTCAAAATATTTAAAACTCGAAACCAACGAACGAAAAATGACAAAGAGAACAAGCTGTCGTAGTAAATACACAAGATATCAATGGGCGCGTTCGTCAGAATTTTTAACTGCCAACATGTTTATTTTGATTTACGCTGAATGTTGGTATTTAATGAACGCTGCTTTTGTAACCTCCATTTCGGTGGCAACTTCAACACTTGTTTCCAACAGCAATCAGTCTAATTTGTACGATTGGTAAAATGGCGACCGCTGGACGAACTTGTTCACGATCATCAGAAAATACCCCAACTGTTGGCGGTAAACACCCAACTGTTCAGTCTGACGAACGCGCCCAATATTCGAAAAAACTTCAAGTGTCAAAACTGACCGTACTACTTGATCCAAATTAAATCAAATTTCGATTCATAAACGTTTCTGTCAATTTTCTTGCAAAAATGTTTACTCCTTCTTGGCGTTACAATCTCCAAGTCACTTTTAAAATACTAGAGGATTATTTATGTTCCAAAACACATGAATTTTATGTTAGCTGCTTAATAATAATAATAATAATATTTATTACCCAACAGACATCAAATATGCCCAATAGCAGGATAACATGAAATTAACAATGATACTTAAACTTATCTTGGAAAATTGTTTGTTTATCGAAAACATTGCGAAGTCGTTCTATATTTCATCTATTACATTACTTTTTCCGCTACCGACAACATAAATACGCATTGCATCCATGGTTACAGGTACCGTAAGTGGCTGATAACATTCGTGGTGTTTGTTGTCCTTGACGACGGAACTTAATTTTTTACTTATGGAAAATAATAAACAGAAAGGCAACGCTCCAACGAGTAACACATTTTCGTCTGTAGCATCGGCAGCCTTTTTACATAACCACTGCTTAAAAGAGTCGTAACAGGGCACATACCTTTGTCGATTTTGTTGGTAACAGGTTCTAAAACCACGCAATATTCGCAGCTTCGTTTGCATCCATGCCCGCAACAACGGTCACTGGATTGACACAAACAAACAAAATTCGACATTGTTTTCTCGGTTGCTGGGTTGCCATGGGACGCATAGGTGACTATTAAAATTTGAATCCCAAATGTCACAAGCCGTATTTTAGAATATTTTCTGATCTTTTTTAAGTATTATATTTCCAGTAGCGGAAAAAAATTAATAAGCAACACGAAACGTAAGGACGTATTAACATTTTCGGCAGGCGACGAGCCTCAAAGTTAATACGTCCTTACGTTCCTTGTTGCTTAAATAACTATTTACTTATCTTTGGAAATTGTTTGTTTATCGGAAGCATTGCAAAGTCGTTCTTAAGAAAACAGACGTTACTTTAAGACAACAATCTCTGTAAGTTAAGAAAACCGCAGTATTTTTTCGGCTTTAGTATTCACACACATATTTTGAGTTTGATACCACTGGATAGAGGATAGAGGATAGAGCAGTGGGAGGCGGCGGGCAGGATCATAAATATGAAGCGACATATCGGGCCGCGGTTTTCCTGCAGACAGACCTCGCAGGAAGCCGCGCTAACAAATGGCTTTGTGACATCATATTTACACCCTCCGCAACAAAAATAATATATGTCCGTTCGAATCATTGAGCACATAGCGGCAATGTCCCGCTCCGCACCCCCACCCCCCCCACATCCACCCACCCCCTTACGCTAACACGAGCGCCCGTCCGCCTCCGTGCACGCACACGCAACCCCCAGCGGGAAAATACCACCGCCGTAGCGCCCCGGAATTACGACCATCCGCCCCACCCCCGCCTTCCTAATCTGTTGTTCTGCTCGACTTGCCGAAATTATTTGTTTGTTTTTTTCTTGTTTACCTTTTAAAAAATTGGATTTCCCCCGCCCGAAAAAAAAACATGTTAATTAAAAATTTTCCGCTTCGCTTTGCCGATTTTCGTGTTATTTTTTTTTTCATTTCGATCTCGATGGTCAATTCGTTTCGGGCCACCGCCGTCGATATTTAACGGGTCATCTAATTTATCTGTTTAATTTAATTATTAATTTTTTTATGCTCGAATATCAATAATCGCGAATTATTTATTAATTAATTTTTAAGCGCGAATTATTTATAATTATAAATTAATCATTTGACGTAAATGGATTAATGTTTATCGAAACACAATGAGGCACGCGTATGAATAAATGTGAATTTAATAAAAAAACAATTAACCGTGCTTATATTATTAAATGAAATTATGATTTATAGGAATGTATTACCTCATTTATCTCACAGCCAACCATAAAACAAAATTTTGCGGCTCGCACGTTATCGTAAAGTAATGGCTTCCACCATCAACCATATCGTTTAAATTTTTCTTCAAATCGGTGAGAATTTTTTTCTATAACAAATATCGTATTAAAAAAAACCTCAAGTGTGCCATGATTTTTTACGTTAAAAAATTTAAGTTGGCACACATGTTAGGAATTAGGGAGATATACTTAAAAAAACAACGGGCTGTGCGGATAAATTTTTTTTTTCTGTGTGTATTGTTTTATGGTGAGATTACAAGGACGAAGAAAGGTAAAATGTAAACGCACGATAAATCTAAAGTACCCATAAAACATATTTTTAGCTTGTTTGAATTCGGCTGTTTGAAATTATGTACCTTTACTTTACAACTCAAAATAACCTTGGACTATGAAGATTAATCGTTCTTTCTTTCTTCAACAAAAAAGAGGGGCGGGGAGTATATCATATTCTATTATTCTTTCTGCTACCAAATAATCGATCCAATATTCTTTACTTCCAAGTTTATAATGAATTTTCTGCTCACAAAAAATGTTGGGCATGTTTCCAGCAAGATGGGGCAACTTTCCATACGTCGGATCTATCATTGACTCGTATACGTACCGATTCTACGCCCCGTTTTCCCGACTTGTCACCATGTGACTATTTCCTGTTGGGTTTTCTAAAAATAAAAGTTTACCACAACAATCCCAGAACTCTTGGCACATTGAAAAATGGCATATGTGAAGAGATTTCTAACATCCCTCAACGTGTTTTCAACAACATGCTTCTATGTGCACAACTTTTCTTGAACGTTAGCGGAGAACATTGCGAACAAATTCGTTTCTAAAACGTTCTGTTAATTAAACTGTAAAATAATTAATTATTATTTAACCAACAAGTGTGTTAATGATAGCGATTAATGATCGAAACATTTTCACATTTTATATTTTTTTCTGCGATGTTCTTTTGTGCTCACAAAAATAAAACTAAAATTTTCAAAAATCAATATCTCTATTAAAAATTGTTGAATTTACAAAAACCGAATTAATTTTGAATAAGCGATACTACGACCGTTGAGGATATTGTTTTAAGGAATTTTTTCTACGCGTTTTATATTTTTTCTCTGCGATGTTTTCATTCAAGTAATTAAAAAATTAAGACGAAAATCTTCAAAAATCCATATCTCCGTTAAAAATTGTTAAATTTACAAAAACCAAATCGATTTTTAATTAACTATACTTCGATCATTGAGAATTATTTTTTATGAAATTTTGTCTGCGCGTTTTGTATTTTTTCTGCTATGTTTTCGTTCAAGTGCTCAAAAAATAAAACTAAAATTTTCAAAAATTCACATTTTCATTAAAAATTGTTAAATTTACAAAAACCAAATTGATTTTGAATAAGCGATACTTCGACCATTTAGGATATTTTTTAAGGAATTTTTTCTACGCGTTTTATATATTTTTTTTCTTCAACGTTTTAAAAAAATTAAAACTAAATTCTTCAAAAATCCATATTTCTATTGAAAATTGTTGGATTTACAAAAACTGGATTGATTTTGAATTACCTATTCTTCTGCCACTGAGGATGATTTTTTATGGAATTTTGTTTGCGCGTTTTATATTTTCCACGAGCCGCTAGTGAAAGTGAATTGTTTTATTTGAATTCTCTTTAAAATTAGTTTCACTATTTTGATCAATCAAAAAGAAAATTTAAAAAAATGTTTTGCTATTTCAAAACAATATTTTGATTTTTGAGAAATTTTCTTACTAGATATATATACAATATCTTTATTATCAAACTGTTAACCTATACACAAATTTACAATATTTACAACTGATATTACAATGATTAGTCTGATAATTGGCTATCGACCAGAGGTCTTTCAGCCCTCTTACTAGAATATTCTGCATTTTCTATTATTAAGCCTGTATTTTCGATATTTTTGGACCAAAATATTCTTTATTTTGACCTAAATTTTCGATTTAATTGTTTAAATTTTCGATTTTTTTGTCTGAATTTTTAATTTTTAAATGTTTTGCCGGTATTTTTGATTTTTTTTTTGGTCTCAATTTTTGATCTTTAGCCTTAAATATTCTTTATTTTAGCCTATATCTTCGATTTAATTGTTAAAATTTTAAACTCTTTAGTCCGCATTTTTGATTTTTCGGATCGAATTTTTAATTTAGTTCCAAATTTATGATTTCTTAAATATTTTAACATGAATTATTGATGCGAGAATTTTTTCGAGTTTTGTTTGCTGAAATTTTCGATTTTTTGGTCCACATTTATTATTATTATTATTATTATCCTTTTGTTTTGTTTGTTTGTTAAAATTCTATTGTTAGGCCCGAATTTTAGATTTTCGGCCTAAATTTTTTATTTTTAGATTTTTTACCTATGATTGATTTTATTGTGCGCTTTTTTATATTTTTTGACATTATTTTCAAATTTTTGGCCAGAAACTTATTTTTGGGGGCTGAAAGTGGTAAATTATTTTGCTTCTACCAAAATTTTCGATTTTTGTTGTCTGCATTTTTTATCTTTACGACCGAATTTTCGATGTTTTGTCTAAATTTTCACCTTTTTGTGCCGTATCGTAGATTTTTACTTTTTTGGACTATATTTTGTATTTTCGATTTTTTCGGTGTTTGGTATTTTGGCCGAAATTTTTGTTTATTTTGACTTAAGTTTTCGATTTGTTTGTTGAAACTTTCGATTTGTTTGTTTATTTATTTTATTTTTTATTGATTTATTTATTTACGGGAATTTTCCTTTATAATACAAAGGGAAATTCGCGTAAATAAATAAAAATAAAATAAATAAACAAACTAATCGAAAACTTAAGTCAAAATAAACAAAAATTTGTTTAAACTGCAGTCAAACAAAATAAACAAATAAGTGTTATACAAACAAAGTAAAAAAAGTATTTTATTCTATATAAAAAGCATGTATAACGAAGTAGAAGCTTCCTACATAACAAATAAAAATTTGTTTGTTAAAATTTTTAATTTTTTGGTCCACCATTTAGATTTTTAGGTACGAATTTCAGATTTTAGGTCTTAATTTTTTATTTTTTGTCGCATATTTTCTTAATTAGAATTAATGATTTTATTGTGCGGTTTTGTTATTATTTTCGAATTTCTCGTCGAAATTTATTTTAAGCTAAAAAGTGTTATTTTTAGACCAGGATTTTTGATTATTGGCCGATATTTTGGATCTTCGGCGATTTTTTTGGCCAAAATATTCGACTCGTTTGTTGAAATTTTGGATTTCTTGGTTTGCATTTTTTATTTTTGGCCTGAGTTTTCAACCTTTCGGCCTAAATTTAGACAAAAAGTCGAAAACTCGGGCCTGAAGATGAAAAATGCAGACTAAAATATCCAAAATTTCAACAAGCAAATCGAATATTTTCGCCAAAAAATTCAAAGTTTGGAACAAAATAGCTGAAGATCTAAAATATCGGCCAAAAAATCAAAAAATTAAAATGCATACCAAAGCTTGAAAATACAGACAAAAGAAAAATATTTTTCAACGAACAAAACTCGAAAATTCTCGCATATAAATGAATAATTCTTTATTTAGGCCGACATTTGTTATTAGTTTGTTACAATTTTCAATATTTCCCGACGATTTGGTCAAATTTTTTGTTTTTTTTTTGTCCTACATTTTAGATTTTTTAACCTGAATGATTGATTTTAACGAGAATTTTTTTTATTTTTTGGCGGAATTTTTTTGGTTTTTATTTTTGTTTTAGATTTTGCAACCTAAATTTTTGAATTTTTTTTACCTGTATTTTTAAGGGTTTTTGTTTTAATTTGAGGTTATTTATTTAATTTTATATTGTTTGGTTTCGTGGGTTTATTTTTAGATAAAATTAATTTATTGTGATATTTATGTGGAAAATATAGTCTGCGGGATGTTTAAGGAATTATTTAATATTCAAATATTTGTAGGAATTTTCGATTTTTTTTAAATGTCTAATTTAGGTTTTCCGTCTGATTTAAACTTATTTGCTAAGTACAATCATTCAAGGCAGCGGCGGCTCGTGGATATTTGTAGAGGAGGCTATGAAAGAGACGCATACCTCTCGTGCTAAATTGCTTTCTCTTATAGAGGAAGAAAATATTTCGCTGGTGTTTTGGTCAAATTTTCTTCCGTTACCTCACCGCCGAACATCCACGAGCCGCCGCTGGATCAAGGGTTATCCGAGAAAAACAAACAATTGAAAAAGGGGTGGAGGGCTATATTGTATATTCTACCATCAACATGTTCCACGAGCCACCACTGGTATTCTCCGTAAACCAGGGAGTGTACGGACTCAGGATGTTATTAACACAGCTCAAGGAATTTTCGAAGGTGAACCTACGTCTTCTCTGCTTCGTTTATCACAGCAAATTAATTTATCGGTCGCAAGTAACATAATATGTGTTACCAACTTAAATTTTTAAAATTTAAAAATCATGGCACACTTGAGGTTTTTCTTTTAATGAACATACTTTATAAGCTAAAATACACAAAGTAAAATTTCGTCACAATTACAATTTTCCGAATCGAATAAATGCGCAATCAGCGAGGGCGCCGAGTTACTAGGACTGTACTTCGTTATCGAGTAAATTAAGGCACCCCCTAAAATTAAACAAAAATTAACTGTTCATATTTACGTTCGCAGATTCACTTTGTAACCTTTGTCGCTGGCGAGGGGAGAGACGGAATGATCATTAAGGAGTTAAGGAATTAGATTAAGTAAATTCTCTCACGTCACTAATTGGCGCAAAACTCACACCGCCACTCCCCAAGAATGGATCTTTGTGTTGAGCGTCGATTAATTAGTCGAAAGACGTCCGCCCGGAGGCGTCGGGCTGGGAAAACGTTTTCCTTTCCGTTCCTTTCCGCCCCGAAAACATGTTACAAACCGAATCTCGCTGCTGGAAATCTTATTATGTCTACCCCCGAGTACGGTGTTTGCGGGACGCGCGACCCCCGGAACGGGGATGAATGACGTCGAGCAATTACCTGCCGATTAATCGGGATCTAGAGGCGCAATTGTACATTTTTTATTGTCGTCGATCGTAACGTCTGTGAATTGATATTAATTCCTTCGTTCAAACGTGGACCTCCCCGATTACAAACTCATAATTAAATGTGAAATTATATTTTTCAATATCAAAACATAATAAGTTTTCAATCATATAACCGAAGACTGCAGCCTCTACGCCCAAACGACTTCTTGCTTATGCCTCCAGCGTCCATTGAATAAATACAAAAATTAAATATTTGCTCGGGATAAACCTGTGCGATAAATAAATAAGCAACAAGATCCCAGCCGCGAATACCTCCTTGGACGAAGATGGCATTGAATACGAAACAGGAGACTTCACCAATGTGATCTCAATACCACCGGAAAGTTACCAGTCCACCAAAACAACAAACTTTGATTAAACCCCAAAAAAAAAAAACGATTCAAGGACAAGACACGCACGAGACAAAGTCAGATTAAACTCCTTGCAAAGGGAGGCCAAAGCAATATCAAGGAGAAAAAGCGGTTGGGTTATGGAGCGACCGAATTCGTGATGCAGCCGAAGACTCGGAGGCAAAATAAACTCTATCAACAAACCCCCGACGAAAAACGAAGTCAAGAAAACATTTTCAAGGACAGGACACGCTCAAAACAAAGCCCTGCAAAGAAATGACAAGGAGGAATAAGGATGAGTTATGGAGCGACCAAATCCGTGGCGCCGACGAAGACTCGAAGAGTTTCTGGAAACTCCTAAAACAAATCGGAAGAGAGACAGATCCAAATGCACCCTTCCTGGCCAACGACAGACGGTGGTATCTCCACGAGGACTGGCAGAACACCTGGAATTACGAATCGACAAACTCACTGCAAAGAGAGGTCAAAGAAATTACAAGGGGAAACAAGGATGACTATGAGAGCCCGCAAACTCGTGATGCCGACGAAGACTGGGAGAGCTTTCGGGAACTTCTAAAACAAATTGGAAGGAGGAAACAGTGACGGTTCGCGGGGTTTTTTTCTGGTACGGCCGAGGAACAAGAGGTGGTAATACAGATAGATAGGTGCGGTCACGCAGCCAGCCGTCTCTGCAACTGACCCTACCTATCTGTTCCTCGGCCGTACCAGAAAAAAACCCGCGAACCGTCATTGGAAGGAAAGGTCCGAATGCATTTATTCTGGCCAACGACAGGTGGTACCTCGACGAGGACTAGAATTACAGTTCACCGACAACGATAGCACCTCTAACACTTATTTGAAACATCAAAAGAATCAACGCCACCACTCAAACCGTTAAAGACAAAATTCAATCAATTTCATCCCAACAAAGCACCTGGACCCGACGACATACCTAACAGAGATTTTAAACTTCTGCAGGATAAGTCATTGGAAAGATTTACCAGGTTAACAAACAACATCAGAGTGAACATTTAATTCCAGGATCTTTGGAAAGAAGCTCAAATCGCCACCATCCCAAAAGGACAACCACCAGTGAAGCATCAAAGCGAACGGTTACTTCCAGGATCTTTGGAAAAAAAAATGGTGATGTGGCCATCATGTTACTTTCTCCGACTTGATGGTATCATTTATATTTACGCTTCCATGGTTTATTTTCAATTTAAATCATATTTTAAATGTACATCAAGTGGATGAAACTGACGTTTAAAACGTCAAAATTATCAAAGATGGAAAAATTATACTTCAAATTCACAATCTCAGTTTACTAAAGGGATTTAAAAAAAACTTATTCTTTACAAGTTGTTCATTTTAGCATTATCTAAAATTATTATTAACATAAATTTGCTGTAACTATTATCGTTTTATAATTATAAGACAAAAATAAAAAAAATATTAATAAATTTTTTTCTCGAATAAAAATGATTTTATGAAAAATGTTTTCAAGCAAAAGATGTTCATTTCTTTGTTGTCTTCAAAGTTTGTTAAAATGTTTTTTGATATTTTTCATATTTAAGAAAATATTGGCAAAAAACAAAAAACAGTTAAGGTAAACACCCACTTCCGGTGTACGAAATTTCACCAAAAGCTTTTCAGTTCTTCAGATTATCAAATAAGATTTATGTTCAAAGTTTCATATCAATTGCTCTATTAGTTTTTGAGATACAGCGCGCACAGTCACACACACACAGAGACAATTTTTTTTTTCCAGAAATTGTTGAAATGGCATCTTGGGACCCCAAAACGGATATTTCCGTAAAAAGAATTTTTGAAAAAAAAATCACGATCACGATAATACTCACAGCAAATGTATTTTAATAATAATTGTAGAGAATGCCAAAATGAACAACTTCTAAAGAATAAGTATTTTTCGAAATCTCTTTGGTTTATGAGTAAATTGACTATTAGAATTTAAAGTTTAATTTGTCATTTTCATCTTTCATAATTTTGACGTTTTAAACGTCAGTCTCATCTGATTTTACTAAACGCTCTATGCACATTTAAAATGTGATTTCAATTGAAAATAAACCATGAAAGTGTAAACATAAAGTACTGTACCATCAAATCGGAAAAAGTAACACTGTTTTTTTATTTTTTTTTTGCATTATTTTAGAGTTTCGGATCGTATCTTAATTTGAGCTTGTGTTATTTTTGGGGCAAATTATTTTTAGACCAGAATTTTTGTGCTCGTATTTTATATTTTTTGCCTGTTTCTTCGATTTTTTTCCTTTAAATTCTTGATTTTTTTTCATAAATATTCTTAATGTTGGTCCCAATTTTAAAATGATCATCAACTTTTTTGGTCAGTATTTTGATTTTTAAGCTCGTGCTTTCGATTTTTGGTCAAAATTTTCGATTTTTTGCCACAATTGTTGAATTTTCATTAGTATTTTGGATTTTTTTGTCAAAATGTTTGATTTTATGTCCTAAGATTTCTTTATTTGGCCAAAATTTTCTTTATTTTTATTAAGATTTTCGACTTTTTAACTTTTTGGTCTGCATTTTTTTATTTTTAGGCTCATGTTTTCAATCTTTTGGCCACAATTGTTAAATTTTGACCTATATTTTCGATTTTTTGATCCAAATTTTTGATTTATATATAAAATTAAGTTTAATACGTCTTTGATGCGATGTTCTTATTTTTTCATTGTAAATTTCAATTATCTATCTTTTAACTTTGTACTAAAAGTATTCCAATATGCTCAAGTGTCAATTTTTTACAAACTATTAATTTTAATATGTCTCTATGCAATGTTTTTCTTTTCATTCAAATACTAGCATGCCTTGTATTTATTTATACATTTATACAATTGTCAGTGTTTCTCTTCTTTGACTTATGTAAAACTTTTAAGTTTCTGGCATGAATAAATTATTATTATTATTATTATTATTATTATTATCTTCTGTCCTAAGATTTCTTTATTTGGCTGAAATTTTTCAATTGTTTATCAAGATTTTCGATTTTTTAATCTGCATTTTTTATTTTTAGTCCCAAATTTTCGGTATTTGGTCCAAATTTTGTTTTTTTCGTCCTAAATTTTAAATTTTTCAATTTTCAATTTTAGTTTCTGTTCGGAAACTTACTTTGGGCTACAGGGTTCTTTTGAGGGTGAAAATGGCAAACAATTTTTTCTTTGCTTGAATTTGTTTTATCTGCATTTTTAGATCTCTGGCCTGTAATTTCTTTTTTTTTCAAAGTTTTGATTTTTGGCCTAAATATTCTTTATTTTGGCCTGCTTTTTTAAATTTTTTTTGTCCCAAATTTTCAGTATTTAGTCTAATTTTTTGTTTTCTTGGCCCATATTTTAGATTTTTTTTATTTTCAATTTAAGTTTCTGTTCAGAAACTTACTCTGAGCTACAGGGTTATTTTGAAGGTGGAAACGGCAAACTATTTTTCCTTTACTTGAATCTTTTTATCTGCATTTTTTGATCTCTGGCCTGTAACTTCGTTTTCTATTCCAAATTTTTGACCTAAATATTCTTTATTTTGGCGTGAAAATTTAGGTTGTGTGTTAAAAGTTTCGATTTTTTTGCCGGTATTTTCGAGTTTTTTAGTAGGTTTTTGATTTTTTTGCCCTTTACTTTTTATAACCTGAATTATTGTTTTTTATTTTATTTTTTTTTTGTTTCTGGTCGAAAACTTATTTTGAGCCAAAGAATTATTTTAGGGGCTAGCTAAATATTTTTTCTTTTACTTGAATTTACAATATTTTGGTCTGCATTTTTTTGGTCCATATTTTAGATCTTTACCTTTACCTGTTTTCGCCTCAATTTATTCCAAATTTTTAATTTTTTTGCCTGAATAATCTTTATTTTCGATGTTTTAGTTTGCGTTTTTTTTATGTTTAGGCCATAGTTTTCGATATTTGGATTTTTTGGGCCTATGTTTTAGTTTTATTGTTTAATTATTGATTTCTATTAGCGAATATTTTAGATTTTTTACCTAAAGCAGCGATTTTTTAATGTTTTGCCAGTATTTTCAAGGTTTTGGTCTAATCGTCAAATCGGAGAAAGTAACATGATGGCCACATCACCATGTTTACCATTGGTGTATACATTAGTGGATTATTGTCAATATGTGGTATATTTACAATAATTTCGTCAATGACATTAATAAAAAAAAATTGGTGAAATCGTCCGCTGTTAAATTTGTTGCCGATGGATTCTGAGTTGGAGTGGTTCTGTGAGAATTAATTAGGCTCCACATGCGTTTAATATTATTAGGGGACTGTTGAATATAATCGTCATTTGATATGATCTTTTTTCGGCTAATTGTATTTTTATATTCTGTGGTGAGATTCCTGCGCAATGCCTTTACTTCATCCGTAGGATTCCTACTATATGTTTCATTAATTAGATTAATTGTTTCTCTCATCTCCCGCAAGTCACAACTGTACCAGTGTGGAGCAACAGATTAATTTTTATTTTTAACAACTCGCTCTGGAAATGCTTTTTGATAATTGTCTATTAGAACGTCAAGAAACTTAACTGTTTTAAAATTACAATTTTCATCAGAATCAATAAATTGTAATATACAATCATACCAGAAGTTGTAATTGGCCGAATGCTTACTATTTCAATTGAATTTATCTGCTTAGTTACTTTAAGAGAGCAGAAAATATCATCATGATCAGTGATTCCATCCGTGTTGACCTTAGTTGTGTATATATTGTCAATATAATTGCTGAAAATATTATCAATGCATTTTTTTCCACGGGTTGAGAAATCGACTAGCTGACTTAACCCATAGCTATGCAATATGTCAAGTAAAATAGTTGTGGTAACATCCTTTGAAAAGAAATTTACATTAAAATCTCTCCCAATAACAATATTACACTTTTTGAGAGACAGCGATTTTAATAGAGAATTAATTATACTTATAAATATATTATAATTTCCCGATGGTGATCTATAAACAGTTATTAAATATGTATTAATTTTTGATATAAATGATCCACATAATTCAGTAGCCAAAATAACGGAACAAGTTATTAAAGACAACATCCGGCCTGATCCCGGATACTCAATTATGATTCCGATCTCTATTTGCTGTTCAACAGATTCAACAAATTTGATAGAAGAAGCGAAAGCACAAGACAGACTCGCGCTATTGGATACAGAAAAAGCGTACGACCGCGTCTGCAAAGACGTCTTAATTTTCTTCATGTATAGTCCAAAAGATCCTTGATGTTGGATTACGAAGATGGACGGTTACAACTTCCCAAGATGGCAAACCAAACTTATCCAAAGCTGATTCAAGAACCGGAAGTACCAAGTTAAAGTCAACACCAAACTCTCCTTATGGAAAGAGCTCAAGAACCGACAGTACCAAGTTACACCCAACGCTAAACTCTCCTCATAGAAAGTGGCAAAGGAAAGTCTCTCCCTTCTGTCAATGGTTGTACAGCCTGTAAGCAGCGCACAAAATTCAACGTTTCAAAACGAATGAAGGTCTTCAGTTAGCGGATGACGCAGCCCCACTAGTGGCGGGCCAAAACATAGACGCTGCGACTTCGAAAATGGAAAAGTCGAAACTATGACAATTATTAGGTCAATAGGGAAAGGTTTTTGAATGCAGACGCTAAAGGTGAGACAGTATTTAAAGAAGTGAAGAGTTTAAGAACATAATTTGTCTCGAAAAAAATGTTATAGTCTGCGCAGCTGCGAAAAATGCTGCTCTGAAGTTTTTTTTTTGTATGCACCGCGTAGTCCACTATCAACTTTTAGTTAAAATAATGAAAGAATGGTTGCATGCTATCAGTAAGAGCTGTCAACTTCATTAAACCGAATACACATTAGCGGCGTTCACACGTACGCGCAATCTCGCGCGCTTGGACCGGCCCGTTCCAATCCCGGGCGATTGAACGTGCGTGTGAACGCGAGAACATCGCGACGCTCTCGGCGCGCGGAATTAGTTCCAGCGTTAACCTCTTACCGCGTATTTGGAGCGAGAACGGAGGATAGAATTGTGTCCACGCGATTGGAACGTCACGTTCTCGTCCTGTGTTAAGAACGCGAGATGGAACGTAGCGTTCCAAGTACGTGCCAAAGAATGCACGTGTAAATGTAGCTCATTAAGATCGCCTGTTTCGAAAACTTTGCACAACAGTGAAGACATTTTCCATTTGATCGCCTGTTTCAAAAACTGCAAAAAAAATAAAGGTGTCCATCTGTAACCGCTGACCGTGTAATCGCACAACAAAAATTATCAGCGGTTACAGATAGATATTTTTTTTTTTTGCAGTTTTCGAAGCAGGTGATCAAATGTTATAGAAAATATTTGAATATATATATCTCACGAATATCAAAAATTAACACGAGCATGTGGGGTGTACGATTACTCGGTTGCGGCGGCCCCGGTGGAAGTAACGGCGGCAGCGAGGAGGCGAAAGATATTTAGATATCAAATTACAAATTCTCGGTTGAACAAAACAACCCCCGGGGGCGGGGTTCATAAATTCAAATTAGCGCGCACTGGGGATGCAAAACATTTCTAAACAAGATCGCGGAACGGCGAAATTATAAGTGCGAGTTTAAGAGGTGCCGTGTATATCTTATTATGTAAGGGGACCGGGGCGCACGGGGAGGAGGGGGCGGCAAACAACGGGACCGTATTTTCCAACGTAATTATCTTTCTCAGTTCGTTTCTCTCATTATCAGAGACTGAATTAAATAATCAGGGAGCGGAAGGGCAAACGAAGCGAAATGACATTTCCAAATAGGTACACGGCTCCGGCGGCAGCGGCGGCGGCGAGGGGTGGAAAAATAATTAACATCCTTCAAAACGGTCCGTTCAACTTTCCCGTTTTAAATATATACGCGTATACATTTTTCGTTCTTTGCCGTGGAAAAGGGACGGCACTAATTGCCACCCCCCGTGTAATCTTTTATAGTCGTGGACAAACTGAATGCTCCTCGTTCAAAGGATGGGCTTCCAGTGGTCATCGTGTTCATGCTTTTGATCTGAAAAGAATTCGCCGGCGCAACGAGCCGCCCACCTTTTTTTTTAATCCGTTGCGTGTTTATTAAAAATTGCCGGAGCCATTGGGCTGAATTATTTTTAATACCGAGAGAACTCTTTGATAATTTAAATCCCGAATATAATATTTCACTTTGTTATATTATTAGTAATTTTAAGGTTAATACGGATTTTGTTTAATAACAAACTTGATTTTTGTAATTTTGAAGTTGCGAATATTTTTCTTGGATAATTGCAAAGACATGTTATTCGAGAATAATTTTACAAAATTTCATGCAATTATCAGTAGAAATGCAGAATTTACGGAGAAATTTCTGAAAAAAGTGCATTTTTTAATTTCAAAATTTACTCTCTACACTGTAATTTTTATAATTTGGAAGTTGCGAATATTTCTCTTAGATAATTGCAAAGACATGTTATTCGAGAATAATTTTACAAAATTTCATGCAATTATCAGTAGAAATGAAGAATTTACGGAGAAATTTCTGAAAAAAGTGCTTTTTTTAATTTCAAAATTTACTCTCCTCACTGTAATTTTTATAATTTGGAAGTTGCGATTATTTTTCTTGGATAATTGCAAAGACATGTTATTCGAGAATAATTTTACAAAATTTCATGCAATTATCAGTAGAAATGCAGAATTTACGGAGAAATTTCTGAAAAAAGTGCATTTTTTAATTTCAAAATTTACTCTCCACACTGTAATTTTTGTAATTTAAAAGTTGCGATTATTTTTTTTTGGATAATTACAAAGACATGTTATTCGAGAATAATTTTACAAAATTTCATGCATCTATCAGTAGAAATGCAGAAATTACAGAGAAATTTCTGAAAAAAGTGCATTTTTTAATTTCAAAATTTACTCTCCACACTGTAATTTTTGTAATTTAGAAGTTGCGAATATTTTTCTTGGATAATTGCAAAGACATGTTATTCGAGAATAATTTTACAAAATTTCATGCATCTATCAGTAGAAATGCAGAATTTACGGAGAAATTTCTGAAAAAAGTGTTCTTTTTATTCTCAAAATTTACTCTCCACACTGTAATTTTTGTAATTTAGAAGTTGCGAATATTTTTCTTGGATAATTGCAAAGACATGTTATTCGAGAATAATTTTACAAAATTTCATGCATCTATCAGTAGAAATGCAGAAATTACGGAGAAATTTCTGAAAAAAGTGCGTTTTTTAATTTCAAAATCTACTCTCCACACTGTAATTTTTGTAATTTGGAAGTTGCGATTATTTTTCTTGGATAATTGCAAAGACATGTTATTCGAGAATAATTTTACAAAATTTCATGCAATTATCAGTAGAAATGCAGAATTTACGGAGAAATTTCTGAAAAAAGTGCATTTTTTAATTTCAAATTTTACTCTCCACACTGTAATTTTTGTAATTTGGAAGGTTGCGAATATTTCTCTTGGATAATTGCAAAGACATGTTATTCGAGAATAATTTTACAAAATTTCATGCAATTATCAGTAGAAATGCAGAATTTACGGAGAAATTTCTGAAGAAAGTGATTTTTTTAATTTCAAAATTTACTCTCCACACTGTAATTTTTATAATATGAAAGTTGCGAATATTTCTCTTGCATAATTGCAAAGACATGTTATTCGAGAATAATTTTACAAAATTTCATGCAATTATCAGTAGAAATGCAGAATTTACGGAGAAATTTCTGAAAAAAGTGCATTTTTTAATTTCAAATTTTACTCTCCACACTGTAATTTTTGTAATTTGGAAGTTGCGATTATTTTTCTTGGATAATTGCAAAGACATGTTATTCGAGAATAATTTTACAAAATTTCATGCAATTATCAGTAGAAATGCAGAATTTACGGAGAAATTTCTGAAAAAAGTGTTCTTTTTATTCTCAAAATTTACTCTCCACATTGTAACTTTTGTAACTTAAAAGTTGGGATAATTATAACGTCAAAATTTAGTGTAATTTAAAAAATAAATATAAATAAAACTTTTCTCTTGTTATTAACACAAAATGCGAAAATTGAAGTTTTAAAATTTTCAAGATTTTAAAATCGCGATTTTGATTTTTGAAATTGCACAACTGCCGAACGCATCGTTCGATTTTGATAATTCAAATGTCAAAATGTGTCGAATTTACTGTAATTTCAAAACGTGCACTTAATTGTCTCTTGAGATTAACACAAAATGCAGAAATTGCATTTTTCAAATTTCCAAGATTTTAAAATCGCGATTTTGATTTTTGAAATTGCACAACTGCCGAACGCATCGTTCGATTTTGATCATTCAAATGTCAAAATGTGTCGAATTTGTTGTAATTTAAAAACGCGTCACACATTTTTGTCTTGTAATAAACACAAAATGCAGAAATTGCATTTTTCAAATTTCCAAGATTTTAAAATCGCGATTTTGATTTTTGAAATTGCACAACTGCCGGACGCATCGTTCGATTTTGACGATTCAAATGTCAAAATGTGTCGAATTTACTATAACTTCAAAACGTGTATTAAATTTTCCCTTGAGATTAACACAAAATGCAAAAATGACATTTTTTTAATTCCTTACACCGAAAGATATATAAGGAGTAAGATTAAATTAATAAATATTTAAAGTAACTATACTCAGTAACAGTTTGTAACTGTTGAATCTCAGATTGTAATTGAGTTTTTCTTGATCAAGTAATTCGCCGTTAGTGGGATTTTTCAATAACGGTCACCGTTAGTATATCAAAGTAACGGTTACAAAATAACAGTTACTCAAAATAACGCTCATCACTAATCTCCAATTTAGTTAGTGTATAAACTAACTAAGAAGATCGGTTATTTCATCCACTAAACTTGTGGTTTTTACTTTAGCCGCCTCATCCTTGACAAGTAATATTTAAATTCTAGGAACAATTAACTTGTCTACTTACGTTCCCCCGGGTTACCAACATGTTGTGACAGGCATTGTTTCGTAAGAGCCGTTCGTGGTGGCGAATATTTGCTGCGAAAAGTGGGCATTCTGTGTGAAAAATCGTCGTCGACCCTCTTGCGGCAATTAGGGGTGCACTTTGGCCCCCCTCCGTTAAGTGGCGAACAATTACTCGGCCGTCCCCCGTCTTCTCGAAAATAAAGAAGCGCCGAATTAAGGGAATTCCGGGCTTTTCAAGGAAAAAACGCCCCGGATTTGAATGTACCTCGTCGCCGGGTCCAAACAAAGGGGTCGACTTCAATGGGGAAATTAAAAATCGAAATTATAAGAGGGAAGGAATCGACAGGTCAATAGGGGGCTCTCCTTCCTTCCGCGCTTTCTCAGCAGCGGGGCCGCGGCGAGCGCTCGACGGGCGACCCCTGATTGTGGCCTCCGTTACATTAATTGCATGCTTGGTTCACACGGAATCGACGGTAACTCCCAATTCTTTCTACGGCGGAGTTTAGGGGTGCGACGGCATTCACCGTCGGTATTATTAAATTCACCGACACTTCCATTAAAATTTTAACGCACACGCTACTACAATGCGTTAATTCACAATATTCGCGTACCTTTATTTTCTTATTATTATCGACGGACAATTGAATGCATTCGCAAGGAATTAAATTATATTTTCAAGGGTTCAATATTTACCCTCACTAGGACATTACTTTCCAAGGAATAACATTAAATATTATATTGTTTTCAATACGTAAGGTTTGTAAACTTCTAAATGTACATTACATTAACAGCTAGGTATAGCCATCCCAAAATGTCGTGGCACATTGCGCAGTGAACATCTTAAATGTCAAGAGCTTTTTCAAGTCATCGAAATTATAACATTTTTTCAATTTCACGCTCCGTTCAAATGGAATTATCTCGAAATTTAGGGATGGGGTGTTTACCGATTTTTACAGAATCTTAATCCCAAATGTATTTTAAATAAAATTGTGTAATTTCAAATCAGTGGTAATTGTTTTTATATTTTTTTCAAGTCGTCGAAATTATTGCATTTTTTCACAATTCCACTTTCCGTTCAAATGGAATTCTCCCGAAATTTAGGGATGGGGTATTTACAGACTTTTACAGGATCTTAATCCCAAATGTATTTTGAATAAAATTGTGTAATTTCAAGTCGGTGGTAATTGTTTTTATATTTTTTTCAAGTCGTCGAAATTATTGCATTTTTTCACAATTCCACTTTCCGTTCAAATGGAATTCTCCCGAAATTTAGGGATGGGGTGTTTACAGATTTTTACAGGATCTTAATCCCAAATGTATTTTGAATAAAATTGTGTAATTTCAAGTCGGTGGTAATTGTTTTTATATTTTTTTCAAGTCGTCGAAATTATTGCATTTTTTCACAATTCCACTTTCCGTTCAAATGGAATTCTCCCGAAATTTAGGGATGGGGTGTTTACAGATTTTTACAGGATCTTAATCCCAAATGTATTTTGAATAAAATTGTGTAATTTCAAGTCGGTGGTAATTGTTTTTATATTTTTTTCAAGTCGTCGAAATTATTGCATTTTTTCACAATTCCACTTTCCGTTCAAATGGAATTCTCTCGAAATTTAGGGATGGGGTATTTACAGACTTTTACAGGATCTTAATCCCAAATGTATTTTGAATAGAATTGTGTAATTTCAAGTCGGTGGTAATTGTTTTTATATTTTTTTCAAGTCGTCGAAATTATTGCATTTTTTCACAATTCCACTTTCCGTTCAAATGGAATTCTCTCGAAATTTAGGCATTGGGTATTTACAGATTTTTACAGGATCTTAATCCCAAATGTATTTTGAATAGAATTGTGTAATTTCAAGTCGGTGGTAATTGTTTTTATATTTTTTTCAAGTCGTCGAAATTATTGCATTTTTTCACAATTCCACTTTCCGTTCAAATGGAATTCTCCCGAAATTTAGGGATGGGGTGTTTACAGATTTTTACAGGATCTTAATCCCAAATGTATTTTGAATAAAATTGCGTAATTTCAAGTCGGTGGTAATTGTTTTTATATTTTTTTCAAGTCGTCGAAATTATTGCATTTTTTCACAATTCCACTTTCCGTTCAAATGGAATTCTCCCGAAATTTAGGGATGGGGTGTTTACAGATTTTTACAGGATCTTAATCCCAAATGTATTTTGAATAAAATTGTGTAATTTCAAGTCGGTGGTAATTGTTTTTATATTTTTTTCAAGTCGTCGAAATTATTGCATTTTTTCACAATTCCACTTTCCGTTCAAATGGAATTCTCCCGAAATTTAGGGATTGGGTATTTACAGATTTTTACAGGATCTTAATCCCAAATGTATTTTGAATAAAATTGTGTAATATCAAATCGGTGGTAATTGTTTTTATATTTTTTTCAAGTCGTCGAAATTATTGCATTTTTTCACAATTCCACTTTCCGTTCAAATGGAATTCTCCCGAAATTTAGGGATGGGGTGTTTACAGATTTTTACAGGATCTTAATCCCAAATGTATTTTGAATAAAATTGTGTAATTTCAAGTCGGTGGTAATTGTTTTTATATTTTTTTCAAGTCGTCGAAATTATTGCATTTTTTCACAATTCCACTTTCCGTTCAAATGGAATTCTCCCGAAATTTAGGGATTGGGTATTTACAGATTTTTACAGGATCTTAATCCCAAATGTATTTTGAATAGAATTGTGTAATTTCAAGTCAGTGGTAATTGTTTTTATATTTTTTTCAAGTCGTCGAAATTATTGCATTTTTTCACAATTCCACTTTCCGTTCAAATGGAATTCTCCCGAAATTTAGGGATGGGGTGTTTACAGATTTTTACAGGATCTTAATCCCAAATGTATTTTGAATAAAATTGTGTAATTTCAAGTCGGTGGTAATTGTTTTTATATTTTTTTCAAGTCGTCGAAATTATTGCATTTTTTCACAATTCCACTTTCCGTTCAAATGGAATTCTCCCGAAATTTAGGGATTGGGTATTTACAGATTTTTACAGGATCTTAATCCCAAATGTATTTTGAATAAAATTGTGTAATTTCAAGTCGGTGGTAATTGTTTTTATATTTTTTTCAAGTCGTCGAAATTATTGCATTTTTTCACAATTCCACTTTCCGTTCAAATGGAATTCTCCCGAAATTTAGGGATGGGGTGTTTACAGATTTTTACAGGATCTTAATCCCAAATGTATTTTGAATAAAATTGCGTAATTTCAAGTCGGTGGTAATTGTTTTTATATTTTTTTCAAGTCGTCGAAATTATTGCATTTTTTCACAATTCCACTTTCCGTTCAAATGGAATTCTCCCGAAATTTAGGGATGGGGTGTTTACAGATTTTTACAGGATCTTAATCCCAAATGTATTTTGAATAAAATTGTGTAATTTCAAGTCGGTGGTAATTGTTTTTATATTTTTTTCAAGTCGTCGAAATTATTGCATTTTTTCACAATTCCACTTTCCGTTCAAATGGAATTCTCCCGAAATTTAGGGATTGGGTATTTACAGATTTTTACAGGATCTTAATCCCAAATGTATTTTGAATAAAATTGTGTAATATCAAATCGGTGGTAATTGTTTTTATATTTTTTTCAAGTCGTCGAAATTATTGCATTTTTTCACAATTCCACTTTCCGTTCAAATGGAATTCTCCCGAAATTTAGGGATGGGGTGTTTACAGATTTTTACAGGATCTTAATCCCAAATGTATTTTGAATAAAATTGTGTAATTTCAAGTCGGTGGTAATTGTTTTTATATTTTTTTCAAGTCGTCGAAATTATTGCATTTTTTCACAATTCCACTTTCCGTTCAAATGGAATTCTCCCGAAATTTAGGGATTGGGTATTTACAGATTTTTACAGGATCTTAATCCCAAATGTATTTTGAATAGAATTGTGTAATTTCAAGTCAGTGGTAATTGTTTTTATATTTTTTTCAAGTCGTCGAAATTATTGCATTTTTTCACAATTCCACTTTCCGTTCAAATGGAATTCTCCCGAAATTTAGGGATGGGGTGTTTACAGATTTTTACAGGATCTTAATCCCAAATGTATTTTGAATAAAATTGTGTAATTTCAAGTCGGTGGTAATTGTTTTTATATTTTTTTCAAGTCGTCGAAATTATTGCATTTTTTCACAATTCCACTTTCCGTTCAAATGGAATTCTCCCGAAATTTAGGGATTGGGTATTTACAGATTTTTACAGGATCTTAATCCCAAATGTATTTTGAATAAAATTGTGTAATTTCAAGTCGGTGGTAATTGTTTTTATATTTTTTTCAAGTCGTCGAAATTATTGCATTTTTTCACAATTCCACTTTCCGTTCAAATGGAATTCTCCCGAAATTTAGGGATGGGGTGTTTACAGATTTTTACAGGATCTTAATCCCAAATGTATTTTGAATAAAATTGTGTAATTTCAAGTCGGTGGTAATTGTTTTTATATTTTTTTCAAGTCGTCGAAATTATTGCATTTTTTCACAATTCCACTTTCCGTTCAAATGGAATTCTCTCGAAATTTAGGGATGGGGTATTTACAGACTTTTACAGGATCTTAATCCCAAATGTATTTTGAATAGAATTGTGTAATTTCAAGTCGGTGGTAATTGTTTTTATATTTTTTTCAAGTCGTCGAAATTATTGCATTTTTTCACAATTCCACTTTCCGTTCAAATGGAATTCTCTCGAAATTTAGGCATTGGGTATTTACAGATTTTTACAGGATCTTAATCCCAAATGTATTTTGAATAGAATTGTGTAATTTCAAGTCGGTGGTAATTGTTTTTATATTTTTTTCAAGTCGTCGAAATTATTGCATTTTTTCACAATTCCACTTTCCGTTCAAATGGAATTCTCCCGAAATTTAGGGATGGGGTGTTTACAGATTTTTACAGGATCTTAATCCCAAATGTATTTTGAATAAAATTGCGTAATTTCAAGTCGGTGGTAATTGTTTTTATATTTTTTTCAAGTCGTCGAAATTATTGCATTTTTTCACAATTCCACTTTCCGTTCAAATGGAATTCTCCCGAAATTTAGGGATGGGGTGTTTACAGATTTTTACAGGATCTTAATCCCAAATGTATTTTGAATAAAATTGTGTAATTTCAAGTCGGTGGTAATTGTTTTTATATTTTTTTCAAGTCGTCGAAATTATTGCATTTTTTCACAATTCCACTTTCCGTTCAAATGGAATTCTCCCGAAATTTAGGGATTGGGTATTTACAGATTTTTACAGGATCTTAATCCCAAATGTATTTTGAATAAAATTGTGTAATATCAAATCGGTGGTAATTGTTTTTATATTTTTTTCAAGTCGTCGAAATTATTGCATTTTTTCACAATTCCACTTTCCGTTCAAATGGAATTCTCCCGAAATTTAGGGATGGGGTGTTTACAGATTTTTACAGGATCTTAATCCCAAATGTATTTTGAATAAAATTGTGTAATTTCAAGTCGGTGGTAATTGTTTTTATATTTTTTTCAAGTCGTCGAAATTATTGCATTTTTTCACAATTCCACTTTCCGTTCAAATGGAATTCTCCCGAAATTTAGGGATTGGGTATTTACAGATTTTTACAGGATCTTAATCCCAAATGTATTTTGAATAGAATTGTGTAATTTCAAGTCAGTGGTAATTGTTTTTATATTTTTTTCAAGTCGTCGAAATTATTGCATTTTTTCACAATTCCACTTTCCGTTCAAATGGAATTCTCCCGAAATTTAGGGATGGGGTGTTTACAGATTTTTACAGGATCTTAATCCCAAATGTATTTTGAATAAAATTGTGTAATTTCAAGTCGGTGGTAATTGTTTTTATATTTTTTTCAAGTCGTCGAAATTATTGCATTTTTTCACAATTCCACTTTCCGTTCAAATGGAATTCTCCCGAAATTTAGGGATTGGGTATTTACAGATTTTTACAGGATCTTAATCCCAAATGTATTTTGAATAAAATTGTGTAATTTCAAGTCGGTGGTAATTGTTTTTATATTTTTTTCAAGTCGTCGAAATTATTGCATTTTTTCACAATTCCACTTTCCGTTCAAATGGAATTCTCCCGAAATTTAGGGATGGGGTGTTTACAGATTTTTACAGGATCTTAATCCCAAATGTATTTTGAATAAAATTGCGTAATTTCAAGTCGGTGGTAATTGTTTTTATATTTTTTTCAAGTCGTCGAAATTATTGCATTTTTTCACAATTCCACTTTCCGTTCAAATGGAATTCTCCCGAAATTTAGGGATGGGGTGTTTACAGATTTTTACAGGATCTTAATCCCAAATGTATTTTGAATAAAATTGTGTAATTTCAAGTCGGTGGTAATTGTTTTTATATTTTTTTCAAGTCGTCGAAATTATTGCATTTTTTCACAATTCCACTTTCCGTTCAAATGGAATTCTCCCGAAATTTAGGGATTGGGTATTTACAGATTTTTACAGGATCTTAATCCCAAATGTATTTTGAATAAAATTGTGTAATATCAAATCGGTGGTAATTGTTTTTATATTTTTTTCAAGTCGTCGAAATTATTGCATTTTTTCACAATTCCACTTTCCGTTCAAATGGAATTCTCCCGAAATTTAGGGATGGGGTGTTTACAGATTTTTACAGGATCTTAATCCCAAATGTATTTTGAATAAAATTGTGTAATTTCAAGTCGGTGGTAATTGTTTTTATATTTTTTTCAAGTCGTCGAAATTATTGCATTTTTTCACAATTCCACTTTCCGTTCAAATGGAATTCTCCCGAAATTTAGGGATTGGGTATTTACAGATTTTTACAGGATCTTAATCCCAAATGTATTTTGAATAGAATTGTGTAATTTCAAGTCAGTGGTAATTGTTTTTATATTTTTTTCAAGTCGTCGAAATTATTGCATTTTTTCACAATTCCACTTTCCGTTCAAATGGAATTCTCCCGAAATTTAGGGATGGGGTGTTTACAGATTTTTACAGGATCTTAATCCCAAATGTATTTTGAATAAAATTGTGTAATTTCAAGTCGGTGGTAATTGTTTTTATATTTTTTTCAAGTCGTCGAAATTATTGCATTTTTTCACAATTCCACTTTCCGTTCAAATGGAATTCTCCCGAAATTTAGGGATTGGGTATTTACAGATTTTTACAGGATCTTAATCCCAAATGTATTTTGAATAAAATTGTGTAATTTCAAGTCGGTGGTAATTGTTTTTATATTTTTTTCAAGTCGTCGAAATTATTGCATTTTTTCACAATTCCACTTTCCGTTCAAATGGAATTCTCCCGAAATTTAGGGATGGGGGGTTTACAGATTTTTACAGGATCTTAATCCCAAATGTATTTTGAATAAAATTGTGTAATTTCAAGTCGGTGGTAATTGTTTTTATATTTTTTTCAAGTCGTCGAAATTATTGCATTTTTTCACAATTCCACTTTCCGTTCAAATGGAATTCTCCCGAAATTTAGGGATTGGGTATTTACAGATTTTTACAGGATCTTAATCCCAAATGTATTTTGAATAGAATTGTGTAATTTCAAGTCAGTGGTAATTGTTTTTATATTTTTTTCAAGTCGTCGAAATTATTGCATTTTTTCACAATTCCACTTTCCGTTCAAATGGAATTCTCGCAAAATTTAGGGATGGGGTGTTTACAGATATTTACAGGATCTTAATCCCAAATGTATTTTGAATAAAATTGTGTAATTTCAAGTCGGTGGTAATTGTTTTTATATTTTTTTCAAGTCGTCGAAATTATTGCATTTTTTCACAATTCCACTTTCCGTTCAAATGGAATTCTCCCGAAATTTAGGGATTGGGTATTTACAGATTTTTACAGGATCTTAATCCCAAATGTATTTTGAATAGAATTGTGTAATTTCAAGTCAGTGGTAATTGTTTTTATATTTTTTTCAAGTCGTCGAAATTATTGCATTTTTTCACAATTCCACTTTCCGTTCAAATGGAATTCTCGCAAAATTTAGGGATGGGGTGTTTACAGATATTTACAGGATCTTAATCCCAAATGTATTTTGAATAGAATTGTGTAATTTCAAGTCAGTGGTAATTGTTTTTATATTTTTTTCAAGTCGTCGAAATTATTGCATTTTTTCACAATTCCACTTTCCGTTCAAATGGAATTCTCGCAAAATTTAGGGATGGGGTGTTTACAGATATTTACAGGATCTTAATCCCAAATGTATTTTGAATAGAATTGTGTAATTTCAAGTCAGTGGTAATTGTTTTTATATTTTTTTCAAGTCGTCGAAATTATTGCATTTTTTCACAATTCCACTTTCGGTTCAAATGAAATTCTCTCGAAATTTAGGGATGGGGTGTTTACAGATTTTTACAGGATCTTAATCCCAAATGTATTTTGAATAAAATTGTGTAATTTCAAATCAGTGGTAATTGTTTTTATATTTTTTTCAAGTCGTCGAAATTATTGCATTTTTTCACAATTCCACTTTCCGTTCAAATGGAATTCTCGCAAAATTTAGGGATGGGGTGTTTACAGATATTTACAGGATCTTAATCCCAAATGTATTTTGAATAGAATTGTGTAATTTCAAGTCAGTGGTAATTGTTTTTATATTTTTTTCAAGTCGTCGAAATTATTGCATTTTTTCACAATTCCACTTTCCGTTCAAATGGAATTCTCCCGAAATTTAGGGATTGGGTATTTACAGATTTTTACAGGATCTTAATCCCAAATGTATTTTGAATAAAATTGTGTAATATCAAATCGGTGGTAATTGTTTTTATATTTTTTTCAAGTCGTCGAAATTATTGCATTTTTTCACAATTCCACTTTCCGTTCAAATGGAATTCTCCCGAAATTTAGGGATGGGGTGTTTACAGATTTTTACAGGATCTTAATCCCAAATGTATTTTGAATAAAATTGTGTAATTTCAAGTCGGTGGTAATTGTTTTTATATTTTTTTCAAGTCGTCGAAATTATTGCATTTTTTCACAATTCCACTTTCCGTTCAAATGGAATTCTCCCGAAATTTAGGGATGGGGTGTTTACAGATTTTTACAGGATCTTAATCCCAAATGTATTTTGAATAAAATTGTGTAATTTCAAGTCGGTGGTAATTGTTTTTATATTTTTTTCAAGTCGTCGAAATTATTGCATTTTTTCACAATTCCACTTTCCGTTCAAATGGAATTCTCGCGAAATTTAGGGATGGGGTGTTTACTGATTTTTACAGGATCTTAATCCCAAATGTATTTTGAATAGAATTGTGTAATTTCAAGTCAGTGGTAATTGTTTTTATATTTTTTTCAAGTCGTCGAAATTATTGCATTTTTTCACAATTCCACTTTCCGTTCAAATGGAATTCTCGCAAAATTTAGGGATGGGGTGTTTACAGATATTTACAGGATCTTAATCCCAAATGTATTTTGAATAGAATTGTGTAATTTCAAGTCAGTGGTAATTGTTTTTATATTTTTTTCAAGTCGTCGAAATTATTGCATTTTTTCACAATTCCACTTTCCGTTCAAATGGAATTCTCGCAAAATTTAGGGATGGGGTGTTTACAGATATTTACAGGATCTTAATCCCAAATGTATTTTGAATAGAATTGTGTAATTTCAAGTCAGTGGTAATTGTTTTTATATTTTTTTCAAGTCGTCGAAATTATTGCATTTTTTCACAATTCCACTTTCGGTTCAAATGAAATTCTCTCAAAATTTAGGGATGGGGTATTTACAGATTTTTACAGGATCTTAATCCCAAATGTATTTTGAATAGAATTGTGTAATTTCAAGTCGGTGGCAATTGTTTTTATATTTTTTTCAAGTCGTCGAAATTATTGCATTTTTTCACAATTCCACTTTCCGTTCAAATGGAATTCTCTCGAAATTTAGGGATGGGGTGTTTACTGATTTTTACAGGATGTTAATCCCAAATGTATTTTGAATAGAATTGTGTAATTTCAAGTCAGTGGTAATTGTTTTTATATTTTTTTCAAGTCGTCGAAATTATTGCATTTTTTCACGATTCCACTTTCCGTTCAAATGAAATTCTCTCAAAATTTAGGGATGGGGTATTTACAGATTTTTACAGGATCTTAATCCCAAATGTATTTTGAATAGAATTGTGTAATTTCAAGTCAGTGGTAATTGTTTTTATATTTTTTTCAAGTCGTCGAAATTATTGCATTTTTTCACGATTCCACTTTCCGTTCAAATGAAATTCTCTCAAAATTTAGGGATGGGGTATTTACAGATTTTTACAGGATCTTAATCCCAAATGTATTTTGAATAGAATTGTGTAATTTCAAGTCGGTGGCAATTGTTTTTATATTTTTTTCAAGTCGTCGAAATTATTGCATTTTTTCACAATTCCACTTTCCGTTCAAATGGAATTCTCTCGAAATTTAGGCATTGGGTATTTACAGATTTTTACAGGATCTTAATCCCAAATGTATTTTGAATAGAATTGTGTAATTTCAAGTCAGTGGTAATTGTTTTTATATTTTTTTCAAGTCGTCGAAATTATTGCATTTTTTCACGATTCCACTTTCCGTTCAAATGAAATTCTCTCAAAATTTAGGGATGGGGTATTTACAGATTTTTACAGGATCTTAATCCCAAATGTATTTTGAATAGAATTGTGTAATTTCAAGTCGGTGGCAATTGTTTTTATATTTTTTTCAAGTCGTCGAAATTATTGCATTTTTTCACAATTCCACTTTCCGTTCAAATGAAATTCTCTCGAAATTTAGGCATTGGGTATTTACAGATTTTTACAGGATCTTAATCCCAAATGTATTTTGAATAGAATTGTGTAATTTCAAGTCGGTGGTAATTGTTTTTATATTTTTTTCAAGTCGTCGAAATTATTGCATTTTTTCACAATTCCACTTTCCGTTCAAATGAAATTCTCTCGAAATTTAGGCATTGGGTATTTACAGATTTTTACAGGATCTTAATCCCAAATGTATTTTGAATAGAATTGTGTAATTTCAAGTCAGTGGTAATTGTTTTTATATTTTTTTCAAGTCGTCGAAATTATTGCATTTTTTCACAATTCCACTTTCCGTTCAAATGGAATTCTCGCGAAATTTAGGGATGGGGTGTTTACAGATATTTACAGGATCTTAATCCCAAATGTATTTTGAATAGAATTGTGTAATTTCAAGTCAGTGGTAATTGTTTTTATATTTTTTTCAAGTCGTCGAAATTATTGCATTTTTTCACAATTCCACTTTCCGTTCAAATGGAATTCTCCCGAAATTTAGGGATGGGGTGTTTACAGATTTTTACAGGATCTTAATCCCAAATGTATTTTGAATAAAATTGCGTAATTTCAAGTTGGTGGTAATTGTTTTTATATGAGTAAATTCAAAGTTAGTGCATCATTTGCATTTTGCCTTGTGCTAATCTTATTTTCATTATTATTATTATTATCATAAACGTCGATTAAAATGGAAACTACTGTTATGCATGAATAATCTATTATTTCCAGGCTATCGAGTGTAGGGACTATAATGCTTACTAAACATTCAGGAGGTAAATCTTTTTCTATAATTGAACTCCTGCTACCCTCCTGCTACAAGAATACGCCGTTCCTCCTGAACAACGCAGGAAATAAGGAGTGGATTAATTTGGAAGTTGATACATGTTTAATTTAACTGTGATGCTAAAGGGCAAAGGTGGGTGGCAAGTTAATTGAATTTTACATTTAAATTTGCCGGAGATTTATTTATAGCGACTCCGGCGAAGAAGGGGTGTTCTGGATGGGGGGATGTGGGAGTGCAGATCGACCCCCCCATTCGTTACGTAAGCCTGTATAAGACTCGGAACGGTTGCGGTATTAACTCCTCGGTATAAATCTTATCAGCGTCTTGCAAGAGTGGCTCCGTCAGTCTGATTGATCCCGTATGTATGGTCCCTGTATCTGTCTATAAACAGCCCCAGTCGTAAATTAACTGGGATGGATTCGATGAAGGAAATTCATTTTCCAGTTGTTTGGATCGTCAGTGGAGCGAGCGCCTCATTCCGGGGCCGCTTCTTTGGCTCTCGCTCGCTCGGTCCCCGGACCCCCTGTTTGTATAACTTTGCCTAATCATCGTACCGTTTCCACGGTATTTATGTGACGACAAATCGTGTTTATTCATTTGGTATGAGTTTCCTGTTTATTTTGATGCCCACGCTATTTCCCGATAGATGAGTTCTCGCTCCCGGTAATTCGCTTATAAAGCGCAAAGACTCGACGCTCTAATTCACCGTCGCATCGTCTGGTTACTTCCAGATGCAATTTGCGCGATTTTATACGCGATTCTTCCATGATCCGACGGCGTGTTTCCTTGCGCTTTGAATAAGCGCTTCAAAATGGAACACACTATTCGTTTGTTAAAGAGTTGTTTTACTAAAAAAAGTATTGAGAAACTGCGATTCTTAAAACGGATAGGCAACCCACTTTACGATAAGTTGTACCTATAATTTGATATACCCTGCGTTCAACATTGTTTGATAGGCATTTGAATTTGGCGCTTTGTTTTTCATATTGCAATGTTGGTACCTTGCGTGCGAGAGTGTCAAATCGATCATTAGCGCCCGCACAATTAACTGTCAGTGCGATCGTGTGTGCTTTACTTTTACATTTACGTTTTATACCATCTCATCTTACTGCAGATATTTTATTGGTAAGTTAAAAAATAACCACATTAACACATGCAAATCTTAATTATGAAATGTGATTTTAGGTTAAGAATGCTGTTCGAAGATCATTACAACAGGTTTATCCTTGAAGCATATTTTCGAACAGGGACATGCAACGCGGAAGGGAGTTGTATGAGCGATAATTCCAATACAAAAAAATGGGTCTGCCGTTTATGTGATTACTCCGATCATTCGAATGCCTCTAGTAACCATACAATTGAGACTATTAAAAACATACTTTTATCTCAATTCTCATCATTTAAAGAGGAAGTTAAATCCTTTAGTAACGAAATGCAAAACTCATTATCAACCGCGTTGGAAGCAGTCAACTTAAAATTACTAGACCTAGAAAACGAAAATTGTCTATTAAAGAAGCAAATGGAAAATATCCTTGCAAAAGAAAAGTCCCGCTTTGAGGAGTTAAGCGACGAAATTTTTGATAGAGAACAACGTTCCCGCAGTATGATATTATTCAATTTACCAGAACCTACGTCAAATATTCCAGATGAACGCAAAATCGTGGATTTAACATTTATAAATTCTTCGATAATATCATTGCTCAACACTGATCAACCAAAATCTGCATTTCGGCCGGGCAAAAAATCTGATAATTCACGACCTCGTCCTCTTAAAGTGTGTTTTGAATCAAGAAACCCCGTAGAATTAATCATGAAGAATCAACACAAAACAAAAGAGGCTATCCCGCACATAATTATTAAAAGGGATCTTATTCCTTTGCAACGCGATGTTATAAAAAAAAAAACATATGAAGAGTATAATGTTCGTAAAGGTAATGGCGAATCTAATCTTGTCGTAAAATTTAAGAATAATCATCCATTTATCATGAGAAATAAGGATTCCAGCAATTCAAAAAACTAAAAACAATTAATATTTATTTTCATAATGCTGGTGGATTAAAAACCAAATTACAAGAATTTACGTCAAATATAAATCTCAGCAATTATGATGTTATTGTTATTGTAGAATCATGGTTAAATGAAGATATACTGGATGCTGAACTTAACCTTAATTCGTTTAATATTTTCAGAGAAGACCGAAATATATATTCAAATGAAAAGAAAAGAGGTGGTGGCGTGTTTATCGCGGCCAAAAAGAACCTTAATGCATGTCGTATTGATGTTAATTGTCCGGCGGTTGAACAATGTTTTATCTCTTTAGAATCTTCTAATTATATTATTGGTGGAATTTATATACCGCCCAATTCAAATATATCAAAATATGAGCAACATTGTATAAGCATGGAACGAATTTCCGAATTTAACCCGAATAAAAAGTTGTTAGTATGTGGGTATTATAACTTACCAGCAGCCAGATTTTTCAACACTAATCTCGGAGTATCATCAGAAAATATAAACAATGAGAAAGCCCAAGTAATTGCGGATACTTTTGGATTCATTAGTTTATATCAAATTAATAATATTGCAAATTCAAATGGAACATTTTTAGATTTGGTATTTGCATCAGATTCAACTACTTTATTGGAACCTGCAACTGATCTCTTGTGTCCAAATTCTCTACATCATACTGGCTATTTGATTTCCGTCAACATCTTGGATTTTGGAAAGTGCGTATATTTATTCGACCAAGCTGATTATATATCTATAAACAACATTTTGGCAAGTACAGACTGGAAGCTTTTTTTTACAAATTCATCGCTGGAAGATAATGTTAACAAGTTCTACGGTTTAATTTACGAAATAATTGACGATTATATACCGAAGAAAATGGTGTGTACAAGTAACTCTACTTATCCGGTTTGTTTTACCAGTGAATTGAAATTATTAATAAAAAAGAAGAAGGAATGCCATTTGAAATATAAATTAACTGGTGCGATAGACGATTATAATCTATTTAAAATTGCCCGTCAACAGTGCAAATCGTTAAATAACTCCCTTTATACGTCATATGTTTCAAAATGTGAACAAAACATTAAAAGCAATCCTAAATTATTCTGGAATTTTACAAATAAGTTAAGAAAATTGAATAATGTTCCAAACTGTATGTTATGTATGATAATGGTTTAGATATTGTAAACAACTTCTCTGATTTTTTCTCCTCTGTTTACATAAGCGATAATTCAAACACTATTCCCGACATTGATTATTCAAATAAAGTTCAAGGCAATTTATTAACAAGATGTATTCGATGCGATTCAAAATCTAAAATTCTCACACTGTTCTGGACCCGACAATATTCCGAATAGCTTTCTGAAAAAATGCTTGTACACCATTTCAATACATATTCATTTATTGTTTGTTAAATCAATAAAGTTAGGCTACGTACCTTTAATTTGGAAGAAAACTTTTAAAACACCGATTTTTAAATCAGGACGGAGAGATGCCATTGATCATTATAGAGGCGTATGTATACCCAAACTTTTGGATAAGATTATTTCTAAATCTATAATGCAAGAGGCCAAACATATTTTAATTGATGAGCAGCACGGTTTTGTAGAGGGTAGGTCTACGATAACCAATCTTGCCATTTACACGGACTACCTGTTGAATGCTTTCGAAAAAGGTTATCAAGTTGATTGCATTCACACTGACTTTTCGAAAGCATTCGATAGGGTTAATCATTCAATTTTAGTTAAAAAACTATATGCACTGGGATTTAATGACTTGACTGTTAACTGGTTCGAATCATTTCTCACAAATAGAGTACAAGTCCGAATAAAAAACTTCATTTCCGCAGAATCAGCTGTCCATTCCGGTGTGCCGCAAGGTACACACTGTGGACCTATTTTGTTTCTATTATTTGTAAATGACATCAAACTTGTAATAAAATCTTGCGCGTTCTTGTTATTTGCGGATGACCTAAAACTTTACAAAGCTGTGTTGCATCCATTGGACCATCTCTCCATTCAAACTGATTTAGACAATTTAAATCAACGGTGTCTTGTTAATAAATTGCCACTAAATTTCACTAAATGCAATGTTATATCTTTTTATAAACAACGTGTAATGAAAAACTATCCCTATTCAATAAACAACAATAATTTGACAAGAGTAGTGGAAATTAAAGATTTGGGAGTAATTTTAGATTATAAATTAAATTTTGCATCTCATATTTATTACATAAAAAAGAAAGCCTTAAGAATTTTGGGTTTCGTTACTAGATTTTTCTGTTAATACTTTAAAGATATTGTATTGCTCATTGGTGAGGTCAGTACTGGAATATGGATCAATCATATGGTTTCCACAATATCAAATATATGTAGACAGTATTGAAAAAATACAACGTAAATTTATAAGACTTTGTGCCTTTAAAATGGGCATTAGAAGAGAAAATGTTGATATAGCGTTAATTTCTAGTTCTTTAAATTTAAACACATTAATGAATAGAAGGATAATGTTTGATTTGTGTTTTCTAAATAAACTAGTTTCAGGATTGATTGATTGTGTGGAATTAGTTGCATCAATTAAATTAGTAGTTCCGGTATCGGATAGGCGTACTAGAAACCATGTGACATTTACGGAATCTTACCTTTCCACTAACTATGGTGCTAATTCTGTTATATCACGCATAGATTTGGAAATATTTTGTTAAATAATTATCCTTCTTTTCTGTTCACTATGTCCATCACTTCATTTAAAAGTAAAGTGTTACGCTTAAATTACAGTTTATTTCACTAAAAATATTTTATATTATATTATATAATACTTACGTTTATTTTGTTATTGCGAAATTTTAGTTGTATGTTAGTATATTTAAATTCACATTTAGTTTAATTTCAAGAATATGTAGTATGTAGTATTACACAATACTTAATTGTAAAATGATGACATTCGTTAAATAAATAAATAAAAAATAAAATAAATACTGCAAATACAACGTTAAATCACCTGCGGCAGTTCTTCGGAGATCGGTTAATCTATGGCCACCTCGCTCACCAGATTTGACTATTTTATGTTCGGATATTTAAAAAATAAATTGTATACTGATCGACTCCACACTTTACAAGAACTGCGCAATACAATAACAGAAGCGGTGCACAATGTTACACCTGAAATTTTACAAAATGTCTTCAAGAACATGAAACGCCGGGTAAATTTGTGTTTGGATCAAAACGGGCAACACTTTGAACATCTGTTATAGTTTAGTTCAAAATAAATTCCCTACTAGTCCTGCCGCTGGTAGGTACCAACATTAAAAGTTTTTTTTAGGAGCGGGAAATTCAAACAGCTATCAAACAATAACGAACACACGGTATAACCCTGGTACGAACGCTCACTTCTCCAGCGTTGTATGTCATTTCGTGGCGGAAACATCGGACTTGTTCTTATCTGATTGTTATCCGCCAGTTGACCACAGTTAGTAACCCCTCCAGCGAGATACCGTTATCCGCCGGTTAACCCCAGTCTACTTAAGTTAGCGACAGCCTTCTCGCTGTCTGAATAAGCGGGGCCTTTCTCACACTAAACTCGTTCGCATTACATAAATACACATTGATATGCTACCAAATCAGTTCTCAAAGAACACAAATTGTAAGTAAAATATTGAATACTAATTTCGGCCAAGTTAATCCTCTATATATATTTTTTGTCAACAACTGGAAAGTGAAACGCCGACATCCCGAAAAGTTGTAAAATGCGAGTCACGACCGGGAAAAACACTTTACGGCCCTCTGTGTAATATATTTGAAATATAATCACGTCGTATCTCGAGCGGGAGATAATGAAAGTCGTCGTCGTCGGCGTGCGGAGGCGTCGTCGTCGTCGCGGAGCGCCGCGACGCTATCATGTCGTGGGCCGTGGGGTCCCCCCTTTTTGGACGGGAGAGATAGTCGGTCGCCTCTCGCAAGTTTTCCTCTGGGAGGGGGCGGCAGAAGAGATAGCGATAGCGCGCGAGCGTTACATTCCCACTAAACTTTTGCCATTTTGTGTGTTCGCTAGAATGAAGTGTGAAGCGATAAAGCTAACTAGTTACGTTTCGCCCCGCGCGCTTTTCCCTTTTCCCCTCTCGACGGAAGAATACGACGCCGAGATAAGGGCGCGGTAATATGTTGTCTCGCATAAAACCGAAACACATTTCGTAAGTGGGCGGCGTGTAAGGATACAACCGATACACTCGGCGGGAGAGCACGGTGGTGGCAGCGGCAGCGGCAGCGGCATCTACGCAGTCACACGTGCACCCGGCGCCGCTGAACTGGAAGTTATGTTAATAATCTTAATACAAGATCCCACTCGTGCCCTTCCCTTCGCCAACATTTTAGGAGAGATTTATGTAAAACTACTGCGGCAATTCAATTATATATATTCGTATCATCGTAATTGAAATCACCATTGAGTTTTCTAAAATTTCATTACTCAAAACGTGATTTTTATTGATTTAAATTATATATATATATATATATATATATATATATATATATATATATATATATATATATTGTGTAAACAGATTTGTCAAACACGAATAAAGTATATTATTATTATTATTATTATTAAATATTCAACAGAATTACTTAAGAAAGTAAAGAGCTTTTAGCCACTCTCACTTTGTAATTGATAAATTACAATACAGGTGGTAAATCTCTTCTCTTTACTTCAAATTCTCTCGATACAATGGTTTTAGATTCTGATGAATAATCGCTTGAAGGACGCTATTACGGCAAGTGACAGTGACATGAACAGGTTGGATTGTAGGGTAGCGGGTGGGCCCCACCACCCTTAGAATTAACGGCTATTTGGTACACACCCTGTATTTAATTATAAAATTTGTACATAGCCAATGAGTTCCAAAGAAATTTCGGAAGACAAACACAGTTTCGTGGTACAGTTAAAGTTTATTCAAAGGGTGGTGGGTGGTCCCTATCCTACAATCCAATTAGCTGAATATAAACGAGGGTTTCACGTGTGTACAGCAGTAAGAAAATAATGCAAATGTAATATTTAAATTTTTCGTTTTTTTTTTTTTGACTTATGCATGAGCCATTCAGTCACGACCAGGTTATTATTTATATATATATATATTTCAATTTGGGATGAGTAAATGAACAAATGAACAAATGAATAATGTCAGACGTATACAACAACAATGGACCCGAGCGAATACTTCTCGATCCCCGAAAAATCTTTCGGCCGGGCTGGGATTCGAACCCATACGGCACAAGCGCTCTGTACCCACTACACCAACGGGCCGCCCAAAATTTTTCGTTTTCGCAAATTACTTTTAATTTTAATAACCCTGGACTGTGATTAACAGGTTGGATTCTGGGATAGATTTTTTTATGAGGTTGGAGGTAGGTACCAACTACAACCTCTCCTCAGGGATCGATGATGCGACCGGTGGTCTAACCAGATCAATTCGTCACTGGCGTTTTGTTTCAACGAATTTAATAATTTTTCCTTTCTTTTCTTTCGAGGTTAACCATTACAATCAATTTCAATATTAAATTCTTTCAATCAAATGAGCCATGTTTCTTCAACAGACTACTCGCCCATCCTCAGCATCGACAAGAACGATGTTGCTTGCCGCCAGAAGCCGCCCCACCATCACCAATACGCAGCAACGACTAGCCTTACTGTCACCTGAGGTCGCCCTCCAACTTCAAGGCCACGGTGTTGCCGATCTGCAGTGCGGATTAGCCCTGCTGACATCAGAGGTCGCTCTTCGAATTTGAGGCTACGGTGTTGCCGATCTGCAGCAACGACTAGCCCTGCTGACATTAGAAGTCGCTCTTCGATTTCAAGGCCACGGAGTTCCCGATCTGCAGTAACAAGTAGTCCTGTTGACACCAGGGGTGGCCCTCCGACTTCAAGGCCGCGGTGTTGAAGAACTGCAGTATCTCCGTCCATCTCCGATGTCCGAGTCCTTGCGTGAGGATGCAAATTGACTTTGCGCCTACCAACGGGATAACCAGACAGGCAACAACACCTTGGAAGTGTCCATGAAACAGATACGAACTTCTCCAGCGTAGACATTTTAGAGTTATTGCTCACGAAATAGACACTCGTAGCAACAATCCCCGTGACACCTCCCGCGGTAAAGGCACTTGACCTTGTAGTGCCCCAAACCGCTTGGATCCCGCCAATTCACCAGCCCTGCTTATCGCCGCTATTGGATGTGAGCTGATCTTGCCATCGGAAGCCGGAAGATCCCTTGTTTTCTAGGCCTAGGGGCAGCACAGAACTATATTCGTTCATCCTTCGCCTAGACAACCAAGTCTGTCCACTGGAAGATAAGCCTCGCCAGGCTGCTACTGCGGACATAATCGGGATCGCCCTGAACTCATTTCGGCAAGGAAATTTCTTGGTCATGCTAAATATATGATTCAATTCAGTACTCGTAGTGGCTCTCTTCGGAAAACCTCCTTAGACTGACAATGTTTTGGGCACCCTAGCGAGAGATCAAGACAAGGCTACCTCTGCAATTGGACCAGGGCCGTAACATTCGCGAATTTCAAGAGATTATCGGACGATTCCTCAGATCGTTTCAACCCCTGGACCAGTTTACGGATCACGGAATACCGGATCCGGCTGACCCCATTCGTACCACCCCTATCGTAGATTCAGGAAATTAGAAACCTCCTCGTCCATGGTACAATCAAGACCTCCACATCACCAATTCGCCCCTACTGGGTGAATCCAGCGAATCGGGAAATCAGAGACATCCTAACTCAGGGCATAGTCGAGGCTGCCACAAACCCCATAGTGCTGATACCCGAGAAGGATGGCGAGAGTATATTCTGTGAGGAGTACCGGAAATTCAACGAGGTAACTGTGCCAGAGCAGACGCCCATGCCCGTGACACAGGAACCCCTCAGTGACGCGCTGATCTTGTCCATCCTGTAGCTGCAGATTGGTCCATCAATGAACCCTTGCGCTAAGATGACCCTGTCCTGACGTACCCGCCGCGAATTGTGCAAATTGTCGTTTCAGTGAATTATATTAATTTTTTGCAGACAGTGTAATGTTATTATTCATGAATAGGCGATCAACCAGCCATACATACATAAATTGTGAAATACAAGGTGTGTCCGGAAAATAAGGGAATTTTTTCCGTACTGGTACTTAAAACGGCCACAGAGCGTTCCGAGCGGTTATGTAAAGTGTGGAGAACTGTCAGCTTCAAAGCGATGCCTTCGCTTGTCTGCTCTAAGCAGTGTGTTTTACCCTCTTCCTCATTTGCATACTAATCTAAGGTATGCATGCAACTATCATAAAGTTACCTTTCCAAGTGGACGTGTCCCTGTACATTTTTGGGCAAAATAAAGACCAATTCATTGAGGGTAGTTGTGTGCACAAAGGAATACCATTTCGTTTATTAGTATTTATGAGTCTTTAGTGCCGGGATTTTTTACATTTATGGACCTACCAGGTTTCGCGGATTCCGAGAAAATACCCAGAAGTTGGTAACATCAGTTTTAGAGGTCACGCACCGGACCGCGGCTTAGTTGACCAATTGGAATCCTTCGTGGTTGCGCCACCACGTCCGGATGATTGCAGAAACTCTCATCATTCCCAAAAGAATTGTACATGAACCGATGACCGATAAATTGAATATGAGGAAGGTGTGTGCCATGTTGGTTGCCAAACTGTTGACAGACGATCAAAAGAATTACCGCGACCGAACTTCTCGAACGCGTGGAAATTGAACCTCTTTTTTTTGGATAATGTCATTACCGCGGATGAAACATATCACCCAGATACAAGACGTGTAAGCTCCGAATGCCACACACCTCGGCGTCCACAAAACCGAAAAAAGCTAGCAAGTCGAAACTGAATATGATGATGTTAATTGTCTTTTTCGTCGCCAAAGGTGTGGTCCACAAAGAGTTCACCTCAAGGTCGCACCGTGAACGTTACAAACTACGTCCACGTGCTGGAAAGACTGGTCCTCTAAGTGAGAAAGATCTCCATTACCTGGGAGCTCCACCATGACAACACTCCGTCACACCGCTTTAATAATTATAATAATACTAACGATCTTTATTACCCAACAGACATAGTTGTCCAGTAACAGGATAATAACAAGAACTGATAATATACAATACTTATGGACATAAATAAGTAGTCAGTAATAGCTGCAAAAAAGGAATAAACCAGACAAAGCAAGACTTGGCAACGCTGTCCCAACCCCGAAGGAGAGATCCACTGCCTGGGAGCTCCACCACAACAACGGCAAATGTAACTTGCCGTTGCGCAGTGGAAAAATTGTGGGCGGAACCTTCGAAGGTCGCTCTCGATAGATTTCGTGAAGGAGAGCGCCCCATAGAGTTGTAAATGAAAAGAATATGTGCTTGTTTCATACAGAGACTGTACTCACTCACTTGCTCTCTGCGCGTCTGGCCAACTTACATTTGCCGTCCTGTACAAGCCACACCGTTGAGTACCTGGCGAAGCACAGCTTGACAACTTCGCCCCAACCCCCCTACAGTCCGGACATGACCGACCGGCTTCTTTCTCTTCCCGATCAAGATCGTCCTGAAAGGAATCCGTTTTAGGTTGATTAAAGCCATTAAAAACGCGGCCGTGGCGATGGTCCTTGCCGAGGTCTCCGTTGAAACCTTCCAGGACGCATACCGTGCGTGGCAGAGTATGTGGAAACCGAAGGGGACGATATCTTCAATAAATGTATTGATTTAAAAAAATCCATTACTGTACGTAAAAAATGAAAATAAGTTATAACTTTTATGATCTACGAGGGTTGGGGCAAAAGTCATGGCAACTATTTTTTTTCTTGAAGATACCAGTTCGGTTGGAAAATGTGACATATACAGACAAAAGGACAAGGTCTTAATGAATAGCACTGAAATATCGTAACACACTAAATTTATTACGATAGTATACAGGGCAATATGGCCTTCACCGTGCAAAAGAATGATAACACGGTACACATAAAGTTGACATGACAAACCTGGGCCTAAAGACCCTCAATGTAGTCCCCTGTTACTGTCACCATACGATGTGGGAGGCGCTGAATACCATCAGCCTCAGCATTTGCTGCACCATGTGTGATCGGGTCATCTCTTGGCGCACAGCATTAGGAATGTCCGCCTACCACGTATTGGTTCCTTAATCTTGGGAATGAGATCAAAGTCACAGGAGAGTAAGGTGGGTGCTCCAATTCTTCCCATCCGCAGGGGAGCAGCTGCCGTACACACCCTGCTTTATGTGGTCTTGCATTGCCGTGCAGAGTTATAGCACTATCCACAAGATCCGGACGTTTATCCCGAACGCCACGTCGTACCGGGAAGTCCCTGTAGTACTGTGCCATGAGGAACAAAGTGGCAAACAATGATACCCCGCGACGATTACCATCAATTTGATACGGGGAGGATTCTGACGGAACTTTTGGTGCCTTGATGATCCAGGATGTCGCCACTCCGCGGACTGACGTTTCAGTTCTGGTTCGTATGCCCTGGCCCAAAATTCATCTATGGTGATTATTCGTGACAAGAATTGATCGCAGTACAAAGTGGTCGAAGCATATTGTATAGCGCACCCACCTTTGAACTTCCGTCAGTGCATGCGGTACTCACCGTGAAGCGATTTTGCGTAGCTGTAGCTCATTACGCAATATCCTGTGGACGGTGCGTTTCTCGATGCCGCTTGCCCTCTCTAACTCCTGTAACGTCCATCGTCTGTCTTTATTCATGAGCTGCTCGATTACGACACGTGACAAGTTGCTTATCACACACGTCCTTGCTGCAACTTACCTACCCACCGTGCTACTGTACGATATGGTAGGGCGTTATTCCCCAGGGCTTCTACTAATTCACTGTAACATTCCATCGCAATTTTTCCTCGGAGAACGGCTATTTTGATGTAAGCGCGCTGCTCAACACGGGTTACTTCCATCTCGCACGACACTCACCAACTGACTGCCAGCTATCACAGAGCCATCTGTTGTTCTGCGTACACACTATGCCTGCAGAACTTCCACACGACACATACGTTTGTGATCCGTTCACATATCTACAAGAAAAACAAAAGTTGCCATGACTTATGCCCCGACCCTCGTATTAGTAGCATTACTTTCCGGCCACACCTTGTACATTTATACGTTAAAAAACGAAAATAATTTCTAAATTTTATTAGTCTATGTCAAGTTTACATAAACAAATTGTAGTATCAACTTTTAAGTAACAATTTTTTTTCTTCAAACATTTACTGCCTGGATCACGGGCGGCACGAAAAGTACTACAGGCGACATTAAAAGTACTTTTAGTGCCGCGTACAGCTGCATTAAAAGTATTTTAGCCGATGTGATGGAAGGAAAGCGCAAATCAGATTAATGATAAAAAACTAGCGCTGACAAGTTATTGGAGAATATGAATAACTTCTATTGATAGAATATGGACGCATTGAAATATTTTGAGTACACGCCGACGTAAAAGTTTGTACATTTACCCGAAATTAAAGGGGTTGACATTCGGAAGGGCGGTAAATCTGCACGAAGCGTAGATTGTGTCCACCTTGCAGACCGGCAGTATTTCAAAATGAACGAGCGTCCCATGTATTGGTCACAGCCAGTTGAACCGCTGATATAATACAAGTGTATATCATGCGTGCGTGATATGTTAGGTTAGGTGTTGGCGGATAGGGCCACATTCACACGTATCTAGGTTCACGTGCGTCCCGTAGTCATCCATCATCGGTAATCAGAGGCGACCGACCATCCACACATACACACCCACTCTGCTGAACCAGGCCGATAATGCACCTCTACCCATGTAACACCCTCTCGCCGCCCCCGCGCCGCAACCCCCATGATTTATATTATGATTTATATACACCGAGCCGCCCCGGATTTACTTGTCCTCGCACAAATACTCTCACACACACACACGTGCACACATACTCCCACGAACCGCGCGAGAGCGTTCCGCATGGAAATTTTCGGAGAATTAGATTTTCCACAAAAACCCGCTCATAATTTGTCGCTAAATAGGAGCAAGGGCGCGCGCTCTTTGTGCCCCCAAATTAATGCGATTCCCAGCTGAAATAAGGGTTCACCCTCCGGGAAATTGACTTTATTAAATCATAAATATAATTATGTCGTATTATTCTAAATGGCCTCGATGTGATAAATGTATTATTTCCATCCAGTTAAAGCATATTCATGTTGTTACTGTATTCATTAGTCTTTGGTTCTTACTAAAATACATTCCATTTGAAAAGAATAACAAGAAGTTACACGGTTTTCCAAAAAATGATGCAATTACTATTTTAGACGTCATTGCTGATGGCAGTAATCAGTAAGCTTAATTAAAATCCTATTTTACTTTTGAAAATCTCTTATTGAAATCTCCATGTGAACTTATGTGCAAACTGGAATAAGCGACGAACCCAAAATTATTTACATGTGAGGCTGGTGCCGTTACTATTCCAGACGTCATTGCTGGTTTAACAACGAAAAGTCCAATTTTTACTTTCTCCGTTACGAAGTACGAGAAAGTATTGTGATCGTGATTTCAACAATTTCTGGAAAAAAAAATTTGTCTGTGCGTGTGTGTGTCCGTCTGTGCGCGCTATATCTCAAAAACTAATAGACCAATTGATATGAAACTTTGAACATACGTCTTATTTGATAATCCGAAGAATTGAAAAGCTTTTGGTAAAATTTTGTACACCGGAAGTGGGCGTTTACCTTAACTATTTTTTGTTTTTTGACAGTATTTTCTTAAATATAAAAAATATCACAAAAACATTTAAACAAACTTTGAAGACAACAAAGAAATGCACATCTTTTACTTGAAAACATTTTTCATAAAATCATTTTTATTTGAGAAAAAAATTTATTATTATTTTTTTAATTTTTGGTTTATTATCAAAAAACGATAATAGTTACAGCAAATTTGTGTTAATAATAATTGTAGAGAATGCTAAAATGAACAACTTATAAAGAATAAGTTTTTGCCGTAATCCCTTTTGTTTTTGAATTTGAAGTATAATGTTTCCACCTTTCATAATTTTGACGTTTTAAACGTCAGTTTCATCCGCTCGATGTACATTTAAAATATGATTTAAATTTAGAATAAACCATGAAAACGTAAATATAAAGTCGGAGCAAGCAACATGATGGCCACATCACCATTTTTTATTTTACGTCGGCAATTAGACCATCGGCCACAACCGTTTCGATGTAGATTTCTATTTTCATCTCAACTCCTTTCTCAATTCTAAACATCGCAGAACTGTCAATGCGAATTCAGATCGGACAGAATTACAAATAAACATGAAAGTCGTCTACACTTGAGCAACCGACCATAAAATATGCCGAAATCACACTCAATAAAGTAATGGCCCTCTCGTAAAGGATGATTTATATCGCCGTTAATGGTGATCTTTATTAAATTAGTAATCCGTGACCGGAGGGACCCTCGAAAACACACACACACGCATACCAAACCCTCTAAACCACTCCACACGTCTCCATTTGTGTCCCCGCACGAATTGCAGACATTTGTGTTGCGGCCCAAAAGGCACAATGGCACAACTTGTAGTACATTTAACGGGTGCGAGCGAGATCGAGGGGTCCCCCTCGCGGGGACAATCAGCTTTGCAATTGCACACGCCGAAACTAATTGAGTAATGTGCAGAATTATTGCCGTGTCTATTTCGGATACATGTTAACATCTCCATCTATAATGACATTAACTGTGTGTGCAGTGTGCCCAACTTATCGGAATAACGCGTATAAATTTGACAAATTTAAGTGTTACTTTGTCTACAATCTGGACATGATCGATGGTTTTCATAGCGATCCATCTATTTCTATAAATTGCACATTTTACCCCAGGGCCGTAACTAATTAATTTGTTAATTCATTAAATGCTCACGGTTCGGTGAATAAATGCGAGGTTGCTTTGCTAATTTCATATGATTTGATTAAGTTTTAGCAAGTTTAAACAATTGGTCCGTTTTATAATTGAATACCTATCCAATTTTGCCAGTTATATTATCCGGTAACCATAAAAAAAATCATTAAGTTTTGAAAAATGTCATTATTTTAGCGACGTGTACAAAATATAAAAACAATTACCACCGACTTGAAACTTCTTAAATTTGCTTAGAATGAATGCCAAATTACGTTACTGTAAAAACTATTAATACTTGATTCCTAAATTTTGAAATAATTTAATGAGAAGCGAGCGTTAAGATTTGAAAAATGTCATTATTTTATTGATTTGGAAAAAATATAAAAACAATTGCCACCGACTTGAAACTTCTCAGAATTGCTTAGAATGAATGCGAAATTACGTTACTGTGAAAACTATAAACACTTCATCCCTAAATTTTGAAATAATTGAATGAGAACATTAATAAAAATTAGTCGGATTGTATTTACAAATTCGGCGTGACATTAAGGCACGATTAATATTCAATCAATGGAGATTAGATGTGTTCGTGTGATGTAAACATCGGGATTACATATAAAACATAATATAAGCACACAAGCCACACATAAGCGAGGAGATTAACTGAACAGCTGGCGGTTTCCACTGGAGCCGTCCGGATTGCGGACTTAACTGCTTAATACTTGGTGGGAAAATCGGAATTTCTTTTGTTGTTGAAAAGTACTGTTTTTTGTAAAAAAAAAAAAAAAAATTGCGGAAGAAAAAAAAAAACCGTTTGCGATCATTTGTTTTACACCGGGCGACCCAGGGATCTGTAAAAGCCCCATAACTTATTTGCTATTTAAGATATCGACTTCTAGTTTTCTTGAACTGGTACCCACACTTATTCTACATATTTTAAAAATAAGCATGTTTTTGTACAGGGTGTCCCAATATACGTAACAGAACAAAGTTATGTTTTTTTTAATGGAACACCCTATATTTTATACTTTATTTTCAACCCTCTTGAGAAGCTGATAAAAATAGTATAAGATACTATGGGTCTAACCCTTAAAAATTAAGAAAGGTAACTGGTGACGAACGACGGCTCCGCTGCGCTGCGTCGTCGTCCGTGTGTGGCCCATTCAAATTAAGCAAATAAAGTGGTGACGATAATGGCCGAAAACGGTTTAGGCTCTAATTTTTGAAATTCACGATCGCTTTAACGTGCAATTAATGCTTCAAAAATTCATAACTTTTTTAATAATCAACGGATTTGAACTAAATAACAAAATTATTAAAGCTAAATAATGTAAGAAGTGTATTGTTACTAATAAAAACATGTATCGCTAGTTGAAATATTTTTTTTAGAATTTTTAAAATTCATGATCGCTTTAACGTGCAATCATTGCTTCAAAAATTCATAACTTTTTTAATAATCAACGGATTTGAACTAAATAACAAAATTATTAAAGCTAAAGAATGTAAAAAGTGTATTGTTACTAATAAAAACATGTATCGCGAGTTGAAATATTTTTTTAGAATTTTTGAAATTCATGATCGCTTTAACGTGCAATCATTGCTTCAAATATTCATAACTATTTTAATAATCAACGGATTTGAACTAAATAACAAAATTATTAAAGTTAAAGAATGTAAGAAGTGTATTGTTACTAATAAAAACATGTATCGCGAGTTGAAATATTTTTTTCGAATTTTTGAAATTCATAATCGCTTTAACGTGCAATCATTGTTTCAAAAATTCATAACTTTTTTAATAATCAACAGATTTGAACTAAATAACAAAATTATTAAAGCTAAAGAATGTAAGAAGTGTATTGTTACTAATAAAAACATGTATCGGCAGTTGAAATATTTTTTTTAGAATTTTTAAAATTCATGATCGCTTTAACGTGCAATTATTGCTTAAAAAATTCATAACTTTTTTAATAATCAACGGATTTGAACTAAATAACAAAATTATTAAAGCTAAATAATGTAAGAAGTGTATTGTTACTAATAAAAACATGTATCGCTAGTTGAAATATTTTTTTTAGAATTTTTAAAATTCATGATCGCTTTAACGTGCAATCATTGCTTCAAAAATTCATAACTTTTTTAATAATCAACAGATTTGAACTAAATAACAAAATTATTAAAGCTAAGAATGTAAGAAGTGTATTGTTACTAATAAAAACATGTATCGCCAGTTGAAATATTTTTTTTCGAATTTTTGAAATTCATGATCGCTTTAACGTGCAATTATTGCTTCAAAAATTCATAACTTTTTTAATAATCAACAGATTTGAACTAAATAACAAAATTATTAAAGCTAAGAATGTAAGAAGTGTATTGTTAATAATAAAAACATCTATCGCCAGTTGAAATATTTTTTTTCGAATTTTTGAAATTCATGATCGCTTTAACGTGCAATTATTGCTTCAAAAATTCATAACTTTTTTAATAATCAACGGATTTGAACTAAATAACAAAATCATTAAAGTTAAAGAATGTAAGAAGTGTATTGTTACTAATAAAAACATGTATCGCGAGTTGAAATATTTTTTTAGAATTTTTGAAATTCATGATCGCTTTAACGTGCAATTATTGCTTCAAAAATTCATAACTTTTTTAATAATCAACGGATTTGAACTAAATAACAAAATTATTAAAGCTAAAGAATGTAAGAAGTGTATTGTTACTAATAAAAACATGTATCGACAGTTGAAATATTTTTTTTAGAATTTTTGAAATTCATGATCGCTTTAACGTGCAATTATTGCTTCAAAAATTCATAACTTTTTTAATAATCAACGGATTTGAACTAAATAACAAAATTATTAAAGTTAAAGAATGTAAGAAGTGTATTGTTACTAATAAAAACATGTATCGCGAGTTGAAATATTTTTTTCGAATTTTTGAAATTCATAATCGCTTTAACGTGCAATCATTGTTTCAAAAATTCATAACTTTTTTAATAATCAACAGATTTGAACTAAATAACAAAATTATTAAAGCTAAAGAATGTAAGAAGTGTATTGTTACTAATAAAAACATGTATCGGCAGTTGAAATATTTTTTTTAGAATTTTTAAAATTCATGATCGCTTTAACGTGCAATTATTGCTTAAAAAATTCATAACTTTTTTAATAATCAACGGATTTGAACTAAATAACAAAATTATTAAAGCTAAATAATGTAAGAAGTGTATTGTTACTAATAAAAACATGTATCGCTAGTTGAAATATTTTTTTTAGAATTTTTAAAATTCATGATCGCTTTAACGTGCAATCATTGCTTCAAAAATTCATAACTTTTTTAATAATCAACAGATTTGAACTAAATAACAAAATTATTAAAGCTAAGAATGTAAGAAGTGTATTGTTACTAATAAAAACATGTATCGCCAGTTGAAATATTTTTTTTCGAATTTTTGAAATTCATGATCGCTTTAACGTGCAATTATTGCTTCAAAAATTCATAACTTTTTTAATAATCAACAGATTTGAACTAAATAACAAAATTATTAAAGCTAAGAATGTAAGAAGTGTATTGTTAATAATAAAAACATCTATCGCCAGTTGAAATATTTTTTTTCGAATTTTTGAAATTCATGATCGCTTTAACGTGCAATTATTGCTTCAAAAATTCATAACTTTTTTAATAATCAACGGATTTGAACTAAATAACAAAATCATTAAAGTTAAAGAATGTAAGAAGTGTATTGTTACTAATAAAAACATGTATCGCGAGTTGAAATATTTTTTTAGAATTTTTGAAATTCATGATCGCTTTAACGTGCAATTATTGCTTCAAAAATTCATAACTTTTTTAATAATCAACGGATTTGAACTAAATAACAAAATTATTAAAGCTAAAGAATGTAAGAAGTGTATTGTTACTAATAAAAACATGTATCGACAGTTGAAATATTTTTTTTAGAATTTTTGAAATTCATGATCGCTTTAACGTGCAATTATTGCTTCAAAAATTCATAACTTTTTTAATAATCAACGGATTTGAACTAAATAACAAAATTATTAAAGTTAAAGAATGTAAGAAGTGTATTGTTACTAATAAAAACATGTATCGCTAGTTGAAATATTTTTTTTAGAATTTTTAAAATTCATGATCGCTTTAACGTGCAATCATTGTTTCAAAAATTCATAACTTTTTTAATAATCAACAGATTTGAACTAAATAACAAAATTATTAAAGCTAAAGAATGTAAGAAGTGTATTGTTACTAATAAAAACATGTATCGGCAGTTGAAATATTTTTTTTAGAATTTTTAAAATTCATGATCGCTTTAACGTGCAATTATTGCTTCAAAAATTCATAACTTTTTTAATAATCAACGGATTTGAACTAAATAACAAAATTATTAAAGCTAAATAATGTAAGAAGTGTATTGTTACTAATAAAAACATGTATCGCTAGTTGAAATATTTTTTTTAGAATTTTTAAAATTCATGATCGCTTTAACGTGCAATCATTGCTTCAAAAATTCATAACTTTTTTAATAATCAACAGATTTGAACTAAATAACAAAATTATTAAAGCTAAGAATGTAAGAAGTGTATTGTTACTAATAAAAACATGTATCGCCAGTTGAAATATTTTTTTTCGAATTTTTGAAATTCATGATCGCTTTAACGTGCAATTATTGCTTCAAAAATTCATAACTTTTTTAATAATCAACAGATTTGAACTAAATAACAAAATTATTAAAGCTAAGAATGTAAGAAGTGTATTGTTAATAATAAAAACATCTATCGCCAGTTGAAATATTTTTTTTCGAATTTTTGAAATTCATGATCGCTTTAACGTGCAATTATTGCTTCAAAAATTCATAACTTTTTTAATAATCAACGGATTTGAACTAAATAACAAAATCATTAAAGTTAAAGAATGTAAGAAGTGTATTGTTACTAATAAAAACATGTATCGCGAGTTGAAATATTTTTTTAGAATTTTTGAAATTCATGATCGCTTTAACGTGCAATTATTGCTTCAAAAATTCATAACTTTTTTAATAATCAACGGATTTGAACTAAATAACAAAATTATTAAAGCTAAAGAATGTAAGAAGTGTATTGTTACTAATAAAAACATGTATCGACAGTTGAAATATTTTTTTTAGAATTTTTGAAATTCATGATCGCTTTAACGTGCAATTATTGCTTCAAAAATTCATAACTTTTTTAATAATCAACGGATTTGAACTAAATAACAAAATTATTAAAGTTAAAGAATGTAAGAAGTGTATTGTTACTAATAAAAACATGTATCGCGAGTTGAAATATTTTTTTCGAATTTTTGAAATTCATAATCGCTTTAACGTGCAATCATTGTTTCAAAAATTCATAACTTTTTTAATAATCAACAGATTTGAACTAAATAACAAAATTATTAAAGCTAAAGAATGTAAGAAGTGTATTGTTACTAATAAAAACATGTATCGGCAGTTGAAATATTTTTTTTAGAATTTTTAAAATTCATGATCGCTTTAACGTGCAATTATTGCTTAAAAAATTCATAACTTTTTTAATAATCAACGGATTTGAACTAAATAACAAAATTATTAAAGCTAAATAATGTAAGAAGTGTATTGTTACTAATAAAAACATGTATCGCTAGTTGAAATATTTTTTTTAGAATTTTTAAAATTCATGATCGCTTTAACGTGCAATCATTGCTTCAAAAATTCATAACTTTTTTAATAATCAACAGATTTGAACTAAATAACAAAATTATTAAAGCTAAGAATGTAAGAAGTGTATTGTTACTAATAAAAACATGTATCGCCAGTTGAAATATTTTTTTTCGAATTTTTGAAATTCATGATCGCTTTAACGTGCAATTATTGCTTCAAAAATTCATAACTTTTTTAATAATCAACAGATTTGAACTAAATAACAAAATTATTAAAGCTAAGAATGTAAGAAGTGTATTGTTAATAATAAAAACATCTATCGCCAGTTGAAATATTTTTTTTCGAATTTTTGAAATTCATGATCGCTTTAACGTGCAATTATTGCTTCAAAAATTCATAACTTTTTTAATAATCAACGGATTTGAACTAAATAACAAAATCATTAAAGTTAAAGAATGTAAGAAGTGTATTGTTACTAATAAAAACATGTATCGCGAGTTGAAATATTTTTTTAGAATTTTTGAAATTCATGATCGCTTTAACGTGCAATTATTGCTTCAAAAATTCATAACTTTTTTAATAATCAACGGATTTGAACTAAATAACAAAATTATTAAAGCTAAAGAATGTAAGAAGTGTATTGTTACTAATAAAAACATGTATCGACAGTTGAAATATTTTTTTTAGAATTTTTGAAATTCATGATCGCTTTAACGTGCAATTATTGCTTCAAAAATTCATAACTTTTTTAATAATCAACGGATTTGAACTAAATAACAAAATTATTAAAGCTAAAGAATGTAAGAAGTGTATTGTTACTAATAAAAACATGTATCGACAGTTGAAATATTTTTTTTAGAATTTTTGAAATTCATGATCGCTTTAACGTGCAATTATTGCTTCAAAAATTCATAACTTTTTTAATAATCAACGGATTTGAACTAAATAACAAAATCATTAAAGTTAAAGAATGTAAAAAGTGTATTGTTACTAATAAAAACATGTATCGCCAGTTGAAATATTTTTTTTTTAATTTTTGAAATTCATGATCGCTTTAACGTGCAATTATTGCTTCAAAAATTCATAATTTTTTTTAATAATCAACGAATTTGAACTAAATGGCAAAATTATTAAAAAAATTCTTAACCGCGCACAGAATCTTCCGCAGAATATTTTAATTCGTAACACCACCGCGAGCGACATTCCAACCACCAAGAGATGGCGCGCTTATTATAAATCAATCGTTGTCACCAATTTATGTATTTAAAGCCGACTTAATTGTTTATCGGATGCAAGTGTTGCAATTGAGCTCAGTGCAGCATTTGCTGTTAATATTTTGTTTATATTTTTTTAAATAATTTTAGCTACTTATTTATTTACATTTATCGATACGAATCTACAGGGTAAGCCCATTAAAACCCATTAATAACCGTCGGCGCAAACAATGGAAAAGGAATAACTGATCGAGCGGTCGATCGCCGAGAGTAGAAAATTATTAAAGTACTAAAATCGCTATTAAAAAATAGGAGTTGGTGGTAGAAGGGTGAAAATTTAGGGTTGTATGTATTTTTTAATGCCAAATCATAAAAAAATAAAAATAAAAAATTTTGTCAAAAAAATAAAAATAAAAAATTTGCGGTGGACCACCCTTATCATTTAGGGGTATTAAAAATAGTTTACGTCCTATTCTCAGACCTGCTCAATATACACACAAAATTTCATAAAAATCGGTCAAGCCGTTTCGGAGGAGTTTTGTTACAAACACTGTGACACGAAAATTTTATATATTAGATATTGTTATTGGATTTTAGAAAAGTTCTAAATGTGCTATTAGAAATGCTAAAGTGGCGGAATCTATTGCCTGAATGTTATAATCTTCCGAATTAATTTCCAACCGGCATTGAGATCAAACAATATTTTCCAGGCAAATATATTCATACAGTTTGTATTAGTACGTTATAACACTTTTATAACACTTTTTTGTGCTGTGTTGGTGTAAACTTCGTCCCTTTATCATATTTCTGACACAAGTCATTAAAACTAATAAACGCTGATCTTTTAACTTTTTGAACCGACCTCGTATTACCTTTTCGATCGTAGAACTCTTCTTTTCTGTACAACAAATTATCATGAAATAAATTATTACGTTTGAAAATTGTGTTTGTTATTATAAAATTGTTTCTATTGAAGTCCAGAAATTTTTTCCCGTTGCTATTTCTGAAGTTTTCTCCGTATAGTCCTGTTGCTTTTTTTATAATCCTTATCCTTTATTCCTACTCTTGCATTGAAGCATATATTCTTCCTTCAGCTTCCTCCATTATTACCATCCATATATTTAGTGTAAAACACATTTTTTAATAAAAAAAAAAACTCAAAACCTGTTGTTTACGAAATAAACCCGCACATTCGCACAGAAGTCAAGTGAATCGTGAAGTTTGTGCATTAACTTGTAAAGCAATCCTCGTATTTAGATTTACAGCCCCCACCCCCTTCCCCCCCTCAGCTCTGATACAGTTTAGCGAATTTTCCCGGTTAGTGGATTTTAAAGAATGCGTGTGCAATTGCTCGGATCCGTTCGAGCGGATTCCGAGAGCAGGTGGAAAAGTAAAAAGGATCTAAATCTTTCTCTCCTCCTGGTTGGTGGTGATGGTGGTGGTGATTCGATTAGGTGTTCATTTGTTTACACACGGTTCCGTGCACTCCATTTGCTGGTCACTGATCCAACCGTGTACTCGATGATGTTCACTTGACTTCGTATTTTTATTTACCTTCGACCGAGACCCATTCCTTCCTCATTTATTTGTTCGGCCGGAAAATTTCGCTCTCGAATTTAAAAAAAAAACAATGCGAAGGTGATAAGAATTACCATGCGATTTGATGGTGTAATGGTTATGAAGCAAGTGTTAAAATTGATACTTCATTATGCGAGCATGGAGTTTCCTAGTTTTCGATTATTGAACATTATTTTTTTAAATATTCGTCTCAAAGATATTTAATTTATTAAAAAAATGGTGATGTGGCCTTCATGTTACTTTCCGACTTGATGGTATCATTTATATTTACGATTTTATGGAAATAATATTTTAAATGTACATCGAGCGGATGAAACTGACGTTTAAAACGTCAAACTTATGAAAGATGGATAAATTATACTTACTCAGTTTACTCAAAAACTAAAGGGATTTCGAAAAAAACTTATTCTTTATACGTTGTTCATTTTAGCATTCTCTACAATTATTATTAACATAAATTTGCTGTAACTATTATCGTTTTATAATTATAAACCAAAAATTAAAAAATAATAATAAATTTTTTTCTCGAATACAAATGATTTTATGAAAAATGTTTTCAAGCAAAAGATGTTCATTTCTTTGTTGTCTTCGATATTTGTTTAAATGCTTTTGTGATATTTTTCATATTTAAGAAAATATTGGCAAAAAACAAAAAACAGTTAAGGTAAACGCCCACTTCCGGTGTACGAAATTTTACCGAAAGCTTTTCAGTTTTTCAGATTATCAAATAAGACGGATGTTCAAAGTTTCATATGAATTGCTCTATTAGTTTTTGAGATACAGCGCACACAGACACACACACAGACACAATTTTTTTTTTTCCAGAAATTGTTGAAATGGCATCTGGGGATCCCAAAACGGATATTTCCATATAAAAAAAAATATTTGAAAAAAAAATCACGATCACAATACTTTCTCGTACTTCGTAACGGAGAAAGTAAAAAGTTACTTCGGAATGGACACTATGGCGTTTAAGTGGGATTATGTAGTAATTGAGGAAGGAGATATTTTAGAATTTTTATGGGCTCAAGTAGTGACATCTATTTGAAGTTACCTCGGAATATCCCATTTTTGTAGCAAATGTTTTTCAATTTCTTCAGCGGAATTAAGGCGAGTTAGCACTTTTAAAAAATTGACTTATGGCTTTTTGTGATTTTTTTGCATTAAATTTTATACTGAGCATAATGGGAATTTTTGCAAATGAAAGGGCACATATTGTAGTATTAAAATTATTTTTTTTTCATGAAATTACTAAATTATTTTTATCTTTAAGCTGTCATCCAATCAGGGCGTGCGAAGACTGCAGCGTTTTTCGGTACCAGATGAATCTGGAATTCCGGTTATCTGAAACGAAAAACAAAACAATGACCTTAAAATGTATTACATTTTGTAGTCTCCTCCCACCAATGCTTTTTCCAATTTTTAAATTATAAGTATATTTTTGAGCCATTTAAATCCGAAAATTTACAACTCGAAATTTGAAAGGCCGCCATTTTGTTCGGTATCGAAAAAAGCAGGGAACTGCAAAATTTAATACATTTTAAGGTCCTTGTTTCGTTTTTCATTTCAGATAACCGGAATTCCAGATTCATCTGGTACCGGAAAACGCTGCAGTCTTTGGATGACCGCTGAAGGACAAAAATAATTTAGTAATTTCATGAATGAAAAATAATATGCCCTTTCATTTGCAAAAATTCTCATTATCCTCAGTATAAAATTTAATGCAAAAGAAATCACAAAAGTGCAGAAGCCATAAGACAACTAACTCGCCTTAAAATATGCAACTTTAAAATGAGAACAAGGATGTTTCAGTAGGATTATCTTGTATTTAAAGGGAGAGACATTTTCGGGTTTTTATGAAGCCATGTAGTAACATCTATTCTAAGTAATTTTGCAAGGTTTTATGCTTGTTCCATTGTTTTTCATCCTTTAACCGAATTAAAATAAAAATGTGGCGCTTACGTAAGGCTATATAGTAATTGTGGAAGGGGATATTTGAGAATTTTTACGGAATCACTTAGTAACATCTATTTGAATTGAAAGTTACTTCAGAATGTTTTATTCTTCCAGAAAATGTTTTTAAATTCAGCTTGTTTCTAATTTTCAATTTCAATTTCAATTATTTTAATTGCAAACGATAAGTACGTAGAGAAAGTAAAGAAAGTAAAACGAAACATTTAGATTTCGCTCCAAGAAACGAACGAAATATTTTTCGTTTTTAGCCCCCTGGTCGTATGGGGTGGTTCGCTCAATTTTCACAAAAATGTCATTTAGACTATTTGACTTCGGAGTCCTTCAATTCAGCCATTTGCTGCGATAGGGCAGACAATTTATCGAAAACTTCACATTTAAAACAATATTTTTGTTTGTTTTTTTAATTGAGGAGTTGAACTGCAAAACTCAACTAATCCAATTTTGGGCCAAAATGAGCTTGGCATCGATTCTTACTGTCCAAACATAGATAAATCCGAAAATGTGTGAATTACCTTTCAAAACGCAACAAATCATATTTAAAAATGCGGCTAAACATTCATTTTTTTTAAGCAACAAATAGACTTCCTGAACGTTTTTCGCGGTTTCTGAACAAATTATAAAAGTGGATTTATTGAGTTTTGCAGTTCAACTCCTCAATTACTCTTTTACGCAGGTACCATAAACTTTTAAAAATCCAACTATTATTGAAAATGAAAGGAAAGTATTATTTACTTGCACCTCAAAATTTCAACAGAAATGTCATTTTTGAACGTATTTGAAACGATCCGGACCATTTTTTCTAAATTTCGTTTTGCATGTGTCTCAAAAAGGTGTAAATCTAAGGACCCGTTCACACGCCAATTTGCGCAAGTAAATCGTTGCGTGTGAACGAATGCATGAGGTTTGCGCAAGTCAAAAAGTTTGACTTAAAAATAAAAATCTGACCTGCTAGAAAATTCGCATGAGGCAGGTACATATTCCATCTTTCTCCTACGATTTTACCTTTTTACTTTCTCCGTTACGAAGTAATGAAGAAGTTTTTTTCAAAATCTCTTTAGTTTTCGAGTAAACTGAGTTTTCATAATTTTGACGTTTTAAACGTCAGTTTAATGCGAGTCTACAAACGCTCGATGTACATTTAAAATATGATTTCAATTGAAAATAAACCCATGAAAACGTAAATATAAATGTTGATACCATCGGAGAAAGTAACATGACGGCGCATCGCCATTTTTTTTAATGACAATATTAACGCTAACGGGAATTACTCTTGAATCCTTTTATCGAACAACTTCATGATGATGAATCGCAGCAAGGATACTTTCAGCAGGACGGAGCTACTGCGCATACTGCAAATACAACGTTAAATCACCTGCGGCAGTTCTTCGGAGATGGGTTAATTAGCTACCTCGCTCACCAGATTTGACACCGCTGGACTATTTTATGTTCGGATATTTAAAAAATAAAGTGTATACTGATCGACTCCACACTTTACAAGAACTGCGCAATACAATAACAGAAGCGGTGCACAATGTTACACCTGAAATTCTACAAAATGTCTTCAACAACATGAAACGCCGGGTAAATTTGTGTTTGGATCTTTGAACATCTGTTAAAGTTTAGTTCAAAATAAATTCCCTAATAGTCCTGCCACTGGTAAGTACCAACATTAAAAGTTTTTTTAGGAGCGGGAAATTCAAACAGCTATCAAACAATAACGAACACACAAATGTATCCGTTAAAAATTTCTGACGTGTCGTAATTTATATTTATCATTACCCAAACTACCCCTATAATTTAAACACACACCCGTGTAGTACAAATCATTGCATCCCCAAATCGATTCATTAACGCCTTGTTTGCATATTTATTAAAAGCTCTCGCACATCCGAACGATCAAACATAATGAACATCAGGGAAAAAAAAAGGTGTCGAGCACCCCTGCCGCGTTTACATCTTTCCGATGGATGTAAAACGTTGACTTTTAACCTGCGCACCGTGTAATAATACCGTGTTATGTGTCATTATGCTCTCTCTGAATGTGATTTCGTGCTAATTTATTACAAACTGTCGACTTGTCAGTGGCATTTTTGGAGTGGAGTTGGAGAGAGAGCGCCCGGCCCCTTCACAATGACTGTGCAAGCAGCAACAGCGGCGTCAAAAGGACAGAAGCAGCTGCTGTTTTGGGTTTCGGGACTAATGTCCATTGTGCGCTCTCGAGTGTCGGTAAGAATGCGTTTTCCATAGAGAGAGAGAGAAGGATTTTTTGATAAATTCTGAAAGGAGAAGGTGCCGATGTGCGGGGACAAAGCCTTTGAGTTTTTCGATGGATCGGTTATTCGGTGCTTTGTACTTTAAGTAACCGAAACATCGTCGGCATTGTGGGGATGTTGTCCGGCGTTTTGTCGCTTTATTTACTCACACGCTGGCTCGTATTTATTGGATAAGTGGTTGTATTTTTTGCTAGTTTCAATTAATTTCAACATTAATAATTTTTTAAGCTAAGTAAAACATTAGTTTTTGTAGAGTATTTACCATATATTTGCCAAAAACTTTACAACTATTTTGAATTAAAAATAAAGGTTTGCCATGAAATCATAATGGCCGATATTTGATTTTGTTGAAAAAAGTGAGAGTTGCTGTCACATCGCGATTTACAACCGGCCCGTGTCTTCCACACAAGAAAAAGTATTTATAAGTAAATGGTTTTACTCGGGTAATATTTAAGAAGTGCACGTGATTTGTTTAGTGATGAATTTCCGGAGAAGGCAAAAATACTATTCAATGAATAATTACTACTTTATTTTCTAAATTTGAAATGTATTACAATTGGCTCCCGTAATTATTTAAATAGTATCGGTCTACTTACATTATTTTTAATACTCGTTGAAGTACTTTTGGTGGGGTATTGCCTTCTCCGGAAATTCAACACTAAACAAATCACGCACACTTCTTAAATATCACCCGAGTAAAACCATTTAATTACAAATACTTTGTCTTGTGTAGAATACACGACCGGTTGTTAATCAACAAACGCGACAGCAACTGTCACTTTTTCGAACAAAATGAAATATCGGCCATTATGATTTCATGGCAAGCCTTTAATTGTAATTCAAAATCATTGTAAAGTTTCTTGCAGAAATTTCGGTAAATACTCTGCAGAAACTACCAAATCATGCAGCTTAAAAAGCTTTAAATATAATGTAATAAGACCGATACTGTCAAATAATTATGGGAACCAATATTTACACATTTCAAATTTTACATGTAAATCGCTATGGCCCGCTTTGCTGTATACACATACCGGGTGACCCTGGGATCTGTAAAAGCCCCATAACTCATTTGCTATTTCAGATATCGACTTCTAATTTTCTTAAACTGGTGCCCACACTTATCCTGCATATTTTAAAAATAAGTATGTTTTTGTACAGGGTGTCCCAATATACGTAACAGAACAAAGTTATGCTTTTTAAAATGGAACACCCTATATTTTATACTTTATTTACAACCCTCTTGAGAAGCTGATAAAAATAGTATAAGATAGTATGGATTTATTATGGACGGTTGGTTAGTTATGGGCAAATTTGTGGCAAAAACAAGGACACATTGAAAAAATTGCAGAAGCACTCCTAGCAAAGCTAGCGTCATTTTTTATACACTAAAGAATTTTCCACATCGTGAAGAAAAATACAAATCGGCTTTGGTTTTTTTTTGTTCATACTGCTATACAGGGTGTCAACATTCGCAAAATAATGGATAACTATTTTTTTTCAAACGGAACACCCTATATACCTTGCCACCAATTAAAAAAAAATTAAATTATTTTAATCTGAGTTTACTCCATTAAAGTAGGGCGAAAAAGAGTTTTTTTTTCCGTAAGAATCATCAAATTTGGTTGAAAAGTCCCTGAGTTATGTGCGAAAAACCTCAAAATGCACTTTTTTTTCAAACACCCATAACTTGGTGCCAAATCGTCGTGGGAACTTCGTTCTTCGAGTCCTGCATAGGGAATTGATCAGATTTTAATGCCTTTATGGTGGATCGAGTCGACAAATTTTTTCCAACTCCGTACACATCGTCAAAGTTGGACATGGTTTCCGGAAAAAAAAATTCACAGGGGCGCTAGAGGGGGGGCGGAAGGGGTTACGTCTAGTTTCGCATGCATGACTTTAAAGAAGATACTTGAAAGTTTTTCGCCCTCAAAGATTCATCAAAATCGATTGAAAATACACCGAGTTATGGCGGTTTGAAAATGGTGGAAATTTCACGAATTTAAAGTGTTTAATTTTTTTTCCTTCAGTATATATAGGGTGTGCCATTTGAAAAAATGAAGAAATGGCCATCACCCTATATTATGTTTTGGATGATAAAGTAATTTTGAAAAAGATCAACAAAATTAAAATGTATTATCTTTATTAGTTGCAGGGGAGCACTTTAACAATTTTGTTCAAATTTATGTATAAACATCTGAATAATACGAAAATAGCATGGTTTCAATCGCCACAACCTACATCATTTTAATAATAATAATAATAATAACTTCTTTTTTTATTTTTTGGCATAGGTTTGACCATTCACCCACAATAATAACTTTATTGTCACCGAATGTACATTAACATACATATTGGACACGTCAAACAAAACCGATAATACAGTATAATATCACTTACAAATACTACCATATTTAAAACTTATGTAACACGGAATCTAAAAAAAATAAAATATACAGGGTGTTCTATTAAAAAAAAGCATAACTTTGGTCTGTTATGAGACATCCTGTATATTTTTTTTAGGACGTGCAGTTCACTATTCAGCACAGCTTTTGTAAAAAACGTTTTTTGAAATTTTGACAATAAGGTCACCCGGAGCTCTAAGACACCACGTATATTCAAATAGCATTAATTTTTATTTTAAAAGGCTATCTTGTTTTGGTTTTCATATACAGTGTGGAAATTAAGTAGTTGATAAATTCGGTAAACCCGAAATAAAATATTTTTGGAAAAAATCCTCGAACAGGTCGATTTTCTTTGATAAAAATACACATTTTTGAGTAATGACGTCATCCATTTTGTTTTTAAATGACAACCCCCTATTTTTGTTGTTGATTTTGATAGATCTTTTCATTGTTTATTTTTTTTATTATCTAGTTTATTTGTTTCCCTGTATTGGATCTTCCGTTGGGCAATAAAGTTATTATTATTATTATTGTCGAACTGGCAGTATATAAATGTTGACATCTTACATAAGAAATTTTTCGATTAAATAACAATTGAAGGTGAGAACCCGATATGTGGAGTTTTTGCAATGTTTCAACACTTGTAGCAATTTTCCCAAACAACAATGATCTTGACTTTTCATATAATACAATATGGTTTCAGCAAGACGGCGCACCCTCGCGGTATGTGCGTTTTTTTGAACAATTGCTTTATGAATTGGTGAAATGGTAAAATGTTCAAGAAGAATTTCTACGTGTTCGAACTGTGGATGGCAGAACATTGAATTTAAAAATTGCATTTGCTTTCTGAAAATATTTTTGTTTATTTTGTGTTAACAATAAAATTTATAGTTTCTCACTTTCAATTGTCGTTTACTCGAAAAATTTCTTATGTAAGATGGCAACATTTTTATACAACCAATTCGACAATGAAAAGATCTATCAAAATCAAAAACAAAAATAGGGGGTTGTCATTAAAAAAATAATGGATGACGTCATTACTCAAAAACAAATGACGACTGAAAATCCACTTTTATGCAAAAATGTGTATTTTTATCAAAGAAAATCGACCTGTTCGAGGATTTTTTCCAAAAATATTTAATTTCGGTTTTACCGAATTTATCCGCTTATTAATTTCCACACTGTATACTGTGGAAGGTTTTGGTTTTTATTTTACCAGTGATTTTGAAAAATCAAGAGCATTTTCTTACTAATAATAATAATAATAATAATAATAACTTTTTTCTACATCCGTTATAAAATTATAATTATATTAATTATATAATTAATTGAATGTCTATTGTACCATGATAATATTTAGTATATTTATATTTATGTATGACTTGTGTAAGACTTCGTGTCTATAGCATCAATAAATGATTTGATTTTGATTTTGATTTTGATTTTGAAAATGCACAGTTTTTTTCATTAATTTTTTTTCATAAAACATGTGTTTTCTGAAGCCTTCGAAAAACGTAAATAACGGTTAATTTTGTATTTTATCATATAAAGTTAACATGCCAATAACTCCTTAGCAACGAGTAACGTTAAGGTACATTTAACAACACTAGTGTTGTTATAAGGCAGTGGCGGCTCGTGGAACATGTTAATGGTAGAGCCACTTATACAATATACCCGCCTTCCCCTTTTTTGAAGAAAGAAAGAACGATTTATCTGCTTAGAGATCAAAGTAACTGGAGAAAAAGTGTTTTAAGAAATAATTAAAAATTTTAGCTGAGCTTGAAACTACTTAACCCTATATAACGAGCCGCCCCTGGTTATAACCCATTAAAAAATTATTGGAATTTAGGAAGTTGCTTATATTCTTAAAATATAATTATTTTTGAGTTGTATAGAATTATTTCAGAATTTTTAAACAATTTTTACCATTTTTTATATATTTTAGAAAATGCTCAATTTCGAACGCAATTAAAAAAATGTATGTTTAACAACGAACAGTTAATACTCATTAAAAAATTGTTGGAATTTAAGAAGTTGATTATATTCTTAAAATATAATAATTTAAGAGTTGTATGGAATTATTTCAGAATTTTTAAACAACTTCTTCATTTATTTTAGAAAATGCTCAATTTTAAACGCAATTGCCAGACACTTGAAATTGTCTAAAGCCACTGAAACAATACTTTATTTCACTTTCGGTGAAAGCAAGAAATACATGAAAATCAAAACTTACGAAAAATGAAAAACCTTTCGAGGCGTTTTGGCGATTAAGATGTAACCTGGATGATGATTCTTTGCTTCCCTCACGGATTGTTGGGGCGGAATGGAGAGGAAAACACAAACACCAACACACACAAATCCTGATGTACCACAACACAACGGGCACTAAAACTTTTGAAAAATCAAATTTCCGAACCGGAACAAACGTCTTCCGCGGTCGCGCTCAACAAACTGAATTGATATCAACAGGTGAGCCGCGGATTGGTGATAAGAATTTAATCTCGTTCCGAGCGAAGAAAAAACAAATATTTTGATAATATTCAATCGTCCGGGGCAGATTAAAAACTGGTCGAATTTTAACACGGAGGTCGAGATAAGATGTAGAACATTAGAAACACTGCTAATTATATACTTCACGAGAATCTTAAGAAGTTGATTATATTCTTAAAATCATGGAATTTATAATAAGTTTTCCAATGATGTACAATTTGTAGAATGAAATATTAAGGATTCTTGAGATTTATCCATAAAAACATTTTTCTTTTGTCACCTCCTGCTTATTTTTGGATTTTCAACCAAAACCATACCATAATGAAAATGAAATCCAAAAGTTTTTTTAATTGGTTTTATAAACATTATTTTTTTACTGACGAAGGAGTAGATGAAAAATTCTGAAAAAAATTATAAAAATAGTCCACCCAATTAGCCATTTAACCAATTTTTTCCAAGGTCATTCAAGGTTATTTCGACACAGAAAAAAATTCAAAAGATTTTAAACATAACTTTTTAAATCGATTTTTTAATCATTATTTTTTTACTGACGAACAAGTGGTTGAAAAATTCTGAAAGAATTCTTGAAAATAGTCCACCCAATTAACCATTTGATCAATTTTTCCCAAGGTCATTCAAGGTTATTTCGACACAGAAAAAATTTCAAAAGATTTTAAACACAACTTTTTAAATCGATTTTTTAATCATTATTTTTTTACTGACGAACAAGTGGATGAAAAATTCTGAAAAAATTCATGAAAATAGTCTACCCAATTAACCATGTGACCAATTTTTTCCAAGGTCATTCAAGGTTATTTCGACACAGAAAAAATTTCAAAAGATTTTAAACATAACTTTTTAAATCGATTTTTTAATCATTATTTTTATACTGACGAACAAGTTGATGAAAAATTCTGAAAAAATTTATGAAAATAGTCCACCCAATTAACCATTTGATCAATTTTTTCCAAGGTCATTCAAGGTTATTTCGACACAGAAAAAATTTCAAAAGATATTAAACATAACTTTTTAAATCGATTTTTTAATCATTATTTTTTTACTGACGAACAAGTGGTTGAAAAATTCTGAAAGAATTCTTGAAAATAGTCCACCCAATTAACCATTTGATCAATTTTTCCCAAGGTTATTTCGACACAGAAAAAATTTCAAAAGATTTTAAACATAACTTTTTAAATCGATTTTTTAATCATTATTTTTTTACTGACGAACAAGTGGATGAAAAATTCTGAAAGAATTTCTTGAAAATAGTCCACCCAATTAACCATTTGATCAATTTTTCCCAAGGTCATTCAAGGTTATTTCGACACAGAAAAAATTTCAAAAGATTTTAAACATAACTTTTTAAATCGATTTTTTAATCATTATTTTTTTACTGACGAACAAGTGCATGAAAAATTATGAAAAAATTCATGAAAATAGTCCACCCAATTACCCATTTGAGAAATTTTCCCCAAAGTCATTCAAGGTCATTTAGTTACTGGAAAAATTCCAAAAGTTTGTAAATCGATTTTTTTAAAGTTATTTTTTAACTGACGAACGAGTTGATGAAAAATTCTGAAAAATTTCATGAAAATAGTCCACCCAATTACCGATTTGAACGCTTACGAAGTTCCTTTATTTAATTATTTATTTACTTTTATTACTTTATTTATAGAAAAATACAATTTTTTGTTTTGATTAAAAAAAAATGAGATTTTGGCAATTTGCGTTGATTTAAGGTGGAAAATTTCCAATGATTTTTAAAAATGTGTTAAAATCGCTACATGTTCACATTTGAATCATCAAATCTAAGAACGCGTTCAGCAGTTACGTAATTAAAAAAAAAATTGTTTTGACTTGAGAATTTGCGTTTTTTAACAATTTAAATTTTTGGCAATTTGCGATGGAAATGTTACAATGATTTTTCAAAACGTATTAAATTCGCTACATTTTCACGATTAAATCATCAAAATCTAACAACGCGTTCAACAGTTATATAATTTTTAAAAAACACGATTTCTTGTTTTGATTTAAAAATTTACGATTTTGGCAATTTACATTGATTTAAGGGGGAAATTTTCCAATAACTTTTCAAAACGTGATAAATTCGCTATAATTTCAAATTTAAAAAATCAAAATCCAACAACGCGTTCAACAGTTATATGATTTAAAAAAATACGATGTTTTAGTTTTGATTTTTGACAATTTACATTGATTTAAGATGAACATTTTCCAATGATTTTTTAAAATGCGTTAATTTCGCTACATTTTCACGTTTAAATAATAAAAATCTCACAATGCGTTTACCAGTTACCTAATTAATTTTTTTTTTGTTTTGACTTAAAAAATTGCGTTTTTGGCAATTTGCGTTGATTTAACATGGAAATTTTTCAATGATTTTTCAAAAAGTGTTAAATTCGCTACATGTTTAAGTTTAAATCATAAAAATCTAATGACGCGTTCGACAGTTACGTAATTTATAAAAAATACGATTTTTTGTTTTTATTAAAAAATTGAAATTTTGGCAAATACGTTGAGACTCACAGACACAGTCACATTTTTTTTTTACTTTCTCCGTTAGGAAGTACGAGAAAGTATTGTGATCGTGATTTTTTTTTCAAAAATTTTTTATATGGAAATATCCGTTTTGGATGCCATTTCAACAATTTCTGGAAAAAATTTTTTGTCTGTGCGCGCTGTATCTCATAAACTAATAGAGCAATTGATATGAAACTGTGAACATCCGTCTTATTTGATAATCTAAAGAACTGAAAAGCTTTTGGTAAAATTTCGTACACCGGAAGTGGGCGTTTACCTCAACCGTTTTTTGTTTTTTGCCAATATTCTCTTAAATATGAAAAATATCACAAAAACATTTAAACAAACATTGAAGACAACAAAGAAATGAACATCTTTTGCTTGAAAACATTTTTCATAAAATCATTTTTATTCGAGAAAAAAAATTATTATTATTTTTTTAATTTTTGGTTCATAATTATAAAACGATAATAGTTACAGCAAATCTATGTTAATAATAATTGTAGAGAATGCCAAAATGAACAACTTATAAAGAATAAGTTTTTTTCGAAATCCCTTTAGTTTTTGAGTAAACTGAGTTTTTGAATTTGAAGTATAATTTTTCCGTCTTTCATAATTTTGACGTTTTAAACGTCAGTGTCATCCACTCGATGTACATGTAAAATATGATTTAAATAGAAAATAAACCATGAAAGCGTAAATATAAAGTCGGAGAAAGTAACATGATGGCCACATCACCATTTTTCCATAATGAATGACAGTAATCAATACCGGTATGGGTAAATAAACAGCATTTCATTGGCACTCGTGACACAAGTTATATCCTCGGATAGTTAAACATTCATAAAATTGATGAAGCAAAATGAAACAAGACAGCTCAACGATCGTCTACAAAAATCGAATCTATTTTTAAACGAGAGGCACTAAAGTTTAAAAATTATATGAAATACGACGAGTGCAACGCGAACTCGCTCGATCATAATTTTTTTAAATTTTTTTTTCGTATTCATCATTAATTGATCGACATGAAAGAGGTCCGGTTTTATGCGGTGCTGCACGAGAACGATGTGCTCAATTATTCTATGCGTAGTTGCACCCTGATCGATTGACCAATTTTTTTTGCCCATCGCACAAACATTCCCTCAGGTGATTACGTCGCAATTTTTACCATTAATTAAATCCCACCATCATACAAACATTTCCACAGGTGACTAGATGCCGATTTTTACTTATAATTAAATCTACAGGTGACCAATTTTTACTAAAAATTAAAAAAATACAATATTATAATAAAACACTTTTAACTTTGTTTTGTATAACTTATATATTTATTTTTGTGGCTCGAGTTTCGGTAATACAAAAATAAAAATACAAACAAGTTTTAGTTTTTTATTATTATTTTGTATCATTCCATGTATAACGGAGTTTTCCGTTTAATAAATAAATAAATAAATAAATCCCCAGGTGACTGCCATTTTGTCAGAAAAAAATGCCAATTTTCGGCATTCATTGAATCTAAAAATACAGCCTCAGGTAACTGTGATTTTGTCACGACGATTTTTACCATTAATTAAATCTAAAAATACAAACGTTTCTCCAGGTGACGATTTTTTAGCGTTAATTAAATCAAAAAAATGCAATTAAAACTTACTTTTTTTTTCCTGCGATCGTTTTGCGGACGCAATAAAACGTAATAAAGGATCTCGTGCGTCATTAAACTCTTAAAATTCAAGAGTGTTTGAATAAACGGGGGGGGCAATGAAAGGGCGTAATTGATAACGGATGAGCGTCTGTAGTTTTCCGGCACGTTGCTTGTTCACTGGATGCTCGGTGTGGCGCTCTTCATTGCCTACCGCACTTTTATTCCTCAAATGTCCATCACTAACTCAATTGCACACGAAAACAAGATATTATTTTGATTTGATCGCGTGCCGCCGCGCCGCTCTCTCATAACTTCACGAGATGATTAATGCCATCGAGTTAATGGAATGTTGGCGATATCCGTTTTCTAACACCGTCCGAAGACAAATTGGGCGTTGCTGATCTTATGCTGTGTTCTTGCGTGAATAATTCCACTTTGAATTGATTTTATGTTAAAGTGAGATTGATAATGTTTTTTTAAATTTAATATCCACCGTACACGAGGAGTAAATTTTGCATAAATAATTGGGTATAGGTCACTGGGATCAACCGGCGGACAGCGGTATTACTAACTGGGGTCAATCGGCGGATAACGGTATCACTAACTTTGATCAACCAGCGGATGGATAGCGGTATAACTAACTTTGGTCAATCGGTAGATAACGTTCAGATAAGTCCGATGTTTCTGCCACAAAATCACATACAACACTGGAGCATATTAGAGCTATTTCAACTCGGATTTCAATTTTGAAAAACATAAATTTAGACCTTACACTATTTAAATGTTCGTACCTGAGTTATGTATTAACCCTTTGCACTCGTATGTCGACTTATTGTCTACACAATACGTGTTATCACTAATAAATACGAGTGCAAAGGGTTAAGATCTTTCAGCCTAAATAATTGATTTTATGTTAAAATAACAATACCCACCGTCAAAATCAACATTTTATCTTAATTGAATGTTTTTAAATTTTGCATAAATAATTTTTTTAATTAAAAGTAATTAAAACATTTAATCTTGATTGAACGTTTTGTTGATTTGCAACTTCCGCGAGATATTAAATTATCGTTTTCTATGAGGATTAATTTTTAAATTTTGCATAAATAATTTCTAAATAGAATCGATTTTATGTTAACATAAGATAAGTAATTAAAACATTTTTGTTAGTTGATTTTAAACTTCCACGAGATATTAAATTATCGTTTTCTATGGGGATTAATTTCTGTCACAAAAGTGCCAGCAATGTGGGAATTATACGCTCCCTTGTGTGGCTGTCCGCTCCGGAACTGAGCCATGAATGCCCCCCCCCCCCCTGAAAGGTAAAACTGACCACAGGAAAATGTTTAAGAAAGCTGTACAGAGTCGAGGTGTGAATTTACGAATTCACTCCAAACATGCGACTGTCGTTACAAAACTACAAGAAAACCACAATACGAAAAAAGTCGATTTTTCGTATAAATCATCGTAGACTCTTGTGTAATACCTTTTTCTTCATCCGAAGAACGAGATAAAACAATTGGCGTTAAAAAATTTCATTCAGAAAAAATAGCAAAAAAGTTAGCAAGTCACCGTGAACTTTAAAAAAAAAAGTCAATTTTTCAGATTTTGAACGGCCGTAGCGGCTAAACGAAGAATCCAATCTGAACGCGGATTTCAAATCCGTATTCCTTGTGTGTCAATTAGCCGGATTTAATAATTGGCGATTTGTAATTTTTGACGAAAACTTGAAAAATCATCCAAGGGTCCCCCCTTCTTACTTTTTCTCAAAAATTGCATTTGAAATAATTTCCTGAAGAAACCACCGGTTCGATTCGGGGTTTCTGTACGTCATTCGAAAGATCTCATTAAGACGCATCAGAAAATGTCATTTTGCAAGAACAAATGCCAATTTGAAGTCCGTGACACGTCGGCAGAGAAAACTCGAAAATGGAAAAAATCGAAAAAATCAACTTTCTTAAAAATCATCGTAGATCCTTATGTAATACCTTTTTCTTCATCAGAAGAACGAGATAAATCAATTGACGTTAAAAAATTTCATCCAGAAAAAATTATAAAAAAGTTAGCAAGTCACCATGAACTTTTTTGAAAAAAGTCGATTTTTTCACACTTTGAACGGCTGTAGCGGCCGAACGAAGAATCCAATTTGAACGCGGATTTCAAATCTGTGATCCTCGTGTGTCAATTAGTCGGATTTAATTAAAATTGGCGATTTGAAATTTTTGACGAAAACCTGAAATTCTATCCAAGGGTCCCCCCTTCTAACTTTTTAACAAAAATTGCATTAAAAATGATTTCCTAAAGAAACCACTGGTTGGATCCGGAGTTTCTTGACGTCACTCGAAAGATCGCTTCAAGACACTTCAGAAAATGTACTTTCGCAGGAACAAATGTCAATTTTAAGGCCGTGACGCGTCAGCAAAAAAACTCGAAAATGGAAAAAATCGAAAAAATCAACTTTCTTAATAACCATCGTAGACGCTTGTGTTTTACCTTTTTTTTCATCAGAAGAACGAGATAAAACGATTGCCGTTAAAAAATTTCATCCAGAGAAAATTGCAAAAAAGTTAGCCAGTCACCATGAAATTTTTTGAAAAAGTCGATTTTTTCACACTTTGAACGGCCGTAGCGGCTGAACGGAGAATCCAATTTGAACGCGGATTTAAAATCTGTGGTCCTTGTGTGTCAATTAGTCGGATTTAATTAAAATTGGCGATTTGAAATTTTTGACGAAAACCTGAAAAATCATTTAAGTGTCCCCCCTTCTTACTTTTTCTCAAAAATTGCGTTTGAAATGATTTCCTGAGGAAACCACCGGTTCGATTCGGAGTTTCTGTACGTCATTCGAAAGGTCTCATTAAGACGCATCAGAAAATGTACTTTCGCAAAAACAAATATCAATTTGAAGCCCGTGACGCATCGGCAAAGAAAACTCGAAAATGGAAAAAATCGAAAAAATCAACTTTCTTATAAATCATCGTAGAGCCTTATGTAGTACCTTTTTCTTCATCAGAAGAACGAGATAAATCAATTGGCGTGAAAAAATTTCATCCAGAAAAAATTACAAAAATGTTAGCAAGTCACCATGAACTTTTTTGAAAAAAGTAGATTTTTTCAGACTTTGAACGGCCGTAGCGGCTGAACTAAGAATCCAATTTGAACGCGGATTTCAAATCTGTGATCCTCGTGTGTCAATTAGTCGGATTTAATTAAAATTGGCGATTTGAAATTTTTGATGAAAACCTGAAAAATCATCCAAGGGTCCCCCCTTCTTACTTTTTCCGAAAAATTGCATTTGAAATGATTTCCTGAAGAAACCACCGGTTCGATTCGGGGTTTCTATACGTCATTCGAAAGATCTCACTAAGACGCATCAGAAAATGTCCTTTCGCAAAAACGAATGTCAATTTGAAGCCCGTGACACCACAGCAAAGAAAACTCAAAAATAGAAAAAATCGAAAAAATCAACTTTCTTAAAAATCATCGTAGACTCTTGTGTAATACCTTTTTCTTCATCAGAAGAACGAGATAAATCAATTGGCGTTAAAAAATTTCATCCAGAAAAAAATGCAAAAAAGTTAGCAAGTCACCGTGAACTTTAAAAAAAAAAGTCGATTTTTTCAGACTTTGAACGGCCGTAGCGGCTGAACGAAGAATCCAATTTGAACGCGGATTTCAAATTTGTGTTCCTCGTGTGTCAATTAGTCGGATTTAATTAAAATTGGCGATTTGATTTTTTTTGTCGAAAACCTGAAAAATCATCCAAGGGTCCCCCCTTCTTACTTTTTCCCAAAAATTGCATTTGAAATGATTTCCTGAAGAAACCACTGGTTCGATTCGGGATTTCTATACATCACCAGAAAGATCACGTCAAGACGCTTTAGAAAATGTATTTTCGCAAGAACAAATGTTAATTTTAAGTCCCTGACACGTGAACAAAGAAAACTCGAAAATGGAAAAAATCGAAAAAATCAACTTTCTTATAAATCATTGTAGACTCTAATGTTATACCTTTTTCTTCATCAGAATAACAAGATAAAACAATTGGCATTGAAAAATTTAATCCAGAAAAAATTATAAAAAAGTTAGCAAGTCACCATGAACTTTTTTGAAAAAAGTCGATTTTTTCACACTTTGAACGGCTGTAGCGGCTGAACGAAGAATCCAATTTGAACGCGGATTTCAAATCTGTGTTCCTCGTGTGTCAATTAGTCGAATTTGATTAAAATTGCCGATTTTTTATTTTTGACAAAAACTCGAAATTCTATCCAAGGGTCCCCCCTTCTTACTTTTTAACAAAAATTGCACTAAAAATGATTTCCTGAAGAAACCACTGGTTGGATCCGGGATTTCTTGACGTCACTCGAAAGATCGCTTCAAGACGCTTCAGAAAATGTACTTTCGCAGGAACAAAATGTCAATTTTAAGGCCGTGACGCGTCAGTAAAGAAAACTCGAAAATGGAAAAAATCGAAAAAATCAACTTTCTTTAAAATCATCGTAGACCCTTGTGTTTTACCTTTTTTTTCATCAGAAGAACGAGTTAAAACGATTGCCGTTAAAAAATTTCATCCAGAGAAAATTGCAAAAAAGTTAGCCAGTCACCATGAAATTTTTTGAAAAAGTCGATTTTTTCACACTTTGAACGGCTGTAGCGGCCGAACGAAGAATACAATTTGAACGCGGATTTCAAATCTGTGATCCTCGTGTGTCAATTAGTAGGATTTAATTAAAATTGGCGATTTGAAAATTTTGATGAAAACCTGAAAAATCATCCAAGGGTCCCCCCTTCTTACTTTTTCCCAAAAATTTCGTTTGAAATGATTTCCTGAAGAAACCACAGGTTCGATTCGGGATTTCTACACATCACCAGAAAGATCACGTCAAGACGCTTTAGAAAATGTACTTTCGCAAGAACAAATGTCAATTTGTAGCCCGTGACGCGTCAGCAAAAGAAAACTCGAAAATGGAAAAAATCGAAAAAATCAACTTTCTTATAAATCATCGTAGACTCTTGTGTAATACCTTTTTCTTCATTAGAACAACGAGATAAATCGTTGAGCGTTAAAAAATTGTGGATAAATTTTGAATCCTCTGTTCGGATATCGGCCATCGAGCTAACCGGAGGATTAAAAGAGTAAACAGATGCTTATCTGACTTCGGTCGTTATAAATATAAAATATCTGCTTACCTCTCGATTACTTCCGTACCATCGACTCTCGAGTCACTCCTGGAGGCGAGGAGGGCGCGCAAACAAAACGGATCGACTCTGTAACCAGATATTGCACAAACACACTCCAAGACGGAAGAAGAAAAAAAAAGAAGGCCGCAGAAGAAAAGAAGAAGAAAAAAAACCGTACGATACGAATCTGTCCGCTTAATTTGGTACCTAAGTGACGCAAATCGGAAACGACTCGGCCGCATTTTTTTCGATCCGCGTCTACGACCAAGGTAGGTGGTCGCCGTGTCACGAAATTAACAGGTGGTTTTTACCACCGAACCATCGTACGCGTAGAGGGACACAGGGACAGAGGGTATATATCTATGCATCTGCATGCATGCCTTCGCACTGCAACAAACGCGTGTCGGATTACCGCGGATCGAATTACGCGCCATCTTTTTTATTAACATTATGTGGTCTATGTAGATGATTTTTATTGAATTTCTAATGCGACGATGAAAAAAGATGCACGGCTTTACAAGGATATCAACCGCGTTTATTTGCAACATCAATCTTGCGCGACCGGAGAGTCTAGAGTTCGGAAAAATCGATCACACGCTCATTATTTTTGCTTTTTAATTTTATGTCCGTTAATTATATCAATGTTTTAAATTAAAACACGTGCTGTTGCATAAAAATGGTATTAATAAATTTACCAGAAGGACGATTTTGCTAATTCCAGAATGACGATACTCCCAAGAGAAGAGAACATCACGTGCATACTGCAAATACAGCGTTAAATCACCTGCGGCAGTTCTTCGGTCAATTAGCAAAGATCTATGGCCACCTCGCTCACCAGATTTGTGGACTATTTTATGTTCGGATATTTAAAAAATAAAGTGTATACTGATCGACTCCACACTTTACAAGAACTGCGCATTACAATAACAGAAGCGGTGCACAACGTTACACCTGAAATTCTACAAAATGTCTTCAACAACATGAAACGCCGGGTAAATTTGTGTTTGGATCAAAATGGGCAACACTTTGAACGTCTGTTATAGTTTAGTTCAAAATAAATTCCCTAATAGTCCTGCCACTGGTAAGTACCAACATTAAAAGTTTCTTTTAGGAGCGGGAAATTCAAATAGCAATCAAACAATAACGATATTAACACTTTTCAAATTTTACATGTAAATCCCTATGGCCCGCTTTGCAATTTAACACTCTGTATAAATCAGGTTTAGCAGAGAGAGAGAGACGATAAGAAAGCTTATTAAAAGCACATCCGTCGCCGGGATTACCATATTTAACATAATGTGTAAAATGTGTAATAAAGTGAACGCGAGCGTGAGTTATTAATGACCCTCGAACTATTAATCTGACCGAAAGCCCTTTTCGGGTTGATCCATCGCCGTGGACGATACAAAATAATATTAAAAGTAATGTATGCATACGAAGAGAAATGTTTTCTTAGGACCCTAAGGGGCCCGAGGCCTTGAGAATTTAATAAAATTCTTATAATAGATAAACTCATAAAAACGTAAGTTATTGCAAAATTGTACAGTACAAGAACAAGTACAAGTACAAGAAAAAATTGTGATCGTATTTTTTTTTAATGTAACGGAAATATCCGTTTTGATGTCGCTAGAGACGAATTCAACAATTTCTGAAAAAAAAATTGTATCTGTGTGTCTGTGCGCGCTGTTTCTCAAAAACTAACAGAGCAATTGATATGAAACTTTGAACATAAGTTTTATTTGACAAGCCAAAGATCTGAGAGACATTTAGTGAAATTTTGAATACCAGAAGTGGGTGTTTACCTTAACCGATTTTTGTGTTTTTCCAATCATTTTCTAAACGCGCAAAATATCACAAAACCGTTTGAACAAATATTGAAAATAACTAAGAAATATTTTTCATGAAATCCATATTTTAAAAAAATATTATTTTACATCAAATGTATGTTAATAATAATTGCAGAGAGTGGCAAAATGAGCAACTAATAATCAATAAGTTTTTCAAAGTTAAGATGCATAAAGTAATACAAAATGCATAATTTTGATTTTGGGTTCGTCGCTTATGCAACTCCTCGTATGATTTAACATGGAGATTTCATCGATGTTAAAAACTTAATGGCAGATTTAAGTCTTATACAGTGGCGTATTCATAGGGGTTCGCGGATTCCGCAGAACTAGGGGGCTTTAGGGGCTCGACAAAAATAAAAACAAATAAAAAATCAATATTTACAACAGAAAAATAATACACACTTAACACTTTTATTCGAAATTTGGTGCACATTGAGTTACATTTCATTTTAGTTACAAGCCGTTGCTGTTAAACGCAAAGGAACAAAAGATGCCGCTGAAAAATTCAAAAACTTCCGAAAATTGAAAGTTTTTTCTTCGAGAAACAAAGTGATGAAAGCGTTTTTATTAATTGCTTAAGCGGTCAAAATTGAGGCAATATGACTGGCAAAATTGTGGGGTACGTTTACAAATTTTGAAAAAAAAAGAGACAAATTAAACTGAAATTGGTTTTCGTTGAAAGAAAATTATTTCAGATAAAGAAAATATGTTTAAAATAAATGTGTATTTTTAAATGAGTTAGAAAAAGATTAGAAACTTTAAATTCCATGGAAGACTTATTTAAAATTTTAATCACTGTACGATTTTAACAATTCCTGGGAAAAAAAATGGTGACGTGGCCATCATGTTACTTTCTCCGACTTGATGGTATCATAGCCATTTATATTTACGTTTTCATGGTTTATTTTCAGTTGAAAACATATTTTAAATGTACATCGAGAGGATGAAACTGACGTTTAAAACGTCAAAATTATGAAAAACGGAAAAATTATACTTTAAATTCAAAAACTCAGTTTACTCAAAAACTAACGAGATTTCGAAAAAAACTTATTCTTTGTAAGTTGTTCATTTTGGCATTCTCTACAATTATTATTAACATAAATTTGCTGTAACTATTATCGTTTTATAATTATAAACCAAAAATTAAAAAAATAATAATAATTTTCTTTTTCTGAAATAAAAATGATTTTATGAAAAATGTTTTCAAGCAAAAGATGTTCATTTCTTTGTTGTCTTCAAAATGTGTTTAATTGTTTCAGTGATATTTTTCATATTTAAGAAAATATTGGCAAAAAACAAAAAACAGTTGAGGTAAACGCCCACTTCCGGTGTACGAAATTTTACCAAATGTTTTTCAGTTCTTCAGATTATCAAATAAGACGTATGTAGAAAGTTTCATATCAATTGCTGTATTAGTTTTTGAGATGCAGCGCGCACAGACAGACACACACACAGACACATTTTTTTTCTTTTGCAGAAATTCTTGAAATGACATCTAGGGATCCCAAAACGGATATTTCCGTAAAAAAATTTTTTGAAAAAAAAATCACGATCACAATACTTTCTCGTACTTCGTAACGGAGAAAGTAAAAATGGTTTAGTTTTCATTTGCGTCTAAATATTAGCAGTTTTATTTTTACTTTCTCCATAACGAAATACGAGAAAGAATTGTGATCATAAAAACTTTTTTTTTTAACGGAAATATCCGTTTTTAGAACCCTAGAAGCAGCAATTTCTGAAAAAAATATGTTTGTGATGCGTGTGTGCACTGTATTTAAAAAATTAATACTGCAATTAACATGAAACTTCGAACATAAGTTTTATTTGACATTCCGAAGAACTGGAAAGCTTTTGGTAAAATGTTGAATACCGGAAGTGGGTCTTTACCTTAACAATTTTTTGTTTTTTTGCAATCATTTTTTAAAAATGTAAAATATTACAAAAAACATTAAAAAGATATTGAAGACAGAAAAGAAATGAACAAATATTTTTTGGAAAAAAAAAATTACATTTTTTCGTTTTTCTTTATAATTATGAAACGATAATAGTTACAGCAAATTTATGTTAATAATAATTGTAGAGAATGCCAAAATGAACAACTTACAATAAAGAATAAGTCTTTCAAGGCCAAGATGCATAAAGCAATACAAAAAGGCATAATTTTAATTTTGGGTTCGTCGCTTATGCAACTCCTCGTATGATTTAACATGGAGATTTCAACGGGTGTTAAAAGCCAAGTGGCAGATATAAGTTTTATACAAAGACTATTACATCCATAACTTGAACATAAGACTTAATTGACAATTTGAAGAACTGGAAAGATTTTGGTAAAATTTTGAATACCAGAAGTGGGTGTTTACCTAAACAATTTTTTGTTTTTTGCAATTTTTTTTTAAATATGTAAAATATTACAATAACATTAAAAATTCATTGAAGACAGAAAAGAAATGAACATCCTTTGAAAATATTTTTTGGAAAAAAAATTAAATTTTTTTTTGTTTTTCTTTATAATTATGAAACGATAATAGTTGCAGCAAATTTATGTTAATAATAATTGCAGAGAATGCCAAAATGAACAACTTACAATAAAGAATAAGTCTTTCAAGGCCAAGATGCATAAAGCAATACAAAAACGCATAATTTTAATTTTGGGTTCGTCGTTTATGCAACTCCTCGTATGATTTAACATGGAGATTTCAACGGGTGTTAAAAACTAAGTGGCAGATATCAGTGGCGGCTCGTGGAACATGTTGATGGTAGAGCCACTTATACAATATCCCCCCTCCTTTTTTGAAGAAACAACGAACGATTTATCTTCCTGGACCAGTAACTGGCCAGTGTTTAAAAAATTCTTGCTGAGCTTGAAACTACAGGTAGTGCCATGGTTCATTGGTACTATATAACGAGCTGTACCTGCTTAATTTGATAAATTGATGATTTGTAAATCTAATGTAATTTTTGTAGAATTTAGTCGACACGTTTTATATTTTTTTTTATTTTTTGCTCGAATATTGCACAATTCGAAAAATAAAATTTTTAAAAATTCATAATTCGCGAAATAATTAACCGATTTTTAAAAACTCTATTTAGTTTGATAAAACGATGATTTGACAATCTAGTTTAATTTTTGTAGAATTTAGTAGACACGTTTTATATTTTTTTTAAATTTTTTGCTCGAGTATTACACAATTCGAAAAATAAAATTTTCAAAAATTCACAACTCGCGAAATAATTAGCGGATTTTTAAAAACTCTATTTAATTTGATAAAACGATGATTTGACAATCTAGTTTAATTTTTGTAGAATTTAGTAGACACGTTTTATATATTTTTTTAAATTTTTTGCTCGAGTATTACACAATTCGAAAACTAAAATTTTCAAAAATTCACAACTCGCGAAATAATTAGCGGATTTTTAAAAACTCTATTTAGTTTGATAAAACGATGATTTGCAAATCTAGTTTAATTTTTGTAGAATTTAGTCGACACGTTTTATATATTTTTTTAATTTTTTGCTCGAGTATTACACAATTCGAAAAATAAAATTTTCAAAAATTCATAATTCGCGAAATAATTAACCGATTTTTAAAAACTCTATTTAGTTTGATAAAACGATGATTTGACAATCTAGTTTAATTTTTGTAGAATTTAGTCGACACGTTTTATATTTTTTTTTAAATTTTTTGCCCGAGCATTACACAATTCGAAAATTAAAATTTTAAAAAATTCACAACTCGCGAAATAACTAGCGGATTTTTAAAAACTCTATTTAATTTGATAAAACGATGATTTGACAATCTAGTTTAATTTTTGTAGAATTTAGTCGACACGTTTTATATTTTTTTTAAATTTTTTGCCCGAATATTACACAATTCGAAAAATAAAATTTTCAAAAATTCACAACTCGCGAAATAATTAGCGGATTTTTAAAAACTCTATTTAATTTGGTAAAACGATGATTTGCAAATCCTGTTTAATTTTTGTAGAATTTAGTCCACACGTTTTATGTTTTTTTTAAATTTTTTGCTCGAGTATTACACAATTCGAAAAATAAAATTTTCAAAAATTCACAACTCGCGAAATAATTAGCGGATTTTTAAAAACACTATTTAATTTAATAAAACGATGATTTGACAATCTAGTTTAATTTTTGTAGAATTTAGTCGACACGTTTTATATTTTTTTTAAATTTTTTGCTCGAGTATTACACAATTCGAAAACTAAAATTTTCAAAAATTCACAACTCGCGAAATAATTAGCGGATTTTTAAAAACTCTATTTAGTTTGATAAAACGATGATTTGACAATCTAGTTTAATTTTTGTAGAATTTAGTCCACACGTTTTATGTTTTTTTTAAATTTTTTGCTCGAGTATTACACAATTCGAAAAATAAAATTTTCAAAAATTCACAACTCGCGAAATAACTAGCGGATTTTTAAAAACTCTATTTAGTTTGATAAAACGATGATTTGACAATCTAGTTTAATTTTCGTAGAATTTAGTCGACACGTTTTATATTTTTTTTTTTTATTTTTTGCTCGAGTATTACACAATTCGAAAACTAAAATTTTCAAAAATTCACAACTCGCGAAATAATTAGCGGATTTTTAAAAACTCTATTTAATTTGATAAAACGATGATTTGACAATCTAGTTTAATTTTTGTAGAATTTAGTTGACACGTTTTATATTTTTTTTAAATTTTTTGCTCGAGTATTACACAATTCGAAAACTAAAATTTTCAAAAATTCACAACTCGCGAAATAATTAGCGGATTTTTAAAAACTCTATTTAATTTGATAAAACGATGATTTGACAATCTAGTTTAATTTTTGTAGAATTTAGTTGACACGTTTTATATTTTTTTTTAAATTTTTTGCTCGAGTATTACACAATTCAAAAAATAAAATTTTCAAAAACTCACAACTCGCGAAATAATTAGCGGATTTTTAAAAACTCTATTCAATTTGATAAAACGATGATTTGCAAATCTAGTTTAATTTTTGTAGAATTTAGTCGACACGTTTTATATTTTTTTTAAATTTTTTGCTCGAGTATTACACAATTCGAAAACTAAAATTTTCAAAAATTCACAACTCGCGAAATAATTAGCGGATTTTTAAAAACTCTATTTAGTTTGATAAAACGATGATTTGCAAATCTAGTTTAATTTTTGTAGAATTTAGTCGATACGTTTTATATTTTTTTTAAATTTTTTGCTCGAGTATTACACAATTCAAAAAATAAAATTTTCAAAAATTCATAACTCGCGAAATAATTAGCGGATTTTTAAAAACTCTATTCAATTTGATAAAACGATGATTTGCAAATCTAGTTTAATTTTTGTAGAATTTAGTCGACACGTTTTATATTTTTTTTAAATTTTTTGCTCGAGTATTACACAATTCAAAAAATAAAATTTTCAAAAATTCATAACTCGCGAAATAATTAGCGGATTTTTAAAAACTCTATTTAATTTGATAAAACGATGATTTGAAAATCTAGTTTAATTTTTGTAGAATTTAGTCCACACGTTTTATATATTTTTTTAATTTTTTGCTCGAGTATTACACAATTTGAAAACTAAAATTTTCAACGAAATAATCGACGGATTTTGCGAAAACTGTACGCAATTTGATAAAACGGTGATTTGCAAATGTATTTTAATCTCATTAGTTTCTACGTCAACTGACGATAAAGTTTATTAGAATTTGTCATCCTATTTGTCATAATTTTGACGTTTCAAACTTCAAAATGCTTGATGTGCATTTAAAATATCATTTAGATTCAGAATAAACGTGGAAGGTATACATATAAATAACTATTACACCATCAAAATCGTATAGAGTAACATGATGGCCGCATCACAATTTTTTGCATAAATAATCATGCAGATACCTAACCTAAAAATGCAAATTTATATTTTTCCAAGGCCTTCCTCTACGTTATAAAAATACAATTTATTTATATCAAAGCTCGCCGTCCGGCCGGTCATTATTATCGAGAAAGACGGAGACGGCGAACGAATATCTTATTCGAAACGCGCATGCAAATGACGCCCATTGTGCGCGCCGCCGTGTGCCTGTGCCGACTTGTTATCCCCGCGAGTTAAACGGTTTGATATGGCATAAATTTAACATAATAGGTGTCGAGTTAACACGAGTCGCCCGAAAGTGGGGGAACCCCCGGACCGGATCGGGCTTGTTAGGGTCGCGCGTGGGCGTGGCCTGTTATTAATCGACCCTAACGAGGGCGGGGACGCGCCCTGTTTACGCCCACTAGACACACGTGGCGTTCGCTTCTGTCGTTGCGTCGTCATTCCGGAATTTGCGGCGGACGCTGCACGATCTGTTCCGGGAGAATTTTACGTTGGGTTATACAGAGTCACCAAGCAAGTATGAGTTTTAGCTAGGTGTTGTTTAAGGACAACCGCATAAAAGGAGAATTAATGATTTAAGCTAAAGTACACTGTGTTCGTTATTGTTTGATAGCTGTTTGAATTTCCCGCTCCTGAAAAAAAAACTTTTAATGTTGGTACTTACCAGTGGCAGGACTATTAGGGAATTTATTTTGAACTAAACTGTAACAGACGTTCAAAGTGTTGCCCATTTTGATCCAAACACAAATTTACCCGGCGTTTCATGTTGTTGAAGTCATCTGCAACGACCTGCTGTGACTCGAGTAATTGTTTGTTTAATCCCCCAAACTCCCAGTGCCTCAACAAACTCCCGCGTAAGAGCATTAGTTAGCAGTAAGCTTTCGTCAATTGCGTTTCTCTGTGTTGTTCTCCGTAGTAGGTAACGTCTAAAATGGATGTTAAAAAAAGAAAAGTGGATTCAGAATGTCGAGTTTTTAAAGAAGAATGGACGTGGAAATATTTCTTTACTTTATTTAAAGAAAAACCTGTGTGCTTACTTTGCAATACAACTGTTGCAGTTTTAAAAGAATATAACATTCAACGCCATTTCAAGAGCAAACATGAAAACCACTCCTACTCATCGTTAAGTGAAGAGGTGAAAAAAATTAAATCGAAAGATTTAATAAAAAATTTATCAAGTCAACAACAATTATTTCAGAGAGCTAGTCATTCTCAAAGAAGCGCTACGAAAGCCAGTTATGTGTTGGCTTATAATATTGCTAAATCTAATCAAGCATTTTCAGATGGTGAATTTATAAAGCAGTGCATGATAGATGTGCGCGATATGTGCCCTGACAAGAAAAAGGATTTTCAGTCACTGTCTCTCTCAAGAAGAACAATCACCGAGAGAATTGAAAATATTGATAAAAATCTAATTTCACAACTGACTACAAAAACTCAAAAATTTATTTTTTATTCAATTACCATGGATGAAAGTACAGATATCAGCGATACTGCGCAGTTACTCATATTTGTAAGAGGAATCAACGCCCACTTTGAAATTACAGAAGAACTTGCAGGGCTGCAGTCAATGAAAGGAACAACGACTGGTGCCGATATATTTTGTGAATTTGAAAATTGCATCGATAAACTTCGTTTACCTATTGACAAGCTATGTAATGTAACTACAGATGGTGCTCCTAATATGGTTGGAATCAATCAAGGATTTGTTGGGAAATTTAATTCTAAGTATCCGGAAAATGATGTTGTTTTTTGCATTGCCTTATACATGAGGATGCTCTCTGTAAATCGGCTTTAGATATTGACCATATAATTAATATTGTTGTAAAACTAGTAAATATGATTCGTTCCAGAGAATTATTACATCGCCAGTTACAACAGTTTTTGGAGTCCGTACATGCTGAGCATTCCGATATCCTGTATTATTCAAAAGTTCGTTGGTTAAGTGCTGGAAAAGTATTTGAAAGAATTTTGGATTTAAAAGACGATATTGTGAATTTTCTTCTTGATAAAGACATTTATAATCAATTTGACGTCTTGGAAAACGAAACGTGGCTTTCTGATTTCGCTTTTTTCACAGACCTCCTCGTACACATGAATAAACTTAATCTTAAATTGCAAGGAAAAAATCAGTTTCTTCACGATATTTGGCAATACCTGAAAAGTTTCAAATTACAGTTATTATTACTTGCTAATCAGATCTCTAAATCTGATTTTTCTCATTTTCCAAGAATACAATCTTTAAAATTCACTATATCAAACAATAAGATTAAAAAATACGAAATTAATTTGAGAAAACTATCTACAGAATTTGAAAGGAGATTTCGGGACTTTAGAAAAATGGAACCAGAGTTTTGTATTTTTGCGACCCCATTCAATGTTAATTACGAAGAAGTTGATGCAAAATTTCAACTTGAGTTAATAGAACTGAACTGTAATACTCTCCTGAAACAAACTTTTCATACAGTACCATTACTAGAATTTTATAAAAATTTAAGTCCAGACAATTTCCCAAATGTAATGAAGATAATGACAATGTTCGGCTCATCTTATATATGCGAACAAATATTTTCAACAATGAAGCTTAGGAAAACTTCTTTAAGAAAGAGAATTACAGATGAGCACCTTTCATCAGTTTTAAGAATTTCTGCTTCGCAAATGGAACCGGACTATGATGAAATTTTGATGAAACAGTCTCAATTTCATTTTTCTCATGCACCATCAACCAGTAATGACACCAGAAAATAAAGTGATAATACTTCACATCAAGAACTACACTAAATTCATTTTATATTTTGTGCTTATACTTTTGTTACCTTTTGCTTTTTTACTATTAAAATAATAAGTGTATGTAATAATATATGTATATGTTTATAGAACACATAAATTAGTTAACGATTAAGCATTATTCTTTGGCCCGCTACAATTGTCTAGTTATTACAAATGTCCCGCCTTAAAAAAAGTTTCCCCACCACTGCTGTAGAACGTTAAATCTAACAAATCGTCATCATTCAGGAACTCGTTAAACCAATTGCAATACTGCATTTTTTGTTAATTAATTGCACTATACTTTATTTTCCACGTCCTATAGCAAAAAAACGGGTAATTATAGAATTATTCAAATGACTTACATCGATTGAAAATATTCCGCTCTACAACTCTTAAAAGAAGCAATTTTTGCCCAAAATGCATAGTTTTCGCTGAAAATGCAAAAAACCATTGAAAAACGGTAAAATTGATATATATATATATATTTTCAATTTGCAATTTTAGGGAAAACTCGCTGTATTATATTTAAATTTAACATTTTTTTTTATCCCACACTATGCAAAACTTCAAAGCACGTACAGTAATAATTGTTTTAATAAATGCCACCACTTTATATCGGTTGAAACTCTGTGTTAATGTGTGGTCTATAAAATTCGTAAAGCCACGTTTATTCTTGATCCGGCCGTTAGCATGCTGTCAGTCATTCAAAGGGCTTCCGTCTCCGTCCCAGATTAAATTTCTGACCCTCGGCTAAACAGCTTCGAAGTCCAGGTGCCGCTCCATCTTTAACAGTTGCAATAATTCGTTTATATCCCAAACAGATTTATAAATTTAATTACAGGGAAAAAATAAATAAAATATACAAGAAAAATAAATACATACACCAGTGACGGTTCGCTTGATGTCTCATGGTACGGCCGAGGTAGTAGAGGTGGCAATACAAATAAATAGGATCGGTTGCAGAGATCTGTATTACCATCTCTGCTACCTCGGCCGTACCATGAAGCCCGAGGATCACACATCGGGCCATATTTATTAGTAATCTATGGAATATTTTAAAGTGTCCTCATGTACAGTCAGAGAAAATATAAATGCGAAACTTGCTCAGCGAGGGAATGCTGCCGCATGTCGGTGATTAGTTCGGTCGAAACGGTCAGTCCCTGCTTAAAATCCATTTATGAGGTAATAAAACGGTATCCCGAGATAAGATGGTCAGAATGCCACCCGACACGGATTTTTAAATAAATATGAAAATAACATAAGTTGTGACCTTAACCAAAATAGTCGTAAGCCGTATATCAAAAAAACCCCGACATGACCCGGGAAGCCCTAAAATACGATTTTTTCAAATAAAAATGTTTTAACCATTAAAAAAAATCTGAAAAAATCACATATATTATTGATCAAAATACCAAATTAGATGAATTTTTCTAGGTCATTTTATATTTTTATAAATTTATCAACAATTAAAATAAATTTAGGATAGATTGAAATATATAGGGTTATTCACGCTATACGGCACGGAATATTGCGGCCAAAATACGTGACTTTCAAAAAGTTTGACTTTTATGATATATAGGGGTCTATTATGGTTACTTTTTAAAATTAATTTCATATTATACAGGGTGTTCCAAACGCCCTAAAATATCATAGTTGTGTTTTTTTAATGGAACACCCTGTATTTTAATAAAATAATCGGATTAAAATCAAAATCTTGGATTTTATTGCAAAAATTTTGTGTTTAAGGTCCAAAACCATGAATTCTATGGTTCAAATTTGAGATTTTACATGACATTCCTAGTTTATAATCCAAATTTTTTATTTTAGGACTCAAATTCTGCGTTTAAGGGTCAAAAACTTGGATTTTGTGTTCCAAATTCCTGATTTTAAATGCAATTGATCAATTGAATCCAAATATTGGATTTTGAGTCTCAAGTTCTACGTTTAGGGACCAGAAACTTGGATTTAAAGTTTCAAATTAGAGATTTTACATATAATTATCAAATTAAAATCCAAACTTTGGATTTTTCAACACAAAGTTTGCGTTTAAAAACCATGGATTCTATGGTCCAAATTCAAGATGTTTATTGAAATTCTTGTATTAGAATCCAAATTTTTAATTTTAAGTCTCAAATTCTGCGTTTAGGGGCCAAAAACTTAGATTGAATATTTCAAATTTCGGATTTTACATATAATTATAGTCGCGTCGTAGCATCTAAAGTGTGAAGACGTACATCGGTGCGAGAGCGAATTATCAACTGTGAATAGTGAAAAAAACCAACCAGAAGGCGAAGACGAGACATAAAGATGGATGTGGATACAGGGGGCGGCCTCCCGCCCCCACGTGAGTCACTAGACCCTGATATAATTGAAGTAGATTCTAATATGGAAACTAACCTGGCGCAAAATGTCAGACACGCGGAGCGAAATTTAGTTAGTAAAAACAAAACCGGTGAAATTATCAATCGACCCAATGTCGACCTCAACATCAGATATGACAAATCGAATACAGACGAATTTATCATTTATATTGAACATACAGACAAACAGCTGAGAAAACTACATCCGATGAGAGTCGGACATCACTTAAAATCATTGGATCCCGTTAAACAATATATAACCAGCGTAAACTCTATCGGAATTAATAAAATAAAAGTAATTCTAAACAACATGCACGCCGCGAATAGTTTAATAGACAATCCAAAATTGAAAGAATATAACTTGATTGCATATATTCCGCGCCACTGCGTTGAACGCAGAGGAATTATCCGCGGGGTCGACACATATTTCGACGAAAAAACCATAATGAATGACATTGAATCATCAGTAGTTATTAACAGCGTTAGGCGTATTTATAGAACTATTGACATAAATGGACAACCAACTAAAATACCTAGGGAAACTGTTATCTTAAATTTTAAGGGAGATAAAATACCTCAATATGTAAATATGAATTATGTAAGATTCGAGGTGGAAACATACATTTCACCCGTAATACAATGCTCAAAATGCTTACGATTTGGTCATGTCACACATATGTGCCACTCAACAAAAAAATTATGTAAATTTTGCGCTGTTGAACATGCAGATGGAGAAACGTGCCCAGGCTTTGTTACTAAATGTATTCACTGTAGGGTAACTACACACCCTTCGACGTCGAAAGAGTGTCCAAAATACATACAGCAACGAAAAATAAAAACAATAATGTCTGTGCATAATTTGGCTTTTAAAGAAGCCGAAAAAGTCGTGGAAAACCCTTCATTTGCAACTATTACTACCCGTAATAGATACGCCGCTTTAGTTAATCTCGAAGAATTTCCTCAACTCCCCACCCCCACATTCAACTACAGAAATGAGCAAAGTAAATCAAATAAAATTAATATTTTTAATAACATTACGGCCAATAAAAACATGAGTAACAACAATTCCCCCAAAAAACGGAAATACGTAACTACCCCAGAAAACATAATCGGACAACCGTGTTTCGCTCCCCACCCATCATCAACATTTAGTTTTAGTAACAGTTCCCAGCGCAATAGTAATGAAAACAATTCAGAATTTAACAATAACAGTTTTATAGAACGGTTTTTACAAGATTTGACAACCTTTGTTGACACATTAATAAATAAAGATAGTAACGACTCAAGTGAAAGCAATAAAATTGAAAAACTTAAACATTTTATAAGTGGATATTCGGAGCATCCCAGCACAAATCACCACAAAAATGGCGGGTAACTTAAAAATTGTACAATGGAACGCAAGGTCCATTAAATCGAATAAGAATAGCTTTAATAATTTTCTAAACGATAATAACCCTGATATTGTACTTATGTCGGAGACGTGGCTCAAACCACAACATTATTTTAAAATTAAAAACTATAATTGTGTACGAAAAGATCGTCCCAATGGCAAAGGGGGCGTACTGATTTTAATCAAATGTAATATAATATATAAAACAATACAACTCATTAACCCTGTCTTCAATCACATTGAAATTTGTGGAATTAAAATACAAATTGAAAACAAACCCTTACATATATTCTCGATTTATCGACCACCCAATAACAATTTAAATAAAAAACAATATACAGACATTTTTCAAAATCTACCTGAACCTATGATTATGGGAGGGGACATTAACGGTCATCATACGTTATGGGGATCCGCTCAAACCTCATTAGCCGGAAAAAGAATTGTGGAAGCTCTAGAATCTACAGACTTTGTGATCATCAACAATGGGGATCCAACAAGAATTTCTCAGCCAAATCAGTCCCAATCTGCAATTGATATCACTGTAACGTCATCTTGTATTGCATTAAAAACGATATGGACAACATTCGAAGACAGTCTAGGATCGGATCACTATCCCATCTTTATTAACGTTAACTTAAAACCAAATAAAATACATAAACAACGGACAACACGGAAATGGAATACCAGGGAAGCAAATTGGCCACTATATCAGAAGCTGACAGAAGACAATATGAGTGACAACTTAGAAATAGAAGACATCTTAATCCATAGCGCAAATATCGCAATGCCCAAAATAAATAAAACAAATTCAGAAATAAGCAACAATCCCGTATGGTGGGACCGAGAATGTAACAGCCTCATATATGAAAGGAAAAAACAACTAAATAAATATAAAAATAATTTCAATCTAGATGAGTATATAAAATGTAAACAAATGTTTGCTAAGGTAAAAAGAAAATTAAAAGATAAAGCAAAAGATTCCTGGATAAAATTCTGCGGTACATTAAATAAAAGTACGCCCATGACATCAGTCTGGTTAACAGCCAAACAATTAAACCAAAACAAAATAAATAATCAAAGCAATATTCCTGACAATTTATACGAGGATATACTGAACAAATATACACCACCATCGGCTAATAATAAATCAACACAACTTACAGAAAACGATATTTTACACCCTATTAGCACAACCATTAAACTAGAAGAATTAGAGTTTGCACTGAATAAATCTGAAAATACAGCCCCTGGCATAGATGGAATTACGTATAATATGATCAGTCACAGTGATAACAAAGTAAAACAACTATTAATTGACAAATTTAATGCCTACTTAAAAGACGGCTGCGATAATAATTTTTTTAAAAATATTGTAATACACCCCATTTTAAAGTCTGGAAAAGACAAAAATATGCGGGATTCATATCGGATACTCTCCCTATTACCATGTATTTTTAAGACGTACGGACGCATCCTAAAAATTAGAATAGAATGGTTTCTGGAACAAAATAAATTATTGCCAAACAACCAATACGGATTTCGTCGAAACCTGGGTACCGTAGACGCTCTAACGAACTTAGTTTCAAGTATTCAGTGCACATTCGGGGATAATGAATACCACGGCTGTTTATTTCTGGACCTTGAGGGGGCCTATGACAATGTTAATATCGACATATTAGAGGCAAAACTCCTTAACATGGGTTTACCAAATAATATATCAAAAAATATAACAGATTTATACCGAAATAGAAACACATATATTCAAAATAATGACAAACAATACATCGGACCGAGACAAACATCAAAAGGCCTTCCTCAGGGATCCGTCCTCGCTCCATTACTTTTTAACATATACACCGCAGACCTACACAAAAATATAAATTCAAGTATAATCCAATATGCAGACGATATTTGCATTCACTTCAGGGCGAAAAGCGTGACACAATGTATAAAGAAAGCCAAGGAAGTACTATCTGAATTTATTGTTTGGAGCAGCAAAAACGGATTTACAGCAGCTATGAATAAATCTGCCTTTCAAATATTTTCGCGACACTGGCCTACTAAACACGAATTCCTAAAAGTAAAGGAAATTAAAATACCAATTGTAAAACAATATAAATATCTTGGGATGGAACTAGATCAAAAACTGAACTGGAAAGCACACATCAACTACATTACAGAGAAAACTGAAAAAGGATTCAATTTTCTAAAGTCAATAAGAAAAACATGGTGGGGGGCCGACCCTAAAATAATGCTAATGTTTTATAAGGCATACATAAGACCACAAATCGACTACGGGTGCACACTGTACGGATCGACATGTCAAACATCGCTACAGAAATTGGAAACAATTCAAAATAAGGCAATGAGACTAGGAATTGGAGCCATGCAATCTTCTCCCATTGTAGCTATTTTGGCGGAAGCGGGGGAAATCCCACTAAAATACAGAAGAAGGTACCTGGCAATAAAACATTTAACAAAAATTTTAAAATTAAAACTAACGGAAATAGAAGGAATAATTCATCAACTCACCACCGCAAATTTTACCAACTCATATTGGGCAAAAAAACAAGACCCCCCATTAGTAGCAGCATTTGCAGAATTAAAAAACACTAAACCATCAGAACATAATATACTGTCTATAGAATTCGACACTATCTATACACAAACAAAAACAATAATTCCGAATTATTCAGCGGGCATAAGTAATCAAAACATAATAGACGAAATATTATACCGATACCCTAACCATACAACTATATACACTGACGGATCCTTGAATGAAAAAGGAGTCGGATGTAGCATGTACATTCCAAACAAAAAAATTAAGAGACTTTTTAAAATCAATGGAGGATCGACATTTACTGCTGAAGGATGCGCCATAGTTGAAAGTTTGAAGTGGGCAATAGCAGAAAAAAAAAACACTATAATTTTGACAGACTCGCTATCAATAATCTTATGTATAAATAATAAATCCGTCAAAAAATTTGATAGCCCAATTATTGCTGAAATTATTAAACTTATTAAGCAAGCACGGAATATGAACATTGAATGCATACTTACCTGGGTGAAAGGGCATACGGAAGTAAGGGGAAATGAAATTGCGGATCGACTTGCGAAAGACGCAATTAAAAAAAGCAATGACGATATAATTCTAAATATTCAAAGTGACATTACCAATACTTACAATAATAATATCAAAAAGGAGTGGGCATCAGACTATCTAAACCATGCAAATGTCCATAATTCTAATTATTTTAAAATAAATCCCACTTTACCTGGAAAGCCAGATTATATTTTTAAGTATAATGTTAGCACTTACTATTCAAGTATGATAACAAGGCTAAATCTAAATCACGGGCAATTCCCCGCACATCTATATAGAATTAATCTGAAGGATTCCCCAGAGTGTGAATGTGGACAATATGGTGATGTGAACCATATCATCCTAGAATGCCCTAAATATACGACCACTAGAAGGACTTTCTTGGAAAATCTTTCTGGGATGGGTATCACATTTCCGATTAACATAAATAACTTATTATCGTTAAGAACCAAAAATATTTACGATGAAATCATCAATTTTTTTAAACTGTCAAAAATTAAAATATAACAGATCTTAAATTAATAATAAGGATAGTTAGTTAAGGTAATTAGATATAAGTCTCATATCATTAACATGTAATATCTCTACTGTTGTGTACTTCCGTGGACCCATACCTGTATGTCTAAATACCAACATGTCATGACGGTCCGCATTGACACCCGATTTCCATCTTGTATCCCTTGTGGTTAGCATACATTCATTCTATCTAATCCGTGTATTTATATATCAAACAAATGGTAGTGGCAGATGACCAAGCAGTCGACGCCAAAAAAAAAAAAAAAAAAAAAAAAAAAAAAAAAAAAAAAAAAAAAAACATATAATTATCAAATTAAAATCCAAATTTATAATTTTTGCTCACAATTTATGCGTTTAAGATCCAAAACCATGGTTCAAATTGGAGAATTTTCGTGAAATTCTTGGATTAGAATCCTGAATCAGTACAAAGTATTGTACTCAGCAAATAGATTTTTTTTTAGATTGTTGACCTGTATATTCGATTTTTTTTTGTCTAAATTTTTTATTATTAGGCACAAACATTATTTATTTTGGCCTAAATTTAATTGGTAAAATTTTCGACTGTTTGGTCCGCATTTTTTATTTTTTCCAGAGGAATTTTTAATTTTTAAATTTTTGACCCGTATTTTCGATATTTTTGGTCAAAATATTTTATCTTTGTATTTTTGATTTTTTTTTAATATTCTAAATATTCTTAATTTTGACCTAAATTTTCGATTTAATTGTTCAAATTTTTGATTCTTTGGTCCGCATTTTTTATTTTTCGGGCCGAAATTTTAATTCTAGTTCCAAATTTTCGATTTGATTTTGATTAAAATATCTATAACCTGAATTATTGATTGATATGCGAGATTTTTTTAATTTTTTCCGGTATTTTCGAGTTTTATTTGTTGAAATTTTCGATTTTTTAGCCTGCATTTGTTATCTTTAGGGGCAAATTTTCTATGCAATGTCTACATTTTCGACTTTCTGGCCAACATTACAAATTTGTATTATTATTTTTTTAATCTTTTGACCGAAATTTTTCTTTACTAACTTCTCGATTTTATTGTCAAAATTTTCGATTTTTTGGTCCGCATTTTTGATTTTTCGTTTAGTCTGCGTTTATTATCTTTAGGTCCGAGTTTTCGATGTTTTGTCTAAATTTTCGCCTTTTTGGCCAACATTGTAGATTTTTATTTTCTTTTATCTTTTGCCCTAAAATTTTCTTTATTTGCTTTGTTAAAATTTTTCTTTCCTTGGTCCACCATTTTTATTTTTATGCCAGAATTTTAGATATTTGGTAATTTTGTATCGAATATTTTAGATTTAAAGTCTGTTTTTTATCCAATATTTTAGATTTTTTAACTTGGATTATTGATTTCATTTCGTGATTTTTTTTTATTTTTTGGCTATTATTTTCGAATTTCTGATCAGAAACTTATTTTTGGCAAATTATTTTGCTTCTACCTAAGTTTTTAATTTTTTGTCTGCGTTTTTTATTTTTAGATCAGGATTCTTGATTCTTTGGCCCATATTTTACATTTCTGTATTTTCGATTTTTTTGTTCCAATTCTTTTTATTTTTCATTATTTTGACCAAAATATTCGATTGGTTTGTAGAAATTTTCGATTTTTTGTCTGCGTACGCGCGAGTTTTCGAAGTTTTGTCTAAATTTTCACCTTATTAGGCCTTACTTTTTTGGCCTATATTTTGTTTTGGTTTCAATTTTAGTCGACTTAAATTTTTGATTCGTTTGTTAAAAATCTTGATTTTTTTGGTCTACCACTTTGATTTTTGGATACGAATTTTAGATTTTTTATTTTTTTGTCTCATATTTTAGATTTTCTTAATTTGAATTATTGAATTTATTGTGCGATTTTTTTTAATTTTAATTTTTGCTATTATTTTAGAATTTCTCGTTGGAACTTATTTTAAGGTAAAAAGAGTTATATTTGGTGCTGAAAATGGCAAATGATTTTTCTTTTGCTTGTATTTTCAATTTTTTGGTCTGTATTTTTATTTTTAAACCAGGATTTTTTTATTTTTTCGGCCGATATTTTAGATTTTAGGCGGTTTTGTTCCAAATTTTTGATTTTTTGCCCAAAATATTCGATTGGTCTTTTAAGATAAATGGTTCTTTGTTTCTTCAAAAAAATAGGGGGGGTATTATATAAGTAGCTCTACCATTAACATGTTCCACGAACCGCCACTGGTAAAGATATAAGGTATTTGAAATTCGAAAAGAAGAATCTAAACTCAACATAAACATACTGTTACTCTATTATTAATTTGATAAAATTTTGCTGCTCAATTGTTGATAAATATATACAAAATATCGTAAAAAGATTAGTTATTCAAATTTTTCAAGATGACGCACCAAACATTGAAAGAACATTGACTAAATAAAATTTTCCGTCACTTGATCGGTTCGGGCCGAAAAAAAAATGGTTAAACCTAATAACAACATGAATACCCTAAATAACCTTTTATTTGGGTGAAAAATATATGTGAATTTTTCAGATTACTATAATAATTTTTAGTGACTAAAAAAATAAAATCTTATTTTTCGAGGGTTTCAAGGTCATATCTTGGTAAAAAATGGGATTATTTACACGAAACTGAAATGAAATTATTAATACCAAAATATTACCAATAATTTTAAATAAAATTACACTTCCATTGATAAATATATAAAAATATCAATATAATGTAAAAATTTTAGTTATTCAAATTTTTCAAAATGACGCACCAAAAATTGGAAGATGAAAAAAATCACAGATATGGAATTCGTCACTCGATCACTTAGGGGCGAGAAGGGAACTATGCTTGTAAATTTTATTACCTCATAATTCTATTTTAAGCAGGGATTGAGCGGTTTCGACCGAACTATGTGTTTGTGTTTGTCTGTGCGCGCTGTATAGAGCAATTAATATGAAACTTTGAACATGCGTCTTATTTGATAATCCGAAGAACTAAAAAGCTTTTGGTAAGATTTCGTATACCGGAAGTGGGCGTTTACCTTAACTGTTTTTTGTTTTTTGCCAATATTTTCTTAAATATGAAAAATATCACAAAAACATTTAAACAAACTTTGAAGACAACAAAGAAATGAACATCTTTTGCTTGAAAACATTTTTCATAAAATCATCTTTATTCGAGAAAAAAATGTATTATTATTTTTTAATTTTTTGTTCATAATTATAAAACGATAATAGTTACAGCAAATTTATGTGAATAATAATTGTAGAGAATGCCAAATTGAACAACTTATAAAGAATAAGTTTTTTAGAAATCCCTTTAGTTTTTGAGTAAACCGAGTTTTTCAATTTGAAGTATAATTTTTCCACCTTTCATAATTTTGACGTTTTAAACGTCAGTTTCATCCACTCGATGTACATTTAAAATATGATTTCAATTGAAAATAAAACATGAAAGCGTAAATATAAATGATACCATCAAGTCGGAGGAAGTAACATGATGGCCACATCACCATTTTTGATGTTCGTGCGTATTTTTCGGATGATCCCCAAAGAGTAATATAACCCTGGCATGTCGCACGCGTTTAATTTCCAGCATCCCGAGTGATCATTACCGAACATGTCCAAATCGAGACGTAATTCCACGAAACGAATGTTTATTGTATGGCGCATATTCTCGAAGGTGCAGAAGGCGTCCGGGTCCGTGATGATGATGATGATATAGGTCTCTCCGCTCGTGTATTCGGAAAGTATACTCGAATACGGCTGAGTGCAATCATTCCGCATGTCTAACCCTATTTCCGATATGATTAGAGACAGCCGGAACCAAATCGTAACAAATCCCCGAGCGGCCTTCCCTTTTCCCACCGTCGAACTTTCCCGTCTTCCCTCGAATACTCTCTCTCGCGCACGCACATGTTCCATGTTCCATGTTCCATGGTACACACACACGAAGCCACCCTATGTTTCTCTCTTTTGAAAATTCACCTGCTGTGTGTACGCGACCATCTAACAAAACAAGAACTCATTTATTTTACTTTCCTACGACGGAGGGAATACTAATTTGCTACGAACTCTTTTGTGTGTGCCGTTTATATCTGATGGAAAAGTCACGGAGGTTGCCTTAGGGAAGTAACAGATTTCTTTTATCGGTAAAGTTACATTCATTATACAAATGTAGTTGAATGGAATGCTTTTTTTAATAATGTGATCCCATGCAATTATTATTTGCTAAATCGATCGAAGCAATTTTTTCCAATCCATCCCAAATTTTGACTCAAGTTATTGTTGGCATAATGGAGTGGGAAGAAGGATCGTAAAGATCCCTTCAAGACCCTTCAGAAAATCACCTCCGGAAGAACAAATGTCAATTTGAAGCCCGTGATGCGTCAGCAAAGAAAACTCGAAAATGGAAAAAATCGAAAAAATTAACTTTCTTAAAAATCGCAGACCTTTATGTAATACCATTTTCTTCATCAGATGAACGAGATAAATCGATTGACGTTAAAAAATTTCATCCAGAAAAATTTGTAAAAAAGTTAGCCAGTCACCATGCTTTGCAGAAAATTTTGAAAAAAGTCGATTTTTTCAGACTTTGAACGGCCGTAGCGGCTAAACGAAGAATCCCATTTGAACGCGGATTTCAAATCTGTGTTCCTCGTGTGTCAATTAGTCGGATTTAATGAAAATTGGCGATTCGTAATTTTTGACGAAAACCTAAAAAATCATCCAAGGTTGAAAACCGCTCACTCCAAAACCACGCGGAACAAAACCGCTCGCTCCAAAACCGCACGGATTGAAACCGCTCGCTCCAAAACCGCACGGATCAAAACCGCTCGCTCCAAAACCGCACGGATTGAAACCGCTCGCTCCAAAACCGCACGGAACAAAACCGCTCGCTCCAAAACCGCACGGATCAAAACCGCTCGCTCCAAAACCGCACGGATCAAAACCGCTCGCTCCAAAACCGCACGGAACAAAACCGCTCGCTCCAAAACCGCACGGATCAAAACCGCTCGCTCCAAAACCGCACGGAACAAAACCGCTCGCTCCAAAACCGCACGGATCAAAACCGCTCGCTCCAAAACCGCACGGATCAAAACCGCTCGCTCCAAAACCGCACGGATCAAAACCGCTCACTCCAAAACCGCACGGAACGAAACCGCTCGCTCCAAAACCGCACGGATCAAAACCGCTCGCTCCAAAACCGCACGGATCAAAACCGCTCGCTCCAAAACCGCACGGATCAAAACCGCTCGCTCCAAAACCGCAGGGAACAAAACCGCTCGCTCCAAAACCGCACGGAACAAAACCGCTCGCTCCAAAACCGCACGGATCAAAACCGCTCGCTCCAAAACCGCACGGATCAAAACCGCTCACTCCAAAACCGCACGGAACGAAACCGCTCACTCCGAAACCGCACGGATAAAAACCGCTCGCTCCAAAACCACACGGAACAAAACCGCTCGCTCCAAAACCGCACGGATTGAAACCGCTCGCTCCAAAACCGCACGGATCAAAACCGCTCGCTCCAAAACCGCACGGAACAAAACCGCTCGCTCCAAAACCGCACGGAACAAAACCGCTCGCTCCAAAACCGCACGGATTGAAACCGCTCGCTCCAAAACCGCACGGAACAAAACCGCTCGCTCCAAAACCGCACGGAACGAAACCGCTCACTCCAAAACCGCACGGAACGAAACCGCTCGCTCCAAAACCGCACGGATCAAAACCGCTCGCTCCAAAACCGCAGGGAACAAAACCGCTCGCTCCAAAACCGCACGGAACAAAACCGCTCGCTCCAAAACCGCACGGATCAAAACCGCTCGCTCCAAAACCGCAGGGAACAAAACCGCTCGCTCCAAAACCGCACGGAACAAAACCGCTCGCTCCAAAACCGCACGGATCAAAACCGCTCGCTCCAAAACCGCACGGATCAAAACCGCTCACTCCAAAACCGCACGGAACGAAACCGCTCGCTCCAAAACCGCACGGAACAAAACCGCTCGCTCCAAAACCGCACGGAACGAAACCGCTCACTCCAAAACCGCACGGAACGAAACCGCTCGCTCCAAAACCGCACGGATCAAAACCGCTCGCTCCAAAACCGCAGGGAACAAAACCGCTCGCTCCAAAACCGCACGGAACAAAACCGCTCGCTCCAAAACCGCACGGATCAAAACCGCTCGCTCCAAAACCGCACGGATCAAAACCGCTCACTCCAAAACCGCACGGAACGAAACCGCTCGCTCCAAAACCGCACGGAACAAAACCGCTCGCTCCAAAACCGCACGGAACGAAACCGCTCACTCCAAAACCGCACGGAACGAAACCGCTCGCTCCAAAACCGCACGGATCAAAACCGCTCGCTCCAAAACCGCACGGAACAAAACCGCTCGCTCCAAAACCGCACGGAACGAAACCGCTCACTCCAAAACCGCACGGAACAAAACCGCTCGCTCCAAAACCGCAGGGAACAAAACCGCTCGCTCCAAAACCGCACGGAACAAAACCGCTCGCTCCAAAACCGCACGGAACGAAACCGCTCACTCCAAAACCGCACGGAACAAAACCGCTCGCTCCAAAACCGCACGGATCAAAACCGCTCGCTCCAAAACCGCACGGATCAAAACCGCTCGCTCCAAAACCGCACGGATCAAAACCGCTCGCTCCAAAACCGCACGGAACAAAACCGCTCGCTCCAAAACCGCACGGATCAAAACCGCTCACTCCAAAACCGCACGGAACGAAACCGCTCGCTCGGATTGAAACCGCTCGCTCCAAAACCGCACGGATCAAAACCGCTCGCTCCAAAACCGCACGGATCAAAACCGCTCGCTCCAAAACCGCACGGATCAAAACCGCTCGCTCCAAAACCGCACGGATTGAAACCGCTCGCTCCAAAACCGCACGGAACGAAACCGCTCACTCCAAAACCGCACGGAACAAAACCGCTCACTCCAAAACCGCACGGATCAAAACCGCTCGCTCCAAAACCGCACGGAACAAAACCGCTCGCTCCAAAACCGCACGGAACAAAACCGCTCGCTCCAAAACCGCACGGATCAAAACCGCTCGCTCCAAAACCGCACGGATCAAAACCGCTCGCTCCAAAACCGCACGGATCAAAACCGCTCGCTCCAAAACCGCACGGATCAAAACCGCTCACTCCAAAACCGCAGGGAACAAAACCGCTCGCTCCAAAACCGCACGGAACGAAACCGCTCACTCCAAAACCGCACGGAACAAAACCGCTCGCTCCAAAACCGCACGGAACAAAACCGCTCGCTCCAAAACCGCACGGATCAAAACCGCTCGCTCCAAAACCGCACGGATCAAAACCGCTCACTCCAAAACCGCACGGAACGAAACCGCTCGCTCCAAAACCGCACGGAACAAAACCGCTCGCTCCAAAACCGCACGGAACAAAACCGCTCGCTCCAAAACCGCACGGATCAAAACCGCTCACTCCAAAACCGCACGGAACGAAACCGCTCGCTCCAAAACCGCACGGATCAAAACCGCTCGCTCCAAAACCGCACGGATCAAAACCGCTCGCTCCAAAACCGCACGGATCAAAACCGCTCGCTCCAAAACCGCACGGAACAAAACCGCTCGCTCCAAAACCGCACGGATCAAAACCGCTCACTCCAAAACCGCACGGAACGAAACCGCTCGCTCGGATTGAAACCGCTCGCTCCAAAACCGCACGGATCAAAACCGCTCGCTCCAAAACCGCACGGATCAAAACCGCTCGCTCCAAAACCGCACGGATCAAAACCGCTCGCTCCAAAACCGCACGGATTGAAACCGCTCGCTCCAAAACCGCACGGAACGAAACCGCTCACTCCAAAACCGCACGGAACAAAACCGCTCACTCCAAAACCGCACGGAACGAAACCGCTCACTCCGAAACCGCACGGATAAAAACCGCTCGCTCCAAAACCGCACGGATCAAAACCGCTCGCTCCAAAACCGCACGGATTGAAACCGCTCGCTCCAAAACCGCACGGATCAAAACCGCTCGCTCCAAAACCGCACGGAACAAAACCGCTCGCTCCAAAACCGCACGGATCAAAACCGCTCGCTCCAAAACCGCACGGATTGAAACCGCTCGCTCCAAAACCGCACGGAACGAAACCGCTCACTCCAAAACCGCACGGAACAAAACCGCTCACTCCAAAACCGCACGGAACAAAACCGCTCACTCCAAAACCGCACGGAACGAAACCGCTCACTCCGAAACCGCACGGATAAAAACCGCTCGCTCCAAAACCGCACGGATAAAAACCGCTCACTCCAAAACCGCACGGAACAAAACCGCTCACTCCAAAACCGCACGGAACAAAACCGCTCACTCCAAAACCGCACGGAACGAAACCGCTCACTCCGAAACCGCACGGATAAAAACCGCTCGCTCCAAAACCGCACGGATCAAAACCGCTCGCTCCAAAACCGCACGGATTGAAACCGCTCGCTCCAAAACCGCACGGATCAAAACCGCTCGCTCCAAAACCGCACGGAACAAAACCGCTCGCTCCAAAACCGCACGGATCAAAACCGCTCACTCCAAAACCGCACGGAACGAAACCGCTCGCTCCAAAACCGCACGGATCAAAACCGCTCGCTCCAAAACCGCACGGATCAAAACCGCTCGCTCCAAAACCGCACGGATCAAAACCGCTCGCTCCAAAACCGCACGGAACAAAACCGCTCGCTCCAAAACCGCACGGATCAAAACCGCTCGCTCCAAAACCGCACGGATTGAAACCGCTCGCTCCAAAACCGCACGGAACGAAACCGCTCACTCCAAAACCGCACGGAACAAAACCGCTCACTCCAAAACCGCACGGATCAAAACCGCTCACTCCAAAACCGCACGGAACGAAACCGCTCACTCCAAAACCGCACGGATCAAAACCCTTACCCTTCTTACTTTTTCGCAAAAATTGCATTTGAAATTATTTTCTGAAGAAACCACTAGTTCGATTCGAGGTTTCTATACGTCATTCGAAAGATCTCATCATGACGCATCAGAAAATGTACTTTCGCAACCACAAATGTCAATTTGAAGCCCGTGACACGTCGGCAAAGAAAACTCGATAATGGAAAAAATCTAAAAAATTCACTTGGTTAAAAATCATCGCAGACCTTTATGTAGTACCTTTTTTTTATCAGAAGAACGAGATAAAACGATTGGCGTTAAAAAATTTCATCCAGAAAAAAATTCAAAAAAGTTAGCAAGTCACCATATATTATAGCATTAGCAAACAATGGCCTAGAAAGTTCATCACGAACCCACAACAACCAATTACCTTAATCCAATTAAAGAACCCGGTGTAATCGCGACGATTACAAAATATTTGTGACATTTTTTTTTTTTCGGTGTTTCAAGAAAGATTAGAATCGGCTGGAATTAATTACGTCGCCGCCGTCACGAAACTTCCTGAAATATTTAGGGGGGGTGGTAAGGGGGGGGGGAGATAATGACTGTATGGAGTTATTAAAATCACCCCTCGGAGGGAGTTTGGTGTGTGCAGTGTACGTTCATTCCCGTGACCCAGATTTAAAATCGAAACAAATTGGGATTAAGTATCACGGTGATTTAAACACCACCCCAAACTGATTCAGTTGCCGATGCGGGGGGTGGTGGTGGTGGTGATTCATCAAGGGCTGGCTCCGATAGATACTGCTTCGTAACGCGAAGGCGGTATTTCGTAGTGAATGTTTTTAATGGTGTAAATCATGATTTTGGTGTTTAACTGAGTTTTCAATTATATCATACCGTTCACGAGATACCCACCTATATGTCAAAAAACAAATGAACAAGAAATTGTTTTATTGTTGAATCTTCGTCTTGATCGACTCAAGAATCCGAATTTGAAATAAGTTTTCAATTATCTTCAACCGTTCAGGTAATATCCACCTATATGCTAAAAAACAAATGAACAAGAAATTTTTTTATTGATGAATCATCGTCTTGATGGACTCAAGAATCCGAATTTGAAATAAGTTTTCAATTATTTTCAACCGTTCAGGAGATATCCACCTATATGCTAAAAAACAAATGAACAAGAAATTTTTTTATTGATGAATCATCGTCTTGATGGACTCAAGAATCCGAATTTGAAATAAGTTTTCAATTATCTTCAACCGTTCAGGAGATATCCACCTATATGCTAAAAAACAAATGAACAAGAAATTGTTTCATTGTTCAATCATCGTCTTGATGGACTCAAGAATCCGAATTTGAAATAAGTTTTCAATTATCTTCAACCGTTCAGGAGATATCCACCTATATGCTAAAAAACAAATGAACAAGAATTTTTTTTATTGATGAATCATCGTCTTGATGGACTCAGGAATCCGAATTTGAAATAAGTTTTCAATTATCTTCAACCGTTCAGGAGATATCCACCTATATGCTAAAAAACAAATGAACAAGAAATTTTTTTATTGATGAATCATCGTCTTGATGGACTCAAGAATCCGAATTTGAAATAAATTTTCAATTATCTTCAACCGTTCACGAGATATCCACCTATATGCCTAAAAACAAATGAACAAGAATTTGTGTTATTGAGGCACCGTCTTCTTGACGGACTTAAGAATCTGAATTTGGCATAATTTTTCAATTATCTTGACTATATAAAGCCAATACCTTCTTCAGTATAAACGGACTTAAATTCAAATTTAAAATCGCACTCATTGTGTTGCTTTCAATATCCAAAAACCGGCAATATTGAGATTAAGCCTCATGTGAAGGGGAGATCCGGATGATTGGCATTGTTTGAATGTATGCGTGTGTGTGTAACCCTAAAAGTCGTGCAGCCGATAAGAAACGGGAGGCGAAATACATATTTTACGAAATTATCGCATTCCCTCCAAATAATTTTAATGAAAAGTCTCTCGCGCGCTCTCGTATAGGGGGAGAAAGAGTGACATCAGCTGTTACGTACAGTCCAATGCGTTCCTCCCCCTCGCCGACATAACGCTTCCGCGAGCACATTATATACACTGAGACTACGTCATGTTCGTAGTTCCTACCCCCTGACATTCATCCCCGCGCGATGAAAACCGGGAGGACCGCGCGTAACGGGGGAATCCCCGTCCGCGCGCGAAAACAATCGCATGATAAATAAATAATGGATGCGGTTATCTTGACTTTCCTCGCCTCACGTGGAACTGTGGCATCAAGCTTTTGTGTCACCTGTTGATAAATGGCCAGTGTACACAAAGAGTCGCCACAGGCACCGTTGAATTAAGATAGCTTTATATAATCTATTTTTGTATACGCGCCATGCAAATGAAATGAAGTTACTCTGTGTTTCATCAATAACACAATTTCTTTTTTGGCATATAGGTGGATATCTCGTGAACGGTTGGAGATATTCAAAAATATACAACAAATTCGGATTTTTGAGTCTGTCAAGATGATAATTCAGCAATAACACAATTTCGTGTTCATTTGTTTTTTGGCATATAGGTGGATATCTCGTGAACGGTTGGAGATATTCAAAAATGTACAACAAATTCGGATTCTTGAGTCTGTCAAGATGATAATTCAGCAATAACACAATTTCGCGTTCATTTGTTTTTTGGCATATAGGTGGATATCTCGTAAACGGTTGGAGATAATCAAAAACTTTCTTCAAATTTGGATTCTTGCGTCTTTCAGCAGGCTGGTTCATCAATAAAACAATTTCTTGTTCATTTGTTTTTTAGCATATAGGTGAATATCTCGTGAATGGTTGGAGATAATCGAAAACTTACTTCAGATTCAGATTTTTGTGCCCATCAAGAAGATAATTCATCAATAACACAGTTTCTTCTTTATTTATTTTTTGGCATATAGGTGGATATCTCATGAACAGTTGAAGATAATCGAAAACTTCCTTCAAATTTGGATTCTTGCGTATTTCAGGAGGCTGGTTTATTAATAAAACAATTTCATGTTCATTTGTTTTTTTGGCATATAGATGGATATCTCGTGAGCGGTTGGAGATAATCGAAAACTCACTTCAAATTTGGATTCTTGCGTCTTTCAGGAGGCTGGTTCATCAATAAAACAATTTTTTTTGATTTGTTTTTTTGGCATATTGGTGAATATCTCGTGAACGGTAGGAGATAATCGAAAACTTCCTTCAAATTTGGATTCTTGCGTCTTTCAGGAGGCTGGTTTATCAATAAAACAATTTCATGTTCATTTGTTTTTTTGGCATATAGATGGATATCTCGTGAGCGGTTGGATATAGTCAAAAACTTCCTTCAAATTTGGATTCTTGCGTCTTTCAGGAGGCTGGTTCTTTAATAAAACAATTTCTTGTTCATTTGTTTTTTGGCATATAGGTGGATATCTCGTGAACGGTTGAAGATAATCGAAAACTCACTTCAAATTTGGATTCTTGCGTCTTTCAGGAGGCTGGTTCATCAATAAAACAATTCCTTCTTCATTTGTTTTTTGTCATATAGGTGGATATCTCGTGAACGGTTGGAGATAATCAAAAACTCACTTCAAATTTGGATTCTTGCGTTTTCCAGGAAGTTGGTTCATCAACAAAACAATTCTTTCTTCATTTGTTTTTTGGCATATAGGTGAATATCTCGTGAACGGTTGGAGATAATAAAAAACTTACTTCAGATTCAGATTTTTGCGCCCATCAAGAAGATAATTCGTCAATAAAACAGTTTCTTCTTAATTTATTTTTTGGCATATAGATGGATATCTCATGAACGGTTGAAGATAATCAAAAATTTTCTTCAAATTTAAATTCTTGCGTCTTTCAGGAGGCTGGGTTATCAATAAAACAATTTCTTGTTCATTTGTTTTTTGGCATATAGGTGAATATCTCGTGAACGGTTAGAGACAATCGAAAACTTCCTTCAAATTTGGATTCTTGCGTCTTTCAGAAGGCTGGTTCATCAATAAGACAATTTCTTCTTCATTTGTTTTTTGGCATATAGGTGAATATCTCGTGAACGGTTGGAGATAATCGAAAACTTTCTTCAAATTTGGATTCTTGCGTTTTTCAGGAGGCTGGTTCATCGATAAAACAATTTCTTCTTCATTTGTTTTTTGGCGTATCGGTGGATATCTCGTGAACGGTTGAAGATAATCAAAAACTTTCTTCAAATTTGGATTTTTGCGTCTTTCAGGAGGCTGGGTCATCAATAAAACAATTTCTTGTTCATTTGTTTTTTGGCATATAGATGGATATCTCGTGAGTGGTTGGAGGTAATCAAAAACTTTCTTCAAATTTGGATTCTTGCGTCTTTCAGGAGGCTGGTTCATCAATAAAACAATTTCTTCTTCATTTGATTTTTGGCATATAGGTGGATATCTTCTGAACGGTTGAAGATAATCGGAAACTTACTTCAAATTTAGAATCTTGCGTCTTTCAGGAAGCTGGTTCATCGATAAAACAATTTCATGTTCATTTGTTTTTAGGCATACAGGTGGATATCTCGTAAACGGTTGAAGATAATCGAAAACTTTGTTCAAATTTGGAGGCCGGTTCATCAATAAAACAATTTCTTCTTCATTTGTTTTTTGGCATATAGGTGGATATCTCGTGAACGGTTGGAGATAATCGAAAACTTTCTTCAAATTTGAATTATTGCGTCTTTCAGGAGGCTGCCTTATCAATAAAACAATTTCTTCTTCATTTGTTTTTTTGGCATATAGGTGGATATCTCGTGAACGGTTGAAGATAATCGAAAACTTCCTTCAAATTTGGAATATTGCGTCTTTCATGAAGCTGGTTCATCGATAAAACAATTTCTTGTTCATTTGTTTTTTGGCATATAGGTGAATATCTCGTGAGCGGTTGAATATAATTGAAAACTTTCTTCAAATTTGGAATCTTGCGTCTTTCAGGAGGCTGGTTCATCAATAAAACAATTTCTTCTTTATTTGTTTTTTAGCATATTGGTGAATATCTCGTGAACGGTTGGAGATAATCGAAAACTTTCTTCAAATTTGGATTCTTGCGTCTTTCAGGAGGCTGGTTCATCAATAAAACAATTTCTTCTTCATTTGTTTTTTGGCATATAGGTGGATATCTCGTGAACGGTTGAAGATAATCGAAAAATTTCTTCAAATTTGGAATCTTGCATTTTTCAGGAGGCTGGTTCATCGATAAAATAATTTCTTGTTCATTTGTTTTTTGGCATATAGGTAGATATCTCGTGAACGATTAGAGATAATCAAAAATTTCTTTCAAATTTGGATTCTTGCGTCTTTCAAGAGGCCGGTTCATCAATAAAACAATTTTTTCTTCATTTGTTTTTTTGGCATATAGGTGGATATCTCATGAACGATTGGAGATAATTAAAAACTTCCTTCAAATTTGGATTCTTGCGTCTTTCAGGAGGCTGGTTCATCAATAAAACAATTTCTTCTTCATTTGTTTTTTGGCATATAGGTGCATATCTCGTGAACGGTTGAAGATAATCGAAAACTTACTTTAAATTCGGATTGTTTAGTTCATCAAGAAGGTGATCCATCGATAATACACTTTCTTGTTCATTTGTTTTTTGGCATATAGGTGGATATCTCGTGAACGATTGAATATAATCAAAAATTTCTTTCAAATTTGGATTCTTGCGTCTTTCAAGAGGCCGGTTCATCAATAAAACAATTTTTTCTTCATTTGTTTTTTGGCATATAGGTGGATATCTCGTGAACGATTGGAGATAATTAAAAACTTCCTTCAAATTTGGATTCTTGCGTCTTTCAGGAGGCTGGCTCATCAATAAAACAATTTCTTCTTCATTTGTTTTTTGGCATATAGGTGCATATCTCGTGAACGGTTGAAGATAATCGAAAACTTACTTCAAATTCGGATTGTTTAGTTCATCAAGAAGGTGATCCATCGATAATACACTTTCTTGTTCATTTGTTTTTTGGCATATAGGTGGATATCTCGTGAACGATTGAAGATAATCAAAAATTTTCTTTAAATTAGGATTCTTGCGTCTTTCAGGAGGTTGATTCATGAATAAAACAATTTCTTCTTCATTTGTTTTTTGGCATATAGGTGCATATCTCGTGAACGGTTGAAGATAATCGAAAACTCACTTTTCGGATTCTTGAGTCCATCAACAAGATGGTTCTTCAACACTCCGGTTAAATTTTATCTAACACGACTAACTCTTAAAATTAATCTCTTCTAATAAATAAACAAAAAAAAAATTCAATGACAAATAAAATTTACAGTGCAAGTTAAAATTAAATCTGTAGATAGAAGGTAGAAGGTGGTCCCTATCTTAACCTCCAACTGGTAAAACCGTTCCCAAGCTGCTGTGATATAAGCTTTACAACAGAAGAAAAAAAAAACTTAAAATTAATTATTTCGTTTATTTATTGTTAACATTTCTAAAACTCTTGTATTTGGTGTTACTGGTTGAAAGGTGGGATAGAGACCACCCACCACCCACCACCCACCATCCCTTGGTTTTGTTTTAACTTAACCGGCAAACACTGTTCTTGGTCAATTTTCACACTGCAGTTAAAATTAAATCAGAGGGTGGTGGGTGGGCCATATCAGGGTGGTGGGTTGTTTCCTATCCTAACCTCCAATTAGTGAAAGCGTTCCCCAACTGCTTTTGGTATAAGCTTTACAACAGAAAAATAAAAACGTACAATTAATTCGTTTATTTATTGTTAACATTTACAAAACGCTTATGTTTGGTGTAATTGGTTAAAATGTGGGATAGGGACCACCCACCACCCTCTGATTTTATTTTAACCTAAAGGACAAACACCGTTTTCGGTCAATTTTAAAGCTAAACTCTTATAATGAATAAATAAGCAATAAAAAACCTCTTGTGGTCGATGTAATGGTTGAAGAATGGGTTGGGATCCACCCACCACCCTCTTGTTTTATTTTAACTTAAACGATGATTGCTTTCGCGCTTTTTTCCGTACTTTGTCAAGCTTGCAGACAGTGCAAACGTTTCTATCGTTCATCATAATTATGTTGTTTTAATTGACTGGTGTTTATACTGTGATCGCTGCTTGAATCGAAATAACTGGACACTGTAGAAAAGGCAGTGGCGGATTATCGCACAGGCACGAGGCGCGCGCCTTTGGCCTCTAAATTGCAACGGCCTGTAACGTTTGCCAACACATGTTGGTTTATTTGAGTTTCGTTATCGGAAGTGACTGTCTGCAAAGACTAGTTTTGCCGCAGTTAGAAGAACAGCAGGTTACGCCTCAGGCCTCCAGAGTGCATAACAGTGGCGGCTCGTCGATGTTCGGCGATGGGACAACCGAAAAAAAATTGTCCGAAACAACAGACGTCTTTGTCTTTGCCCTCCCTGCGGAAATCCACAAACCGCCGCTGGTGCATAATTCACCATTGACAAAAATGCAAACATATTTGGTTACCAACAATAAATCAAGGGCGACGACATTATTTTTGCACCTAAGGAACAGCTCTGACGCTAAAACATATAAGAGGTGATATTGAGGTCAAAAATTACATGTTATGATTTATGCTCAATTTATCAATACGGGGATTATTCTCGCTTAATTTTTTTGCTGCAGGACATTTCACACATTTTAAAGGGCCCAAGTGCACTTCTCTCAGTTGGCACTAAAAGTGTTAAAATGAGGTAGGGATGAGTGGTTCATAATTCGCATCGTACATACAACTCGCTTAAATTTGGTGGTTCACATTGTAGTTCCATATGCAGCAAAGAGTTAGCAACACTTTTGAACGCTCCGCGTGTTTGCCGCGCGCGCGCGCGCGCGCAACTCAAACGATTCTCAGGGACGCCTCGGGCGCTCCGCAGTTCCAAACCGAGACGCACACGCACCCCCCAATATTCCGAAGCTCACCCTTCCGGGTACCGTGGCGCCCTCTGAGCGGCGAAAGTCGCTTCCGCGCGAATAAGCCTTAAGGCCCCAGAGATCGATCGGCAGCGCCAACCCCTGCCCCGCTCCCATTGGCTCCCGCCTTCCTCTCTCGCCTCCCATTGGCCGCCACCGAAGAGCACCGTGACGTCCGAAACACACCTCGCAAAGGTATCCGAGAGGGCACATGATGCATCATCATCAGTTCGCTGCCGCAATCAGGTGCTCGAGGAACGGCGTCGAGACGCCCGAACGGATCACAGAACACACGGCGACGCGACGCGCTGTTCTTTCCTAACCATAGTTTCAGTGACCATCAGCGCACGTTACAGTTGTACATATACAATCGATATGCAAATTTCTAAAAGTTACAAGTGATTTCGTTTTTTTTTTTTTTTCGTTACGATCATCCGAACTGTGCGTTTCGTTTTGTGTTTACTAGTGCAATTTTTGTTCTTTTTTTGTTTTGTTTTGGAAAGGGAGGGAGAGAGAGGTCCGAGACACGAAATTGAATTTAAAACATATAATGTAAGTCCCATGGAGCGCTTGATGTGATTTTGTTTGTTTGTTTCGTTTGTTTGTTTGTTGTGGCGACGCGAGCGTCGCTCGTTTCGCTGTTTACTTACCGACGGCGGCGCTCTTATTCCGCCGTCAAAGGAACAAACGATCGCGATAAACTGTTTACCTTGATCCTACAAAACAAAGATTTTCCTTCTTCCATCAATAAACTTCTTTTTTTTTGTGAAGTCATTAAATCCGTAACGCTTTTCTTAATTATTACAATGATCGAGTTGTATTCAACTACTTGCTAAATTTTGCTAAAAAGAGAATCATAGTCCTAAAGCTTTTTCTTTAGGTACCTTGGTTATATGCAGGCAAATTTGAGGAGAGTTTCAAAAATTGTTGAACAAGTATTTTATAACTACTTTTAGCTTCAAAGGTAAATTTTGTTGTAAAGCCAAACATCGTGCTAAAGTTTTTTTTTCTGTAGACATCTTGGTTGTACGCAGCCAATTTTGAGGAGAGTTTCAAAAATTGTTGAAAAAGTTTTTTATAACTATTTTTAGCTTCAAAGGTAAATTTTGTTGTAAAGCCAAACATCGCACTAAAGTTTTTTTTCTGTAGACATCTTGGTTATACGCAGCCAATTTTGAGGAGAGTTTCAAAAATTGTTGAAAAAGTGTTTTATAACTATTTTTAGCTTCAAAGGTAAATTTTGTTGTAAAGCCAAACATCGTACTAAAGTTTTTTTCTGTAGACATCTTGGTTATACGCAGCCAATTTGGGGAGAGTTTCAAAAATTGTTGAAAAAGTGTTTTATAACTATTTTTAGCTTCAAAGGTGAATTTTGTTGTAAAGCCAAACATCGTGCTAAAGTTTTTTTCTGTAGACATCTTGGTTATACGCAGCCAATTTTGAGGAGAGTTTCAAAAATTGTTGAAAAAGTTTTTTATAACTACTTTTAGCTTCAAAGGTAAATTTTGTTGTAAAGCCAAACATCGTACTAAAGTTTTTTTCTGTAGACATCTTGGTTATACGCAGCCAAAATTGAGGAGAGTTTTAAAAATTGTTGAAAAAGTGTTTTATAACTATTTTTAGCTTCAAAGGTGAATTTTGTTGTAAAGCCAAACATCATACTAAAGTTTTTTTCTGTAGACATTTTGGTTATACGCAGTCAAATTTGAGGAGAGTTTCAAAAATTGTTGAAAAAGTATTTTTAAACTACTTTTAGCTTCAAATGTGAATTTTGTTATACGCCAAACATAGCACTAAATTTCTTTCTGTAGATATCTTGGTTGTACGCAGAGTTTCGAAAATTGTTGAAAGAGTATTTTGTAACTACTTTTGGGTTTAAATGTGAATTTTGTTGTGACGCCAAATAAAGTCCTAAAGATTGCTCTGTAAACACTCGAGAGGAGTTTCAGGAATTGTTGAAACAGTGAATTTTGTTGAAGCACCAACATATTTATTTATTTATTTATTTCCCAACAGAAAAACAGGTTAACCATTTACAGGGAAAAGTTACAAAATAAGAAACATGAGACACAAAAGTAATCTTACAAATTAATTGAAAAAAAATATAGCAAATATCTAAAAGTTTTTTCCGCTCGATATCTTGGTCATACGGAGTTTCTTAAAAATTGTTCAAAACGAAAAAGCAGTTTTTGCTGTCACCAAATCACCAAACAATTGTTCCTTGAAATTAATTTATTATATTAAAAGTGAATTTTGTTAAAATACCAAACGTATCGTAAGGTTTCTTCTCCTGACATTTTGGTCATACGAAGTCAACATTGAGAGGAGTTTCATAAAAATTGTCCAAGGCGGAAAAGCAATTTTATTATAACCACCAAACACTTATTCACTTTCACAGTCTTGATTATATCATGTGAGCCATAAAATTGAGTAAGGTACCAAATCATTCAGCTAAAAAAGCTTTAAAAATAATGTAAGAAGACCGATTTTTTCAAATCGTTTCTTTTAAAAGTGAGTCAAGTCCATTGTCGCATACCAAAACCATGAGCCATAAAATTTTGTTTCAGAGTTGGCTGTGAGATAAATGAGGTATGTCCTGTGAGATTAGATTAGTTCAATTGAATTAGATTTAAAAAAAAATGAATGACTGCTATGTTTCTCTCTCTCTCTCTCTCAGGCATGGCCAACTCAAAAATAAAATTCTGTGGCTCACACCTCACGAAGCCCCAACATAGAAAAGAGTTTTAAAACTTGTTCAAGGCGAAACAGCAATTTTTGTAATATCACCAAACGTGTACTACAGATTTTTCCTTGAAATTAATTTATTATACCGTGGAGTTTACATTACAATCAAAAATTTATTTGCATTAGTGTGAGTATGTTTAAAACTTTGCTGCTACAGTACCGACGCGACGGTTACAAATTTACTTGCAGAGAATCTGCAAACAGCATCTAAACTTAAATACTTTTCGGCCCAATGCAAATGTTTCTTTTCTTGTTTGCCCTCTTTACTATTATTATTATTATTAATAAACCGATAATACACTAAATATATGCACTGTTATACGATGCTAACAATGAGAGAAGTTTCAAAACTTGTTCAAAACGAAATGCAATTTTTGATCGCTAAACATGCACGAAAGATTTTCTCCTGAAATTCATTGAGATTAAAAAGGAAAAAGAAACGTTTTTTTTGTTTTTTGAACGAGTAAAACTTTGAGGCAATTATACCGACGGTTAAAATTTTAATAGAGAATCTTGAATACTCTTTTAGACAATTTTTTCTTGTCTTTTGCTATTATTATTATTAATAAACCGATAATGCACGTTCGATTGTATCGTCCTGTAGATTCGCCATCGAAACATAAATACTATCAACCTATTCACTGTTATGCGAGAAGTTTTAAAATTTGTTCAAGACGAAAAAGCATTTTTTTGATGGATCGCTCAACGTTGTACGACAGATTTTCTCAGAGCGTACGTTGAGATTGAAAGCGAAAAATTTACATTTTTTTTCGATGAGTAAAACTTTGATGCAATTGTACCGACGGTTTCTTTTCTTATTTTAAAAATAGGAAGGATGGTTGATGGAAATTCGGGTTAGACAATTACGGATGATATGATTATGATCCCCACTATTTTTTATGGGTTGTTGAGGTGCACCACAATCGAGCCCGTGCCGCCGGGTGTAAAATTATAAGGTCTAACTGGTTAGTAACTTAGGAAACGTTCAATTTCGTATATGAGAGGTTGATTTTGAAAGTGGGGCAAGTCCATTTTACGCTATTGCTAGAGATTTAATGCTTTGAATTTAAATGGGTTTAAAAAGCAGAAATAGACTTATTCTATATTTTTAGTGGTATATAATATACGATAATAGTTATCCATGTTTGGTGAAAAAATCATTGTTTTGGTATGCGAGAATGGACTTGACTCACTTTTAAAAGAAACGATCTGAAAAAATTATTTTTTTCTGGACGAAATTTTAAATTGGAATATTTTATATTGTTTAATATTGTTTAAGGTAAGCTATTAATAAATACAAATGGTTTACAGAGGAATTTTCAACATTTACTTATTTATTTTACGTCGATGTTTCGTTTCCCTTTAGAAAAACAAAACAAAAAATAAATTTAATTTTATTGGATAAAGTGACTACAATAAGAAAACTTATTCAGTAATAAGTTGTATGCATATAATTATATTTCTTATTCATCTTAGAATTTAGAATTTAGAATTTCCTTTATTGTGTTATTTCTATACATACATACTATAGATACATTCGTCAAGAATAAAATATTAAATAAACCTAAAAGTATCAACAAAACTATATACACATAATATACGTTGATACACATTAAGAATGAATGGGTGCTACATAGGGTAATAGAGATCGATAATATCTTTTTTTTTTCTTTAACAATAAGCCTAGTGTTCCTATGTAAAGATGATATTACTATTTTTCCGAAATCACTTGGTCTAACCTATTCTGGTAATAAATCAAGAGTTTAAATTTTTAATATTTTTCTTCTCTTTCTTCGATTTTCTTAGATGAATATTCTATTTGGAAGAATCTTCCATCCGACCACAAAAATCTTCCCCCAATTTTTTTGCCCTAAGAGCATGATCCAATCTTCCTTTGGGCATATTAACTCTAGATAACTAAACATTCGTCTATTGGACTATATGCATTAATTAACACTGTCTGAGATGCGTGTATATTTCTGAATAAAAAAAAAACTAGTGATGCCAATTTTTTAGCAAGTTCATCGCAGTGTGTAAACCACGTGAGCATCGGTTCAAAGCAGATGCCTAGAAGCTTGCCTTTTCGTTCTTTAAGATGAGGTTCCATTACACGGGTTCCAAGAATAATTGTCTGCGTTTTGGATTCATTTAAAGATAATTCATTCTCAGTAAACCATGCTTTAATTTCGTTTTTTGTTTCGTTTATTTTTAATAATAATGTATCGATATTACTATCATTATTTAATGCAGATGTGTCATCCGCAAATAGTATTAAGTTTGTTTTATTTATGTGCTGCTCTAGATCGTTAATGTATATAATAAAAAATGGTGATGTGGCCATCATGTTACTTTCTCCGACTTTATATTTACGTTTTCATGGGTTTATTTTCAATTGAAATCATATTTTAAATGTACATCGAGCGTTGCGTAAATTCGGATGAAACTGACGTTTAAAACGTCAAAATCATGAAAGATGGAAAAATTATACTTCAAATTCAAAAACTCGGTTTACTCAAGAACTAACGAGATTTCTAAAAAAACTTATTCTTTAGAAGTTGTTCATTTTGGCATTCTGTACAATTATTATTCACATAATTTTTCTGTAACCATTATCGTTTTATAATTATAAACCAAAAATTAAAAAAATGATAATAAATTTTTTTCTCGGATAAAAATGATTTTATGAAAAATGTTTTCAAGCAAAAGCTGTTCATTTCTTTGTTGTCTTCAAAGTTTGCTTGAATGTTTTTGTGATATTTTTCATATTTAAGAAAATATTGGCAATAAACAAAAAACAGTTAAGGTAAACGCCCACTTCCGGTGTACGAAATTTTACCAAAAGCTTTTCAGTTCTTCAGATTATCAAATAAGACAGATGTTCAAAGTTTCATATCAATTGCTCTATTAGTTTTTGAGATACAGCGCACACAGACAGACACACACACAGACACACACACACACACACACACACACACACACACAGACACACACACACACAGACACAATTTTTTTTTTCCAAAAATTGTTGAAATGGCATCTAGGAACCCCAAAACGGATATTTCCGTAAAAAAAATTTTTGAAAAAAAAATCACGATCACAATACTTTCTCGTACTTCGTAACGGAGAAAGTAAAAATAATGGTCCCAAAACGGATCCTTGCAATACACCTCGTTCTATTGGGAGCATGTGTGATTTGATGTTATTTATCTCAACATATTGATACCTGTCAGTAAAATTTTTACCACATTTATATAATTTAAATATAATAGTACTTCTCCAAACTTACGCTAATTTGTTAGAAATAATTAAAGAGATTATAAACATACAGGGTGTTGAATTGCAAAGCCGGTCATGGAGATTTACATGTAAAATTTTAAATATGTTAATATTGGCTCCCCTAATTATTAGACAGCATCGGTCTTCTTACATTATTTTTAAAGCTTTTTAAGCTGCCTTACTCAATAGTTTCTGCAGAGTATTTACCGAGATATTTGCAAAAAACTTTACAATGATTTTGAATTAAAATCAAAGGCTTGCCATGAAATCATAATGGCGGATATTTCAATTTATTCTAAAAAGTGACGTTTGCTGTCGCATTACGATTAACAATCGGCGATATATTCTACACAAGAAAAAGTATTTATGGTTAAATTGTACTATTTAAGAAGTGTAAGTGATTTGTTTAGTGTAAAATTTTCGAAGAAGGCAATACTCAAAGCACAAGTATTATTCAATGAGTATCAAAAATAATGTAAGTAAACCGATATTATAAAATAATTCAGGGAGCCAATTGTAACACATTTTAAATTTAGAAAGTAAAGTAGTAATTATTCATTAAATTGTACTTTTGCAGGATATACCTCCTCCGGATATTCACGTACAGTTCTTAAATAGTACCCGAGTAAAACGTTTTAATCATAAATACGTTTTCTTATGTAGAATACACTGCCGATTGTTAACCGTAATGTGACATCTACCGTCACTTTTTAGAACAAAATGAAATGTCGGCCATTATGATTTCATGGCAAACCTTTATTTTTAATTCAAAATAATAGTAAAGTTTTTTGCGAATATCTCGGTAAATACTTCGCAGAAACTATTGAGTAAGGCACCGAATCATTCAGCTTAAAAAGCTTTAAAAATAATATACGAACACCGATGCTGTTAAATAATTAGGGGACCCAATATTAACACATTTAAAATTTTACATGTAAATTCCTATGGCCCGCTTTGCAATTCAACACAATTCACATTTTAACGGAAGAGATGAAACTCAACATTTTATGTTACGTAAAACAGAACCCCATATCGTCTTTAAAAGTTATTGCAGCACAGTTTCAAATAAGTACAGCTTCTGTTTATAAGAGATTTGCAGATTTGCAATTTCTGTTTAAAGCGGTAAACGGGATTATTGATTGCCCAATAATTTTGGCAAACATTGAGTTTAATTTTCAAAGTTCTGATTCCGTCACACGTAGTAAGGCTATTTTCCGTTTGCCAATGCACAAAACCAACTATGGCTACCATGAACCTTTAACGAGATTGATGAGGATGGCTAACAGATTGCAGGAAAGAGATAACTTCACGCTATTTTGCAATAACAGCAGGACGTTTAAATAATAAACCTGAACGAAGTTAGTTACTAATTCTTTAATGTTTACTTGTTTAAATTTTAAATTTTGTTTATATAATTTTGTATAATTTTCTCAGATTTGTATTATTTTTAGAGATATTTTTTGTATTATAAAGGGAAATTCCCGTAAATAAATAAATAAATAAAAAAATAAATAAATAAACATTTAAAATACAATGCTTACGCGTTTTCAAATCATCATCAATTATCAAATGAAGACGGAATTCAGTGAAACCTTATTTAATTTAATTAACCTAACTTTATTCGTAATGCGTTACCAGGGCCGCGCCAAGGTATGTTGCCGCAGGGGTGCGAGGCAAAAATTGGCGCCCCCTTTCAATGTGAAGAGGGCGGTAGCAGCGGCGGCTCGTGGATGTTCGGCGGTGAGGCAGCGGAAAGAAATTTCGATTTTTTACGAGCGCCGACTTTAAATTGTAAAAGAATTGTAAAAATCAATAAGATTTTGTGGGCGCCAAGCTAAGAATGCTCTTAGCATCGATGCTTCGGGCCCAGATCGTGAAAAAAAATAAAATGAAAACAAAAATATTTTACAAAAAAAATTACACCTTTAGCGGCATCTATGGAATATCTTTTTCATATTTCTTTGCATAAATGAGTAAATTTGTGACAGTGGAATAATATGTCGTAGAAAAAGGTAACAACCAGAAAAAAGGGATTTTTCAGGATTATCTTTTAGCCCAATCAAAGCTACATGGGCGCGAAGTTAAGGGTTAAGGGTGCTGGGAGTTTTTATACTTTGCATTGAAAAACCAGTAGGATTTCGAGAGAAACTTATATTCTTTAAAGTTGTTTTGGAATTTTCTGCAATTTTGCTTACTGTACACCGTTGCAAACACAAAACGATAAAAAGTTGATGTGGCTATTATGTAACTTCCTCCGATTTGATGGTATAAAAAGAATTTTTATGATATTTTGCATGTTAATGTTTTTGCAAAACATGTAGGGTTAAAAAAAATCTTATTCTTTATAAGTTATTCGTTATGGCATTTTCTGTAACTTTATTATACACACCGCGGTGGCCTAGTGAGTAGAGCTCCTGCTCACGGGTCTCGTGGTCGTGGGTTCGAATCCCTTCCGGCCAGTCACTTTTTTTTTACAATAAATTTTCGTGCATACCTCAAAGAACATACAAGGAAAATTTAATTCGTGAAAACGAAAACGATTTCGTCGAAAAATTTCGGACTTATGAGTAAAAAAAACACAAAATTCACTCTTTTTTTTAAACACACACATAACTTTGTGCCAAGCTTTGTTTTTTGAATCCCGCACAGGTAATTGAACAGATTTCAATGCCCTTTTGGTGGATCGAGTGGACATTTTTTCCAGCTCGGTACGCGTTGCCAAAGTTGGACTTTTTTTTTTGCCCAAAAACGTGTTTTTTGTCCGGGGGTTGAAGGGTACGAAAGGGGATCATTCCAATCTGAGTTTACCCCCTTAAAGTAGAGCCAAAATGGGATATTTTCCCGAAAGAATCATCAAATTTGGTTGAAATGTCACTGAGTTAACCTCAAAATGCACTTTTTTTTTAAACACCCATAACTTTATACTAAATCGTCGTGGGAACTTCGTTCTTCGAGTCCTGCATAGGGAATTGATCAAATTTTAATGCCTTTATGGTGGATCGAGTCGACAAAATTTTTCCAACTCCGTAGACATCGTCGAAGTTGGACTTGGTTTCCAGAAAAAACATTTTTTTTTCATAGGGGCGCTAGAGGGGGGCGGAAGGGGTTACGCTTAAGTTCGCATGCATGAATTTAACCCTTAACGGGCACACTTCGATATAATAACGTAACGGGCACTGTGGGTCTAATAGACCCGGACAACTTTGAAGCTGTGTATCTCCGTCAATATTGAAATTGAAGGTTAGAAAAAAAAAACTATATTAATTTTTAAGTTTGAAATGAGGCAAGCAAAGAAATGTTTCTTTTAATATTTTAGAGGGAATCATAGATAGCAATATTTTTTTTACAAAAAATGAGGAAATATGGTCTTCGATTGCACCATTTACTTACTTACTTCTTTACTTATAGATAGTAAAAATAGTTATTTATGCAACAAGTGAGTAAAGTAATACTTTTTTTCACGAGTAGGAAAGATTGGCACACGAGGCGAAGGCGAGTGCGGCAATTCCTACAAGTGAAAAAAAGTTGCTTTACTCTCGAGTTTCATACAAAAATTTTTCTACGTCCGTAACTTTAAATAAATTTTTAAGTTTGATAAAACCTTAATGATTTTTTATAAGTAATAATACTTGTTTTAAATAAAGAAAATAATAATCATCATCAAGTAGTCTTGATCGGAAACGAATGTATGTTATTTATCGGCGGAACTCGCGGCGTGTTGCGAAGCGTTCATGACACACTTTGCGCAAACAATTTTTTAGTTGCGTTAAAAAATGAACCGCTACGGCACTTTTTTTCACGCAAAAGAGTGAAAAAATGAACCGTTATGGCACTTTTTTTCACGCTACTTGAAGGGTTCAGGAATCACATATTTTATGAACGCAGATTAATGAAAAAAACTGTACATTTTATAACGGACGTAGAAAAAAAATACATAAAAAACACAATTTACGTATTGTAAAAAAAAATAATTGCTAAATAAATTGATTGATGGTTGCAGCGTTAACTTCATGATACATTTTTGGAAATAAAAAATAAAGTGTGATATTAACAAAGAAACTGTTTTATTTAAAGTGCTACATAAATGTTTTATTTTTTAGTAGTATGATGATTACTATTATCGTCATGGATACAAGGCATGAAAACTCTCAACAAAAGTTGTGCAGACTAGTGAGCTGCACGCCCTAAAAATATTTAAATTTATACAGGGTGTCTCATAACAAAGTTACAGACCAAAGTTATGTTTTTTTTTTAATGGAACACCCTGTATATTTTACCATCTTTTGGTTCCTTGTTGCTTGAAGATTAAAATGACCTAGGTTGTGGGGATTGAAACTTCGCCGTTTTCGTGTTATTCAGTTGTTTATACAAAAATTTGAACAAAATTGTTAAAGTGCTCCCCTGAAAATAATAAAGATAATTCATTCTAATTTAGTGGCAAAGTTTAGTTAAACTTTAGTCTTCAAAATTACTCTATCAACCAAAACATAACTCAGCGTATTATACAGGGTGATAGACATTCACAAACTGCACAATATCTATTTTTTTTTTCAAATGGAACACCCTATATATTATTTCATAATTTAAAAGTTCATTAAATAAGCTTCCGTTTCATATAAGGTTTTGTATATCAGAAGTTCGTTGGTTACTCTAATATTTCAAAATTCGTTGGTGATTTGAATGTTTTTATTATTAGTTTTAAAATCTAGGGCCCCAGATTAGATCCTTGCGGAACCCCAGAGAAAACTGTTATAGCGAAGTAGAAGCTTGAAATTTAACAACCTGTGATTGATGATTCAAACGATGCTTACCAGATAAACCACTTGTCTTTAATTTAAGTCAAGATTGAAGGCCTTGCAAAAATTCATGTAGATTTCTAGATTATTACGCAAGGCCCAGGGCCTATGTGATGTAATTATTCACGCTTTACGTGACTTTCAAAAAGTTTCACTTTTCGGATAAATAAGGACTTTTTAAAAGTAATTTTAAATTATACAGGGTGTTTCAAAAGCCCTATAAGTATCAAAGTTGCGCTTTTTTTAATGAAACTGTATTTTATTGCATTTTTGATTCTCCGATCAAAATAAGGTTTTTAATACCTAAAACTTAAAGTTTTTAAATAATTTGAATTTGATCAAAATCTAACCTAATTTTCATGGCTCAAATACTTAATTTATTAATTAATAATAATAATTTATTTACGGTTTATTACCTATTATATAGAAATTAACTAAAATTAAATATATTACTTTAAACTAAATCTTACAATAACATCATACATTTAATATATTAACATTATTACACGGTAATCATTTTCAAACAAGCTGTTTGAAAATGATTACCGTGTAATTGAAACTAGTCACGTAAAGTAAATTAAAGTGGTATAAAAAGTTAAGTGTTTTCGAAATTGAACGCCTCCAAGATTCAAAAAAATAATAAGGGTCCAAGGTTTGAGCCTTGCGGGACACCACTGGATCGTTCATATATTCAACGTATTGGGATCTATCGAAAATATTTGATTTGATGAGGGCAATAATTTTATCACTAAAGCCCCAATGCCCGAATTTAGATAATAATAATAATATTTATTCATGCTAATACATAACGTTTACACGTGTCATATTGACTCTTAACCCTTTGAGTGCCGGGAGCCGATATATCGGCTCCTGGTACACTGGCGAGAAGTGCCAGAGCCGATATATCGGCCCGCGCCTCGTAGCGCTTTACTATTCGCATTGCGGGAGAACTCTATCTCAAAATAAATTTGTAATACGTTGTAAAACTGTGAAATTCGGCCGGCTTTTCTCGCATAGGCACCTCTATTTCGCCCGGCACTAAAAGGGTTAATAATAGTCAGTTCAAGTAAAAATTATAAATAAAAAATAAAAATTACAAATCAAAGGTTAAAATTAACATTATCACAAGTACGAAACATGATTTACAATTAACATGTGATTATTAAAAATGTGTGTTTAATTATCATTGTACAATAAATTAAAATATAAAAAAAACACTATGCTTAATGAAATCGAAAGTTTTACTAAAGATCTAACGACATGTAGTTTCAACAAGATGGTGCCACATGTTAAAAAATTCAATTACTGCATGAGTTGTGTAATTTTCCATTGATAATAATAATCTGGATTGGCCGCCCAGATCATGCGATTTAGCACTGTTGGACTTTTTCCTTGAGGTTTTTTGAAATCTAAAGTTTATGCGAACAAATCCATCTCTTGAAGAAAGATATTCAGCGCTGTATCGACGAAATAAATTCAGCCACATTTATGCAAAGCGGGGTATGGAAAAAGTGTGCCATGATTTTTTATATTTTAAAATTTAAGTTGGTGACACATATTGAGGTTATGTTACTTATGTTATGTTCCTACCAATAAATTAATTTGCTGTGACAAACGGCGCAAAGAAGTCGCAGATTCATCTTCTAAAATTTCTTGGGCTGTGTTAATGGCATCCTGAGTACGTTTCACTTCCTGGTTTATGGAGACAAAACAGATCATGATAAGGTATTTTAAATTCATCATAAATAATGGGAACGTTAGGAAATTCTTCCTGAAATTCTGCCAAAGATGCGTCAAATGAATACACCCAATTTCCATCCACTTTAATCCCATTTCGGAAATAACTTTCAACTAGAAATGTTTTTGCTGGTTGCTGTAAACCATTGTGACTACCGAATAATTGTGACTTTCAGAATGATCTGACGTTTTGTATGACAATTCCTAACATGTGTGCCAACTTAAATTTTTAAAAATACAAAATCATGGCACACTTGTGGTTTTTTTTAATGAACATACGATACTTTGAACATCGAATTTTGAATTTTGTATGGAAGCAGCAAAGCAGCATCCATGATTAATTAATGACAGCCGAAGTGCTTCCTCCACCTTAATTACAGCAGAAATAATCTGCAAGTTATTAACGATAGGGGGGTGGAATGTGATCAAAAGTGGCACTTGCAGGTGCATCTAACCCAATAACCGTCCCTTATTGCGAGTGCCACTAAACTGTTATTTATTGTAGTTGGTCGTCGGTGGTGTGTGCGGGGGGGTGGAGGGTTGGATTATTGCACGAGTGGCGCTAGACTGCCTCGAGCGTGCTCTTCGGATTACGTGCGTGATGCCAATAAACTGGAGATTAGTGGACGTATCCGCCCACAGAATTATCTGCATTTCAAACATGTTCAAAATTATTATTTGCTGGTTTCACTGCAAAAACATTTTAACTGATTTAAAATTATGAATATGAATTAACATTAAACTTAGTTGCAATTAAATCTCCATTCTCTGCTCTTGCTTACTCTAGGTCACGGGTATTACTCGAGCTACTTTTGCATAGTCTAGTCTAGATCATCGCAGCAGACTATAGCTACGGAAAATTGTAATAATGGTGATAAAATATTAAAATTGAAAAACCCTTAAGCATTAAATAACTTTAATATAAAGACGAAAATTAGCCTCAATATTTGAATACATTCAATCTATTCGTCTAACTCTTGTCCATCGAAACAATTTTTTTTTCTATGATCATGTCTTGATTGAATACATTTCTTCCGCTCCGTTTGCCGCTTGATATCGTGTTGGTACTCAATCTGATCGAGTTAAAAACGAATTTGTATTTATCTGTTCGGAATTAGTGTCGGCGAGTGCCCGAGGAGAACTGTAAACGAGATTAATCGGATTCGGATTGGTCGCCAGTTGTATATCCATCCAGTCTGGGCGTCGTCTTTAATTGGATCCGATCATTAATCAACATTAAATTAGTTAAGATCAATTGAATTAATTCTAACAAGTCGACGCCAACACCTCCGAATTGAAAAATTTAAAACTTCCATTATTAGTTGTGGCTAAAACATAGTGCATTTTTTTAATTCAGTTAAATTGTGGATCATCGCACAGTATGTTTGAATAGAGAAGAACCCCAGGCTACGTGATGTAGTAACTAAAAAATATAACGATCCATTCTCATTCAATTATTTCAAAATTTAGGGATGATGTGTTAATGGTTTTCACAGAAATATCATTTGGCAATCGTTCTAAGCAAATTTGAAAAGTTTTAAGTCGGTGGCAATTATTTTTATATTTTTTTCCCGTCGATGACTTTATTGCGATTTTTTTCAAAATTTCATCTCCATTCACATTGAAATATTCTAAAATTTAGAAACAACGCATTCGTTATTTTTACGGAAATGTAGTTTCACGTGTGTTGCGAGTTGTTTTGGAAAGTTTCAAGTCGATGGCAATAGTTTTTATATTTTTTTCGCGTCGATGAATTTATAGCAATTTTTATCAAAATTTCATCTCCATTCACATTGAAATATTCTAAAATTTAGAAACAACGCATTCGTTATTTTTACGGAAATGTAGTTTCACGTGTGTTGCGAGTTGTTTTGGAAAGTTTCAAGTCGATGGCAATAGTTTTTATATTTTTTTTCGCGTCGATGAATTTATTGCAATTTTTATCAAAATTTCATCTCGATTCACATTGAAATATTCTAAAATTTAGAAACAACGCATTCGTTATTATTACGGAAATGTAGTTTCACGTGTGTTGCGAGTTGTTTTGGAAAGTTTCAAGTCGGTGGCAATTGTTTTTATATTTTTTTCGCGTCGATGAATTTATTGCAATTTTTTTGCAAAATTTCATCTCCATTCACATTGAAATATTCTAAAATTTAGAAACAACGCATTCGTTATTTTTACGGAAATGTAGTTTCACGTGTGTTGCGAGTTGTTTTGGAAAGTTTCAAGTCGGTGGCAATTGTTTTTATATTTTTTTCGCGTCGACGAATTTATTGCAATTTTTTTCAAAATTTCATCTCCATTCACATTGAAATATTCTAAAATTTAGAAACAACGCATTCGTTATTTTTACGGAAATGTAGTTTCACGTGTGTTGCGAGTTGTTTTGGAAAGTTTCAAGTCGGTGGCAATTGTTTTTATATTTTTTTCGCGTCGATGAATTTATTGCAATTTTTTTCAAAATTACATCTCCATTCACATTGAAATATTCTAAAATTTAGAAACAACGCATTCGTTATTTTTACGGAAATGTAGTTTCACGTGTGTTGCGAGTTGTTTTGTGAAGTTTCAAGTCGGTGGCAATTGTTTTTATATTTTTTTCGCGTCGATGAATTTATTGCAATTTTTTTCAAAATTACATCTCCATTCACAATGAAATATTCTAAAATTTAGAAACAACGCATTCGTAATTTTTACGGAAATGTAGTTTCACGTGTGTTGCGAGTTGTTTTGTGAAGTTTCAAGTCGGTGGCAATTGTTTTTATATTTTTTTCGCGTCGATGAATTTATTGCAATTTTTTTCAAAATTACATCTCCATTCACATTGAAATATTCTAAAATTTAGAAACAACGCATTCGTTATTTTTACGGAAATGTAGTTTCACGTGTGTTGCGAGTTGTTTTGGAAAGTTTCAAGTCGGTGGCAATTGTTTTTATATTTTTTTCGCGTCGATGAATTTATTGCAATTTTTTTCAAAATTACATCTCCATTCACATTGAAATATTCTAAAATTTAGAAACAACGCATTCGTTATTTTTACGGAAATGTAGTTTCACGTGTGTTGCGAGTTGTTTTGTGAAGTTTCAAGTCGGTGGCAATTGTTTTTATATTTTTTTCGCGTCGATGAATTTATTGCAATTTTTTTCAAAATTACATCTCCATTCACAATGAAATATTCTAAAATTTAGAAACAACGCATTCGTAATTTTTACGGAAATGTAGTATCACGTGTGTTGCGAGTTGTTTTGTGAAGTTTCAAGTCGGTGGCAATTGTTTTTATATTTTTTTCGCGTCGATGAATTTATTGCAATTTTTTTCAAAATTACATCTCCATTCACAATGAAATATTCTAAAATTTAGAAACAACGCATTCGTAATTTTTACGGAAATGTAGTTTCACGTGTGTTGCGAGTTGTTTTGTGAAGTTTCAAGTCGGTGGCAATTGTTTTTATATTTTTTTCGCGTCGATGAATTTATTGCAATTTTTTTCAAAATTACATCTCCATTCACAATGAAATATTCTAAAATTTAGAAACAACGCATTCGTTATTTTTACGGAAATGTAGTTTCACGTGTGTTGCGAGTTGTTTTGTGAAGTTTCAAGTCGGTGGCAATTGTTTTTATATTTTTTTCGCGTCGATGAATTTATTGCAATTTTTTTCAAAATTACATCTCCATTCACATTGAAATATTCTAAAATTTAGAAACAACGCATTCGTTATTTTTACGGAAATGTAGTTTCACGTGTGTTGCGAGTTGTTTTGTGAAGTTTCAAGTCGGTGGCAATTGTTTTTATATTTTTTTCGCGTCGATGAATTTATTGCAATTTTTTTCAAAATTACATCTCCATTCACAATGAAATATTCTAAAATTTAGAAACAACGCATTCGTAATTTTTACGGAAATGTAGTTTCACGTGTGTTGCGAGTTGTTTTGTGAAGTTTCAAGTCGGTGGCAATTGTTTTTATATTTTTTTCGCGTCGATGAATTTATTGCAATTTTTTTCAAAATTTCATCTCCTTTCACATTGAAATATTCTAAAATTTAGAAACAACGCATTCGTTATTTTTACGGAAATGTAGTTTCACGTGTGTTGCGAGTTGTTTTGGAAAGTTTCAAGTCGGTGGCAATTGTTTTTATATTTTTTTCGCGTCGATGAATTTATTGCAATTTTTTTCAAAATTTCATCTCCTTTCACATTGAAATATTCTAAAATTTAGAAACAACGCATTTGCAATTTTTACGGAAATGTAGTTTCACGTGTGTTGCGAGTTGTTTTGGAAAGTTTTAAGTCGGTGGCAATTGTTTTTATATTTTTTTCCCGTCGATGAATTTATTGCAATTTTTTTCAAAATTTCATCTCCATTCACATTGAAATATTCTAAAATTTAGAAACAACGCATTCGTTATTTTTACGGAAATGTAGTTTCACGTGTGTTGCGAGTTGTTTTGGAAAGTTTTAAGTCGGTGGCAATTGTTTTTATATTTTTTTCGCGTCGATGAATTTATTGCAATTTTTTTCAAAATTTCATCTCCATTCACATTGAAATATTCTAAAATTTAGAAACAACGCATTCGTTATTTTTACGGAAATGTAGTTTCACGTGTGTTGCGAGTTGTTTTGGAAAGTTTCAAGTCGGTGGCAATTGTTTTTATATTATTTTCGCGTCGACGAATTTATTGCAATTTTTTTCAAAATTTCATCTCCATTCACATTGAAATATTCTAAAATTTAGAAACAACGCATTCGTTATTTTTACGGAAATGTAGTTTCACGTGTGTTGCGAGTTGTTTTGGAAAGTTTCAAGTCGGTGGCAATTGTTTTCTAATTTTTTTCCCGTCGATGAATTTATTGGAATTTTTTTCAAAATTTCATCTCCATTCACATTGAAATATTCTAAAATTTAGAAACAACGCATTCGTTATTTTTACGGAAATGTAGTTTCACGTGTGTTGCGAGTTGTTTTGGAAAGTTTCAAGTCGGTGGCAATTGTTTTCTAATTTTTTTCCCGTCGATGAATTTATTGGAATTTTTTTCAAAATTTCATCTCCATTCACATTGAAATATTCTAAAATTTAGAAACAACGCATTCGTTATTTTTAAGGAAATGTAGTTTCACGTGTGTTGCGAGTTGTTTTGTGAAGTTTCAAGTCGGTGGCAATTGTTTTTATATTTTTTTCGCGTCGATGAATTTATTGCAATTTTTTTCAAAATTTCATCTCGATTCACATTGAAATATTCTAAAATTTAGAAACAACGCATTTGCAATTTTTACGGAAATGTAGTTTCACGTATGTTGCGAGTTGTTTTGGAAAGTTTCAAGTCGGTGGCAATTGTTTTTATATTTTTTTCCCATCGATGAATTTATTGCAATTTTTTACAAAATTTCATCTCGATTCACATTGAAATATTTTAAAATTTAGAAACAACGCATTTGCAATTTTTACGGAAATGTAGTTTCACGTGTGTTGCGAGTTGTTTTGGAAAGTTTCAAGTCGGTGGCAATTGTTTTTATATTTTTTTCGCGTCGATAAATTTATTGCAATTTTTTTCAAAATTTCATCTCGATTCACATTGAAATATTCTAAAATTTAGAAACAACGCATTTGCAATTTTTACGGAAATGTAGTTTCACGTATGTTGCGAGTTGTTTTGGAAAGTTTCAAGTCGGTGGCAATTGTTTTTATATTTTTTTCCCATCGATGAATTTATTGCAATTTTTTACAAAATTTCATCTCGATTCACATTGAAATATTCTAAAATTTAGAAACAACGCATTCGTAATTTTTACGGAAATGTAGTGTCACGTGTGTTGCGAGTTGTTTTGGAAAGTTTCGTCGATGGAAATTTTTATATCAATGGATTAATGAGACCACGCTAGGGTGGTCTTTTAATATTCGCCTTCCCATCATCGTCGGCGTCCGCAGTAACGGCAGTAACGCGAGCGTCTCTCTCCCATTGTTCGGCGTGATAATGAAATTGCCGGCTAAACGAGAGGAACGTTTTCCCCTCCGGGGGAGTTCCGGTTGCGACGGAAATACCCCTTAATACCCCCACATAAAGGGCCCATGGTATTTAGGTGTTTATTATATTGGCTCCCCGATGCATCTTCTGCGGCACCCTCGGCCCTCAGCCCTCGGGGTGTACGAGTTAATTTTCATTAGTAACGGGAAGATTTATCGCGGCACTTATCAGACCCGGGCCCAGATTAAACAACCCGTGACTTTCTCAACGAAGAAGTTCTTTTTCGAGTGATCAATACTAATTATTATCACGTCTTGCAACATGAAAATCATCGTTTCAAAAACTATGGAAAATTTTGTTTCTAAGCTTTTAAAGGAAAGCAATCTAGTCGGCCTTGACTAATAATATTTTTCAAAGATATAAGTGGTCAAACACAAAGTTGTTAAAAGCTTTGTCAATTAAAAAAGTATTTCCAATTTAGGTTATGTTTTTAAAATTAATTGTTCATCAACAAATTATTTTCTATTTCGATTTATTTGTTACCTTTAATCCTCTTCTAAGGCTCCATTTCACATTTAAACAAAATGCACTGACAATGACGCATAAAGAACGTTTAAACACAGCCGAAAATATAATACCCGGCTTACGGAAACCTGATGCCATCCGCCAATCAAAAGATGTACGAGGATTGAACAATTGAATATTTAAAATCCGTCAGGTTTCCTAACTTTTTTTTGTCTTCAATGGGCAGTAATTAAATATTCTTTCTGTTTCATTTCAGTAGCCGACGTAGTGAAAAGACACCGCCATCATTCTGCCAGCACAGCAACTCGGTGCCACCGTGGCACCATGGCCGACGGCCATAACGTCGGTAGACGATATGGCACATAAAGGTAAAGGTAATGACCAACATTACGATTTATGTTTACTACTACTTCACTGCGTAGTATTAAATAGTTCTGTTGGGTTTCATTCGAAAAAATAAAAAAAAAATAAACTAAAACACACGTAAAACATTTGTTACCATAACCAAGAAAATCCCAATGTGTCCGTAGCTTACGATATTATCCAAACGAATAAATAAATTTCAACTCACAATACGTATAACATACTACAATACTATGACAATAACATTCAAGGTAATAAATGAAATTGCTTCCCATGTAAAACGGTTTCGGATTATTTGATCCTCATCAATAGAGTACTACATCATTAACGCGACATCTATTGCATAAACCAATAAGAAATTGTCAACTAGTGGTGGATTTTCCACTCAGTTTAGAAATTGGTGCAACTTTAAGACAAAAGATGTCGCCTTAAAGGTTTATCTATCTATAACGTATACTTCGAAGTTTATAACTTCACCGTAATTAACCGTTTCCCACTCGGAAGAAAATGCAACTTCAGAATATACAATTTCCTGCGATTTTTTTCAAAATTCAGGAAGGGATGTTTTCAGATTTTTACTGGATTATAAGCAACGATCAATTTTAAGTAAATTTGGAGAGTTTCAAGTTCGTGGCATTTGTTTTTGTATTGTTTTATTCCCTCGGAAGAAAATGCAACTTCAAAAATACAATTTCCTGCGATTTTTTTCAAAATTCAGGAAGGGATGTTTTCAGATTTTTACTGGATTATAAGCAACGATCAATTTTAAGTAAATTTGGAAAGTTTCAACTTCGTGGCATTTGTTTTTGTATTTTTTCATTCCCTCGGAAGAAAATGCAACTTCAAAAATACAATTTCCTGTGATTTCTTTCAAAATTCAGGAAGGGATGTTTTCAGATTTTTACTGGATTATAAGCAACAATCAATTTTAAGTAAATTTGGAAAGTTTCAACTTCGTGGCATTTGTTTTTGTATTGTTTTATTCCCTCGGAAGAAAAAGCAACTTTAAAAATACAATTTCCTGCGATTTTTTTCAAAATTCAGGAAGGGATGTTTTCAGATTTTTACTGGATTATAAGCAACAATCAATTTTAAGTAAATTTGGAAAGTTTCAACTTCGTGGCATTTGTTTTTGTATTTTTTCATTCCCTCGGAAGAAAAAGCAACTTTAAAAATACAATTTCCTGCGATTTTTTTCAAAATTCAGGAAGGGATGTTTTCAGATTTTTACTGGATTATAAACAACAATCAATTTTAAGTAAATTTGGAAAGTTTCAATTTCGTGGCATTTGTTTTTGTATTTTTTTATTCCCTCGGAAGAAAAAGCAACTTTAAAAATACAATTTCCTGCGATTTCTCTCAAAATTGAGGAAGGGATGTTTTCAGATTTTTACTGGATTATAAGCAACAATCAATTTTAAGTAAATTTGGAAAGTTTCAACTTCGTGGCATTTGTTTTTGTATTTTTTCATTCCCTCGGAAGAAAATGCAACTTCAAAAATACAATTTCCTGTGATTTCTTTCAAAATTCAGGAAGGGATGTTTTCAGATTTTTACTGGATTATAAGCAACGATCAATTTTAAGTAAATTTGGAGAGTTTCAAGTTCGTGGCATTTGTTTTTGTATTGTTTTATTCCCTCGGAAGAAAATGCAACTTCAAAAATACAATTTCCTGCGATTTTTTTCAAAATTCAGGAAGGGATGTTTTCAGATTTTTACTGGATTATAAGCAACGATCAATTTTAAGTAAATTTGGAAAGTTTCAACTTCGTGGCATTTGTTTTTGTATTTTTTCATTCCCTCGGAAGAAAATGCAACTTCAAAAATACAATTTCCTGTGATTTCTTTCAAAATTCAGGAAGGGATGTTTTCAGATTTTTACTGGATTATAAGCAACAATCAATTTTAAGTAAATTTGGAAAGTTTCAACTTCGTGGCATTTGTTTTTGTATTGTTTTATTCCCTCGGAAGAAAATGCAACTTCAAAAATACAATTTCCTGCGATTTCTTTCAAAATTCAGGAAGGGATGTTTTCAGATTTTTACTGGATTATAAGCAACGATCAATTTTAAGCAAATTTGGAAAGTTTCTACTTCGTGGCATTTGTTTTTGTATTTTTTTATTCCCTCGGAACAAAATGCAACTTTAAAAATACAATTTCCTGCGATTTTTTTCAAAATTCAGGAAGGGATGTTTTCAGATTTTTACTGGATTATAAGCAACGATCAATTTTAAGTAAATTTGGAGAGTTTCAACTTCGTGGCATTTGTTTTTGTATTTTTTTATTCCCTCGGAAGAAAATGCAACTTCAAAAATACAATTTCATGCGATTTTTTTCAAAATTCAGGAAGGGATGTTTTCAGATTTTTACTGGATTATAAGCAACGATCAATTTTAAGTAAATTTGGAAAGTTTCAACTTCGTGGCATTTGTTTTTGTATTTTTTTATTCCCTCGGAACAAAATGCAACTTTAAAAATACAATTTCCTGCGATTTTTTTCAAAATTCAGGAAGGGATGTTTTCAGATTTTTACTGGATTATAAGCAACGATCAATTTTAAGTAAATTTGGAAAGTTTCAACTTCGTGGCATTTGTTTTTGTATTTTTTTATTCCCTCGGAAGAAAATGCAACTTCAAAAATACAATTTCATGCGATTTTTTTCAAAATTCAGGAAGGGATGTTTTCAGATTTTTACTGGATTATAAGCAACGATCAATTTTAAGTAAATTTGGAAAGTTTCAACTTCGTGGCATTTGTTTTTGTATTTTTTTATTCCCTCGGAACAAAATGCAACTTTAAAAATACAATTTCCTGCGATTTTTTTCAAAATTCAGGAAGGGATGTTTTCAGATTTTTACTGGATTATAAGCAACGATCAATTTTAAGTAAATTTGGAAAGTTTCAACTTCGTGGCATTTGTTTTTGTATTTTTTCATTCCCTCGGAAGAAAATGCAACTTCAAAAATACAATTTCCTGTGATTTCTTTCAAAATTCAGGAAGGGATGTTTTCAGATTTTTACTGGATTATAAGCAACAATCAATTTTAAGTAAATTTGGAAAGTTTCAACTTCGTGGCATTTGTTTTTGTATTGTTTTATTCCCTCGGAAGAAAATGCAACTTCAAAAATACAATTTCCTGCGATTTCTTTCAAAATTCAGGAAGGGATGTTTTCAGATTTTTACTGGATTATAAGCAACGATCAATTTTAAGCAAATTTGGAAAGTTTCTACTTCGTGGCATTTGTTTTTGTATTTTTTTATTCCCTCGGAACAAAATGCAACTTTAAAAATACAATTTCCTGCGATTTTTTTCAAAATTCAGGAAGGGATGTTTTCAGATTTTTACTGGATTATAAGCAACGATCAATTTTAAGTAAATTTGGAGAGTTTCAACTTCGTGGCATTTGTTTTTGTATTTTTTTATTCCCTCGGAAGAAAATGCAACTTCAAAAATACAATTTCATGCGATTTTTTTCAAAATTCAGGAAGGGATGTTTTCAGATTTTTACTGGATTATAAGCAACGATCAATTTTAAGTAAATTTGGAAAGTTTCAACTTCGTGGCATTTGTTTTTGTATTTTTTTATTCCCTCGGAACAAAATGCAACTTTAAAAATACAATTTCCTGCGATTTTTTTCAAAATTCAGGAAGGGATGTTTTCAGATTTTTACTGGATTATAAGCAACGATCAATTTTAAGTAAATTTGGAAAGTTTCAACTTCGTGGCATTTGTTTTTGTATTTTTTCATTCCCTCGGAAGAAAATGCAACTTCAAAAATACAATTTCCTGTGATTTCTTTCAAAATTCAGGAAGGGATGTTTTCAGATTTTTACTGGATTATAAGCAACAATCAATTTTAAGTAAATTTGGAAAGTTTCAACTTCGTGGCATTTGTTTTTGTATTGTTTTATTCCCTCGGAAGAAAATGCAACTTCAAAAATACAATTTCCTGCGATTTCTTTCAAAATTCAGGAAGGGATGTTTTCAGATTTTTACTGGATTATAAGCAACGATCAATTTTAAGCAAATTTGGAAAGTTTCTACTTCGTGGCATTTGTTTTTGTATTTTTTTATTCCCTCGGAACAAAATGCAACTTTAAAAATACAATTTCCTGCGATTTTTTTCAAAATTCAGGAAGGGATGTTTTCAGATTTTTACTGGATTATAAGCAACGATCAATTTTAAGTAAATTTGGAGAGTTTCAACTTCGTGGCATTTGTTTTTGTATTTTTTTATTCCCTCGGAAGAAAATGCAACTTCAAAAATACAATTTCATGCGATTTTTTTCAAAATTCAGGAAGGGATGTTTTCAGATTTTTACTGGATTATAAGCAACGATCAATTTTAAGTAAATTTGGAAAGTTTCAACTTCGTGGCATTTGTTTTTGTATTTTTTTATTCCCTCGGAACAAAATGCAACTTTAAAAATACAATTTCCTGCGATTTTTTTCAAAATTCAGGAAGGGATGTTTTCAGATTTTTACTGGATTATAAGCAACGATCAATTTTAAGTAAATTTGGAAAGTTTCAACTTCGTGGAATTTGTTTTTGTATTTTTTTATTCCCTCGGAACAAAATGCAACTTTAAAAATACAATTTTCTGCGATTTTTTTCAAAATTCAGGAAGGGATGTTTTCAGATTTTTACTGGATTATAAGCAACGATCAATTTTAAGCAAATTTGGAAAGTTTCAACTTCGTGGCATTTGTTTTTGTATTTTTTTATTCCCTCGGAAAAAAATGCAACTTTAAAAATACTATTTCCTGTGATTTTTTTTTAAATTCAGGAAGGGATGTTTTCAGATTTTTACTGGATTATAAGCAACGATCAATTTTAAGCAAATTTGGAAAGTTTCAACTTCGTGGCATTTGTTTTTGTATTTTTTTATTCCCTCGGAAAAAAATGCAACTTTAAAAATACAATTTCCTGTGATTTTTTTTTAAATTCAGGAAGGGATGTTTTCAGATTTTTACTGGATTATAAGCAACAATCAATTTTAAGTAAATTTGGAAAGTTTCAACTTCGTGGCATTTTTCCATCATTTTTTATTTTGACATAGGTTGTTGTACATCGTTGAAAAGAGAAAAAAAAAAGGCTATTTATGCGTGTAAAAATCAAATATGGCGGCCATTTGAAATAAGAAAGTTGGTATTAATATCTCGGAAACCGCCATCTTGAATTTTATTTTGACTTGATTTCTATGTTTGCCTAATTAAATCAAGTAACTTTTATTTAAAACTTTTCGCATCTTTAATAATTATTGAGATATTTGATTTTTTTTTAAATCGCGATTTTCAGTTTTTTTTTAATATTTTCTAAACTGCTCGGAATTTTGAAAATTTCTCAACATAATCTGAATCAGCATAGAAAACTGCACAACATTGCCCATTTAACCAGATCTCTAGCTTTAAGAATAAGAAAGATACCCATGCAATCCTACTCTATTTAGGACACCCTATATATCCTAAAAGTCAAACTTTTTGAAAGCCACGTATTTTGGTCACACTATTCCGTGCCGTATAGCGTGAATAACCCTATATATTTCAATCTATCCTAAATTTATTTCAATTGTTGATAAATTTATAAAAATATAAAATGACCTTGAAAAATTCATCTAATTTGGTATTTTGATCAATAATATATGTGATTTTTTCAGATTTTTTTTAGTGGTTAAAAAAATTTTATTTGAAAAAATCGTATTTTGGGGCTTCCCGGATCATGTCGGGGTCTTTTTGATATACGGCTTACGGCTACTTTGGTTAAGGTCACAACTAATGATATTTTCATATTTATTTAACAATCTGTGTCGGGTGGCATTTTGACCATCTTATATCGGGATACCCTTTTATTACCTCATGAATGGATTTTAAGCAGGGAGTGGTTTCGACCGAACTAAGCACCGACATGCGGCAGCATTCCCTTGTGGAGTAAGTTTCGCATTTGTATTTTCTCTGACTGTACGGACTGTTGATCGTTAGTAAGCCTGCCGTAGATTAATAAAGTAAATAAAATGAAAATAAAGTTATGACTTAGTTGGATATCATAAATTATTGCTTGGATACTTACATATTGATGAAACATAGAGTAAGAGTAAGAAGGAGTATGCACTTAAAGTTATCTAATGTACATTTTATCTATAAAGCAATATCACCGTATAAAGGACACTTCTTTATTTTTAAGAAAATATTCCCTCTCTGAATAGTCGCAGCGAGTCTATTAAATCGCGCCCCAACCCCCCCTCTCGCGCCGGCCATCTGAAAAGTGAGTTTTTCAGTTCGTAAATATTCCAAAGTGCCGGACGACGCCCGGCGTCCGGACGATTTAGCGTCTGAAAGGAAAGTCGCCGTCTCCAAAAGGCGAGAGAAAACCCTCTTCTTCTTCTTCTTCCTCCTCTTCGGACGAAATCACTTCCACGGACCAAATAACCGACGGCACAATGCCCCAACAAAAAGATTATAATGGACATCCTGTTGGAGATTGCGCTGCACGAGAGAGGGGTGGCTCGTTACCGCCGGGTCCCCCCAAGAATAATTTCATTTCAAAGAAAAAAAAAAAAAAAAAGTCGAACGGCGGAAAAGTGCACGGAGATAATGCGAAATGTAAATGCGGACGTAAACGTGAAACTATAGGAATTTAAATTGTGCAACCTGGATAATGGCGCGGCGATGTCTTCTAGAGAGGAAGAATGATATGGGCATCTCAATAAGTATAGTCCGAACCGGGATGATATGGCATGTGAGCGAAGTGTCTCTCTCCCTAATCGTCTAGAATACATTGTTGCGAGGTTTATCAGCAAACAATAATATTTAAATGAGTGGTTGACCTCATTGATGCGATTAATAATTCAACGGTTCTCGTTGCTTTCCTTCAGTCTTCGATCTCGCTTTTTAATTACCAGACATGCCACGTTAAGTCACGTTTGTCTATATCAGCATACTTTCGACTTTCGAACCAACTTCTCGTAGTACAGTTCAAAGTCTATCACCCTACCTTCTGGTACGTAGTTCAAAGTGGATATCACCTTCGTGATTCTACCACGATATCATCACCTTTGTTTCGAAACTTTTACCCTTTTACGCTTGATTAGTTAATGTGGTATGGTTAAAAGTGCCCCCGTGTAGTATACTCATTTAATTCATTATAAATAAAATTGTGCAGCGCAAGTGCAAATTCTTTCATACGTACCACCGTCATTTCTAAATTCAATCAATCAATCGGAGGGATTCCGTTCCCGAAATGATGAAACAGCAAGGCGATCCGGATCATTTTTCTTTGGGAAAAGTCTCCGAGCTCTCCCCCCGAAAACCGAACTTTCAACGGGTGGATTTTTTGCAATTTATCCGGACGAACGTGACGAGACTGTTGAGTTGTTCATCTGTCGCTGAAAAGTAAAGGAACTGACAAGTGCGAGGCATTTCCCCGGGAAATCACGGGAAACCGGGGGAGAGATGCCCCGGCAAACGTCAATCACTTGATGCACACGCGAAAAAATATCGGGCGGCCATGGATACGACCGGGGAAAAACAATCGAGAGTTATTTACATAGCCGTCTGCAAATCTTGGAAACAAGGGCGGGCGGGCGGTCGGCGGTGGATTGCGAATTCGTCTTTGTATATACGTTGAAAAGTTTGTCACGCTGTTTTCGGAAAATTTATATCCGTCCTCAACTTATTCGGACGATATGAAAAAAATATCACCACTTTGCCTAATTTGATTAACGTGAAGATACTAAATTTACTACACATTATAGCGTATTTAAAATTGTGTCTGTAATGACAATAAAATTCTAGTCGGAATTTAAAAAATCGCAAAAAATTGAAATCTTTGCTAGTAGATATTTTTACATCTATTTGCTATCCAAAATAGTTAATTGTTTTCAAAAATTCCGACCGAGACAAAAGTTATGAATTTTTAAAATTGTGTCTGCAATGAGAATAAAATTCTAGTCGGAGTTTAAAAAATCGCAAAAAATTGAAATCGTTGCGCAATTGTTTTGCAAATGCTAGTAAATATTTTTACATCTTTTTACTCACCAAAATAGTTAATTGTTTTCAAAAATTTCGACTGAGACAAAAGTTATGTATTTTTAAAATTGTGTCTGCAATGAGAATAAAATTCTAGCCGGAGTTTAAAAAATCGCAAAAAATTGAAATCGTTGCGCAATTGTTTTTCAAATGCTAGTAGATATTTTTACATCTTTTTACTAAACAAAATAGTTAATTGTTTTCAAAAATTCCGACTGAGACAAAAGTTATGAATTTTTAAAATTGTGTCTGCAATGAGAATAAAATTCTAGTCGGAGTTTAAAAAATCGCAAAAAATTGAAATCGTTGCGCAATTATTATTCAAATGCAAGTGGATATTTTTACATCTTTTTACTAACCAAAATAGTTAATTCTTTTCAAAAATTCCGACTGAGACAAAAGTTATGAATTTTTAAAATTGTGTCTGCAGTGAGAATAAAATTCTAGTCGGAGTTTAAAAAATCGTAAAAAATTGAAATCGTTGCGCAATTGTTTTACAAATGCTACTAGATATTTTTACATCTTTTTACTAAACAAAATAGTTAATTGTTTTCAAAAATTCCGACTGAGACAAAAGTTATGAATTTTTAAAATTGTGTCTGCAGTGAGAATAAAATTCTAGTCGGAGTTTAAAAAATCGCAAAAAATTGAAATCGTTGCGCAATTGTTTTTCAAATGCTAGTAGATATTTTTACATCTTTTTACTAAACAAAATAGTTAATTGTTTTCAAAAATTCCGACTGAGACAAAAGTTATGAATTTTTAAAATTGTGTCTGCAGTGAGAATAAAATTCTAGTCGGAGTTTAAAAAATCGTAAAAAATTGAAATCGTTGCGCAATTGTTTTTCAAATGCTAGTAGATATTTTTACATCTTTTTACTAAACAAAATAGTTAATTGTTTTCAAAAATTCCGACTGAGACAAAAGTTATGAATTTTTAAAATTGTGTCTGCAGTGAGAATAAAATTCTAGTCGGAGTTTAAAAAATCGCAAAAAATTGAAATCGTTGCGCAATTGTTTTTCAAATGCTAGTAGATATTTTTACATCTTTTTACTAAACAAAATAGTTAATTCTTTTCAAAAATTCCGACTGAGACAAAAGTTATGAATTTTTAAAATTGTGTCTGCAGTGAGAATAAAATTCTAGTCGGAGTTTAAAAAATCGCAAAAAATTGAAATCGTTGCGCAATTGTTTTTCAAATGCTAGTAGATATTTTTACATCTTTTTACTAAACAAAATAGTTAATTGTTTTCAAAAATTCCGACTGAGACAAAAGTTATGAATTTTTAAAATTGTGTCTGCAGTGAGAATAAAATTCTAGTCGGAGTTTAAAAAATCGTAAAAAATTGAAATCGTTGCGCAATTGTTTTACAAATGCTACTAGATATTTTTACATCTTTTTACTAAACAAAATAGTTAATTGTTTTCAAAAATTCCGACTGAGACAAAAGTTATGAATTTTTAAAATTGTGTCTGCAGTGAGAATAAAATTCTAGTCGGAGTTTAAAAAATCGTAAAAAATTGAAATCGTTGCGCAATTGTTTTTCAAATGCTAGTAGATATTTTTACATCTTTTTACTAAACAAAATAGTTAATTGTTTTCAAAAATTCCGACTGAGACAAAAGTTATGAATTTTTAAAATTGTGTCTGCAGTGAGAATAAAATTCTAGTCGGAGTTTAAAAAATCGTAAAAAATTGAAATCGTTGCGCAATTGTTTTTCAAATGCTAGTAGATATTTTTACATCTTTTTACTAAACAAAATAGTTAATTCTTTTCAAAAATTCCGACTGAGACAAAAGTTATGAATTTTTAAAATTGTGTCTGCAGTGAGAATAAAATTCTAGTCGGAGTTTAAAAAATCGCAAAAAATTGAAATCGTTGCGCAATTGTTTTTCAAATGCTAGTAGATATTTTTACATCTTTTTACTAAACAAAATAGTTAATTGTTTTCAAAAATTCCGACTGAGACAAAAGTTATGAATTTTTAAAATTGTGTCTGCAGTGAGAATAAAATTCTAGTCGGAGTTTAAAAAATCGTAAAAAATTGAAATCGTTGCGCAATTGTTTTACAAATGCTACTAGATATTTTTACATCTTTTTACTAAACAAAATAGTTAATTGTTTTCTAAAATTCCGACTGAGACAAAAGTTATGTATTTTTAAAATTGTGTCTGCAGTGAGAATAAAATTCTAGTCGGAGTTTAAAAAATCGTAAAAAATTGAAATCGTTGCGCAATTGTTTTGCAAATGCTGGTAGATATTTTTACATCTTTTTACTAACCAAAATAGTTAATTGTTTTCAAAAATTCCGACTGAGACAAAAGTTATGAATTTTTAAAATTGTGTCTGCAATGAGAATAAAATTCTAGCCGGAGTTTAAAAAAATCGTTAAAAATTGAAATCGTTGCGCAATTGTTTTGAAAATGCTAGTAGATCTTTTTACATCTTTTTACTAACCAAAATAGTTAATTGTTTTCAAAAATTCTGACTGAGGCAAAAGTTATGAATTTTTAAAATTGTGTCTGCAGTGAGAATAAAATTCTAGTCGGAGTTTAAAAAAATCGTAAAAAATTGAAATCGTTGCGCAATTGTTTTGCAAATGCTAGTAGATATTTTTACATCTTTTTACTAACCAAACTAGTTAATTGTTTTCAAAAATTCTGACTGAGACAAAAGTTATGAATTTTTAAAATTGTGTCTGCAATGAGAATAAAATTCTAGTCGGAATTTAAAAAAATCGCAAAAATTGAAATCGTTGCGCAATTGTTTTGCAAATGCTAATAGATATTTTTACATCTTTTTACTAACCAAACTAGTTAATTGTTTTCAAAAATTCCGCCTGAGAGAAAAGTTATGAATTTTTAAAATTGTGTCTGCAATGAGAATAAAATTCTAGTCGGAATTTAAAAAATCGCGAAAAATTGAAATCGTTGCGCAATTGTTTTGCAAATGCTAGTAGATATTTTTACATCTTTTTACTAACCAAACTAGTTAATTGTTTTCAAAAATTCTGACTGAGACAAAAGTTATGAATTTTTAAAATTGTGTCTGCAATGAGAATAAAATTCTAGTCGGAATTTAAAAAAATCGCAAAAATTGAAATCGTTGCGCAATTGTTTTGCAAATGCTAATAGATATTTTTACATCTTTTTACTAACCAAACTAGTTAATTGTTTTCAAAAATTCCGACTGGGACAAAAGTTATGTATTTTTAAAATTGTGTCTGCAATGAGAATAAAATTCTAGTCGGAGTTAAAAAAATCGCGAAAAATTGAAATCGTTGCGCAATTGTTTTGCAAATGCTAGTAGATATTTTTACATCTTTTTACTAACCAAACTAGTTAATTGTTTTCAAAAATTCTGACTGAGACAAAAGTTATGAATTTTTAAAATTGTGTCTGCAATGAGAATAAAATTCTAGTCGGAAATTAAAAAAATCGCAAAAATTGAAATCGTTGCGCAATTGTTTTGCAAATGCTGGTAGATATTTTTACATCTTTTTACTAACCAAAATAGTTAATTGTTTTCAAAAATTCCGATCGAGACAAAAGTTATGAATTTTTAAAATTGTGTCTGCAATGAGAATAAAATTCTAGTCGGAATTTAAAAAATCGCAAAAATTGAAATCGTTGCGCAATTGTTTCGCAAATGCTAGTAGATATTTTTACATCTATTTACTAATCAAAATAGTTTATTGTTTTTAAAAATTCCGACTGAGAGAAAAGTTATGAATTTTTAAAATTGTGTCTGCAATGAGAATAAAATTCTAGTCGGAAATTAAAAAAATCGCAAAAATTGAAATCGTTGCGCAATTGTTTTGCAAATGCTAATAGATATTTTTACATCTTTTTACTAACCAAACTAGTTAATTGTTTTCAAAAATTCTGACTGAGACAAAAGTTATGAATTTTTAAAATTGTGTCTGCAATGAGAATAAAATTCTAGTCGGAAATTAAAAAAATCGCAAAAATTGAAATCGTTGCGCAATTGTTTTGCAAATGCTGGTAGATATTTTTACATCTTTTTACTAACCAAAATAGTTAATTGTTTTCAAAAATTCCGATCGAGACAAAAGTTATGAATTTTTAAAATTGTGTCTGCAATGAGAATAAAATTCTAGTCGGAATTTAAAAAATCGCAAAAATTGAAATCGTTGCGCAATTGTTTCGCAAATGCTAGTAGATATTTTTACATCTATTTACTAATCAAAATAGTTTATTGTTTTTAAAAATTCCGACTGAGAGAAAAGTTATGAATTTTTAAAATTGTGTCTGCAATGAGAATAAAATTCTAGTCGGAATTTAAAAAATCGCGAAAAATTGAAATCGTTGCGCAATTGTTTTGCAAATGCTAGTAGATATTTTTACATCTTTTTACTAACCAAACTAGTTAATTGTTTTCAAAAATTCTGACTGAGACAAAAGTTATGAATTTTTAAAATTGTGTCTGCAATGAGAATAAAATTCTAGTCGGAATTTAAAAAAATCGCAAAAATTGAAATCGTTGCGCAATTGTTTTGCAAATGCTAATAGATATTTTTACATCTTTTTACTAACCAAACTAGTTAATTGTTTTCAAAAATTCCGACTGGGACAAAAGTTATGTATTTTTAAAATTGTGTCTGCAATGAGAATAAAATTCTAGTCGGAGTTAAAAAAATCGCGAAAAATTGAAATCGTTGCGCAATTGTTTTGCAAATGCTAGTAGATATTTTTACATCTTTTTACTAACCAAACTAGTTAATTGTTTTCAAAAATTCTGACTGAGACAAAAGTTATGAATTTTTAAAATTGTGTCTGCAATGAGAATAAAATTCTAGTCGGAAATTAAAAAAATCGCAAAAATTGAAATCGTTGCGCAATTGTTTTGCAAATGCTGGTAGATTATGAATTAGTTATGAATTTTTAAAATTGTGTCTGCAATGAGAATAAAATTCTTGCCGGAGTTAAAAAAATCGCAAAAAATTGAAATCGTTGCGCAATTGTTTTGTAAATGCTAGTAGATATTTTTACATCTTCTTACTAAGCAAAATAGTTAATTGTTTTCAAAAATTCCGCCTGAGAGAAAAGTTATGAATTTTTAAAATTGTGTCTGCAATGAGAATAAAATTCTAGCCGGAGTTAAAAAAATCGTTAAAAATTGACATCGTTGCGCAATTGTTTTGCAAATGCTAGTAGATATTTTTACATCTTTTTACTAACCAAAATAGTTAATTGTTTTCAAAAATTCCGACTGAGACAAAAGTTATGAATTTTGAAAATTGTGTCTGCAATGAGAATAAAATTCTAGCCGGAAATTAAAAAAATCGCAAAAAATTAAAATCGTTGCGCAATTGTTTTGCAAATGCTGGTGGATATTTTTACATCTATTTGCTATCCAAAATAGTTAATTGTTTTGAAAAATTCCGACTGAGGCAAAAGTTATGAATTTTTTAAATTGTGTCTACAATGAGAATCAAATTCTAGCCGGAGTTTAGCGGTGTTTCATATAAAAAAAAACATTAATAAATCATTCCTTTATATGTAGAAATAAACTATTGAAACTTCAATATTCAAGAGTACAAAATATTTTTTCCATGAAGAAGCTCTCGAAGGCGCCGAAAACGCCCAGTGACGTGCGTGACAAATGGAATCTGGCGGTGAGAGGTGAACACGTCCCGATTTTTATATATTGTGCACACCCTGAGGAATCGTCTTCCTTTTAACACATTCGGCGGGGGTGCGCCCATTCATTCGGGACGAAAGGTCGTCCCAGTCATTGGGGATGTCACCCCTAACAAAGGGCGTCCCGAATGCCCCCCCGAAACGGCGATGTGCATTATCCTTGGGAAGTTTAACTTGTCACCGACACTGCTTCTTTATGTCGCCTTAAGATATTTATTATTTACCATGTACATGGATGGGGTGCTTCAGTCAATGACACCCTTTTTTTTTGCTCCTCGGGGTGGCTTCAGATGGACTCTTTATTACGTAATCACTAGTTACACGGTTCATTTTTCGCCCGAGACTACCGGAGGGCAGTCGCTAAATTTTTGTTCTCCATTCATAAGTTTCTTGAAGTAAAGTGGTTTATTTGTAAAGGTCGATACAATACAACATCTAACGACCGGTAATGAAAGTTTAATTTTGATCTATATGAATGAGTAAAATTTCTGCTTTTGGATCCCGTTGGTGCAGGTTCGATTCCCGTATGGGTAGTCACTTTTTCAAACTGGTCGAAAATTTTAAACATTCAGAATTGATTCATATCAATTACCAATACGTAAATATCAATGTAAATATTTAAAATTTAACACTGAATGAAACAGTACCATGTGTTATTATGGATTACCGCGTAGTAACGGTCGCAACCATCATCATGATTATTTTAAATTTCATTGAATTACTTATTGTGCAAATTCAGAGCACAGTTAATTTTCCAGAGTGCATCAATTTCTAGTATATTATGATGTAACAATTTTTTTTTCACCAGTTTCAATTAAAAATAAGCAAATGACGCGAGGTAATTCTTTTGTGACAGTCGCCCTTTGTTCCCGAAAATGGTTAAAAAAAGGCGGTAAACCCTCCCCTCCGCCATCCCGTTACATTTTTTCTGGATCTTCACACAGAAGCCGCCCCGGCCGTGCGCCATCGGACCGTAAAATTTTACTCTTCAAACGGGGAATATCGACCGGCAACGAAAAAGTTCTTTATAATAATAACCGCCGCCGCCGCCTCCTCCTTCCAGGACCTCACCCTCCCACCAGGGCATTATCTAGATGGAAAAGGAAACGAAAAGTAACGTGTTTGTTGGGGATTATCTAACCGTCGGTGCATTCCGTTTAGGCAGGTTATGCAAAATTGCTGCTGATGGAGTTGGTGAATATTTTGAGTTGAAAATCCCCCAGATTTGATTTTCCCGCCATCGACTTGAACTTAAAGCTCTGCGACGTTGCCATTTTTACTTCCGGGACCACTTATTGGTTCCGAATCGGTTAACTCTCTCTACTGGTTAGAAACTGCTTTGGTGCTCCATAAAATGTTTCAAATTGCAACATCCGATTGTCCCCAAATTTTCAAAAATCCATATCTCCATTTAAAATCTTCAAAAATCCATATCTTTATTGAAAATTGTTGAATTTACAAAAACCAAATTGATTTTGAATTAGCCATACTTCAGCCATTGAGGATGATTTTTTATGGAATTTTTTCTACGCGTATTATATTTTTTTCTGCGATGTTTTCATTCAAGTGTTAAAAAAATTAAAACGAAAATCTTCAAAAATCCATATCTTTATTGAAAATTGTAGAATTTACAAAAACCAAATTGATTTTGAATGAGCCATACTTCGGCCATTGAGGATGATTTTTTATGGAATTTTGTCTGCGCGTTTTATATTTTTTCTGCGATGTTTTCATTCAAGTGCTCAAAAAATTAAAACGAAAATCTTCAAATATCCATATCTTTATTGAAAATTGTTGAATTTATAAAAATCAAATTGATTTTGAATTAGCCATACTTCAGCCATTGAGGATGATTTTTATGGAAGTTTGTCTGCGCGTTTTATATTTTTTCTGCGATGTTTTCATTCAAGTGCTCAAAAAAATGAAAACGAAAATCTTCAAAAATCCATATCTTTATTGAAAATTGTTGAGTTTACAAAAACCAAATTGATTTTGAATTAACCTTACTTCAGCCATTGAGGATGATTTTTTATGAAATTTTTTCTACGCGTTTTATATTTTTTTCTGCGATGTTTTCATTCAAGTGTTCAAAAAATTAAAACGAAAATCTTTAAAAATCCATATCTTTATTGAAAATTGTTGAATTTACAAAAATCAAATTGATTTTGAATTAACCTTACTTCAGCCATTGAGGATGATTTTTTATGGAATTTTTTCTACGCGTTTTATATTTTTTTCTGCGATGTTTTCATTCAAGTACTCAAAAAATGAAAACGAAAATCTACAAAAATCCATATCTTTATTGGAAATTGTCGAATTTACAAAAACCAAATTGATTTTGAATTAGCCATACTTCTGCCATTGAGGATGTTTTTTTATGGAATTTTGTCTGCGCGTTTTATATTTTTTTCTGCGATGTTTTCATTCAAGTGTTCAAAAAATTAAAACGATAATCTTCAAAAATCCATATCTTTATTGAAAATTGTTGAGTTTACAAAAACCAAATTGATTTTGAATTAACCATACTTCAGCCATTGAGGATGATTTTTTATGGAATTTTTTCTACGCGTTTTATATTTTTTTCTGCGATGTTTTCATTCAAGTGTTCAAAAAATTAAAACGAAAATCTTCAAAAATCCATATCTTTATTGAAAATTGTTGAATTTACAAAAATCAAATTGATTTTGAATTAGCTATACTTCGGCCATTGAGGATGATTTTTTATGAAATTTTTTCTACGCGTTTTATATTTTTTTCTGCGATGTTTTCATTCAAGTGTTCAAAAAATTAAAACGATAATCTTCAAAAATCCATATCTTTATTGAAAATTGTTGAATTTACAAAAATCAAATTGATTTTAAATTAGCCATACTTCGGCCATTGAGGATGATTTTTATGGAATTTTGTCTGCGCGTTTTATATTTTTGTCTGCGATGTCTTCATTCAAGTGTTCAAAAAATTAAAACGAAAATCTTCAAAAATCCATATCTTTATTGAAAATTGTTGAATTTACAAAAACCAAATTGATTTTGAATTAGCCATACTTCGGCCATTGGGGATGATTTTTTATGAAATTTTGTCTGCGCGTTTTATATTTTTTCTGCGATGTTTTCATTCAAGTGCTCAAGAAATTAAAACACACATTTTCAAAAGTCCATATCTTTATTGAAAATTGTTGAATTTACAAAAACCAAATTGATATTGAATTAGCCATACTTCGGCCATTGAGGATGATTTTTTATGGAATTTTGTCTACGCGTTTTATATTTTTTTCTGCGATGTTTTCACTCAAGTGCTCAAAAAATTAAAACACAAATTTTCAAAAGTCCATATCTTTATTGAAAATTGTTGAATTTACAAAAACAAAATTGATTTTGAATTAGCCATACTTCAGCCATTGAGGATGATTTTTATGGAATTTTATCTACGCGTTTTATATTTTTTCTGCGATGTTTTCACTCAAGTGCTCAAAAAATTAAAACACAAATTTTCAAAAGTCCATATCTTTATTGAAAATTGTTGAATTTACAAAAACCAAATTGATTTTGAATTAGCTATACTTCAGCCATTGAGGATGATTTTTTATGGAATTTTTTCTACGCGTTTTATATTTTTTTCTGCGATGTTTTCATTCAAGTGTTCAAAAAAATGAAAACGAAAATCTTCAAAAATCCATATCTTTATTCAAAATTGTTGAATTTTCGAAAACCAAATTGATTTTGAATTAGCTATACTTCAGCCATTGAGGATGATTTTTTATGGAATTTTTTCTACGCGTTTTATATTTTTTCTGCGATGTTTTCATTCAAGTGTTCAAAAAATGAAAACGAAAATCTTCAAAAATCCATATCTTTATTGAAAATTGTTGAATTTACAAAAATCAAATTGATTTTGAATTAGCCATACTTCAGCCATTGAGGATGATTTTTTATGGAATTTTTTCTACGCGTTTTATATTTTTTTCTGCGATGTTTTCATTCAAGTGTTCAAAAAATTAAAACGATAATCTTCAAAAATCCATATCTTTATTGAAAATTGTTGAATTTACAAAAACCAAATTGATTTTGAATTAGCCATACTTCAGCCATTGAGGATGATTTTTTATGGAATTTTTTCTACGCGTTTTATATTTTTTTCTGCGATGTTTTCATTCAAGTGTTTAAAAAATTAAAACGAAAATCTTCAAAAATCCATATCTTTATTGAAAATAGTTGAATTTACAAAAACCAAATTGATTTTGAATTAGCCATACTTCAGCCATTGAGGATGATTTTTATGGAATTTTATCTACGCGTTTTATATTTTTTCTGCGATGTTTTGACTCAAGTGCTCAAAAAATTAAAACACAAATTTTCAAAAGTCCATATCTTTATTGAAAATTGTTGAATTTACAAAAACCAAATTGATTTTGAATTAGCTATACTTCGGCCATTGAGGATGATTTTTTATGAAATTTTGTCTGCGCGTTTTATATTTTTTTCTGCGATGTTTTCATTGAAGTGTTCAAAAAATTAAAACGAAAATCTTTAAAAATCCATATCTTTATTGAAAATTGTTGAATTTACAAAAATCAAATTGATTTTGAATTAGCCATACTTCAGCCATTGAGGGTGATTTTTTATGGAATTTTTTCTACGCGTTTTATATTTTTTTCTGCGATGTTTTCACACTCAAGTGCTCAAAAAATTAAAACGAAAATCTTCAAAATTCCATATCTTTATTGAAAATTGTTGAATTTATAAAAATCAAATTGATTTTGAATTAGCCATACTTCAGCCATTGAGGGTGATTTTTTATGGAATTTTATCTACGCGTTTTATATTTTTTCTGCCATGTTTTCACTCAAGTGCTCAAAAAAATTAAAACGAAAATTTTCAAAAATCCATATCTCTTTTGGTTAATGATTTTATTTAAAAATAATGCTGCGAGAACAGAGCAAATAATCTTTCAAAAGATGGGTTTTTTTCAGAGGTAAAATCAAAATAGGAAAACATTTGCCACATACCTAAAACTCTCCAACTTTTCAAATTTACTGAAAAAACATTCTGTTTTTTTCTGCAAAAATCTCTAAATAGTTCTCGAATTTTGAACTGAATCAAGGATAGTCGTATATTTATTTGGTATAGCAATAAGATAGCCAAAATATTACCTTCAGTCACAGGTATAATATCAAAAGGAACAACAGGTGGACAAATATTAGCAGAATCATATCAAAAACATTTTTGAGAAACCATTAACAATTTCAGAAGGTGTTACGATGTTTACTAACCGCGATCACAGTTTAAAATCACTGATATTAGAAAGTAGCAATCACGGGTAGCAACGTGATTCAAAAGTAGCAGTTTTTCCCATCTTTACTTCTTACCGTGCGCTTGGAGCGAGAACGGAGGATAAAATTTTGTCAACACGATTGGAACGCCACATCCCCTTCCCGTACTAGGAAGACGCGAAAGACTGAACGCTGCTATTGAGCGCCAGAAACTGATCAAACACATTTGTACTCCTTGTTCTTCAATCATTGCCGAAATCATGGTTAATCCAGACTCGAACTAACTTTTGAACAACTTAAACCATTGAAACAATAATTTGTAACGTATTCTTTTATGTCTTGAATCTTGGAGGCGTTCACTTCGTGGTACATTTTCAATTTCGATATAAAAAAGTTAAGTGTTTTCTTTATATTCTTTTATGCCTTCAGTCATTATCGTAACCACGGTTCATCCAGACTTGAACTAACTTTTGCATATTTGAACCATTGCAGCCATTGCAGTTGGCGACTCGAACTAACTTCTTCTAATATTTGAACGACTCGTACCACTGCAGCAATCGCAGAGTTGTCGTTACTCCGCAACGTATTCTTTTGTGCGAACGTTATTTATGCCCTTCTTGCATTCGCGAGGGGTCAGCCGAGCGGGGATTTATCGTCGCAGCGGCAGAAGTGTTACTCGAAGTCGGTCGCGTATAATCAACAGATACGGTCCCGAATTTGTGGCCTCATAAGAAATATGGCGGACATAAATCCGGTCTGAATTAGTATCTCTCTTTATCCCCCGCACTGTATTGCGAACACGAAGACCGACGACGACGGTGGTGAGTTATGTAAAGAAATGCACTTTTAGTTGGCAACGGTGGTGTTAATTTGAAAGTATAAATATGTGCTTAATTCAATGAATTGTAGATATTACAAGAAAGTAACAGAAACGTAATTTGACATTCACTCTAAGCTCAAATAATAATAAAGAACTTAATTCCAACTAAGGATTACAAAGTTAGAAAGGGCCATCGACAATGTCCTTCAGCCCATTCTAAGCTCAAATTTGCTTAGTATGAATGTTTTACGTCGATATTAATTGTTTTTATATTTTTTTTTCAAGACACTAAAGTTATTACTTTTTTTCCAAAATTCAATATTCCGTTCACATTAAATTATTGTAAAATTTAGGCATGAAGTGTTAATAGTTTTCACAGAAACATAATTTAGCATTCATTCTGATCAAATTTGAGAAGTTTCAAGCCGATGGCAATATTGTTTTTATATTTTTTTCAAGTCATTAAAATTATTACAATTTTCTCAAAACTTGACTCTCTTCTCTCCTCATTAGGTTATTGCATTTTTTCGAAATTTTACATAAAAATTGTTCAGGAGAAAGAAGCCTTTCGCGTTTAAAACGAGTGAAGAATTTTGTGAGATCTTCGCTATTTTAGGTAAAATTGAATTCTTTGGCTCTTCTACTTATGCCTCTACGTAGAGAAGCAGAACCAATTAATCCCATAAGCATTTACTAATTGGCTTATGTTATTCCTGTCAATTTAATCAATTACTTTGTAATTTTAGCATTAATTTTAAGATTGATTATTTTATTTTAAATTTATTTATATCGAATAGCGACTTGTGTAATTAATGTAATACATCTACACCAATAAACATCTATCTATCTATCTATCTATCAATGAAAACTATTGTCTTTCTTATTGGGTTAGGTTTTTTTAGATAGGTCACGTCGTAATGTGTTAAAACAACAATGGATCTCCCTTTTGAGGGTTTTGCTGTTGATTCGGCGGAGTTGCGGAGTGTAGAACGGCGGACAAGGGCCGGGATTAGCCCATTCATCCGGTGTTTACACGGATGATGTTTGGGCGGCGGCGGAGGGCTCGGCAAACTGTCCGGAGGACCATTATGTACTTTGTAATACAACTGTAATTATCAGGGAACGATTTGCCGACAACAATTGCAATAAAACATCCCAAAGCGCGCGGGAGGGGAACCACCCGCCGCCAGTTAACTTGCCCCTTACTGTACAGTAACGCAACGAGTGCGAAGGGGTAATTGTCTTTTAATTAAAAGGAAATTTTTGGATAATTTGAATGTTCATAATAAATAACGTTTGTAAAAAGTACCCTACAACAAAGTTAGCTTAGTGTGGGAAGTGTTGTCATTGTCTATTTAAATCAGGAGATCAGGAGAGACCAATATCCATACTGAACAACTTCGCTAAAATATTAGAAATAATGATCACGTACCAACTGAATCACATTGTTTATAATATTATAACTACTAGGCAGCATGGCTTCATGATCAACAATATCAAACCTTGCGTATTTCACAGAATATATATCACGTGCACTTGATAAGCGAGCTCAAGTAGATGTCATCTTAACTGATTTTACAAAGGCATTTAATTCAATAAATCACAACACTATTTTAAGTAAACTTGAAAGTTTTGGTTGCCATTCTACTCTTATTAAATTATTTAGCTCCTACCTATATAATCCTAAACAGTATGTAGAATATCAAGGTTGTCAGTCAGAGATATATATTGCTTCTAGTGGGGTACCCCAAGGCTCAAACCTTGGCCCTTTATTATTCCTTTGTTTTATTAATGATATTACCGTTAATATATCTTTAGAAATATTAGTATATGCTGATGATGTCAAAATATTCAGAACTATTGTATCACAATAGGACGGCGCTATTCTCCAACAAGATCTTTTAACAATAGAACGCTGGTGTCTTCATTACGACCTTCCTTTAAACATAACCAAATGTAAACAGATATCATTTACGCGTAAATTAACACAGTTAAATTACAATTATTTGTTAAATGGAGTCTCCTTAAAACAATGCTCCATTTTAAAAGATCTTGGTATTACATTTGACTGTGGTTTAACCTTTAGGGACCATATAAATAATATTTGCTCTGAAAGCTTTAAATTAATTGGTTTTATTCGACGGAACTGTCAGAATCTGGTCTCCAGCAACTCATCTTTACATAGATCGAATTGAAAGGGTACAAAGAAAATTTTTGAAATACTTGTACTATGAGAAATTCTCATGTTATCCAGATGATTCAGTGACATATAATGATTTATTATCAATATCTAATATATAAAATTTTCGTGTCACAGTGTTTGTAACAAAACTCCTCCGAAACGGCTTGACCGATTTTTATGAAATTTTGTGTGTATATTAAGCAGGTCTGAGAATAGGACGTAAACTATTTTTAATACCCCTAAATGATAAGGGTGGTCCACCGCAAATTTTTTATTTTTATTTTTTGGGCAAAATTTTTTATTTTTATTTTTTTATGATTCGGCATTAAAAAATACATACAACCCTAAATTTTCACCCTTCTACCACCAATCCCTATTTTTTAATAGCGATTTTAGTACTTTAATAATTTTCTACTCTCGGCGATCGACCGCTCGATCAGTTATTCCTTTTCCATTGTTTACGCCGACGGTTATTAATGGGTTTTAATGGGCTTACCCTGTAGATTCGTATCGATAAATGTAAATAAATAAGTAGCTGAAATTATAAAAAAAATATAAACAAAATATTAACAGCAAATGCTGCACTGAACTCAATTGCAACACTTGCATCCGATGAACAATTAAGTCGGCTTTAAATACATAAATTGGTGATGACGATTGATTTATAATACGCGCGCCATCTCTTGGTGGTTGGAATGTCGCTCGCGATGGTGTTACGAATTAAAATATTCTGCGGAAGATTCTGTGCGCGGTTGAGAATTTTTTTAATAATTTTGCCATTTAGTTCAAATTCGTTGATTATTAAAAAAAATTATGAATTTTTGAAGCAATAATTGCATGTTAGAGCGATCATGAATTTCAAAAATTAAAAAAATATATTTCAACTGGCGATACATGTGTTTATTAGTAACAATACACTTCTTACATTCTTTAGCTTTAATAATTTTGTAATTTAGTTCAAATCCGTTGATTATTAAAAAAGTTATGAATTTTTGAAGCAATAATTGCACGTTAAAGCGATTATGAATTTCAAAAATTCTAAAAAAATATTTCAACTCGCGATACATGTTTTTATTAGTAACAATACACTTCTTACATTCTTTAGCTTTAATAATTTTGTTATTTAGTTCAAATCCGTTGATTATTAAAAAAGTTATGAATTTTTAAAGCAATAATTGCACGTTAAAGCGATTATGAATTTTAAAAATTCTAAAAAAATATTTCAACTCGCGATACATGTTTTTATTAGTAACAATACACTTCTTACATTCTTTAGCTTTAATAATTTTGTTATTTAGTTCAAATCCGTTGATTATTAAAAAAGTTATGAATTTTTGAAACAATAATTGCACGTTAAAGCGATCATGAATTTTAAAAATTCTAAAAAAATATTTCAACTCGCGATACATGTTTTTATTAGTAACAATACACTTCTTACATTCTTTAGCTTTAATAATTTTGTTATTTAGTTCAAATCCGTTGATTATTAAAAAAGTTATGAATTTTTGAAACAATAATTGCACGTTAAAGCGATCATGAATTTTAAAAATTCTAAAAAAAAAATTTCAACTCGCGATACATGTTTTTATTAGTAACAATACACTTCTTACATTCTTTAACTTTAATAATTTTGTTATTTAGTTCAAATCCGTTGATTATTAAAAAAGTTATGAATTTTTGAAGCAATAATTGCACGTTAAAGCGATTATGAATTTCAAAAATTCTAAAAAAATATTTCAACTCGCGATACATGTTTTTATTAGTAACAATACACTTCTTACATTCTTTAGCTTTAATAATTTTGTTATTTAGTTCAAATCCGTTGATTATTAAAAAAGTTATGAATTTTTGAAACAATAATTGCACGTTAAAGCGATCATGAATTTTAAAAATTCTAAAAAAAAAATTTCAACTCGCGATACATGTTTTTATTAGTAACAATACACTTCTTACATTCTTTAACTTTAATAATTTTGTTATTTAGTTCAAATCCGTTGATTATTAAAAAAGTTATGAATTTTTGAAGCAATAATTGCACGTTAAAGCGATCATGAATTTTAAAAATTCTAAAAAAAAAATTTCAACTGCCGATACATGTTTTTATTAGTAACAATATACTTCTTACAATAACTTTAATAATTTTGTTATTTAGTTCAAATCCGTTGATTATTAAAAAAGTTATGAATTTTTGAAACAATAATTGCACGTTAAAGCGATTATGAATTTCAAAAATTCTAAAAAAATATTTCAACTCGCGATACATGTTTTTATTAGTAACAATACACTTCTTACATTCTTTAGCTTTAATAATTTTGTTATTTAGTTCAAATCCGTTGATTATTAAAAAAGTTATGAATTTTTGAAACAATAATTGCACGTTAAAGCGATCATGAATTTTAAAAATTCTAAAAAAAAAATTTCAACTGCCGATACATGTTTTTATTAGTAATAATATACTTCTTACATTCTTTAACTTTAATAATTTTGTTATTTAGTTCAAATCCGTTGATTATTAAAAAAGTTATGAATTTTTGAAGCAATAACTGCACGTTAAAGCGATTATGAATTTCAAAAATTCTAAAAAAATATTTCAACTCGCGATACATGTTTTTATTAGTAACAATACACTTCTTACATTCTTTAGCTTTAATAATTTTGTTATTTAGTTCAAATCCGTTGATTATTAAAAAAGTTATGAATTTTTGAAACAATAATTGCACGTTAAAGCGATTATGAATTTCAAAAATTCTAAAAAAATATTTCAACTCGCGATACATGTTTTTATTAGTAACAATACACTTCTTACATTCTTTAGCTTTAATAATTTTGTTATTTAGTTCAAATCCGTTGATTATTAAAAAAGTTATGAATTTTTGAAACAATAATTGCACGTTAAAGCGATTATGAATTTCAAAAATTCTAAAAAAATATTTCAACTCGCGATACATGTTTTTATTAGTAACAATACACTTCTTACATTCTTTAGCTTTAATAATTTTGTTATTTAGTTCAAATCCGTTGATTATTAAAAAAGTTATGAATTTTTGTAGCAATAATTGCACGTTAAAGCGATCATGAATTTTAAAAATTCTAAAAAAAAAATTTCAACTCGCGATACATGTTTTTATTAGTAACAATACACTTCTTACATTCTTTAACTTTAATAATTTTGTTATTTAGTTCAAATCCGTTGATTATTAAAAAAGTTATGAATTTTTGAAGCAATAATTGCACGTTAAAGCGATCATGAATTTTAAAAATTCTAAAAAAAAAATTTCAACTGCCGATACATGTTTTTATTAGTAACAATATACTTCTTACAATAACTTTAATAATTTTGTTATTTAGTTCAAATCCGTTGATTATTAAAAAAGTTATGAATTTTTGAAACAATAATTGCACGTTAAAGCGATTATGAATTTCAAAAATTCTAAAAAAATATTTCAACTCGCGATACATGTTTTTATTAGTAACAATACACTTCTTACATTCTTTAGCTTTAATAATTTTGTTATTTAGTTCAAATCCGTTGATTATTAAAAAAGTTATGAATTTTTGAAACAATAATTGCACGTTAAAGCGATTATGAATTTCAAAAATTCTAAAAAAATATTTCAACTCGCGATACATGTTTTTATTAGTAACAATACACTTCTTACATTCTTTAGCTTTAATAATTTTGTTATTTAGTTCAAATCCGTTGATTATTAAAAAAGTTATGAATTTTTGAAACAATAATTGCACGTTAAAGCGATCATGAATTTTAAAAATTCTAAAAAAAAAATTTCAACTGCCGATACATGTTTTTATTAGTAATAATATACTTCTTACATTCTTTAACTTTAATAATTTTGTTATTTAGTTCAAATCCGTTGATTATTAAAAAAGTTATGAATTTTTGAAGCAATAACTGCACGTTAAAGCGATTATGAATTTCAAAAATTCTAAAAAAATATTTCAACTCGCGATACATGTTTTTATTAGTAACAATACACTTCTTACATTCTTTAGCTTTAATAATTTTGTTATTTAGTTCAAATCCGTTGATTATTAAAAAAGTTATGAATTTTTGAAACAATAATTGCACGTTAAAGCGATTATGAATTTCAAAAATTCTAAAAAAATATTTCAACTCGCGATACATGTTTTTATTAGTAACAATACACTTCTTACATTCTTTAGCTTTAATAATTTTGTTATTTAGTTCAAATCCGTTGATTATTAAAAAAGTTATGAATTTTTGAAACAATAATTGCACGTTAAAGCGATTATGAATTTCAAAAATTCTAAAAAAATATTTCAACTCGCGATACATGTTTTTATTAGTAACAATACACTTCTTACATTCTTTAGCTTTAATAATTTTGTTATTTAGTTCAAATCCGTTGATTATTAAAAAAGTTATGAATTTTTGTAGCAATAATTGCACGTTAAAGCGATCATGAATTTTAAAAATTCTAAAAAAAAAATTTCAACTCGCGATACATGTTTTTATTAGTAACAATACACTTCTTACATTCTTTAACTTTAATAATTTTGTTATTTAGTTCAAATCCGTTGATTATTAAAAAAGTTATGAATTTTTGAAGCAATAATTGCACGTTAAAGCGATCATGAATTTTAAAAATTCTAAAAAAAAAATTTCAACTGCCGATACATGTTTTTATTAGTAACAATACACTTCTTACATTCTTTAGCTTTAATAATTTTGTTATTTAGTTCAAATCCGTTGATTATTAAAAAAGTTATGAATTTTTGAAACAATAATTGCACGTTAAAGCGATTATGAATTTCAAAAATTCTAAAAAAATATTTCAACTCGCGATACATGTTTTTATTAGTAACAATACACTTCTTACATTCTTTAGCTTTAATAATTTTGTTATTTAGTTCAAATCCGTTGATTATTAAAAAAGTTATGAATTTTTGAAACAATAATTGCACGTTAAAGCGATCATGAATTTTAAAAATTCTAAAAAAAAAATTTCAACTGCCGATACATGTTTTTATTAGTAATAATATACTTCTTACATTCTTTAACTTTAATAATTTTGTTATTTAGTTCAAATCCGTTGATTATTAAAAAAGTTATGAATTTTTGAAGCAATAACTGCACGTTAAAGCGATTATGAATTTCAAAAATTCTAAAAAAATATTTCAACTCGCGATACATGTTTTTATTAGTAACAATACACTTCTTACATTCTTTAGCTTTAATAATTTTGTTATTTAGTTCAAATCCGTTGATTATTAAAAAAGTTATGAATTTTTGAAACAATAATTGCACGTTAAAGCGATTATGAATTTCAAAAATTCTAAAAAAATATTTCAACTCGCGATACATGTTTTTATTAGTAACAATACACTTCTTACATTCTTTAGCTTTAATAATTTTGTTATTTAGTTCAAATCCGTTGATTATTAAAAAAGTTGTGAATTTTTGAAGCAATAATTGCACGTTAAAGCGATTATGAATTTCAAAAATTCTAAAAAAATATTTCAACTCGCGATACATGTTTTTATTAGTAACAATACACTTCTTACATTCTTTAGCTTTAATAATTTTGTTATTTAGTTAAAATCCGTTGATTATTAAAAAAGTTATGAATTTTTGAAACAATAATTGCACGTTAAAGCGATTATGAATTTCAAAAATTCTAAAAAAATATTTCAACTCACGATACATGTTTTTATTAGTAACAATACACTTCTTACATTCTTTAGCTTCAATAATTTTGTTATTTAGTTCAAATCCGTTGATTATTAAAAAAGTTATGAATTTTTGTAGCAATAATTGCACGTTAAAGCGATCATGAATTTTAAAAATTCTAAAAAAAATATTTCAACTGGCGATACATGTTTTTATTAGTAAAAATACACTTTGCACTTTTGCAAAAGATATGTTTTTATTTTGATTTTGAATTTTTTATCGTTTAGTGATCTGATAGACTCAGGGAGTTTATTTTACGCTTTTGGGCCGTAGTAATTCATTCCGTTTCTAGTTTTCGATAGACGAGAGCGATGTAGATTTATATTCGTATTGTTTCGGGTTTCATAAGCATGTATTGTGTTGTTTAAGGAATAATTATTGATATTTTTGTGGACGTATATTAAGCATTGTAATATGTACAGGGATGGTAGTGTTAGTATCCCTAGGTTTCTAAATGCTTCTTTACAGTTTTGTCTGTATGTCGTGCCAGACAATCTTCTTTGATTTAAGGTCACAACTAATGATATTTTCATATTTATTTAAAAATTCGTGTCGGGTGGCATTTTGACCATCTTATATCGGGATACCCTTTTATTACCTCATGAATGGATTTTAAGCAGGAACGGGATTCGACCGAACTAATCACCGACATGCGGCAGCATTCCCTCGCTGAGTAAGTTTCGCATTTGTATTTTCTCTGAAAACATTTTTCATAAAATCATTTTTATTCGAGAAAAAAATTTATTATTATTTTTTAATTTGTGGTTTATAATTATAAAACGACAACAGTTACAGCAAATTTATGTGAATAATAATTGTAGAGAATGCTAAAATAAACAACTTATAAAGAATAAGTTTTTTTCGAAATCCCTTTAGTTTTTGAGTAAACTGAGTTTTTGAATTTGAAGTGTAATTTTTCCATCTTTCATAATTTTGACGTTTTAAACGTCAGTTTCATCCACTCGATGTACATTTAAAATATGATTTCAATTGAAAATAAACCCATGAAAACGTCAATATAAATTCGGAGAAAGTAACATGATGGCCACATCACCATTTTTTTAATTGAATACAATCGAAATCAAATTAAATTTTCACAGCCGTTGCAGCTGTGCGGTTCGGGGCATCGAGTGGTGTTATTTATTTTTCTGGTCGCGCGGCGGTGCACATGAAAAGGCGTCCCCATTGAGACGTCAAAGGCGTCGTCGCTTCGGATAAGCGCGACGGATTGTACACACACTGGGCGCCCGCGCCCCCTCTTTTCAGTCCCCATTAGTGTCGGCTTCATTGTGAGCGTGTTTGTCCGGCTTTACCCCCTTCTTCTCGGTGACATAATTGGTCTTCATCCTCTTCCAGCGCGTGGTAAATAATCACGGTTAATCATTTGATTGATTTGAAAAATGGCTAATTATCCAATTGTGCAATTAATAAAGCCCTGTAATATATAAGAAATGTAAAGCCGTAATTTAATTTACTTATGTTTGAAAATGACCAGTGGATGGTCGAAACTAGTCACATAAATAAAATATAGTAGTATAAAAAAATTAAAGTGTTTTATTCCAATCTACAATCAAGATGTACCACGAAGTATACACCTCCAACATTAAACATTCAATTAATAAACGTTAATATTGTTTATGGAGGAGGCTTCTACTTCGTTATACATGTTGTAAATATAATAAAACACTTTTACTTTGTTGGTATAACACAAATAATGTTAATTTGTGTTATACCAACAAAGTAAATGTGTTTTATTATAATAAACGTTAATTCTGATTATGATATTTTTTTCTATTTAGTTTCGAACTCGAAAACTTGTGTTTGAAACGCGAAAGATTCCAATCAATGAGATGTTTCACAGGGGTCTATCTTTGGGCCTCTACTCGTTGCGTTGAATAAAAAAAAGAAAATAATTGCCACGAACTTGAAACTTTCCAAATTTATTGAAAATCGATTGTTCCTCATACTTCAGTAAAAATCCAAAAACATCCCTTCCCGTATTTTGAAAATGAAGCCGAGAGAGTAGCGTAAATTGTTTCACTGGAGTTGCATTTTCTTCCGAGTGAATAAAAAAATGGTGATGTGGCCATCATGTTACTTTCTCCGACTTTATATTTACGTTTTCATGGTTTATTTTCAATTGAAATCATATTTTAAATGTACATCGAGCGGATGAAACTGACGTTTAAAACGTCAAAATTATTAAAGACGAAAATGGTCAGTTTACTGAAAAACCAAAGAGATTTCGAAAGGAACTTATTCTTTAAAAGTTGTTCATTTTAGCATTCTCTACAATTATTATTAACATAAATTTGCTGTAACTGTTACCGTTTCATAATTATAAACCAATAATGAAAAAAATAAATTTCTCGAATAGCAATGATTTTACGAAAAATATTTTCAAACAAGACTTGTTCATTTTTTTGTTGTGTTCAATATTTGTTTAAATGTTTTTGTGATATTTTTCATATTTAAAAAAATATTGGAAGAAAACAAAAAGCCAATTTCCGGTGTACGAAATTTAACCGAAAGCTTTTCAGTTCTTCGGATTATCAAATTAGTCTCATATGAATTGCTCAATTTGGCCAGTTTTTTCCAAAGTAGTTCAAGGTCATATAGACCGACCATAATGAAAATGAAATCCAAAAGTTCTTTAATTGGTTTTATAAACATTATTTTTTTACTGACGAAGGAGTGGATGAAAAATTCTGAAAAAAAATTATGAAAATAGTCCATCCAATTACCCATTTGACCAATTTTTTCCAAGGTCATTCGAGGTTATTTCGACACAGAAAAAATTTCAAAAGATTTTAAACATAACTTTTTAAATCGATTTTTTAATCTTTATTTTTATACTGACGAACAAGTGGATGAAAAATTCTGAAAATATTCATGAAAATAGTCCACCCAATTACCCATTTGAGCAATTTTCCCCAAAGTCATTCAAGGTCATTTAGTTACTGGAAAAATTCCAAAAGTTTGTAAATCGATTTTTTTTTAATTATTATTTTACTGACGAACGAGTTGATGAAAAATTCTGAAAAAAATCATGAAAATAGTCCATACAATTACATATTTGATTCTTTTTTTCCAAGGTCCTTTAAACCCTAAAAAAATTCCAAAAGTTTTTTAATCGATTTTTTAAACACTTTTTTTACACTGACGAACAAGTTGATGAAAAATTCTGAAAAATTTCATGAAAATAGTCCACCCAATTACCGATTTGAACGCTTACGAAGTTCCTTTATTTAATTATTTATTTACTTTTATTACTTTATTTATTTATTAAAAAATACGATTTTTTGTTTTTATTAAAAAAAAATAGATTTTGGCAATTTGCGTTGATTTAAGGTGGAAATTTTCCAATGATTTTTAAAAATGTGTTAAATTCGCTACATGTTCACGTTTAAATCATCAAATCTAAGAACGCGTTCAGCAGTTACGTATTTTAAAAAAAATGTTTTGACTTGAATATTTGCGTTTTTTTGACAATTTGAATTTTTGGCAATTTGCGTTGATTTAAGATGGAAATTTTACAATGATTTTTCAAAACGTATTAAATTCGCTACATTTTCACGATTAAATCATCAAAATCTAACAACGCGTTCAACAGTTGTATAATTTTTTTTTAAATACGATTTCTTGTTTTGATTTAAAAATTTACGATTTTGGCAATTTGCATTGATTTAAGGAGGAAATTTTCCAATAACTTTTCAAAAAGTGATAAATTCGCTATAATTTCAAATTTAAAAAATCAAAATCCAACAACGCGTTCAACAATTATATGATTTAAAAAAATACGATGTTTTAGTTTTGATTTTTCACAATTTACATTGATTTAAGATGAACATTTTCCAATGATTTTTTGAAATGTGTTAATTTCACTACATTTTCACATTTAAATAATCAAAATCTCACACTGCGTTTAGCAGTTACCTAATTATTTTTTTTTGTTTTGACTTAAAAAATTGCGTTTTTGGCAATTTGCGTTGATTTAACATGGAAATTTTTCAATGATTTTTCAAAAAGTGTTAAATTCGCTACATGTTCAATTTTAAATCATGAAAATCTAACAGTTACGTAATTTATAAAAAATACGATTTTTTGTTTTTATTAAAAAAATTGAGATTTTGGCAAATAGGTAGAAATTTTCCAATGATTTTTCAAAAAGCGTTAAATTCGCTACATTTTTAAAATCCAACAACGCGTCCAACAGTTATATGATTTTTTTAAATACGATTTTTTGTTTTGATTTTGGCAATCGATTTAAGATGAAAATTTTCTAATATTTTTTTTAAATGCTTTAAATTTGCTACATTATCACGTTTAAATAATCAAAATCTAACAACGCGTTCAGCAGTTATGTAATTTAAAAAAATAGTGATGTGGCCATCATGTTACTTTCTCCGACTTGATGGTATCATCTATATTTACGCTTTTATAGTTTACTTTCAATTTAAATCCTATTTTAGATGTACATCGCATGTTTCGTAGACTCGGATAAAGCTGACGTTTAAAACGTCAAAATTATGAAAGGTGGAAAAATTTACTCAAAAACTAAAGGGTTTTCGAAAAAAACTTATTCTCTATAAGTTGTTTATTTTAGCATTCTCAACAATTATTATTAACACAAATTTGCTGTAACCATTATCGTTTTATAATTATAAACAAAAAATTAAAAAAAAAAATTATAAATTTTTTTCTCGAATAAAAATGATTTTATGAAAAATGTTTTCAAGCAAAATATGTTCATTTCTTTGTTGTCTTCAAAGTTTATTTAAATGTTTTTGTGATATTTTTCATATTTAGGAAAATATTGGCAAAAAACAAAAAACAGTTAAGGTAAACACCCACTTCCGGTGTATGAAATTTTACCAAAAGCTTTTCAGTTCTTCGGATTATCAAATAAGACGGATGTTCAAAGTTTCATATCAATTGGTCTATTAGTTTTTGAGATACAGCGCGCACAGACACACACACAGACACAATTTTTTTTTTTCGAGAAATTTTTGAAATGGCATCTAGGGATCCCAAAACGGATATTTCCGTAAAAAAAAATTTTGAAAAAAAAATCACGATCACAATACTTTCTCGTACTTCGTAACGGAGAAAGTAAAAAACCCCAACATGATCCGGGAAGCCCCAAAATACGATTTTTTTAAATATAATTTTTTTAACCACTAAAAAAAATCTGAGAAAATCACATATATTATTGATCAAAATACCAAATTAGATGAATTTTTCAAGGTCATTTTATATTTTTATAAATTTATCAACAATTAAAATAAATTTAGGATAGATTGAAATATATAGGGTTACTCACGCTATACGGCACGGAATATTGTGGCCAAAATACGTGACTTTCAAAAAGTTTGACTCTTAGGGGTCTATTATGGTTATTTTTTAAAATTAATTTCATATTATACCAGGTGTTCCAAACGCCCTAAAATATCAAAGTTGTTTTTTTTTAATGTATTTTAATAAAACCTTTAATAAAATTATCAGATTAAAATCAAAATCTTGGATTTTATTGCAAAAATTTTGTGTTTAAGGTCCAAAACCATGAATTCTATGGTTCAAATTTGAGATTTTACATGACATTCCTAGTTTATAATCCAAATTTTTGAATTTAGGACTCAAATTCTGCGTTTAAGGGTCAAAAACTTGGATTTTATGTTCCAAACGCCTGATTTTAAATGCAATTGATCAATTGAATCCAAATATTAGATTTTGGGTCTCAAGTTCTGCGTTTAGGGACCAGAAACTTGGATTTAAAGTTTCAAATTAGGGATTTTACATATAATTATCAAATTAAAATCCAAACTTTGGATTTTTCAACACAAAGTTTGCGTTTAAAAACCATGGATTCTATGATCCAAATTCAAGATGTTTATTGAAATTCTTGTATTAGAATCCAAATTTTTAATTTTAAGTCTCAAATTCTGCGTTAAGTAAAAATACAAAAACAATTGACACGAACTTGAAACTTTCCAAGTTTATTCAAAATCGATTGTTCTTCATAATACAGTAAAAATCTGAAAACGTAGCTTCACTGTAAATTGCAAGAAGAGCGGCGTTAATTTTATATCTGAAGTTGCGCTGTTTGCTGCAGATCTACTGGATTTTTAATTTACTTTTTGGATAAAATGATATTGTAAGCTACTACACGCACCACCCATCCTTCCTTTACAACTGAATAACTTGGCATTTGTATGTAAAATATAATGTTGAAGCGTAGTTTGTTGTTTCCAGGTAAATTTCAAGATAGCGCTCAGTACTAAATCCAAAACCGAAAAGAAAAAGCAAAAAAAAAAGAGAAAACGAGGCCCCCGCCGCGAGGCACCGGTCCACCCCAGATTGCAAAATGACCCCCGATACCCGAAGGGCCCTTATTTTGTAACATCCGGGGGTGGGCTGAGACTAGGCCTACCCGGCGGTGGCCCCGTCGTGCAAGGCCAAGTCATTTGACGACATCGGACTATAGCTTGTTTGTCACACCGTTTTGATAAGCACAGTTTACTGCAGATGATGATCTTTAGCTTTAATGCCCCCGTTAATAACGAAAGTCGAAAGTCTTTCGAGTTAAATGAACTTTTTGAACAACCCGATGACTGATATTGAATATTTTAACCGACTGTGGTACTGTGGCCCAGGTCATAGCGGTGTGAACCAGCTAGGCGGTGTTTTCGTCAGCGGACGTCCCTTGCCGGATTCGACGCGCCAGAAGATCGTTGAGCTGGCACATTCCGGAGCTAGGCCGTGCGATATCTCGAGGATACTGCAGGTCTCCAACGGATGCGTCTCCAAAATACTTGGAAGGTAAATACTTTACCCAGAAAAAAAAAAAAACGTTCAGGATGATGCATGCGAGATCTAGAATAGGCCCAGAAAACCTATCAGATGTCTAGAAGTAGTTTTTTTTTTTAATTTTAATTTGGGAAAGATATTCGTATTACACCATTGGTTTTGTGTTACACCAAACAGGTAAGGCTTTATTTCATTAAGGTATTTCAATATTTTTCATTTTTTAAAGCTTTATAAGCTGAACGATTCGGTACCTTACTCAATGGTTTCTGCAGAGTATTTACCGAGATATTTTCAAAAAACTGATTCAATGAATGATACAATGATTTTTAATTAAAAAGAAAGGTTTGCCATGAAATTATAATGGCCGATATTTCATTTTGTTGACAAAAGTGACGATCGCTGTCACATCGCGATTTACAGCCGGCCGTGTATTCTATACAAGAAAAAGTATTTATAAGTAAATGGTTTGACTCGGGTAATATTTAAGAAGTGCAAGTGATTTGTTTAGTGTTGAATTTCCGAAGAAGGCAATACCCGACAATGAGTATACAAATCATGTAAGTAGATCGATATTATAAAATAATTAATGGAGTCAATTGTAGCACATTCCAAATTTAGAAATTTAGGTAATTATTCGTTAAATTGTACTTTTGCAGGATTATGCCTTCTGCGGAAATTCATGTACAGTTAATAAATAAAACGTTTTAATCGTAAATACCTTTTCTTATGTAGAATACACGGCCGATTGTGAATCGTAATGCGACATCTACTGTCACTTCTTCGAACAAAATAAAATATCGGCCATTATGATTTCATGGCTAACCTTTGTTTTTAATTCGAAATGAATGTAAAGTTTTTTGCAAATATCTCGGTAAATACTCTTCGGCAAAAACCATTGAGTAAGGTACCGAATCATTCAGCTTAAAAATCTTTAAAAATAATAATGTAAGAAGACCGATGCTGTCAAATAACTAGGGGAGCCAATATTAACAGTTTTAAAATTTGACATGTAAATCTCTATGGCACGCTTCGCAAGTCAACGCATTCTCAGAGAAACAGGTCAAAAGCGGTAATGCAAGTGATCGACACAGAATATTCGCTTTACAGCAGAAAGCTGTACTAATCGTGGATCGTGCGAGCCAGAGAGACGAATGTCGCCATCTTCATGAGATCTTTGGAATGACGTATAGAAATCCCGAATCGAACCAGAGGTTTCTTCAGGAAATCAATTTGAATGCAATTTTTTAGCAAAAGTGAGAAGGGTCCCCCCTTTGGTAGTTTTTCAAAATTTCAACTTTTTTATTTTAATAGCTAGCTGAAATTTGATTACTCCAATCGATTTGTCTCGTTCTTCCGATGAAGAAAAAGTGCTCCTTGATGATCAGGGATGGTTATTAAAAAAGTTCGATCGGTTTTTTCCATTTTAAAATTTTCTTCGCGAGCGCCTCATGCGGTTAATTCTGACATTTGTTCGTTTGAGAGTACTTTTTCTGAAGCGTCTTAATGAGATCGTTCGAATGACGTATAGAAATCCCGAATCGAACCGGTGGTCTTTTCAAGAAATCATTTTGAATGCAATTTTTTAGCAAAAGTGAGTTTTTCAAAATTTCAACTTTTTTATTTTAATAGCTAGGTGAAATTTGATTACCCCAATCGATTTGTCTCGTTCTTCTGATGAAGAAAAAGTGCTTTTTGATGATCAGGGATGGTTATTAAAAAAGTTCATTCGATTTTTTCCATTTTTAAATTTTCTTTGCGAGCGCCTCACGCGGTTAATTTTGACATTTGTTCGTTTGAGAGTACTTTTTCTGAAGCGTCTTAATGATATCTTTCAAATGACTTATAGAAATCCCGAATCGGACCGGTGGTCTTTTCAAGAAATCATTTTGAATGCAATTTTTTCGCAAACTTTTTTATTTTAATAGCTAGCTGAAATTTGATTACTCCAATCGATTTGTCTCGTTCCTCTGATGAAGAAAAAGTGCTTTTTGATGATCAGGGATGGTTATTAAAAAAGTTTGATCAGTTTTTTCCATTTTAAAATTTTCTTTGCGAGCGCCTCACGCGGTTGATATTGATATTTGTTCTTTGGAAAGTACTTTTTCTGAAGCGTCTTAATGAGATCTTTCGAATGACGTATAGAAATCCCGAATCGGACCGGTGGTCTTTTCAAGAAATCATTTTGAATGCAATTTTTTAGCAAAAGTGAGTTTTTCAAAATTTCAACTTTTTTATTTTAATAGCTAGCTGAAATTTGATTACTCCAATCGATTTGTCTCGTTCCTCTGATGAAGAAAAAGTGCTTTTTGATGATCAGGGATGGTTATTAAAAAAGTTCGATCGGTTTTTTCCATTTTAAAATTTTCTTCGCGAGCGCCTCATGCGGTTAATTCTAACATTTGTTCGTTTGAGAGTACTTTTTCTGAAGCGTCTTAATGAGATCGTTCGAATGACATATAGAAATCCCGAATCGAACCGGTGGTTTTTTCAAGAAATCATTTTGAATGCAATTTTTTAGCAAAAGTGAGTTTTTCAAAATTTCAACTTTTTTATTTTAATAGCCAGCTAAAATTTGATTACTCCAATCGATTTGTCTCGTTCTTCTGATGAAGAAAAAGTGCTTTTTGATGATCAGGGATGGTTATTAAAAAAATTCAATCGGTTTTTTCCATTTTCAATTTTTTTTTGCGAGCGCCTCACGCGGTTGATATTGACATTTGTTCGTTTGAGAGTACTTTTTCTGAAGCGTCTTAATGAGATCTTTCTAATGATGTATAGAAATCCCGAATCGAACCAGTGGTTTTTTCAAGAAATAATTTTGAATGCAATTTTTTAGCAAAAGTGAGTTTTTCAAAATTTCAACTTTTTTATTTTAATAGCCAGCTGAAATTCGATTACTCCAATCGATTTATCTCGTTCTTCCGATGAAGAAAAAGTGCTCTTTGATGATCAGGGATGGTTATTAAAAAAGTTCGATCGGTTTTTTCCATTTTTAAATTTTCTTTGCGAGCTCCTCACGCGATTAATTTTGACATTTGTTCGTTTGAAAGTACTTTGAAGCGTCCTAATGAGATCTTTCGAATGACGTATAGAAATCCCGAATCGGACCGGTGGTTTTTTCAATAAATCAATTTGAGTGCAATTTTTTAGCAAAAGTGAGAAGGGTGTTTAGCAAAAATGGGTGGTGCCTTGGAATTTTTTTTTTTGCAATTTAGCAGTTTTTAGGTCTATGCACCTCATAGATCTCGTAATGTATCTAAAGGGATAATTTATTACTTTGACTAAACACATTGCGAAGGCGAGGAAATTGGACGATTAACAAGTAGGAAAATGAAACTGTTTCCTCCTAACCTTTAGCACCTTCAAACTTCCCGCGTTGACTCATACATTCCGAACCCTCTTCGTCGTTGCTTTAATTGCCAGTTAACAGTTTGGATACGCGGTACCTGCAAGAACGATTCCATTTCTGCACAGTGCGGCACCATTACACATGCCACAAAGTATCAACCGAACTTCCTTGCACTGACTAGTGTAATACGATCTGCTCCGAATGGTGGCGCCACACGTGACCAACAGAAAGATGGGAGCGCTGGCGTGAGTACTCTTTTTTTCGTTTTGATGTGTGGAGGAGAAATATTTTATAGACACCCCGTAGCGGGGTAGTGCTGGAGTCCCTGAAGGGTATACCAGCTAAAACTCCTCCACTTGTCGCTGTGCGGATAGACGTCCTCTTGGTGGTGTACCGTGCGCCGCCTCGTCTCGTTGTCTGTTCGGTATGTTGGAGTTCGGTGGCGGAAGAATTGCCACCGGGACTCCTGTTGGCGTGAGTACGAGTGCCTCCTAAGACTTTTTCTTAACATCTACGTCGTAAAAACGCTTTCCTTTTTGGGTTATTTGCCCTCGGGAATAAGGTGAAGCCGCAGGGGGTAAGGGGGTAAAACCGTTCATGTCCATTTTGTCAAAAACTATGCGGGCAGACGCTTTGTCATGATAAAGCAGCCAGTCGCACGATCGCCACAGTTTGGGTTGTCTTTTCTACTTACCAGTGACGACTCTCGGCGTAATGACTCATGGTACGGCCGAGGTAGCACACGTGGTAATACAGATCTCTGTAACTGACCCTACCTATCTGCTATCTCAGTCATATCATAAGTACACTATAAGATAATATTAATCGTTAATTCAATATATTATAAATTTTCCTGAAAAGAAGACAATAAACAATGTATGAATTATTCAAACCAGACTCCGGATACGCTGGTATTAGGTAACTGAATTATTATTTCTAAGAACGCAACAGTAATATCTTTATAGTTCTTGTGTTGCGGAGAATTTGAGTGACTCATGATGATTACGTTTTATAGGTACTACGAGACGGGTTCGATACGACCGAGAGCAATCGGAGGATCAAAACCGAGAGTCGCGACGGCGGAAGTAGTGTCGAAAATCTCTTCGTACAAAAGGGAGTGTCCGTCGATATTCGCCTGGGAAATTCGCGACAGACTCCTACAAGAAGGCGTCTGCACAAACGACAACATACCAAGTGTAAGTGATTTTTTTTTATACATACAATCATTAAATCTGTTAACGTAAGGAATATCTTGCAGATTAATATCTTGTGATTCATACACTTCTTTCACTACTTCATGGTATGTAGAGTTGGGCCGAACACTCGAGGCGTATTGCGCAGTGACCATCTTAAATTTGATTGGCCGCGGAGATTTGTTGTCGCGTTTTCTCGCATTCTCATTAAACATCTTGAATTAACTGCTAGTGTAAGGAATTTGTTGCAGTGATTCATACACTTCTTACACTACTTGTATCAAGCACTCAAAGCGTGTTGCGCAGTGACAATCTTAAATTCAATTGGCTGAGGAGATTTGTTGTCGCGTTCTCTCGCCTTATCTCGCGTTCTTTCGTATTTTCTCGTCACATTCTCTCCGAATACTTTCTCTCTCTCTGTATATTTTTCTTACCCTCTAAACGCATCTACAATGAAAAAAATTAAAAAAAATATAAATCGTGTAGGTAAAATTCTACAAAAATTTAATTTAGTTGAGGAAACATAATTCTTTCAAAATAATTTTGTTTTTTGAAAATCCAACAATTTTCTTGCGAGTTGCGAATTTTTTAAAATTATAAATTTTGAATTATCGAAACTGCAACGAAAAAAATTGAAATAAATATAAATCGTGCGGGGAAAATTCAACAAAAATTTTATTTAGTTGAGGAAACATCATTCTTTCAAAATAATTTTGGTTTTTAAAAATCCAACAATTTTCTTGCGAGTTGCGAATTTTTTAAAATTATAAATTTTGAATTATTGAGTCTGCAACGAAAAAAATTGAAATAAATATAAATCGTGCGGGGAAAATTCAACAAAAATTTTATTTAGGTGAGGAAACATCATTCTTTCAAAATAATTTTGGTTTTTAAAAATCCAACAATTTTCTTGCGAGTTGCGAATTTTTTAAAATTATAAATTTTGAATTATTGAGTCTGCAACGAAAAAAATTGAAATAAATATAAATCGTGCGGGGAAAATTCAACAAAAATTTTATTTAGTTGAGGAAACATCATTCTTTCAAAATAATTTTGGTTTTTAAAAATCCAACAATTTTCTTGCGAGTTGCGAATTTTTTTAAATTATAAATTTTGAATTATCGAAACTGCAACGAAAAAAATTGAAATAAATATAAATCGTGCGGGGAAAATTCTACAAAAAATTTATTTAGGTGAGGAAACATCATTCCTTCAAAATAATTTTGTTTTTTGAAAATCCAACAATTTTTTTGCGAGTTGCGAATTTTTTAAAATTATAAATTTTAAATTATCGAATCTGCAACGAAAAAAATTGAAATAAATGTAAATCGTGCGGGGAAAATTTTACAAAAATTTTATTTAGTTGGGGAAACATCATTCCTTCAAAATAATTTTGTTTTTTGAAAATCCAACAATTTTCTTGCGAGTTGCGAATTTTTTTAAATTATAAATGTTGAATTATCGAAACTGCAACGAAAAAAATTGAAATAAATATAAATCGTGCGGGGAAAATTCAACAAAAATTTAATTTAGTTGGGGAAACATCATTCTTTCAAAATAATTTTGGTTTTTAAAAATCCAACAATTTTCTTGCGAGTTGCGAATTTTTTTAAATTATAAATTTTGAATTATCGAATCTGCAACGAAAAAAATTGAAATAAATATAAATCGTGCGGGGAAAATTCAACAAAAATTTTATTTAGGTGAGGAAACATCATTCTTTCAAAATAATTTTGGTTTTTAAAAATCCAACAATTTTCTTGCGAGTTGCGAATTTTTTTAAATTATAAATGTTGAATTATCGAAACTGCAACGAAAAAAATTGAAATAAATATAAATCGTGCGGGGAAAATTCAACAAAAATTTAATTTAGTTGGGGAAACATCATTCTTTCAAAATAATTTTGGTTTTTAAAAATCCAACAATTTTCTTGCGAGTTGCGAATTTTTTAAAATTATAAATTTTGAATTGTCGAATCTGCAACGAAAAAAATTGAAATAAATATAAATCGTGCGGGTAAAATTCTGCAAAAATTTAGTTTAGTTTAGGAAACATCATTCTTTCAAAATAATTTTGGTTTTTAAAAATCCAACAATTTTCTTGCGAGTTGCGAATTTTTTAAAATTATAAATTTTGAATTATCGAAACTGCAACGAAAAAAATTGAAATAAATATAAATCGTGCGGGGAAAATTCTGCAACAATTTAATTTAGTTTAGGAAACATCATTCCTTCAAAATAATTTTGTTTTTTGAAAATTCAACAATTTTCTTGCGAGTTGCGAATTTTTTAAAATTATAAATTTTGAATTATCGAATCTGCAACGGAAAAAATTGAAATAAATATAAATCGTGCGGGTAAAATTCTGCAAAAATTTAATTTAGTTTAGGAAACATCATTCTTTCAAAATAATTTTGGTTTTTAAAAATCCAACAATTTTCTTGCGAGTTGCGAATTTTTTTAAATTATAAATGTTGAATTATCGAAACTGCAACGAAAAAAATTGAAATAAATATAAATCGTGCGGGTAAAATTCTGCAAAAATTTAGTTTAGTTTAGGAAACATCATTCTTTCAAAATAATTTTGGTTTTTAAAAATCCAACAATTTTCTTGCGAGTTGCGAATTTTTTAAAATTATAAATTTTGAATTATTGAGTCTGCAACGAAAAAAATTGAAATAAATATAAATCGTGCGGGGAAAATTCAACAAAAATTTTATTTAGTTGAGGAAACATCATTCTTTCAAAATAATTTTGGTTTTTAAAAATCCAACAATTTTCTTGCGAGTTGCGAATTTTTTTAAATTATAAATTTTGAATTATTGAGTCTGCAACGAAAAAAATTGAAATAAATATAAATCGTGCGGGGAAAATTCAACAAAAATTTTATTTAGTTGAGGAAACATCATTTTTTCAAAATAATTTTGGTTTTTAAAAATCCAACAATTTTCTTGCGAGTTGCGAATTTTTTAAAATTATAAATTTTGAATTATTGAGTCTGCAACGAAAAACATTGAAATAAATATAAATCGTGCGGGTAAAATTCTGCAAAAATTTAGTTTAGTTTAGGAAACATCATTCTTTCAAAATAATTTTGGTTTTTAAAAATCCAACAATTTTCTTGCGAGTTGCGAATTTTTTTAAATTATAAATTTTGAATTATTGAGTCTGCAACGAAAAAAATTGAAATAAATATAAATCGTGCGGGGAAAATTCAACAAAAATTTTATTTAGTTGAGGAAACATCATTCTTTCAAAATAATTTTGGTTTTTAAAAATCCAACAATTTTCTTGCGAGTTGCGAATTTTTTTAAATTATAAATTTTGAATTATTGAGTCTGCAACGAAAAAAATTGAAATAAATATAAATCGTGCGGGGAAAATTCAACAAAAATTTTATTTAGTTGAGGAAACATCATTTTTTCAAAATAATTTTGGTTTTTAAAAATCCAACAATTTTCTTGCGAGTTGCGAATTTTTTAAAATTATAAATTTTGAATTGTCGAATCTGCAACGAAAAAAATTGAAATAAATATAAATCGTGCGGGTAAAATTCTGCAAAAATTTAGTTTAGTTTAGGAAACATCATTCTTTCAAAATAATTTTGGTTTTTAAAAATCCAACAATTTTCTTGCGAGTTGCGAATTTTTTAAAATTATAAATTTTGAATTATTGAGTCTGCAACGAAAAAAATTGAAATAAATGTAAATCGTGCGGGGAAAATTCAACAAAAATTTTATTTAGGTGAGGAAACATCATTCTTTCAAAATAATTTTGTTTTTTGAAAATCCAACAATTTTCTTGCGAGTTGCGAATTTTTTAAAATTATAAATGTTGAATTATCGAAACTGCAACGAAAAAAATTGAAATAAATATAAATCGTGCGGGGAAAATTCAACAAAAATTTAATTTAGTTGGGGAAACATCATTCTTTCAAAATAATTTTGGTTTTTAAAAATCCAACAATTTTCTTGCGAGTTGCGAATTTTTTTAAATTATAAATTTTGAATTATCGAATCTGCAACGAAAAAAATTGAAATAAATATAAATCGTGCGGGGAAAATTCAACAAAAATTTTATTTAGGTGAGGAAACATCATTCTTTCAAAATAATTTTGGTTTTTAAAAATCCAACAATTTTCTTGCGAGTTGCGAATTTTTTTAAATTATAAATGTTGAATTATCGAAACTGCAACGAAAAAAATTGAAATAAATATAAATCGTGCGGGGAAAATTCAACAAAAATTTAATTTAGTTGGGGAAACATCATTCTTTCAAAATAATTTTGGTTTTTAAAAATCCAACAATTTTCTTGCGAGTTGCGAATTTTTTAAAATTATAAATTTTGAATTGTCGAATCTGCAACGAAAAAAATTGAAATAAATATAAATCGTGCGGGTAAAATTCTGCAAAAATTTAGTTTAGTTTAGGAAACATCATTCTTTCAAAATAATTTTGGTTTTTAAAAATCCAACAATTTTCTTGCGAGTTGCGAATTTTTTAAAATTATAAATTTTGAATTATCGAAACTGCAACGAAAAAAATTGAAATAAATATAAATCGTGCGGGGAAAATTCTGCAACAATTTAATTTAGTTTAGGAAACATCATTCCTTCAAAATAATTTTGTTTTTTGAAAATTCAACAATTTTCTTGCGAGTTGCGAATTTTTTAAAATTATAAATTTTGAATTATCGAATCTGCAACGGAAAAAATTGAAATAAATATAAATCGTGCGGGTAAAATTCTGCAAAAATTTAATTTAGTTTAGGAAACATCATTCTTTCAAAATAATTTTGGTTTTTAAAAATCCAACAATTTTCTTGCGAGTTGCGAATTTTTTAAAATTATAAATTTTGAATTATTGAGTCTGCAACGAAAAAAATTGAAATAAATATAAATCGTGCGGGGAAAATTCAACAAAAATTTTATTTAGTTGAGGAAACATCATTTTTTCAAAATAATTTTGGTTTTTAAAAATCCAACAATTTTCTTGCGAGTTGCGAATTTTTTAAAATTATAAATTTTGAATTGTCGAATCTGCAACGAAAAAAATTGAAATAAATATAAATCGTGCGGGTAAAATTCTGCAAAAATTTAGTTTAGTTTAGGAAACATCATTCCTTCAAAATAATTTTGTTTTTTGAAAATTCAACAATTTTCTTGCGAGTTGCGAATTTTTTAAAATTATAAATTTTGAATTATCGAATCTGCAACGGAAAAAATTGAAATAAATATAAATCGTGCGGGTAAAATTCTGCAAAAATTTAATTTAGTTTAGGAAACATCATTCTTTCAAAATAATTTTGGTTTTTAAAAATCCAACAATTTTCTTGCGAGTTGCGAATTTTTTAAAATTATAAATTTTGAATTGTCGAATCTGCAACGAAAAAAATTGAAATAAATATAAATCGTGCGGGTAAAATTCTGCAAAAATTTAGTTTAGTTTAGGAAACATCATTCTTTCAAAATAATTTTGGTTTTTAAAAATCCAACAATTTTCTTGCGAGTTGCGAATTTTTTAAAATTATAAATTTTGAATTATTGAGTCTGCAACGAAAAAAATTGAAATAAATATAAATCGTGCGGGGAAAATTCAACAAAAATTTTATTTAGTTGAGGAAACATCATTCTTTCAAAATAATTTTGGTTTTTAAAAATCCAACAATTTTCTTGCGAGTTGCGAATTTTTTTAAATTATAAATTTTGAATTATTGAGTCTGCAACGAAAAAAATTGAAATAAATATAAATCGTGCGGGGAAAATTCAACAAAAATTTTATTTAGTTGAGGAAACATCATTTTTTCAAAATAATTTTGGTTTTTAAAAATCCAGCAATTTTCTTGCGAGTTGCGAATTTTTTTAAATTATAAATTTTGAATTATCGAAACTGCAACGAAAAAAATTGAAATAAATATAAATCGTGCGGGGAAAATTCTACAAAAAATTTATTTAGGTGAGGAAACATCATTCCTTCAAAATAATTTTGTTTTTTGAAAATCCAACAATTTTTTTTGCGAGTTGCGAATTTTTTAAAATTATAAATTTTAAATTATCGAATCTGCAACGAAAAAAATTGAAATAAATGTAAATCGTGCGGGGAAAATTCAACAAAAATTTTATTTAGTTGGGGAAACATCATTCCTTCAAAATAATTTTGTTTTTTTGAAAATCCAACAATTTTCTTGCGAGTTGTGAAATTTTTTAAATTATAAATTTTGAATTATCGAATCTGCAACGAAAAAAATTGAAATAAATGTAAATCGTGCGGGGAAAATTCTACAAAATTTTTATTTAGGTGAGGAAACATCATTCTTTCAAAATAATTTTGTTTTTTGAAAATCCAACAATTTTCTTGCGAGTTGCGAATTTTTTAAAATTATAAATTTTGAATTATCGAGTCTGCAACGAAAAACATTGAAATAAATATAAATCGTGCGGGTAAAATTCTGCAAAAATTTAATTTAGTTTAGGAAAATAATTTGATAATAATCAATTCATCATTTCAAATTGAATTAATTTTCCGGTGGCGATGATGAGTTATTTTTTAATATCTTTTTCGCCAAAAAAAAAAACGCCCATTGTGCGTGGTAAAATCAAATATTCTGTGCTTCCACACAACAACCCCGATTTGCGTATTATGAACGCTTCAATTTTTCCCCACATCGGCAATAAAAATCACGTCTCGAACATTCCGTAATTCAATAAACCCCCAATAAGACGTCGAGTGTAGGATTTTTAATTTCACGATGGAAAAAGTTCGCCAAGGGGTGAATATGAATATAAACGGGTAATTTTCGCGATATTAAAAAAGATTAACCGGCGGGAGAGAGAGGGACGGGACGGGATGGGAATCTGCGATTTAATTTGATGCCAGATATGGATCGCAATAAGGCTTAAGGGTTGAAGGGCCGCGTGGCGGCCACGCGTCGCGACGCCGGATTATTGCACATTACACTTAACAAATGTTCCGTGAGGGCCCTTTTCCTCTCTCTCTCTCTCTCTCTCTGTGTGTGTGCGATACAAACGGGGGAACGGTTTTTCGACCGTTTTCGCATTTTTCCGGGGCGCGCACGTGCCGCAAGGGCCTCTAATGGTCGAAAAGGGCGCTCGCGATTGTCCGTTGATGTTCCTGAACCGGTGCGGGAAAACGTTTAACGTAAATTTTTTTGAAATGAAAAGGGGGAAGTATCCGTTTGTATTATATGGCCGTAAAATGGTTAAATGGTGTATCAAAAAATAATCGCGGGTTCCCAGAAATTTTACGAATTTTAAACTGCAGTAAGTAATTTCAATCTCTAGCAGTGGTAATAAATATAACTCTTGCTTACATTAACATAACACTGGTATTATAAATCTCTACTATAATTCTGGCCTAAATTGACATAACACTGGTATTATATTTTCGGCTGTGTAAACGATCTGTCAAAACCTGCACTGTAGTGTTTTTGAACTTTTCCAAGTGTACGGGCGATAAAGTGCATATTTTCCTAATCAATCAATAAAGCTGTTTCGCATCGAAAGCTATTTTGGATGAATAGTTTTCAAGGGTGAATCGGTTAGGATACGAGGGATGCTTTATTTTTGGATTATCGATCAGACGCTCCGGGCGCGTTTTAATCTGGCGATAACAAGTTTAGCTGGTGCGTTTAATCATTTCGTAATCATCGGTTTAACCTGCGTGACGAGCCTCTTATGCAACTTCAACCCCTCCCCCCGTGGAGCAGCCCTTCTTCCGCACATTAGAGGCCACCCCATCCGTTTAACCCCCCGCACTAAATAAAAAAACGCATTCGCGATATAATTGCAATCTCTCTTCAATATTATCAACAAATAGACAAGCTGAAGTTGAAAATGCACTCGACGATTTGAAAAAATTGTAAAAAATTCATTAATCAAAGGATTTAGTTGAAAAGCTCAAGATCTACGAAGAAACATTGCATTTATCATTTCCTGTAAAAATAATTGCTATTTCCTAAGTAGAAATAGAATAGCATCAGGCTAAACTTAAACTGGAAGAACAAAAAATACACTCAACATTTTGAAAAATTGCTGCTTGTCCATGAGTGCATTGTTGCACATCCAACTTAATTTCGCAGTGGCAATTTAATCGAAAAGCTTCGGTATAACAGGTTGAATTGATATGCTGCCGTAATCTATAATATTAGTTAAACAATATAACTTTTCTTCCAGAAGTCTGAAAATACATTCTCAGTGCGTTTATCAATAAACGTTCAACATAAAATGAGGACCATTGGATAACCGCAGCTAAATTGAAAATCATCTTCAAAGTTCTGCTGCTGCAATATCGCGCAACTATTTCACTCGATTATTATTAAAGCAAGAACGAAAATTGCGACCCTATTTTAGCACCACCGCGTGAACAAAGGGCATTCCTAGGAAAGTGCACACGCTCGCTCAGGAGGGAATACGGACTTGGCGAAAAAAAAAAAAATAGAAAGTATAAAAGTACTTGCGCATTTTACTGAAAAATCCATATCGTTTTTGTTTTCACGAGCATAAAGACGCAGTGGCGGCGGCAATGGCGAGGGGATGTTGCCATGGAAATTTGCATGCCTCCAATAAACGGGGATATTCCCTTTTGTGTGTGTTGTTTTCTTCGCAATCAAAAAATACTTCTTGCCGGAACGCGCCCCCCCACCCTCCCCCCTCCTTCACCACCCCCGGCGCCCATCATCTAAATACTAAATCGACTTTCAATTTTAAATCCACCCCTCCACGAGAAGCCCGTCCCCTCCCGCCCGTGTATCACCGAAGGATTTTTAATGGATACATGGTATAAGTTATATTGCAATCTGCAATAATCTCCTAATCTAAATAAGTCCATCATCCTGTAATGTAACAAGAAAATCCCGTCTAAAATCTTATTATCAAAATTAATACGCAACCACTAGGGAATTTTACGAGATATTCACCTATATGTGAAAAAAGAAAACAAATGAGACCAGGAACTGTTTTCTTATTGATAAGCTGTAGAACAAGAATTTGAAATCATTTTTTGATAATCTTCGACCGTTCACGAGATATTCACCTACATTCCAAAAAACAAATGAAGCCAAATGCTGTTTTTTTTTCTTGAATCGGCATCTCGGTAAATTGGAGAATACGAATCTGAAATCATTATTTGATTATCTCCAACCGTTCGCGAGATATTTACATATATGCCAAGAAACAAATGAAACTAGATGCGGGTTTCTTATTGATTCGACATCTTGATAAACTGGAGAATACGAATCTGAAATCATTTTTTGATTATCTTCGACCGTTCACGAGATATTCACCTATATGCCAAAAAAACAAATGAAGCCAAATGCTGTTTTTGGTTGAATCGGCATCTCGATAAGTTGAAAAAAACGAATTTAAAATCAGTTTTTGATTATCTTGAACCGTTCACGAAATATTTACCTATATGTAAAAAAAAACAAATGGAACCAGATGCTGTTTTTGGCATATAGGTAAATATCTTTTGAACGGTTGGAGATAATCAAAAACTGATCTCAAATTCTTAATCTCCGAATTATCGAGATGCTAAATTGACGAAAAAAACAGCAACGGGTTTCATTTGTTTTTTTGGCATATAGGTGAATATCTCGTAAGCGGTTGAAGATAATAAAAAATGATTTTAAATTCACATTCTCCAGCTTATCAAGATGCCGAATCAAGAAGAAAACAACATTTGGCTTCATTTGTTTTTTGACATATAGATGAATATCTCGTGAACGGTTGACGGTAATCAAAAAATGATTTTAAATTCCTATTCTCCGGTTTATCAAGATTTCAAATCAGCGGAAAAAACAGTTTTGGTTTCATTTGTTTTTTGACATATTGGTGAATATCTCGTGACCGGTTGACGATAATCAAAAAAATATTTTCAATTCCTATTCTCCGGTTTATCGAGATGGCAAATCAGCGAAGAAACGTTTTTGATTTCATTTGTTTTTTGACATATAGATGAATATCTCGTGAACGGTTGACGGTAATCAAAAAATGATTTTAAATTCCTATTCTCCGGTTTATCAAGATGGCAAATCAGCGAAAAAACAGTTTTGGTTTCATTTGTTTTTTGACATATAGGTGAATATCTCGTGAACGGTCGAAGATAATCAAAAAAATATTTTAAATTCTTTTTCTCTGGCTTATCAAGATGCTAACTCGGCGAAAAAACAGTTTTTGGTTTCAGTTGTTTTTTGACATATAGGTGAATATCTCGTGAACTGTTGAAGATAATCAAAAAATGATTTTAAATTCCTATTCTCCGGTTTATCAAGATGGCAACTCAGCGAAAAAAGCAGTTTTGGTTTCATTTGTTTTTTGACATATAAATGAATATCTCGTGAACGGTCGAAGATAATCAAAAAAATATTTTAAATTCTTTTTCTCTGGCTTATCAAGATGCTAACTCGGCGAAAAAACAGTTTTTGGTTTCAGTTGTTTTTTGACATATAGGTGAATATCTCGTGAACTGTTGAAGATAATCAAAAAATGATTTTAAATTCCTATTCTCCGGTTTATCAAGAAGCCAAATCAGCGAAGAAACGTTTTCGGTTTCATTTGTTTTTTGACATATAGGTGAATATCTCGTGAACGGTTGACGATAATCAAAAAATGATTTGAAATTCCTATTCTCCGGTATATCAAGATGGCAACTCAGCGAAAAAAGCAGTTTTGGTTTCATTTGTTTTTTGACATATAGGTGAATATCTCGTACCGGTTGACGATAATCAAAAAATGATTTTAAATTCATATTCTCCGGTTTATCAAGATGGCAACTCAGCGAAAAAAAACAGTTTTTGGTTTCATTTGTTTTTGACATATAGGTGAATATCTCGTGAACTGTTAAAGATAATAAAAAAATGATTTTAAACTCTTATTCTCCGGCTTATCAAGAAGCCAAATCAGCGAAGAAACGTTTTTGGTTTCGTTTGTTTTTTTGACATATAGGTTAATATCTCGTGAACGGTTGAAGATAATCAAAAAATGATTTCCAATTCGTATTCTCCAGCTTATCGAGATGCTAATTCGTCAATGAAGCAATATTTCTTTTCATTTGTTTTTTGGCATATAGGTGAATATCTCGTGAACGCTTAAAGATATTAAAAAAATGATTTTTCCAACTCATGAAAGACTTAATGGGGCAAATATTTACATCAAATAAGATGTCAATCGAATTAAGGATCGTGCCATCGATGACCAGTTAGGTAAATTATCCAACAAATACTACTACTACGACTATAAACTCTTTGCAGTTTTAATTAAAACAGGTAATACTTCCTACTTCCTGATGCATCAGGAAAGCACACAAAAGTCTGTAGTAGTGCACAGTGGCGGCGCGCGATGGGGGGATGTTTTATGCATGACGTCGTCCTCTCTCCTCTCTTCCCCCCCCCATTATCACGGTGTCGCGATTTGACAGGAATCGAGTCGTCTCGCAAGAGAAGACGACTCGTCCGTCTATCTCTCCTCTCTCGCGCTAAACGACCTTTTCTTTTCCTCCCCGCATTAAGCGGACCGAGGGTGAAATGATTTCTTTGTCTTCTTCGGACTCGGACTGAATTTTAATGTCTGCGACTGCATAAAATTGTATCTCCGAGTGGGAGTACGTTTCGAATTAACATCGGGGGGCATAAATCAGAGGTATCGCGCTACTTTGATACGTGAGACAATTTGGATTCCAAATACTGCAAGAATTGTAGGTCTGGTTTACTACATTTTAATGGGAGGGAATATTCGTTTACTCTATTTGTTGGGATAGTCTTAAGCTTCAGTCATGCTTTAGTATAATTTTAACAGGTGGCCTACACTAAGCGGGATAGTAATTTTGGAAACATTTAAATTTAAACACGTATTACCAGCGGCGGCTCGTGGAAGTTCGGCCACGGAAGAAAATTTGACCAAAGCTGCAGCGGAAACTTTTCTCTCTATCAGAGTAAATGGTGCAGTAAGAGCGGCATCTCTGTCTTAGCCTTCTCTACGAAGAGCGCCGTCGCTGTGTAGTACAATGGTGGACAATTTTTGTTACAGATATTTTGATGAAAACAAAAAGGCAGTTTCGTTTTTTATTCATTTATTTTATTTACAAATGGGAGGAAACAAAAAATATAAAAAGCATTGTCAAGTTCATGTGACTTAATACTAAATTAAAGAATACAATTTTTTGTGTCCTTTTTCGTCCATTTTATGGATTATCTGCGGAATTCGCTTATCCGTAGTTGCCGCGCCACTCAATTCCGCAGAGAATTGAGAATTGGTTCAACGTGTTACTAAAACTTTACCAAACTCTTTACTATTTATTAACAATAACAATTATGGTGACGATGTAACACAATGAGTTTAATATGAAGAATTTCAAAAATTATTTGCTAGCAAATAATAATCATTCCATTGCAATTGTCTATGTTTTATATCACTGTGTATTATTGATCCTCGATGGCAATGCAAAAAAAAAACAATAGTTTTCATTGATTGAACATGTTGAACATTTACCATAATAATTTTAATTGAATACACATTGCACGTCATTCGTCCAAAAACAATTAATTATAATTGATTTTCCTCGTCTGTTTCGTTTTCTTTTTTTTCCATCATTCCCCTCTGTTCTTGTAATTTCCATTGGCGTGGCGTGCGCGTAATAAAATAAGGAGTCCGCAAATCGAGTTTAGATCTCGTTATAAAGGTATTTTATTTAGTCCCCGAACGCATCCAATGGAATATAAAGATTGTAGGCGAACGTCGAGGGGCTGCCAACATTTTAAACCTGATTTCTCTCGCTTGACTGGCTGGAGTCGGTCCAATCAATGCGCGGTGGTCCACCCCTACTAAAAACCGGTTTCCCCCTCGGTTAGCGCGTGTGTGTGTGTGTGTGTGCTGCGCCACTGGTCCCGATCCCTCGCCGCCCCCGCGCCTCCACCATTATTTGCGTTTACGTTTCGCCGCCACTGCCGTTTTAATTAACGCACTCTCCTCCGCGAGACCCAAATTGGTGCTCGCGTTCTCATTCGGAAGGAAAGTGAGATCTAGAACTCCAGCTCTTAGAGATGGGCAAAACTGCTACTTTTGAATCACGTTGCTACCTGTTATTGCTACTTTTTAATATCAGTGATTTTAAACTGTGACTATGATCACAAAAACATCGCAGAAAAAAATATAAAAAACGCAAAAGAAAATCATCCTCAATGGCCGAAGTATCGCTTATTCAAAATCAATTTGGTTTTTGTAAATTCAATAATTTTCAACAGAGATTTTTGAAAATTGTTATTTTAATTTTTTGAGCACCTGAACAAAAACATCGCAGAAAAGACAGTTGCACAGCCCAAAGGTTAATAATCGTTCCGAATTTTTGGAAGATTATGGGGTTCGCGCATTAACCGTGAACAGTCGCCATGTTTCGTAACTTTTTCATCCCAGAATTGCGGAAAATTCCCGATTACAATGTTGAAACATGGTTCCAGAAGGATGGAGCTGCAGCACATGCGGCGAGAGAGGCTGCAGCCACCGTAACGCTGTTCCTGAATAAAGTTTGACGACCTTTCAAGACCACCTTAATCCTAGAAAACGTATCTTTATAAATTACTCATCAAAACTTGTTTCAACTTCACTGAAACAAAAAATGAAATTTGATGATCGAAAACTGGCTCTTTGCAGAAACACGCTTGCAATTTTCATACTCAACGAGACGATTGAATGAAACTGTGAAGGTTTAATCCCAGAAAGAGTGTCTTTACAAATTTACTCATTAACACCTTTTAACTTTACTGAAAGAAAGATGGCGCTCGTTGAAACTGAAGATTGATAAATAAAAACTGACCTTTTGCAGAAATATGATTGTAGCTTCCATAATCAAGAAGGCAATTCGATGAGATTGTGACGGTTTAATCCTAAGAAGTGCGTCTTCTCAAATTACTCATTAGAACTTTTCAAACTTCACTCAAAATAAATTTTCCGTTGATCAAAACTAAAATTTGTTGAGAAGAAATTGATTTTTTTGAAGACAGATGAGTGTAGATGCCGCCCCCAATGAAGTAATGAAATGAAATTGTTGCGGTTTGATCCTAGAAAATGTATCTTTATAAAATAATCATCAAAACTTTTTTCAACGTCAGTGAAATAAAAATGGCGCTGGTCACAATTGAAATTTGTTGATCGAAAATTGACTTTTTTCAGAAACACGCTTGCAATTTTCATATTCAACGAGACAATTGAATGAAACTGTGAGGGTTCAATCCTAGAAAGAGTGTCTTTACAAATTTACTCATTAACACTTTTTAACTTTACTGAAAGAAAGATGGCGCTCGTTGAAACTGAAGATTGATATAAATTGAAATAAAAACTGACTTTTTGCAGAAACATAATTGTAGATTTTATAATCAAGAAGGCAATTCGATGAGATTGTGACGGTTTAATCCTAAGAAGTGCATCTTCTCAAATTACTCATTAGAACTTTTGAAACTTCGCTCAAAATAAATTTTCCGTTGATCAAAACTAAAATTTGTTGAGAAGAAATTGATTTTTTTGAAGAAACGTGAGTGTAGATGTCGCCCCCAATGAAACAATGAAATGAAATTGTTGCGGTTTAATCCCAGAAAATGTATCTTTATAAAATAATCATCAAAACTTTTTTCAACGTCAGTGAAATAAAAATGGCGCTGGTCGAAACTGAAATTTGTTGATCGAAAATTGACTTTTTTCAGAAACACGCTTGCAATTTTCATATTCAACGAGACAATTGAATGAAACTGTGAAGGTTTAATCCTAGAAAGAGTGACTTTACAAATTTACTCATTAAGACTTTTTAACTTTACTCAAAGAAAGATGGCGCTCGTTGAAACTGAAGATTGATAAATAAAAACTGACTTTTTGCAGAAACATAATTGTAGATTCCATAATCAAGAAGGCAATGCGATGAGATTGTGACGGTTTAATCCTAAGAAGTGCGTCTTCTCAAATTACTCATTAGAACTTTTCAAACTTTGCTCAAAATAAATTTTCCGTTGATCAAAACTAAAATTTGTTGAGAAAAAATTGATTTTCTGAAGAAACATGAGTGTAGATGCCGTCCCTAATGAAGTAATTAAATGAAATTGTTGCGGTTTAATCCTAGAAAATGTATCTTTATAAAATAATCATCAAAACTTTTTTCAACGTCAGTGAAATAAAAATGGCGCTGATCAAAACTGAAATTTGTTGATCGAAAATTTACTTTTTGCAGAAACACGCTTGCAATTTTCATACTCAACGAGACAATTGAATGAAACTGTGAAGGTTTAATCCCAGAAAGAGTGTCTTCACAAATTTACTCATTAACACCTTTTAACTTTACTGAAAGAAAGATGGCGCTCGTTGAAACTGAAGATTGATAAATAAAAACTGACTTTTTGCAGAAACATAATTGTAGATTCCATAATCAAGAAGGCAATGCGATGAGATTGTGACGGTTTAATCCTAAGAAGTGCGTCTTCTCAAATTACTCATTAGAACTTTTCAAACTTTGCTCAAAATAAATTTTCCGTTGATCAAAACTAAAATTTGTTGAGAAAAAATTGATTTTCTGAAGAAACATGAGTGCAGATGCCGTCCCTAATGAAGTAATTAAATGAAATTGTTGCGGTTTAATCCTAGAAAATGTATCTTTACAAAATAATCATCAAAACTTTTTTCAACGTCAGTGAAATAAAAATGGCGCTGATCAAAACTGAAATTTGTTGATCGAAAATTGACTTTTTTCAGAAACACGCTTGCAATTTTCATATTCAACGAGACAATTCAATGAAACTGTGAAGGTTTAATCCTAGAAAGAGTGACTTTACAAATTTACTCATTAACACTTTTTAACTTTACTCAAAGAAAGATGGCGCTCGTTGAAACTGAAGATTGATAAATAAAAACTGACTTTTTGCAGAAACATAATTGTAGATTCCATAATCAAGAAGGCAATTCGATGAGATTGTGACGGTTTAATCCTAAGAAGTGCGTCTTCTCAAATTACTCATTAGAACTTTTGAAACTTCGCTCAAAATAAATTTTCCGTTGATCAAAACTAAAATTTGTTGAGAAGAAATTGATTTTTTTGAAGAAACGTGAGTGTAGATGTCGCCCCCAATGAAACAATGAAATGAAATTGTTGCGGTTTAATCCCAGAAAATGTATCTTTATAAAATAATCATCAAAACTTTTTTCAACGTCAGTGAAATAAAAATGGCGCTGGTCGAAACTGAAATTTGTTGATCGAAAATTGACTTTTTTCAGAAACACGCTTGCAATTTTCATACTCAACGAGACAATTTAATGAAATTGTGAAGGTTTAATCCTAGAAGGAGTGTCTTTACAAATTTACTCATTAACACCTTTTAACTTTACTGAAAGAAAGATGGCGCTCGTTGAGACTGAAGATTGATAAATAAAAACTGACTTTTTACAGAAACATGATTGTAGATTTTATAATCAAGAAGGCAATTTGATGAGATTGTGACGGTTTAATCCTAAGAAGTGCGTCTTCTCAAATTACTCATTAGAACTTTTCAAAATTTACTCAAAATAAATTTTCCGTTGGTCCAAACTAAAAAATGTAACTTTAAATAAAACAGTTTCTTTGTTAATATCACACTTTATTGTTTAGTGACTCGAGTTTCGATCATAAGCTGATCATTTTCAAACTTAAACTTTAAGTTTGAAAATGATCAGCTTATGATCGAAACTCGAGTCACTAAACAATAAAGTGTGATATTAACAAAGAAACTGTTTTATTTAAAGTTCCAAAATGTATCACGAAGTTAACGCCTCAACCATCAATCAATTAAAAAATGTAACATCAAATTTTTTTACGTTATCTTGTAAACGAGTAAAAATTTTGATACATTATGTTACACCTTAAACACCGATTTGTATTTCTGATTGCTAGCATCAAAAGCAAAATTAATTCACAAAGCACTTCAATACACGAAGACTACTTAATTTTCCATCTGTCGCGTAAGAAATAAATGAAAAAAAAATCAAACTCGAAACCATTTGACCCTTAAAACAGTGGGCACAAAGGGCGTCCATAATGGACACGGTGGGGTCGGCGCTGAATGCCGTGCCAATAACCGGCGGAACCCCCGCGGCCCTTTGTGCATTCCATTGACGACATCGACAGCCCGTGGAGTCCGCGCCGCGCCGTGTTTTTCCTTCCCTGCGATTCTTTCTTCTTCCGTGCCCTTTTCTTCCCTTTCCTTTCTTTCGCTCGCGCGCGCGGAGATCACGTAAGAGATTACGAGTGCGGCCCTCCCGTAATTAAAACCTCTAATCATCTCGATGGGAAAACGGCCGGGGCGGCCCTTTTGTTCCACGGAAGGGTTGATGAAAGTTAAAAGGTCACAGTTCTTGGAAATACTTTTATAAACCATAATAATGGGAATGCCGTTCGTGAATTATTACTAATGTTCATAAAACGTTATTGAATAATCTTTGAAATCCGCAAAAGATCGAGTATTTGAAATGGCGCCGTCCTGTTGAAACCACTTATTCTGTAAACCAGTGACGGTTCGCGGGTTTTTTTCTGGTACGGCCGAGGAACAAGAGGTGGCAATACAGATGGGTAGGGACAGTTGCAGAGACCGCACCTATCTGTATTACCACCTCTTGTTCCTAGGCCATACCAGAAAAAATCCCGTGAACCGTCACTGCTGTAAACATTAAATATTTATGCTTATCTTTCCCCAGAGTTTATAAATACAAATTTACACAAGTCGTACGATTTGTTTTTGCATCCATTAGGAACGGATGCACTGACTAAAGGACTGAGACTAACTTTATTATATTCGTTAAGATTCAATTGTAGGTAGTTAGAAGATCCAGAGATGGATTAAATTTTCCTTTTACATCTCTTAGAAACAGATGTACTGAGTAGAGGACTGAGACTACTTGATTATATTAATAAAGATTAAATTGTACAGTCAGAGAAAATACAAATGCGAAACCCGCTCGGCGAGGGAATGCTGCCGCATGTCGGTGCTTAGTTCGGTCGAAACTCGTATAGTCGGGCCGCTGAGAGCTGCCTGTGACTCATCCCTTAAAACCGCATGAATCAAGATTTAAGTGAACGTATGTCCGTAAGAAAATTTGGTGCCGCGCTGATTTTCATTGGCGGGATATTTAAAAATTCTCGCGCAAACTTTTTACGGTTATGTTATTTGACGTAGCGCTCGCATGTTTTGTGTGTTTATATGAAGCGTGTCAAGAGTCGTGCGTGTGCTTAGACCTACGTTTACGCTGCCCTATTCTTCAACACGCAGACACACGTTTCGTCTTTTATTTCATACTGTTTCGTTCATGAAAAAAGATAGATATAAAATGCAAAGCAATTCTTAGTGCGAAAATGCATGAGTCACCGTCAGCTCTCAACGGACGAACTATAACTGCTTAAAATCCATTTATGAGGTAATAAAAGGGTATCCCGAGATAAGATGGTCAAAATACCACCCGACACGGATTTTTAAATAAATATGAAAATATCATTAGTTGTGACCTTAACCAAAATAGTGGTAAGCCGAATATCAAAAAAAATCCCCGACATGACCCGGGAAGCCCCAAAATACGATTTTTTCAAATATTTTTTTTTTAACCACTAAAAAAAATCTGAAAAAATCACATATATTATTGATCGAAATACCAAATTAGATGAATTTTTCAAGGTCATTTTATATTTTTATAAATTCATCAACAATTGAAATAAATTTAGGATAGATTGAAATATATAGGGTTATTCACACTATACGGCACGGAATATTGTTTGTGGCCAAAATACGCGACTTTCAAAAAGTTTGACTTTTAGGATATATAGGGGTCTATTATGGTTACTTTTTAAAATTAATTTCATATTATACAGTGTGTTCCAAACGCCCTAAAATATCAAAGTCGTGTTTTTTTTAATGCAACACCCTGTATTTTAATAAATTATCGGATTAAAATCAAAATCTTGGATTTTATTGCAAAAATTTTGTGTTTAAGGTCCAAAACCATGAATTCTATGGTCCAAATTTGAGATTTTACATGACATTCCTAGTTTATAATCCAAATTTTTGATTTTAGGACTCAAATTCTGCGTTTAAGTGCCAAAAACTTGGATTTTATGTTCCAAATACCCGATTTTAAATGCAATTGATCAATTGAATCCAAATATTGGATTTTGGGTCTCAAGTTCTGCGTTTAGGGACCAGAAACTTGGATTTAAAGTTTCAAATTAGAGATTTTACATATAATTATCAAATTAAAACACAAACTTTGGATTTTTCAACACAAAGTTTGCGTTTAAAAACCATGGATTCTATGGTCCAAATTCGAGATATTGAAATTCTTGTATTAGAATCCAAATTTTTAATTTTAAGTCTCAAATTCTGCGTTTAGGGGCCAAAAACTTGGATTGAATATTTCAAATTTCGGATTTTACATATAATTATCAAATTAAAATCCGAATTTATAATTTTTGGTCACAAATTATGCGTTTAAGATCCAAAACCGTGGTTCAAATTGGAGAATTTTCATGAAATTCTTGGATTAGAATCCAGAATCAGTACAAAGTATTGTACTCAGCAAATAGATTTTTTTTAGATTGTTGACCTGCATATTCGATTTTTTTTGTCTAAATTTTTTATTATTAGGCCCAAATATTATTTATTTTTGCCTAAATTTAATTGGTAAAATTTTCGACTGTTTGGTATGCATTTTTTATTTTTCCAGACGAATTTTTAATTTTTAAATTTTTGACCCGTATTTTCGATATTTTTGGTCAAAATATTTGTATTTTTGATTTTTTTTAAATATCCTAAACATTCTTTCTTTCTTTTTTGACCTAAATTTTCGATTTAATTGTTCAAATATTTGATTCTTTGGTCCGCAGTTTTGATTTTTCGGGACGAATTTTTAATCCTAGTTCTAAATTTTCGATTTGATTTTGATTAAAATATCTATAACCTGAATTATTGATTAGTATGCGAGATTTTTTAAATTTTTTTCCGGTATTTTCGAGTTTTGTTTGTTGAAATTTTCGATTTTTTAGCCTGCATTTGTTATCTTTAGCGCCGAATTTTCTATGCAATGTCTAAATTTTCGACTTTCTGGCCTAAATTACAAATTTGTATTATTATTTTTTTAATCTTTTGACCTAAATTTTTCTTTACTAACTTCTCGATTTTATTGTCAAAATTTTCGATTTTTTGGTTCGCATTTTTGATTTTTCGTTTAGTCTGCGTTTATTATCTTTAGGTCCGAGTTTTCGATGTTTTGTCTAAATTTTCGACTTTTTGGCCAACATTGTAGATTTTTATTTTCTTTTATCTTTTGCCCTAAAATTTTCTTTATTTGCTTTGTTAAAATTTTTCTTTCCTTGGTTCACCATTTTTATTTTTATGCCAGAATTTTAGATATCTGGTCTTAATTTTGTATTGAATAATTTAGATTGAAAGTCTATTTTTTATCCAATATTTTAGATTTTTTAACTTGGATTATTGATTTCATTTCGTGATTTTTTTTAATTTTTTGACTATTATTTTCGAATTTCTGATCAGAAACTTATTTTTGGCAAATTATTTTGCTTCTACCTAAGTTTTTAATTTTTTGTCTGCGTTTTTTATTTTTAGATCAGGATTCTTGATTCTTTGGCCTATATTTTACATTTCTGTATTTTCGATTTTTTTATTCCAATTCTTTTTATTTTTCATTATTTTGACCAAAATATTCGATTGGTTTGTAGAAATGATCGATTTTTTGTCTGCATGCGCGCGAGTTTTCGATGTTTTGTCTAAATTTTCACCTTATTAGGCCCTACTTTTTTGGCCTATATTTTGTTTTGGTTTCAATTTCAGTCGACTTAAATTTTCGATTTGTTTATTAAAAATCTTGATTTTTCAGTCTACCACTTTGATTTTTGGGTACGAATTTTAGATTTCAGCTCTTAATTTTTTATTTTTTTGTCCCATATTTTAGATTTTCTTAACTTGAATTATTGAGTTTATTGTGCGATTTTTTTTAATTTTAATTTTTGCCCTTATTTTCGAATTTCTCGTTGGAACTTATTTTAAGCTAAAAAGAGTTATATTTGGGGGTGAAAATGGCAAATGATTTTTCTTTTGCTTGTATATTCAATTTTTTCGTCTTCATTTTTATTTTTAAATCAGGATTTTTTATTTTTTCGGCCGATATTTTAGACCTTAGGCGGTTTTGTTCCAAATTTTTGATTTTTTGGCCAAAATATTCGATTGGTCTTGGAAGATAAATTGTTCTTTGTTTCTTCAAAAAAAAAAGAGGGAGGGGGCTATTATATAAGTGGCTCTACCATCAACATGTTCCACGAGCCGCCACTGGTAAAGATATAAGGTATTTGAAATTTTAAAAAAAGAATCTAAACTCAACATAAACATACTGTTACTCTATTATTAATTTGATAAAATTTTGCTGCTCAATTGTTGATAAATATATACAAAATATCGTAAAAAGATTAGTTATTCAAATTTTTCAAGATGACGCACCAAACATTGAAAGAACATTGACTAAATAAAATTTTCCGTCACTTGATCGGTTCGGGGCGACAAAAAAAAGGTTAAACCTAATAAAAACTTGAATACTCTAAATAACCTTTTATTTGGGTGAATTTTTCAGATTATTATAATAATTTTTAGTGGTTAAAAAAATAAAATCTTATTTTTTGAGGGTTTCAAGGTCATATCTTGGCAAAAAATGGGATTACTTATACGAAACTGAAATAAAATTATTAATACCAAAATATTACCGATAATTTTAAATAAAATTACTCTTCAATTGATAAATATATAAAAAAATATCAATATAACGTAAAAATTTTAGTTATTCAAATTTTTGAAGATGACGCACCAAAAATTGGAAGATGAAAAAAATCACAGATATGGAGTCCGTCACTCGATCACTTAGGGGCGAGAAGGGAACTAGGCTTGTAAATTTTATTACCTCATAATTTTATTTTAAGCAGGGACTGACCGATTTCGACCGAACAGCATTCCCTCGCTGAGCAAGTTTCGCATTTGTATTTTCATGGATGGATGAAAATTTTCCTCCATAAACTTAAAATGTGATAATGATGATACTTCATTGAATGGTAGAGTGAAACGTAGAGAGCACACAATGGCAAAAACGGCAATATATAAGTCAATATTTGCTTTAGGTCAAGGATGTCGGAAGGGCTTAGCTTTCGTCGCAAACACGCGGCAAATCTATGCACCCTTCGCACTTGTGTTTACGGTTTGCTGCCTGCGACCCTCTCGCATTACACAGCACAATTCCTCTTCCTCTCTCTTTCCTCTTTCCAGCGACGACTGCCGGCTACCCTCCATTGATTACTAACAGTTCTGAACGCCTGCAGGAATACACCCTGCTGCTGTTACAAAACGCTAATTTTAATACGGCAGTATTTAATAATTCAGTTTTTACACACATCACATCATTAATACAAATTACAAATATTAGCGGTCCCCAATTCGATCCCTGCGGGATACCATCAGCATCGGAATATTGAAATAACTCCACTCTATATCAAAACGGTTCACATGCAATCGATATAATCGCAACAATCGAAATAATTCACATGTGAGGTGGTCCCGTCGATCCGAAAAAAAAAACGGGGGACAATACGGGAAACGGGCCTGAGAAAGAACCGCGGCAATAATGAGGTCCCTTCGCCCTTCACGTTCCGGGAACAATTAGGGCCGGACCGGTTCATTGTTGTCAACCACTTGATATTCACTTGTATTGGTTTTTGTGGCGGGGGGCGATTGTGCCCGATAGTGCGCGTCCTTGAGGAGGCACTCAATTCTGTTGTTTTGTGAGATGTCAAAAACTCAATTTGTAATTGAAACCACTACACATCGACGTACAGCTGTCAATGGGTTTTGACGAAATAATGGTTTTGACTTTTTGTTTGTTTTTTTTTGAACAATCGTCACTCGAATGTGTTCGAAACTGATACGGCGGGTGATTGAAATGGAACCTAAATTGTTGAAAAGTGAAATTCGGTGACGGCTCGCGGGGTGACTCATGATCCGGCCGAGGGTGGGTTGCAGGGATCTGTATTACCACCTCTGCTACCTCAGCCGTACGGATAGATAGAGTCGGTTGCAGGGATCTGTATTACCACCTCTGCTAGCAATACAGTCGCTTCAAAAGATCTGTATTACCATCTCTATTACCTCTGCTACATGAGGCTGACTCATGGTACGGCTGAGGTAGCAGAGGTGGTACTACAGATCTCTGCAACCAACCTTACCTATCTACTACCTCGGCCGTATCATGAGTCATAATACAGATATCTATATTACCACCTCTGCTACCTCAGCCGTACCATGAGTCGGGAGCCATCACTGGTGAAATTAGACATTTACATTTTAGTTCTTAAATTTTATTTCTTTGATTTCAGGTGTCGTCAATAAATAGAGTGCTAAGAAACCTGGCGGCCCAAAAGGAACAGTCGACCTCACCTCAAGTGTCCACCTCGAACGACACCGTCTACGACAAGCTGCGATTGCTGAACGGAAGTCAAAGCGGGTGGCGGCCGTCGCCGTGGTATTCCGCAGGGAACAGTCCCTTCCCCCTTCAACCTCTCAGCCCGCCACCTACGATATTACCTGACGATCTCCACTCGAAAAAGGGTGAGTCTCAATGTTTCACACAATGTTTCTTCATGGATCTTGAGCTTTTCAACTAAATCCCTTGATTAATGAATTTTTTACAATTTTTCAAATCATCGAGTGCATTTTTTCATTTTTTCCAATTCAAGTTTCACTCGTTGCTATTCCATCTCTGCTTAGGATATAGCAATTGTTTCTACAGGAAATGATAAACACGATGTTTCTTCATGGATCTTGAGCTTTTCAACTAAATCCCTTGATTAATGAATTTTTTACAATTTTTCAAATCATCGAGTGCATTTTTTCATTTTTTCCAATTCAAGTTTCACTCGTTGCTATTCCATCTCTGCTTAGGATATAGCAATTGTTTCTACAGAAAATGATAAACACGATGTTTCTTCATGGATCTTGAGCTTTTCAACTAAATCCCTTGATTAATGAATTTTTTACAATTTTTCAAATCATCGAGTGCATTTTTTTATTTTTTCCAATTCAAGTTTAACTCGTTGCTATTCCATCTCTGCTTAGGATAAAGCAATTGTTTTTACAGGAAATGATAAACACGATGTTTCTTCATGGATCTTGAGCTTTTCAACTAAATCCCTTGATTAATGAATTTTTTACAATTTTTCAAATCATCGAGTGCATTTTTTTATTTTTTCCAATTCAAGTTTCACTCGTTGCTATTCCATCTCTGCTTAGGATATAGCAATTGTTTCTACAGGAAATGATAAACACGATGTTTCTTCATGGATCTTGAGCTTTTCAACTAAATCCCTTGATTAATGAATTTTTTACAATTTTTCAAATCATCGAGTGCATTTTTTCATTTTTTCCAATTCAAGTTTCACTCGTTGCTATTCCATCTCTGCTTAGGATATAGCAATTGTTTCTACAGGAAATGATAAACACGATGTTTCTTCATGGATCTTGAGCTTTTCAACTAAATCCCTTGATTAATGAATTTTTTACAATTTTTCAAATCATCGAGTGCATTTTTTTATTTTTTCCAATTCAAGTTTCACTCGTTGCTATTCCATCTCTGCTTAGGATATAGCAATTGTTTCTACAGGAAATGATAAACACGATGTTTCTTCATGGATCTTGAGCTTTTCAACTAAATCCCTTGATTAATGAATTTTTTACAATTTTTCAAATCATCGAGTGCATTTTTTTATTTTTTCCAATTCAAGTTTAACTCGTTGCTATTCCATCTCTGCTTAGGATAAAGCAATTGTTTTTACAGGAAATGATAAACACGATGTTTCTTCATGGATCTTGAGCTTTTCAACTAAATCCCTTGATTAATGAATTTTTTACAATTTTTCAAATCATCGAGTGCATTTTTTCATTTTTTCCAATTCAAGTTTCACTCGTTGCTATTCCATCTCTGCTTAGGATATAGCAAATGTTTCTACAGGAAATGATAAACACAATGTTTCTTCATGGATCTTGAGCTTTTCAACTAAATCCCTCGATTAATGAATTTTTTACAATTTTTCAAATCGTCGAGTGTATTTAAGTTCCTTCAACCCTTCATCCCCCGTTACCTTTTCGCAGGAGCGACGTAAGGAAGCGTGACGTCACGGCCTGCCAGTGTCTCCCGAGGGTATTGATTCTGGGTCGCCGCGGGGCCCTTGCGGCCCTTCTACCCCGCTTAATGTCGTTTGTTTGTTGACACTTTGATTCTCCCGAAGGGGCGGCGGTGGCGGCGGCGGCTAGCGCCTCAAAGAACCGCCGATTTTACACCGATGCACCGCGCGGCCACCCTTCTTCTTCCGACACGCGAATTACCGACTCCAAAGAGTGCCGCCCCTCTCGCCGATAATTCGATTCGACGAGAAAAAAAAAAGAACGGGAGAAATCAATGCTCTCGGCGTGAATTTTTTTATGTGTGTGTGTGTGTGCGTGGGGGTTGGGGGCTGAAAATTGGGGCTAATGGGGCAAAAAAAAAATTACGTTATGTCTGATTACGCGTCTGTACGTTGATTTTCATTGTTGGAAGTGATTAGGTGGAATTATTCAAATTTTGCAATTACACTTTCGGTTCGGTGTTTCACTTTTCTACCGTGGATATTTCACAAAGTTAGTAATATCTGTTGGGAAATAAATAAATTATTATTATTATTATTAATATCTGTATGATAGCGAACTTTCGACAGGAAATTCAATACAAGAAGAAGAATTAAAAACGTTTTGTGAACACGTGCTCTGATTGAGAAATCGGCTTCACATGTAAATATTGTGTACTTGTTTAGATACATGAATTACATGAAAGATTCCGAGTTTATTAATTAAATTTGGATTAAAAAAAAATGAATTCCCGGATGCCATACTTGAAAGAGTAGAAAGTTTTAAGCATATTTCAGTTTTCAGTGTTAGGAGTTAAAAGGGAAAGTAATTGCGGCGTAATGCACGGTTTGGCTCAAATGAAATTCCGGCGGTGTTACGACCCCCTTCGGGGGGTTGCGGCCTCGCCGAAGGGAGAGAGAGCCGAAGTTGGCTGTCATCGTTTCGGGCCGCCGCCGCCGCCGCCACCAGTGGTGGTTCCTCCCGGCGAGCAATCACGGGGGCGGCTTCAAAGGCGTCCCCTCTTTGTAACGCAAACTAATCCTGCCCTTGGGGCCTGCCGCCGTTTGTGCAACATTGTATCCGTTTAAATTATACGTGCAACTGCAAGTGACACACCGTTAAAAAAGCAACACACACAGCACACCATTATAATTCCCCCGAGTCCCCGCCACTGACACGACCGCAAGCCCCCCGGAGGCGTCCCGGCGGCGCCCCGGTGCGCCCAATTTACCGCAAACGCGCGCTAATGAAATTATCAGCGGATTAATTAAAATTCGCGTCCGTGCGCCCCGGACTTGTCATGTCCCGATTTTCACGGATTTTTACGTGCGTGAAAAACTAATTAAAACGAACGGCGGCGCCCAGCCGCCCGTGAAATTCGCAAATTTTTGCTAATTAATTCCGTTTAGTACTTTCCGATCGGAGTTTTATTCAATTAGCATTATAAATAACAAATGTGCAATTGACGGCCAATTAGTCGCTCACTTTTCGGTTTTTGTTTTAATCGCTCAACAATTAATTTTACGCTCAATTTTCATAAATTAATTTATATCAACTATTAAAATTCGATTCACTGAATCATTTATTTAATTTATTGCAAACAATTATTCTTTAACTAATAATCATACCTCTGGAAATATGCATCATATTAAAATGCTTAAAACTCGCTAAGTTTACCACCAGTAGGCTATCGGTGAATACAAGAGATCTTCTTGTTGTGTCTGAAATTGTGCATCATTGCGCTTATACGTGGTGACGTAGGAGAAATGCAATGTGATAATTGTATAAAGCTCTTCCAACCAAACAAATTTTATTTGAAACATAAAAAAGTTATATCAATATTTCGATGCCACTGGTATCCCACAGGGATCAAATTTGCGTCTGCTAATATTTATAATTTATATAAGTTGTTCGAAAAAATTTCCTGATTTCAAAAATTAACAAAAAAATTTAGGTCACCATTTAAAAAATGGAAGTTGTGCATCATTACGCTTATACGTGATGAGCTAGAAAAATTTAAAAGTGATATTTGTATAAATCACTTCCAACCAAACAAATTTTATTCAAAAAATTTTTCTGTAAATTCTAAAATAAAAAAGTTATATCAATATTTCGATGCGACTGGTATTCCACTGGGGTCAAATGTAGGTCTGCTAATATTTATAATTTGTATAAGTTGTTCGAAAAAATTTCCTGATTTCAAAAATGAAGAAAAAAATTTAGGTCACCGTTTAAAAAATGGAAGTTGTGCATCATTGCGCTTATACGTGGCGAGCTAGAAACATTTCAAAGTGATGTTTATATAAAGCACTTCTAACCAAACAAATACTATTCAAAACATTTTTCTGTAAATTCTAAAATAGAAAAATTATATCAATATTTAGATGCTACTGGTATTTCACAGGGATCAAATTTAGGCCCGCAAGTATTTATAATTCATCATAGTTGACAATATAATTATTCGATTTCAAAAATAAAGAAAAATTGTACACGATTGCTTGAGGTCAGCCAGAAGATTTACCTTAAGATAAAATGGAGTTTTGGTAAATTTTACTCATTTGCTAATACAGATTTGCAACAGTTCCGCTGTTTACAACTGCTACTTTAGGTCACCGTTTAAAAAAATGGAAGTTGTGCATCATCGCACTTATACGTGGCGACATAGAAAAAATTGAAAGTGATATTTGTGTAAAGCACTTTCAACCAAACAAATTTTATTCGAAACATTTTTCTGTAAATTCTAAAATAAAAAAGTTATATCAATATACCGATGCGACTGGTATTCCACAGGGATCAAATTTAGGCCTGCTAATATTTATAATTTGTATAAGTTGTTCGAAAAAATTTGCTGGTTTCAAAAATGAAGAAAAAAATTAGATCACCGTTTAAAAAATGGAAATTGTACATCATTGCGCTTATACGTGGTGAGCTAGAAAAATTTCAAAATGATATTTGTATAAAGTACTTCCAACCAAACAAATTTTATTCGAAACATTTTTCTGTAAACTCTAAAATAAAAAAGTTATATCAATATATCGATGCGACTGGTATTCCACAGGGATCAAATTTGGGTCTGCTAATATTTATAATTTGTATAAGTTATTCGAAAAAATTTGCTGATTTCAAAAATGAAGAAAAAAATTTAGGTCACCGGTTAAAAAATGGAAGTTGAGCATTATTGCGCTTATACGTGGCGAACTAGAAAAATTTCAAAGTGATATTTGTATAAAGCACTTCCAACCAAACAAATACTATTCAAAACATTTTTCTGTAAATTCTAAAATAGAAAAATTATATCAATATTTAGATGCTACTGGTATTTCACAGGGATCAAATTTAGGCTCGCAAGTATTTATAATTCGTCATAGTTGACAATATAATTATTCGATTTCAAAAATAAAGAAAAATTGTACACGATTGCTTGAGGTCAGCCAGAAGATTTACCTTAAGATAAAATGGAGTTTTGGTAAATTTTACTCATTTGCTAATACAGATTTGCAACAGTTCCGCTGTTTACAACTGCTACTTTAGGTCACCGTTTAAAAAAATGGAAGTTGTGCATCATCGCGCTTATACGTGGCGACATAGAAAAAATTGAAAGTGATATTTGTGTAAAGCACTTTCAACCAAACAAATTTTATTCGAAACATTTTTCTGTAAATTCTAAAATAAAAAAGTTATATCAATATACCGATGCGACTGGTATTCCACAGGGATCAAATTTAGGCCTGCTAATATTTATAATTTGTATAAGTTGTTCGAAAAAATTTGCTGGTTTCAAAAATGAAGAAAAAAATTAGATCACCGTTTAAAAAATGGAAATTGTACATCATTGCGCTTATACGTGGTGAGCTAGAAAAATTTCAAAATGATATTTGTATAAAGTACTTCCAACCAAACAAATTTTATTCGAAACATTTTTCTGTAAACTCTAAAATAAAAAAGTTATATCAATATATCGATGCGACTGGTGTTCCACAGGGATCAAATTTGGGTCTGCTAATATTTATAATTTGTATAAGTTATTTGAAAAAATTTGCTGATTTCAAAAATGAAGAAAAAAATTTAGGTCACCGTTTAAAAAATGGAAATTGAGCATCATTGCGCTTATACGTGGCGAGCTAGAAAAATTTCAAAGTGATATTTGTATAAAGCACTTTTAACCAAACAAATTTTATTCGAAACATTTTTCTGTAAACTCTAAAATAAAAAAGTTATATCAATATTTCGATGCGACTGGTATCCCTCAGAAATCAAATTTGGGTCTGCCAATATTTATAGTTTGTATAAGTTGTTCGAAAAAATTTGCTGATTTCAAAAATTAAGAAAAAAAATTAGGTCGCCCTTTACAATATGGAAGTTGTGAATCATCGCGCTTATACGTGGCGACGTAGAAAAAATTAAAAGTGATTTTTGTGTGAAGCACTTCCAACCAAACAAATTTTATTCGAAATATTTTTCTGTACACTCTAAAATAAAAAAGTTATATCAATATATCGATGCGACTGGTATTCCACAGGGATCAAATTTAGGCCTGCTAGTATTTATAACTTATATAAGTTGTTCGAAAAAATTTGCTGATTACAAAAATGAAGAAAAAAATTTAGGTCACCGTTTAAAAAATGGAAGTTGTGCATCATTGCGCTTATACGTGGCGAGTTAGAAAAATTTCAAAGTAATATTTGTATAAAGCACTTCCAACCAAACAAATTTTATTCGAAACATTTTTCTGTAAACTCTAAAATAAAAAAGTTATATCAATATATCGGTGCAACTGGTATTCCACAGGGATCAAATTTGGGCCTGCGAATATTTATAATTTGTGTAAGTTGTTCGAAAAAATTTGCTAATTTCAAAAATTAAGAAAAAAAATTAGGTCGCCGTTTAAAAAATGGAAGTTGTACATCATTGCGCTTATACGTGATGAGCTAGAAACATTTCAAAGTGATATTTGTATAAAGCACTTCCAATCAAACAAATTTTATTCAAAACATTTTTCTGTAAATTCTAAAATAGAAAAGTTATATCAATATTTCGATGCGACTGGTATCCCTCAGAGATCAAATTTAGGTCTGCCAATATTTATAGTTTGTATAAGTTGTTCGAAAAAATTAGCTGATTTCAAAAATGAAGAAAAAAATTTAGGTCGCCATTTAAAAAAAACCTGTTGAAAAGAAAATAGATGACCGTTACAAACAACTCAAGTTGTACACTATTGCGCTTACACTTGATGACATAGGAGTAGAGCCGTTTCTGACGGAGGTGCAAAGGGTGCATCCAGTAGGCGGTTGACCTAGATAAGTGAATAAACTTAAACTTGAAAAACTAAAGCATTCAACGCTTTAAAAAATTGTCACAAAACAATAAATCCAGTAATTTAAATTCGATCTGCCCCGGGCGATTTAATATAATCAAAACATTCGTTTTTTTTTCTTGTCTCGTTTCGGAACGAGATTAAATTCTTATCACTAATCCACGGCGCACCTGTTGATACCGGCTCAGTTGACCCTCCGCCGTCGCAGAGTGCGTGCGTTCGCGTTCGGAATTTTTATTTTTCGAAAGTTTTAGTGCCCGTCGTGTTGTGATACATCTTCAGGATGTGTGTTGGCGTTTGTGTTTTTCCATCAATCCGAGGGAAACATGGAAGCATCATCCGAGTTACATCTTAACCACCAAGACGCCTTTTTTTGTAAGTTTGAATTTTCTTGCGTACTGCCTCTTTCATCGAAAATGAATTAAAGTATTGTTTGTTATAATAAAACACTTTTAACTTTGTTTTGTATAACTTATATATTTATTTTTTGATTTAAGTTTCGGTAATACAATTACCATTTTCAAACAAGATTTTCGCAAAAATAAATATATCAGTTATACAAAACAACGTTAAAAGTGTTTTATTATAATATTTAAAATGTATAACGAAGCAGAAGCCTCCAGCATAAACAATAAAGTATTGTTTGAGTAATTCTAGAAAATTTCAGGTTTGTGATAATAATAATAATAGACTTTATTCTCACATGGTGTTACACACATATATACAATGAAAACTTATTATTACAGAATATTTTTTTATCACTCGCGAAAATTTATTCTCACATGGTGTAGAGCCACTTATACAATATACCCCCCCCCCCCCCCCCCGTCATTTTTTTTAAGAAAGAAAGAACGATTTATCTTCCTAGACCAAAATAACTGGCGAAAAAGTATTTTAAAAATGAATTATAAATACTTGCTTCGCTTGAAATTGCAAGTTCTTCTTGGCTCTATATAACGAGCCGCCCATGTCCTCAGCACTAAACTTATTGATAATTGAATAGTTTTATGACGGATAATTGTTGATAAATTCATTATATTTAAGGATGGGTGATATTTCACGTATTAAAAAATCCCAGTTCGCTACTGAATTTCACCATGACTGTGATTGCCAAACTGTGACTGCTAATTAAACAGTGATTGCTACTTCAAACGTGATTCCTACGTAAAATTGTAATTGATACCCAAACTGTGATTGTTAGCGAAAATCCTAATTTTTCGACATTCTTCACCAATTTTATAGAAAATTTACTTAACCATTTTTCAAAGCCCGTAAATTTTGGCACATTTCGGTTTTCAAATAATCGAGATCACCCGACACGTTTGGGTATTATAAATCTTTAAAAAGTTACTTAATATACGTTTCTAAACTTCTGGACTCAGAAACCTTGTTTTGGACATTTTTTTACACATTTTATAAACAAGTTCCATAACAATTTTTTGTAGATATTTTAATTTTCAATCCAACGCGTTTGCAAGTTATAAACTTCGAAAAAATCACCGGCAAAAACTATCTAATAACAAAAAAAAATGATATAAAAATCATTTATATTTTTCTTGAATGATTTTTTTCACATTTTAAAGCTTGCGTTATTAAAATTGTCCAACATATTTGGAAGTGCTATTTTCAAAAATCGACAAACACCTTTTGCAAAAATTTAACACACAAATGTCTCGATTTTGACGTTTCAATGGTTAAAAAAAAATTCTCTAAAACGAGAAAAAAGGGTTAAAAAACAAGATTTGCAGTGTTTAACACGTTTGGTCGCTATACGTTTTAAGAACCAAACATTGAGGATTCGATTTTTAAAACGTGTAACGACTTGAAAATCTTGATTTTCTAATCTTTTCTTTGTAGAGAAATTTGAAAATCGTAAATTTGGCACTATTCTGCTTATGAATGATCATAATCAAGATTTTATAGGTGTTTTATTAACCTTTTTAATTTTTTTTTATTTCGACTTGAAATCGAATGATCAAAATCAACATTTCATTATCTTTTGATTAATTTATTCATTGGTGAAAAACTACCACGTAAAATAGCACTCTACCAACTTTATTCTAACCTAAAATTCTGTATGGTTGAAGAGATGTGAAGAAATGAAAGTTTAAAAATAATGCGAAACGTATTTTGTAAATCTAAAACGCTTTATTAATTACTTTATACTCGATTTTTCTCTGCTCTCATGTTCAAATTACTATTTTCACGAACTGAAAAAATAAAAATAAAAACAAATGCTGAACTTCCCAAACGTACTCAAAAAATGCATTTAACTTTAATATTCGGTGCGAACAACTACACATTCCTTTATTATAAATTTTGAAATAATACCATGGAACCAGCACTATAACAATTTTCAAATTACAAATTTCACGAATTAAAAAAAATATATATAAAAATTCTCTCAAATTTCAAAATATACTGGACGATTCGACGGTAATTATTTCATTTAAAAATAATCCCTCGAGAACAGAGCAAATCATCATTCTAAATATGCGCTTTCTCAGAAGCAAAACACAAATTAAAAAAAAAAAACGATTATCAAGTATTAGAATTGAAACTTTACAAAATGATTAAAAATTTATTCCATTTTACGATTCTGCAAAAATCTTTAAATGCTTCTCGTCTAGATTTTAAAACAACTCCCCGAGAACAGAACAAATCGTTATTTTGAAGATGAGCTTTTTCAGAGACATAGAAAAACATTTGCAACATACTTTACTCAAAATACATTCCACTTTACGTCACTAATTTTGAAATAATCACAATTTCAAAAGGTGTTACGATGTTTACTAACCGTGATCACGGTTTAAAATCACCGATATTAAAAAGTAGCAATCACAGGTAGCAACGTGATTTAAAAGTAGCAGTTTTGCCTATCTCTAATTATATTTAAAAGTGTTATGGTGTATTAATTTATTTCTATACATAATCATTTGTGTAATTTCGATTATATTTCACCGTCGACAATAACTGACCGATTTAGACCTACATTAGTCTCACATCAGCACACTATGGTCGTCGTTGATGGGGAATTAGAATTCGAGTATGCCCTTATAAACCAATCAAGTAACCGTCAGGATAGAAAAACAATCAGGGCGACATCTATCGCCGAAAATGTTACAACGTTCTGAAATTATAATATCTCGGCGATAGATGTCGCCCTAATTGTTTTTCTATCCTGACGGTTACTTGATTGGTTTATAAGGAGCCAAAATTTAGAAAATTTGGTGTATTTTAAATTGATTAATGGTGTATTTAAAAAAATATCCAGGTAGTGCCATGGCTCCTTGGCTCTATATAACGAGCCTCCCCTGCATACAGTGCAGGATTTCTTCTTCGACTTTTCTTTAGATTTTTCAATTTTATTTAAATGATCTGACAATAAGGGGTCAAATTTAGTTAGCATTTCTGCCGCCTTTAAAAAAATCGTTATTTCTCCTATAGAGATTGGAACTACTTCGGCTAAAAGCAAGACATTGACTTGTTAAAAAGTGCACAATAGCAATCATTCTTTCTACAATAGCCCTCCATCGTTTTTTCTCGAATTCAAATTGTTGTTGTTGTTGTCTATGATTTTTATTTATTTAAACGGATTTTTAACTCCCGCCATTTTTGGAGACATTTGATACACTTTGCACTGTTCTCATGTTTTACAAATTGGTCAGCGCAATGGCGTAAGTCTTTAAAACCCGTAGTTATAATTTTAATATTTCCTTTTCTAAATAATTTACATAGGAAACAAAATCCGCAGCTTTGTCTTTCGTTTCGCCGATTTCGCCGCCCACGTGCCATGCACGCTCTAGCCCTCCGGTAGGATCGGCCCTGCTTGCGATTATCTCAAATTCTAGAAAAGGGGTGTTTTGAGATTTTCATTAAATCAAGTAAATTTTACTTATTTGCAATTCACAAGAGCCTTCTCCCATCCAATAATTCGATCGAATTGTCTTGCAGGAATCAATCGTCCGAAAGGAAAAAAAAAACTCATTCAGATCGTCGCCGCCGCATTCCCTTCATCCCCCCCCTCTCTCTCTCTCTCTTCACAATCCACAATCTATCCATTTAAGTAGGAGATATGTTTATATATTCCCATTGTAAATTGATAAATATCTTAACAGCGTTTATACTCCGGCGAGTAAATCCGAACAAAAGGGGCTCCCACGTTCAGACTACCGGGTTGGCTTTGTTAAGCCGCCTCTCTCGACTCAAGTACCGATTCAGATCCGAAACCCTAAATGCCAGTTAGACGGGTATATACATATACATACATACATACACTCGCACAACACCAGATAACTTGCTCCTCACTCACACACAATCCATTATGTTATATATCCTTTTTACTTCTTTCCATCATCGACCCTTTCCGATTACCGCTAAAACACTTGAGATAACTCGTAACTCGTTTATAATTATGGATTTAACTTTTTGTCTGGGCTATCGGCCGAAGAAATCAAGATATATAATAATGTCAGACGAAGACACGACGGTTGTTTCTCGGTTAGAAAAATGTTGCGCCCGTCGGGGAATCGAATCCGCTCGACTCGTGATGCAGCGGAGCTTTGCCTGCTCTGCTGCATCACGAGTCGAGCGGATTCGATTCCCCGACGGGTGCAACATTTTTCTAACAGATTTGTATTCGCCAAATAATTTTTTTTTTAATATACATTTTCCAACCCTATGATAAGTTAAAATTCTTATTAAAAAAACTGGTTTATACAGTAATTTAAACCAGTATTTTATAAACGCAAGTTTCGAATATAAAACATTTCAATTTTGAATAACAAACCAATTTATTTCCATTGTTACTTTCCAAAACAAACTGCATATGCACTTTTTTTTCCAACATTTATTGATTAATTATGTATAAAACGAAATTTCATTGTGTGTATGTGTGTGTGTGCGTGGCGGCGCGCCGGGGCGGTGCGCGAGGGGGGCATAAAATTCCGGGACAACGGCGGGGCGCGTTCATTTAACCGGTTTTGGAATCTGAGCTCTCGCCAAAGAGCAGATATTAAATTTGTGGAATTTTGCGGTGTTCTGAACCCGCTGTAAATTGTACATAAAGGAGAAATTCGCCGCCTCCTCCGCCCCCCCGCCCCTCGACGCCCCGCCACCCGCGCGCTCCCTAATAACCGGCAAAAATTAGTCCGCAGGGACCCTTTCAACTTAACCCCGCAGAAATTTATTTGTTTAAAATTTACACCCACCGTCGGATGATTACCCTCCAGGATGTGGCAATTGTTTTATTGTAAAATCAAAAACGTACTCCTCGTTTACGCATTTTGAGCTTTTCAAGTAAATTCCGCGGTGGATTAATTTTTTACAAATTTTCCAATCTCTGAACGCATTTCATGTTTTCCACTTCAAGTTTGGATTGTTGTTATTTTGTCACCCTCCAGGATGTGGCAATTGTTTTATTGTAAAATCAAAAACGTACTCCTCGTTTACGCATTTTGAGCTTTTCAAGTAAATTCCGCGGTGGATTAATTTTTTACAAATTTTCCAATCTCTGAACGCATTTCATGTTTTCCACTTCAAGTTTGGATTGTTGTTATTTTGTCACCCTCCAGGATGTGGCAATTGTTTTATTGAAAAATCAAAAACGTACTCCTCGTTTACGCATTTTGAGCTTTTGAAGTAAATTCCGCGGTAGATTAATTTTTTACAAATTTTCCAATCTCTGAACGCATTTCATGTTTTCCACTTCAAGTTTGGATTGTTGTTATTTTGTCACCCTCCAGGATGTGGCAATTGTTTTATTGTAAAATCAAAAACGTACTCCTCGTTTACGCATTTTGAGCTTTTCAAGTAAATTCCGCGGTGGATTAATTTTTTACAAATTTTCCAATCTCTGAACGCATTTCATGTGTTCCACTTCAAGTTTGGATTGTTGTTATTTTGTTACCCTCCAGGATGTGGCAATTGTTTTATTGTAAAATCAAAAACGTATTCCTTGTTTACGCATTTTGAGCTTTCGAAGTAAATTCCACGGTGGATTAATTTTTTACAAATTTTCCAATCTCTGATCGCATTTCATGTTTTCCACTTCAAGTTTGGATTGTTGTTATTTTGTCACCCTCCAGGATGTGGCATTTGTTTTATTGTAAAATCAAAAACGTATTCCTCGTTTACGCATTTTGAGCTTTTGAAGTAAATTCCGCGGTGGATTAATTTTTTACAAATTTTCCAATCTCTGAACGCATTCCATGTTTTCCACTTCAAGTTTGGATTGTTGTTATTTTGTCACCCTCCAGGATGTGGCAATTGTTTTATTGAAAAATCAAAAACGTACTCCTCGTTTACGCATTTTGAGCTTTTGAAGTAAATTCCGCGGTGGATTAATTTTTTACAAATTTTCCAATCTCTGAACGCATTTCACGTTTTCCACTTCAAGTTTGGATTGTTGTTATTTTGTCACCCTCCAGGATGTGGCATTTGTTTTATTGTAAAATCAAAAACGTACTCCTCGTTTACGCATTTTGAGCTTTTGAAGTAAATTCCGCGGTAGATTAATTTTTTACAAATTTTCCAATCTCTGAACGCATTCCATATTTTCCAATTCAAGTTTGAATTGTTTTTATTTTGTTACCCTCCATAATGTGGCAATTGTTTTATTGGAAAATCAAAAACGTACTCCTCGTTTACGCATTTTGAGCTTTTGAAGTAAATTCCGCGGTGGATTAATTTTTTACAAATTTTCCAATCTCTGAACGCATTCCATGTTTTCCACTTCAAGTTTGGATTGTTGTTATTTTGTCACCCTCCAGGATGTGGCATTTGTTTTATTGTAAAATCAAAAACGTACTCCTCGTTTACGCATTTTGAGCTTTTGAAGTAAATTCCGCGGTGGATTAATTTTTTACAAATTTTCCAATCTCTGAACGCATTCCATGTTTTCCACTTCAAGTTTGGATTGTTGTTATTTTGTCACCCTCCAGGATGTGGCATTTGTTTTATTGTAAAATCAAAAACGTACTCCTCGTTTACGCATTTTGAGCTTTTGAAGTAAATTCCGCGGTGGATTAATTTTTTACAAATTTTCCAATCTCTGAACGCATTTCACGTTTTCCACTTCAAGTTTGGATTGTTGTTATTTTGTCACCCTCCAGGATGTGGCATTTGTTTTATTGTAAAATCAAAAACGTACTCCTCGTTTACGCATTTTGAGCTTTTGAAGTAAATTCCGCGGTAGATTAATTTTTTACAAATTTTCCAATCTCTGAACGCATTCCATATTTTCCAATTCAAGTTTGAATTATTTTTATTTTGTTACCCTCCATAATGTGGCAATTGTTTTATTGGAAAATCAAAAACGTACTCCTCGTTTACGCATTTTGAGCTTTTCAAGTAAATTCCGCGGTGGATTAATTTTTTACAAATTTTCCAATCTCTGAACGCATTTCATGTTTTCCACTTCAAGTTTGGATTGTTGTTATTTTGTCACCCTCCAGGATGTGGCATTTGTTTTATTGTAAAATCAAAAACGTACTCCTCGTTTACGCATTTTGAGCTTTTGAAGTAAATTCCGCGGTGGATTAATTTTTTACAAATTTTCCAATCTCTGATCGCATTTCACGTTTTCCACTTCAAGTTTGGATTGTTGTTATTTTGTCACCCTCCAGGATGTGGCAATTGTTTTATTGTAAAATCAAAAACGTATTCCTCGTTTACGCATTTTGAGCTTTCGAAGTAAATTCCGCGGTGGATTAATTTTTTACAAATTTTCCAATCTCTGAACGCATTTCATGTTTTCCACTTCAAGTTTGGATTGTTGTTATTTTGTTACCCTCCAGGATGTGGCAACTGTTTTATTGTAAAATCAAAAACGTACTCCTCGTTTACGCATTTTGAGCTTTTGAAGTAAATTCCGCGGTGGATTAATTTTTTACAAATTTTCCAATCTCTGATCGCATTTCATGTTTTCCACTTCAAGTTTGGACTGTTGTTATTTTATTACCCTCCAGGATGTGGCAATTGTTTTATTGTAAAATCAAAAACGTACTCCTCGTTTACGCATTTTGAGCTTTTGAAGTAAATTCCTCGGTGGATTAATTTTTTACAAATTTTCCAATCTCTGAACGCATTTCATGTTTTCCACTTCGAGTTTGGATTGTTGTTATTTTGTTACCGCCCAGGATGTGGCAATTGTTTTATTGTAAAATCAAAAATGTATTCCCTGTTTACGCATTTTGAGCTTTTGAAGTAAATTCCGCGGTGGATTAATTTTTTACAAATTTTCCAATCTCTGAACGCATTCCATGTTTTCCACTTCAAGTTTGGATTGTTGTTATTTTGTTACCCTCCAGGATGTGGCAACTGTTTTATTGTAAAATCAAAAACGTACTCCTCGTTTACGCATTTTGAGCTTTTGAAGTAAATTCCGCGGTGGATTAATTTTTTACAAATTTTCCAATCTCTGAACGCATTCCATGTTTTCCACTTCAAGTTTGGATTGTTGTTATTTTGTTACCCTCCAGGATGTGGCAACTGTTTTATTGTAAAATCAAAAACGTACTCCTCGTTTACGCATTTTGAGCTTTTGAAGTAAATTCCGCGGTGGATTAATTTTTTACAAATTTTCCAATCTCTGAACGCATTCCATGTTTTCCACTTCAAGTTTGGATTGTTGTTATTTTGTTACCCTCCAGGATGTGGCAACTGTTTTATTGTAAAATCAAAAACGTACTCCTCGTTTACGCATTTTGAGCTTTTGAAGTAAATTCCGCGGTGGATTAATTTTTTACAAATTTTCCAATCTCTGAACGCATTCCATGTTTTCCACTTCAAGTTTGGATTGTTGTTATTTTGTTACCCTCCAGGATGTGGCAATTGTTTTATTGTAAAATCAAAAACGTACTCCTCGTTTACGCATTTTGAGCTTTTGAAGTAAATTCCGCGGTGGATTAATTTTTTACAAATTTTCCAATCTCTGAACGCATTCCATGTTTTCCACTTCAAGTTTGGATTGTTGTTATTTTGTTACCCTCCAGGATGTGGCAACTGTTTTATTGTAAAATCAAAAACGTACTCCTCGTTTACGCATTTTGAGCTTTTGAAGTAAATTCCGCGGTGGATTAATTTTTTACAAATTTTCCAATCTCTGAACGCATTCCATGTTTTCCACTTCAAGTTTGGATTGTTGTTATTTTGTTACCCTCCAGGATGTGGCAACTGTTTTATTGTAAAATCAAAAACGTACTCCTCGTTTACGCATTTTGAGCTTTTGAAGTAAATTCCGCGGTGGATTAATTTTTTACAAATTTTCCAATCTCTGAACGCATTCCATGTTTTCCACTTCAAGTTTGGATTGTTGTTATTTTGTTACCCTCCAGGATGTGGCAACTGTTTTATTGTAAAATCAAAAACGTACTCCTCGTTTACGCATTTTGAGCTTTTGAAGTAAATTCCGCGGTGGATTAATTTTTTACAAATTTTCCAATCTCTGAACGCATTCCATGTTTTCCACTTCAAGTTTGGATTGTTGTTATTTTGTTACCCTCCAGGATGTGGCAACTGTTTTATTGTAAAATCAAAAACGTACTCCTCGTTTACGCATTTTGAGCTTTTGAAGTAAATTCCGCGGTGGATTAATTTTTTACAAATTTTCCAATCTCTGAACGCATTCCATGTTTTCCACTTCAAGTTTGGATTGTTGTTATTTTGTTACCCTCCAGGATGTGGCAATTGTTTTATTGTAAAATCGAAAACGTACTCCTCGTTTACGCATTTTGAGCTTTTCAAGTAAATTGCGCGGTGGATTAATTTTTTACAAATTTTCCAATCTCTGAACGCATTCCATATTTTCCAATTCAAGTTTGGATTGTTGTTATTTTGTCACCCTCCAGGATGTGGCAATTGTTTTATTGTAAAATCGAAAACGTACTCTTCGTTTACGCATTTTGAGCTTTTCAAGTAAATTGCGCGGTGGATTAATTTTTTACAAATTTTCCAATCTCTGAACGCATTCCATATTTTCCAATTCAAGTTTGGATTGTTGTTATTTTGTCACCCTCCAGGATGTGGCAATTGTTTTATTGTAAAATCGAAAACGTACTCTTCGTTTACGCATTTTGAGCTTTTCAAGTAAATTGCGCGGTGGATTAATTTTTTACAAATTTTCCAATCTCTGAACGCATTCCATATTTTCCAATTCAAGTTTGAATTGTTGTTATTTTGTTACCCTCCATAATGTGGCAATTGTTTTATTGTAAAATCAAAAACGTACTCCTCGTTTACGCATTTTGAGCTTTTCAAGTAAATTGCGCGGTGGATTAATTTTTTACAAATTTTCCAATCTCTGAACGCATTCCATATTTTCCAATTCAAGTTTGGATTGTTGTTATTTTGTCACCCTCCAGGATGTGGCAATTGTTTTATTGTAAAATCGAAAACGTACTCTTCGTTTACGCATTTTGAGCTTTTCAAGTAAATTGCGCGGTGGATTAATTTTTTACAAATTTTCCAATCTCTGAACGCATTCCATATTTTCCAATTCAAGTTTGAATTGTTGTTATTTTGTTACCCTCCATAATGTGGCAATTGTTTTATTGTAAAATCAAAAACGTACTCCTCGTTTACGCATTTTGAGCTTTTCAAGTAAATTCCGCGGTGGATTAATTTTTTACATCGAAAATAAATTCACGATCGACAATCCTCCAGTTAACATTCCCACAAACGAGCGCCACGCTGTTTTTAATTGTGCCATTAGTTGGTGGCCCTGAATGGGGCTACCTGATCGGTTCCCACAGGAGGCGGAGGGTGGTGGTATGTACGAGTAATGTACTTACCCCTAAATACACTGTCTGTGCTTAAACCGAGGAACACTTGCCGTTACACCCGTGTAATCCGGCTTATTAGACACAAAACAGATTGCACGAACATTGCGGAACGCCCGCAGAAACGCAAGAGGTATTACAACCGGCAACCCTTACAAATTCCGCATGAATGTAATAACATGTACGTACGTACATTCATTTCCAACTCGGATTTGAATACCGTTGTTGATAGTTTTAAGCTTGTTATTGTACATTTTTGCCAACTGCGCACGTTTGAATGTGTATTTAAAAAGTTTCTGTACACTCAGATGCAATAATTCACTGCACAATATTGTTGTTTAAACGTTGCAAAATCGGAGTATGGTGAAATTTGTATTTTAAAATTACTCGTCAATAATGCAGTCGATCTATTTAATTGAATGCAACGACTGTAAAGATGGATACATCATAAGGGCGACATCTATTATCTAAAAGTTGCACCAATTTTTAGTCTGTGCGCGCTGTATCTCAAAAACTAAAAGAGCAATTGATATGAAACTTTAAACATCCATCTTATTTGATAATCTGAAGAACTGAAAAGCTTTTGGTAAAATTTCGTACACCGGAAATGGGTGTTTACCTTAATTGTTTTTTGTTTTTTGCCAATATTTTCTTAAATATAAAGAATATCACAAAAACATTTAAATAAACATCGAAGACAACAAAGAAATTAATAGCTTTTGCTTGAAAATATTTTTCATAAAATCATTGCTATTCGAGAAAAAAATGTATTAATTTTTTTTAATTTTTGGTTTATAATTATGAAACGATAATAGTTACAGCAATTTTATACGATTAATAATTGTAGAGAATGCCAAAATGAACAACTTATAAAGAATAAGTTTTTTTCGAAATCTCGTTAGTTTTCGAGTAAACCTAGTTTTTGAATTTGAAGTATAATTTTTCCATCTTTCATAATTTTGACGTTTTAAACGTCAGTTTCATCCTCTCGATGTACATTTAAAATATGATTTCAATTGAAAATAAACCCATGAAAACGTAAATATAAAGTCGGAGAAAGTAACATGATGGCCACATCACCATTTTTCTCTACATAACAGTCTGTCTGTGCGCGCGGTATCTCAAAAACTAATACAGAAATTACCATAAAACTATGAACATAAGTCTTATTTGATAATCTGAGGAACTGAAAAGCTTTTGGTAAAATTTCGTATTTCCGAATATTTACCTCAACAGTTTTTTTGTTCTTTTAGCCATTTTGGGACAAAGTTTTCAGAACTTTTTTCAGGTCTTTTTAAAGGACATTTTTAAAAGACCTTTCTTCGAGGATTCTTTTTTAGGACTTTTCAAGAAATGTTTTTCAAGACTTATTTTATGGACTTTTTCTTACAGGAAAAAAATATTTCAGAATTTTTAGAATTTCGCTTTTCCTGACCTCTCTTGGACCATTTTAATGACTTTTCCAGATATGTTTCGCTTTTTTTTTCAATACTCTTTTCAAAACTTTTTATTTGAGGAATTTTGTCGAGGACTTATAAAAATTGTCCTGTAAAAACAGTCTTCAAAAATTACCCTCAAAATAACATTTTTAAAAATAAACAAAGAAATGCATTGTAAGTGAAAAGTCATTAAAATGGTCCTTTAAAAGATTTGAAGAAATTGTCCTCAAAAAGAAATTTCGAAGAGTCTTGAAAAAGGTCCTACAAAAAGACCTTTTTGCAGGACTTTTTTCAGGACTCTTTAGGATTTCTTAAAATCGTTTTAAGGACCATTTTAAGGACTTTTTACTTACAATGCTTTTCTTTTGTTTATTTTTTAAAGATTTTATTTTGAAGACAATTTTTTAGTGATATTTCATCACAACTCTTTTTCTAACCTTACTTCAGGAATTATTTTATGACTTTTTTATTTTAGGTCTCTTTAGGACTCTTTTTCGGGACACTTACAGGACTTTCTTCAGGACTTTTTTCAGGACTTATTCTAGGAATTTCCTTCAAGATTTTTTAGGATTCTTTTTCGGACTCCTTTCAGGATTTTTTTAAGGACATTTATTTCTTGTGTTTTATATAAAGACTACATTTTTCGGGACTCTTTTTACAGTACTTTTTTCAGAACTATTTTCACATCACTTTCCCACAACTTTTTTTTCAAGACTTCATTTCCAAAACTGTTTCTCCAGGACTTCTTCTGTCAGGACTTTATTTCTGGTATTTTTGAAGAACCTGCTTTTTTTGTCAGGACTTTTTTCAAGACTTCCATGTTCAGGACTTTTATTAGTTTTTAAGACTTTTTAATTAGGACTATTCGTAGAAATTTTTTTCAGGACTTTATTTCTAGTCTTTTTAAAGGACCTGCTCTTTTTTATCGAGACTCGTTTTCAAGACTTTCGTGTTCAGGACTTTTATTAGTTTTTTAGGACTTTTTAATTTGGACTATTTTTATAAATCTTTTTCAGGACTTTCTTGTTCGGGGCTTTTATTCGTTTTTTGAGGACTTTTAAATCGGGACTATTTTTAGAAATTTTTGCGAGACTTTCTTGTTTAGGATATTTATTAGATTTTTTAGGACTTTTCAATCAGGACTATTTTTAGAAATATTTTCCAGGACTTTTTGGCATTTTTTTTTATTTTTTCAGTAAACTTACGGTAAAGATTATTAGAATTTGAAACATTATTTTGATTTCAATTGAAAATAAACCATGAAAACGTAAATATAAATCGCTATGATACCATCAAGTCGGAGAAAGTAACATGATGGCCACATCACCATTTTTTTTCGAGAAAAAATTGTATTATTTTTTTTAAATTTTTGGTTTATAACTATAAAACGATAATAGTTACAGCAAATTTATGTTAATAATAATCGTAGAGAATGCTAAAATGAACAACTTCTAAAGAATAAGTTTTTTTTCGAAATCCCTTTAGTTTCTGAGTAAACTGAGTTTTTGAATTTGAAGTGTAATTTTTCCATCTTTCATAATTTTGACGTTTTAAACGTCAGTTTTATCGGAGTCTACGAAACGTTGGATGCACATTTAAAATATGATTTAAATTGAAAGCGTAAATATAAATGATACAATCAAATCGGAGAACGTAACATGATGGCCACATCACCAATTTTCTTTTAATAGAAAACTTGTGTTATGCTAAATTAGATCTCATCAGAACACTTTTTTTGTCGCTTTATGGGATCACTTAATATACACTTCAATTAAAAGATCGTTTTCTCTTTAATCGTTACAAAATAAATAATTTAAAATTATCACTGGAGATAACTTGAAATTAAGTTCATTGGTAGATCTGCACGTAAGATCCGTACGGCGCGTAGATCGACGCCGCCACCGTTCCCGATAACGGAAGAGCTTGAAGTTTCGAGGAAGTCAGGAAAGCCGTCTGCGGAGGAGCGGCGGCCGCCAGAGGCGCGCTTCTTTGGAAAGTGTAGACGAAGTTCTGCTTCTGCGGGACCACCAAGTACACGGGATTCGCCGCGACGGCGACGTTCTGCAACTTTCCGGACCTCCTGATGTCGGTCAATCTCTCGACCTGTCAAAGAATGGAAATCATCGGTTAATGATCAAAAATTATTTGTATCCTTCCTCAAACATCGATTTATCATAGCTATGAACAAAGTGACAACCCTACAAGCCTACTAAAACATAAATACCTCTGGTTCGTCGGTCGTAGCTTCAGTTTCGGTTTCTGTGGTTGTCGCTGGTTCAGCGGTTGTGGTGACATCTGCGTCCTCTGAAGGACTGTAATCGGTCGATGGTGGTCCGTAGGTTTGTGGCGGTGGTGCACCGTACGTTCGAGGTGGCGCCGCGTAGGTTTGTTGGGGGAGGTTGAAGGCAGCCCCCTGTGGACGCCATCCTCTCGGAGCGTACGGTGCGGCCTCGGAGTCCGCGGTTTGGCGTTGGAAGGGACGGAACCTCGGCGGTTCGGCATTGCACATGGCGATGACGACCAACATGATTGCGATCGACATCTGGGGAATTAAAACAATCTTAAAAATACCGTTGGGTAATTATGAAATGATTATAGTTCGATTATTTTTGGGATTACCCTCGTATTAAGATTTCTACCATTAGAAAAAATGGTGATGTGGCCATCATGTTACTTTCTCCGACTTGATGGTATCATTTATATTTACGCTTTTGATTGAAATCATATTTTAAATGTACATCGAGCGGATGAAACTGACGTTTAAAACGTCAAAATTATGAAAGATGGAAAAATTACACTTCAAATGCAAAAACTCGGTTTACTCAAAAACTAAAGGGATTTCGAAAAAACTTATTCTTTATAAGTTGTTCATTTTAGCATTCTCTACATTTATTATTAATATAAATTTGCTGTAACTATTATCGTTTTATAATTATAAAACAAAAATTAAAAAAATAATAATATTTTTTTTTCTCGAATCAAAATGATTTTATGAAAAATGTTTTCAAGCAAAAGATGTTCATATCTTTGTTGTCTTCAAAGTTTGCTTAAATGTTTTTGTGATATTTTTCATATTTAAGAAAATATTGACAAAAAACAAAAAATGGTTAAGGTAAACGCCCACTTCCGGTGTACGAAATTTTACCAAAAGCTTTTTAGTTCTTCGGATTATCAAATAAAACTTATGTTCAAAGTTTCATATCAATTGGTCTATTAGTTTTTGAGATACAGCGCGCACAGACACACATACATACCATTTTTTTTTCTCTAGAAATTGTTGAAATGGCCTCTAGGGACCCCAAAACGGATATTTCCGAGAAAGTAAAAATAAAAACAATCTCTAACATTGTATTGGTCTTATCCCAAGCAAGCATTGATCCTTCAGGTCTCTCTAATTTGGTTTGATATACAGGGTTGGGCATATGTGCGTGCTAAAATGATTTCTGGCTAAACATCCGTTGTTTTCTTATTACTTTAAAAATAAATGTGTATAGTTTTATTTATTTTATTCTGTAACGTATTTTGTTTTTCTATTAAAATGTTGATAGTTTTTCTTTTCATTTCAAGTCATTAAAGCTTAAAAAACGTTAATTTAAATTATTGAATTTTTATTAATCCTAATTTTATTGTCCCAACAGTTTTCGTATGTTCTAAAGATTATAATTGCATTAATCAAATGGTAAATTGAATTTTTTTAATTTTTCATTTTTTCATTTTTTCATTTTTTCATTTTTTCATTTTTTCATTTTTTCATTTTTTCATTTTTTCATTTTGGTTCACTCGGGCAACAATTTCGATTTGGAATACAGTTAAAGCAAAATAATATTATTTTTGAAATTAAGTCAATACGAATACCTACATCTGCTATAGAGTAGATGTTCCATTGTTCGACCTCGAGGTTTGACTTTTTATGCTTTCGAAAGTGGTACTCCTTAACATTGAAGTCCCGAAAACAAAAACCAGAGTCATTAAACTTTATAAACTCAATAATAAATAATAGTTATTCATATAAAAATATCACAAATGCAAAATAGGGGATGATACTTTAGAGTTATACAGGGCGCGCCTAAAGTATGGAATATATTCAGTAAAACCGAAATAAATTATTTTTGGCAAAAGTCCTCTAACAGGTCGATTTTTTTTTATAAAAATATACATTTTTGCATGACACTCGATTTTCAGTCATCATTTGTTTTTGAGTAATGACGTTCGCCATTTTGTTTTTAAATGACAACCCCCTATTTGTGTTCTTGATTTTGAGAGATCTTTTTATTACACTAGCCAACAGCCATTTTGTCCTTGGGACTAGACCGGAATTTTTCGATTGCTTGGGTGTGACAAAGTACCGAAATCGCGATGAAACCCCCGAGACTTTGGTTTTAAGGTTAGGATTCGCAAAAAACCTCTTTTTTTACTTTTTTCACTATAACTTTGGAACAAAGCAAGTTAATTTGAAAAATACTGCTTAAAAGCTTATAAACAGGGCTACATTTGGAATTTTTCGAGTAAATGACAATTGAAGGTGAGAACATGATATTTAGAATTTTTTCAAAATGACCTTGTTCAAGCGCTTTTTTCCAAACAAAATATTTTGATAATTTTTAAACCTATATTAACATAATGTTTCACCAAGTGATCAATGAGAAACAAGTATATAAAATATTTTGCCCTTCCATATAATTTAATATGGTTTCAGCAAGAATGTAAAGTAAATGACAAGGTGACAACTTGATATTTAGAATTTTTGCAAAATGCCTTCCTTCCAGCGCTTGCAGTAATTTTTCCAAACAACAATAATATTGACCTTCCATATAATACAATATGGTTTCAGCAAGACGGCGCACCCTCACACTATGCGCGTTTTTGGACAATTGCTTTACGAATAGGTGGATTCGCAGACGATCCGCGATGAATGTGAAAGAAAAATTTCTACATGTTCTAAAAAAAAACGAAAAAAAAAGAAAAACGCGTCGACAGTGCGGGGATGCGCCGTCTTGCTGAAACCATATTGTATTTATTTATTTATTTAATTAATTAACGGTAGCACCTTTTATACAAAACAAACTTACACTTAAAAATAATCATAACCTAAATCTAATAACTAATATAAACTAACACAAATTATCTAAATTTACTTTAAATATTATATGGAAGGTGAAGATCATTGTTGTTCGGAAAAATTGCTACAAGCGCTGGAACAAGAGCATTTTCCAAAACTCTAAATATGAAGTTGTCACCTTCAATTGTCATTTACTCGAAAAATTTCTTATGTAAGATGGCAATATTATTACACTGCCAGTTCGACAATGAAAAGATCTCTCAAAATCAAGAACAAAAAATAATGGGTTGTCAATTAAAAATAAAATGGCCGACGACTGAACATCGACTTTCATGCAAAAATGTGTATTTTTATAAAAGAAGGATTTTTTCCAAAAAAAAAATTATTTCGGTTTTACTGAATATATTCTATACTTTAGGCGCGAACTGTATACCGGCTGTAACTGAATTCTGGTAGACCTCAAATATCATTTTAATTTTTACATACATCTTTATGAAATTTAGTATGGTGTTTTTAGAGAATAAAATGTTTCAAACAATGAAATTTTAATAAAATTTCCACTTCCGGTTTAACCGGAAATGACCTTAACCTTCCTGTTTCAAATAGAACACCCTGTATATTTTTACATAATTCAATTCCACTTCCGGTTTAACCGGAAATGACCTTAACTTTCTCCTATTTCAATCAGAACACCCTGTATATTTTACATAATTTAATTCCACTTCCGGTTTAACCGGAAATGACCTTAACTTTCCTATTTCAAATGGAACACCCTGTATATTTTTACATAATTCAATTCGTCTTTGAATTCCGAGTTTACGGATGTATCATAAGCGACCTTTTGGTTGTTGGTTTTTTTGTTTAAGTTCAAATTAAATTTACACAAAAAGACAAATTTGAATTAATTTTAAACGAAAAGTAAATAACCAAATGGTCCCTTATGATGCATCAATGAACTCGGAATTTCAAGAGGAATTAAATTATGTAAAAATATACAGGGTGTTCCATCCGAAGTAGAAAAGTTAAGGTCATTTCCGGTTAAACCGGAAATGGAATTTTTATTAAAAGTTTACATATCGACATATATTATTTTTTTAAAACACTATTATTATATTAGGGGCCTATCATTTGCATTTTTACATATATCCTTATGAAATTTAGTTAACTGTTTTTAGGGAATAAAGTGTGTCGATATGTGGATTTTAAATAAAAATTCTACTTCCGGTTTAACCGGAAATAACCTTAACTTTCCTATTTCAAATAGAACACCCTCTATATTTTTACATGATTTAATTCGTCTCTAAATTCTGAGTTTACAGACGTATCATAAGTGATCTTTTTGGTTGTTAGTTTTTTGTTTAAATTCAAATTAAATTCACACAAAAAGACAAATTTAAATTAATTTTAAACAAAAAGTAAACGACCAAATGGTCACTTATGATACGTCTGTAAACTCAGAATTTAGAGACGAATTAAATCATGTTAAAATATACAGGGTGTTCCATCCGAAATAGAAAAGTTAAGGTAATTTCCGGTTAAACCGGAAATGGATTTTTTATTAAAAGTTTACGTATTTCATCATTAGTGGCTGAATGGTCAAACCTAGGCCAAAAAACAAAAACAAAAAAAAAGTTTACGTCTTGATATATTATTTCTTAAAAACACTATAATAAATTTCATTAGGGTATATGTAAAAATGCAAATGATATTAGGGGCCTATCATTTGCATTTTTACATAAATCCTTATGAAATTTAGTTTAGTGTTTTCAGGGAATAAAGTGTGTCGATATGTGGATTTTAAATAAAAATGCCACTTCCGTATTAACCGGAAATGACCTTAATTTTCTATTTCGGATGAAACACCCTGTATATTTTTACATAATTATGTGGATTTTAAATAAAAATTCCACTTCCGGTTTAACCGGAAATGACCTTAACTTTTCTATTTCGGATGGAACACCCTGTATATTTTTACATAATTGAATTCGTCTTCGAATTCTGAGTTTAGAGATGTATCATAAGTAACCTTTTAATTTTTAGTTTTTTGTTTTAATTTAAATTAAATTCACAAAAAATAACAAACTTAAATTAAATTTAAACAAAAAACTAACAACCGAAGGGTCACTTATGATACATCTATGAACTCGGAATTCAAAGACGTATTAAATTTTGTAAAAATATATCGGGTGTTCCATCAAAAATAGAAAAGTTAAGGTCGTTTCCGGTTAAACCGGAAATAGAATTTTTATTAAAATTCCACCTGCTGGCCCAAATTATTCTCTTAAAACACCATACTAAATTTCAAAAAGATATATGTAAAGATAAAAAAGATATTCGGGGTCTACCCACAATTCAGTTACACCCGGTATATTTTTCTTTGCCTTCTCCGTATGAAGTACGAGAAAGTATTGTAATCGTGTTTTCTTCGAATTCGAAATTTCAACTTAAATGTCCATTTAGGGATTCCTCGAGACGGTTCCGAACATTTAAAAAATATATCTGTCTGGCTGTGTGTCTGCCTATCTGTTGGTCTGTGTGTGTCTGTCTGTCTGTCTGTTTATCTGCCTATCTGTCTACCTATGTCTGTCTGTCTGTTTATGTGTCTGGCTGTGTGTATCTGCCTCTCTGTGTGTCTGCATGCTGTGTGTCTGTCTGTATCTGTCTGCCTGTCTATGTGTGTCTGTCCGTCTGTGTGTATCTGCCTGTTCATGTGTCTGTCTGTCTGTCTATCTGTTTATCTGTCTGACTATCTGCCTGTCTGTGTTTTTGTTTGTCTGTGTCTGCTTGTCTGTCTTTATCTCTGTCTGTCTATTTATCTGTGTGCTGTCTGTCTGTCTTTATCTCTATCTGTCTATCTGATTGTATGTGTCTGCCTGTCTGTTTATCTGAGTGTGTCTGCCTGTCTGTGTGTCTATCTGTCTGTCTGTGTGTGTGTGTGTGTCTGCCTGTCTGTGTGTCTGTCTGTCTGTCTGTCTGCCTGTCTGTGTATTTGTCTGTCTGTCTGTCTATCTGTTTGTCTGATTGTATGTGTCCGCCTGTCTGTGTGTCTGTCTGTCTGTCTGTCTGTCTGTCTGTTTGTCTGTCCGTCTGTCTATCTGTCTGTCTGTTTGTCTGTTTATCTGTGTGTGTCTGCCCATCTGTGTGTATGTCTATATCTGTCTTTCTCTCTGTCTTTATCACTGTCTGTCTGATTGTGTGTGTGTCTGCCTATCTGTGTGTCAGTCTGTCTGATTGTATATGAATATATATCTTTTAAGTATTTTTTCCCTGTAATTGGATTGTAGTTATCTGTTGGGAAAATAAATATATATTATTATTATTATTATGTCAGCCTGGCTGTGTGTCTGTCTGTCTGTCTGTCTACCTGTTTGTCTGATTGTGTATGTCTGCCTGTCTGTGTGTTTGTATGTCTGTCTGTCTGTCTGTCTGTCTGTCTGTCCGTCTGTCTATCTGTCTGTCTGTCTGTCTGTCTGTCTGTCTGTCTGTATGTATGTATGTGTCTGGCTTTCTGTATTTCTGTTAATTCTTAAGTTGCAAGAACATTCGGTTGGAACTTGCTTTAGCGAAGATTACAAGATGAAAGAAGCGGTCCAACGGTTCTTTTCATGATATGGCGGCAAGCTGGTATATCATGAATACAAAAACTACCAGAGCGCCTGCAAAAATTCATCGATCGAAATTGCGATTGTGTAGAAAAATAAAGGAATGTTCACACTTTAAAACGATGTATCAATTTTTGATAATAAACTCTTTGTCCGTTTCTGAAAAAACTAGGAGACCTTATTTTTGGGACTGCCCTTGTATTTTGAAGTTCCCAAGGAGATGCCGACCATTAAAAAAATATATATTTGCTTACCCTGCATGTATTAACTATTGAAAAATAACTCTTTGTCAGTTTCTAAAATAACTAGAAGACCTTACTTTCGGGATCACTCTCGTATTTCGAGGTCCCGCAAAAAGATTCTGACATTTAAAAGAAAACAGTTTGCTTACTCTGCAAATATTTACAAAAACATGTAAAATTTTGTACTCGGAAGTGGTTATTAAAATTTGGTAAATGATAGCGAAGAATTGAATATATTTCTTAATGTTTTTTCGAATAATAAATAAATCATTTTCTCATTTTTCGTCTGTAATTATGAAGTGATTATGGTTAAATTAAATTTAGAGTAACAAAATTGTTATCATCGAAACGACTCGAATTTTTAAGGCATTTGAAGGAAATTGATTAAATTTCTCTGCCATCGTGGTGAAATTTCCCGCCGATTTTTTTTTGCGCATGGTACAGCTTGTCAAAGTTGGACAATTTTTTACATAAAAAACATTTTTTTCCATCGCGTTGTTACGGGGGGTGGGTTGGACTTGGGGTCAAAATCAACTACACATTCTTAAAGATAAAACTTGAATCTTTCCCAAACTGAAAGATTCATCGATTTTCGACCAAATTGAACCAAGTTACGACGGTTTGAAAAATCGAAGAAATTATGTAAAAATTAATTGTACTATTATATATTGGGTATACACTTACAATTATAAGATGTGAGCCACAGAATTTTGTTTCAGAGTTGGCCATGCCTGAGAGAGAGAAACATAGCAGTCATGTCTGAGATTAATTCATTTTTTTTAAATCTAATTCAATAGTCTCATGACGTAATAATATCCGACATACTTCATTTGTTTCACAGCCAACTCTGAATCAAAATTTAGTTTCTCACATGATACTATACAATTTGTACTTACTTTCATCTTTAATCTTCTGCTGTTTTACTTTACGAGTGCACACCGGACAAACGCTGATAGGCTTATAATGTTGATAATCGATTGTCAGTGTCTTTTATATGAAAAGCAAATCCCTTTATTTTTTTTTTATTCAAATACGTGATTGGATTTTAGTGAAAAACAATCCGCATTTAATCGCCGGGCCATTACGGTATTAAAATTCATCGGACGTCCAGTGGACGGACGGACGGGACGGCCTCATCCGACATTGACCCAAATGAGTAAAACGTGGAATATTGAACTCGTATAGTAATCATGCATCGATCATGTTTAATTCTTTAAGGGGGTAAGTGCCGCGTCGAAAATCGATCAGCATATACACAATTCTGAAGTTAATATCAAATATTAAGAAATTATATTTTGCACATTTAGAGAGAAAGGGTTAAACTATTCGTCTATAGAATTTGATTTTTTTTAAATCATCAGACATATTGTTTAATTTATCCTGAAAATTACTAATATTGGATGGTTATCTGGAGCTTTTCTGTGCAAAGAACTAAAAATGTAATGCTACAGAAAAATAGTTTATACCTTTGAAAATAATATTTACGTAATAAAATTGTCATTCGTTATCAAATAAAGTCGTAAAAACGTAAGAGCTACACCTCTACAAACACGAATTTGCTTCATTTTCGCCGTTGTAATGAAAACATTTTGTATCAACCCTTGAGGGGTGTACAAAGAAATTTACGTACTCGGCTCAAGATTGTGGCGATTATCATTTTCTATTAGACCATTCTGGTCCAACTCTGGCGCGAGGCACTTACCCCCTTAAAGCTAAAAATCTGGTAATAGTAAATACAGAAATAGAATTTAATGTATACTATGTCTAACAATGGGCAGATGATGTCAATAGAACATTCTGAAAGTTATGGCCCCTACCTTTGCGTTAAAAATAGTTCTGCACACAATTTTTAATCGTTGAATGCAATTTTTCGTTTTCCCCAATTTAAGTTTGAGATGTTGTCGTTTTCTTTCTAGCTTGGATATATCAATTGTTTTGATGAGAAATTAGAAATGCAATATTTCCAAGTCGATTCGATCCGTGCCGGCACAATCCCATTTCGTGATGACTCGTTCCCGTCGAAGGGTTGAAATGCCGGACTAATTTCAAATTCTAATTAGACCCAAATATTGAATATGCATAGGCCTAAGAAATAACGCGACGCCGCACTAAAAATACAAAGTTCGCTATAAGATAAATACAAGGATATCAATAGTCGCCTTGAAAGTAAACTACATTCCTCATTAGTACATAATACATTGTATACAGTTTAGTGACGGTTCGCGGGGTTTTTTCTGGTACGGCCGAGGAACAAGAGGTGGTAATACTGATAGGTAGGGTCAGTTGAATAGAGACGGCTGGCTGCGTGACCGCACCTATCTGTATTAGCACCTCTTGTTCCTTGGCGGTACCAGAAAAAATCCCGCGACAGTTTCCTTAAAACTCCAAATAACTTTCTGGCATACATCTGCAATACCAAAAAAAAAAATGTTGAGCACCTTTATCTCCCAAACAACAATAACAAGCATCCTCCCCAGCTGACCATTCGAGAATACTTTAATTGGATTACCAAACGTTCCGTTTCCTGTTTGCGGCAGCGCGGCGGAGGAGTTCTCTCAAAAGTGAAAGAGGAAGACCTCGTTAGATTCTTTTGAGCGGTCCCAACGACTTACTTACGCCTCTTGGAGATTACCCAGGTACGCACCGCGTCCGAAGTCGTAACCTGATGGTAATCGACTACGAATTTGTGGAACACACACAACGTTCGAGAAATTGGAAATAAAATTGATATTAAGAAGAAGAAAAAAACTGGACCTGTCAGCGTGGTTTTCGTTCGGTGTGCAAGCATGCAAGAAGTCAAAAGATTTCTCGGGGCTCTCGGGGAGAGTATCGCGTTACACGGGTAATAAGTCTTCATCATCGCGGCGAAGGTTGTTTAACTTGGGAAACCATATGAAGGTTTTTTTTTACAAACTGGAAATGCGTTTTTGTTTATCTTTATCATGGCACGGGAATCGTCGCGACGTTTTCATTGATTGTAAGGGGGACAATTGTTCAACGACTAAACTATTTAGTTGAGTTGAATACACGTTACGATTCTCCACCAACTAAACTATTTAGTCGAGGAGAAATCGCACAGTACGACGCCGACACAACTCAATTTATGCGGAGCGTGTAGACAGTTTAGTAGAGTATTACTTATTATTATTAATTTATGTAATAAAAATGTTGCTTAAATATTATTAAACATGCTCAAATAAGCTGAATGCTCGATGTAACTGAAATATGCACGAGAGGGCTTAAATATGCAAAATATGAAAAATTTAATCATCACCATTTAATTGCATTTTACTAGATGCGGATAGGGATATTGTCAGCATATCAATATTTAAAAATATGCATTTATACAGGGTGTCCTAAATAGAGTAGGATTGCATAGGTATCTTTCTTATTCTTAAAGCTAGAGATCTGGTTAAATGGGCAATGTTGTGCAGTTTTCTATGCTGATTCATATTATGTTGAGAAATTTTCAAAATTCCCAGCAGTTTAGAAAATATTAAAAAAAAACTGAAAATCGCGATTTTCAAAAAAATCAAATATCTCAATAATTATCAAAGATGCGAAAAAAAGTTTTAAATAAAAGTTACTTGGTTTAATTAGGCAAACATAGAAATCAAGTCAAAATAAAATTCAAGATGGCGGTTTCCGAGATATTAATACCAACTTTCTTATTTCAAATGGCCGCCATATTTGATTTTTACACGAATAAATAGACTTTTTTTTTCTTTTTTCAACGATGTATAACAACCTATGTCAAAATAAAAAATAATGGAAATATTAATTGTTTAAATTTTAATTTTAATTTTTTAAATTATTTTTAAAGCAAATGTAACAAAACAAAAAGAGGTTATACAACCAAGTAGTAAAATAACAATAAATTATAAAAAATGCTCAAAATGTTGACCGTCATTGGCCAAACACAATTGACAGCGTTTTACAACACTGGCAGTTACTTTTCGCAATGTGTTGCGATTAATGCCGTTTATTGCCTCTGTCGCTGCTTCGCGAAGTTCATCCACATTGTTATAATTGAAGTTACTTCCATAAACTTTGTTTTTTAAAGTGCCCCACAAATAAAAGTCAAGAGGCGTCAAGTCTGCAGATCTCGCTGGCCACTGTACAGGTGTATTAGTCGCTATTACTTTATTATTAAAACGTCCATTTAGATAAGTAATAACATCTCTGGCATTGTGTGCTGGAGCGCCATCTTGCTGGTACCATATTTGCATATTTTGTGCCAAAGGTAAATCATCCAAAAATTTTCTAAGGTTGTTTGAAGAATTTCCAATTAACGTTGTGCAGTTAGAGTTCCATCAAAAATTATAGGACCAAGTAAACGATTTCCCATTATGCCACAAAAAACACCAAAGCCGAACCGTAATTGGTTTCGCCGTGGAATAACTATGTGTGGATTTTCTTGAGCCCAATAGTGCTCGTTATGACGATTAAATAATCCACAATTAGAAAAGTAAGATTCGTCAGTCCATAAAATTGTGTTTATAAAATCACCATTTTCCGTAATTTTGTTGATTAACCACCTGCAAAATGTTAATCTACGGATGTTATCATTTGGTTGCAAAGTCTGAGATAGGTGCAATTTATAAGGGTGAAACATATGCTTTTTTAAAATTGTGCTCTAGAATTAGATACGTTAACTTCATTTTCTATCTGCCAACATGAAATGTTCGGATTAGCTGCCACACAAGCCAATGTTAATTCTTCATCATCAACGATCATATTTCTATTTCTATTAGGTTTTTTAAACTTCCATACAATTGCATATTTTCATCCAATCTTTTAAATACCTTAATGTCCGGCTGCCTTCTTCCTGGAAAGTTTGCTTGGTATGTTTGTGCTGCAAGATGGGGGTTTTTGTAACACTTGATGTAATTACAAAACATATCGTATTGTTCAGATATTGAATAATTCGCCATTTCAAGTAATTAATATTTATCGATATTACAACAACTTAAGACAATACACATGTATGAATGATTAATACAACTGATTAACTAATGTAAGATGACAGTTAGTCGTTATAACAAATTTTGTTTTATTTTTATTTATGCCTACCTGTTTTAAACTTACAACAATTAATATTTCCATTATTTTTTATTTTGACATAGGTTGTTGTACATCGTTGAAAAGAGAAAAAAAAAGTCTATTTATTCGTGTAAAAATCAAATATGGCGGCCATTTGAAATAAGAAAGTTGGTATTAATATCTCGGAAACCGCCATCTTGAATTTTATTTTGACTTGATTTTCATGTTTGCCTAATTAAACCAAGTAACTTTTATTTAAAACTTTTTTTCGCATCTTTGATAATTATTGAGATATTTGATTTTTTTGAAAATCGCGATTTTCAGTTTTTTTTAAATATTTTCTAAACTGCTCGGAATTTTGAAAATTTCTCAACATAATCTGAATCAGCATAGAAAACTGCACAGCATTGCCCGTTTAACCAGATCTCTAGCTTTAAGAATAAGAAAGATACCCATGCAATCCTACTCTATTTAGGACACCCTGTATACAGTTCTGATATGAGAAGCTTGTTTAAAATGACAATGCGATTGGTGGAACTCATTCCTCATACTATTTTAAAATCAATATCAACAGCAACAAGATTTCTTGTTGGTACCCTTAAATACATTTTAGAAACTTAGTTAGGCAAAACTTGATAAAACAACCATCCGTCATATATCGAGTAATCGAATATGCAAATATCGGATGATTGTTTGATAAGGACGCGCGTAGATGTAATCCAGTAGGTAAACAAATAAGGAGAGAAGAGCCTCGTCGTAATAATAATATGTATGATATTCTAATAGCTTTAGGAAGAGTGGTCGGGAGTCTCCTAATAAGTTGTCAGCCAGTGTAGGGGAGCCGCTGCACACAGCTACTGTTGGGGTACCAAAGCAAATTATTTACAGTCAAATGATTCCATTTCAATATCGGAACAAAAGGGGGAGATACATGTATCTGATACCGGGGCCTTCTCGTTCCCTTCACACACACACATGCACAGCAGATACACACACACACACACACGAAGGACGAATATGCGGCGTCCTTTTTTAATCCGCCGCTTTCACGTTAATGTCATTTGTTAATTGACAACAATGGGATTTCGTAAGAATTATCTGGAAATATTTTACGTCGGGCTGGGGAGTTGCGTTACATTGTGCGATTGGATTTATAAATGGTTGCCTGCATCCATCTATATTAGGGAAGGAATACTGTTACATAAGGAAATTAAAATCTGTTAATTGAATGTACTCGCCGCGTGGAAAACAATTCTAAAGCAATCATTTATCCGAAAATTTGTTGCAAAAGCCCCAAATCCATAAAAACAACACATCACAAATTGCTATCGACTTGAAACTTTCCAAAATTATTCAGAATGCTTTTGGGGTGATGATCCCGTGAAAAGTTTTCAACATCTTTTTTCAAAATTTAAAGATAATTTGATGTAAACGGAGGATGAAATTGTGAAAAATTGTTGTAATTTTGGAGATGGTAAAAAAATATAAAAAACAATTGGTATCGACTTGAAACTTTCCAAAATTATTCAAAATGCTTTTGGGGTGATGATCCCGTGAAAAGATTTCAACATCTTTATCCAAAATTTAAAGATAATTTGATGTAAACGGAGGATGAAATTGTGAAAAATTGTTGTAATTTTGAAGAGGTGGAAAAAATATAAAAAACAATTGGTATCGACTTGAAACTTTCCAAAATTATTCAAAATGCTTTTGGGGTGATGATCCCGTGAAAAGATTTCAACATCTTTATCCAAAATTTAAAGATAATTTGATGTAAACGGAGGATGAAATTGTGAAAAATTGTTGTTATTTTGAAGAGGTGGAAAAAATATAAAAAACAATTGGTATCGACTTGAAACTTTCCAAAATTATTCAAAATGCTTTTGAGGTGATGATCCTGTGAAAAGATTTCAACATCTTTACCCAAAATTTAAAGATAATTTGATGTAAACGGAGGATGAAATTGAGAAAAATTGTTGTAATTTTGGGGAGGCGAAAAAAATATAAAAAACAATTGGTATCGACTTGAAACTTTCCAAAATTATTCAGAATGCTTTTGGGGTGATGATCCCGTGAAAAGATTTCAACATCTTTATCCAAAATTTAAAGATAATTTGATGTAAACGGAGGATGAAATTGTGAAAAATTGTTGTAATTTTGGAGAGGTGGAAAAAATATAAAAAACAATTGGTATCGACTTGAAACTTTCCAAAATTATTCAAAATGCTTTTGGGGTGATGATCCCGTGAAAAGATTTCAACATCTTTATCCAAAATTTAAAGATAATTTGATGTAAACGGAGGATGAAATTGTGAAAAATTGTTGTAATTTTGGAGAGGTGAAAAAAATATAAAAACAATTGCTATCGACTTGAAACTTTCCAAAATTATTCAAAATGCTTTTGGGATAATGATCCTGTGAAAAGTTTTCAACATCTTTATCCAAAATTTAAAGATAATTTGATGTAAACGGAGGATGAAATTGTGAAAAATTGTTGTAATTTTGAAGAGGTGGAAAAAATATAAAAAACAATTGGTATCGACTTGAAACTTTCCAAAATTATTCAAAATGCTTTTGGGGTGATGATCCCGTGAAAAGATTTCAACATCTTTATCCAAAATTTAAAGATAATTTGATGTAAACGGAGGATGAAATTGTGAAAAATTGTTGTAATTTTGAAGAGGTGGAAAAAATATAAAAAACAATTGGTATCGACCTGAAACTTTCCAAAATTATTCAAAATGCTTTTGAGGTGATGATCCTGTGAAAAGTTTTCAACATCTTTATCCAAAATTTAAAGATAATTTGATGTAAACGGAGGATGAAATTGTGAAAAATTGTTGTAATTTTTAAGAGGTGGAAAAAATATAAAAAACAATTGGTATCGACCTGAAACTTTCCAAAATTATTCAAAATGCTTTTGGGATGATGATCCTGTGAAAAGTTTTCAACATCTTTATCCAAAATTTAAAGATAATTTGATGTAAACGGAGGATGAAATTGTGAAAAATTGTTGTAATTTTGAAGAGGTGGAAAAAATATAAAAAACAATTGGTATCGACTTGAAACTTTCCAAAATTATTCAAAATGCTTTTGGGGTGATGATCCCGTGAAAAGATTTCAACATCTTTATCCAAAATTTAAAGATAATTTGATGTAAACGGAGGATGAAATTGTGAAAAATTGTTGTAATTTTTAAGAGGTGGAAAAAATATAAAAAACAATTGGTATCGACTTGAAACTTTCCAAAATTATTCAAAATGCTTTTGGGATGATGATCCCGTGAAAAGTTTTCAACATCTTTATCCAAAATTTAAAGATAATTTGATGTAAACGGAGGATGAAATTGTGAAAAATTGTTGTAATTTTTAAGAGGTGGAAAAAATATAAAAAACAATTGGTATCGACTTGAAACTTTCCAAAATTATTCAAAATGCTTTTGGGGTGATGATCCCGTGAAAAGATTTCAACATCTTTATCCAAAATTTAAAGATAATTTGATGTAAACGGAGGATGAAATTGTGAAAAATTGTTGTTATTTTGGAGAGGCGATAAAAATACAAAAACAATTGCTATCGACTTGAAACTTTCCAAAATTATTCAAAATGCTTTTGGGGTGATGATCCCGTGAAAAGATTTGAACATCTTTATCCAAAATTTAAAGATAATTTGATGTAAACGGAGGATGAAATTGTGAAAAATTGTTGTTATTTTGGAGAGGCGATAAAAATACAAAAACAATTGCTATCGACTTGAAACTTTCCAAAATTATTCAAAATGCTTTTGGGATGATGATCCCGTGAAAAGATTTCAACATCTTTATCCAAAATTTAAAGATAATTTGATGTAAACGGAGGATGAAATTGTGAAAAATTGTTGTTATTTTGGAGAGGCGATAAAAATACAAAAACAATTGCTATCGACTTGAAACTTTCCAAAATTATTCAAAATGCTTTTGGGATGATGATCCCGTGAAAAGATTTCAACATCTTTATCCAAAATTTAAAGATAATTTGATGTAAACGGAGGATGAAATTGTGAAAAATTGTTGTAATTTTGGAGAGGTGGAAAAAATATAAAAAACAATTGCTATCGACTTGAAACTTTCCAAAATTATTCAAAATGCTTTTGGGATGATGATCCCGTGAAAAGATTTCAACATCTTTATCCAAAATTTAAAGATAATTTGATGTAAACGGAGGATGAAATTGTGAAAAATTGTTGTAATTTTGGAGAGGCGAAAAAAATATAAAAAACAATTGGTATCGACTTGAAACTTTCCAAAATTATTCAAAATGCTTTTGGGATGATGATCCCGTGAAAAGTTTTCAACATCTTTATCCAAAATTTAAAGATAATTTGATGTAAACGGAGGATGAAATTGTGAAAAATTGTTGTAATTTTGAAGAGGTGGAAAAAATATAAAAAACAATTGGTATCGACTTGAAACTTTCCAAAATTATTCAAAATGCTTTTGGGGTGATGATCCCGTGAAAAGATTTCAACATCTTTATCCAAAATTTAAAGATAATTTGATGTAAACGGAGGATGAAATTGTGAAAAATTGTTGTAATTTTGAAGAGGTGGAAAAAATATAAAAAACAATTGTTATCGACTTGAAACTTTCCAAAATTATTCAAAATGCTTTTGGGGTGATGATCCCGTGAAAAGATTTCAACATCTTTATCCAAAATTTAAAGATAATTTGATGTAAACGGAGGATGAAATTGTGAAAAATTGTTGTAATTTTGGAGATGGTAAAAAAATATAAAAAACAATTGCTATCGACTTGAAACTTTCCAAAATTATTCAAAATGCTTTTGGGGTGATGATCCCGTGAAAAGTTTTCAACATCTTTATCCAAAATTTAAAGATAATTTGATGTAAACGGAGGATGAAATTGTGAAAAATTGTTGTAATTTTGGAGAGGCGAAAAAAATATAAAAAACAATTGGTATCGACTTGAAACTTTCCAAAATTATTCAAAATGCTTTTGGGGTGATGATCCCGTGAAAAGTTGTCAACATCTTTTTCCAAAATTTAAAGATAATTTGATGTAAACGGAGGATGAAATTGTGAAAAATTGTTGTAATTTTGGAGAGGCGAAAAAAATATAAAAAACAATTGGTATCGACTTGAAACTTTCCAAAATTATTCAAAATGCTTTTGGGGTGATGATCCCGTGAAAAGATTTCAACATCTTTATCCAAAATTTAAAGATAATTTGATGTAAACGCAGGATGAAATTGTGAAAAATTGTTGTAATTTTGGAGAGGCGAAAAAAATTTAAAAAACAATTGGTATCGACTTGAAACTTTCCAAAATTATTCAAAATGCTTTTGGGGTGATGATCCCGTGAAAAGATTTCAACATCTTTATCCAAAATTTAAAGATAATTTGATGTAAACGGAGGATGAAATTGTGAAAAATTGTTGTAATTTTGAAGAGGTGAAAAAAATATAAAAACAATTGCTATCGACTTGAAACTTTCCAAAATTATTCAAAATGCTTTTGAGGTGATGATCCTGTGAAAAGTTTTCAACATCTTTATCCAAAATTTAAAGATAATTTGATGTAAACGGAGGATGAAATTGTGAAAAATTGTTGTAATTTTTAAGAGGTGGAAAAAATATAAAAAACAATTGTTATCGACTTGAAACTTTCCAAAATTATTCAAAATGCTTTTGGGGTGATGATCCCGTGAAAAGTTGTCAACATCTTTTTCCAAAATTTAAAGATAATTTGATGTAAACGGTGTGAAAACACACGAAATTGTTTGTGGAAGGCCGAGATCCGAAATGAATCAGAGGCCGTCGTCGTCATTAAATCATAATGAAATTGAAAGGACCGACGAGGGTCGATTAGGCGGCACTGGCGGCGACGAGTGACGCGAATAACCGCCGAGGCGCGTCCGGAATAATAAAGACGTCACGTGCGAATGCCGCGGCGGGAGCGTCGCGGCGCGCGATCGCGAAGAGGTCAATGGAAAGGTTTCGTCGCCGATTTACCGCACACGCGATTTGCATTCGCCCCTTCGGCGGCGGCGGTCGGTCCACCCACCCCTGCCCGCACACCAACCGGTACGCCCTTTTAACGACTCGTTTCGTATTAATTAACACCATCGCTCCCAGTGCATGGTGTGTAACCATTAATTAAAATAAACGGGCGAGTCGTCCCCTCGGCGGCGTCGCGACCAATAAACACGACTAATTTGCTCGAATGACCGGCCCTTTTTTTGTTAGCCGTAAATGGTTTTTGTGTTAATTACTTATTCATTCATGCACAGTTATTTACTAAACATTTTTTGAGACACCAAAATTTGTGCAACGTTTAGCCCGGCGCAGAGAAGAAAATTCAGAAATGTGCATGAACTAAATATTGATATTTTAGCTTCCAAAATTGAACACCAATAGAACCACTCATGTTTAAACATTGTCATTATTGATGTTGTTTTTACATAGTCTGTATTATTATACGGCTGCGCTAGAAAACAAATTTGAATGACCAGAAATGCACTTTGACCCGAAATTGAAGAGCCATGTTTATTTCTTTAACGGCAAAAACTCATTTATATATAAAAAAAAAACAGGAATGTTGTCGATAGCCTATTATAATTAGCGGGCCCGCACACGGCCAATTATTTGTTGAGCGATAGTTTAGTCGAGGTCTATAATGGCATTACGTAAATGCAAGTGCGCACACGCACCAACTATCGTCCAGCCCGATTTTTTAGTCTAAAGCAGTTGGTGAGCCCTTACGATTAAATAATCGTTCAACTATCGTACAACTGGCATAGTTCCACGGTTCCAATGGGAGTGCGCACACGATCGATAGTTTAGTTGGTCATCGATCGTATATATATACACTCGGCGTCAAAAAAAAGCGCCACTCGAAAAATCGCGAAAAAGCTCGATTTTTCAAACCGAACAACTTCCAAAGAATAAGTTTTTTTCGAATTTTGTTAGTTTTTGAATAAACTGAGTTTTTTAATTTGAAGTGTAATTTCTCCATCTTTCATAATTTTGACGTTTTAAACGTCAGTTGCATCCACTCGATGTACATTTAAAATATTATTTAAATTGAAAATAAACCCATGAAAACGTAAATATAAAGTCGGAGAAAGTAACATGATGGTCACATCACCATTTTTTTTAAATCTACCATTAAATAGACGTTTATAAAATATACGTCACCCTTAATACCGACGTCAATTGAAAAATTACACGTTATCCCTTGCAGCAACACCCCGAATAATGGCCGAGCAATAAAATAGAATTAAAAAAAAAATGTTAAATTGCATCGGTACACCCCTAAAGTCCCCCATTCAAATTGTGTCTCAATTTTCACGTGAATAGGGGCGGTGCCGAAAGTCCACCCCTTGCGCTACTAATACACGCAATTTGTAATGGAGAGCACCTTTGCACACATACACACCTAAGTTAACCTATAAAATATGGCAACTAACGGTAATGGATTAAAAGGGTGCTTTGTCGACGCCCGTCGGGGTGTGAACGATGCAAAGGGTGCAATGGTCAAGTACCCTCATTAACAAGTCCGATGCGTCTTTGTTTTGTGAATTGGCTGTTGGATAATGGTTATGAGTGGTGGTAATTGCTTCAAGATGTAACGGATAGTCAATCAAAGCGATCGATCTTTGAAATTTTATTTTTGAGAATATTTGAAGACATTATGTAGGGAAAATAATTTCGTCAGTCCTGGATGATCAATTTTTACATCAGCGACGGCTCGGTGACCCATGATACAGCCGAGGTAACAGAGGTGCAGATTGGGGGGTTCTTTCCCCAAAATAATAATAATAATAATAAATTGTCTTTATTGCGAGAAAAAAAAATAAAGGTACAAGAAATATCATGGCAGAGTAAGCGAAGTTTAGTGAGGGTAAATTATTGTCTTGGGCTGTATTTTGAGGAACTTCAATCAATGGAGTATTTTTTGGGGTGGATATTTTATACGAGCGGTTTTTTGGGGAAATTAATGAACATGTTATTACATTTGCTATACTCGGCGCACCGATCAGGTGGTATGATCACTTTGCGTTCACCCCGCGCCCTCGTGATAATTCGTCGAGACGTTATAAAAAGCCTGATTCGCACAGCCTTGCCACATTTTAGTTCTGTGCCGGAAATATAAATCTTTCTGCTTTAACCCACAAATACTAACTAGGTATTGACCACTTCCTAATTAATTGTAATTGAAAAAGGCTGATTTAAGGATAGAACGTAATCACTACATTTAAATAAGACAGAAAAACGAGAACACATGGCATAAAACGTGCCTGATTAAAAATTTTGGCTGCGTGACACGCGCTTCACATGCGTTAGCGCTGACCAATCACGCAAACCCATGATACCACCGATTCGGTGCGCCGAGTGTAGAAATCATCATTACCACACAGAAGTCAGTCATTTTCCTCATCAATGAGGAAAAACCTGTAATATCATTTATGGAAGTTGCCATAGGGATTCTTTTATTGCCGTTTTCATAATTTTGTCACCCCCAATGAGATGCTGCACTTTCATTTAAAAATGAATGTATGTGTGCCGAAAAGAGGATGAAAATATTGAGGATGAAGATGAATAATAAATGTTATAATTATAATGCTTTAATTTTGTATATTTTCCACTGTATTTACGTTTTATTTTCAAAATTTATTATTTTGGAGAGGGACAGCGGCGTAATTTTGTGGGAGTTTTATTAAATATTTGGGAAATTAAAAATTGCTACTGGCAACACTCGTTGCCCGTAAATAAATTATTATTATATTATATTGAATACTTGTTGTGCTACTTTCTTGGTGGAACCATATTTTCTTAATATTATTATATTAAATATTCAATCCTTTTGTTTGCATTTTTTATCGGTAGGCCTGGATTTAGATTTTTGACTTGCAGTTTCTGTATAACTGAATAATTTTTCTTCATTTTGGTTAAAATTTTCGATTTGTTTGTTTTTATGCCCAAATTTTTGATTCTCTGCCCTATATTTCAACCTGAAAAATTCACTTTTATGCGTGATTTTTTTGCCGGTATTTTCGAGTTTTGGATTTTTCGTCCTTTATCTTTTTTTTAAACATTTTCGCGTTTCTGGTTGGCATTTTATTTTAAGCCAGAGTTATTTTTGGGACTGAAAATGGCAAATTATTTTTCTTTTGCTTGATTTTTCATATTTTTATTTTTTTAGACCAGAAATTTTATTTTTATTTTTGCTTATAGTTTAGATGTTTGGTCTGCATTTTTTGATTTCTTTATTTGTTCTAACTTTGAGCGTTTTTGATTTTGGTCAAAATTTTTTTAATAGTTTTTAATAATTTTCCACATTTTTCATTTTTCCATTTTTTTAGTTTTTTTTTATCTTAATTATTAATTTTAATGAGCGTCTACACTCATGTTAATTTTTATATGAGATTTTTGTTTGTTTTGAGGGTATTTTAGAGATTTCTGTACCAAATTTTTGATTGTTTGTCCTTCATTTTAGATTTTTTTTAACCTAAGTTATTGTTTTTATGGGCGAATTTTTTTAATTACTTTCGAATTTAGAGTTTCGGCAATTTATTTTGGGATAAAATTTCAATTCTTTAGCATTTTTTATTTTTTACATCAGGATATTTGATTGTTTGTTTATATTTCAGATGTTTGGTCTGTGTTTTTCATTTCTTTGTTCCAAATTTTAGAGTTTTTGACCTATAAACCAAAATTTTCGAATATTTAGTTAAAATTTTGTGGTCTGCATTTTTTATTTTTGGTCTAAATTTTTTGCCTATATTCTTAGCTTTTTTTACCTTGATTATAAATTTTAACGAGCGAATTTCTGATTGGTCAATACTTTAGATTTTTAACCTGAATTGTTGATTTCTGCGTGCAAACTTTTGGCCGGTTTTTTTTAACCAAATTTTAGATGTTTTAACCTGAATTATCGTTTTTATAGGCGAATTTTTAAAATTATTATTGAGTTTAGATTTTCGGCAATTTACTTTGAGGTAAAGAGTTTTGGGGCTGAGAATGGCAAATTATTTTGCTTTTGCTTTAATTTTCAATTTTTAGCCTGCATTTTTATTGTTTTGACCAGAGTTTTTGTTTTTTCGGCACCTAAATCAAACTTTTCGATTTAGTTGAAATTTTCTGTTTTTTTTTTTGACTGCATTTTTATTTTTCCCAAGAGTTTTCAATTTTTTACCAATGTTTTTAGTTCCGTTACCCTAATTATTAATTTTAATGTTGTTTAATTGTAGATTTTAATGAGCGAATTTTTGGTCGATATTTTCGAGTTTTTTGATCCAAATTTTGCCCTATAATTTAGATTTTTCAGACTGAATTTTTGATATTTTTGGCCTGTACTTGATTTTTGTATTAATTTTAGGTTATTTATTTAATTTGAAATTGTTTGTTTTAATGGTTGTTTTAAGATAAAGCTAATGTACTTTGATATTTAGATAAAAAATACAGACTGCGCCATTTGTGTTCAAGGAATTACTTAATTTTCAAATATTTCGATTCGATTTTTGATTTTTTTTTTCGAAAATTTTTAAATCAAAAAAATAATTTTTGCAGTCAATTTTGTTTTTTTTTTAGTAATTGTTAAATATAATACTTTGGCCCGCAATGAAACTGATCACCCTGTATAACTGGAACTGTTTGGAAATTATGAAATAAAAAATGGAAAACATTTTAAGTATTTAATTAGCGATGATTTCCGAAAAATTAAAAAAATATTTTTATTATTTGAAGGATACCACGGCACGATTTAATATTTTTCTAATTTTTTAAATGGCCTTTTTGTAGTATTTACATATTTTCGGAAAAACGGAGTTAAAACTTTTCTTCGTGCAAATTCCGAAATCTTATCAGCGCGCCTTCTCTAATCCCAGTGTTGTCAGATTGGGCGTTAACACTAGTTTCTCCGAATTTTTTTTTATCAAAATCTCTGCATTGAAAAAAGCAACCATTCGCCTAGATTTTCTTAATTTTCTCGAAAACCCCTTGATGAATTTTAATAAATTTTCCAGGAAATATTCCGGACATATGTAGCAATAAAATAAAGACAAAATCTAAAAAGATGTTATCTCTAGTTTTTCCGTGTTTTTTCATCAAAATCGCTGCATTGAAAAACGCAAACGTTCGACTAGATTTTGTTCATTTTCTCGAAAACCCTACAATGGATTTTGATATTTTCTTACTCATTATCCATTTACTTTGTTAATACGCGAAAAACAAAACACGACGAAACGACGGGCTTTTCTGAAAAATCAAAATACGTGAGCGAAAGAGAAGAGAAGGAAGGAAACCGGTCCTATCGTAAACGAATCGCGGAAAAACCCGTGCTTCTTCGTGTAACTGAATAAAAGGTACGTTGGAGAACCGATCATCCCTTCATATAAGTGGATGTTTCGTATAACTGAATAATTAGTACCTGTGCCTTATGGGAGTATCGCCGGGGAAAGAGAAGTATTCGGATAACTGAGTGTTTCGTATAAGTGAATCTCGTATAAGTGAATAATTAGGTATCCATGCCTTATGGGAGTATAGCCGGGGAAAGAAAAATATTCGGATAACCGAGTGTTTCGTATAAGTGAGGTTCCACTATATTTGGATCTGCAGGGAGTGTTAATGTCCATGTTCCATCTTTTTTTTTTATTGTTTGGTTTCAACACATGTAGCAACAAGCACAAACCTATCTGCATGTGTCAATCCCATTTTTTTTTTATATAAGAAGTATGCCTTCTTAAAAACTGAGATGAGATTTCAATTCTGGTTTTGGAGATTTTTTCTAAAAAAGTAAGATAATAAAAAAAAACTGTGTGTAAATGAAAAAAATTATTTATTATCGCTATCGCCAGATTTATCATCAATCTTTACCTAGTAGGAGTGTTAATTTCCCCGTTCCAGCGTATTCCTACCGATTGCGCCAGATTCATCTATTTATTCAATGTCAACATTTTTTAACGGCTTTAAGAATCAAGATGGCAGGACGAATACTTGTTTGTAGGTCTTGTAAACAAAATCATTACTGCCGTATCCAGTAGTAAAGTTGGAGTAAATACTCTGGGAAATCTGCAGGGAGTGTTAATTTCCACGTTCCGACGTATTCCTACCGACTGCGCCGAATTCATCTATTTATTTGATGTCAATTTTTTTTTTAAAGGCTTTCACAACCAAGACGGCAGGACACGCGCGAAAGAAAGTTTCGTGAAAAAAATCCTCGCCCATATGGTCTTTGTTAATAGATTAATGGTGTATACATATAGCAGCGGCGATAAAATAAATGTTTGCCGAGCAAATTTGGTTATAAAACGGCGGAGAGAGTCGACACGTGGGGGCGAACGCGGGGGTGCGCGCCCCCGCCCCCGCAGCACCGCAACTCTCCCCGTCGAAAGGTCCTTATCGCCCGTTTCTGGCTGGCTGCGCCCGCTGCCGTAACGTAGATCGGGATGTCTTATCTTTACCGGGGGCGGCGGCGGCGGAGGGTTTCAACCTCCTCCTCCTCCCCCCACAGTAGGCGCTCTTTCGTCCCCCATCCCTCAGGAAGGGAAAGGGCGGCCGCCCTTCCACTTGTTCATTTAATCTACTCCCCGGCCGCGCACAAACAAGCCAAGGTGACTTACGATACGTATAATTCACTTAATAATCAGAAACACACCCTCTCGTGTTGTTGCGAGATAATGGCTTCCACATTTCGAACGCATACTATCTTGCAGTTCAATTAAATTTTATTAATTAATTATCAAAAGTGATAAATATATTTTTCTACTTTGGTTTAACAATGTTAATTTCTTTATACTGGAATATTATCTTCCCTGATTATTTTAGAAGAAACATTTAAATAAATGTTTTGTAGAGTGCAGTCATGCTATTATTTATTTTTTCTACTTTAGTTTAACAATCGATCTTTTGTTATATCAAATAGAGTTTAATAATGAGATTTTTTATTTTACAGTTTTGCTCATTATTAAACTATTTGTGGTAACGTTTTAGTTGTTGCGATTGGCAGTACTTAAACGTGACATATGTCGACATCAAAATGTAAAATTGCCGTTAATTCATGGGATAATTGGAACCGTCCAATGCGTTACACACTGAATATGTTCGAATGAATATTGGGAAGTTCGCCACCAGTACCACTAAGGTTAAAGAAAACGGAGGCGCCATATTGTTCACTTTTTATCCGCGTGGAAAATGTAGGAACTCGGTGACAATGGCCGGACGCATGAATTCACTTGGCTCTCGGTGACGACGTTTAGGCAACACAACATACACAGAGGAAAGCTTGTAATTTATTATATGCATTATCACTTTGTTTGCAAAACGAATATCACGGAAGAAACAGCGAGGGTGTTATGCATGTTTCATTCGCGGCGAAAAAGAGCCGCTTGAGTCGGTGTGGATTTTTAATTAGCGTCGATTCAATTTTTTTTTTCAGTTAACAAAACAAACTTTTTATTATACTAAATTACAGCTAACTCTTTGAGATTTATGATAACATAAATATTTGGCTAATTTAATTCTAACTTTTAAAAATCACGTCTTCTAAATGACCTCCACCAACTTCAACACATTTTTTAATATTAGATTACACGGCGTAGCAAACCTTTGTCTATTCCTTCAACTTTTTCACGAATTTTGACTTTGAGTTCCTCGATTGTACCTGGACGACTCGCAAACACTTTGGCTTTTAAATATCCCCACATGAAAAAATCGGGGGACCTCGAAGGCCAAGGCAAATTTTCGAATCGAGAAATGAGTCGTCGGCCATTAAACGTTTCTCGCAGAACCCGCATCGAGTTTCTGGCGGTATGAGCTGTTGCCCCATCTTGTTGAAATAGTAAGGCATTGTTTGGTAATCCTCGTCTATTTAATTCTGGAATGAGGAATGTCTCTAGCATGTTTACGGAGCGCTCGGATGTTACTGTTACAGCGCGGTTATTTTCATCCTCAAAAAAATATGGACCAATAATACCAAAAGATCCTACTCCACACCACACAACAACTTTTGGATTGTGTAAAGATTTCACGAGGATTTTCATTTAACCAGTATCTAAAATTCTGTTTATTAACCATTCCATTCAAATAAAAATTTGCTTCGTCGCTCATTTAATTGCTCCTTGATGTAAATTCAAAAATTCTTGACAAAATGCTAACCTTGCTTCTTTATCTTGATTTATAAGTTGCTGTGCCATTTAGTATTTATAGGGATGAAATTTTAAATCTCTTTGAAGAATTCGATCCAAGCTTCCCTTTGATATTCCTGGGATAAGGGTTTGTCGATTAGCAGACCTTTTAGGACTTCTCGTAAACGCAATTCTAACTCGTTTAATATTTTCTGGAGTACGAACTGTTCTTCGACGTCCAAATTTTGTACAGAACCATTTTCACGCCAATGACGAACCCATAACTTAACAGTTTTACGATTTGGCGCGTGACCTCTCTTGTTGTTATTAAACTGACGCCGGAATGCACGCCTAACTTCTTCTAATGAATTGCTTCTTATGTAAGTTTCTACACAAAACACACGTTGTTGGACTGAGTAATCCATGAAAGTTAAATAATTAAGATGAAAACTAACAAACTTCTCGTAGAAAAATAACGTTCCACAAAATTATTAATATAAAACTTATTTGTGACAGGTGCCTACTTGATCAATAATTAACTTAAATCCCAAAGACTACAGAACATAATCCCACAGAAATAAACTTATTTAGTTATCTCGTAGGGAATTAATTAATAAAATTAAATGGGTAGTCTATTATGGGGAACTCTGTATAATGTGTTATTGGCAGGTCATCTCTATCCTTTAATTCAATCAAAATTTAATTGAATATAGCGATTTCATTTTTAAAAAGAAAAATCTATGTACAATTTTCCACACGCAGTGTTTGTAGATATCTTCGGTCGCTGGACGTCCTTCAAGACGTTTAGGACTTGTTACTGCCCCAATCTCCGTTCACCCCCTAATTGTGTGAAACTCCACAATCCTAAATATACTGTATGTTTATGATTTGATTCCATATTGCAATAACTTGCGCCACACTTACCTAATGAATTATAATTTTGTATACGACGGCAGTAGGTTTTTACGCCTCTTATATTAAAGGTTTATATAAGATAATTTTGGATTGTTGGAGCGTTAATGCTCTAAAATCCAACCATTTCCGTTTCTTGGGGGCCGAAAATGACACCAAACTTGTGCTGGGTATTTATCCGTTGTTAAAAATAAAATAACGATTTCCACGAAAATCGCGGGATGAGAGGAATCGATTCTTACACTATCAACAGTAGAAATAACTGGCTAAAAACACAAAAACCGAGGCGAAACGCGTGGAAACGGTGCGACACAAGGATCGGTAAGAGATCAGCTGATCATAAGAACGGCCATTACTGTTTTAAGCAGTTTGGGCCTATAAAAACGGCGCCCGTTTGGCCAATCACAACAACGTATTTTCGCGGCTATAATTTGATTTAGTCCGACTGGTTATTAAATGAGGTATAGTAAGTACCCATGACCGAGGGCTCTTATTATTAATTTGTTATGGTGCTATAAAAAAAAAGTCGAAATAGTTGGCAGCGCTTAAAACATAACCTAATTAACAGAAGTTCAACGGCGTCACTAATAATGGGAATATAAATCAATTTGACGAGGATATCATCAGTTTTCCTTCTTACGGCAATATCCATTTCAGGTACTTTTGAAAGGATTATTTTATCCACCCAACACATTTCAAGTTCTTCACCCAATAACCAAAGCGCGGCGCACCTTTCAGTTTCTTACCACAAAGAGGTCCGTACACACATAGAAATTGAGTTGTTATTAAAATTGAATGCGGCTTTACACGGAAACACGCAAACAAACCCGGGGTCCGTTTTTCGGTCATTGTTATTGTAATTCGGGCGGCCGCACCTAAAATATTCAAACGGTCCGTTTTAATGCCCCAACAATCGTGCAGATTATTATTTATTTGTCGTCCCCGAGTTTTCGAAAACGGAGGTAGCAGCAGCGGCAGCATGCGTGCCTTTTCAGGCGGAAACTCTCGTGGATTTGGAAAAAAGAATAGGAACACAACGGCACCGAGGGTGTGGTGTAAATTATTGCGTTTTGAAAAAAGTTGTTGAGCCGTATTTGCTTTGTTGGATCGATGACGGAGATACGCACGTGTTTGATGGTTTTTGCAATTGATTTACGGCCGATATTATCGATATTTTAGAAGTGGCAATTTATTAATGTGTAAAATTACAATGGTTATTCAATAAGACGGCGGGGAAGAAGGTCAGAATTACGATAACTTTTTCCGCAAGAGAATAAATAGTTCTTTAAGCAACACGGAACGTTAACAATTAACATTTTCGATTTTTTGCATTTACGACTTTTTTAAATATTGTTTCAATTAAATAATTTGTGCAACGTTACGGTAATAGAAGTCGCCCTAATGGTGTCTATCTATCTATTACGAATACTTGGGGTTACAACTTCATAATGAAAAACCGTTTCTCTGTCAGCGTCTGTATTGACCTGATGAGATCTAATAAGATTGAAACTGGTGCTCGATTGTCGCACGGGGAAACAATATTTCAATGTTTATCAATGATATTGTTATAATTGTCGCTAGTTTATGGTTTCTTACTGTCTGTGGATTTCTCCACTCAGTCAAGGAAATTGTCGAATGTTAAGATAATAGATGTTGCCCTGATGGTGTATCTAGCTATTACGGTTTTAAATTTTAATTATTTACATTCAAGTTGACACAGTGCCACCGGAACATGTTGATGGTAGAGCCACTTATACAATATACCCCCCCCCCCCATAATTTTTTTAAGAAAGAAAGAACGATTTATCTTCCTAGACCAAAATAACTGGCGAAAAAGTGTTTTAAGAGTTAATTAAAAATTCTTGCCAAGTTTGAAACTGCAGGTTCTTCTTGGCTCTATATAACGAGCCGCCCCTGTCCTCAGCACTAAACTTATTGATAATTGAATAGTTTTATGACGGATAATTGTTGATAAATTCATTATATTTAAGGATGGGTGATAAAAAATCACAGGTCGTTACTGAACTTCACCGTGACTGTGACTGTCAAACTCTGACTGCTAATTAAACAGTGATTGCTACTTCAAACGTGATTGCTACGTAAAATTGTAATTGATACCCAAACTGTCATTGTTAGCGAAAATCCTAATTTTTTGACATTTTCCACCAATTTTATAGAAAATTTTCTTAACCATATTTCAAAGCCCGTAAATTTTGGCACATTTTGGTTTTCAAATAATCGAAATCACCTGACACGTTTGGATATTATAAATCTTTAAAAAGTTACTTAATATACGTTTCTAAACTTTAAAACCTTGTTTTGGACATTTTTTTACACATTTTTTCCATAACAATTTTTTGTAGATATTTTAGTTTTCAATCAGTTGAGATCACCCAGCGCGTTTGCAAGTTATAAACTTCGAAAAAATCACCGGCAAAAATTATCTAATAACAAAAAAAAATAATATAAAAATCATTTATATTTTTCTTGAATGATTTTTTTCACATTTTAAAGCTTGCATTATTAAAATTGTCCAACATATTTGGAAATGCTATTTTCAAAAATCGACAAACACCTTTTGCAAAAATTTAACACACAAATGTCGCGATTTTGATGCTTCAATGATCAAAAAAAAATTCTCTAAAACGAGAAAAAAGGGTTAAAAACAAGATTTGCAGTGTTTAACACGTTTGGTGGCTATACGTTTTAAAGAACCAAACATTGAGGATTCGATTTTTAAAACGTATAACGACTAGACTTGAAAATCTTGATTTTCTAATCTTTACTTTGTAGAGAAATTTGAAAATCGTAAATTTGGCACTATTCTGCTTATGAATGATCGTAATCAAAATTTTATGGGTGTTTTATTAACCTTTTTAAATTTTTTTTTTATTTCGACTTGAAATCGAATGATCAAAATCAAGATTTTATTATCTTTTGATTAATTTATTCATTGGTGAAAAACTACCACGTAAAATAGCACTCTGCCAACTTTATTCTAACCTAAAATTCTGTATGGTTGAAGAAATGTGAAGAAATTAAAGTTTAAAAATAATGCGAAACGTATTTTGTAAATCTAAAATGCTTTATTAATTACTTTATACTCCATTTTTCTCTGCTCTCATGTTCAAATTACTATTTTCATGAACTGAAAAAATAAAAATAAAAACAAATGCTGAACTTCCCAAACGTACTCAAAATTCATTTAACTTTAATATTCGGTGCGAACAACTAGACATTCCTTTATTATAATTTTTGAAATAATACCACGGAACCAGCACTATAACAATTTTCAAATTACAAATTTCACGAACTAAAAAAAAATATATAAAAATTCTCTTAAATTTCAAAATATACTGGACGATTCGACGTTAATTATTTCATTTAAAAATAATCCCTCGAGAACAGAGCAAATCATCATTTTAAATATGCGCTTTCTCAGAAGCAAAACACAAATTAAAAAAAAAAACGATTATCAAGTATTAGAATTGAAACTTTACAAAATGATTAAAAATTTATTCCATTTTACGATTCTGCAAAAATCTTTAAGTGCTTCTCGTCTAGATTTTAAAACAACTCCCCGAGAACAGAGCAAATCGTTATTTTGAAGATGCGCTTTTTCAGAGACATAGAAAAACATTTGCAACATACTTTACTCAAAATACATTCCACTTTACGTCACTAATTTTGAAATAATCATAATTTCAAAAGGTGTTACGATGTTTACTAACCGTGATCACGGTTTAAAATCACTGATATTAAAAATTAGCAATAACAGGTAGCAACGTGATTCAAAAGTAGCAGTTTTGCCAATCTCTAATTATATTTAAAAGTGTTATCGTGTATTAATTTATTTCTATACGTAATCATTTATGTAATTTCGATTAAATTTCACCGTCGACAATAACGGAGGACCGATTTGGGCCTACATTAGTCTCACATCAGCACAGTACGATCGTCGTTGATGGAGAATCAAAATTCGACTACGCCCTTATAAACCAATCAAGTAACCGTTAGAATAGAAAAACAATTAGGGCGACATCTATCGCCGAAAATGTTACAACGTTCTGAAATTATAATATATCGGCGATAGATGTCGCCCTAATTGTTTTTCTATCCTGACGGTTACTTGATTGGTTTATAAGGGGCCAAAATTTAGAAAATTTGGTGTATTTTAAATTGATTAATGGTGTATTAAAAAAAAAATGCAGGTAGTGCCATGGCTCCTTGGCTCTATATAACGAGCCTCCCCTGCATACAGTGCAGGATTTCTTCTTCGACTTCTCTTTAGATTTTTCAATTTTATTTAAATGATCTGACAATAAGGGGTCAAATTTAGCTAGCATTTCTGCTGCCTTTAAAAAAATCGTTATTTCTCCTATAGAGATTGGAACTACTTCGTCTAAAAGCAAAACATTGACTTGTTAAAAAGTGCACAATAGCAATCATTCTTTCTACAATAGTCCTCCATCGTTTTCTCTCGAATTCAAATTGTTGTTGTTGCTCTTTGTCTATGATTTTTATTTATTTAAACGGATTTTTAACTCCCGCCATTTTTGGAGACACTTTGCACTATTCTCATGTTTTACAAATTGGTCAGCACAATGGCGTAAGTCTTTAAAACCCGTGGTTATAATTTTAATATTTCCTTTTCTAAATAATTTAAATAGAAAACAAAATCCGCAGCTTTGTCTTTCGTTTCGCGGGTTTCGCCGCCCCTCTAATCGCCGCCTACGTGCCACGCACGCTCTAGCCTTCCGATAGGATCGGCCCTGGGTATATTTAAGTATATTTACAATTCCTTGTCGCCAAAATTTTTCTTTTTTAATGTTTGAATCTATTTATTGTTTCAGTGACGGATCTAGACGGACTGAATTCGGACGAAACCAATTCCGGCGACAATTCGAACGCCGGCTCGAGCGCTGGACCGGACGACGACCAAGCCCGGCTGCGGCTGAAGAGGAAACTCCAGAGGAACAGGACGTCTTTCACGAACGACCAGATAGATAGCCTTGAAAAGGGTAAGAGTTCGCTTCTTAGAATTCACACTATTTACACAGCGATGATACCGTTATACTAATTCGCGCTTAGTAAACGCCGTTTTCTACTTAACGAAATTATTTTTGGACAAATTTTTAAGTGAAAATTAACGAAATACTCAAAAAAATGTTATTGAGACAAATTTTTAAGTGAAAATTAACGAAATATTCAAAAAATTATTATTGATAAGGTTACTTTACTATTTTTAAATACTTGCAACATCAATCAAAGATCACTTCTTCACTTATGTTAGGCGAACGCCGCTCTTCTCGTAATCGGGTTTTTTTTCTGTAAAAGGCTTAAGGGTCTCATCTTTGACTTTCAGCGGTGATTAATATTTTAAAGAGAGAGAAGATTAATGAGAGACCGCGGCCGATTTTCCAGAGTCACCAGAATCGATACCCTCGAAAACGTTTTAATTAAATAAGGCGGAGGCGCCGGGTGGAGAAGGAGGATGTACGATCGGAGATTATCTCCTCAAAGATTATGGAAACGTCTCCACGGAGTTAAGTTGCGCCAAATTGAGCGAGACGTAAACAAGGAATCTCCGAAAGTATTATTATGCTTTGTTACTAAAATTTACTTCATATTTATATTTAAAACCAAACTTTGCGCCCTGAAAACGAAAACTATTTTTGTGGATTAATCAGTTTTTCATTTTAGAAGCTGTAAAGTAAAGCTACGCGCAGACTTATCGGAATCGGACGGACGGCACGCATCGGAAAAAATTGCTTAACACAGTTGTAAACGAGTCAACGCATAAATGTGCGTTGACTCGTTTACAACTGTGTTAAGCAATTTTTTCCGATGCGTGCCGTCCGTCCGATTCCGATAAGTCTGCGCGTAGCTTAAATAACCAAAAATATATTGAATTAGACAAACTCCCATTTATTTCCATGTAATTTATGAGTGAACGTAAACTCTTCATTAATGTTGCAGAGTAACGAACAGGCTGCATATTCATGTATTCAGATTATTTTTCGTCTTTATTACTTTTAATTTATGCGCTCTAAAATGTTTCAATTTTTTTTCTTTTTAGAATTCGAACGGACGCACTATCCGGACGTGTTCGCCAGAGAACGTCTGGCGGCGAAAATCGGTCTTCCGGAGGCGCGCATCCAGGTGTGGTTCTCGAATCGAAGGGCGAAATGGCGCCGCGAGGAAAAATTGAGGAACCAGCGTCGCGGCGCCCCGGCGCCCGCGGAGCACCCGGGACCGGCCGCCTCTCCTCCCCGTCTCCAAACCTTCAACAACACTTCGATGTACTCCCCGATACCACCGCCCATGTCCATAGCCGATAGCTATAGGTTAGTACCATTTTTTTTAAATTTACAAATAAACAGTAAAATATTTCCACAAATAGTTGAGAATACCGGAAATAGCGTTAAAGACAGTAACATTATGAGTATTGAATGAGATAAATGTGAACGTAGGTCGTGCCCTCAACACCAAAACACTAATTTGCATGTCGGTGCATTGAGAAACGGCCGACCCTCCTGATGAATGGTCCTCCTGGACAGTGACACAGTAACCGACGCTCTGCGGGCCGCGGTGTTAAATTAAAGCCGGATGGCAACTTGCCACGCAATCTGCAGCCAGCAAGGGCTCTTTTTCCGACGTCGTTTTTCTCGTGCCCCGCAACGGATAGGATAGGGGATTTGTGGGGTTTTTTCACTTTTATAAGTAATAATACTTTTCCCACCTAGAAGTTATACCACTAAAAAATTGCGTTTATGGCGAATCGTCTTCTTGGTGAACTCAAGAATCCGAATTTGAAGAAAATTTTCAATTATTTCAAACCGTTCTCCAGATATGCTCTTATATGCCAAAAAAAACAAATGAACAGAAAGTGTGTTTTTGCTGAATTATGATATCAATAGACTCGGGAATCCAAATTTGATGGAAGTTTTCAATTACCACCAAGCGTTCACGAGATATCCACCTATATGCTAAAAAACAAAAGAACAGAAATTTTCATTATTACTGAATTGTGATCTTGATTGACTCAGGAATCCGAATTTGAAAAGAAAATTCAATTATTTAGAACCGTTCACGAGATATCCACCTATATGCTAAAAAAACAAATGAACAAGAAATTGTGTTTTTGCTGAACTATGATGTTAATAGACTCAGGAATCCAAATTTGATGGAAGTTTTCAATTACCGCCAAGCGTTCACGAGATATCCACCTATATGCTAAAAAACAAATGAACAAGAAATTGTGTTATTGCTGAATTATGATGTTAATAGACTCAGAAATCCGAATTTGATAGAAGTTTTCAATTACCACCAAACGTTCACGAGATATCCACCTATATGCTAAAAACAAATGAACAAGAAATTGTGTTATTGCTGAATTATGATGTTAATAGACTCAGGAATCCAAATTTGATGGAAGTTTTCAATCACCACCAAGCGTTCACGAGATATCCACCTATATGCTAAAAAACAAAAGAACGGAAAATTTTATTATTGCTGAATTATGATCTTGATTGACTCAAGAATCGGAATTTGAAATAAGTTTACAATTATCTCCAACCGTTAACGAGATATTCACCTATATGCCAAAAAACAAATGAACAAGAAATTGTGTTATTGCTGAATTGTGATGTCAATAGACTCAGGATTCCAAATTTGATGGAAGTTTTCAATCACCACCAAGCGTTCACGAGATATCCACCTATATGCTAAAAAACAAAAGAACAGAAAATTTTATTATTGCTGAATTGTGATCTTGATTGACTCGGGAATCCGAATTTGTAAAGAAAAATGCAATTATCTAGAACCGTTCACGAGATATCCACCTATATGCCAAAAAACAAATGAACAAGAAATTGTGTTATTGCTGAATTATGATGTTAATAGACTCAGGAATGCAAATTTGATGGAAGTTTTCAATTCCCTCCAAGCGTTCACGAGGTATCCACCTATATGCTAAAAAACAAAAGAACAGAAAATTGTATTATTGCTGAATTGTGATCTTGATTGACTCGGGAATCCGAATTTGAAAAGAAAATGCAATTATCTAGAACCGTTCACGAGATATCCACCTATATGCCAAAAAACAAATGAACAAGAAATTGTGTTATTGCTGAATTATGATGTTAATAGACTCAGGAATGCAAATTTGATGGAAGTTTTCGTATTTAACTTGCAGCACATCAATGTCTTCAATGTCCACCTTCAGCCACACGGGTCTCAACAGCGGAATGGGCCCTTCCCCGGGCGCTTGCCTCCAGCAAAGGGACAGCCCGAGCATGGGCGGTGCAATGAGCGGTTATTGCATGGGTCGTCCGCCCAGCTACGATCTTGGAATTGGGTACGGGTCGAGACCTTCTCCGTGCAGTCCAGCGCAACCATATCAGATGAACGGACATCAGTACAACACGAACGGATCATCGTCTACAGGTAATATTTTGAAGTAAAAATCATCTTCAAGTAAATGAAAGAAAAATGAATTTAGAGTTATATCAGGTGTCAAAAATTTGTCTTAGGCAGTCAGAAAATAGTTTTTGGTTATTCTCATTTTATTTTGAAATTTAATCTAGGAAGTATACCTTAAATAACAAAAACAAAAAACACGATCGCAATACTTTCTCGTACTTTGTAAAATATTCTTATTCTTCCAGGTTTGATATCTCCAGGCGTGTCTGTACCCATTGCAGTCCCAGGTCAACCAGACATGTCCGCCCAGTATTGGCCACGACTGCAGTGACCATGGTGGTCGTAGAGCCACTGAAACAAATCGTCATTACTATTTTTTTTATTTTTTTGGGTGTGCATTAAAAACAACCCATTACCTTTATCAAGCAAAAGAGAAACGAGAAAGATTCGACCGTTTATTAGATTTTAATTAAACAGAACTTGCGTGTGCTCACTTTTATCCGTACTTCCGAATGTCTGCAGTAATTTATTTTAGCAATACCGATGTATGAATTCCTTCAATTCTCGTGACTGATTTCATTTAAATTAATTACTCGTATCCCAAAGATTGCAATTGTACTATATGTGTATTAAGAGAGAGAGAGAGTGAGAGGCGGGGAGGCGGGGCGTTTGTAAATAGGTTTAATTTATTGGTAAGGAGATGCAAATGAAGAACTAATTGTAGATATACATATCCGAAAATGTAAATTATATACATATATACATATTTAAGTCGTTGTAATCTCATTCGAGTGTTGCGGATTGGAAATGAGATTACCGGATGTTCTACCTTTCGGTTTCGTTTCCGTTTCGGTATAGAAGTTTGTGTGATGTGATCGGAAGGGACGTTGCGGTACTTTTTTATGTGAATACAAGATAGCTTAGTACTTTCTAATTGTTTTAAACGATCATTTTTATTGTGTGTAAATAAAACATTTAAATTATGCATGGTTGCTCTATTCCCACTGTTTTTATTGTCTAATGGTAAATTGTAAACAGATTGGCGTTAAAAAATTTCATCAGGAAAAAATAGGAAAAAGTCACCATGAAATTTTGAAAAACTTCACCCTCATGGAAATGGCCAACTTTCTCACTCGTTTAATAATATACTATATTGCAACGGAAATGGCCATCTCTCATCCGTAATGGCATTATAAATAGATTGTCAATTAATTTATTTATAGTGCGAGCATTTCAACTAGTTTACTAATTAGTGATGCATGTATAGCAGTGACGGTTCGCGGGTTTTTTTCTGGTACGGCCGAGGAACAAGAGGTGGTAATACAGATAGATAGGGTCAGTTGCAGAGACGGCTATCTGTATTACCTCGGCCGTACCAGAAAAAAACCCCGCGAACCGTCACTGTTTACTAATTAGTGATTAGCATTACTTACGTACCTTAATCATTAAAATATTGGGTTTTCTTCAAGCGTCAGTAAAATTTAACATTTTTCACTGAATACATTACTTTATTGCCAACATTTCGCGTGGCACTAATGATGTATTAATGTACTGACAGATACAACTGAACATGGATATTTCATTTGAATGCACAGGTGAAAAAAAAAACATGAAATTCTTGAAATTTCGATCATTTTTATACCGTCATAACTCGGCGTATTTTCAATCGATTGTGATGAATCTTTGGGGGCGGTAAACTTTGAAGTGCCTTCTTTGAAGTCATGCGTGCAAACTTAAGCGTAAACTCTTCCGCCCCCCTCTAGCAACCCTGTGAAAAAAAAATGTTTTTGCAGTAAACCATGTCCAACTTTGACGATGTGTACGGAGTTGGAAAAAAATTGTCGACTCGATCCAACATAAAGGCTTTAAAATTTGATCAATTCCCTATGCAGGACTCAAAGAACAAAGTTCCTACGATGATTTGACACCAAGTTATGATATGCATTTTGAGGTTTTTCGCACATAACTCGGCGACTTTTCAACCAAATTGTATGATTTTTCTTAAATTCAACAAACCTTACTTCACTGTTTATTATTAAACCTTTAATCCCTCCATAAATTACCGTTTAAATCATCAAAATGAATGTAGAATTTCGACATGACTTATTATTCCGGAATTTTTACTGCACGTTTATTTGAAAAAGATTAAAGGGTTACAAGTTTTTAGGTGATTTAACTTTAAAATCATCAAATTATCCCTCAGAATTACTATTTAAAAGCTTTTAAACATTTTACGTTCGAATTTCCACGCCTCGTCGCCATCTATTGGACGGTGGCTGAACTACTAAGTGATGTTTTTGAACAGCGCCAAAATGCTCGAACTTTATACCTATAATCAAAATGTTAATATTCAGCAATGCGCTGTACACGAAACGGTAGACGATTTAATTCCGAATCGAACGGTCTATAAAATAGCTGAGGGAATTTAGCGGTTTTTGTGTAATTTGCGAATTAAAATTAAGCACGACACACTTACCGACATTTACAGTTCACTGTAACTTAAAAACTAAATGCGCAACAATTTGCTATATTCTTCAATGAAATACGGGTCCCAACACTTATTACTGATTATTCATTCAACTTTTTATATCATTACTGCACTACAATAAGAGAAATCCTAATCTTCATAGAGGGTACCCTCTGTTATCGCGGAGCTAAACTACGTTTTCATTTGTGGATTTAATAAATGTTTTAATAATGAAAGAATATTTAAAAACTTAAGAAGAATGTTATCTTATAATAAAATAAATTTACTTGTAGATATTTTCGAATTTAAATTGCAGAGACAATACATTTTAATATATCCGCCTAATCACAGGCAACCCGATATACGCGTAAGTTCTATTAATTTATTATTAAAAACTTCCAATTTTAAACATGACAGTGACAAAACCATAAGTGTAATCTTCAGTAAAGCTTCAAAAATAGTGCGTATATTAAAGTATTTAAATTGTAGAAATAATTATATATTATATTACATAAACGCCAACTTACAGACAACGCAATACACCCATACCTAATATTAATTTATTATTAAAAACTTCCAATTCAAAAGTGACAGGGACAAAACCATAAGTATTATCCTGAGTAAAGCTTCAAAAATAGTGGCAATATTTAAGTATTTAAATTGCAGAAATAATTATACTATATAAACGCCTACTTACTGGCAACCCAATACACGTGTAACTAATAATGATTTATTATTTAAAACTTCCAATTGTAAACGTAACAAGCACAAAACCATAAGTGTAATATTTTTAAAGCGTTACCAAGGACTACACTCATACTTGTGTCCGTATTATGTTTAAAATTGGAAGTTTTTAATAATAATTTAATATTAGTTATATGTATATCGGGTTGCCTGCAAGTAGGCGTTTATATAATACAATTCTTCTCGCAATTTAAATACTTAAATACTCGCACTATTTTTTAAGCTTTATTCAGGGTTACACCTATGGTTTTGTCCCTGTTACGTATAAAATTAGAAGTTTTTAATAATAAATTAATTTGAGTTATGCGTAAATCGGGTTGCTTGGGATTAGGCGTGTATATTATAAAATATTGTTTCTGCAATTTAAGTACGTAAATAACCACAAGTGAATTTATTTAATCATGAGACAACATTCTTTATAAGTTTTTAAATATTCTTTTATAATTACAACAATTATTACATCCACAAATTATTAAGTAGTTTATCCCCACGATAACAGGTGGAGCCGTCTACTTACATTATGATTTCTCGGATATTTCTCTTATTGTAATGCATTAACAATATAAATAATTGAATGATTAATCAGGAATAAGTATTGTAACCCGTATTTGATTGAAGAATATAGCAAATTCTTCTTTATTGAATTTTTATGTTACAGTGAACTGTAAATGTCGGTAAGTGTGTTGTGCTTAATTTTCATTCGCAAATTACAGGAAAACCGCTAAATTTCCTCAGCTATTTTATACACCGTTCGATTCGGAATTAAATCGTCTATCGTTTCATGTAAAGCCCATTGCTAAATATTAACACTTTGACAATAGGTATAAAGTTCGAGCATTTTGGCGCTGTTCAAAAACATCACTTAGCAGTTCAGCCACCGTCTAATAGATGGCGACGACGAGCGGGAATCCGAATGTAAAATGTTTAAAAGCTTCTAAATAGTAATTCTAAGCGATGATTTTGATAATTTAAGCATTAAATCACCGACAAACATATAATCCTTTAATCTTTTGAAATAAAAGTGCTATAAAAATCCTGCAATAATAATTATTGCCGCAGCAATTTTTTAATGGTTAAATTGATTTTAATGATTGAAATTGTAATTTACAGAGGTATTAATGGTTTAATAATAAACAATAAAATAGGATTTGTTGTTGTTGGGAAATTAACATTTACAAGATAACCTGGAAAATCATTCTTACTTTTTCCCAAAAATTGCATTTAAAATGATTTCCTAAAGAAACCACTGGTTCAATTCGAGGTTTCTATACATCACCGTAAAGATCCCTTCAAGACCCTTCAGAAAATGTACTTGCGCAACAACAAATGTCAATTTGAAGCCCGTGATGCGTCAGCAAAGAAAACTTGAAAATGTAAAAAGTCGAAAAAATCAACTTTCTTAATAATCATGGTAGACTCTTATGTAATAACATTTTCTTGATCAGATGAACGAAATAAATCGATTGGCGTTTCTTCTAGAAAAGTAGTTCATGTTAGAAAAATAATCAAATAGCTTAATGTTGTTGTAAATAAATAACGCAGTGAACTTATGTCTGTGAAGTGACAAATCTCCAAAAATCCATTTCGGAATTACCTCTCGTAAAATGGATTACAAACACAAATGTTTACTGGAGGTTGACGAACGTGTCCATGCCAGGGAACACCGTTCTAAAATCATAAATGTGTCCTCGAGAAATCCCAGGACGAGATTTTTCTTCCGCAGTGTGGGTTCGATGCAAGACGAACAACGTAGGCACGCCACTTCATATTACTATATAATTCATCCATTGAGCGTATTCAGGTAGGTTTTGAATTTTGCAAAACGACAATTTCATATTTTTACTTATTTACATTATTTATTCTTCTAACTAACATCAGCCATCGCCCAAAAACGGCGTACTGGGTAGGAGTATCATGCATAATTTCATTTGATCTTTTCAGATACTACTGGGAGGCCGTATATGCAGCAATCATATATATAAGTCTTATCATTATACCTATAAATATGTGTAGACCGGTTGTACAAAGGAACTTTTTCCGTCCGATTGAATTGATATTCGATTTCCTTTGCATAATAGACATAGTTGTTTCGTTTCTGACCGGAATATGCATACCGTCAATATCGGAAGTGGTCACCCAGCCGAAAAAAATTAGAAGGTGGGTGCTCACACATTTGCAAACATTTATACAAAATTAAACTCATTATTGTTTCAGTATGCGCCTCAGGAGCATACACTTCTACGTCGACTGCTTGTCGAGCGTACCGGATGACCTGCTCGCTTATAACTTTTGCGATGAATTCAGCAAACACAATTCACTAATGTTCGACGTGGCGATCTCCCTTCTTCCGCTATTGAAAGTGATGCGCAGCTTCAAATTTCTGAGATATTACCACAACACGACAATTCATCCGGACAATGTGTATTTTCCGTTGTTGCTCAAGTACTTTTTGGTGTTCATCCTCGTCTTCCACTGGCTGACGTCCTCTTACATATACTGCGTAATGTTCGACTATATTTTCCATCCCTACAGGGAACAATTTATTTTCACGTTCGAAGGAATACAAGTTTTAGGAAGCGGGGACATTGGCATGTACATCAATTCAGGTTATATTGTGGCATCGTATTTATTCGGTAAGTATTGAAAATTAAGCGGAAGTTGGATATTAGTTATTTGCATGCTTGGTGGTGGTGTTGTATATAAGAGGTCAGAGTAAATATTATTATAGGCGAAGAAATATTTTTACTTGACTTGACTTCTTTTTTTAACGAATTTAATAAATAAAATATAATATTAAAAGATCCGCTCCAATACAACACACTCACGTTGGGCCGATAACAATGGTTGAATTTAATTGGTTTATTATTGTAGCTTTAAATTTGCTGTGTACATTTCGAAAGACAATTTCGTATACGTTCCATCAAAATTGTCACGTGCTGATGTTCATCTCGATTTCAATTTTTGGATTCATATTCTGCAATGTGTTCACAGGTGAAGTATATTAATTGTATTGTTTTCCGTGTTTCTTCATTAAAAAAAAAATTCAGTGTTCATGTTGCAAGTGACGGCCGATATCAACGATTCCCGCAGGAAATATCATCAGATCGTAGAGGAGGTGAAACAATACAGTGCCAGTCGAAATTTGCCGTCGACAATTCGAGACAGAATGCTGACGTACTACGAGTACCGTTTTAGGAAGATGTATTTTCAGGAGGACGAAATTTTGCAAATGTTGTCGGGTAATGTCCTCCTTCGCTATTTTTGTTTGTTTTAACCTCTTTTAATAATCATCGGAGACCCTTACGTAATATCTTTTTTCTTCACCAGAAGAACGATTGGCGCTAAAAAATTTAATCTAGGAAAAAATGCAAAAAAAATTGGCAAGTCACCATGTCGATTTTTCAAACTTTGAACGGCTGTAGCTGCCGAACGAAAAATCCAATTTGAACGCGGTTTTAAATTCTGTGGTCCTTGAGCCCATTTGAGTCGGATTAAACTAAAATTGGCGATTTTTTTAATTTTCTTCTAACTTTTGAACAAAAATTGCACTAAAAATGATTTCCTGAAGAAACCACTGGTTGGATCCGGGGTTTCTTGACGTCACTCGAAAGATCGCTTCAAGACGCTTCAGAAAATGTACTTTCGCAGGAACAAATGTCAATTTTAAGGCCGTGACGCGTCAGCAAAAAAACTCGAAAATGGAAAAAATCGAAAAAATCAACTTTCTTTAAAATCATCGTAGACGCTTGTGTTTTACCTTATTTTTCATCAGAAGAACGAGATAAAACGATTGCCGTTAAAAAATTTCATCCAGAGAAAATAGCAAAAAAGTTAGCCAGTCACCATGAAATTTTTTGAAAAAAGTCGATTTTTTCACACTTTGAACGGCTGTAGCGGCCAAACGAAGAATCCAATTTAAACGCGGATTGCAAATCTGTGTTCCTCGTGTGTCAATTAGTCGGATTTCATTAAAATTGGGCATTTTTAATTTTTGACAAAAACCCGAAAATCTATCCAAGGGTCCCCCCTTGTAACTTTTTAACAAAAATTGCACTAAAAATGATTTCCTGAAGAAACCACTGGTTGGATCTGGGGTTTCTTGACGTCACTCGAAAGATCGCTTCAAGACGCTTCAGAAAATGTATTTTCGCAGGAACAAATGTCAATTTTAAGGCCGTGACGCGTCAGCAAAAAAACTCGAAAATGGAAAAAATCGAAAAAATCAACTTTCTTTAAAATCATCGTAGACGCTTGTGTTTTACCTTTTTTTTCATCAGAAGAACGAGATAAAACGATTGCCATTAAAAAATTTCATCCAGAGAAAATAGCAAAAAAGTTAGCCAGTCACCATGAAATTTTTTGAAAAAAGTCGATTTTTTCACACTTTGAACGGCTGTAGCGGCCAAACGAAGAATCCAATTTAAACGCGGATTGCAAATCTGTGTTCCTCGTGTGTCAATTAGTCGGATTTCATTAAAATTGGGCATTTTTAATTTTTGACAAAAACCCGAAAATCTATCCAAGGGTCCCCCCTTGTAACTTTTTAACAAAAATTGCACTAAAAATGATTTCCTGAAGAAACCACTGGTTGGATCTGGGGTTTCTTGACGTCACTCGAAAGATCGCTTCAAGACGCTTCAGAAAATGTATTTTCGCAGAAACAAATGTCAATTTTAAGGCCGTGACGCGTCAGCAAAAAAACTCGAAAATGGAAAAAATCGAAAAAATCAACTTTCTTTAAAATCATCGTAGACGCTTGTGTTTTACCTTTTTTTTCATCAGAAGAACGAGATAAAACGATTACCGTTTGAAAATTTCATCCAGAGAAAATTGCAAAAAAGTTAGCCAGTCACCATGAAATTTTTTGAAAAAAGTCGATTTTTTCACACTTTGAACGGCTGTAGCGGCCGAACGAAGAATCCAATTTAAACGCGGATTGCAAATCTGTGTTCCTCGTGTGTCAATTAGTCGGATTTCATTAAAATTGGGCATTTTTAATTTTTGACAAAAACCCGAAAATCTATCCAAGGGTCCCCCCTTGTAACTTTTTAACAAAAATTGCACTAAAAATGATTTCCTGAAGAAACCACTGGTTGGATCTGGGGTTTCTTGACGTCACTCGAAAGATCGCTTCAAGACGCTTCAGAAAATGTATTTTCGCAGGAACAAATGTCAATTTTAAGGCCGTGACGCGTCAGCAAAAAAACTCGAAAATGGAAAAAATCGAAAAAATCAACTTTCTTTAAAATCATCGTAGACGCTTGTGTTTTACCTTTTTTTTCATCAGAAGAACGAGATAAAACGATTGCCGTTAAAAAATTTCATCCAGAGAAAATAGCAAAAAAGTTAGCCAGTCACCATGAAATTTTTTGAAAAAAGTCGATTTTTTCACACTTTGAACGGCTGTAGCGGCCAAACGAAGAATCCAATTTAAACGCGGATTGCAAATCTGTGTTCCTCGTGTGTCAATTAGTCGGATTTCATTAAAATTGGGCATTTTTAATTTTTGACAAAAACCCGAAAATCTATCCAAGGGTCCCCCCTTGTAACTTTTTAACAAAAATTGCACTAAAAATGATTTCCTGAAGAAACCACTGGTTGGATCTGGGGTTTCTTGACGTCACTCGAAAGATCGCTTCAAGACGCTTCAGAAAATGTATTTTCGCAGAAACAAATGTCAATTTTAAGGCCGTGACGCGTCAGCAAAAAAACTCGAAAATGGAAAAAATCGAAAAAATCAACTTTCTTTAAAATCATCGTAGACGCTTGTGTTTTACCTTTTTTTTCATCAGAAGAACGAGATAAAACGATTACCGTTTGAAAATTTCATCCAGAGAAAATTGCAAAAAAGTTAGCCAGTCACCATGAAATTTTTTGAAAAAAGTCGATTTTTTCACACTTTGAACGGCTGTAGCGGCCGAACGAAGAATCCAATTTAAACGCGGATTGCAAATCTGTGTTCCTCGTGTGTCAATTAGTCGGATTTCATTAAAATTGGGCATTTTTAATTTTTGACAAAAACCCGAAAATCTATCCAAGGGTCCCCCCTTGTAACTTTTTAACAAAAATTGCACTAAAAATGATTTCCTGAAGAAACCACTGGTTGGATCTGGGGTTTCTTGACGTCACTCGAAAGATCGCTTCAAGACGCTTCAGAAAATGTATTTTCGCAAGAACAAATGTCAATTTTAAGGCCGTGACGCGTCAGCAAAAAAACTCGAAAATGGAAAAAATCGAAAAAATCAACTTTCTTTAAAATCATCGTAGACGCTTGTGTTTTACCTTTTTTTTCATCAGAAGAACGAGATAAAACGATTACCGTTTGAAAATTTCATCCAGAGAAAATTGCAAAAAAGTTAGCCAGTCACCATGAAATTTTTTGAAAAAAGTCGATTTTTTCACACTTTGAACGGCTGTAGCGGCCGAACGAAGAATCCAATTTAAACGCGGATTGCAAATCTGTGTTCCTCGTGTGTCAATTAGTCGGATTTCATTAAAATTGGGCATTTTTAATTTTTGACAAAAACCCGAAAATCTATCCAAGGGTCCCCCCTTGTAACTTTTTAACAAAAATTGCACTAAAAATGATTTCCTGAAGAAACCACTGGTTGGATCTGGGGTTTCTTGACGTCACTCGAAAGATCGCTTCAAGACGCTTCAGAAAATGTATTTTCGCAGAAACAAATGTCAATTTTAAGGCCGTGACGCGTCAGCAAAAAAACTCGAAAATGGAAAAAATCGAAAAAATCAACTTTCTTTAAAATCATCGTAGACGCTTGTGTTTTACCTTTTTTTTCATCAGAAGAACGAGATAAAACGATTCCCGTTAGAAAATTTCATCCAGAGAAAATTGCAAAAAAGTTAGCCAGTCACCATGAAATTTTTTGAAAAAAGTCGATTTTTTCACACTTTGAACAGCTGTAGCGGCCAAATGAAGAATCCAATTTAAACGCGGATTGCAAATCTGTGTTCCTCGTGTGTCAATTAGTCGGATTTCATTAAAATTGGGCATTTTTAATTTTTGACAAAAACCCGAAAATCTATCCAAGGGTCCCCCCTTGTAACTTTTTAACAAAAATTGCACTAAAAATGATTTCCTGAAGAAACCACTGGTTGGATCTGGGGTTTCTTGACGTCACTCGAAAGATCGCTTCAAGACGCTTCAGAAAATGTATTTTCGCAGAAACAAATGTCAATTTTAAGGCTGTGACGCGTCAGCAAAAAAACTCGAAAATGGAAAAAATCGAAAAAATCAACTTTCTTTAAAATCATCGTAGACGCTTGTGTTTTACCTTTTTTTTCATCACAAGAACGAGATAAAACGATTGCCGTTAAAAAATTTCATCCAGAGAAAATAGCAAAAAAGTTAGCCAGTCACCATGAAATTTTTTGAAAAAACTCGATTTTTTCACACTTTGAACGGCTGTAGCGGCCGAACGAAGAATCCAATTTAAACGCGGATTGCAAATCTGTGTTCCTCGTGTGTCAATTAGTCGGATTTGATTAAAATTGGGCATTTTTAATTTTTGACAAAAACCCGAAAATCTATCCAAGGGTCCCCCCTTGTAACTTTTTAACAAAAATTGCACTAAAAATGATTTCCTGAAGAAACCACTGGTTGGATCTGGGGTTTCTTGACGTCACTCGAAAGATCGCTTCAAGACGCTTCAGAAAATGTATTTTCGCAGAAACAAATGTCAATTTTAAGGCCGTGACGCGTCAGCAAAAAAACTCGAAAATGGAAAAAATCGAAAAAATCAACTTTCTTTAAAATCATCGTAGACGCTTGTGTTTTACCTTTTTTTTCATCAGAAGAACGAGATAAAACGATTACCGTTTGAAAATTTCATCCAGAGAAAATTGCAAAAAAGTTAGCCAGTCACCATGAAATTTTTTGAAAAAAGTCGATTTTTTCACACTTTGAACGGCTGTAGCGGCCGAACGAAGAATCCAATTTAAACGCGGATTGCAAATCTGTGTTCCTCGTGTGTCAATTAGTCGGATTTCATTAAAATTGGGCATTTTTAATTTTTGACAAAAACCCGAAAATCTATCCAAGGGTCCCCCCTTGTAACTTTTTAACAAAAATTGCACTAAAAATGATTTCCTGAAGAAACCACTGGTTGGATCTGGGGTTTCTTGACGTCACTCGAAAGATCGCTTCAAGCCGCTTCAGAAAATGTATTTTCGCAGAAACAAATGTCAATTTTAAGGCCGTGACGCGTCAGCAAAAAAACTCGAAAATGGAAAAAATCGAAAAAATCAACTTTCTTTAAAATCATCGTAGACGCTTGTGTTTTACCTTTTTTTTCATCAGAAGAACGAGATAAAACGATTCCCGTTAGAAAATTTCATCCAGAGAAAATAGCAAAAAAGTTAGCCAGTCACCATGAAATTTTTTGAAAAAAGTCGATTTTTCACACTTTGAACGGCTGTAGCGGCCGAACGAAGAATCCAATTTAAACGCAGATTGCAAATCTGTGTTCCTCGTGTGTCATTTAGTCGGATTTCATTAAAATTGGGCATTTTTAATTTTTGACAAAAACCCGAAAATCTATCCAAGGGTCCCCCCTTGTAACTTTTTAACAAAAATTGCACTAAAAATGATTTCCTGAAGAAACCACTGGTTGGATCTGGGGTTTCTTGACGTCACTCGAAAGATCGCTTCAAGACGCTTCAGAAAATGTATTTTTGCAGGAACAAATGTTAATTTTAAGGCCGTGACGCGTCAGCAAAAAAACTCGAAAATGGAAAAAATCGAAAAAATCAACTTTCTTTAAAATCATCGTAGACGCTTGTGTTTTACCTTTTTTTTCATCACAAGAACGAGATAAAACGATTGCCGTTAAAAAATTTCATCCAGAGAAAATAGCAAAAAAGTTAGCCAGTCACCATGAAATTTTTTGAAAAAAGTCGATTTTTTCACACTTTGAACGGCTGTAGCGGCCGAACGAAGAATCCAATTTAAACGCGGATTGCAAATCTGTGTTCCTCGTGTGTCAATTAGTCGGATTTCATTAAAATTGGGCATTTTTAATTTTTGACAAAAACCCGAAAATCTATCCAAGGGTCCCCCCTTGTAACTTTTTAACAAAAATTGCACTAAAAATGATTTCCTGAAGAAACCACTGGTTGGATCTGGGGTTTCTTGACGTCACTCGAAAGATCGCTTCTAGACGCTTCAGAAAATGTATTTTCGCAAGAACAAATGTCAATTTTAAGGCCGTGACGCGTCAGCAAAAAAACTCGAAAATGGAAAAAATCGAAAAAATCAACTTTCTTTAAAATCATCGTAGACGCTTGTGTTTTACCTTTTTTTTCATCAGAAGAACGAGATAAAACGATTGCCGTTAGAAAATTTCATCCAGAGAAAATAGCAAAAAAGTTAGCCAGTCACCATGAAATTTTTTGAAAAAAGTCGATTTTTTCACACTTTGAACGGCTGTAGCGGCCGAACGAAGAATCCAATTTAAACGCGGATTGCAAATCTGTGTTCCTCGTGTGTCAATTAGTCGGATTTCATTAAAATTGGGCATTTTTAATTTTTGACAAAAACCCGAAAATCTATCCAAGGGTCCCCCCTTGTAACTTTTTAACAAAAATTGCACTAAAAATGATTTCCTGAAGAAACCACTGGTTGGATCTGGGGTTTCTTGACGTCACTCGAAAGATCGCTTCAAGACGCTTCAGAAAATGTATTTTTGCAGGAACAAATGTTAATTTTAAGGCCGTGACGCGTCAGCAAAAAAACTCGAAAATGGAAAAAATCGAAAAAATCAACTTTCTTTAAAATCATCGTAGACGCTTGTGTTTTACCTTTTTTTTTCATCACAAGAACGAGATAAAACGATTGCCGTTAAAAAATTTCATCCAGAGAAAATAGCAAAAAAGTTAGCCAGTCACCATGAAATTTTTTGAAAAAAGTCGATTTTTTCACACTTTGAACGGCTGTAGCGGCCGAACGAAGAATCCAATTTAAACGCGGATTGCAAATCTGTGTTCCTCGTGTGTCAATTAGTCGGATTTCATTAAAATTGGGCATTTTTAATTTTTGACAAAAACCCGAAAATCTATCCAAGGGTCCCCCCTTGTAACTTTTTAACAAAAATTGCACTAAAAATGATTTCCTGAAGAAACCACTGGTTGGATCTGGGGTTTCTTGACGTCACTCGAAAGATCGCTTCAAGACGCTTCAGAAAATGTTTTTTCGCAGAAACAAATGTCAATTTTAAGGCCGTGACGCGTCAGCAAAAAAACTCGAAAATGGAAAAAATCGAAAAAATCAACTTTCTTTAAAATCATCGTAGACGCTTGTGTTTTACCTTTTTTTTCATCAGAAGAACGAGATAAAACGATTGCCGTTAGAAAATTTCATCCAGAGAAAATAGCAAAAAAGTTAGCCAGTCACCATGAAATTTTTTGAAAAAAGTCGATTTTTTCACACTTTGAACGGCTGTAGCGGCCGAACGAAGAATCCAATTTAAACGCGGATTGCAAATCTGTGTTCCTCGTGTGTCAATTAGTCGGATTTCATTAAAATTGGGCATTTTTAATTTTTGACAAAAACCCGAAAATCTATCCAAGGGTCCCCCCTTGTAACTTTTTAACAAAAATTGCACTAAAAATGATTTCCTGAAGAAACCACTGGTTGGATCTGGGGTTTCTTGACGTCACTCGAAAGATCGCTTCAAGACGCTTCAGAAAATGTTTTTTCGCAGAAACAAATGTCAATTTTAAGGCCGTGACGCGTCAGCAAAAAAACTCGAAAATGGAAAAAATCGAAAAAATTAACTTTCTTTAAAATCATCGTAGACGCTTGTGTTTTACCTTTTTTTTCATCACAAGAACGAGATAAAACGATTGCCGTTAAAAAATTTCATCCAGAGAAAATAGCAAAAAAGTTAGCCAGTCACCATGAAATTTTTTGAAAAAAGTCGATTTTTTCACACTTTGAACGGCTGTAGCGGCCAAACGAAGAATCCAATTTAAACGCGGATTGCAAATCTGTGTTCCTCGTGTGTCATTTAGTCGGATTTCATTAAAATTGGGCATTTTTAATTTTTGACAAAAACCCGAAAATCTATCCAAGGGTCCCCCCTTGTAACTTTTTAACAAAAATTGCACTAAAAATAATTTCCTGAAGAAACCACTGGTTGGATCTGGGGTTTCTTGACGTCACTCGAAAGATCGCTTCAAGACGCTTCAGAAAATGTTTTTTCGCAGAAACAAATGTCAATTTTAAGGCCGTGACGCGTCAGCAAAAAAACTCGAAAATGGAAAAAATCGAAAAAATTAACTTTCTTTAAAATCATCGTAGACGCTTGTGTTTTACCTTTTTTTTCATCAGAAGAACGAGATAAAACGATTGCCGTTAGAAAATTTCATCCAGAGAAAATAGCAAAAAAGTTAGCCAGTCACCATGAAATTTTTTGAAAAAAGTCGATTTTTTCACACTTTGAACGGCTGTAGCGGCCAAACGAAGAATCCAATTTAAGCGCGGATTGCAAATCTGTGTTCCTCGTGTGTCAATTAGTCGGATTTCATTAAAATTGGGCATTTTTAATTTTTGACAAAAACCCGAAAATCTATCCAAGGGTCCCCCCTTGTAACTTTTTAACAAAAATTGCACTAAAAATAATTTCCTGAAGAAACCACTGGTTGGATCTGGGGTTTCTTGACGTCACTCGAAAGATCGCTTCAAGACGCTTCAGAAAATGTATTTTCGCAGGAACAGATGTCAATTTTAAGGCCGTGACGCGTCAGCAAAAAAACTCGAAAATGGAAAAAATCGAAAAAATCAACTTTCTTTAAAATCATCGTAGACGCTTGTGTTTTACCTTTTTTTTCATCAGAAGAACGAGATAAAACGATTGCCGTTAGAAAATTTCATCCAGAGAAAATAGCAAAAAAGTTAGCCAGTCACCATGAAATTTTTTGAAAAAAGTCGATTTTTTCACACTTTGAACGGCTGTAGCGGCCAAACGAAGAATCCAATTTAAACGCGGATTGCAAATCTGTGTTCCTCGTGTGTCAATTAGTCGGATTTCATTAAAATTGGGCATTTTTAATTTTTGACAAAAACCCGAAAATCTATCCAAGGGTCCCCCCTTGTAACTTTTTAACAAAAATTGCACTAAAAATAATTTCCTGAAGAAACCACTGGTTGGATCTGGGGTTTCTTGACGTCACTCGAAAGATCGCTTCAAGACGCTTCAGAAAATGTATTTTCACAGGAACAGATGTCAATTTTAAGGCCGTGACGCGTCAGCAAAATAACTCGAAAATGGAAAAAATCGAAAAAATCAACTTTCTTTAAAATCATCGTAGACGCTTGTGTTTTACCTTTTTTTTCATCACAAGAACGAGATAAAACGATTGCCGTTAAAAAATTTCATCCAGAGAAAATAGCAAAAAAGTTAGCCAGTCACCATGAAATTTTTTGAAAAAAGTCGATTTTTTCACACTTTGAACGGCTGTAGCGGCCGAACGAAGAATCCAATTTAAACGCGGATTGCAAATCTGTGTTCCTCGTGTGTCAATTAGTCGGATTTCATTAAAATTGGGCATTTTTAATTTTTGACAAAAACCCGAAAATCTATCCAAGGGTCCCCCCTTGTAACTTTTTAACAAAAATTGCACTAAAAATGATTTCCTGAAGAAACCACTGGTTGGATCTGGGGTTTCTTGACGTCACTCGAAAGATCGCTTCAAGACGCTTCAGAAAATGTTTTTTCGCAGAAACAAATGTCAATTTTAAGGCCGTGACGCGTCAGCAAAAAAACTCGAAAATGGAAAAAATCGAAAAAATCAACTTTCTTTAAAATCATCGTAGACGCTTGTGTTTTACCTTTTTTTTCATCAGAAGAACGAGATAAAACGATTGCCGTTAGAAAATTTCATCCAGAGAAAATAGCAAAAAAGTTAGCCAGTCACCATGAAATTTTTTGAAAAAAGTCGATTTTTTCACACTTTGAACGGCTGTAGCGGCCGAACGAAGAATCCAATTTAAACGCGGATTGCAAATCTGTGTTCCTCGTGTGTCAATTAGTCGGATTTCATTAAAATTGGGCATTTTTAATTTTTGACAAAAACCCGAAAATCTATCCAAGGGTCCCCCCTTGTAACTTTTTAACAAAAATTGCACTAAAAATGATTTCCTGAAGAAACCACTGGTTGGATCTGGGGTTTCTTGACGTCACTCGAAAGATCGCTTCAAGACGCTTCAGAAAATGTTTTTTCGCAGAAACAAATGTCAATTTTAAGGCCGTGACGCGTCAGCAAAAAAACTCGAAAATGGAAAAAATCGAAAAAATTAACTTTCTTTAAAATCATCGTAGACGCTTGTGTTTTACCTTTTTTTTCATCACAAGAACGAGATAAAACGATTGCCGTTAAAAAATTTCATCCAGAGAAAATAGCAAAAAAGTTAGCCAGTCACCATGAAATTTTTTGAAAAAAGTCGATTTTTTCACACTTTGAACGGCTGTAGCGGCCAAACGAAGAATCCAATTTAAACGCGGATTGCAAATCTGTGTTCCTCGTGTGTCATTTAGTCGGATTTCATTAAAATTGGGCATTTTTAATTTTTGACAAAAACCCGAAAATCTATCCAAGGGTCCCCCCTTGTAACTTTTTAACAAAAATTGCACTAAAAATAATTTCCTGAAGAAACCACTGGTTGGATCTGGGGTTTCTTGACGTCACTCGAAAGATCGCTTCAAGACGCTTCAGAAAATGTTTTTTCGCAGAAACAAATGTCAATTTTAAGGCCGTGACGCGTCAGCAAAAAAACTCGAAAATGGAAAAAATCGAAAAAATTAACTTTCTTTAAAATCATCGTAGACGCTTGTGTTTTACCTTTTTTTTCATCAGAAGAACGAGATAAAACGATTGCCGTTAGAAAATTTCATCCAGAGAAAATAGCAAAAAAGTTAGCCAGTCACCATGAAATTTTTTGAAAAAAGTCGATTTTTTCACACTTTGAACGGCTGTAGCGGCCAAACGAAGAATCCAATTTAAGCGCGGATTGCAAATCTGTGTTCCTCGTGTGTCAATTAGTCGGATTTCATTAAAATTGGGCATTTTTAATTTTTGACAAAAACCCGAAAATCTATCCAAGGGTCCCCCCTTGTAACTTTTTAACAAAAATTGCACTAAAAATAATTTCCTGAAGAAACCACTGGTTGGATCTGGGGTTTCTTGACGTCACTCGAAAGATCGCTTCAAGACGCTTCAGAAAATGTATTTTCGCAGGAACAGATGTCAATTTTAAGGCCGTGACGCGTCAGCAAAAAAACTCGAAAATGGAAAAAATCGAAAAAATCAACTTTCTTTAAAATCATCGTAGACGCTTGTGTTTTACCTTTTTTTTCATCAGAAGAACGAGATAAAACGATTGCCGTTAGAAAATTTCATCCAGAGAAAATAGCAAAAAAGTTAGCCAGTCACCATGAAATTTTTTGAAAAAAGTCGATTTTTTCACACTTTGAACGGCTGTAGCGGCCAAACGAAGAATCCAATTTAAACGCGGATTGCAAATCTGTGTTCCTCGTGTGTCAATTAGTCGGATTTCATTAAAATTGGGCATTTTTAATTTTTGACAAAAACCCGAAAATCTATCCAAGGGTCCCCCCTTGTAACTTTTTAACAAAAATTGCACTAAAAATAATTTCCTGAAGAAACCACTGGTTGGATCTGGGGTTTCTTGACGTCACTCGAAAGATCGCTTCAAGACGCTTCAGAAAATGTATTTTCACAGGAACAGATGTCAATTTTAAGGCCGTGACGCGTCAGCAAAATAACTCGAAAATGGAAAAAATCGAAAAAATCAACTTTCTTTAAAATCATCGTAGACGCTTGTGTTTTACCTTTTTTTTCATCACAAGAACGAGATAAAACGATTGCCGTTAAAAAATTTCATCCAGAGAAAATAGCAAAAAAGTTAGCCAGTCACCATGAAATTTTTTGAAAAAAGTCGATTTTTTCACACTTTGAACGGCTGTAGCGGCCGAACGAAGAATCCAATTTAAACGCGGATTGCAAATCTGTGTTCCTCGTGTGTCAAATAGTCGGATTTCATTAAAATTGGGCGATTTTAATTTTTGACAAAAACCCGAAAATCTATCCAAGGGTCCCCCCTTGTAACTTTTTAACAAAAATTGCACTAAAAATGATTTCCTGAAGAAACCACTGGTTGGATCTGGGGTTTCTTGACGTCACTCGAAAGATCGCTTCAAGACGCTTCAGAAAATGTATTTTCACAGGAACAGATGTCAATTTTAAGGCCGTGACGCGTCAGCAAAAAAACTCGAAAATGGAAAAAATCGAAAAAATCAACTTTCCTTAAAATCATCGTAGACGCTTGTGTTTTACCTTTTTTTTTCATCAGAAGAACGAGATAAAACGATTGCCGTTAGAAAATTTCATCCAGAGAAAATTGCAAAAAAGTTAGCCAGTCACCATGAAATTTTTTGAAAAAAGTCGATTTTTTCACACTTTGAACAGCTGTAGCGGCCAAATGAAGAATCCAATTTAAACGCGGATTGCAAATCTGTGTTCCTCGTGTGTCAATTAGTCGGATTTCATTAAAATTGGGCATTTTTAATTTTTGACAAAAACCCGAACATCTATCCAAGGGTCCCCCCTTGTAACTTTTTAACAAAAATTGCACTAAAAATGATTTCCTGAAGAAACCACTGGTTGGATCTGGGGTTTCTTGACGTCACTCGAAAGATCGCTTCAAGACGCTTCAGAAAATGTATTTTCGCAGAAACAAATGTCAATTTTAAGGCCGTGACGCGTCAGCAAAAAAACTCGAAAATGGAAAAAATCGAAAAAATCAACTTTCTTTAAAATCATCGTAGACGCTTGTGTTTTACCTTTTTTTTCATCAGAAGAACGAGATAAAACGATTGCCGTTAGAAAATTTCATCCAGAGAAAATAGCAAAAAAGTTAGCCAGTCACCATGAAATTTTTTGAAAAAAGTCGATTTTTTCACACTTTGAACGGCTGTAGCGGCCGAACGAAGAATCCAATTTAAACGCGGATTGCAAATCTGTGTTCCTCGTGTGTCAATTAGTCGGATTTCATTAAAATTGGGCATTTTTAATTTTTGACAAAAACCCGAAAATCTATCCAAGGGTCCCCCCTTGTAACTTTTTAACAAAAATTGCACTAAAAATGATTTCCTGAAGAAACCACTGGTTGGATCTGGGGTTTCTTGACGTCACTCGAAAGATCGCTTCAAGACGCTTCAGAAAATGTATTTTCGCAGAAACAAATGTCAATTTTAAGGCCTTGACGCGTCAGCAAAAAAACTCGAAAATGGAAAAAATCGAAAAAATCAACTTTCTTTAAAATCATCGTAGACGCTTGTGTTTTACCTTTTTTTTCATCAGAAGAACGAGATAAAACGATTGCCGTTAGAAAATTTCAACCAGAGAAAATAGCAAAAAAGTTAGCCAGTCACCATGAAATTTTTTGAAAAAAGTCGATTTTTTCACACTTTGAACGGCTGTAGCGGCCGAACGAAGAATCCAATTTAAACGCGGATTGCAAATCTGTGTTCCTCGTGTGTCAATTAGTCGGATTTGGTTAAAATTGGGCATTTCTAATTTTTGACAAAAACCCGAAAATCTATCCAAGGGTCCTTGTAACTTTTTAACAAAAATTGCACTAAAAATGATTTCCTGAAGAAACCACTGGTTGGATCTGGGGTTTCTTGACGTCACTCGAAAGATCGCTTCAAGACGCTTCAGAAAATGTATTTTCGCAGGAACTAACGTCAATTTTAAGGCCGTGACGCGTCAGCAAAAAAACTCGAAAATGGAAAAAATCGAAAAAATCAACTTTCTTTAAAATCATCGTAGACGCTTGTGTTTTACCTTTTTTTTCATCAGAAGAACGAGATAAAACGATTGCCGTTAGAAAATTTCATCCAGAGAAAATAGCAAAAAAGTTAGCCAGTCACCATGAAATTTTTTGAAAAAAGTCGATTTTTTCACACTTTGAACGGCTGTAGCGGCCGAACGAAGAATCCAATTTAAACGCGGATTGCAAATCTGTGTTCCTCGTGTGTCAATTAGTCGGATTTGATTAAAATTGGGCATTTTTAATTTTTGACAAAAACCCGAAAATCTATCCAAGGGTCCCCCCTTGTAACTTTTTAACAAAAATTGCACTAAAAATGATTTCCTGAAGAAACCACTGGTTGGATCTGGGGTTTCTTGACGTCACTCGAAAGATCGCTTCAAGACGCTTCAGAAAATGTATTTTCGCAGGAACAAATGTCAATTTTAAGGCCGTGACGCGTCAGCAAAAAAACTCGAAAATGGAAAAAATCGAAAAAATCAACTTTCCTTAAAATCATCGTAGACGCTTGTGTTTTACCTTTTTTTTCATCAGAAGAACGAGATAAAACGATTGCCGTTAGAAAATTTCATCCAGAGAAAATTGCAAAAAAGTTAGCCAGTCACCATGAAATTTTTTGAAAAAAGTCGATTTTTTCACACTTTGAACAGCTGTAGCGGCCAAATGAAGAATCCAATTTAAACGCGGATTGCAAATCTGTGTTCCTCGTGTGTCAATTAGTCGGATTTCATTAAAATTGGGCATTTTTAATTTTTGACAAAAACCCGAAAATCTATCCAAGGGTCCCCCCTTGTAACTTTTTAACAAAAATTGCACTAAAAATGATTTCCTGAAGAAACCACTGGTTGGATCTGGGGTTTCTTGACGTCACTCGAAAGATCGCTTCAAGACGCTTCAGAAAATGTATTTTCGCAGGAACAAATGTCAATTTTAAGGCCGTGACGCGTCAGCAAAAAAACTCGAAAATGGAAAAAATCGAAAAAATCAACTTTCTTTAAAATCATCGTAGACGCTTGTGTTTTACCTTTTTTTTCATCAGAAGAACGAGATAAAACGATTGCCGTTAGAAAATTTCATCCAGAGAAAATTGCAAAAAAGTTAGCCAGTCACCATGAAATTTTTTGAAAAAAGTCGATTTTTTCACACTTTGAACGGCTGTAGCGGCCGAACGAAGAATCCAATTTAAACGCGGATTGCAAATCTGTGTTCCTCGTGTGTCAATTAGTCGGATTTGATTAAAATTGGGCATTTTTAATTTTTGACAAAAACCCGAAAATCTATCCAAGGGTCCCCCCTTGTAACTTTTTAACAAAAATTGCACTAAAAATGATTTCCTGAAGAAACCACTGGTTGGATCTGGGGTTTCTTGACGTCACTCGAAAGATCGCTTCAAGGCGCTTCAGAAAATGTATTTTCGCAGGAACAAATGTCAATTTTAAGGCCGTGACGCGTCAGCAAAAAAACTCGAAAATGGAAAAAATCGAAAAAATCAACTTTCCTTAAAATCATCGTAGACGCTTGTGTTTTACCTTTTTTTTCATCAGAAGAACGAGATAAAACGATTGCCGTTAGAAAATTTCATCCAGAGAAAATTGCAAAAAAGTTAGCCAGTCACCATGAAATTTTTTGAAAAAAGTCGATTTTTTCACACTTTGAACAGCTGTAGCGGCCAAATGAAGAATCCAATTTAAACGCGGATTGCAAATCTGTGTTCCTCGTGTGTCAATTAGTCGGATTTCATTAAAATTGGGCATTTTTAATTTTTGACAAAAACCCGAAAATCTATCCAAGGGTCCCCCCTTGTAACTTTTTAACAAAAATTGCACTAAAAATGATTTCCTGAAGAAACCACTGGTTGGATCTGGGGTTTCTTGACGTCACTCGAAAGATCGCTTCAAGACGCTTCAGAAAATGTATTTTCGCAGAAACAAATGTCAATTTTAAGGCCGTGACGCGTCAGCAAAAAAACTCGAAAATGGAAAAAATCGAAAAAATCAACTTTCTTTAAAATCATCGTAGACGCTTGTGTTTTACCTTTTTTTTTCATCAGAAGAACGAGATAAAACGATTGCCGTTAGAAAATTTCATCCAGAGAAAATAGCAAAAAAGTTAGCCAGTCACCATGAAATTTTTTGAAAAAACTCGATTTTTTCACACTTTGAACGGCTGTAGCGGCCGAACGAAGAATCCAATTTAAACGCGGATTGCAAATCTGTGTTCCTCGTGTGTCAATTAGTCGGATTTGATTAAAATTGGGCATTTTTAATTTTTGACAAAAACCCGAAAATCTATCCAAGGGTCCCCCCTTGTAACTTTTTAACAAAAATTGCACTAAAAATGATTTCCTGAAGAAACCACTGGTTGGATGTGGGGTTTCTTGACGTCACTCGAAAGATCGCTTCAAAACGCTTCAGAAAATGTATTTTCGCAAGAACAAATGTCAATTTTAAGGCCGTGACGCGTCAGCAAAAAAACTCGAAAATGGAAAAAATCGAAAAAATCAACTTTCTTAATAATCATCGTAGATCTTTGTGTAATACATTTTTCTTCACCAGAAGAACGAGATAAATTGACTGGCGTTAAAAAATTTCATCTAAAAAACCATGAACATTTTGAAAAAAATTTATCCTGAATAATTAATATAAATCAAACTTGGTATATCAGTTATAAATTTGAATATAAATAACGTTTCGATGTTTAGATTCATTGCGTAAAGATATATTTCTCCATTCCTGCCGCACGTTAATCAAAAACGTAACGATATTGAAAGACCTTCCTCAAGACATCATCTCGGACGTGGTTTCCAGTTTGCATTACGAGGTGTACCTCTACAATGACATCATTGCGAAAGCTGGAACCGTCGGTGACTGCATGTATTTCATCGCCAATGGAACGGTGGCTGTCTCCACGCTGACAGGAAGAGAAGTATGAAGACTCATTCAAAAATATTAATTTGATCAAATAAATATTTCTAATGAGTTTTTATTTCGCAGGTGTGTCATCTGCAAGACGGAGCGTTTTTCGGAGAGATAGCTTTAATTTCCGAGGATCATAAACGTATGGCAACGGTGGTGGCGATTGAAATCTGCGAGATTTACCGATTGGATAGAAAAGACTTCAGGCTTTGTTTCAACATAAATTCTGCCTATTATAAGAAAATCAATCAGATCGCCAACGAACGAATTCACAAGACGGCCTTGTTGGAGGAATTACACAGAAAGTATATTATCGATAAGACGAGGCGTAAACGCCTCTCTACAAGTAGTTAAAGTGCAAATAATGTTAATTGCTTGTGTATTTTTTATTGTTGAAAAATGTTACTTTTTAATAAAACATGTTTTTTCTAACCGTTGAATGCAATTTTCGTCCTTTTCAAATCTTGTTTTAGGTGTTGGAAATTTGATGAATGCTGAAATGGTGAATGCGCCGGGTGTATGACTGAAATTTATATGGTTAATTTCCAATCAGTGTTTGTTTCGACTATATTTTATACAATTATGTACGTTTCCATGGTTTATTTTCAATTGAAATCATATTTTAAATGTACAACGAGCGGATGAAACTGACGTTTAAAACGTCAAAATGGGAAAACTATACTTCAAATTTCCAAACTCAGTTTACTCAAAAACTAACGAGATTTCGAAAAAAACTTATTCTTTAGAAGTTATTCATTTTGGCATTCTCTAAAATTATTATTAACATAAATTTGCTATAACTATTATCGTTTCATAATTATAAACCAAAAATTAAAAAAATGATAATACATTTTTTTCTCGAATAGCAATGATTTTATGAAAAATATCTTCAAGCAAAAGATGTGCATTTGTTTGTTGACTTTAATATTTATTTAAATATTTTTGTGATATTTTTCATATTTAAGAAAATATTGGCAAAAAACAAAAAACAGTTTAGGTAAACGCCCACTTCCGGTGTACGAAATTTTACCAAAAGCTTTTCAGTTCTTCAGATTATCAAATAAGATGTATTTTTAAAGTTTCATATCAATTGCTCTATTAGTTTTTGAGATACAGCGTACACAGACACACATTTTTTCCAGGAATTGTTGAAATGGCATCTAAATTACAATCCACGGCGCAGTCGGTAGGATATGTACATAATCAACTTCAACTGCCGGCGCTGTCAATCCAGACAATTACATTTCAACTAATGAGTGACTAAATAATTTACAAATCGTACCAATAAAACATTAATAACATAAAAAGATAATGTGAGGGTGAACATAAACAAACTTTATTGTCATTGTATTACCAGCCAACATATTCAATTAGAATTGAACATTTTTAACATTAAAATATAAATATTATGTAACAGTTTTAACTTCTTCAGGTCATGTTTTTAAGCCTGGTCTTATCGATAATATACTTTCTGTGTAATTCCTCCAATAAGGCCGTTTTGCCGATCCGCTCCTTCGCAATCTGATCGATTTTCCTGTAATAGGCAGAATTTTGAGCGAAGCAAACCCTGAAATCGTTTCTATCCAATCGGTACACCTCGCAGATTTCGATTGCCACCACGGTTGCGATGCGTTTATGGTCTTTAACAATCAAAGCTATCTCTCCAAAAAATGCTCCGTCCTGCAGATGACACACCTGCGAAATAAACGCTGATTACTTGAAGTAATTAATTACAAAATATATCTTCTCCAAAATTTAATGCAAATGAATAAATACCCTGGTCTAATTAATTGATCAAGTTTGCTTTTAAATAACTCTAAAGTCAATTTTTACTTTTGTATAAATTTTGTATAACGTCTTCATACTTCTCTTCCCGTCAGTGTGGAAACTGCCACCGTTCCACTGGCGATGAAATACATGCTGTCGCCGGCGGTTCCGGCCTTCACGATGATGTCATTGTAGAGGAACACCTCGTGGTGCAAACAGGAAATCACTTCCGAGATGATGTTTTGAGGAAGGTCTTTCAATATCGTTACGTTATCGATTAAGGTGCGACAGTTGTGACGAAATATCTCTTTGGTTAATGAATCTAAACATAAAAAATGGTGATGTGGCCATCATTTACTTTCTCCGACTTGATGGTATCATTTATATTTACGCTTTCATGGTTTATTTTAAATTTACATCATATTTTAAATGTACATCGAGCGTTGCGTAAACTCGGATGAAACTGACGTTTAAAACGTCAAAATTATGATCAAATTCAAAAACTCAGTTTACTCAAAAACTGAAGCGATTTCGAAAAAAATTTATTCTTTATAAGTTGTTCATTTTAGCATTCTCTACAATTATTATTAACATACATTTTCTATAACTGTAACCATAAAAGGGAAAGATCAAGTCATCGAGGGGCGAAGGGGTTAAGAATGTTTGAGTGAAAATTTTGGATAAACTGGCAATGACATATTTTCGATTATTCACTTGCGTTAATAGTAGAAGTGTCTAGAATATTCCACCAAAAATTCAGATAAATCCATCAAGCGATTGTTTTGGAAATTACGAAATTCCCGCCGAATGTATGTTTTTGCATTTTTTAAGAATGTTCGAGTGGAAATTTTGAAGTACTATAACCTCGGAAGAAGGAGGTCTGAAGTATCTTGGCTCGCACCGCATAGTAGAAGTTAAGCAGAATGATACCCATGACATCGTTATTCGTTGATTCAAGTTCAAATAATTCTACAAGAAAAAAATATTTGCTGGATTAATTACCTGACAGCATTCCCAAAATTCGCTTTTCCTCGAAATACACCTTCCTGAAACGGTACTCGTAGTACGTCAACAGCCTTTCTCGAATAGTCGAGGACAAATCTCGAGTCTTGCAGAATTGATTCACTTCTGCGACGATCTGATGATATGTCTTGCGGGAATGGTTAACGTCGCCCAATATTTGCAACATGAAAACTGATTTTTTTTTAATTTTTAAAGTTGAAAGCAATCATTGAGATTCTTCACCTGTCAATATGCTGCAAAATATGAATCCAATAATTGAAATGATGATGAACAGCAAAATGTCAGTAAGTCTATGGAACTTATAACTGATCGTCTTTTGAAATGTGGACAGCAAGTTTACCGCTGAAAAAAATAAATAAATAAAACGATGAAATTAAATTCGAAAATACATCCTTATAAAAAAAAATGGTAATGTGGCCATCATGTTACATTCTCCGACTTGATGGTATCATTTATATTTACGCTTTCATGGTTTATTTTCAATTTAAATGATACATCGAGCGTTTTGCAGGATGAGATGACACTGACGTTTAAAACGTCAAAATTATGAAATTATTATTAAAAATTGCATTCAAAATGATTTATTGAAAAAACCACTGGTCCGATTCGGGATTTGGTGACGTGGCCAGCATGTTACTTTCTCCGACTTGATGGTATCATAGCCATTTATATTTACGTTTTCATGGTTTATTTTTAATTTAAATCATATTTTAAATGCACGTTTTGTAGACTCGCATTAAACTGACATTTAAAACGTCAAAATTATGAAAGATGTAAAAATTACCGTGCAAATTCAAAACCTCAGTATACTCGAAAACTAACGAGATTTCGAAAAAAACTTATTCTTTATAAGTTGTTCATTTTGGCGTTCTTTACAATTATTATTGACATAAATTTGTTGTAACTATTATCGTTTCATAATTATAAACCAGAAATGAGAAAAAAATTAATAATTTTTTTTCTCGAATAAAAATGATTTAATGAAAAATATTTTAAAACAAAATATGTTCATTTATTTGTTAAAATGTTTTTGTGATAATTTTCATATTTAAGCAGATATTGGAAAAAAACAAGAAACGGTTAAGGTAAACGCCCACTTCCGGTGTACGAAACTTTACCAAAATTTTTTCATTTCTTTAGATTATCAAATAAGGCGTATGTTCAAAGTTTCATATTAATTGGTCTATTAGTTTTTGAGATACAGCGCGCACAGACATACACACACACTGTAATTTTCTGTTCATCAGTTGAGGATTCATTTTCATTGCTCGACTGAGACGTATTCAAGTCGTTCATTTTCGTCGAGATACCTACCGAATAAATACGATGACACGACAAATCCCGAATTGACGTATATCACCTTATAATTTTGTCCTTTAATTTGTAATCCGTCAAACGAGAAAACGAAATCGTTCAATTCTTCGTAAAACAAAGCGTTGAACATTGTGGCATATATGTAGATACAGGTGAGCCAATGGAAGGCAAGCAAGTACATTAACAAGTACTTTAGGAACAACTGAAGGTACACATTCAGGGTACCTGTCGTGTTGTTGTAATATCTCAGGAATTTGAAGCAGCGCAACAGTTTCAACAAGTCGAATAGGGACCATGCTATTTCGAAATTTGTATAGTTATCAAGTATAGGCTCAATGTAAAAGTCGATGAGGCCGTCCGGTATGCTCGAAATACAATCGATGTAAAACGATACGCTTGTAAGGCGCTTCCTGAAACAATAACAAGAATATGTGTTTAATGAAACATAAATACAATACTATAACTAAACAGAAATACTCGAACAACTTGTAAATTGAAAACGGTTAGCACGCGTCACTGTGTGTCGGTACTTGTATCATGACTCAGAAGACATACGTTTCCCCTAATATAATAGTATAAAATGGTAGTAAAGCTGCTTGTCTTTGATATGTACATAAACTGATGGTACGAATTTTTACCCACCTTTTAATTACTTTTGGCTCGGTGATCACTTCCAAAATTGACGGTATGCATATTCCGCTTAGAAACGAAACAATTATGTCTAACATGCAGAAGACATCGAGTGCCGATTCAACCTTATGGCATAAGTCGTGGGGACTAAGCTCAAAGCAACTGTTTAGAGGTATAATCAAGAGACTAGCATAGATTAATATTACGTACATGATCTCCCAGTAGTATCTAAAAAGGGAGTAATTGTTATTTTTTTTTAAATGAGCAAATAATGTGAAAAAGTATAATATTTATTGGGCTACGAACTCATCCAAAAGTCCATTGGAATTAAGTGATCATTTGTTGACTAAAAATAGTGATGTGGCCATCATGTTACTTTCTCCAACTTTATATTTACGTTTTCATGGGTTTATTTTCAATTTAGATCGTATTTTAAATGTACATAGAGTGGATGAAACTGACGTTTAAAACGTCAAATTTATGAAAGATGGATAAACTCGGTTTACTCAAAAACTAAAGGGATTTCGAAAAAAACTTATTCTTTATAAGTTGTTCATTTTAGCATTCTCTACAATTATTATTCAGATAAATTTACTGTAACTATTATCGTTTTATAATTATAAATCAAAAACTAAGAAAAGATAAAATTAAAAAAAACTAATAAAGCAATCGATACGAAACTTTGAACATACGTCTTATTTGATAATCTGAAGAACTGAGAAGCTTTTGGTAAAATTTCGTACACCGGAAGTGGGCGTGTACCTTAACTGTTTTTTGTTTCTTGCCAATATTTTCTTAAATATGAAAAATATCACAAAAACATTTAAACAAACATCGAAGACAACAAAGAAATTCACATCTTTTGCTTGAAAACATTTTTTATAAAATCATTTTTATTCGAGAAAAAATGTATTATTATTTTTTGTAATTTTTGGTTTATAATTATAAAACGATAATAGTTACAGTAAATTTTTCTGAATAATAATTGTAGAGAATGCTAAAATGAACAACTTCTAAAGAATAAGTTTTTTTCGAAATCTCTTTAGTTTTTGAGTAAACTGAGTAAGTATAATTGTTCTATCTTTCATAATTTTGACGTTTTAAACGTCAGTGTCATCCACTCGATGTACATTTAAAACATGATTTCAATTGAAAATAAACCATGAAATCGTAAATGTAAATGATATCATCAAGTCTGAGAAAGTAACATCACCATTTTTCGCATTGTTTCCTAAATTTGAGTTCATAATTACGTACCTGAACATGCTCAACGGGTGAATTATGTACGAATGTGGGGACATTGCGTGTCTCCGTCGTTCCCTTTGCACGGAACCTATACTGCGGAAGAAATGTCTGGTCTTGGGATTTTTCGCGGACACATTTATTAATTTGAAGCGGTTTTCTCTGTCGGAGCCGTGTTTGTCAATCCCAAGTAAACATTTGTGATTGTAATCCATCTTATGAAAAACACCGTATAGAATTTGCTTTTATTGGTTTGTCATTTCAGAGACGTAAGTTCACTACGTTGTTTATTTATATCAAGCTATTTGATCGTTTTTTCTAAAAATCTCGAAGAAAAGTACAATTTTGACATGAGATTATTTTAAATTTTAATGGCCATCTTTTAAAGAAGGTTCGTTGCCGTTGAAGTGTCCCAAATATTTGGAAGTGAAAGAGTTGCAGAACAGTACGTAATTTTCCAATGATGGGAACGTAATATATGCAGCACGGTATTCACGTCTGCAGGCAGAGACCAGTTCGTTGCATACTGCACGAGCCTGTGGATTGTTATTATTTGTAATGGCAAATTACTTTTCCTCGCAGTTTCTCGTTAACCCTTTGCACTCGTATTTATTGATGACAAAACGTATTTTGGAGACTATAAGTTGGCATACGAGTGCAAAGGGTTAATATATTAGATAATTGAAAGTCCTAATTATTAATATGCAAACAAGTTCCACGCATAAAACTTATAATTTGCCTAATTTGTGTAACGGTAAATCAATAAGTCGGTGAAGAAGAGAATGATTATAACTTAACTTTGAACCCTGCAAATCATGCTTTTACAAAAAAAGTATGATACAAGCGAAATAACCTTGAATCAATTATTTTGAATTAAAAATAAAGGTTTGCCATGAAATCATAATGGCGGATGTTTCAGTAAAGAATTAAATTACTTCCTGTGCCATATTTAAGTTAAAACGAGGTGACAAATTAATTTTAAGAATTAATAACGTGAATTCTACCGTAATTTACAGAAAAATCTCATAATCCATAAGCCGTACAAAAATTTCAATAGCATTTTCGAAATCCCCGCACAAAAATACACGCCATTGTGAAAACGCGAGTTCGATCCGTCTTTAAATAAGCGAGCTGTAACCAAAAATTCCATTTGACCCACTGACGGAGGGAACTCCGCGTCTGGAATGCGGGATTATGTAAGTCTGACGCGACTGGGTCACGGGAAGGATACCCCAAGGTCGGCGCATTCCAGACCGGCGGCCATCATGGATGAAGACGGATCAGTTGCGCATGCGCGCAATGTAAGAACCGTGCCATCTAACGCGGCCGACCGTAAAGGGTTGAATTAATGTGTGAAAGGGTTGATTGATAAAGAAATTATACCGTGTGATCGATTCACCACGGAACATTGCGAGTTGACATGGGAAAATTGTTTCTTCGAGATTGCTGCTCTCCTAACCTTAACCTAAAAGGATTCCAATACCACCATTGGATAGATTATTTTAATGCGCTTCATATGTTACCTCACAATTATATATTAATGTTGTTATACCATCTGTAAAGGTTAATCAATCCTCACGGTAGTAGAAACAATTACGTTAATTCACAATTGTGTGATATCGTGTGAAGCACAATAAATTAATCTATCCAACGGTGGCACTGAATTCCTTTTATTTTAAATAGGGAAGCAGCAATCCAGAAAAATCAGTTTTCCCATCTTAATTTGCTGTGTCGTGGTAAATGTAGGTTCAAAGTGATTGAAAATGGTATTTTACTTCGTGAATGTATGAACTGCATTTTCTGGTAAATTCCTCCAATTAAACAACTGGGTGATTTAATTAATTAATGATAACTAACCCAAGTGTTACCCTCCGATTTGAATAAGATTTGGTGGTCTTTATCCTGGCGAGGATAACAGAGAGAGTGATGGAAGTGAAAGGGAGTGTGTTTGCGGTATTTCTGGACTTAAAAGCGGTGTATGATTCGGTATCAAGGGGGTATATGGTAGAGTGTTTGAGGAGAAAGGGGGTGAGTGACGGAGTGATAGATTGGGTAAGAGGTGTGTATGAGGAAACGTGGGTGGAGGCAACGATGGGAGAGGAGGTGTCACAGAGGTTTAGGACGTGGAAAGGGTGTCCTCTGAGCCCGGTGCTGTTCATTCTATATATTAGTGAGTTAGAGAAGGTGTTGAGGAAAGGACAGGAGGGGAGTTGGTGATTGGAAAGTGCATATGCGGATGATATAGTGTTGATGGCGAGAGATTGGGAGGGAATGAGACACGTTAAAAAGCGTGGAGAGATGTACGCACAAGAGAGGACTGTGTGTGAATGTGGAGAAAATGAAATGGATGAGGTTCAGGAATAAAGGGCGAGAGGGGAGAGTGAAAGAGCTAGAGTGGTTGAGAGGGTGATTAGGAGTTATTTGGGTTTAAAATAATTCCGTAAGTAAATGTTAATTTTGCAACAACAACAAATCCTATTTTACTGTTTATTATTACACCATTAATACCTCTGTAAATTACAATTTGAATCATTAAAATCAATTTAACTATTAAAAAATTGCTGCAGCAATATTTATTATTGCAAGATTTTTATAGCACTTTTATTTCAAAAGATTAAAGGATTATATGTTTGTCGGTGATTTAATGCTTAAATTATCAAAATCATCGCTTAGAATTGCTATTTAGAAGCTTTTAAACATTTTACATTCGAATTTCCGCCCGTCGTCGCCATCTATCAGACGGTGGCTGAACTGCTAAGTGATGTTTTTGAACAGCGCCAAAATGCTCGAACTTTATACTTATTGTCAAAGTGTTAATATTTAGCAATGGGCTTTGCATGAAACGGTAGACGATTTAATTCTGAATCGAATGGTGTATAAAGTAGCTGAAGAAATTTAGCAGTTTTCCTGTAATTTGCGAATGAAAATTAAGCACGACACACTTACCGACATTTACAGTTCACTGTAACATAAAAATTCAATAAAGAAGAATTTGCTATATTCTCCAATCAAATACGGGTTACAATACTTATTCCTGATTAATCATTCAACTATTTATATTGTTAATGCATTACAATAAGAGAAATATACGAGAAATCATAATCTAAGTAGAGGGCTCCACCTGTTATCGTGGGGATAAACTACTTCATAATTTGTGGATATAATAATTGTAACAATAAAAGAATATTTAAAAACTTAAAAAGAATGTTGTCTCATGATTAAATAAATTCACTTGTGGATATTTACGTACTTAAATTGCAGAAACAATATTTTATAATATACACGCCTAATACCAAGCAACCCGATTTACGCATAACTCTAATTAATTTATCATTAAAAACTTCTAATTTTATACGTAACAGGGACAAAACCATAAGTGTAATTCTGAGTAAAGCTTCAGAAACAGTGCGAATATTTAAGTATTTAAATTTCGGAAACAATGTTATTATATAAACGCCTATTTACAGGCAACCCAATATAGAATAACGAATATTAGTTTATTATTAAAAACTTCAAATTTTAAAGATAATAGGGACACAAACATACGTGTAGTCCTGGGTAATGCTTTAAAAATATTACACTTATGGTTTTGTCCTTGTTACGTTTACAATTGGAAGTTTTAAATAATAAATCATTATTAGTTACACGTGTATTGGGTTGCCATTAAGTAGGCGTTTATATAATATAATTATTTCTGCAATTTAAATACTTAAATACTGCCACTATTTTTGAAACTTTACTAAGAATAATACTTATGGTTTTGTCCCTGTCACGTTTAGAATTGGAAGTTTTTAATAATAAATTAATATTAGGTATGGGTGTATTGCGTTGTTTGTAAGTTGGCGTTTATGTAATATAATTATTTCTGCAATTTAAATACTTAAATATTCGCACTATTTTTTAAGCTTTACTGACGATTACACTTATGGTTTTGTCACTGTCACGTTTAAAATTGGAAGTTTTTAATAATAAATTAATAGTACTTACGCGTATATCGGGTTGCCTGTGATTCGGCGGATATATTAAAATGTATTGTTTCTGCAATTTAAATTAGCAAATATCTACAAGTAAATTTATTTTATTATAAGATAACATTCTTTTTAAGTTTTTAAATATTTTTTTCATTATTAAAACAATTATTAAATCCACAAATGAAAACGTAGTTTAGCCTCGCGATAACAGAGGGTACCCTCTATGAAGATTAGGATTCCTCATATATTTCTCTTATTGTAGTGCAGTAATGATATAGAAAGTTGAATGAATAATCAGTAATAAGTGTTGGAACCCGTATTTCATTGAAGAATATAGCAAATTGTTCTGTGTTTAATTTTTAAGTTACAGTGAACTGTAAATGTCGGTAAGTGTGTCGTGCTTAAATTTTCATTCGCAAATTACAAGAAAACCACTAAATTGTCTCAGCTATTTTATACACCGTTCGATTCGGAAATAAATCGTCTATCGTTTCGTGTACAGCGCATTGCTGAATATTAACACTTTGATTATAAGGATAAAGTTCGAGCATTTTGGCGCTGTTCAAAAACATCACTTAGTAGTTCGGCTATCATCGAATAGATGGCGACAAGGCGTGGAAATGCGAACGTAAAATGTTTAAAAGCTTTTAAATAGTAATTCTGAGGTATAATTTTGATAATTTTAAAGTTAAATCACCTAAAAACTTGTAACCCTTTAATCTTGTTAACAAATGTACGTCTATTAAGTTTAATATACTCACTGGTCATCTGCTATTTTATTGTAATGTTGTCAAAGATTCGGTTTCGCTTGATAAAAGGGTAACTTTTGAATTGTATATTAATGAATTTATAAATTCATATAATTAACCCCAAGACAATAAAATTTTGTACTTATTGAATTAAAACACTGCTGGTATCTCAAATTTTTCACTTTATTGTAACTAGTTTCGTCCCATTCGGACATTATTAAACAATATGTATCACAAAGTAATTTCGCATCATACGTCAACATATTTTATTAGAATTGAACATTTTCCATTTCATTAAATATTATTTACGTATTAACTTCTTCAGGACAAGTGTATGCGCCTGGTCTTATCCATAATATACTTTCTGTGTAATTCGTCCAGTAAAGTTGTTTTTCCGATCCGTTCGAGGGCGATCTGCTTGATTTTCGCATAATAGGCAGTATTTTTAGAGAAACAAAACCTGAAATCTCTTCTATTCAATCGGTAAACCTCGCAGATTTCGATCGCCACCACCGTTGCGATGCGTCTATGGTTTTTGCTGATTAAAGCTATCTCTCCGAAAAATCCTCCATCTTGCAGATGACATATCTACGAAATGAACGCCATTATAAAATTGATTACTTTAGTTTTAACAAATTTTTAAATTTGTAAGTTTATATACTTCTTTTCCCGTCGCTGTGGAGACCGCCACCGTTCCACTGGCGATGAAATACATGCAGTCACCAGTAGATCCGGCTTTCACAATGATGTCATTGTAGAGGTACACCTCGTGGTGCAAACTGGAAATAACGTCCGCGATGACATCTTCGGGAAGGTCTTTCAAAATCGTTACGTTTTCGATTAAAGGGCGACAGGAATGGAGGAATATATCTTTGCGTAATGCATCTAAACATAGAAGAGTGTTTTACAAGGCAGATGATAGCAAAACATTAAATAATGTCCGAGTAATAAATAACGCAATAAAATTAAAATTATCGCGTTGCAAGTTATCATTAATTTCTCCTGAACAATCCGCGAAAAAATTATGTGTTTAATACGGGAATAAAGCAGATTTACGGACGCGGCTGGAGTTTCACCGCCGAGCGAGCTTGCGAATACAAACCGCAATGTGACATCTAGTGTCACTTTTTAGAACAAATTGAAATATCGGCCATTATGATTTCATGGCACACCAAAAATAATTGTAAAGTTTTTTGCAAATATCTCGGTAAATACTTTACAGATACTATTGAGTAAGGTACGAAATCATCCAGCTTAAAAAGGTTTAAGAATAATGTAAGAAGACCGATGCTGTCAAATAATTGGGGAAGCCAATTTTAACACATTTTAAATGATGCATGTAAATCAACACCCTCTATGTTTTTAGTCTGGTATCACACGTTTCAACAGGAATTTTCCGTACAAAAAACCGAGTAAACGATGGCACGATCAAATTTCCTTTTAACAGTATATGTATTTAGCCTGGTATAACACGCCGTAACAAGAATTTTCCGGGTCTTACATTCGGGTAAAAAGATATGTACAAAAAACCGGGTAAATGATGGAAAGACATAATTTTCTTTTGACAGTATATGAATTTTGTGTTATAACAGGTTGCAGCAATGTCTTGCATCCGGTTCAAAAGTTATGTACAAGAAACCTAGTGATTTTTAGAATAATACATCTTTTAGTCCCGTAGAAATGGTGACAATGAACTTGTAGTACACCAAACAACGCAGAATAAATTCATCTATTGTGAGAAAAATATATTTTAGATATTACCTGACATCAATCTCAAAATTTGCTTTTCCTCGAAATACATCTGCCTAAAACGGTACTCGTAGTACGTCAGCATTCGTTCTCGAATAGTCAGGGACAAATTTCGACTGGCACTGTATTGTTTTACCGCTTCAATCACTTCATAATATCTCCTGTGAGAATCGTTGAAGTCTTCCATTATTTGCAATATGTACGCTGAATATATTTTTTTAAATTAATTAATCAAAGTTGAAAACAATATAATTAATATTCTTCACCTGTAAGCACGCTGCAAAATATGAATCCAATAATTGAAATTGTGACGAACAGCAGTATATCGCCAAATTTAAAGAAATCATACGAAACCGTTTTTAGATTTGAAGACACCAAGTTTAGAGCTAAAAGAAAAAGTTAAATAAAAAATAAATACCAAACAGATTCTTTAATATCCTCGCAGAAGAAATGTTGAATGTTTACACGTAATGGTGGTGCTTTCTTTCTTGGAAACGGGACATTTCGCGAGTTTTCAGCTACTGTCACGTTAACAGTGACATTAGCGGCGTTCACACGTTCGCGCAATCCCGCACGCCCGTTCCAATCCCGCGTTACGAAACGATGGATATTATAAACAATTTTTTCACGCGCTAGAATTTATCGTGTACTTGCTTAGATCGCGGATAAAATTGCACTTTTACTCAACACGGTTGGAACTCCACGATTCCGTTCTGTGTTGGGGAACTGGCGATGGAACGGGGCGTTTCAAGAACGCGCGAAAGCGTAAACGTATCTAAAAATTGAATTACCATAGAAACGGACTCACGGGGTGGGAGAATTGACACGAAACTATTGGCTCACGCACCGTCACGTGGTATACTTTCGCGTTCTCTAATTGGTTGTGTGAATTTTAATGGAAGCCAAGATACCCACCTAATAAATACGATGCCACGATATAAACCGCACTGACGTACATGTTCAACGGAGTGTGCCCTTCAACGTGTAATCCTTCAAAGGACAAAATATGTATCTCCAATTCCGGATAAAAGATATAGTCGAACGTTACGACGTATATGTAGAGGCAGGTGAGCCAGTGGAACGCGACGATGATCATCAAAAAGTACTTGAAGAACAATCTGGTATATATGTATTCGACGCGATCCGTTATGTTGTTGTAATATTGCAGGAATTTGAAGCAGCGCATCACTTTCAACATGGGAAGTACAGAAAGTACTACGTCAACCACTCTCGTGCCGCCATCGGTAACTTTACCGATGCAACGGGCCAAGAGGTCGTCCGGTATGCTCGAAATACACTCCACGTAAAACGTTGCGCTTCTAAGGCGCATGCTGAAACAATAATGATGGTATGTGCTTAAGGAATTGCAATCAATAACAGTAAATGGGTGATGGCCTTAACGCCTTATTTACTAATTCAATATGTTACTACACACCTTGAAATTCTTTCCGGCTGGGTGACCACTTCCGATATTGACGGTATGCATATTCCAGTCAGAAACGAAACAATTATGTCTATTATGCAAAAGAAATCGAATGTTAACTCGACCCTATTAATATCGACTGATAGATAGAAGTTGAACGGTACCATGATTAGACTTATGTAGATGAGAATTGCAAATGTTAACTCCCAGTAGTATCTAGAAAGAGGATAATTATTATCTTACTTCGAAATTGGGCAACTAGGTAATGCCTGATATTCGAATGAACAACGTGAATATAGCAGTGACGGTTCGCGGGGTTTTTTTCAGGTACGGCCGAGGAACAAGAGGTGGCAATATAGATAGGCAATACAGATGCAATTGCAGAGACCGCTAGAAACTTAATTCAGGCAACATGGAGCGATGAGTCACTGTCACCTCTGCACGATTATACTATAGGTGTAAAGCTTATAACGGTACGAAGACATGTCAAAAAGTGTACACTCAAAATAAGAATCATTTGAGTATTGCGCCAATCCATAAAAATTCGATTTATACTGATGGTAACGCACGATTTACGGGGTTAACCGATGTAAAAGTCAACTATATCTTAAGGGTATAGCTTCGCCGTCGATCTTCGGCGGTTGAAGCGGCCGGTGCTTGAACTTACTTTAGTGTTAAGACTACAATTAACCTATGAACGTACCTGAACACGCTTAACGGGTGGATTATATACGAATATGGTGATTGTGCGTGCCTTCGTTGTTCCCTTTGCACGGAACCCACACTGCGGAAGAAATATCTGGTCCTGGGATGTCTCGAGGACACATTTATTATTTTAAAGCGCGGTTCTTGGATGTTGACAACCTCGAGCAAACACTGGTGTTTGTAATCCATTTTACGAGAGGTAAGTCCGAAATGGATTTAATGCATTTGTCATTTCTGAGACATAAGTTCACTACGCTGTTTATTTACAACAACATTAAGCTGTTTGATTATTTTTCTTAAAACACTATTCGCGCCTAAAGTATGGAATATATTCAGTAAAACCCAGGGGGGGTTATTTGAATAGGGAGATTTGGAAACGCGACATCCACGCCATCTCACAGTCATCTGACCCAACTAACGCAACGCAACGCTGCCAAATCTTTGTAAGCAAGCATGCTCATATTTTTGTTGGTTACATTTATTTTAGGTATTTAAGAACATCCAAACATCTGGTAATATTCAAAGTCCACTAGTGTTAATTGTTTGTTTAAGTTTATTTGATAAATTTTAAAGCAAAATAGACTTTTGAATAATTTCACAAATGAGATATGACAACATCTATTTCCCATCAAATTGCCGGCCTTTTTATACATAACCTCATTAACGTCACGAGTTGAATTTTTATTCGGCCAGGTATTTATAATTCGAATTCAAGTTAATATTCTTAAACCTGAAAGAGTGTGCAATGGGTAAATTAAGTACTCTTAAGACACCTTATTGCAGTAACGTTTATACCCGCGATTCAAATAATAAAAATAAAGCTTTCTTTACATTTCCGAAGTGTCCTAATCGCAGAGATCAATGGATTAATTCCATTGAATGTATTACTCCACTTTCAAAAGTTATGCACATTTGTGAGGACCACTTTTTAAGTATTTATTAATTCCTGTAGAAAATATATAAATTGGAATGCAATTCCGACAATTATTAATATACCTTCTTGTGGTACTTCTTTCAGTACAGTTCCTGCAAAATCTTTTTTTTAAAACGGCCCCTTCAAGAATGTAGCTCACTTCATGATTTAACATCTGCCCCAAAAAGAATTCGTTTGGAAAAAATTTCAACGTCATTTAGAGCTTTACTTTTTGCGTTTGATTAAGTCTAAGCTCTTTATAAAGCAAGTGTCTGCGATTTCCGCTTTTATTTGGATGCGTCGCACTGATGAGAACCAAGAAGTTCGAAACACTTCGAAAAATGAATTGTAGTTGCAATTTTAAATTTCCCGCTGGCTCGATGTGTTTGGCCAGATGACTCGCAGATGGCGTTTCCAAAAGTTAACATTGAACTGTCCCTCTTTATCCTTAATGCTCTGTGCTCGTTAGCAAAGAAAACTCGAAAATATTTCTATAGAGAATTGGAGAGGTCTCATCTCAAACTCTCGGCATGTAGCGCTAGATAATTTTGAGGGAAAGTCTTGGAACTTTTTGAAGCGTGGCGTTCGGTGTTGGCTAGAGGAACTAGTGTCAGTAAACGTAGGAATCTGTAGTGTCGGTAACTGTAATTTCCTGATTTGTTGGTGGTATCTGTAAGGTTGGTAAGTACAGTTACCGACCTAGTTCCGCTAACCAACAAAGAACGCCTCACCTCAAAGAGTTCCGCCACTTTCCATCCCCAATGTGTGGCGCTGCTTGCCGTCGATTGGTGGTGAATTGAATGAACGCCCAGACATGTGATAAATATTTCAGAGGTTTTGCGGCCATTCAAACACAAGACTTCACAAGCACAAATTTAAGTTGTATAAGTATTTATTAAGTCACTATTAAAGTGGAGGGTATATTAAATATCACCACTTGACATCACATTTGTATTTATACAGAATTTATTAATTCATTCACAACTTAAATAAATCAGAGTTATTTTTGTAAAAAAAGGAAAATAATTTCAACAATGTATATATAATATATATGTAATAAATAATTTATGTTGTATCACCGTAGTCTCGATCGCCTACGTTTATTCTATCTTGGGCAGCGGTTACATTGAAGCCGAGTATGCGAGCGTCGACCTTCAACATTTTTGACTTCTTGCACTTCTTCCCTTTACCCTGGAAATTGTATACAAATAATATCACATAATTGCTGAAGCAAACAATACACGAGGCTATTAAGATTATACAGGATCCTGCATTTCACCTCCCGTCTTCTATAGCTCAGGACACCCTGTATAATCAAAAATATTTTCCTGATATAAGTGAAATCTGCAAAATATCAAAATCCCAACTTAATTAGTAACTGAGCTATAGAAAACGGGAGGTAAGATGCAGGACCCTGTATATATCGAGAGAGAGAAATGCGTGATTCACCGTGCAAATTTGTATCCCGAGGGCGAAATAGCATTCTCTCCCGAGATTTTTTTCACAAACGGGATATTTTAAACGTAAAACGTTTGTTTCTTAAACTTAACCTAGAAAAAGACGCTGTCAGCCGTGACGGTTAAAATAAATAATGGAACCTCGCAGGGAGAGAAATGATTACTTCTCTTCCTAGGCAGAAAAATGTTATTTTTCTCACGATTTTGGCGACTGAGAAAACGACCTTCTCTCCCGTTTGTGAAAAAAAAAACTTATACTATATATCACCAAAAAAGATACCTGCATCATCAATTGACAAACCATTCCACAAATCTTTATTGCAAAATTTTGAGGTCATCTGGTGCCGGCACTGGGTGATTAATTGTCATATCCCGGAAGATGGTTTGAAAATGAACTAACCAGAGTCTTTTTTAAAGATGGAAATCGAGAGAAATCCGACTCGGGCCAATTAAAACCATCCGTAATAATTTTAAATGTAATAATTAAAAAAAACTTTTATTGTAATGTTAAAAAAAAGCAAAATAAATACGATTAAATTTGTTTAGTCATCAGTTTCTAGATTATAATAAAATTCAAACCAACCAAAAAATGATCCAACAGTAGGTCCGGCTCGGAGGACGCAATGTCGGGGCCCGGCACGGCCCGTGCAGTGCTCTGCTTCTTCCCGTCTCGCTATCGAATTCACAGAACATTCAATTTGATACACTGCGGGCATTTTTTCCCGAACTTTTAGGTTTGGGCAAAAGATAATTCGAGGATGATGATGATGGATGGGTGGGCGCTATTCTACCCTTCAATAAATCAGCTTATTATAAAAGAAACGATAAATTCATTTGCTTCTTTTTCTCTCTTACGTATTGACAGCATCTTTAAACCAAACAAATTAATTCTTGAATATTGACTATGAAATGCATTTATTGACAAAAGTTCTCTTTGGTATCTTCAACACCCATTTAAAGATATTTTTTGTTTCTTAACGACATAATTCAAAATTATTTGTGGTTAATACAGCAGATTTTATGCACGGTCATCTACAAAATTTGTTTTGTTAAGTATTCAAAGCAAAAATAACAGAAATAATAAATTTAATAAAGACAAAAATAGCCTGAATATATATGAAAATTCAACACGTTCGTAACCGCAAAATTAAGTCTTATTAAGAAATGATAACTCTAAAAATTTTTCAAGATGCGTACAAATAAAATGATTAAGATCACCAGTTGTTGTAACCTCAAAGTCAAAAACGTGACAACCCACAAATAACACAGAATAGAATTTGACGGGCAATACCGATTTGATTCGCGCGAGTGATAATTATCGACGGAGCAGGCATCTTAGTTCGTGAACGGTCGTAACCACCGCGTCGATTCAAACATTCTCTCAAATAAAGAGCCGTGAATACCTTCACCTCCTGGAAATCGGAGTTGTGCTGAGTAGAAGGAGTGATTGCCGGCGCCGGGGAACACATGTCGTCTTTATGGGTGGTAACTTTGGGCTTGAATAGTCGACGCTTCTCCAGAAACTGGGCCGCAAACTGCTGCGTGGCGGGCTTGTCTCCCAGGTAGTCACGGCAGTATTCCCGCACGTCGAGGGCCGATTCGATATCGAATAGGAAATTTACAAACGTCGGTACTGAAACGCAATCGAATCGATCGTATGCAAAAAAAATTACCATAGAAAATAGTTGGCAGCACATTTGCTAAGAATTCAAGTAATGGAATTCTCCAGTTTATTTTGACATCTTGTGGTTAGTTTTATGTTTATATCTGTCGATTTTGTCTACTTTTAAGACAATTAACCTCAAAAAACCACAAGATGTCAAAATAAACTGTAGAATTCAAGGCCGCCAATAAAATATTACTTGAATGATTATAATGTACCGTCAACTATTTTCGACTTCATAGGCAGTGTTGCCACGTCCGCTAGATCTGGTGAATTTTGAATCGGAATTGCAGAATATTTTTCGTTTTAGCGACTGGCGGGCGGATTTTCTTGCGGAATCATTTTGCATTGTCAAAAGGGTAGTGTAATTTTACTTAAATTTTTAAACTTCATTATCTTCAATAAGGTTCGTACGAAACTTAATAATTAAAATTAGGCAGAAAGACCTTTGGTCGATAGTCATTTAACAGGCTAACGACAGAATTAAAAAAAATTAAACTGCTGATACAATGTATATGATTAAAATGATTTTTATGTTTACGTAAACACTGTGACAATGAAGATCATTTAAAATACGTTAACTCCGATTATAATCGAGAAACTTACTGTCGACGGGAGTGTTCATATTTGCTAATGTTCTGGTGCACCATTCGGTGAAATCGTCCGTCGTGGAACTGTTGTTGTTCACAGAGTGTTCCTCCTTTTTTGGCTTTGGCTTGGCCGTCTTATTAACAGGCTGCTTAGGTACTGAGTTCACGATTTGCTGCTTCACAACCTTCGGCTCCGAATTCACTTTACCAACGGCCGGTTTATGCTGCGGCTTATGCTGAGGTTCATCCCAAAAACCTAAATAACAACGAGATACATTTTATTAAATAAATGGAAGTTTTCGTTAAAGCAACAATTATTATTCTTTACCGTCATTAAAAATTTCAATCTACATAAAATTCCTGAAAGATCTACAAACATAAGTCTCAAATTAAGTGACGACAATAAAATTTTATGATTAGAAGACGTACTGATAATTTTCTTTTTTTTTAATTACTGAATGTAATTTTTTCTCTTCATTTCGTTCTTTGTGTGTTGCCATTTTGTTCTCAGCAAATATATGTATGGATTTTTTTAACTTACAAGATCTACTTACCACCAATATTAGAATTATCGTTACTACTCCATGTTAAAGTCTGTCCTTGCCAGATACGCGCGGCGGGGGGAGAGAGCGTTTCCTTCTCCTTCTGTTGAGCTTTCTCGGTGGCCAGCTGAAACGATGCAAAGTGGCAATTCGTAATTTCGAAGAGTGATTGAAAAAATACCTTCACTTTCATCAGGCGCTCCTGCTCCTCGGCCTGGATCTCCGCCAGGGATTTCACCTGGTTCAGCTTGATGGGCTTGTTGGCCCAGTTCAGGTGCAGGCTGGTCGGTTTCTCGGGAGAAGTCTGCTCCTGCTGCAACCGCTGCTGCTGCATTAAGGCCACCTGTTCCGCTTTCCTCTCCCTCTCCAGCTTCTGGATCTCGGCCAGGCTCAGTTCCTGATTGCTTATCGATTGGCTCCAGGGGGCCGCGCGGGTGAGCTTCTGGCTGTTGATCATCGCCTGCCTGGCCAGTTCCACTTGCCTCTTTTGCTGTTCTTCGCGTTCTTTTGTTGCCAATCTGTGATATTAAAAAAAAACAAAGTTTAGAATCGGTAAAATTATCTTATTTTTTTTTTATATGTATCAACATGTAAGTTGTTTGACCCACATTTGCCTGATGGTTAAAGAAAAGTAAATGATGAAGCAATTAAGATTTAGGTTATTGTTACTGTCAACCAGGAATTTTATTCCAACAACAACAATGTCTAAACTCTATCCATTTTCAAGTGGCAGCGGAAATAAATAAACCCGGCTGCGTGATAACCACGTGCGTACTTCAATGGGCGGTTGCGATTGGTCATTCCGTGGTGCGTGCTCGTGCCCGGATTCAGTTTGTATTCTGGGCCCGTCATCGATTAAAAAGTAAAATGAAATTTATTTGTGGGCGCGCTAGGGTACGATGCATCCGACCCTGAGTATTCTCGCCGTTCACGTGATTGTGTTTACACGCGCTGCCGCTTGGAAATGGATATAGTATAGTTATTTTCGCATTACGATTGGAGTAATAGGTTAAGTTGCAAAAAAAAATGTCAAAATTTGACAATCATTTTTAGGTTGACATAAAACTTTTAATTCTCATTTATAATTAATTTTATTTATAGCTATTAATACATAAGCATGAAGATTAAGACCGAGGGCCGTTCAACGCGTCCAAAAAAAGTGTGTATTTATCTTACCTTTCCTTTTCTTGCTCTTCTAACTTCTTCAATTCGTCCGCTTTTTTCTTGGCCTCCTCCTCCGCCTTCCTCTGTTCTTTGAGCCTCCTCTTCTCCGCCAGCTCCTTCAGCCTCTTCTCCTCGGACTCCTTCTTGGCCTTCTCCAGTTCCCGCTTCAGCCTCTCCTCCTCCTTCTTCCGTTTCTCCTCCAGCTGTTTCTTCTCCTGCTCCTGCTTCTTCTGCTCCTGCTTGCGTCTCTCCTCGGCCTCCCTTTTCGCCCGCTTCTCCTCCAGCTCCTTCTTTTTCCTCTCCTCTTTGGCCGCGTCCTTGTTGTTGATTTCGCTCGCCTGGGCCTCCTTCGTGACGGTGGCGTTCTCTTTGTTCATCTGCTGCACCTCGAGCGGAGTATTGTTCAGTACGGAGGGAGCCGACGACGCGGGGGCGGGCAGGTCCCACATGGTGATGGGCTTCTCCTGCTGCCATTGGGGTTGCTGCTGCTGCTGCTGCGGAGGTTGGGGCGGCGAGGGATTGCTCGACGACTGGTTCGGCGTGTACTGGTTTTTCCTCCACAGCGTCTCCAAATCTATGCTCTGGAAAAACGGATTGGTATTAATAAAAACGGGCGGAGCGCCAAACATACTTGTTCCATTTGGGGTTTCTGGAGGAACTGGAGGAAGTTCATGTTGTTGTCCCCGTCCATTTTCATTCCCGGCTTCGGCATGCCGCCCACGAGGCTGTTGGCGGGCAGCACGGGCACCGTCGCGCCCGGTATGCCGTTGACCGGCAGGCCGTGCATCGTCGGTATGCTGGGTTCGTGTTGTTTTAGGGTGGGGGGTGTACCTAGATTCTGGGGCATGTTTGCGGGCGGCTGTTGCATTCCCCTTTGCATCGATTGCAGTCCGCCCATCTGCTGGACGAGGGCCTGCAGGGAGTCCATCTGGCAGGGCATCGAGTTCGGGGGCTTCTCGACCATCGGCGGGGGAACGTTCATCTTTAGGTGGTTCAGCATTTGGAATAGCTGATTGCCGGATGTGGGTTGTTGTAAAAAGGGCTCGGAGGGTATCTGAAAAAATATAAAATGGCGTGATTCATGCGGGAATGTCCAGCGGTGTCGGAATAGCCGAAATTGGAAAAGAATCATTTTCTAAACATCTTGAATGCACCGGCAACAGGCGTACAAGTATGAAATGCAGATTTTAAACAACAGATGGTGCACCAGTGTACCCTAACAATTTGACAGTACCGATATTGACAAAATTTTTAGAAATAAAATGAGCATGTATATGAATATTGGAATATTACTATCCATTTGAGTTTTTTTGTTGACGAAAAATACAATCCACGAAATATGTATAACACCATTAACAATCTCGTACCGTCCACCGTTTTGATGAGTGTTGTTTAACATCGAAAATGTTAAATATACATCAATGTTAGTTGCCAGACATTGTGTACAGAATCGTATATTCATAACACATGTCAATGTTAGCAAATAACATCGCCGTTAACGTTTATATTTTTGTTCAGAATAATACCATAAAAGTAAGTTTCCCGTAATTTTAACTCTTGAAGCAAAACTGTATAGAAATGGGGGGAAAATATTACCATTTCTGGTCGGTAAATGATTAATAAATGTAAATTAGCAAATAAAATATTTAAAAAAAAAAACACAAAAAGCAATCTTACGGGATGTCTTACTTGCGGCTGCCCGAGGAACTGTTGCGATAGGATCTCCCTCTGCTGCATGCTGCTCAGGGCGCTCCACGGCTCGCCCTGGCCGAAGGACCTGGTGCGGAGGGCCGCCGCGGCCATCTGCGCCTGCATCATGTGGTGGTACTGGAGCATCTCCTCGGGCAGCTTGGTGGCCTCCTGTTTGAGCGGCGCGATAGGCACGGTCGTTTGGAATGGATTGTCGCCGCACAGGGTCACCAGGTCGCCCAGGGTGTAGAAGCGCTCGTCGCACTGCCTCCTCACAAACAGGTTCGCCGAGAAGTAGCCCGCCTTGAACCACTCGGCCATTTCCGTCGACAGGAACGGCCCCTGCAGATCCCCCTATAAAAGCGAGAGAAACAATCGTGATAATTGATAATTTTCAAATAGTAATATAATAGATTTCTTACCAATTTTTGAAAATAATTAAAGATAAATCAAAAATTAAGAGTGAAAACTCTTGAAAATGCTGTAACAAGCGAAACTAGTCGGGTAAATAAACAACAAATTTGTGAAACGAATCAAATGTTAATTTTTTTATTTATCTTTTATTATATAATTGATGGCATTAAAATCGGTCATTAATGACCATCTAATTATAACGTATGGTGGAAACTGCATTTCTATTCATAAATCTCCGAATGATTGACAGATACTCGATTTTTTTATTGGCCAACTAGATTTGGCATTTATTTTTCTTAGGTACTTTGATTATTTAGGTGTCCCTACTGTTCGTCATTGATATATGAATGCCATGTTGCAATTGATTAATTATTTGATTGAAAGTAATATCCAATACTTAATTAATTTGTATGATGGGGTAATTAAGCACATGACAACAATGTGGAAAACATAACCTCAAATTTATAACAAGAGTACCCAACATTATAAAAAAATCAACAGATCTGGTTGGTCAATAAAAAAAAAAAAACCGAATATACATTCATTCGGGACTAGTTGATGGCAGTGAATTAATGGACGAACTAATGCCGTTCACAGAAAACAATCATTTAATAGGTTGCATGAAACAACGTGTTTACCTGTGGATCCTGATAATACCACTTTTCTTGTAAAGGCGACATCATGTTTGGAGGGGGCTGGACTCCGTTTGAATGAGGAACGTGTGATGTATTCTTGGTTGGTTCTTCTTCCACTACCAGTTTCAGCACCAAATCTTCTTGCAACTTATCAAAGTCTTCGTCCACCCTAAAAAATAGATTAAAACGGTGTAATACTGCGCGGTACACTCACAAATGCAAGGCGATCAATTTTCGAGAAAACAATGAATCGCCATGTAATTGTCATCATGGTGGTGATTAATACTGCCCGTGGAGGAAAGGTGTTACACTCATAATTTCAAGAGAAAACAATGAATCGTCATAGTAACGGCATTGTATTTATATATGTATACAGGGTATTTTTTTTATCGTGGGCCATAGGATATTATATGCTAAAAATTATACCTTGTGTTAATGTATATTTTATCATAAAATTTAGAAAGAAATTTTAGTTAGTAACATAAATCAATTATTTTTCTACATGATGCGCTTAGTCAGAATAATTTAAACATGTTTTATTCCATTAAAAAATGAAATTATTTAAAATAAATAACTGAGCAAAAATAATCAAAGTACCTTGAATTTCTGAAATGTCAGATTGATTAGTGAATTAATTTCATTTTTTAATGGAATAAAACATTTTTAAGTTAATCTAATTAAGCGCATCATGTGGAAAAGTAATTGATTTATTACTAACTAAAATTTGCTTCAAAATTATATGATAAAATATACATTTACACGAGGTATAATTTTTAGCATGTAAAATCCTATGGCCCACGATAAAAAAAACATACTGTATATGTATTTATATACTCAAGTTTTGGAAGCCAAATGTGACCTCACTTTCGAAGCCTCCGCATGAGGGGCTATCGCCGTGATAAATAATTGGTTTTACTATAACCTAATAGGTGGCTCTGAACATAATATGCACACCGAGTTGCCTGAATTTAATATCAATTCATTTGTCTTGTGGAGAATGACCGATACCACGCGCCCGTATTTACATTTTCGGTGTTTTGCTGTTGATAAATGCCTCTTGCTCGTTTTTTGTTACTTTCTGTATCTCTCAAAATGATTTTCTAATATTTTTCATGTATAAAAAAATGGTCATCGTTAACAGTTGAAAACTGTCATTTTTGGCTGTTAAAAATTGTCATTATTGTCCGTTTAAAACTGATATTTTTAACTGTCAAAAATTGTCATCTTTTGCAGTTGAAAAATGTAGTTTTTAGCAGTTCAAAATGGTCATCGTTGACAGTTAAAAATTATAGTGTATTAAGTATCGGGGGCGGTAAGTGCGTTATAACGGTGGAGGGTAACACGTCGGTGAGACCGGTAGCACTAACGCCCGAGATGCTTATACAATTTTTTGTCCGATCGATTGGTTAATTAATTCAATAAAATTTTTTTTAAATGACACTCCGAAAATGTGAATTCTGTCAAGTCGCTAATGCGCTCTGGTGTGCTGTGATTCTTCATTTAAAAAAATGTAAGTTGGCACACATGTTAGGAATTGACGTACAAAACGTCAGATCGTTAAAAGTCACAATTATTCCGTGCTCACGATGGTTTACAGCAACCAGCAAAAAACGCTACTAGTTGAAAGTTGTTTCCAAAATGGGACTAAAGTGGACGGAAATTGGGTGTATTCATTCGACGCACCTTTGGTTGAGTTTCAGGAAGAATTTCCTAACGTACCCGTTATTTATGATGAATTTAAAAATACCTCATCATGATCTGTTATGTCTCCGTAAACCAGGAAATGGTACGTACTCAGGATGCTATTAACACAGCCCAAGAAATTTTGGAAGATGAACCTATGATTTCTTTCGTTTGTCACAGCAAATGAATTTATCGGTAGGAACATATCATAAGTAACATAACCTCAATATGTGTCACCAACTCAAATTTAAAAAAATATAAAATCATGGCACACTTGAGGTTCTTTTAATGATACTTTACAACGGAGCCATAAGTTGATCGAACCGCCCGGAGAGTAAAGCCAGTGGTGTATTGGAGGGGGAATGTGGGGGAACGACGTTCCGCCACCTTTTTTCAGAAACGGAACGCGTTTGTGTTTGTTAATATTTTGTATAGTAAGAATAAAAAAAAAATAAAAAAGCTTACAAGGAAAACAATAGTTTGCTTAAAATAAGATGATTTCGGAAAAACTTTCAGCAAGCTGCTAGACTATTTTTTTGCTCTTTTTGCTTTTGCGTTCCCTTACTTCTTTGCTCTCACCACACGTTCCCTTACTTCTTATTTTACCAATACACCACCGAGTAAAGCAGAGTTTTTTTGACAACTGAAAGTTTCATTTTTGGTAGTTGCAAATGGTCATCGTTAGCAGTTAATAATTATCATTTTTAACAGTTAAAAATGGTCATCGTTAACATCTTCGGACCTAAATACCAAAATTATTTTGCTCTCGGGTAATTACACTTGAAAATTTCACTTTTTAAAGAGGTTACGTTGTACACCGACACTAATAGACCATAGAGAATACAAGTTTCGTTAGTTTTGCGTCCCGCCGCTATAGGCGCTGATCGACTTTTAGTTCAATCACCGACCGTTGCGAGAGCTCATTGAAGACGGCCTCTTACGGCGAGAGATTGAACCAACATACATACGCTAACCTCTACTATAGCGCCAATTGTGTAAACCTGTCAAATATTTCTATGATCATCAGAGGTTAGAATGATTATTAAGTAATATTTTTTAGGATACAAGAACCATGGCAGCAACCAACGAGCAGAAAGCGCAGCAACTCATCGCCGAAGCACAAAAGAAGCTGAACTCCTCCCATAGCTTCTTCGGATCCCTCTTCAGCGGATCCCCAAAAATGGAGGAGGCGATCGACTGCTACCAAAAGGCCGGAAATCTATTCAAGATGGCGAAAAACTGGCCGTGCGCCGGGGGGGCCTTCTCCGAAGCGGCCGGCCTGCATTCCAAGTCGGGCTCCCGTCACGACGCCGCCGTGAACTACGTCAACGCCTCGAACTGCTACAAGAAATGCGACATCGACGAGGCCGTCAAGTACCTGGTCCACGCGATCGAAATCTACACGGACATGGGCCGCTTCACCATGGCCGCCAAACACCACCAGAACATCGCAGACATTTACGAAAGGAGCGACATGAACATAGAACGGGCAATGTCGCATTACGAACAGGCCGCCGATTACTACAGGGGGGAGGAGAACAACTCCTCGGCCAACAGGTGCCTCCTGAAGGTGGCGCAGTACGCCGCCCAATTCGAAGACTACGAAAAGGCGATAACGATCTATCAGCAGGTGGCGTCCTCCTGTTTGGATAGTTCCCTGTTAAAGTACAGCGTCAACGATTACTTTTTCAAGGCGGGTCTTTGCCACCTGTGCGTGGACGTGCTCGACGCGCAAAACGCGACCAAACGGTACGTCGAAATGTGCCCGGCCTTTCAGGATTCCAGAGAGTACAAGTTGATTCAAGGTCTCATCGAACACGTCGAGGAGCAGAACGTCGAGGGATTCACGGAAGCGATCAAGGGCTACGATCGTATTTCACGCCTGGATCAATGGTTCACCATGATTTTGTTGCGGGTCAAGGAAACGATCAAGGATAATCCAGATTTACGTTAGATTACTTAAAGTTACTTCTTTTGTTATAATTACATACGGTGAGATCGGAAAGTCGAAAATTATTGGTAGGATATTTTCTGAAAATCCCTATAATTATTTAAGTTATCTGAATTAATTCAGTGCATTTTATTTATTTATTTTGATGTCTTATCATTTTTGACGTTACTATCTTTAAAACAAGTAACCTCAAAAAACCACAAACAGGAGAATTCCAGGCAGCCAACATAATATTACGTGAATTATTATCCCTTTTTTCAGAAAGTGTGCAACTATTTTTGACTTTCTGATCTCACTGTACTGTTTGTTTTTGATAATATATCACATAGTTCTTGAATTATGTTATTTTATTGTAATCGAATTCTTAAATTGTAGTCTCTCTTATTGTTAGAATAAAAAAAGCTTTTGTTTAATAGTAATTTTATGTGTAAATAATGCGTAATTGTTGAAAATAACTAATACAAAATGATGGCAAGGACATGACATCTATTTACTAATTGTTACTGCGTCTCAGGAGTGCATCAACATAAAAAAGCTATGAAAGTGAAACATTATGAGCTTGCTCAACATAATTTCAATAATATACATTTTTTTTTAATTGTGGATGCATTACGGTACCTGTTTCCGGAGTCGTCCAAATTATTACTCTGATTTTGAATTGGTTTTATTGGTTTATTGAGCTCGACTCGGTGTCCGGGTGGTGATTTTAGTTCCATCGGGGGCGGCGGTAGTAAAACTTCGGGTTCTCTCCTCGCTTCTTTCTCCTCGACGGGCGGTATCGATTGCTGGATTTCCTCGACGTGATTTGGAATTTCCTTTAAGTCGTCCTGAAAATTAAAAAAAAAAAACAACCATTTAACCATTCTCGAGTGGCCAGTTTGAGTAAAAGTGATCGCTCCTAATCAAAAATTATATTTTTTTTTAAACTAGATATCCATCATTAGAGAGAGAGAGAGAGATAGAATACATTTATTGAGACACGTTTACAAATTACTTCAACAGGAAATTGACCAGAGATTTTTCAGCATTACCATCATTAATTTTTAATATTTCCTAATTAAAGAGGGTGTCCTGTATTTAATGTTTCTATTTATTTCGAGTATTTACTTCCCCCTCAAATAAATCATATTATTCTCGCATTTATCTGTCATTTAGTTAAAAGTGATGTATGAATATGGGCCATGGTAACCATTTGGAAAACATAACCTCAAATTGAATGCAAAAGTCAGAATTGCCAAATATCCAACTTTAAAAAAAAATCACCAGATTTGGTTGAGAAAAAAAAACCGAGCATACTTTCAAGGTGATGAAATTACCTTGTTAATTGTGGGTGGCTCAGGTGGTTTGGAGAGTGATATGGCAGATTTGGACGTCGACAGTGGCGTATGCTGAGCTTTCGAAGTGATATTTTGTTGGGAGGCGGATTTTTGCAAGAGATGATCCTTCTTTGTGCCTCCCTTGCCGTCCTGAAACAAAAATCAAACGTTTTATTGTTATAAATGTGAATTTTGTGTTTCATGTAAAATATTTTTTTTTATTGTCGACAACTGGGCCACAAATTAACAAGGATTTACTGTATCTTTGTTATGTGAGAAGCTTCTTTCTTATACGAAATAAAATACTTTTAACTGTATAAACAATAGTATTACCTGTTCATCATCAGAGCCATGGAAAGCTCCGCTGGCATCAAAGGTACCGCCTCCCTCGCCCAAATTCTCAGTCGCCCATTCGGGAAGGTGGTCCTCGTTGTCCCACATCCGCCTCTGCGGGGGCCCCCTTTGGTTCTCGTGCCAGGGTCTGCCCGATTTGTCCGGCTGGCCGACCCGTTCATCGTCGCCCTCTCTCCAACTAGAAGACCGACCTAAAAATATAATCGAACGTGTGAATTAATATATTAATCCAGATATATGTAGGACAACTATTTAAAAAAAAAATTATTGAAATAAGTACGTTCAATGATTGTCCGTTGACATTTGACAGGAAGCAAAAAAAACCTATCTGTTTTTTGTCCGCAATGTCGTCAGTGCCTTCTATAATTTTTTTATTGAAATAAGTAGGTTCAGTGATTGTCTATTGACAAGCAGCAAAAAATAACCTATCTGTGTGTCTCATCCACAATATCGTCAGCGCCATCTATAATTTTTTTATTGAAATAAGTACGTTCAGTAATTATTCATCGACATTTATAATGACCTCTCCGTGTTTTCAAATCTTAATTACTCAATTCAGAGAGAAACATACCGTTTTCCTTCCCCTAATTTCAATCTCGGGCAAATGTGTTGTGTTAACAGCGCATTACATTATCGATTAATAAACTCACTCCACTTCTCTCCGATCTTCTCGGCGCTCCTCGTCTGGTGGCTGTTGGTCCTCCAGCCGTCGTCCTCGTCGAGCCTGGCGCCCCGTCTCCAGTTGTCGACCCCACCTGAAGAGGATCTGGTATAATTAAAATCTTTACGGGGACTCCACTCGGGCTGTTCTCCATTACCCCAGCTGCCGCCGCCGCCGCCTCCTCCGCTGCTCTCGTAGCCCACGTTCCGGCCGTAGGGCTGGTAGGTCCCGCGTCCCCTCGCCCCCCGCCCGCCTCGGTCTCCCGTTATGGCACCCCTGGCGCCGCGGAGCGACGGCCCCATGGGAGCGCCGCGGGACTGCCACTGTCTCTGCAAGGTCGCACGAAGACAAGCATGCATCAAATTTATTGTGAAGTGAAAAAAAAATAAAGCCAAAGAAGTCGGTAATGAAATTAAGATGGAGGTTGACCGACCCATTAAAAATTTCAAGTTGACCATTGTTTGGTAATGATAGTATTATTGAAAAAATCATTGTTGGTATTGAAACGGCCATTGAGTTATGGCGTTGGGCGTTTTTTTATCGAACACCCGGTATATGTTTTTTTTTGGGTAATTCAAAATTAGTTATTTTAAGTTATTCATCAATAATTTTGAAATACGCTTATTGACATGATGTCCCGTCCTGAAGTTAAAGTCTGTATACACATCTATTGACGTGGCCCGTCTTTAAAGGATTAATAAGATAAACGATAAACAAAAATTGAATTTAACGCCTCGGTAAGTTCATTAAAAAAGATAATTGAAAATGCTTCACAGTTTGGCTTAAAGACAATCAATCTTGCATTCCGCTTGTGAAAAATCTTTACAGTAGCAGTTTAACATCACAGACGAATATTTAAGATTGGGCGCATTCATTTAAGCCGCACTGTTCGCAATTGCATTGCTTAGACTAACTACAAGCAGAATTGATTTTAAGGAGAATATATATACCGTATGTTCAACACCATAACTCTGTTATTTATTGATCGATATGAATGAACTAAAAAATAAAATCAATGGTGGTTTAAATACTAACAAATGGCATCAATATTGATTTTTTTGAATAATAACTTCATTGTCAAATGATAGCCAATTTAAAATTTTTAAATGGCAGCATATAATGTTTTAATTTTTTTACATTCGACATTATTTTTCTGAATCCCATAATGCCCAATATGTTGTTTTTCGTTCAATATTTTGGTCGAAAAAAATTAAAATAAATCTTCCATTTAAAATTATATTTTTCAAAAATTATAATTAGTGTGCCTTGTAAAAAAAATGACAAACGTCATTTGTTGTAAAGTTGTGCCAAACATGAATAATAAGGACACAATAAATAAGTACCTATGTTACAACTCAATGTATAAGTAGTGCGAATATTAATTCACTTGCGATTTAGATGTTCTGTGATTATTATAATTATTAACTCTGCAAGTCCAAGAAATTATCGATCCTCTATCTTCGACTTTTTAAAGGCTCCGTGTCGTCTCAAATTTCTTTCTAACCTTCTAAATTTAGGTTCTGGTACTTGCCGCTTTGGAAACCGTAGATGATAAATTCGTGCTGCAACTCTTCAATTTCTATTACATAGAAAATAAATTTGTAACATGTCTGTTAATTTGCTATTGTTCATGATTATGTCTGAAACACACACTAATAACAAACGGTTGACATTACTTATGCAATAAATGACATTTGTCGATTCAAATTTTTTTTCAAGGCACACTACATTTATTACCAAAAAAATCATGCGAACAAGATTTATTATTATCTTTTTCTGGCATAAATATTAACTTAAAACCAACGTAACGGGCATTATTGGATTCAGAAAAACAATGTGTAATATTATAAAATTAGAAAAGTATATGCAGCCATTTAAAAATTTAAAGTTGACCTTCATTTGGCAATGAAGTTGATTTTGAAAAAATATATAATTACCGTCATTTTATAGTATTTAAACAGCCATTGACTTAATTATTTAGTTCATTCAAATCGGCCGATAAATAACAGAGTTATGGCGTTGGGCGTTTTTTATCGAACACACGGTACATATTTTTTTAAATCTTATATTTTACAACTCACCGGCGTCTTTAAGTCACCACGTTTTGGGAATATTTCGTTATTGTTTAGCGGTAAATTATCTCATGGACAATAAGTGGACGACTTACCTCTTCTTCTGTATGGGGCTGTAGTGCCAACGGGAGTAACGGCGGTTCCGAGTACAACGGAGCAAACGTGCACAGAGAACCGGGAGCCGGTAAGCCTTTCTCGTATAGTGCCAACATTTCTTCTCTGCCGTATCTGTAATGAGAATTAAATAACCGCATTGGATTAGATTTTATGGAATGCTTTACGGGGACAGCTTCTACCACTTGGTTATTCGGTTTTAGGGGGGAAATGTATAAAAATACATTGATTAGATTCGCAAGGGAATATTACAAATAGACTAACTCCTTAAAATGTCGGTTCAAACCATTTTGCTAACCTAACCTTTATTTCGTCGTCCCGTTCCGGATTTATGCAAACTGTGAATTTATTGGCTTCAGAAATATTTTTGTTACGTTCACAGAACTTTTGTCGTCACTACGGTGGTGATTTCTGGGGCGATATTTTTTTTTTTGGATTAGGCGAATTAAGTTCAAAGGGTAACAAATACACACACAACAATTAAGCAAAGTTACATGATCAGAAATTAAAAATTGTTCAAAAAATTTTTGTTTACGTAAACAAACAAAACCTCAAGTCTGTGAAAATTAGTTTCCTTTCGGTCCGCAACTGTGGCCGAGACCGATTATCGGCTCAGCGGTAGAGTCGATAGATAATTGGAATTATGAATGTACTCACCGATATTCAGCCAACTGATATCGAACGCCCCCTCCTCCTGTATTTGTACCTGCAGTCGTACCGTCTGACGAAAGGTTTCTCAACCATTCAGGCCCAAAGTTCATCGAGTCTGTCATATTGAAGCTGAAACAATGCAAGAAAAATATTTAATTATTCATTTTATTCATAATACACGGGATAATAGTAGATTATATACCGTGTGTTCCATAAAAAATGCCCAACGACATAACTCTGTTATTTATTGACCGATTTGAATGAACTAAAAAATAAAGTCAATTGCCGTTTAAAAACTAACAAATGACATCAATATTGATTTTTTTCAACAATAACTTCATTGTCAAATGATAGCCAACTTAAAATTTTTAAATGGCAGCATATAATTTTTTAATTTTTTTACATTCGACATTATTTTTCTAAATCCCATAATGCCCAATTTGTTGTTTTTCGTTCAATATTTTGGTTGAAAAAAAAATTTAAATAAATCTTCCATTTCAATTTATATTTTTCAAAAATTATAATTAGCGTGCCTTGAAAAAAAAGTGACAAATGTCATTTGTTGTAAGGTTATGTCAAACATGAATAATAAGGACCCAATAAGTAACAACTCAATGTAGATAGAATAAATAAGTAGTGATAGTATTAATTCACTCGTTCTGTGATTATTGTAAACACTAAGTAGAACGCCCACAATTTTGCCACTGTGCAACGGCAAGTTATGTTTGCCGTCCTGTACATCCCCCAACTGACCGCAGTGATTCGCTTATTACAAAACTGTTTTGGATAAAATAAATTAAATTCACTTGGACAAAAACCTAACCTAGAAAAAACCGGTCAGTTGTGACAGTTAAAATAAATAAAATTCCCTCAGACGAAAACCTAACGTAACCTAACCTAGAAGAAACCACCGTCAGCCGTGACAGTTAAAATAAATAATGGAACCCGTAGGAAGAGAGGTAATAATTTCTCTCCAATGAGGGCGAGCAATGTTATTTCTGTCACGATTTCTCGACGGCTGAGAAATCGACTTTCTCTCCCGTTCGAGAGATTGTGTTATTTGTTAGAGCCGGCCTTTAAACGTAATTAAATACCGTAGTCGACGGGCCAATCTCCTGAAAATTTCTCTAAAAACTTCATTTTTGGGCATCAATTTTTTGTCTTCTGACGCAGCCATTTTTGTTTCTCGTAATTTGAGATGGTCTTTTTTGAAAAATTGTTAAGGCACGTTATTTATGAATAGTCTGTCAAAATTTCAAGCATCTGTCGAAAGAGATATGGAATTTAAAGAGCGATTTCTCTAAAAAGTTCATTTTTGGACATCAATTTTTGTCTTCTGACGCAGCCATTTTTGTTTCTGCAAATTTCAGACTATTTTATTTGCATAATTATAAAGGCACGTTATTCATGAATAGTGTGGCGAAATTTCAAGCTTCTGTCGAAAGAAATGTGGAATTTACAGAACAATTTCTCTAAAAAGTTCATTTTTGGACATCAATTTTTTGTCTTCCGACGCAGCCATTTTTGTTCTTGCAAATTCCATTGTTTAATTATTAAGGCACGCCATTCATGATTGTTATCGAAGGATAATTTTGATGTGCCGGACTGCATCCTACATACCAACGGCGGTTCGCGCAAAAGATACTATAATAGCGGGGTTTTAAATCCAGAACGTAAAAAATATAAAGAAACATTAAATGTAGATAAATACCATGAGATTATAAAGTCGGAAATAGTTGGCAGCACAGTTTCTGAAAATAGCAGTGACGGTTCGCGGGGTTTTTTCTGGTACGGCCGAGGAACAAGAGGTGGTAATACAGATAGGTAGGGTCGACTGGCTGCGTGACCGCACCTATCTGTATTACCACCGTACCAGAAAAAACCCCGCGAACCGTCACTGGAAAATAGGGATAATAATTCAAGTAAAATTATATAGGGGGCCTTGAATTCTCCAGTGCGGTGCACATTTTGACGTCTTGTGGTTTTTTGAGGTTACTTGTCTTAAAGATAGACAAAATTTAACTATTTTAAGGTTAAACTCAATGTAGAACCACAGGCATAGTTATTTGAATAGCTACCGACAGATCCTGGCTGCCTTGAATTGTCCAATTATTATTATTAATTATTATAAAAGACATTATCGATAAACATTTTGTGCGGCCCAAAAACTGGAACACCGTGAAGTGTAAGAATGTACAACTGTTCACTCCAGTATTATTAACAATTTGTTATGTCGGACTATTTACGTAATCTTATGGAATGTAAATGCCAATTATAATGAACTTGTAATTAGTGCACTTGCTCCACATTACAACATATCATTGTGTGCAATTCAATTACCTAAACTTAGAGTGCATTTAATACAAAATCAATATCAATTATAAAGATGAGAACACAACTCACGGCCTACTAGAATGCATTTTCAGCCAATCAGGTGCAACAAAATGCGTGTGCATCACCGCGGTGATAAAAAACAAAAGCAGCGGCGATATTTTATTGCGGCCCTGTCAGAATTTTAAACCTCAAAACGGACGTACTAAATTATTGGGATGCAGTTTCCAACAGTGAAATCGGTGAAATGGTGAAAAATACGACGCCAAGAAACACCCAGTCATAGTGCCAACGACAGTTTGTGCTGCAAGATACTACAAGACGAATTAAAACATTGCAATTATTAAGATTATTAAAAGGTTATTCATTATATTCTCTCACTAAATATAACTCGTGGTACAATTAATAACCGATGATTAATAACCGAAGCAGCACATTCAACTCGTTGAATCTGCAGCTCGGTTTCAACTCCAAAATATCATCGGTAATAATCGTACCACTCGTTGTATTACGGCTGATAATCCGCTTCGGTGGTGACGGGCAACCGGCGGCCCTCAAATTGTCAACGTGCGGTCTCCTCTTCGAAGTTTACAAACCAACGCGCCACTCGTTTGATTTAAATTTATTACGATGAATATGCCTACAGTTCTATACTTTAAAGTTCCTGCTAAATTTACATCCGTAATATTGTCAGCGCCATCTATCATTTTCTGATTCGAATAAGTACTATTGTTTACGCTGGAGGCTTTACATGTTGTAAATATAATAAAACACTTTCAACTTTGTTTTGTATAACTTGTATATTTATTTTTGTGACTTAAGTTTCGGTCAGTCACGAAAATAAAAATCCAAGTTATACAGAACAAGGTTTATCAAATAAGTATGTTCAGTGATTTTTTTATTGACATTTGACAGGAAGCAAAAAATGAGCGTAAGATTATATCTGGAATATCGTCAGCGCCATCTATCATTTTTTTTTTATTCCAATAAGTACATTTGACAGGAAGCGAAAAATAACCTCTCCGTGTTTTCAAATCTTAATTACTTAATCATTTACTTTCCTTTAATTTAAATCTCGGGCAAATGTGGGTTAAACTACCATTCATGGTATTTTTCCTGCACTGAAACATGTCAGTTATTACGCCAATTTCTAGTGGTTCTAAAATTGTGTATTTTTGTAAATATTCATGTATGATGTTCACAATGCAATAATTAGACCGTTGATTACAATAATTGTAAACACGTTTTCGGTGGAAGTAAACTCTGATGATAATTCCATTGAGATGTACCGTATCATTATTGCAGCAACAGGAAGTCGAGTGTAAACTTTTTTTTGGATGTATGTTGTAGCGTTTTAAAAATAGATCTGGAACGGTAAGCCTGCAGTCACATAATCAAATCTAAAATATACACTGGTGCATGAGGAAATAAAACTGAAACCACGTACAATTGTATTCCTGGTCCGGTGCGTTACACTTGGTACAGACTCAGTTTTGACATGTCAACGATAACAAAAAGGGTGGCAATTGGTGGGACGGCACGGCGGGATCTCATTTATTTCAATACATTTCACATAACATTATTGTGGTTCGTATTATGACGCAACATTATATTAGATGGCTGCAGGCATTTCATTAAATAGGTGTGTCTGCTTATATATTATTATTTCTATACAAGTATGTAATATATTCAGTATAACCGAAATTAAATATCTTTCTTTTGTAAAAATATGTTGCGTAAAATTCGATTTTCACACATCACTTATTTTTCAGTAATGACGTCAGCCATTTTGTTTTTAAATGACAACCCCCTATTTTTGTTGTTGATTTTGACAGATCTTTTCATTATCGAACTGGAAGTATAAAAATGTTGCCATCTTACATAAGACATTTTTCAAGTAAATGACAATTGAAGGTGAGAACTTGGTATTTAAAGTTTTTGCAAAACGAGTTTGAACTGGCAGTATAAAAATATTGCTATCTTACATAAGAAATTTTTCGAGTTTATTTAAAGTTTTTGCAAAACGAGTTGAACTTCACATCGGCAATGGGGAAAAAACTAATCGAACCCGTAATTGCGTTTGGTTCGTTCTTATCATCTTTACGCTTAATGAATCATGAAAAATGTGCAATTATGATAAATGAAAATTATCAGAGTACACTTTGAACATGACCAGCTAATAAAGCAATTGTTTAGTGTGCATTTTTGTTTCGATGATAAGGGTTATCAACGAAAGCGTTGCACTTGCAATAAAATTTATCGAAGCGAACGATCCGACACGCGTTTTAAATTTTGTCCTCAAAATTATAACTACCGATACTTGGAATTCTCAAGTATCTCAAAAAAAAATTTAAAGATAGCATAACATAATCAAAAGCTGTACGTAAATTTGATTATATTATTGATTGTACCGTTAGTTTTTCTAAACTTTAAATTTTATTTATTGTTAGTACATTTTTCTAATGTATTAATATTCATTTTTGATTGTACATTTATTATTGATTATTTGTAATTTTAGGATAATACTTCTCTGTAATTGGATATTTCTGTTGGGAAATAAATATTATTATTATTTTTATAAACCCAAATCGCACACCTGGAAATATATTGTTTTTCTGCCCACCAATCGATTTACAATTTAATTGCAAGTTCGTTTTACGATATTACAAAAAAAAAAAGTTTACCACAAAATCAAAACGCCGCATTTTCACCTTCGCTTGTGAAACGAATTCTCCCAAGTTTCTATGCATAGATAAAAATAATTCGTCTTTCGGTCGCCGCCTTTACGGATATTTCTCAAGATACACCCTCCATTGAGAATTGCAATAAAGTTTTAAGCACTTTTCTTGCATAATTACAGTTAAAATTACCAATAAGATAAATGTCACATTTTGTTTTGAACAAGTGTCGATTTTGTTCGCATGGCACTCTTTACGAAAATAAAAAAATTAAAATATCGGCGTAAATGTAAAATTAAACCGAAATTTGTGATTCATTGAATTGTTTTGTTTTTAATTCCGTCGCCCCTTTCTGCGTTGAAATTTTTATTTCGTTATTTTTTTTGGGGTTTTACGAGAGCAATACCGTGAGATCAGAAAGTCCGAAATAGTCGGCAGCACATTTTCTGACAATCTTTCAAGTAATATTATCTCCACGTGCGTTTTTTTTATTTTGACATTTTCCATCATAAAATTAACATTAATCATTCACACAATGATATTATAAAACTACCAAAGATTGGATGAATACAAAATTCACACGGTATATCCGATGTAAGAACTTATTAATGCATAATCAACTTTCATTAAAGCGTTCAACAGGTAAACAAAAAATTATATAATTGAAAGTGATAACCGCAATTCAAGCTCGAATAAATTAAATTTAAATGTTATACAAGCAGCTCCGCACCTATATATCTGGAATTTTCTTGAAACAATCTATTTAATTCATCATATTACATAATTAATTGTAATTAAACGAACCCCGCTACCCTCAAATAAATACTCGAAGATTTATTGGGTGTATGCAAATTAAGAAACATAATTAAACAAACCCCACAATCCTCAAAAATACGATTGTAAATTAATAAACGTAATTAAACAAACCCTGCAATCTTCAAAAAAATACTCCGAAGATTTATTTTGTGTATGTAAATTAATAAACGTAAGTGCAATATTAATAGAAAATGTGGGATTGGTATTAGAGTAATTATAGTAATAGTAAACTGGTTTAATTCTCTTCTAATAAGCCGAGTGAGAGATAATACACGTGCGATGAATTAAGGGGCACCACGTTCACCATGAAATATCCTGTTTGATTCGCGTACCTGGTGCTTTCGATGCTCACTGTTTCACCCCCCCCGAGAGGTGGTTTAAAGTGTGCAAATGCGTCGCAACGTGAACGGGTTTCCGAATCCCGAGGTTTCACCTTATTGCGTATCGGAGGTGTGCGATGTGCCTCCTTTCGGGCACCTGGGGCCCGTGCAGCACGGTCAAGTTGGCATATTTCGCCAGGGGTCCGCGCGGTCGGTGACGGCCCCCTCGCGCGGAGGGCGCGCGCCTCGCGGCCCCCCCTCGAGGGACTCTCCGCGTTCGGCGGTTATTTAATAAATGCAAAACATACCTTATATAGTTTGTCGCACAATATATGGATCAACAACAATGGCTGATTCCAAAATTTATAGAACAAAGCTGCAGCGCGCATGCGTCAAATTACGTACGGATTGCTGACTGATTTTCCGAATCGAAATTCCGAATACCCGTTCGGTCGAACCGTCCGTTCGAATTTAATTTTTTAACACCGAATTGTACGTATAAAGAAGCAAGGGACCAAATAAAAAAATCCATTAATAATAATAATTGATTACTTTAAGTTCAGTAATCATTATTACAAAAGAATATATTACAAAATTATTTAATTAATATTTTGTTTACATTATGCTTGTTTCTTTTATTTTGTGTGTAAAATAACATTCTTGCAACAAATAATAATAGTAATTCCTGAATTTAGGTTCGGTAATCATTATTGTAAAAGAAGTTGATACAAAATTACTACCTATTTAATTATTATTTTGTTTACATTATGCTTAATTCTTGTATGTTGTGTGTAAAATAACATTCTTACAACAAGCTTTATAATTAATAATCTATCTATTAAAAGTAACCATTGAGAGACATCTAGCGACAACTTTGCATAATGTATTATCGGTATAAAGGAATGCTTGGTAATCAACTCATCTTAGATATCTACAATATTTTCCTTTTTTAATTTAGAAAATCCTCAATATCCATACATTTATTGTAAACGATTAGACATTATCCATATTAAATAACATTCTTGTAACAAATTTTAGAATCAATAATCTATCCATTGAAAGCAGACATTGAGAGACATCTAGTAATAACTTCGCATAATATAAAGGAGTGCTTCGTTATCAACTCAATTTAGATATCTACAATTTTTAATAATAATAAGTTCGCAATGTTTTCTTTTTAAAATCTTCCACCTGTTATTAATTTCCTTTCTCCGTAAACGAGAAAGTATTGTGATCAATTTTTTTTTTGCGGAAATATGTTTTTTGAGGTCCCTAGAGGCAATTTCAAAGATTTCTGGAAAAAATTGGTAATGTGGCCATCATGTTACTTTCTCCGATTTGATGGTATCATTGCTACTTATAGTTACACTTTTATTGTTTATTTTCAATTTAAATCTTATTGTAAATGTACACCGAGAGTTTTGTGGAGTTGACACAATCTACATCCCACTCTTTCAATACAGGAAGTTCTCTCTCACACTCATGGACTCTTATGGGGATTTGGCGCGAACAAAAGAAATGTTATATCTATCCTTGTCGCACAGATGTTGGATGTTGTTATACGGTATTCCTATTCCATATATGTATATGTTCTAAGGTTCTAGTTTAGTTTCTCATCTCTGTCCGCATTCTATGGAAAGCGACATCCGGATTTTGATCTTTATTGCCCTTCGTAATATTTCGATTGTCATATACTCTATTAGCCTAAAAAGTAAACTTTTACAATTAATTTTTTAAGGCGCTAAATGCGACACACGCTTATCGCAAAAAGTACGTAATAATAATGAATTTTCCCTTTTGTATCCGAAAACAAAAAATACGCACGTACCGCCATCTCTGATAAAACGAGTAAACAATGATCGTTATTTATTTGCAAAGTTAAATAACATTTTTAAATCGTTATCATTAACATTATACAATAGTATACCTAAATATCCTATTTATATCGTATTATATTTTTGTGAATATTTCATAAATGGAACAGATTCTCGCGTAACTGGCGACATCTGTTTACATTTTGCTAAATCAGAGGACGGAAGGAAATTGACACGACGCCATTAATTCTTTTTGTCTACGCTGTGAAACGAACGTGAGTTCTTTCTTTCGATTCGTAGTTAAACCTTTAGTTTTGGTTGTATTTACCAACGTAAGTGTGACTTATTAATCATTTAATGCGTTTAACGTATTTTTTCCATTTCTAAAAGGTGTTTGAACGCTTGATGTTTATGGAAAACATTCTAACCTAAAAACATGTGGATCACAAATTTTGTATAAATTGTAATTCAGTGAAGCTTCGTTTTCCTGTTTTATGGACATAAATTGATTTGTAATTGCGACAGAGTAAATAATTCTTTTCCGTGTGTGCCCAGTAATTTACATGAAAATAAATTAGGTTATGATTAATGACCGATTGTATTTCTTGGTATTTGCCCAATTGGCCATCGATTCTTGATTGAGCAGTGCTAGTCTTCAAAATCAAGGACACTTTATTCCTTGTTTATTTTAACTCTGCTACATATGGGACTACCAGCCCCGACTCCTGAATCTTTGTAGGGGAGGCAAAGACAAAGAGGTCCCTAGTGCTGCATCACTTACTCTTATAGATGAAGCAAATATTCCGTTGCTGTTTCGGTCAAATTTTCTTCCGTTGCCTCACCGCCGAAGATCCACGAGCCGCCGCTACAAATCGAACCACCAAATTTAAACAAGTTGTGACACATCGGTCCACTTACAAATCTCTGTGTACGGAGCTGAACAAACATGTGAATTACGAACCACACATCCCCACCCCATTTAAAAAAAAGCGAAACAAGCACTGTTCGAAATCTTGTGCGCGGCAAAGAGTTAACCACATTTTTTTTTTATTTGCAGAGTGAAAGATGACCAACTCGAAAGGTTACCGCCGTTCCACGAGGGACTTGTTCTCCCGCAAGTTCAGGAAGCGCGGTGTGATTCCGCTCTCCACCTACATGAAAAACTACAAGGTGGGAGACATAGTCGACGTCAAGGGCAACGGCGCCGTCCAGAAGGGCATGCCCTACAAGGCGTACCACGGTAAGACGGGGCGCGTGTTCAACGTGACCGCGCACGCCCTGGGCGTGATCGTGAACAAGAGGGTCCGCGGCAAGATCATCCCCAAGAGGATCAATCTCCGCATCGAGCACGTCAAGCACTCCAAGTGCCGCGAGGACTTCTTGCAGCGCGTCAAGCAGAACGAGAAGCTCCGCAAGGAGGCGAAGGACAAGAACCAACAGGTCAGCCTGAAGAGGCAGCCGAAACAGCCGAGGCCCGCTCACATCGTCAGCGGAAAGGAGGCCCCGGTGTTGCTGGCTCCGATTCCTTATGAGTTTATCGCTTAATTTGTAACCTTACTATTAATAAAAAAAAATGATACAGAATGGAATGTTTTACTTTTGGTTTATAATTTGGAAATGATAATAGTTATAGCAAATTTACGTGAATAAGATTTGTAGATAATGCCAAAATGAACAACTTATAAGTTTAATTTGTTTATAATTTTGACGTTTTAAACGTTGGTTTCATCCACAGAGCATTAAGGATAAAGAGGGACAGTTCAATGTTAACTTTTGGAAACGCCATCTGCGAGTCATCCGGCCAAACACATCGAGCCAGCGGGAAATTTAAAATTGCGACTTTACAATTCATTTTTGCAAGTGTTTCGAACTTTTTGGTTCTCATCAGTGCGACGCATCCAAATAAAAGCGGAAATCGCAGACACTTGCTTTATAAAGAGCTTAGACTTAATCAAACGCAAAAAGTAAAGCTCTAAATGACGTTGAAATTTTTTCCAAACGAATTCTTTTTGGGGCAGATGTTAAATCATGAAGTGAGCTACATTCTTGAAGGGGCCGTTTTAAAAACAAGATTTTGCAGGAACTGTACTGGAAAAAGTACTACAAGAAGGTATATTAAAAAATTGTCGGAATTGCATTCCAATTTAAATATTTTCTACAGGAATTAATAAATACTTAAAAAGTGGTCCTCACAAATGTGCATAACTTTTGAAAGTGGAATTTTTTTAGAGTAATACATTCAATGGAATTAACCCATTCATTTCTGCGATTAGGACACTTCGGAAATGCAAAGAAAGCTTTGATTTTAATATTTGAATCGCGGGTATAAACGTTACTGCCATAAGGTGTCTTAAGAGTACTTAATTTACCCATTGCACACTCTTTCAGGTTTAAGAATATTAACTTAAATTTGAATTATAAATACCTGGCCGAATAGCAATTCAACTCGTGACGTTGGATGGGAAATAGATGTTGTCATATCTCATTTGTGAAATTATTCAAAAGTCTATTTTGCTTTAAGATTTATCAAATAGACTTAAAAAAACAATTAACACTAGTGGACTTTGAATATTACCAGATATTTAGATGTTCTTAAATACCTAAAATAAATTTTACCAACAAAAATATGACCATCTTGCTTGATTACAAGGATTTGTACATAGATTTGGCAGCGTTGCATTGCGTTAGTTGGGCCAGATGACTGTGAGATGGCGTGGATGTCGCGTTTCCAATTCTCCCTATTCAATTAACCCCACTGAATACCAAAATGAACAACTTATAAAGAATGAGTTTTTTTCGAAATCTCTTTGGTTTTTGAGTAAACTGAGTTTCTGAATTTGAAGTATAATTTTTACATCTTTCACAATTTTGACGTTTTAAACGTCAGTTTCATCCGATCCTACAAAACGTTGGATGCATATTTAAAATGTAATTTAAATTAAAAATAAACCGTGATAGTGTAAATATAAATAACTATGATGCCATCAAGTCGGAGAAAGAAACATGATGGCCGCATCGTCATTTATGTTTCAAGCAGATTTGAAGCTTACTAGTTTATCAGTATTTCAACGTTTCAATTACCTGAGATTTTAGACAATTAAATAAATTTAATAAAATGAAATATCAACCTGTTCGTAACTCTGCAAGCAAAATTAAGTCGTACTAGACTATAAACAAATAGCTTATTAAAACAACTACTTCCCTGGCTAGTGCCACTTGGCACGGATATTGAATGATACAAAACAAATTTGCATTTGCCTTTAATTTATTTATTATTTAAATTGTGTATTTGGTTTTCCAACAGTAAACAAGATAATTTCTATCTTCACATCTGTACTTTCACTAATCACCTACAATTCAGGTATAAAACTCGTTCAAACCTTCCATAATCTCCTCATTTGTTTACGACTCCTTCACGTAAGTGTATTTTATTCTTTAACATTCAATTTAAATGCGAAGTTGCACTGATAAATCTCGAAACGCGTCTGCAGATGGCTGTTTACTTGATTTTTACATATTTTAGGGTTCAGTTTTAAAGTTTTCAAATTCAATTTAGTTTAACTTTCAAGTGTAAAAATAAACGATCTTAAACCAATGTTTTTTCGCTAGTAGTACTAGCAAACACCTTAAATTGGCGAAAACGAAAATTGCATTCAACGATTTGAAAATCAAATTTGTTAGTATACTTCACACGGCAACCTGAAAGGATACTCGCAGGATAAAAAATAATTTTTATTAAAGAACAAAAAAAAAACAGTTGGAATGTCGTTGTACCAGGCTATATTTTCTATCGTATCGTCTCTATTTCCGGTACTGATCAAATTTTAATTACGAATCCATAAATGTCACTAAACAATAAATATCTTCATACCGTTGGGGCGCACAACTTATATCCGGTACCTGCTTTTCAGTTTCTCGATCAACAGAATATGCTCCTTCACCGAAGTAAAAAGCGCGTACTGATTATTAGAGTCGCAAGTAAAACCTTTCGTCCGCGGTGCAACGCTAAGTATTCCGCGCAAAAAGTACCTTCTTAAATCATTCGGGTACACCAAACTTGCTCCGCTGTCACCCTTACAAACACTTTGCCCTGAAACAAATAATAATAATAATAATGTTATTTAGCACATTGTTATCTAATATTAACTATAATAATACTATATCTATATTTAAACATTCTAGTCTAGTTGTATAAGTGATTATAATATTTTTAATTTTATTTATTGCCATTTTATTTGTGTGTGTGTGCGCTGTATCTCAAAAACTAATAGAGCAATTGATATGAAACTTTGAACATTCGTCTTATTTGATAATCTGAAGAACTGAAAAGCTTTTCGTAAAATTTCGTACACTGGAAGTGGGTGTTTACCTTAACTATTTTTTGTTTTTTGCCAATATTTTCTTAAATATGAAAAATATCACAAAAACGTTTAAACAAACATCGAAGACAATAAAGAAATGAACATCTTTTGCTTGAAAATATTTTTCATAAAATCATTGCTATTCGAGAAAAAAATGTATTAATATTTTTTTTTATTTTTGGTTTATAATTATGAAACGATAATAGTTACAGCAAATTTATGTTAATAATAATTGTAGAGAATACCAAAATGAACAACTTCTAAAGAATAAGTTTTTTTCGAAATCTCTTTAGTTTTTGTGTAAACTGAGTTTTTGAATTTGAAGTATAATTTTTCCATCTTTCATAATTTTGACGTTTTAAACGTCAGTTTCATCCGAGTTTACGCAACGCTCGATGTACATTTAAAATATGATTTCAATTGAAAATAAACCCATGAAAACGTAAATATAAAGTCGGAGAAAGTAACATGATGGCCACATCACCATTTTTTATTTATATCACACTTTTAGTGAGCTATTTTTCATTTATGTATATTGGAAGTGTGTAAGCATTCCTGTGTTAGCACAAATAAATCACCATCTATAATAATACTTATTTTTTTCATAAAAAAAACTACGATTTCATCAAGGCCGCTCGTTGTTTATGAAACGCGGTCGTTACCTTGATTTTGAACGCCCGCGCATAGTTTATCTTTAGCGTACGGAACGTAGTACTGCAGGAAGTCCTGCGGCAAATCGCAGGTTTTCTTGGTCTTATATTCCACCTCCAGATACTTTAGGGTGTCCGATGCGTTTCCTGTTTCCGCCGGCCATCCCCATCCGATTACCTGAAAGAGGGCACAATGACTAAACGTGGACTTGAATCGATATTAAAGTAATCCTAACGATTCCCACTCGATGCACCAGGTTCGATAGATCGAAGTCCGTTGTAACGTCCAAGCACACGGGAAGAACGTATCTCGTCATTTTGAACGGATCGGCCAGGACCAGAACGGCCAGATCGAACGCTTCAAAGGGTTTGCCTCCGTTATAATCCTCGTGAATTATTATTTCGGCGACCTGCAAAAGATGACGAGTTGGTACGTTCTTAAACACTTTTAAAATTGCAATTCACCTTGGAAAACTGAGCCAAATCATCTCGCGTATCGTTATACTGTCTGAAGTATTTTCCAGCAGCGACAGAGTATCCTTCCGTGGCTGTGGACTCGAAGCAATGAGCGGCTGAAATATAAAGTTAATGGATGTCTCATCACCGGTCATTTTTAATCAACAATGACAGCACTACAAATATAAAATATCTTAAAGTTTTGTCTTACCTGTGAGTATAAGTTTCGGCGTGATTATGGATCCTGCACAGAGATATTCGTAATTTCGATAGATCCCAACATGCCACGGGAACTCGCCTCTCTTCTTTACTCTCCCTGGGGTTATCATTATTAATGATTGCGCCTCGATCGCTCTCACACCGCACACTAAAATATATCTTAAATAAATACAGGGCGGCCCAGTGAAAACGAAAAATCAACAAACAAGTGAAATTTATTCCCAATTCACCTGATAATTTTATAATTAAATAAATAATGGACGAAGATTCTCCGTGTGTAGTTGAAACGAAAGTGTGAACAGCGAACCTGCAACCTCCATCGATCCCTGTCGGAGGCATGTTCACACTTTTGTTTCAACTACATACGGAGAATCTTCGTCCATTATTTATTTAATTATATTAATACTTTGTAATTCGGAAAATCATCGAATATACTAATAATTTTACTTTTTACTTTTTAAAGTTTTAACTTTTATATATATATATATATATAATCTATGGATTCAATAAAACGAAACGAATCTATTTAATGCTTTCTGCAATAAGTAAGGTTGTTTCCAATTTATATAATCTATGGTTCAGGGTATCGAGATATCTATATAAATAGGGAATAAATACGTGATAGACCGTGCGATTCTCTGACCTGGTCTGCAATTTGGAAGCGGAAAATCCCACGAGCCGTCGATGCAGAATCTAAAGGGTTTGATCGTTAGAGACGGATCTTCATAAAAAATGGGACATTTCAGAGTGGCTACGGTACCGTTCGGTGGGTTATCGCAAGGAATGGGACTCCCTTCGAGGCTGCACGACGCAATAAAGTCTTCTCTTTGTGGAATAGATGGACACGTTCCTGTAAGAGAGATATACAAAGGTTTTTGTTGAAATTGATCAGACTTTGGTGTTTTATTTATTACATAAAATGTATGATGAAGTAGAAGCCTCCAGTATAAACAATATGATTCAATTATTTAAACAAAGACTTACTTATGCATTTTGGTATTTGCGACCAATTCTTTACACACACTGAAATCGACACATCCGGCATCAACTTGAAACTCGGATTGCATTCGAATTGCAACACCGTACCCTCGAGAGCAACGTCACCGGGCTGAAGCGTCGAAGAAATTAACATCTTCCATCTCCCGTGCTCCGGATGCTCCGGTAGTAAGCACCCATTTCTGAAATGAGGTATTACGTAAAATCTCATTGAGTGGACCATCTTAAATAATATAGTTACCCTGTGGGGACTTTTGACGGTGGTATTCTTTCGCATCCCTGTTCATCCGAATTATCCCTGCAGTCGTTTACTCCGTTGCACCTCAAGGTGGGATCTATGCAGGGTCCATATGCACATTTGAATGCGTACTGTGGGCAACTGAAATATATCAACAAATTTGGTAATTACATAATAATAATAATATTTGTTTAAATAAATAGTAAAAAATTGTGAAACCAACCGAGTGCCTCATCTCAACAACCTTTAATATTAAAAATGTTTCACCACGTGTTAAACGAGAACCAAATTCAACAAAAATTTGTTTGATTTTATCAGCCTTAAAAATACGCAGAGAGAGGAATAATTAAGAATCAGAAAAAATGTTGCAAATGAGTAAAGGTTACTTAAAATAACTGTTTTAAAAACAGTTATTTCGTTACTGGAAAACAACTGTTTATCTCATCACTATTAAATAGATATTTCTGAAAAGCAATACTCACCTAATATGACTGCAGGATATTTCATCTGAGCCATCGGTGCATTCTTCTTTTCCGTCGCAAAAGTAATCTTTTTCAATGCATTCTCCCGATCCACATTTGTATTCGGATGCTCTGAAATGAAATGAAGAAGTGCTGTAGAACAGCGTAAATGATTGGAAAATCAAAGTTGTAGAATGAGGAACGAATAAATAATTTAACTGAGGGTGGAAATTGTGTATACTTTCCGAAAACAAATATCTACAGAAAAAGTCTTAATAGTATTATTTTCCATTAAAAAAAAAGTATTATTTTTTATTTAATTAAAAAAAATGTAGCTCATCACAGTGTCACACACGGGTGTGAAAGATATGTGTTCTGTGGTAAATACGTTCCTGCGCATAATCACATATCACCCGAGCGCTTATTCTCTCCTCGAGCAATCTTTCCTTCCAAAATCTTAAAGGATAATAAAATCGTGCAAAAATTTCCCATCACGGGAAAAATTATTATTTCATCAGACGCTTTTCTACAATCCTCACCACGTAAACGCATATCCGGCAGGCTGCAAAAAATGCGACTTACTTGCATTCGGTAGCTTGCCGCTTCAGTCTGGTGGAGTACGTGAAGTTGCTTTTTGCGAAGCCGAATCCTTCCGCGACAAGGAAACCTAGAAGTAGTAGTAATTTATTAAATGCATATAGTAATACGTGTGCAAGTACATAAAAATTATAAACAATATAGTGGCAAACTTAGTAAGACTTAATTTTTGCTTGCAGATTAACGAACAGGTTGAATATTCATATATTCAGGCTATATTTTGTTTTATTGTATTTATCAATATAGTGGTTCCCTGATGATGGATTAACATCACATCGCAGTAATAGAAAGTATAATATTTAGCGTCCCCACCACTGAAAGTATTACTTTCCACACTGGAGGCCCGCACACTTGAAGAAATATTTTTAAAACTCTTTACATTTTCTATACTTTCAATCAAAAGCTTCGCGTTTCTTTCTAATGCCATATAAACTTTAAGTTTACACTTACATGTGTAAATTACAACCGAAAACTTCATGATACTTGATACAAAGCGACGAGCTCTCCGTCTGAGACTGAACTGTTAAATTGGTCATAATATTATTTATATTTTATACAGATTAAAATGCTGGAAATTCCGGATGATGAGTTTAATTAATTATAAAACTAATGAAGACAACATTTATTTGCATGCAACGTTCTTTATTAAATAACAACAACACGATTATAAGATGAGATCACATTTCGCTTTTTCAAGTTCAAGGTGACATAAATAAATGTATATTAAGAAATGGTAATTCCCGTCCAGATCAATAATAATCAATCTGTTTGTGTATAACATTCTACTCCAATTAATATGGACTATTTACTTGAAATACTTATCATTAAACTCCGAACTCCTTATCAGATAGCTATTAATTATTATAGTAGTAAGAACCCTTCGACCTTACCAGTGACGGTTCGCGGGGTTTTTTCTGGTACGGCCGAGGAACAAGAGGTGGTAATACAGATAGGTAGGGTCAGTTGCAGAGACTGCACCTATCTGTATTGCCACCTCTTATTCCTCGGCCGTACCAGAAAAAACCCCGCGAACCGTCACTGGACCTTAAATTTATTCGCTTAAACTAAAGACATATTGAAACTGAATCTTGTCAGGGAGACGTTTAAATTTCTATTAAATTAGTTGGTAATGGCAATGTAGGACGACTGAACAAACGAATTACCGTTCGAACAATTTTCCGTCGAATAATATATTATAACATTTTCGTGAACACAAGCTTTTAAACATCTTACATTCGCATTTCCACGCCTCGCCACCATCTATTCGACGATGCCGCGGCAATATTTATTATTGCAGGATTTTTACAGCACTTTTATTCCAAAAGATTAAAGGATTATATGTTTGGCAGTTATTTAATGTTTACATTATAAAAATCATCCCTTAGAATTGCTATTTAGAAGCTTTTAAACATTTTTCGTTCGGATTTACGCGCCTTGTCGCCATCTATTAGACAGTGGCCGAACTACTAAGTGATGTTTTTGAACAGCGCCAAAATGCTCGAACTTTATCCTTATAATCAAAGTGTTAATATTCAGCAATGCGCTGTACACGAAACGATGGACGATTTAATTCCAAATCGAACGGTGTATAAAATAGCTGAGGCAATTTAGCGGTTTTCTTGTAATTTGCGAATGAAAATTAAGCACGACACACTTACCGACATTTACAGTTCACTGTAACTTAAAAATTAAATGCACAACAATTTGCTACATTCTTCAATGAAGTACGGGTCCCAATACTTATTACTGATTATTCAATTAACTTTTTATATTATTAATGCATTACAATAAGATAAATATATGAGGAATCCTGATCTTCATAGAGAGTGCCCTCTGTTATCGTGGGGCTAAACTTCGTTTTCATTTGTGGATTTAATAATTGTTTTAATAATGAAAGATTATTTAAAAACTTAAGAAAACTGTTATCTTATAATAAAATAAATTTATTTGTAGATATTTTCGTATTTAAATTGCAGAAACAATACATTATAATATATCCACCCAATCATAGGCAACCCCATATACGCATTACTATTATTAATTTATTATTCAAAACTTCCAATTTTAAACGTGACAGTAGTGACAAAACCATAAGTGTAATCCTTCGCAAAGCTTAAAAAATAATGTGAATATTAGAGTATTTAAATTATAGAAATAATTATATTATATAAACGCCTGCTTACAGGCAACCCAATACACGTATAACTAATGAAGATTTATTATTTAAAACTTCAAATTTTAATCGTAACAAGGACAAAGCTATAAGTGTAATATTTTTAAAGCGTTGCTAAGGATTACACTCATGCTTGTGTCCCTATTATATTTAAAATTAGAAGTTTTTAATAAAAAATAATTTTAGTTATAGTATATTGGGTTGCCTACAAGTAGGCGTTTATATAATACCATTGTTTTCGCAATTTAAATACTTAAATATTCCCACTATTTTTGAAGCTTTACTCAGGATTACACTTATGGTTTTGTCCCTGTTAAGTATAAAATTAGAAATTTTTAATAATAAATTAATTCGAGTTATATGTATATCGGGTTGCTTGTGATTAGGCGTGTATGTTATAAAATATTGTTTCTGCAATTTAAGTACGTAAATATCCTCAAGTGAATTTATTTGATCATGAGATAACATTCTTTTTAAGTTTTTAAATATTCTTTTATTATTACAACATTTATTACATCGACAAATTATTAAGTAGTTCATCCCCACGATAACAGGTAGAGCCCTCTACTTAGATTATGATTTCTCGTATATTTCTCTTATTGTAATGCATTAACAATATAAATAGTTGAATGATTAATTAGGAATAAGTATTGTAACCCGTATTTGATTGGAGAATATAGCAAATTCTTCTTTATTGAATTTTTATGTTACAGTGAGCTGTAAATGTCGGTAAGTGTGTCGTCCTTAATTTTCATTCGCAAATTACAGAAAAACCGCTAAATTTCCTCAGCTATTTTATACACCATTCGATTCAGAATTAAATCGTCTACCGTTTCACGTAAAGCGCATTGCTGAATATTAACACTTTGATTATAAGGATAAAGTTCGAGCATTTTGGCGCTGTTCAAAAACATCACTTGGTAGTTCAGCTATCGTCCGGTAGGTGGTGCCGACGCGGCGGTAATTACAAACATGATTTCATTGTATTTATAAAAACTCACAACTCGTCGTAAGAAGCCGTGATTTTAGTAATTGAAACGCTGAAATACTGCTTTAAATCTGTTGCCCAAAAAAATCGCGGAAAGATAAATATTGTCGTCGCAAACATGCCACTGTTGTGTTGTTAAATTCTTGATAATCACTTAACCCTTAACTGCTGTTGTCCGGTCAATTTGATCGGTAGGAAACAGAATTGATTAATATCTTGACAAATAACACGACCCACAACTGCGCGTATATCAGCCGACTGACATTCAGTATGTAAGAAAATACATTGGTGGATGAATGAATACGGAACTAAAAAATTAACCGCGTTATTTAAATTCCAAATAGTGCAACGGTCAAATTGACCGGAGAAGAGCAGTTACGGGTTAATATTTAAATTGATTTGGATGATTCAAAGGTTTAACCTGTAAAGGAATTAATGTAAAATTTTATTTAACATGGAAAAGTTAACGTTTTTTAAATTTATTGATGGATTTAATTTATAATTGAATAATTCTTAAAGACTGCTCAATTATTACATTGGGGACTAAAATTTGATGGGGGCAGGATCTAACTAAGCATCATAAATCGCATTATTTAGTAATAGACATTAATTGACATATTAAAGTTAAAAACAAAACCATAACACATTAAACTTAAATTGGGAAAAACGAATGATTAGAAAATTTGTGCGGAACCAATAAATTAAGGAATTAACTGGAGAGTTTCCAAATCCATTCAAAAATATTGTATTTCTGATTTCTCACCAAAACAATTCACATGTCATATAGAAACGAAACCACACCTTAAATTGACGAAAACGAAAATTGCATTCAACGATTTGAAAATCAAATTTGTTGACTTATACTTTACACGGCAACCTGAAAGGATACTCGCAGTATAAAAAATAATCTTTATTAAAAAAAAAAAAAAAACAGTTGGAATGTCGTTGTACCAGGCTATATTTCCTAGCGTATCGTCTCTTTCTCCGGTATTGATCAAATTAATTAATTACGAATCCATAAATGTCACTAAACAATAAATATCTTCGTACCGTTGGGGCGCACAACTTATAGCCGGTACCTGCTTTTCAGTTTCTCGATCAACGGAATATGCTCCTTCACCGAAGTAAAAAGCGCGTACTGATTAGAGTCGCAAATGAAACCCTTCTTCCGCGGCGCGACGCTGACTATTCCGCGCAAAAAGTACCGTCCTAAATCGTTCGGGAACACCAAACTGCCGCCGCTGTCGCCCTTACAAGCACTTTGCCCTGGAACAAATAATAATAATAACATTATTTAGCACTTTGCTATACGATATTAACAGTATGTATATTTACAATCATATTATATTTATATTTAAATATTCTAGTCTGGTTGTATAAGTTTTAACCTTTCTGTGATTGTAATATTTTAAATTTCAATTGATTGATGGTTGAGGCGTTAACTTCGTTATACATTTTGGAACTTTAAATAAAACAGTTTATTTTTTAGTGACTGAAAATGGTTGAAACTCGAGTCACTAAAAAATAAAATGTGATATTAACAAAGAAACTGTTGTTTATTGCCACTTTATTTTATCCTGTTTTTTATTTATATCACACTTTTAGTGCGTTATTTTTTATTTATGTATATTGGAAGTGTGTAAGCATTCCTGTGTTAGCACAAATAAATCACTATCTATAACAATACTTATTTTTTCATAAAAAAAACTACGATTTCATCAAGGCCACTCGTTTATGAAACGCGGTCGTTACCTTGATTTCGAACGCCCGCGCATAGTTTATCTTTAGCGTACGGAACGTAGTACTGCAGGAAGTCGTGCGGCAGATCACAGGTTTTCTTGGTCTTATATTCCACCTCCAGATACTTTAGGATGTCCGATGCGTTTCCGGTTTCCGACGTCCATCCCCATCCGATTACCTGAAAGAGGGCACAATGACTAAACGTGGACTTGAATCGATATTAAAGTAATCCTAACGATTCCCACTCGATGCACCAGGTTCGATAGATCGAAATCCGTCCTTACGTCCAAGCACACGGGAAGGACGTATCTCGTCATTTTGAACGGATCGGCCAGGACCAGAACGGCCAGATCGAACGCTTCGAAGGGGCTGCCTCCGTTATAATCCTCGTGGATTATCAATTCGTTGATCTGAAAAAGATAATAATAATAATAATTGTATGTTGTATTAAGGTTTATTTAATGGGAACGTAATGAATGTTTACCTGTACCTTAATATTTATTAAATATACATCACTACGGATTTCAGCTATTTGCCATCCTCAAGATATTTAAATAAATATAACGACAAACAACGCAAAAACAAATACACGGACATTTATAACGTTAACAATATACACATAAATAATCGAATTATGACGAAGAAAACATAACCATGACAATTTCACCTGAGGATGGCAAATAGCTGGAACCGGTAGTGATATATAATATCTAATAAATATTTAGCAAGTACAAATAAACATTCATTGTATTTCCATTTAATAATAATAATTATTCTTTGTTTTGTAACAATAAGATATTTACAAACTGCACAGTGTCATTGAAACATAATACAAATCAATAGAAGGTAACTTACGCCAACTTGCACCACTGTAATTAAGCCATGCTTAAAGCATTCTTCAAATTTAAGCAACATTTGCTTGCACCATACTTTAAGCACAGCTTAAGCAAGACTTTAAATAAGCCGTCGTCATGGACCGCTTAAAATTTAAGTCTGCATACATAACCTTCAATTCGTTCCGTCAGTGACAGATATTTATCCACAATAAATTATTTTCAATAACAAGACTCCTATTATATTAAAAATGGCAATTGAAGAATTAAACTTTGAAGTGGACTATATTTTTGAAGACGATTTAGACCTCATGGATATTATTAATTTCATTTATCCACTAGTTTGGAAGAGAGCTAATCATTCTCATGATTTGGACGAATTGTCGTTCTTTCGGTGTTTTCGTGTCCGCAAATAAACTTTGTTAAAATTACTTGGCCCGACTCAAAATACTGGCTAATAATGACATAACCTCTCTTTTTTACGCACCGAGATTTCTTTACGCGCGCATTTGCCTTCAAAAATATTTAATCGAGCATTGAATTCTTAATAATTATGGCGAGTTTCACTATTTCCCTGTTCGCACAACAACGCTATTCACGTGAAAAGACTCGCACGCACTTTATGTCGAAATCAGCCGAGAAAAGGAGGACACCCATGTCGCCAACGTTAAAAAGTGAAAATCGCAAGATTTTACGATGTTGCAACACTTTGAGCTTACTTACTAAAGCAATTGTATTAATACCAATGGTGCATGACGCTTCCATTTAAGCATGACTTAAAATATAAGTCCTACTTTACAAAGTTGGACTTAATGAAAAAATGGTGCAAGTGGGCTTTAGGAATCTAATATATTACATCGATAGAGTATAGTACTGTACTTTTTTTAATTGTCAGATTTTCATTGAATTAAAATTTACCTTGGAAAACTGAGCTTGGTCATCTTTCGATTCGTTGTACTGTCTGTAGTATTTTCCGGCGGCCACCAAGTATATTTCTGTGGCTGTCGACTCAAAGCAATGAGCAGCTGAAATATAAAGTTATCGATGAATCTAATTAGTTGTTTATAATTATAATGGAAGCTTCTACTTCATCATACATTTTATATAATAAATAAAACACTGTTACTTTGTTTGTATAACAAAGCACGGACTAATCTGAGAATTCCACCAATCAACGACCAGATTGACCTAATCTATACTCCTATTTTCAAAGGAATTCTGTAACTGTACTTGTTACACCCAGGGCTTGATTTCAGGTAGAACGCACCTCTTACGAGCCAACAGATGCTTTTGGAATAATATTTCGTAGAAAAAATGTAATTGGGATTACGCCTTAACCCAATCAAAGCGGCATGGGCCCGAAGTGGTTAAGTAACAAACTAAGTTAACCACATAAAAACCAGTGACGGTTTTTTTTTTGGAGCAGATAGGTAGGGTCAGTTGCAGAGATCTGTATTACCACCTCCGCTACCTCGGCTGATAAATACACAAATTCATACCTTATAAAACTCGAATCTCACCTGAAAGTACAAGTTTCGGCGTGATTATGGATCCTCCGCAGACATAGTCCAAATTCACGTAGATCCCGACGTGCCACGGAAACTCCCCTCTGGTCGCGTTGTTCCCCTTGATGATCAGCTGTTCCGCATCGACCGATTTCAGACCGCACACTAAAATGGGAGGCTCAAATAACTAAACGTGCTGCTTAAAGAAACTACTTTTATTCTACTCATGCACACATTACAAAGATTTAAACTATAATAGGAAATTGCATCAGGAAAATACGCATCCCGATTTGAAATATGCGAGTATTACACCGTAGCAGTGACGGCTCATGGTACAGCTGAGGTAGCAAAGGTGACAACACTCTGCTACCTCGGCCAAACCATGAGTCACCCCGCTGAGAGCCGTCGCTGGACCATAGTTATAATTATTTGTGTTCATTGAATAAATATACATAGTGAAACATTTAAATATGGCCGTTGCCCGGTTCTACGTTGACAATTTGTTTGATTGTATGAATACTTGCAGGCTTACGGCGGTTAAGTTTATCGCAGAACGATCAAGTGACTAAATTTTCTTACCTAATAAAAGCTACAGTAATATACAGGGTGTTTCAGAGCTCTGGGAACCGTCAATCACGTGGTTATTTGTCAAAATTTCGAAAAATCTTTTATACAAAAGTTGTGTATAATAGTGAGCTGCACGCCCTAAAAATATTTAAATTTATACACGGTGTCTCATAACAAAGTTACAGACCAAACTAATGTTTTTTTTTTTAAATGGAACACCCTGTATTGAATTATATGGAGCAAATAAAGGTGAGTTACTTCAATACTCCCTATACCTATTGTTTACCATTTTCGAAATATTTGAAGATTTGTTGAAATGCATGGTCCGGGTGAAATTTTATTTTTGCCCCAGTGATTGACGTTGAACGATTAAAATCATTTTAATTATTTGCTTGAAGGTTCGAACTATAGAGCCAACCATGATTTCATACAAAAAATTATACAGGGTGATAAAAAAAATGCGGTAGATAAAGTTAAATTACTTCGATTTTTCAAATGGCACACCCTGTATTTAGTAACGTATTCTTAAGTAGAATTCAATTATCTTTCAGATTGTATAAGGGTTCCCTGTTCCTAATCTCAATAGTTTTCTTGTATTCGGCGATTATCATATCAGGAATAATTATTATAATCTGAAAGATTATTGGATTCTACTTGAGAATACGTTACTAAATACAGGGTGTGCTGAAGTTATTCAACTTTATAAATTGGGTTTTTCTGCTGCATTTTTTTTATCACCCTGTATAATTTTTTGTATGAAATCATGGTTGGCTCTATAGTTCGAACCTTTAAGCAAATAATTAAAATGATTTTAATCGTTCAACGTCAATCATTGAGGCAAAAATAAAATTTCACCCGGACCATGTATTTCAACAAATCTTCAAATATTTCGAAAACGGCAAACAATAGGTATAGGGAGTATTGAAGTAACTCACCTTTATTTGCTCCGTATAATTCAAAAATAACAAAAAATACAGGGTGTTCCATTTAAAAAAAAACATAAGTTTGATCTGTAACTTTGTTATGAGACACCCTGTATAAATTTGAATATTTTTAGGGCGTGCAGCTCACTATTATACACAACTTTTGTATAAAACATTTTTCGAAATTTCGAAAAATAAGCACGTGATTGACCGTTCCCGGAGCTCTGAAACACCCTGTATAAACTTCAGATTTTTACTCTGGATGGATGAAAAGGCCCATTTTCACCAATTGATTCTCCATTTTTTCCCCTCAAGTAAAATAAATTTGGTTTAAATCAATTGTCTCCTTCTCAGTGAAAAACAAGGAAAATGAGAAAATCCATTTTAATGGTAAATGAAAAATAAAGGGTGTGATAGAAAGATATTTCACATGAGGAGAACTGATTCAACTCATTTTAACTAATTTTTAATACAACAGTAACTTAGTAAACTTTTACCGTAAACACCCTGTATAGCATATAATTATTTAACGGACTGTACTTGCGTAAATAAATTAAAACTATAATATCTTTGGTGAAATTTGTTCATAAGTTGCCCATCAATATCACATTTATATTTATTAAAATAACAACGTAGGACGTTTTACGCTTTTCGCTCGTGTGACTAGACCAATAATCGTTCAATATCAGGTAAACATTTATAACGGGTTGCCTGTTCCTCTGACCTGGTTCGCAGTTCGGGAGCGCGTAGTCCCACGAGCCGTCCTGACAGTATCTGTACGGTTTGCTCGAGAGCGACGGGTCTTCGTACAGGTCGGCGCACTGCAGGATGGCCGTGGTGCCCTCGTAGGGCGAATCGTCGCAGAGAATGTTGCTCCCGTCGAGGCTGCACGAAGCAATCAGGTTCTTCTTTTTCGGTATAGACGGACACGTTCCTGTAAATGGAGAAATATACAAACGGTTGGTTCGTGGTGATAAAAAAAAGGATCTCAACATGAATAAATACTTGTTGTCTCCTTGAGAGATTGTATAAAAAAGTGGAGTTGATAAAAAAGAAAACTTATATGCGTAGTATCAAAAAGTCTCGGAATAAAAAATGGATAATTACTTCGTATCAAATAGTCTCGGAAAAACATTATAATTTAGATTTTCAATCGAGAGTGACTTTATGCCGAGTTTGAACATAACCTTCAATGATAAGTCAAATTATGATATCTTTGCGTATTGTATTAAGTATTTACTTACGCTACCATCTATGGAAAATTGTTATTTATTATGAGTGTACGTAATTGAGGCGTTGATTTCGTAAACGGCATTTGTCCAAAAATGATGTCTTGAGAAAATTGAAAAACTGTTTATCCTGGCAATTGTTGCAACTTCTATTTTCACAATTATTTTTATTACTCATCATAGATAGCTAATAGAATTTTTTTTGTCTTTAAACAATTTTTTGAAGTGTTTGGAATATTATGCAAAAGGTTTCCTGTAGATAATCGAAGTGCTGTTTGAGTTATAGCGTTTGCAGCCGAAGAAGAATTGAGCGTGCAGGTAGACTACCGAACCGGTGCGCACTTTAAACGCGTCCCAAAACTTGGCATGTTTGGACGCAGGTTAAAGTAGGATAACCCCTTAACGGCCGTACTAATAGACAATCTTCAATCCTCGGATTAATCGCGGATTGTAGAATCCTGGATTAGTCGATATTTATAATCGTATCCAATAGTCACGGATTCGAGTAAGATCGGAGAATTCGAGAATGAAGCAAGTATTTGGTAATATTTTTAGTGACATTACAATATTACTAAATGTGTGTTGGTGCTATATTCATAATGAGTAGTAACTTAACCTAATACTTAAAATGGACAGAAATAAAAGTTATACGGAGATGGAAAAGATTCTCTTAGCAACTCTGGTTATTGGATATTCATCCCGAAATGTGGCTTCATCCATTGTATGTTTAAATAAAGTTTATAATATAGATTATTATATTAAACCAGCTGTTCAGGTGACATGAATAAATTGATAGATTACAAATAATCTGGGCTTAATCGCCGCTGATGGAAGATTATTTGAAGGAGGATTATTTTCAGATTAATCCAGGATTGTATCAACTATTGGATGCGTTTTAACCTGATCGGAGATTTAATCCTCAATCCCGGATCAATCCGCGACTATTAGTACGGCCGTAAGTGACTAGTCAATTAGTCCATTTACTTGTATTAAGAAAAAACAAAGAAAAGCAATTGGACACGAACAATGTTGCAATAAACAATAAAATAAACAGAATTTAAAGCGTTGTAACTTTGTACGTGTGCGGTTTTTAAATGAACTACGTCCACCATCGGATAGCTTGTAAAATAATCCACCAGATGCCGCAAAAATGTCGAATACTACAATTTTGGACGTATGCTGTTTATGAAATCAATTAGTCCCGCAAGAAAAAGTTTAGTAATGAGTAATTCCGCATGAGTATGATACAACATTTTATCTAGAATCGTCTGTAATTGCGTTAAATATTTGACTTACTCCAATTATTTCAAAAATCTAATTATTCCGCGAGTCCGGAACAACATTACTTTCCTCAAATGACGGCAGTAATTCGCCTATTACAAAACGATTTTGGATAGGCACACTTACTTATGCATTTCGGTATTTGCGACCAATTCTTCGTGCACAACGAAATCGCAAAGTTCGGCTTCAACTTGAAAGTGGGATTGCATTCGAATTGCAACACCGTACCGGCTTTAACGATTTCACCGGGCCCGAGTGCCGAATCGACGAGTAACTTCCATTTTCCGTGCTCGGGATGCGACGGCAGTAAACAATCATTTCTAAAAATAAGGCATCATATATAAAGTCTTCTATATCATCGGGGGCAATATAATATTATCGCCGAGTTAAAGCCGATGAAAATTGAGTACAGTTTTCCGATGGCTTCAACGAGGATTAGAGAATACAACCGTTAGTATACCTTGCTCGCGTCTGAAATATTATAAATGACAGCTTTGACGTTTATAATTTTTACAACACAAAAATAACGATTTTGATCAAATATATGAGTACTCTACCGTCAATTCATTCTTGTACTTCATTGTCAGTAGCCTCTCCCCACACATTTTGATAAACAAATTCTCGTTATCTCATTTTTGATATGTATCAGTGAGAAAATTATAAATGTCACACTGACGTTTCAACCGAATTTGATTACTTGTCCATCATCGAGTCAATAGCCTCCTATCCGTTTTTGTTTTTCCATTTCACCCAATCAAATCAGTCGAAAATGTACCATGTACGTGAGTTGTATTCTCTTAAAGTATATATTTACCCGGTAGGAACTTGCGGTCGTATCGGTGGCGTAACCGGAGTCCACGGTCGCGTCGGCGGCGTTGCTATCGTTGGGGGCGTTGGCGTATTATCTTCGTTACCATCGCAGTCCCTTTCATCCGAACCGTCCGCGCAATCTTTCCTATGGTTACACCGTAGATCGGGGTTTATGCAGGCTCCGTAGGCGCATTTGAAGCTGAAAGCCGGACATTTGACCGCCGCGCAAACTTGTACGGTTTCGTCCGAACCGTCCGCGCAATTTTCGATCCCATCGCATTGATTCGAGTCCTCTATACAGTCCCCGTTGTTGCACTGGAATTGATCTACACTGAAACGTTTACGAGATAAAATGTATCGTCGCACGTTCGGAATTGGAACTCACTCGCAACTTCCCGGCTTGGCGATTCCGTCTTTGCAGATCGAGGCCGCCTCGTCGGAATTGTCTCTGCAGTCTTTTTTTCCGTCACATTTGGCGACGCTGTTTATGCAGGCTCCGTACGCGCATCTGAATCCATACGATGGACAACTGAAATATGTACATTGCTACAACTCTCAAATCAAATACACTCGAATACACTCTTTTCAAAAAATTTTACTACGTCAGTGTATATCAGGGGGGGTTAATTGAATAGCGAGAATTGGAAACGCGACATCCACGCCATCTCACAGTCATCTGGCCCAACTGATGCAATGCAACGCTGCCAAATCTATGTACAAATCTTTGTCTTGGGTCATATTTTTGTTGGTTAAATTTATTTTAGGTATTTAAGAACATCTAAATATCTGGTAATATTCAAAGTCCACTAGTGTTAATTGTTTGTTTAAGTCTATTTGATAAATTTTAAAGCAAAATAGACTTTTGAATAATTTCACAAATGAGATATGACAACATCTATTTCCCATCAAATTGCCCGCCTTTTTATACATAACCTCATTAACGTCACGAGTTGAATTTTTATTCGGCTAGGTATTTATAATTCAAATTCAAGTTAATATTCTTAAACCTGAAAGAGTGTGCAATGGGTAAATTAAGTACTCTTACGACACCTTATGGCAGTAACGTTTATACCCGCGATTCAAATATTAAAAATAAAGCTTTCTTTACATTTCCAAAGTGTCCTAATCGCAGAGATGAATGGATTAATTCCATTGAATGTATTACTCTAAAAAAAATCCACTTTCAAAAGTTATGCACATTTGTGAGGACCACTTTTTAAGTATTTATTAATTCCTGTAGAAAATATTTAAATTGGAATGCAATTCCGACAATTTTTAATATACCTTCTTGTAGTACTTCTTTCAGTACAGTTCCTGCAAAATCTTTTTTTTTAAACGGCCCCTTCAAGAATGTAGCTCACTTCATGATTCACAAGAATTCGTTTGGAAAAAATTTCAACATCATTTAGAGCTTTACTTTTTGCGTTTGATTAAGTCTAAGCTCTTTATAAAGCAAGTGTCTGCGATTTCCGCTTTTATTTGGATGCGTAGCACTGATTAAAACCAAAAAGTTCGAAACACTTGCAAAAATAAAGTCGCAATTTTAAATTTCCCGCTGGCTCGATGTGTTTGGCCAGATGACTCGCAGATGGCGCTGATGGCGTTTCCAAAAGTTAACATTGAACTGTCCCTCTTTATCCTTAATGCTCTGTGCCATAATCCTATTCAAAGAATAATGAGATTTGCTAACGTCCTTAATGCTAATCCTAATTTTTATTTATTTTTACAGTCTTTTAATAGGTTTAAACGGACTGTATTTAAAGTAAATTTAGATAATTTGTGTTGTGTTTGTTTTAGTTTATATTAGTTATTAGATTTAGGTTATGATTATTTTCAAGTGTAAGTTTTTTGTATAAAAGGTGCTACCGTTAAATAAATAAATAAATAAACGCTCTTTGACGTACACAATTAAAACAGCAAGAAATGAATATTTACAGCGTAACAATATTACAAGCTTATTCAGTCACGTACGACATGAAATTTTACATTGGCAATACTTACATATTATTTTTGCAAATCGACGATTCATCCGAGCCATCAGTGCACTCGACACTTCCGTCGCAGACATTATCCTCGCTGATGCATTGTCCCGATAGGCATTTGTATTCTGCCGCTCTGAAATCAAAGAAATACAATTATTTAATCAGTACGGCTATGTCGAGGTTATGTTTTTTCAAATTTTCAAGTAACATGTACGTTTTTCTTTTCTATTACCTTCTCCGGAAGCACTAAACAAATCACGCACACCTCATCAATAGTACCTGAGTAAAACCAATTAATTATAATTACTTGCACGGCCGGTTGTAAACTAAACAGCAACGCGACAGCAACTGTCACTTTTTGAAACAAAATTAAATATCGGCCATTATAATATCATGGCAAGCTTGTAATAATTGCAAGTTTTTTTTTGCAATTATCTCAGTAAATACTCGGGGGTAATACCACAAGAGGTTTAATTTGGCCGGATAAATTTTATCTGTTAGCGCGAGCCATTGAATCGATACAAATTTCGAGAATGAATTCAAGAAATTTGCGATGAAATGACGAGTGCTTAAAATAAAATTTATCCTGGCCAAATTATAACCGCGAGTAGTATTTGTTGAGATAATTTAACGAATAAGAACTATATATATATTAGCAATTTATATTAATTAAAAGTACAATGGGTGAAAGAGCATTGTTTATTTGTGATGGAATTGGATGAAGCACTAATCGTCAAAATCGTGTGAGTGCCACGGGAATCACGAAATTCGTGCCTGCACGCTTGCGAGTGGTACAAACACTGGGATCCAGCCGTTAAAATGATATTTATAATTATTGTTGTGCATTAATAAATATTATTACTTACATTTAGTTTACATTCCATATATTTCTGGCGTTTCTTACATTATATTATAGGTTATAATTCTAACACACACACACACACACACACACACTACAAGCAACATGAAGTTTGGAGACCAATAACGGGTGATCGTTTATCACCGGAGTACTTATTTCCGACACACATAAAAGAGAAGCCGCCAAGTACACTAATATATAAATGTTTTTTTCACACTACTAGAACATGATAGAACAAGATGGATATTAAATGCAATGCAATTTTGTAATTCACGCATCGCATCAGTTCTAACCGCACACTTGCGACATCTCGCGGCCGAAGTAAGAAATTCAGTTCTGTCAGTGTACCGGCTTCAATATCGAATGTACGAAACTACATTTATAATTAGGTACCGAATTATCCAGCTTAATAAGCTTTAGAAATAATAAAAATTATAATTACAAGTCATTTTATATTTACTTTATACAATTTCTGTCTACATGTATATTAGGTTGCCTAGCGATTAGGTCTGTATACTAAAGCATTTTATTTGCGAAAATTTAAATAATAACAAGTCAAATAATCTCTTTGCAGGGTCTAAAGAAATGAATATATATATTTTTTTAAATTAGATATTGGCCATATTGGCAATGTACCAGTCACCTTTGTTAGCATAAGAATAACAGGAGTTTACAAGGTTACTAGTTCACGTCAAGGGGACAACAAGAGGTGGTAATACAGATAGGTAGGGTCAGTTGCAGAGACAGCACCTATCTGTATTACCACCTCCAGAAAAAACCCCGCGAACCGTCACTGCTCCACACACACAGACTAGGCCACAGATTTAGAGGGTTTCAATCACAGGCCCCAAACAGAAAGATAGTATATGCAGTAGCTTAAAGGTTGACGAGTTTATTTGTTTAAATTTCATATTTTATATTGTTCAAAAAATTAAATATTGCTCTATTGATGTTACCATTATTAGAGATTTATTTTAGGATACAATTCTTACTATATTTGTAAATAATCTCAAATAATTGAATTCATGTTAAAGCAAATATGAAATCCTTAAATAATTCACGTGATAACAGAGGGTGCGGGTGTACACAAATTACTTATAAATATAAAGTTGGATAATTAATAAGTATTCATTATTTTGACCAGTGTTTAATTGAAATTTATTGCAAAATGTGTATATAAATTTTAAGCTTTACAGTAAACTGCATTACCGACTAATGTTTTAATTTACAAATTACTCAAAAATTGTCAAAACATTAATTGTAATTGGCTAATAAATATCGCTATATAATATAGCGATGAGTAGCATAATTGGTTAAACTTTGCCCTTTGTTCTGTATTGTTCTGAACAATAAAGACGATTATTATTATTATTATTTAGATAATTTTATCAAAGCTGTTACAATTGTAATTTTCGGAAATAGTGTCTGTATATTTACTGCCAATAAGAAAAAACATCCTTGCTATTATAATTTTGTGACGACGAATCGCTATTAAACCTATACAAGCGGGAATTAACGATACCCGTTACACCAGAACTCATTAAATATTCATTAATGTATTATCAGCGACAGTGATAAAAATAGCTTCGCCGAATTTTCGATTATCATCATTTAACAGTAAAGCCACTTTATCATTCAAGCAGCAGTTGTTTACTTATCGATTATAATTTAAATAGTTTATTGTACTTGGGAAATTCCAACACTGTATAATGAAAGAAACACCGATTGAATATTTATAGACAATAATAATACAACCAACACCCTACAACGATTGAATTAACATTTATAGATAATAATACCATAAACATTAGACTTACCCGCAATTAGATGCCTGTCGCTTCAGTCTGGTGACGTTTTTGTAATTTGCTGCGAACGTGAATCCTTCGGCGACCAGAAAACCTAGAATTAACGCAATGTAGAAACGTGACCGCAACTGCATTCCGGTCTTGCATCAAACACATGTTATTGAATAATCTTGCACACACCGGGCGCGACCTTCACGCGCACTTACATGTAACAAACACGACCGAAACCTTCATTGTTTTTGGGGCCAAATTGGTGAACGGCGCTCACTCTGCGGCGAACTGAGGTGATAAACTGGTCATAATATCGTCTGGGTTTTGTGCACAGCAGATGATCGTAAAACTGGAAATTCCGGAGGACGAGCGCCCGGTAATTACGACACGGATGCAGTAGTTTTTGTGGGGTCGACGTTTCGGAAAAGTTATTTTGCCGATGCGGACTTATCGTGAAGCAACCGATTACGTTCGTATATTATTTATTTGGAAGTGGAATGCGATAACCCGCTCGCGGCGGTTCAAAAGTGCTGCGGACAACAGGATTTTTTCGCGAGTTGAATCTAAACGAATCGTTGAACATTTTCTATTTCCGAATGTTATCCAAGTCGCAATTTTATTATGAACTTTTCTTGAAAAAAAAGTTTTAATTGGAGAATTGATTATTTTATAAACAACACAAAACAAAATTAATAAAATTAACCCAGAAGGTGTTCAAACTGTTTCCCCATTACTTATTTGATAATATTTTTAAGTACTTACATATGTTTTGCTATATATTATACATTGAATAAATTACTACGACTATTAATATATCCTAATCTCCAAATAAATTTATTCTGTATTCTCGTATACACAATTAAATTACATAAATAATGTAATGTGAAACATCTATAAAAAATGGTGTGGCCATCATGTTACTTTCTCCGATTTGATGGTATCATAGCCATTTACGTTTTCATGGTTTATTCTTAATTGAAATCGTATTTTAAATGTACATCGAGCGGATGAAACTGACGTTTAAAACGTCAAAATTATGAAAGATGGATAAATTATACTTACTCAGTTTACTCAAAAACTAAAGGGATTTCGATAAAAACTTATTCTTTATAAGTTGTTCATTTTAGCATTCTCTACAATTATTATTAACATAAATTTGCTGTAACTATTATCGTTTTATAATTATAAACCAAAAATTAAAGAAAATAAAATAATTTTTTTCTCGAATAAAAATGATTTTATGAAAAATGTTTTCAAGCAAAACATGTTCATTTCTTTGTTGTCTTCAAAGTTTGTTTAAATGTTTTTGTGATATTTTTCATATTTAAGAAAATATTGGCTAAAAACAAAAAACAGTTAAGGTAAACGCCCACTTTCGGTGCACGAAATTTTACCAAAAGCTTTTCAGTTCTTCGGATTATCAAATAAAACTTATGTTGAAAGTTTCATATGAATTGCTCTATTCGTTTTTGAGATACAGCGCGCGAGAATTCCACGAGAACAAAATTTGTATTTATCTAAAATTGCACTTTTTCTCGTGCTTTAAAAAAAATATAAAAACAATCGTCAGACACTTGAAATTTTCTAAATTTATTCAAATAATATGTTACTCCACGATACTGTTTCAACTTACTTAAACAAACAAACTGTAACTAACTTCTATACGGGTTTGTCCATCGCCCCCTAAAATCCGATTGTCAGACAACCGCCCACGTTGAGAAACACTGCTGTAGAGGAATTAATGTAAAAATAATAAAACTTTATTTATACAAACACATTACAATTATCATAACCTATTGGAATGTAAAAACAATATGTTCTCCACATTTTTCCCCGTCAGGCAGTTCCGCCTCTCCGTAATCAGTTGTCCGGCTTTCGAGAAAATTCGTTTGGGCGGCACCGCCGACGCACTGAAGCTGAAATACTTCTTCGCCAATCGCGACAATCTGGGGTAAAGCGATTCTCTCCTCATCCACCAATCCAGAGGATCCTCTCTTCGGTCGATCTGCCTTTCCTTCGTGTACGTATAAATTTCTGCAGCCGCCGTAGCCGGGGCCGTACTCTCCGACCTCAAGGAGTCATCGAGGTCATGCCACACCGAATCGGTATCCGTGCTGCTCGTGCTCGCTACGGCGCCATCGGCTTGAAACAATTCCGATGATTGGCAATCACCCGAATTAATTAAAGCGATAACGTCCTGCAGAATCATATCTCTGACCGCTTTTAAATACTCTCGCGAACCGAACGATTTCTCTTTAAATCTCGGGTCCAGATAGGATGATTTCGATAGATCCGTGTTCGTTTCGATATTTGAAAATTGGATGGACATCGATTCCAACAGACTGCGTATTAATTTTTGCGAGCTTAAACTCGTACAGGTGGATTGCAATTTGGCCAGCACGGATGCCGATCCTCGTATGAGTGGTATGACTTTAGAGAGAGCCATCCATCTTTCGGCGCTCAATTCGGCAGCGATGTTTTCGAAAGGCTGCAAAATTTTCCGGATTTCCTTCAACGAGATCCATTCGTCCTCCGACAGCAATTCCACCGGATTATGCAGCAACCCGATCGTTGCTGTTACGGGTTCCTGCAATTGAACCATCCTGCCGAACATGTAAAATGTGGAGCTCCATCTTGTCGGAACGTCATTTTTCAGTTTCAGCGGTTCGGCCTCCGGTTTAATCTGACGCTGTACGGCGGAGAGTCTACAATTGGCTTGCCGATTTCGATGAAAATACTCCACGATTCGTTTCACTTTCATACGGATCTCTTCCACCTCCTTCACGGCGTTCTGTATGATGGCGTTGAAAGTGCGAGCGAAGCAGGGAATATGCGCCCATCCCGAAAATCTTAGAGGTTTGATCTTGTCGTCGGTGGTGACGGCTTGCACCCTCTGATGTATCTCCCAATCCGTCGTTACGCGAAGTAATTCATTGGAAATCGCTTCAGAATCAAAGGGAGAACAATCCAACAAAAACGAATGGAAAGTCCAATCTTGAGTAATGAAATTGCCGGTGATTGATAGGTAGCTCTCGTTTGTGGTGGAGGTCCATGTGTCCGCGATCAGTGTTATGTAATCGGTATTATCCAAGATCATCCTTATTCGTTTGGTAACGGCAATGCATTTTTGTTGTAGTAGTAGTGTGAACGACGCCCGACTTGGTAACTTGTAGAAAGGCTCGAGTTCCAAGAGTAATTCTTTAAATCCGGCATCGTCGATGATGGATAACGATTGCAAGTCCTTGATAACCATATTTAAAATGAGGTTATTGATTTTGTGATGCCTGGGAAACTGATCGTTTTGTTTGGTCATCGTTGGAGGCGCCAAACGTTCAACCTCGCCCGTGGAAGGCTCAATGTGACCTGGAAAAATGATAGAAGTTTAATATTTTATTCGTAAAATATTTTATTCGTATGCAGAAGTGACAAACGGGAAAATAATTTCTCTGCAGTGCTAATTTGTGTTAGAAATTAAACACGCACTTCAGAGTTGCACACGAGATTGACTTTTATTTGTTAACGTGAATAATACATCACACGGTATGTATCATTTGGCCATGAAGTTGATTTTGAAAAAATATATAATTACCGTCATTTTATAGTATTTAAGCAACCATTGAATTTATTTTTCGGTTCATTCAAATCGGTCAATAAATAACAGAGTTATGGCCTTGGGCCCACGGTACACATAACAGATGGCGCCACAAGAACAATCTTTGTAAAATATAATTCCAACAATTTGCCAGTAAATTTATCAAAATATTTTGTGTAAAATTAAGCATCATGTCAAAAAGGGCTTTGGTTACTTATACGTACCCTTCCGTTTCTTCGGTGGTGTTTGAGGTGACGTATCTCCTAGATCAATGTGTAGAGTGGGGTGTTTCGATAATTGATGTTTCTTCAAATCTTTGTGTAAATAAATATCATTGCATAAACTACATTTAACACTTTCATCGGGAATCGGAGTAACGTCCAAACAAAGAACGTTTCCCTTTTGTCCGGTTAATGTTTGCGATATATTGCTGAAGCAAACGAATAAATAAATACATATATGTTGACAGTATAATATATTATTTGAGTGTGAAGTGATTTTAGTACCAAAAATGAAAGCAAATTTTTCAACCAATTTAAAATGTGATTTATTTTAACTCAGTAATGTCAACAGGAATTTGACGATCGACTCAAAACGCCAAATTACTTACGGCAAACTATATACATGCTTTATATGCGATTGCTCGCATTCATTTGAAAGTTATTACAGTTACAACAAAATTGGAAGAGTGCACTTACTTGAGATTGCGCACAATTTCGTTGGCTGTTAATTCATCTTGCAATAACCTGTCGGCATGTTCGCACGATAACTTAAATTCATATGATGCTTCCGCTCTTTTTGCACACGTTGCGCAAATTTTTTGAGGTAAGCTAGCATTGTTTTCTTGCTGAAATTAGTAATACATACAATAATAATTTAATTTTAAAACTGAATTTTGTATTTGTTAAACAATAGCGAACCCATTTCTGACAATATTTTCAGGCGTTAAGTTAAATTAGATACAATATAGCTATTATTACAACTAGGGAAATATGAATAGTATATTTCCCGAGGTGGGCTAGTTATACATGTATAGACAACCAAGGGAAATGTATTCATATTTCCCGTGTTGTAATCAATAGTTGAATACTGTTCTATAAATGGGAAAATATTGGATTGTAAATTTTTGAATTTATCAGATTGGTAATGTTGCTAAGGGCTTTGTTTGTAAATATCATGGTTGACTTGTTTTGATTTTTGCGTTGTTTCATAAATTGGTGAAATGTCAAACTATGTGTTAACGCAAGCGACGAAAGACCGTGAATGTTTGGTTCCCGTAAAATCCATAAAGGATACCTTCCTAAGAAATCGGAGGTGTTGTCCCGAGAGCAATTAAAACAATTCTTGCGAGAAGCTCCTAATGACAATTGTTTGATGTCTATATTTCCCTAGGGAAATATGAGCACGTCATATTTCCTTAGGGAAATATAAGTGTGTTATGACATATCGTAACCAAGGCAATATCACTCAATATTGTTTCAATCAGAAAAAAATGTGTTTTTTCACAAACAGGAGAGAATGTTGATTTCTAAGCAGTCGAAATCGTAAGACAAATAACATTTCTCTCTCCGTGAGGTTCCATTGTTTATTTTAACCGTTACACATGACAGAATTTTTTTCTAGGTTAAGTTTTAGGAACAAACATTTTACTCTTACAATATTCCGCTTGTGAAAAAAATTGTATCCATATCTCGAAAAAGAATGCTACTTTTCCCTCGGTGCGTTGTATCCCTCGGGATAGAAATTTGCACCTCGGAAAAAATCATGTACTTCTCCCCCTTGATATATAATCCACTATTACATACATACTTTTCGAAAGACTGTTGTAGATATCGCAGTTTTATATAAAGTTGATTCATTCATAAATATTGGTGATATGTATTCTTTCACAACAATAACATGTATTCCACGCTAGCATAACTTCCATCGATCAAAAATCATAACTTGAATAAGAATTACCTCGATATTTGAAAGAGAATGTAATATATCCCAATAAGCTATCGTCTCGTCTTTAATACAAGTCGTTTGAAACAGGAATATCGTATCACCCAGGGATTCTAAACAAACTCTGCACCGATTTCCGTTGGTCTCTTCAAGTTTGGGTGAAATCTGTTCCATTGCACTTTATGAATTCAATTAAAAAAATAACAATAATAATCAAAATGTACTTTTCTAGTTCATAGTCGTTTTAACTTTTACACATTTTACAGAGCATCAAAAGGGTACATGTAAATTACATGAGATAAACTTTAGGACCATCAAAGGTTATCATGCCATTGATAAACTTGAATAGATGGTAGCGGGGTATAAGAGATGGGAATAAAAAATTGAGCTTTCCACCGGTAATGTTGGATGGCGCCACAATACAAATTAGATGGGTTTCTGTAAATTATTTTTGTTGCTAACACTAGATGGCGCTTTGCCGTTCCAATTTATCTATACTATATCCATTTCCAAGCGGCAGCGCGTGTAAACACGTAAATGGCGAGAATACTCAGAGTCGGACGCGCCGTACCCTAGCGCGCCCGCAAATAAATTTCATGTTACTGCCCAACACTTTTTAAACGCACGGCAATCGACGACGGGCCCAGAATACAGACTGAATCCGGGCACGAGCACGCACCATGGAACGACCAATCGCAAGCGTCTATTGAAGTACGCACGTGGCTATCACGCAGTCGGGTTTGAAAATGGATAGTTTACATGTTGAGGATTAAATTCAGATGATGAAACTAATACATGCGTGACTAAAATGGTAAACCAATTTTATTTATATTAATTTCTTTATAAATAATTTCCCTTATCCCGGTTAAGCCACTGTGCGCCGATCAGAAACTTTTAAATCTGCCGAACGCATTCGGAGCTATTCGGACTGCGCTGTTTCTCGCCGTCCAATCAAGTCCGGCCTGTAGAAAAAAGCCATCAGCGTCTCTCTCCGTCCTTGTTTTACTCTGCGACACCCCGCGCGTTCCATTTCAGTCGACCACACAGTAGTAGCGGTGGCGCGGCGCAGTTTCATTCTCGTGCTATTTGAAATGTGTTTCTCAATTAATTTCGGGTATTTTTTAATGAAATCAGTGAGTGTATTAGCTGAACATGTAGTGTAAACACGCGTGGGTGATACCGGACAAACATTTTCGCATTAACGCATTGTGAAATGAAGAAATTTCAGTGATGCACTTTCGCCCCGCCGAGCTCTACGTTAACCGTAAGCAAATGGGCAAATCTGAGGATGCGACGTATGTGTTATAACTAGTAATGTGCAGTTTCGAATGTTGCAAGAATTGCAGAGTTTTAAAACTGGAAAATGTGTGTGTGCTTCCTGATTCGACATATGAAGGTGATTTTTCATTAAGCGATGATGCTGCGGGCGGATCACAGTCTAAACGTCGCCCAATCACGATCGATTGTTTTATTGATTATTTCGGCCGTGGAATTTCCATCCTTCCCGAAGAGAGGTTCGATATCTTCACGAGAGCTTCCGATCACATCTTTAGCAAGTCTCAAGAGGATTAAAGGTAGGTTAAGTAGGTTAAATTAATTAAAGGATAATGAAAAATATGTGCGATTATTATACTGGGTGCTGTAAAATTGGCGGATTAATTCAATGGTACATTGTCGAGCATTACTTCGAGAGTATGGAAAAAATAATGAAAAAAATCGATATTGTATTTTTTCGAAGATGTGAAGACTTTAATGTAAATTATTTCATTGCTTAAAATCTGCATAACATTAATTATTTACATTACAGCTCTTCAAATATATTTTGCAAAGATACATACTTTCATACTTGTCAATATTTAATTAACTGGGTGTAGAAATTACATTAGGCAACAAATTCTTGTCATAAAAGACAATCCTACCCCCATCGCAATCGCTAAAGGTTATCAAAAAGTCACACGAAAGGGACGAGACAAACAAATCGTGGATATTAAACGGTTTTATATTTTTATTTAAACATAACCAGAACAAACACGCTTAAAACTAGTTAATATGATCTGATATACTATACAATTCGTTGAATACATAAAAATCCTCCATTTTTAAAGTAAAATTACTAGAAACACAACAAACATTCCTTTGAGTTAGAACTTATAAAAAGAGAGAAGAGCAGCTAACGAGGGATATTATTAAAAGTACAAAAGTACAATTAAAATCATTCTTTTTACTAAAACTGAGTAGTCGTTATTAAATGTTACGTATTAGTTATACAAATATAAGCATTATATATAAATAACGTAAGATAAAATATTTAAACAAAAATAATATATAGAAACAATCAATAATAATAATATATCCAGAATAACACTATAAAACTTGGTTCGGACGGTCATATTTAGAATAAGTCGTGCGATCCGTTCGATCCGGTTATTCCAAATATGAAATGCATCGTAAATAAAAGCCGTCTTCCGTCACACGATTGTTACTGTAGGCGTAGCTTAAATTATAAATTACATATTAATATAATATAGTTATTTACAATACTCTCAAGTCATAAAAAGTTATTTCGTGTGGTCCACTGCATATACATACTTTTTCCTCTATACAAGAAATATATATAAAAAACTTGAGCCATTTGAAGTAAATATTTTGGCACATAATATCATTTGATTGTATTGCACCCTCCTTTCGAATGCTTCCCTATTTACAATTCTACTGTTCGGTTAATATGCACCGACGGCACACACATATTTTAATTGTTTGTTGCAACGTTTTTTTATATTAAAATATATTTTTTGATTTAATCTTTTTAATGTATATATACTTTATAAGGCACTTCTTTTATGACTTAACCGATCGAATTTTCTCCGCAAAAAAAATCAGATCTGTTGTTAAACCCCCTCTTATAACTTAAATACTTTTTTACCGCCCGACTTTCTTTACAATGGCTTCGTGAAATTCGCCGGGAACATTCCCTTCTCGCCTGTCGACTCCTTCAGACCCATTAGCCAGCCTTCCTCCTTAAAATGAAAAATAAACATTCAATCACAACAATCCACAGGATGAATAAAACAGTTTCTTTGTAATTTGGATAACTAATATTTCTATGATATTTTGATGTTTTTTAACTACGCAAGATTCATTTATCTTACCAACTTAAATTTTTTTAAATAATAAATCATTGAGATTTTTTTTTAATGAATTTATACGTTACAAATAAATGAATGAATTATTTAAAAAAAAAATTGGTAATCTTACCTGTTCTTCTGGATCATCATATTCGATGACTTGAATGATCTCGCCAACATCGAAAGACAATTCGTCGACGTCTTCCCTGTTGTACTTATAAGTGGACTTGACTTTGTATAAAACTCCCGGAGGTAGATTATCGGTGCTCGCACCTGCAACGCGACGCAATAAATTTATACCAACCGCGTAATGCGTAAAAAAACAAAAATTAGTAGACAGAAAGAGCAAACACACGAAAGCCCGTTAGTCACTTACCGACTGGAATGTCGTAGAGTTCCTCGACATGTTTGGATTTCGCCGTTTCCGACGGTTCCGTGTCGTCGCCGTCGTCGTCGTTGTCCATCTTCGGCGGGGGCAGAGGAGGGGAAGCCTTACCGTTCATTTCCGGTTTCGGGATGGTCTGCTGGGTGGGCGGGGCAATGTCTAGGGTGGCCGGGGGAGGTGTGCTCGGCGGGGAGTTGTTGTTGTTGATCGTGGGACGGACGGGCGTGGGCGAGGATTCACCGGAACTCGTCGAGGGTTTATCGTCGGGAGTTGTGGGAGCCGAGGCTTCCATTGGTGGGGGTTTTGTCGGGGTGGTTGGAGTCACCGGAGTGATTGGAATAATGGGTGCGGTTGGTGCTGTGGGATTTATGTCATCAGCTGGAAAAATCGTTTTTAGTAATTAAAGCACACAAAACGACAAATTTTAGATTTTAGATCGAATTCATGCGGATGATTTTCAATGTATTATGCAGGGCGTTTCTAATTGCCAAACTTTCGTATTATTACAAAATTAGTAGCATTCTTTCTAATGAATAATGAAGCCTTTTTTCAATTTTATTTGAAAATGAAGTATTAATTATTTTGTTGTTTATACTGGAGGCTTCTACTTCGTTATACGTTTTATACAATAAATAAAATACTATTGCTTTGTTTGTACAACTTTTGAAAACATATTATTATAGTCATGGAAATAATAATTTTTGTTTGCATGAGCAATTTTTTGTAGATGTAATAGTTCTATTAATTTCAAAATATTGGTTTTACCATAAATTCTATAAAATATAATGTAATAAAAAATTAGTACCAAGGGAGTTCAGAAAGTTGAAAATAGTTTGCAGCACATTTTCTGAGAAAAGGGATAATAATTCAAGTAATATTATGTTGGCTGTCTAGAATTCTCCTCTCTTTTTTGAGGTTACTTGTCTTAAAAATAGACAAAATCGGGAGATATAAACACGAAAGTAAAGTTTGATTACAGTTACAAAAAGACAAAGAGTACGGATTTTGTAACTTTATCAATTATAACTTTGTTGGTATTTGTAATTATATTAATGATGAAATGAAGAAACTCGACACGTTCATGCACCACAAATTTACGATTCGATTTAACTTACGCATCGACAGGTTGTTTTTGACTGGAGAAATGTTGTTCATTGCGATGGTGGTGTTGTTGTCGTTCGTAATTTTCCTCGGAAGACTGGCGCCGTTCGTTTTCTTGACGCTGTACGATCCCCTTTGGCTATCAGTCGCGAGCTTATCTACAATGGCTTCTAATTCACTATACACCTGTAAAATAACGACAAATAAAAATGGTATTTTAGATATATTTTAATAATAACCGACAAACCTGGGCTGGTCGGTCGCCATCTGGCAGAATAATAAACTAACATCACTTTAATAAATGTATTATATACAGGGTGTTTCTAAATTGATACGAAAGATTTTAAAGGGTGATTTTTCAGCAAAAATTAAGGGAGGTCTTTCATATTTTTTGTAAAAAAAAAAATAGTAGACGTTACAGCCCTCTAAAGTTAAAGGAAAAAAATTGTTTTTATTTCATATGTACACTATGGAAGAATTTAGAAGAATTAAGCTGTTACTACCCGACCCGCCGATCGGCACCAGTTTACGGAAAAGATACTAATACCTTTCAATCTGGAGAATTTTGTATAATTAGGATAAACTTTATTGCTATTGTGTATTTCTAATGTTCTGATACGTTTCTTGGAAGAAATCTTCAACGACCTCATTAACCCTTTAACTGCGGCTGTCGTCAATAAGCGATTCACATATTTTTTGCCGTTCTTTTATGCCGTGAATCGCTTATTGATGACCACTAGTAACATGATACGTTGGTTCAAATGGAATAAAATTAACCAAATTTTCAGTCTTTGTTTTTTTGCGTTCAGGCAGCCAGTTTCTTGAAAACTTTTTAGTAGCTAAAGGGTTAACAATTTATTTATTTAAAGGTCTCATTTATTATTGAAAATCAAGGTGTTGAATTGCACTGAAATATGAAACCGTATCCCGAGGACACGGCATCAAAAATGAATGAATTTAGTCCACCGATAACAGTCGGAGCAACAGACACGGAAGATGTTCTCTGTTCTTTATTCGTACCGAATCTGTAAACTTGATGCACGGTTCAAAAACTGGCACTTAAAGCACTCTTTATACAGGGTGTATTTGAAATAACGAACAGGCATTTAAGGGCACATACACAAAATATTTGTGAACCCATTTCCGTCAAAATTTATTAGAAAAAAACAATTTGAATTTTCCTAATTTTTCAAGGTTTTTAAAACATTTTGAGAACCGACGCTTTTCTCATTTAATTAGGTCTGCATGGAATGTGTGTTTGTTTATTTCAAACGTGAGATACGATTTCTTGCCTCCGAAATTTGAAGTGTTATCGCAACGTTTTTTTTTTTGTAAAAGATAAACAGTCCTCAAGTTCATTGACGCTTAAAGAGCCGAACTCAGATATTTCCTACGCGCTTGTTGTAATTCGATATCTAAAACCGATGCCGTTTAAAAATTAGGTCACATTACCACCGCCCCCCAAACATGTTGCGTATTTTCACCCATTAACTTTAATAATTAATTGCGGGCTTTTTGTTACACTTATAAACAAAATAATTGCGAATATTGTTTAAAAATAATATAATCTCTTTGTGGTTACGAGCCTGTTCGTTATTTCAAATACACCCTGTATAATCCTCGTTGGTCCTGCTTTAGTAAAAGTTGATCGTGAACGGATTCAGTTATTACCTTGGCAGTTTCGGCGTGGAATATTTGTTCTGTGTTGAATAGGGTTTGGAGGTTCGTGACCAGGAAGAGAATTCTCGAGTCGTACAGGGCGGGCAGTTCGTCGTGGAGTTCCGAGTTGAGAACCTCGTAGGTGCGTTTGGCCTCTTCGAGCGCCTCCCTCCCCTTGACGAGCTTCGTCTCGTCCCGCTTCTTCGTCATGCCGGACTGAAGGGTCTGGTAGTTGTGTCTGTGCGCGTCGTAGTCCACCAGCTTGCGGCCTCTCTTATCGACTTTTTTCTAAAAAAAAAACGTAAAAGGCCTTTAATAAACAATCATTCTATTGAAAATTAATGGATAACGTGTAAAATGAAGAAACACAAATACATTTAACATGAAATGAAATTTTTGGAAACACATATTATTCTTTAAAATCTCAGGGGTTAACCGTAATAAATTGAATTATTATTATTTATTCTCGGTTCTTTTTTATTGACCAAGCAGATATGGTGATTTTTTTATAATGTTGGGTACTCTGGTTGTATTTCTGACTTTTGTCTTCAAAATAAATTTGAGGTTATGTTTTCCAAAACATAACGTGTATAGGATATTACAGTAAGATCAGAAAGTCGAAAATAGTTGGCAGCACACTTTCTGAAAATAATAATAATTCAAGTAATATTATGTTGGCCGTCTGAATTATTTCAGTGCAGTGCATGTGCATTTTATTTACTCTGACGTCTCGGAATTTTTGACATTACTAAAACAAGTAACCTTAAAAAAACACGAGGCGACAAAAATTCGAATGTACTGCACTGATCCAGGCAGCCAACATAATATTACATTGACATTACTAAAACAAGTAACCTCAAAAAAACATGAGGCGACAAAATTTGAATGTACTGCATTGATTCAGGCAGGCAACATAATATTACATGAAAAATAATCAAAGAACCTGAGAAAAAGAAATCCCAAATTTGGTAAACCAATTAAAAAAAAAAAAACGAGAATATACTGTATATCTGCAAATAGATTGTATAATGGTATAAATGAAAAAAGTATGGTTTACTACCATATTACCTTTAACGACTAATGACTAAGATGTTTTCGTTGCATGCGCCTCCATTGTTTGTCATTATACAGAAAAACTATGATGATTTTACGACAATAATTTTACATCGGGCTCTCTCAGTTATATAAGTAATTAGTAGTGGTGAGAACAAGGTCGCTTGAATTGTTTGAACCAAACAAAGTTGTTTGTGCATGCATACAAATTTTGTTTGTCTGCAGTTGAATGTATGTGGTTTTAGTTATTTGGGCGCTTTATTAAATAAGTTTAATTAAATCATTTTTAATGCATTTTATTGATAAATTGAAAAATATCAACACTTTATACTATTTCTTTCAACTACGAATATCCATGAGCATATAGAACGGTATACTTACTTTCATTTCTGGAAATTGACCTTGATATGTATTTAACGGAAGGAGCACTTGTTCCCCGAGTTTCACGCTGAAGTCCTGGTAAAGCATGTCGATCGATTGCGTCTGAACGTACAGCAGGTCGTGGCCGGACCAGTTCGTCTCGTACACTTCGCTCACCGCCTCTAAGAACGATTTAGAGGCGGCCTGAGCGGCTGAAAAGGTGAACAAATGTTTTCAACTCGTGGCCAATACAATAAAATCGATTGCGTTTATGGGTACGAAAACGTATTTTTCTTTTGTACATCGGCTTCACTCCGAAACATTTTGTCTATGCAAAGTGTCTGTATGTATGTACTTAAAAAATAATTTAGGCCCACTTGCACTATTGTAATTAAGCCATGCTTGAAGCATTCTTAAAATTTAAGCACCATACTTTAAGCACAGCTTAAGCAAGACTTTAAATAAGCCGTCGTCATGGACCACTTTAAGTCTGCATACATAACCTTCAATTCGTTCCGTCAGTGACAGATATTTATCCACAATAAATTATTTTCAATAACAAGACTCCTATTATATTTAAAATGGCACTAGAAGAATTAAACTTTGAAGTGGACTATATTTTTAAAGACGATTTAGACCGCATGGATATTATTAATTTCATTTATCGACTAGTTTGGAAGAAAGCTGATCATTCTCATGATTTGGACGAATTGTCGTTCTTTCGGTGTTTTCGTGTCCGCAAATAAACTTTGTGAAAATTACTTGGCCCGACTCAAAATACTGGCTAATAATGACATAACCTCTCTTTTTTACGCACCGAGATTTCTTTGCGCGTGCATTTGCCTTCAAAAATATTTAATTGAGCATTGAATTCCTAATAATTATGGCCAGTTTTACTATTTCCCTGTTCGTACAGCAACGCTGTTCACGTAAAAATGCTCGCACGCACTTTATGTCGAAATCAGCTGAGAAAAGGAGGACACCTATGTCGCCAACGTTAAAAAGTGAAAATCGTAAGATTTTACGATGTTGCAACACTTTGAGCTTGCTTACTAAAGCAATTGTATTAATACCAATGGTGCATGACGCTTCCATTTAAGCATGACTTAAAATATAAGACCTACTTTACAAAGTTAGACTTAACGAAAAAATGGTGCAAGTGGGCCTTAGTCACCCGAAAAATGATGAGAGCTGCTGTACTGAAGTTTTCTTTCTTTCTTTTTCCGGATAATTATTGAAATGGCATCTAGGGACCCCAAAATGGAATTTCGGTAAAAAAAAATTTTTTTTTAATTTTTCGCCATCACAATACTTTCTCGTACTTCGTAACGGAGAAAGTAAAAATGAATTAATTTCAGACATGACCGCTATGTTTCTCTTTCTCAGACATGATCAACTTGGAAAGAAAATTCTGTGACTCACACCTTATAAATAACTATGATACCATCAAATCGGAGAAAGTAACGTGATGGCCACATCGCCATTTTTTTGTTGTACGAAAGCCGATTGTCATTAAAAGGCATTCGTCGACTCACCTCTCACGCATCTAATGTAATTATTGAATTCTTTTTGGAGTCTGTTGGCGGAGTTTTGTTGCTTGTTGAAGTTTTGTAGGTGCTCGTCGAAGATGTCATCGGCCGTTCGGTCCACTTTACCCAGGTTTTGTAAAATCTGCAATTAAAAATATTTACATGCTAATAATAATATCAATGTAGATTACTCATAAAAATAATTAATGCAAGTTAAAATAGACCAAACATTTTTTGGTGAAATTGTAAGTAATTAAATTATAAAACTTAACGTGTTATTTCACTAATACGTGCGAAAAACATGTTTTATACCAACTAATTATTCAAATTGTCGATATATTGCAACTCCGAATTATTAAAAAAAATCTGAAATGCAAAAAAAAAATTGAGAATTAAAATGTTGATTTTTTTAAATAGTTCTGGGAGTTCTGATTTGACTTATGGGTTGTACTCAAGGAGTTCCAACGAAAACTCTAATGGCAAATTGCGATTAAATGAGAGGAAATGGGTATTTTCAAAATTAAACTTTCCATTACCGAATTTTAAATTTATTTAAAAATGCCATAAATCGTGATTGTATCGAATTTGTTTATAAGAAAGAATTATTGTACTCAATGATTAGAAATAGAAAATTGACTCAGAACTCCTGGAACTCTCAACTTTTTTTTGCTTTGCGACTTTTTTCAAAAAAATATTTTTGATAGTTCCGGATAGTTCTGATAGGTGTTACCTGTAGTTCTTTGTGAGTTCTATCCATAGTTGTTATGAAATATTTCGATTAAGTGAGTAATATGAATTTGAATATTTCGAATTTCCAACTTTGAAAATTTTTATCTCTGGAAATTCAACAGAACTCTTTCTTAAAAGTATCAGGAACCATAGTACTAACCCAAACACATCTTAAAACTAGTTCAGAACTATTCGATAACAATGTTGGGATGCGGTGTAAAGTTGGCACCCCAATTTTACAGAACTCTTTTTTAAAAGTTGATAGTACTTCTAGATACATCAAAAGGAATTGAGAACTCTATTTAGAACTATCAGAACTCTTCATTGGGGTGCCAAGTTGACACACTCCCCTAAAACACTTTCTTGCGGCACACCAACCTGTCCCCTCACACTGTTTCTTCATGGTTATTTTGAATTAGTTGAAGAATGAATATTATTTAGATGTTACCAACATTAGGAGAGTATGGGATTAGATGTCGTACAAAAACGATTATGTGACAGTTAAACCAGCGCGACCAACTGAAGCAAAAAAGAAAACGTATTTATTATTAAAATACGGCTTGGACTGCATATATATATGTTCATATATTCATTGTCATGTCCTGTTGGCCGTCTTAAATAAAATGGCAACGGTTAAGAATGCGCGAACTAGCAATTCCTTTCTAAAAATACTGAAGTGCAATTCTCTCTCCAGGTGGCCACGTAGGGTTAGACTATGTTGGTCTAGGTCGTCTCTCAAATGCACAATTGCACTTCTGTAAAGGACAATCGACAACAATTGATCTAATGTTAATAATGACACTATACCTCATTTAATAACCAGGCGGACTAAACGCGAAAGTCACGTTTACACTATAAAAAGTAACCAGACATGTTTTGGCGGTAAAAATTAAATGATTTCAATTTCTTTTATTCATAACATTCATTCAACATTTACACCAACACACAAATTAATTCCAGGCATACTTTCTTGATCATATACTCAACGATGTAGTATATAATATTAAAATAATAATTAAAATAAGTAGAGACCCTCTTAAGAATTTAGGGGCATACTGAAAAACTCAAGTTGTACATATATTATTTATTTATATATAAAGTGGATTGAAGTAGTAGATATATTTTAAAAATGGCAGGTCATTTCTATCCTTTAATTCAATCAAAATTTAATCCAATGTAGCGATTTCATTTTTAAAGAAAAATCTATGTACAATTTTCCACACGCAAAATTTGTAGATATCTTCGGTCACTGGACGTCCTTCAAGACGTTAGCCCTAATCTCCTTTCACCCCCTAATTGTGTGAAATTCCACAATCCTAAATATAATGTATGTTTATGATTTCATTCCATATTGCAATAACTTGCGCCACACTTACCTAATGAATCACAATTTTGTATACGACGGCAGTAGATTTTAAAGTCTCTTGTATTTAAGATTTATATAAGATAATTTTGGATTGTTTTTCCTCGAGCGTTAGTGCTCTGAAATCCAACTATTTCCGTTTCTTGGGGGCCGAAAATGACACCAAACTTGTGCTGGGTATTTATCCGTAGTTAAAAATAAAATAACTACGAAAATCGCGGGATGAGAGGAATCGATTCTTACACTTTCAACGGTAGAAATAACTGGCTGAATACACAAAAACTGAGGCGAAACGCGTGGAAATGGTGGGACACAAGGATCGGTTAGAGATCAGCTGATCATAACAACGGCCATTACTGTTTTAAGCAATTTGGGCCAATCGGGCGCCGTTTTTACAGCGCCCGATTGGCCAATCACAACAACGTATTTTGGCGGCTACAATTTGATTCAGTCCGCCTGGTTATTAAATGAGGTATAGGAACAAATTTATATCTTGGCCGGCGTTATAAAATTTAGTTAGAATGGACGTTTCTATTGCATATATTTTATGGGACCCTTTATAAATACATACGTCGGAAATTTTATTTCCTCTCCAACAGAGTTTTTCCAAAAAGAAAGTTTAATATACTCTGTCTACTCGTAGATTATACTTTTTTAACATCTCGAGTGGTAGAGATCCCACTAGGTTGTCGAACAACTCTCGCCAAAAAAGTAGTACTTACGAAACTTTAATTTATTACGAAAATCGCATTCAAGAATCTTACAGCGTAAGTGGTGTGTAATTGGTTCGTCACATCATTTAGAACGTTCTCAATGGCGGAAATCAACAACAACAATAACAATTTAAAAAAACTGTCAATAATGTGTCTATTGGCGACATTGCGTATGAATATACTGGAAATATACCTAACTTGCTGCAAAATTACATTTTTCTCATAGCCGTGTTGGTACTTTTCATTTTCTAGTGTTTGTCACTAAATATGTAAAAAACGTGAACGCCAAGATTCAGTGACGGTTCGCCGGGTTTTTTCTAGTACGGCCGAGGAGGAACAAGAGGTGGTAATATAGATAGGTGCCGTCTCTGCAACTGACCCTACCTATCTGTATTGCCACCTCTTGTTCCGCCTCGGCCGTACCAGAAAAAAACCCGCGAACCGTCACGGCCAAGATTTATGAAATGAACTCTAGCAGTCGTTAAAACAAAATGCGTCCAGATATAGAATGAATTGATTCGCGAATTTTGTAATTCCATTACCCAATGTTATCGACCAACATCGGCCATCAATTTAAATCTATACAGTGTGTACACATTTTTCGGAACACTCCTTACAAGAAAGTATTTGTATGGAGCTAATGACAAAACAAGCTTGCACAATCCTGCAGCATGCAAACAATCTATTATTATTACGCGCTAACACGCACTTTCATCACAAATTGTTTACTTTGGACAAGTCGAGGATAAGTGGCGCTCGTGTTTTGGTCAGGTGTTGTACTCGTAATACGGTTGGTTTCAAGGCGATTCCAGAAATTATAATAATTGGGTGCTGCGAGTGTGGTGCATCAATTCCATCTGACTTTTAGAAATCTCGTGAGCATAATAATACATATCTACCTCAAGATCGCGTACTTAATGAATATTTAATTTGCCGGTGGTGTGTATAAAACAAGTTACTGTATTATAATGTTGCTAATGTGATATACTAAGGTTAACTTTAACTTTCACCTTCTGCTGGATGGAATGTCATCGTGAAGAATTATACAACGAAGAGGTTTTTGTGTTATACCGTGTGTTCGATAAAAAAACGTCCAACGCCATAACTCTGTTATTTAAAACCAAAGTCAATGGTGGTTTAAATACCAACAAATGACATTAATATTGATTTTTTTCAATAATAACTTCATTGTCAAATGATGGCCAACTTAAAATTTTTAAATGGCAGTATATAATGTTTTAATTTTTTACATTTGACATTATTTTTCTGAATCCAATAATTTCCAAAATTCGAAATAAAGTTTTTGTTTATAATAAATAATTTAGCAGCGCGTTATTTGATTTTATCAATTTAATTTGCAAAATGTAGCGAATTTTCTGTTCTTTTATATTAAAAAAAAAATTCATGTAAAATCAACGCAAATTTTTTGAACGGTTTTAAAAACAGCATTATAGATATTTAAAAGAAAAAACATTCACGCGTATGAATACTGTATAGTATAAGGGAAATTACTGAGGGTTTTCCGGTAAAACCCTCAAATATTAGTTCTCAGTACTGATATTGAGAAACGACAAGAAGTGATCTGTAAAGGTATTACTCGCCAGTGGGTTACGGAAGCGGCCGGAACAAAAATGAGCGGTGGATAATAGAGCCGCGGGACCCGCCTGCAATTTTTTCCAAATTCACGTTTTGGATATTCGAGTAGCACACACACACACACACACACATGCACATACACTAAAACACATTTTGCTTTCCAATTTAATTTCACCTTGCATCAATAATTTTCATACCCACTACTCGCCATTACTACTCTGCCCACTAATTCATACCATGGGCCAATATCTAGTTGATCATCTGCGTATATTACTTTCGTCTCCTTGTGTATAGCACTTACAAATACTCGGATCGCAAAACGATACTATATTATATTTACCTTCACTGCATTCGATAAATGCACCAAGATAAGATGTGTTTGAAGCCAGCGGTATTAAAAATGGCTCGTGAAAACTTAATGAGTGGACCGAAATCTTTGAAATATTCAATCTACAAGCGATTCCGTTTTATAGATGCTGTGAAATGTTTTAGGATTTTAAAATATCAACAATAAGATTGGTGGTAGTACTGTCCAAAGTTTACATATATACTCTGTTCCATTTTTATTTTATTTTGAATCAAGAAGGCTGGTGGTTTCATTTTATAAAGTTTTACACATGAATACCAACAGTGAAAAAATTATTAAATGTCAGATTTCTACAACATAGCCTAATTCATATATTAATAATTCATTAAATTATTGCTTCAATTGTTTAAGTATGCTGATGGCAATAAAGCCTAGTGACGTTTTAGATTGGCCAACAAAACTGCCACCCTAACTTGGTTAAAAATAAAAATGGAACATAGTTTACATCAATTTAGGTTAGGTCAAAATATTTTAGGGTGATAGCTGTATACCATAAATTCCAAAACATAATCAATCCGATGAACCAAGTAACATGAATTTACACGACATTCTCACATGTTATCGGCACATTTATAAATGTGCCAAAATTTAACTCGCTCACCTGAGACAGCACATTGGCCAGAATTCCTTTCATTAGTGCAGGTCAGCCGTAGAATCTAAGTATAAAAATAACCGCGAGTGGAATATCTATCAACAGCGGCACCGTTTTTGTTTAATTTCATGGCAACCATTATTTTCGTGAAAATTATCATTTTTATTTTATCATTTTTTAGGGTTTTTATGAATGCTAAAAAATAAATAAAAGTATGACTGCATGCAGGAATTTTTACTCTATAAAACATTTATTTACATGTTTCCTCTAAAATGATCAGGGAAGATAATATTCCAATATAAGAAAAGTATCATTGAAAATCCTATGTTCCGTTTTGTTCCACTACACCCTGTATAACGAAGTAGAAGCTTCCTACATAACAAATACATTTGTTATTTCAAATCTCATGCCAGGCGACAGCAGTACAAAGAATCAAGGTGGCCATACCTCCGAATGTTTAAAGACCACTGGTTTCGAGAGTTGTGTGCCTGTACCAGTACCAAGACGGGGCCACATGACGTGGGCACGTCCTAATAAACAGTTTATGCAAATACTACGATCCACCACGTGATACCTCTCTCGGAAAAGGTCATGCACACACTTTCATCTCGTCGACTATACCAATTAACTTTGCAGAAGAACAAATGGACGCGTGCAACAGCAGCATAGGGCACTCGTTACGGTTTTAATGGGAAGCAATTGATACTTAAATAAATAATATATTGAATTAGCAGCAAGCGGCATGAACTTGATTTATCCATTGCGACGACTTCCTTATTTGCAGTCACCAGTTGCGACCAACCGGCAACGCAGAACGCCCATTGTTTGCTGCCGCTATTAACACCTCCTATGGGTGGTTTAGATAATTTATGAATGAATAGATATGCAAATATTATATATTACAAATTGTATATCGTTACAAGGCAATTGAGGTTATAGATATATTTACTGAATCATAATCTAAAATAGATTTTGAGTAAATTTGAAAAGTTTCAATCAATAGTGTGGTAATTGTTTTAATATTATTTTTCAACAAAGTGAAAAATGAGCATCTGGAAAATTACATATTCTGTTCTCATGTAATTTTCTCAAAAAATGTTAAGTGGAGCAATTTGATATTTTACTAAATTGTAATTTAGAAACAATTTTTAGTAAATTTGGAAAATTTCAAGTGTACTGTAATTGTTTTTATATTTTTTAACCAATTAAAAAATGACCAACTGGAAAATTGCATTGGTTCTGTTCTCATGAAAATGCTTTATTTCCTCTGTTTTATCGTCTGGTTCTACAATAAACGCGGAATGCCCATTCCCACGCACATTGAAATCTGACGGAGAAGTTTAAACGTTAATTGCGTGACGCAAATTTATCAGCACTGAAACTTAAACGATCCGTTTAATTGAATGAAACGCGCGGTATAATTGAAGTATTCACTTGTAATAGCCGATGATATGTAAATGTAACATAATTAGGTAATTGCTCTTATTAATTTTGATCATTGATCTTTTGCCATTTTGTCATACACGACTAAAAATTAAATTTGCAATGCAGTAGGCTGTTCACAATAATTTTGACATTTTGTCGATTGTTAATGAACTGAAAATTAAATTTGTAATACAATAGACGGAAAGGTGTTCATGTAATCAGATAACTCGTATTTTTACTATACTGTAACGTACTCCACTCACTTTATTCATTATTATTATTCTTATATATATTTAATTATTCTACTATTAGTGTTCTATACATTTAATATGCATTTAATTATTCTATCATTATTATTATATGTTTTCATGTCTTTCTGTTTTAGATAAACCATTAATATTATTTACATAGTAATTGTAATCACCAATCTATTTTTAATATCTATGTTTAATTTAGGAAGTCATGCGGATGCCAATTATGTTAGTCATGATTATATTTACTCTTACTACTGCTATGTAATAATCCGCATTATTTATTACCGTTATAAAGGTTCTAATAGTGTAAAATGTATTATCTATATGTACCCGAGACGGACGCACCGATCATGAAGACCATTCAATTATCAATCAATAAATAATACTTTGACCATCAATAAATAATACTTTGACCACAGCTAAACGAGTCTCTGATCACGTGCGCCCGCCTCGATTTTTGTACTTCGACCGAACACATTACATTAACAACACTTCTCTTCTAAGCTCCGGTCGAAGAACAACGATAGTTTTTCGGTTAAGTCTGTAAATTGTTATAAACGAGAAATAAAAACCAACGTAAAGAATCCGATTTAGTAATTTCGACTAACAATAACAGAAGAAGTAACCCCTCTCTGGCAGCATCGCGGAGTAACCCACGGTTCCCAGGCAATACTAAAGAACCCTATATAAAAACCATCACAAAATTGGCGCAGTCGACGGTAGGATTGTCTGGAAATTGAAATCTGTGTATGTACACCGCCGTCAGAGACGAGTTCGAGAGGACCAAGCCACCAGCTGAAGTAGACCACCTGGAGCAGACGTGCAGGTACTGAGGAGAGAACCGAGACCCCACATCGAAGTCGAGTCCGAGAGGAACGAGTCCACCAGCCGGAATAGACCACCTGGAGGAGACGTGCAAGTACTGAGGAGAGAACCGAGACCCCACATCGAAGTCGAGTCCGAGAGGAACGAGTCCACCAGCCGGAATAGACCACCTGGAGGAGACGTGCAAATACTGAGGAGAGAACCGAGACGCCTCATCGAAGTCGTGTCCGAGAGGATCGAGTCCACCAGCCGAAACCGACAACTAGAGACGCATGATGTCACCATTATATATATTTTTTTTGTAAGTCGAATTTTCTTACTATTACGGAACCAACCATTTAATTACTTTCTATATATATATATTTTTTTTTTTTTTCTCTCACTTTTATTATTACTTTTTATCGTTACAATGGCAAACAATGATCTGACTATGTTAAATTTTGCATTTAATATCCTAATTGACACCAGGTTTGACAACTCTAAATTATCACCTCATAATAATTTAGAAGATTTTATAAATCAATGTAGTGACGCAATCCAGTTAGTTCCCGACGCTCAAAAACCACAGTTATTAATTGCTATAAAAAATAAAATAATTGGCGACGCTGGCCGCTGTACTAGGAGTAGACAAATTGACACGTGGGATGATTTAAAAACATTTTTACGTGATAATTTTTCAATAAAACGAAGTTACAGTGCCGTTTTAGCAGATTTAAATTTATGTATTCAAAAACCTAGCGAAATCGTTTCTGATTTCGGATTACGTGTTGAAAAATGTCGTCAAAATTTAATACTCACTCTACCCAGAACTTTAACTCAAGAGGCGCGTGAAGCGCAACTTCAAATGGTTAATGCACAAGTTCTTAGTGTTTTTCTTACTGGTCTAAAAGGTCAGTTAAATTTCTTGGTAAGAGCGATGAAACCCACCACTTTAGAAGAAGCAATTAGCTATGCAACTAATGAGGAATATATTAACACAAAACTTACACCTGATCTTATTAATTCAACAAAATTTTGTCACATTTGTAACAAAAACTCCCATGTCACATCAAATTGCAGATTCAATTCTTTAAATCATGTACCAAATCAAAATTACCCTGAAACCCACAAGTCACGACCTATTAATTTTAATATACAGTGTCATTATTGCAAAAAGGGAGGACACTCTATAAACGAATGTCGAAAAAAACAATATCAAGATTCGCTACAAAATTATTCTAATAGAAATTCCCAATTCCCAAACAATGTGACTAACCAACATAATTCTAATCGTAATTTTTCAAATTCGAATATTCCGAGGTTTAATCAAAACCGCCCAGATTTCCACGACCAAAACACACGAAATTACAACTCACCTTCTCAAAACAACAGAAATAACTTCCAAAATTATCATAATAAACCGCAAAATTCACGCTATGTTAATTCTCCAGATCAATTTAATCGATCAAACACCCCAAACACTTCTTATCAAATGTCCAAACAACAAGCTTCTTTAAACTCGTTATCGACCGAGGCGGAGGCAACACCCCGGTCGTCGACAACAGTACAAGCCGAATTTATACGTTGAATTTATTAGCTGCATCAACCTATACTATATTAACTATTCCCGAATTAATTAATGACCCTTCATTTTTATTAGACACAGGTTCAGAAGTTTCGTTAATAAAATTATCGAAGTTGAAACGTCACGTACCTTGTCACCTTGACAATCTTATTACCTTACGAGGTATAAATAATTCCAATGAACCATATAAAACAAAATGTTATTGTACATTTAATGTTATCATTAACGATCAGGTTATCTCTCACATTTTTCATGTAGTTCCCGATTCATTCCCTATAAAACAAGATGGTATTCTTGGTAACGATTTCTTACTCAAGGTAAATAGCAAAATCTGTTATCAAGAGAAAAAACTTTTTATTGGGAACAATTACCTACCTCTGTATGTTATCCAGAGATCCTTAACTTCATTAAATGACTCGGATCATTCGAGTAATGATAGTTCTGTTCCTGATTTTGATCTAAATAATGGCAATAATCATCTTAAAATTCCTATTTGTAATAAAAATTCTGAATTTCTAAATTCTCCTAACAAAACTAGCAAAATCGCTCAAAACTGTAGCAATAATAACGAAATCAATGATAATATACATAAGGTTTTAAGTCAATCATCAGGTAATTCGGATCATTCGAAGGACGATAAAACTAACATTGATTATAACACAAGTCAAAATAATAATCATATTAAAATTCCTATCCCTTGTCAACGAGATCACAACATTAAGATCAATAAAAATAAAACTAACATTTCACCACAAACAATTGTGCGGACAAATAGAAAAAATATTGTAAGTAAATTTCTGAATTCATCTCGCCTTTCGGGTGATGATCTTTTTATTTCTAATTTCAATGCAAAAGATAACAATAAAACTAGTGAACTCGTAAGTTCAGAACGAATTGTAGAAATTAAAACTATCCCAAAGTATAGAATAAAATTTTCTGATAATTACGCAAATAACGAAATTGATCTTAATCACCTCAATACACATCCACCTATTAATGATAATCCTACATATTCTTCCGATACAACTAATATTAATAATAATAACAAAATGGATCCCATGCCTAATAGAGAATTTAACAATTCCTCTAACAATAATAATGAAATCGTTTATAATCCTAATGATAATAAAAATTATTTACCTATTAATAGTAATTCCCGTCAACATAATGAACGTAAAATTTCTTCTAATCAACAGGATGATTTTCCAATTAATGAAACTAACAAAACTAACAAAACTAACAAAAATCATCAAGTACTTATAAAAAATAATTTTACTAATTTCCAGAACAAAATTAACTCTAACAATAATTTTAAAATAAATCCTAACCATCATGATAAACTCAATAATTTCCCAAATCAAATTAACGAAATTGATTTTAATCCTGCTCACAGAAACAACAAAACACTTATTAACAATAATCCCACTAATCCTCATGATTTAATTAACTCAAACTATAATAATAACATAACTAACCCTGACCCTTTAACGAATGCCAACCTAACCTTACCTAATCCTGATAGTAATACTATTTTTAAACACGAAGCCATTAATAATATTGAAAACATTTCCCAACCCTGCCTTCCTTGCAATGATCAACATTTCGCTAACTCAAACCAATTAAAAAATAAAATAACTCTAAAAGCTCGATCCGAAACGGTCGTGTCAGTAACAATCAATAACCCTGAAATAAATGAAGGAATTATAAATAATATGGAAATCTGTCAAGACGTAATTTTTTGTCGTAGTCTAGTGGTAGTCAAAGACAACAAGGCGATCACTACTGTTTTAAATATGTCCCCTGAGGATGTAATAATCGATCATTTTTATGCAACAATCGAACCTGTAAATGTAAGAAGGACAGAAGTTTTCAATCCTACTCTAATTCCCGATACTGATTTCCCTAATATAAATAAAAATCGGCTGACAACTCTAGTGGATACTTTACAATGCGACCACCTTAACTCAGAAGAAAAAACCGCTTTGACAGAACTATGTCTTGAATATAATCACATATTTTACCTGGAAGGAGATGTTTTAACATCGACCGACCTAGGTCATCACGAAATTCACACTAAAACGGATATGCCCATAAATACAAAAACATATAGGTACCCTCCGGCTTTAAAACCCGTCGTCGACGAACAAGTGGAGTCGATGCTTCGTCAGAATATTATTAAACCTTCGCAAAGCCCCTGGAATTCACCTGTATGGATTGTTCCCAAGAAAAGCGACTCCGAGGGTAACAAACGATGGCGGTTGGTCATCGACTATCGTAAGTTAAACGAAATAACCATCGGCGACGCCTATCCTTTACCAAACATCGAAGAAATTCTAGATGAACTAGGAAGTGCTAAATACTTTACCACTCTCGACCTTACCTCAGGTTTTCATCAAATCAAGATGCACCCACGCGATGCACCAAAGACAGCATTCAGTGTTCCGCAGGGACACTTCGAGTTCAATAGGATGCCTTTCGGATTGAAAAATTCACCTGCTACCTTTCAGAGATTGATGAATTTAGCCTTATCAGGTTTACAAAATAATCATCGATGTTTTGTGTATCTAGATGATATAGTCATCTTCTCCGACAACTTACAAAATCACATAAAGAAAATTCGAGAAGTTTTTGATAGACTCGATCGACATAACTTAAGAGTCGAACCAAAGAAATGTCAATTCTTAAGACATGAGGTAGTTTACCTAGGACATTTAATTACGGAAAATGGAGTCCGGCCAGACCCAAAGAAGACCTCCTGTGTTGAAAATTTTCCCGTGCCAAGAAACCCTAAGGACATTAAATCTTTTTTAGGACTCGCAGGTTATTACCGACGTTTTGTTCCTAATTTCAGTAGGCTCGCACAACCATTGACGAAACTGCTGAAGAAAAATTCTAAATTCATGTGGACTAGTCTACAACAGGATGCCTTTGAGACGTTAAAAGAACTACTTTGTACACAACCTGTGCTACAATTCCCGAATTTCGAACAAGAATTTACCTTGACAACGGACGCGTCCAATTATGCAGTAGGAGCTGTACTTTCGCAAGGACCAAAAGATAGGAATCTACCAGTTGCTTATTACAGTAGGACTCTTAATAGGGCTGAACAAAACTATGATGTGTCATCAAAGGAGCTTCTCGCAATCGTTTCAGCCGTCAAACATTTCCGACCCTACCTCTTCGGACGGAAATTCAAGGTGATTTCCGACCATATCGCACTGAAGTATTTGGACAATGTCAAGGACCCCAGTTCCCGATTGCTAAGATGGAGACTGACGCTAGAGGAATATGAATACTACGTGGAATATAAACCTGGAAAAGCTAATAAGAACGCGGATTCATTAAGCAGGATTTTACCAGAGGATGACTGGTGCACTTTCGAAAAAAACAGGAAAGGAAATAATATTATTAATAACAATGTTGTAGAAATTTATGGTAATTTATTCGATGCTGAAGATGACTTCTCTTTATGTCATTGTGTCAGCCAAGATCTAAAGTTAGGAGCTGGATTGGCCTTAGAATTTCGTAAGAGATTCTCAAAATTGACTGACCTTAGAGCACAGAACGCACAGTTGCATTCGTTTGCTTATTTGAAATTTCACCTAAGATATGTATTCTATTTAGTAACTAAACAATATTTTTTCGATAAACCCACTTATTATGACCTTTTTAGATCTTTGATGAACCTAAAACTATTTTGCGAAGACAATAAAATTTATAAACTTGCTATGCCGCGACTAGGCTGCGGTTTAGATCTTTTAGATTACAGTATTGTACTACCAATGATCAAGTATATTTTTCAAGGTAATTTTAGAATAAAAATATTTATCTTTGTCACAGAACCCTCAAATAACTTGTCGTTAAAAGACTCTGATAATCCAGGTGACAATCTGACATCTGTGGTTCCTGATACTAAAATTTCGTTAAACAAATCAGAAAACTTAAACTCGGAATGTCCTATCGTAATAAACCGAGCCCAACCGAAACAAAATGTTTTAAAAATATTTTCCACTTTACCCAATTCAGGTAACTACCGTTTTTCTTCCTTTTGTATCGAACCTCATTTAACAATGGTCACCGTACCGGTACCACCCGATGGTAATTGTTTCTACCATTCTCTCATTAAACTACTACCCCATCTTGATAGCATAGAAAACCTAAAAACGCTGCTCCTTACTTCTAAATACCTAGAGACATGTCTGTCTCCAAATGAAGCAAAAGCCGACCTCGCTACTCCGAATGCATGGGCAACAGATGATATAATTAAAGTCGCAGCCTCTACCCTCAATATCTCCATTTGTGTACATATAAAAATCAACGAATTCTTTGTTTTTGGAGATAGTGATAACAAAATTCACCTACGACACCTTCTCGATCATTTCGAACCTTTAGTAGAAACCAATTCCTTAAATATTTCTGGTAACGACCCAACCGTTAATCATCAGGAACAAGAATCCTATCAAAATTTCCTAAGGAAACTCGAAACCACAGTCATTGCCGCGAATAACATAATTGAACACCAAAGTAATATCTCAACGTCACGCTATGGTAAAGCTATCTTAATTTCTGCCGACTTAGAAGAAGTAGAGAATTATCCTAAGGACTTTTATCACTTTGACAAATTAAAACTGAAGGAGTTATTAATACCTGCCATTCATACCTTTGAACATAACAAAAACCTGATAGCTTACCTTGTTTATAAGGACCATTTCTGGGAACAACCTACATACGAAGATATTTACAACGTTTTTATCCTCTTAAGAAACCTTTTATTAGAAAATAATATAGAAAATTTTAGTATACCCAAAATTCAAAATTCATTTGACAAATTGGAATGGCATAAAATTCGTTCTATCCTGCGTTACATTTTTAAATCATCCAATATAACAGTCCACGTCCACCTAAATACTATCATAACACCTTCCCCGCATGAAATACCAACAATTCTAAAAGAGAATCATGATGTACCCAGCTCAGGACACACAGGATTTCATAAAACTTATAAAAAGATAAAACAGCATTTCCTGTGGAAAACTATGAAAAAGGATATTGATAATTATATCAAACAGTGCCAATCGTGTCAAACAAAAAAATTAGTACGGCGAAAAAACCGTGCACCAATGGAAATCACGACTACATCCTGTAAACCTTTAGAAAAACTATTCCTCGATATTGTAGGTCCCTTACCTATAACAGAAGATGGCAACCGTTTCATCCTAACACTTCAGGATGACCTGAGCAAGTTCTCGCTAGCTTTTGCAATCCCCAATCACGAAGCCCTTACCATTGCTAAGATTTTTGTTAACAATGTCATTTGCAAATTCGGCATCCCAAAGTACATTTTAACAGATAACGGCCCCGAGTTCGTTTCCACTCTTATGAAACAAATTTCGAAATTATTTCAAATAAAAAACATTACTACAACAGCTTATCACCCCCAAACCAACGGCGCCCTAGAAAGGAGCCACCTTACCCTGGCCGATTACCTAAAACATTACGTACATGATCAAACCGATTGGGATAACTTTCTAGATTTTGCAATGTTCGCATACAACACAAGCGTACACACAACCACAAAATTCACACCTTTCGAATTAATGTTCGGTTATAAACCTGACCTACCCTCAAGCCTAACCAGAACCCCAGAATTTAAATATACCTATGACGACTATTTAGATGAATTGAAAATTCGGTTCCAACGATCTCATGATATTGCTAGAAAACATATTTTAAATTCAAAAATTACCAATAAAACTTATTACGATAAAAAAGCGAATCATTCTCGTTTTCAAATTGGCGATTTAGTTTATTTGGAAGACAACCTCAACAAACCAAACACTTCAAAGAAACTGGCACCCCGATATTCCGGTCCCTACGAAATTGTAGAAATTAATTCAAATGTTAATTATACGTTGAAAATAAAGAATAAAGAGCATTTAGTACATTATAATAGACTAAAAAGAGCAATTGTTTCAGGCTAATCAACCCAGTTGTGAATCAAACATATTATTAAACTCAAAAATCTCCAAAAGTTGTGATACAAGAATCATCAAATTTATTTCTGCTTATTGGAAAGGTCTTGAACAAAGAAATTCATGGCTTTTTATCCTTCCCAAAGAATTACTAGTTACCCTTACCTGTAAAAACACCGTTAGTACCGACATTCTATTGAGTAATGCTGGAATTTTAACCCTAGCTCCAAACTGCAAAGCGTACACAGGTACAAGCACTTTAACCTCGTCCTCCAGTTACTTTGAGAGTGAATTAACATTTACCTTGCCTTCGTATAACATTTTAGTCGACAATTGTTGCGACAAAATTCCGAAACTAAATATCAGCCATCTGATTCCAATTCCATTAACTCAGGTCGATGAGAATAATTTGATCACTGCTAGTCACAAACTTGATGATATTGTAAAACTATCGGACAATATCTCGAAAGACTCTCAACTTTCTATGACTTCACCTTCCTATTTAGCTTACCTATTATCCTTGCTGATTCTCATTTTCTTTTTATTCAAATGCTACAAAAAACTATCTACGTTTTACAAACAAAAAATTTCGCGCAATGTAACCCCTGCTGCTATACCATTGAACCAACTTGCCGATCAAATCCAAATTGCAAACAATGAACCTAATGCTTTTAATGGCGAAGCCGCTCCAGAACTTAGACGTAGTCAAAGAATTATAGCCAGATTTCGTAATGATTAATAACATTTTTAATGGTTCCTTTATAGTAAGATTTTTCATTTATTTTTGAAAAAAAAAGTTATATAAAATAATTTTTTTTCTCTCTAAGGGGGGGAGTGTAACGTACTCCACTCACTTTATTCATTATTATTATTCTTATATATATTTAATTATTCTACTATTAGTGTTCTATACATTTAATATGCATTTAATTATTCTATCATTATTATTATATGTTTTCATGTCTTTCTGTTTTAGATAAACCATTAATATTATTTACATAGTAATTGTAATCACCAATCTATTTTTAATATCTATGTTTAATTTAGGAAGTCATGCGGATGCCAATTATGTTAGTCATGATTATATTTACTCTTACTACTGCTATGTAATAATCCGCATTATTTATTACCGTTATAAAGGTTCTAATAGTGTAAAATGTATTATCTATATGTACCCGAGACGGACGCACCGATCATGAAGACCATTCAATTATCAATCAATAAATAATACTTTGACCATCAATAAATAATACTTTGACCACAGCTAAACGAGTCTCTGATCACGTGCGCCCGCCTCGATTTTTGTACTTCGACCGAACACATTACATTAACAACACTTCTCTTCTAAGCTCCGGTCGAAGAACAACGATAGTTTTTCGGTTAAGTCTGTAAATTGTTATAAACGAGAAATAAAAACCAACGTAAAGAATCCGATTTAGTAATTTCGACTAACAATAACAGAAGAAGTAACCCCTCTCTGGCAGCATCGCGGAGTAACCCACGGTTCCCAGGCAATACTAAAGAACCCTATATAAAAACCATCACAATACCTCATTTAATAACCAGGCGGACTAAATCAAATTATAGCCGCGAAAATACGTTGTTGTGATTGGCCAAACGGGCGCCGTTTTTATAGGCCCAAACTGCTTAAAACAGCAATGGCCGTTCTTATGATCAGCTGATCTCTCGCCGTTCCTTGTGTCCCATCGGTTACACGCGTTTCGCCTCAGTTTTTGTGTATTTAGCCAGTTATTTCTATTGTTGATAGTGTAAGAATCGATTCCTCTCATCCCGCGATTTTCGTGGAAATAGTTATTTTATTTTTAACTACGGATAAACACTCAGCGCAAGTTTGGTGTCATTTTCGGCCCCCAAGAAACGGAAATAGTTGGATTTCAGAGCACTAACGCTCGAGGAAAAACAATCCAAAATTATCTTATATAAATCTTAAATACAAGAGGCTTTAAAACCTACTGCCGTCGTATACAAAATTATGATTCATTAGGTAAGTGTGGCGCAAGTTATTGCAATATGGAATCAAATCATAGACATACATTATATTTAGAATTGTGAAGTTTCACACAATTAGGGCAGTAACAAGTCCTAAACGTCTTGAAGGACGTCCAGCGACCGAAGATATCTACAAATTTTGCGTGTGGAAAATTGTACATAGATTTTTCTTTAAAAATGAAATCGCTACATTGGATTAAATTTTGATTGAATTAAAGGATAGAAATGACCTGCCATTTTTAAAATACACCTACTACTTCAATCAACTTTATATGTAAATAAATATATGTACAACTTGAGTCTCTAGGGTCTCTACTTATTTTAATTATTATTTTAATATTATATACTACATCATTGAGTATATGATCAAGAAAGTATGCCTAGAATTAATGTGTGTGTTGGTATAAATGTTGAATGAATGTTATGGATAAAAGAAATTGAAATCATTTTATTTTTACCGCCCAAACATGTCTGGTTACTTTTCTGGTTACTTTGTATAGTGTAAACGTGACTTTCTCGTTTAGTCCGCCTGGTTATTAAATGAGATATAATCAAGTTACTGTGACCTTTTCCCGTATTCATAAGTAAGAACTTAACACGGCGACTATAAGATCGAGAAATAATCGCTCGGCGGAGCCAACACGGTCTGCGAGATCGACTGTTATTCTCTGATGTCAGGTCCTGCATTAACTAAGTTGGCGAACTGTGTGACAATAATAATAATATTTATTTCCATAAATAAATATCCTTTGTAATTAGGCAGAAGCCTAATTACAAAGGATACTTCTATGTAAATAAAAAACAATCTGCAGCACATTAGTTTAAATAATGAAGAACAGCTTTCTTAAAAAAAAATGGAAATGTTAAAGGATACATAAGTTATTTCCTTTACGATCGAATGCTGTTATTTTTTTGTTAGAGTTTATCCGTGGCGAATGGGTATACTGTGTTTTATCGAGTTGCGCTTAATGGCCTGGGAGGAATTTTCGATTTAATTTGCAACTGATGCCCCCCAGGTCAAACGTGTCGTAAACGCCGCGGCAGTCAATACGAATATGTGTAAAGCAATTAAACGCAAAATTTTGATTAGACTGCGTCCAACAGTAAAATTTTGGTTTCTGTATTTTTGAAGGGACAGTTAATGATGACCCCAAGGGCGAATCATTATTTGAAGCAAAAATGAATGGAGGTCATTATAGTTATTCAAGGTACACGTGTAAAAAGTGATTCTTTATTGCACGAACTGGCGTTTAAAGACGTGAGCTGTGCCTTAAAAATAATTTGACATTTCCGTGCCATAAAAATATAAAAAAGCAGTAGTGTTCTAAAAAGTCACTTTGATGCAAAAGTGCCTACTTTTAATGCGATCGTAGATAAAAAAATAACGATGACTAATTTGTTTGAAAAATTACAGTTTCTGCGATTACAAATTAAAACCAACAATATCACAAATTTGAGAGCAGGTTACATTCTGCAATTGTAGTGTCAAATTAAATTAAATTAAACGTGGCAAAGGCGACAAAATGAAATGGTGACTGTGACTAACCGGCCGACTATCCATTAATCCGAAGTCAAACGAGTCCATGACATGTTCAAATTGACGATGTTATACTGTAGCTGTTGTTTTCAAATAAATTATTATTTAAACATTAAATAGTATTTGTTCAAGGAAAATGTTATAATGTGCGCATTATTTAATTTCGTTTTATTGTATTTATCTAATGCTTTCTGCAACAAGTAAGGTTAACCCCAATTTGTTCATTATTTAATTGTATGGGCAGCATTAATACGGTACATTTAACACTGAATTTAAATTGTAATTACAACTAATTTTGATTTTGATTTTCGTGAACAAAGTATATTGTACAACGAGCATATAATGATGGCTATTAATCACGAGAACGATGTTTGCGGAACGAGCCGTAGGCCGAGTAGTGGCTTAGGTTCAGTACAACATTCAGGCAATAGATTCCACCACTTTGGCATTTCTACCTTTAAATGATTATTATTATCAATAACATTTACATAAGCATTCACTTAAATTTGCCTCTTGAAAAATAGAACGTACATCTCACATTTATTCACACATTTTCATTGATTTCTAATGCAATAGATTCTAGTAGGATGCATTAACATTGATCAACGCAAATATTCAAATTAGAATGTAGTCGGTGTTTATTTTCGTTTGAGAAACGTCGCAATTTTCCAGTACCCGCATAACAATGCAATAGTTACGTAATGCGGAAAATGTGCAGACAAACAAAGTTTTCAATTACATTTTACTCACGTATTCCCGAGAGGGTCAACACACATTTCCAACCCACCTGAAACAGAAGAAAGTGTATAAATTAGATTACGTACTAAATTCCATGTACAATTTTTTTTAATTAACCCAAGGATAATGAATACAACACTGCGCCGAATTATACTTTTATTTTATGGAGTTGGCAGTGATTTTGGTAACACCTTTTTTTTGTTCGTTGATGTAGATGGACATCATAAATTTCACGTGCACAGTACTGTCAATTTCTTTGAAGCTAATTTCATAGAAAAATAGTGTCAATCAATAATAATCACCGACAATTGCCCTCATTTACTTACTAACCAATGAAATCGAATAATGTTGATGACATGATCCAATAAAATTCTAATTACGATGCGTAACAGACCACGCTCCATGTTATGCATGGCAATTCACCCTGGGTGATATCTAATCAGATAATCCATCATGTTGGTATTGCCTAGCAACGCGTTAGTACATTATCTATAACATAAAACGTCAGTTATTGTCGGACTTTTAAGCAGTTTGCTTCTGAATTAGATCTGTTTGTATTTTCGGGTGAAGTGTTAGTGCTTTCATCAGTAATAGTATTCATAGGCAATATCAAAATCTTGGTAAGCTCATTTTTACTACAATTATTATGGCGCAGATTAATACACGTCTGACACTTGGTGTCACTAAATTTAATTTTTCAAAATAAAAAGTGTGAACTTTCTGTTCGGCCAATTGTCTTCGCGAACCTAACTCGTGACTGATTTTTCCTAGGCAATTATTAGCGTCTGGATCACTCTTGCTTGTTGCTTCTAGAAAATCGTGATCCTGCCGCTAATAATTGCCGGCAAAATCATAGGCACTCGTTATATTACTGTTGACAATAAATAATTACAATTATACAAGCTAAATTTACATGTTGTAATAACCGATCTGCTGATTTACATTCGTAAACTAGAAAGCCAGTCATGCTGAAAAGCCTCCTGGAATCAAAGCGCCAATCGATTACTTTCGTTACTTTTATGAAATTACCATTTAAACCATTAACCTTGGCATTAATATAATAATAATAAATGGAAATCAGTTACTCTATTATTAAATCTTCTTATCACAAGAAATACATGTATCTTTTTTTAATATTTATCTCTAATCACAGATTTGTGATGTAAAAATCATGAATTGATAGATTTTTGTGTTTTGCCGTCGCATTTATAATTAATAGAACTTTAATTGTGAAGAATAAATCATCAACAATATGATTATGAAAATTTCAATTGAAGGTAATCCCACTTAACCCGAATTCCTACCAATCATATTTCCTAAAAAAAAAAGAACGATTTATAGTTAAGCATTAAATAGCTATTTCATGAGTGGCTAATTACTCATAATTACTGGAAATGTAATTGATAATAGCGAGAAAACGATCTATAATTTGTTTCACATGTAAATGCAAAAGTATATCAATTCTCTGCGCTAGAAAGAAATTAGCGGTGAACCGCCTTCGATTTTGTTATACAATAATGTCAAAGTGAAACGTCAAATTTATGAAACGCGTGTATCAAGTGGGTTAAAAGCAATAAATTCAGTAATTACTAAAGAAACATCACATCTTATATTACAATATTATACCTGGTTAAGCCCAGGATATTATGCCCTTTAATACCGCTTAAGCTATCAAAATAGCGCATCCAATATGCCATTAATTAACAACACTCGGCCCACAATCTCCTTTGCGTACTTAATTCGCCACATCGATTACGTTTACTTTCTACGGTTACACCAGATTTTTTTACCCAACATAACCTTGACATTGCCACAAAATGTTTGCCACATCGTTCTCAATTTGTAACCTTGACATTGCCACAAAAGCTACATCGTTCTCAATTACTAAAAAGCAATTATCTATAATAGCAAAAAATTTGATTAAAACCTGAGAGGTTATGTACAGTGCAAAATAATTTAATGACATTTCACGACCCACATTACATACTCTTTGGCGAATGTTTCCCGAAGCCATTTTGCTGTTGTGCATTTGTATTTCGACACAAAGCACTATAAAGATGATAAAATGCACAAGAGAATATGGCAATTGGAAAAATTATTCCGCTGGTTGTTGTAAGGAAAATGGAAAAGTTTTATAATGACGAGAGCATGTTGAGAGTGCATGGCTGATAAAATAATCAATTTTTTAATATTCAAGTTGAAGAAGTTGGCTTTATATAGACCATGGTTTTTCTTCAAGCGTAATCTAGAAGTGTGTCATTATTGTAGTAGTAAAGTAAAGAAGCAAAAATGCCGGGGTCCGGCTTTTCGCCGAGCACGGCCGGCTCGCCAATGGCACGTTCATATAAATAAATTACATTGGTTACAATGTCCTGCAATAAATAACAAATCAAAGAGACAACAAAATCCACCTCTCGATAGCAACAATTTTTTTTTACCGGGCACGGCCCGCATTCTACCCGTCGTTATAATGTTCTATTATTTAAATTAATTCCAAATAAATTAGTAACTGGGTAGCATAACATAATTTAGAATAACCATGGAAACATCAACAATTGATATTTAATTGTGGCCGGGTTTTAATCAAATGAATGTCTGCCACTTCTGCAAGATGCAAAGCACGATATTATTGAGTGATTATTGCCATATGACGACAAGATTGAGAGAAATCTGTCAAATTATGTTCTATTTTATCGAACCCTCGAATTGCATTTGATTTCATTCTTTTTTGACCACAATATATTTATAACGAGCGTACAACAACAATCGACGACGAAGTTGGCGTTTCTACCTTTAATTTTTGATATGAAAGTTATATACATATTTTGTAAGTTATATTGTCCAGTAATTGGTGTACACTGTTGGGCAATAAAGTTATTATTATTATTATATGAAGTCATCACATTTTCACAATCTTTATAGTCGGACCGTCATTGGTGAACGCACCTCTGATCAAGTCGGATGTTAATAACTAAAGCTAGCTAGCAAGCTATCTATAGGGCGTATAGTACAATCGCGCAGAGGTGACAGTGACTAATGCTTTTTCGATCTAATCACCGCGTCCGGATAAATATCTATCTATACTCGTTCGCATGCTCAAGAAAAACGAAATGAAATACGAAACGTATGTCGATTTGTAAATTCAAGGGCCAAGTGCAACGTAGAATTATCTATTCTAACCTCAAAATTCACGTTTTGGCCGTCTCCGGTTTCGATTTAGTTAAGAGCAGAATTGATTGTATCCAAGTCATTAATAAAAAGGTTAAATTTAATGACCAATTTCCAGTTGTCTTTACCGATTGCCGAAAAATGCGCTCGCAAAGTTTCGTCGGGAAAATATTTGCACGCTCGAGAATTTTTAAATTTCCCGCCTAGACTGAATCGAATTATTTTATGGACATACGTTTACTATAGACCTATTCACGAATAAGGGCGCTTTACGAACCAAGTTCGGAACATTCAAATAATATTGGTATCCTTTTCTACTACCTGATAACCGAGCGGATATTCCCAAGACGTACGATTTCGTCGTCGGCCGTATTTAGAAAACACACACGCGGCCTTCGTAGCTCGGTCTTAGACCGAGCGGTAGAAGGAGAAAGAAATAGTTTACGGCGTCTCTTACTTACCGGTTATTTCATAGGGGCGCCCGATTTAGCCTATGGTGGAAAATTGCAACGGACACTACTTGATTCGGACGGACAAGACACCCCGACCGCCATCTCTGCTGAATAGCTCTATAGAAACTTAATTCAGGCAACATGGAGCGATGAGTCACTGTCACCTCTGCGCGATTATACTATAACTAATCTATAAAATTGTTTTCAAACGGATTCATTGCATCTTGAAGTATGTTTAGATTTTAATCAATTTCTGCGATCGGAATCGTAACAAATCTATATATTTCATGTGTTGTTTGCGAAAGCCCACACGCGTCATAAAGGAACTTAAAACACGACTCAAAAAAGTACTTCGCTTAAAATATCCTTGACGCACCGGGGGCCAAGTTAATATCTTGAATCTACTGGTGGGGGCTTACCTACTAAAACTCCTGGTGATGCGGTTGGGGGTCAACGGGCGAACAAAATCGTTTTCTTTTGCGGGCGCACACACGACTAGAGAATATGGCGGAACGGTGAAAACGGCATTGTTTATTTTTCTCGTTACACCCCGGATCGTTGTTTTTTCTCGGCGACTCGATTTTCCTAATTGCAATAGCTGGACGACGGAACGGCCGAACAATACTTGTCATTTCTACGTGAGATTCTTTCTGGAAAGATTCACAAGTGATTCTTCTAATTCAGAGTGTTTCTATTGGTTTTTAGAAACGTCAAAAAATAATCAGCAGCAGAAATAGTGATTGTGAACACCTCTCGAAGTCTGCGAAATGTCATCGAGCAACGGTTACGTAACCGTCCCGATTTATTTCCGTTCCGCTAAAATCCATCCCGCAATTCCGGCGTGTTTAATCATTTTATTTTTTCTCGGGTTCGCGAACTGGGTAACGGCCGGGCCGGTGTCCCCTCGGACGTCGTCGTCATCATCTTTTTATCCTCTCTCTCTCGAGACGCGGGCATCGGTGCCAAGTTGTGCTATTCCTAGTGGCCGCCGTTTTATTTCTAAAACCCTCGGTCAAAAACTATTGCAGAACTGCAAGAGGCACGAAACTCTTCAAAAACGAAAATAGAGGACAGCAACAACGCCGCACAGCGCGATCGCAAATCATGTGGTAATTCAATCTTTAAATAAATTCTACGTACGTTAAATATACACACACGCGCACAGAAATAATGATGCATGAACGTATTTACATAAGTTGCTAATGAAACCGTCATTGGCAGTAATGGTAGCTTAGTACAATCAATGCAGGCGCCACCACACACGGTTCGTTTGACCAGATCATGGAGAATCACCTACGAAAATCACTTGGCTTTTGAACCTACTCGAGCGACAACATTAATTTCCTTAAATAAATTTGAGACCACCCACTTGTTGCAGAAGCATTAAATACGAAACAGGTTGAATATTCATATATTCAGGCTATTTTTGTCTATCGAATGTATTAATTCCCTTATTGTAGCTTATTTCAGTGGGTTTCGTCCCTTCGCTGGCCAAAAAAAACGAGTCGACTTGACATTTATAATTGTTGCTGTCATTACCACGGCCTACTGCATATCAGTACATTTTTAGGGTACTTTAAAGGTTTTCACTCGAAGTATTTGAATCTTTTCAGTCATCAAAAGTGCAAGTCGGCTAAAAACCATTCAGTTTATTCACAGCCGGACTTCGAACGTCCGGAAATACTATGCCAAGCGAGACAAGGACACTCATATTGGAGTAATTTTTGGCGTCGCGATACGGAAAGTATGTATGCCTCTCATCAACCAATCGAAACGATGGTAATGCGCAAGTTGCGCCTTAGTGTGATCAGCATTACCTGCGCTCGTCAAATCAACACCATGACCTATAACATACACGCTTTTCGTGCCAAAGGTAAAAGTCCTCCCGGTGCGCAAAGTGCATCTCGTGTAACCGTGACGACGCAACACCGGCTCTCGGTAATTACATTCCGTCTCAGTGTGTGCAACTTGCAAAACGCGCGGATTGTATCGTGTTGTATGTACGTAAACAATGCCGTCGAATGTCTAGCACTCGGTTGCGAGCCAATTTCGAAACGCTGAAGCCTGTAATACATGATGCCGGCGGTGGCCCGTTTTAAGCAGAAACCGATGGCTCTTCTCTATTTTTAAGCCGCCGTCATTGTTTTGAGGAAACTGGACGAGGCGAGAGATGTGTGTTTGTGGAACAGGATATTCGGGCTCTCTGGCGGTGTGCTGGTGGTGGTGCCTCGTTTCGCAATCGTAACATTATTTCATCGATTAGTAGTGAGTGAATGTAAATGCGTTTTCAGAGAGAGAGAGAAAGAGAGATGGCCCCTGAGATATTTTTAGGCCAACGAACGAAAATAGAATCGGCTTCGGTATTTTGCGCGACTGCAAGGAATATATTAGTTTTTCGCATCTTATTAAATAATATAAACGTTGTTAAATCGTTTTTGATTGAGAAAGTTGTCCATTATTCGGCCGAATCATTTTCTTCACAGGTGACGTCCAATCAAATGATAGCAATTTCATTGCCCAACAGGTGACGTCCAATCAAATGATAAGGGTTTCATTGCCCAACAGTTTAGTTGTTACTATGGTTATGATTCGTTTTTTGTCCGCGAACTGCCGCAATTTCCAAATAGAAAACTTATTCGTTATAATTTAATACAAACAGAAAAATCTTTAGGTAATTACTTAATATGATGCGGTATAGTATTAAACTCGTGAGCAAGTTGGCCATTGCCACTCGGGTGAATTGCAAACTTCACCCTCGTGGCAATGGCCAACTTTCTCACTCGTTTAATAATACATATATTATTATAACACATGTACACTTTTCATTATTTTATTGTTATCTGTTGAAAATCTTTGGCAATACTCAAGGTGGATATTCCAACTAGGGACCGGCTCGCATATAGAGCCAAGGAGCCATGGCACTACCTGTAGTTTGAAGCGCAGCAAAATTTTTAATTGATTCTTAAAACACTTTTTCGCCAGTTACTTTGGTCTAGGAAGATAAATTGTTCTTTCTTTGGATTTTGAAAGTGATTGTCATGTGACAACAATAATTGAGTTTTTTTAGATTATTTCCATGTGTACAATATACTCCTGGAATTTGGTCCGTTCCTTCCGACTCACCCTGTATATTATGCTATCATGTGAGCAACAATGTTTGCGGATAATTTAAATTTCCGCGGAAAAATCTGAAAAAAATTATAAAACTTATAAGTTTCATTCGAGAAAAAATGTTTTCTACGCCAATGGAAAATCAATCTAGGGGATTTTTTTTTCATACGATCAGTTCTACCAACATGCGTATTTGGTTGCCTGCACCTATTGTGGCTCACTCTGTATATTGTAATTGAAATGAACTGGCCGTAAATGAATAAATAAATAAACAATACAGTATAATTTTCCGGTTAGTATTGAAATATAAAACAGAAACACTTTCGTTTCTAATTTGGCTATGAACCAAACGTTTTACAAATTACGTTCTATTATATTTTTATACGCGCTTACTCATCATTTTCAACAAAATTGTAACATCGAAATTTTTCTATACATACAACATCACATTAGAATGAATGAAGTGATTTTTGCACTAAGGTAGATCACATTCAGTGTTTTAAATTTAGTTGTGATTTGTGGATCTCGGTAATTACACTTATTTCTTATGGAACTCTTTGAACCAATTTAATTATTAGAATAAATTTGGGAGAGTGTAAAATTAGTAATAGATTTGATTTAATTTTTTTAGGTCAGTCAAAACGTACATAAAAAATGGTGATGTGGCCATCATGTTACTTTCTTTACGTTTTTATGGGTTTATTTTCAATAGAAATCATATTTTAAATGTACATCGAGCGTTGCGTAAACTCGGATGAAACTGACGTTTAAAACGTCAAAATCATGAAAGATGGAAACATTATAATTCAAATTAAAAACTCGGTTTACTCAAAAACTAAAGAGATTTCGAAAAAAACTTATTCTTTAGAAGTTGTTCATTTTGGCATTCTCTACAATTTTTAAACGTCCTTGACCCTCGACCGTCCGAGTCTCATCCAGCAGGAATATTATAAGATAATCCGACATATTGCCACGGTGTATAGTCTTTAAGTTTTCCTCAAAGAATGCCGGCGTTTCATAATCGATCAAGGGGGGCACTGCCTTATTGGAAAAGATCGATGACGACGACGTGATCTATTGCTGGCGAGATGCACAAAATGGAAATGTTTGAAAGTTATCTGGTTAGAACCCCCCCCTCAATCTACACAACAGAAACGCTACTTTTAACGTAGAAATCCATAACTGTACACAAACCAATCTTGTTTACTATAAAAGGTGAAGACTCCTTGTCCAGCTGTCAAGTATTTTCGATTTCGTTTCGATACGGCATACGTTTCATTAATACTGAAATGGATTAATGATGCGAATTTATAAGCTATAATGAATATTTGTCTAATAGAATCCGTATAATTGCCTGCTTGTAAACATTGAGTAAAATAACAAAATTGGAGACTTACACCATAATGTTATCCAAAACATTAAGCTCCAGCTTACGGACAACTTTTGGAGGAGTGATTATATGGGAAATGGAGGGGGAATAGCAGTCCATGTTTATATAGTCAAAGATTAGGTATTACTTTAAATTAAATAATTAATCAATTGCAACATGGCATTCGTACATCCAAATAATCAAAGAACCCAAGAAAAATAACTCCCAAATCTGGTTGGCCAATAAAAAAAAGTCGTTCGAAAGTCTCGAAACATTAATTTATCAGCTTCTTCCTCGGCATCCAGAAATGTTTGGCCGTGTTTCAAAATTGCCTATTTTTACTTCCTGTTATTCTTTAGTACAAATAATCGGCTTATTCCGTATTTATATTCTTAGATCTGCGCTCTATTCACGTCCAGCTAAATAAATTTTCCATGCCACTTTCCTTTGTGAATTATTAGCAACAATGGACAATAGCACACTTGATAAATAAACGGCGTTCCCCCGCGCACCGGACATAAGATGCAATTTTCTAAAATACGCCACGAGGTTGCGCGACACATTGGTAATATTTAGTTCCTGCACAATAGAATTTCTTTGATATGTAAATTGACATTGAAGCCGAAGCAACAGAAAAGAACGGCGACATTTTGCAACAACGATTCAATTGCGACAATTTAGATAATTCGCCGTCTCCAATGGAACGGTAATTACGTAATTGATGCGGGATAAATTGAGGTAAATACTTGCGACAATATAAACGGCTTCACATTTGCGTTCGAATACGGACGGACGTAATCATAATTATGCACCTATGGTTTTGTGATGGTGATCAATTACATTTATTAATTTAGGTTTTTAATAATCTCGGGATGAAGTGATTCATTTGACACAACATTTTGCAGAGAAAAAAAATTAATAATGTCAAAAATGAGTGAAGATCCTGGCTTTTTGCAAATAGCCTGGAGCTGGCCACATGGACGTACATCCCAGGCAAAAAGGTAAAAAATGGCATATTTTGACATTCGAAAAAGGATTTATTTTTCCATCAAAAATATATCTTTTTAATGTCAAAAATGGCATATTTTAATAGTCGAAAACGGTTTTTACTTTCTCTCTCAAAAACTAATAGAGCAATTGATATAAAACTTTGAACATACGTCTTATTTGATAATCCGGAGAACTGAAAAGCTTTTGGTAAAATTTCGTACACCGGAAGTGGGTGTTTACCTTAACTGTTTTTTGTTTTTTGCCAATATTTTCTTAAATATGAAAAATATCACAAAAACATTTAAACAAACATTAAAGACAACAAATAAATGAACATATTTTACTTGAAAATATTTTTCATAAAATCATGAAATTATTATTAATTTTTTTTTAATTATTGGTTTATAATGATAAAACGTTAATAGTTACAGCAAATTTATGTTAATAAAAATTGTAGAGAATGCCAAAATGAACAACTTCTAAAGAATAAGTTTTTTTTCGAAATCTCGTTGGTTTTTGAGTAAACTGAGTTTTTTTAATTTGAAGTGTAATTTTTCCAACTTTCATAATTTTGACGTTTTAAACGTCAGTTTCATCCGAGTTTACGCAACGCTCAATGTACATTTAAAATATGATGTAAATTTAAAATAAACCATGAAAGCGTAAATATAAATGATACCATCAAATCGGAGAAAGTAACATGATGGCCACATCACCATTTTTTTAATAATAAAACACTTTTACTTTGTTGGTATAACACAGATTTTTATTGCTGACTATAGTTTCGGCAACTCAACTTGCCATTATCTAAACATTCGGGTGATTCAACTGCAAATTGCATAATCTACGTCAGTTAATAGGAATTGATATACACCGCAATTATGCCAGTTATATCTGTTTGTTTGAATTTTTATCCCGTTATTGATATTATCAGTTACATTCACGGAATTGTTTTGATTATGATAAATCTAATGCGCGGCTTGCAAGTCTGATTCATTAGATTTGATATTGAATGCAATGAGTAATTGAGTGTCTCATAAATTGTTTCTATTTTTAGACATTTTTGTTTGTTTACATTGAATAAAGAATTTAAATGCGATCAAATATAGTAAACGTTTGTATTTGTCGGTATTATGCGTCATTGTATTTCACTTATTCGTTTTGTTTTGCAATTCCTCACAAAAAGAGCGTATGTCAATATAATTACATGTTTATCTTTTTAACTTATAATAAGCCGATTCGGGTTAAAATAATCAATATTGTTTGAGGCTGTAAAAAAATTATCAAATTAAAATGTACACCATGAGCCATTGCGTTGATATATTATGATACCACTACCATCAGCAAGACTCAGACTACAATGCAACTCACTGCGCCAAATGCTTCGTTAATGTAATATTATGGTTGATACCAAATAAATCAAGTAACACTCCCATGGAATGGAACCAGTGACGGTTCGCGGGTTTTTTTCTGGTACGGCCGAGGAACAAGAGGTGGCAATACAGATAGGTGCGGTCTCTGCAACTGTCCCTACCCATCTGTATTGCCACCTCTTGTTCCTCGGCCGTACCAGAAAAAACCCCGCGAACCGTCACTGAATGGAACCCATATTTATACATAATCTTGAATGTACAACGGTAAACAGAATCTGCATTAAAATGCTACACGTATGTAAATGGGTTCAATGGGGCCTGAATGCGCGAAAATTGACTCACGAGTGCTCACTACTTGTTGATCGTTGGTTGTTGCTGCTGCACATTCACAAACAGAATCGTGCAAAGGCCTTGGATTAGACGTGCCCACCATCTCTCCGCTCTATTATCACGGAACATTCCGGGCTCGTCTCCTTTCCAAATCTATTACTGAATGCATTCGCCTTACCTCACCTCGCATTCCTTCCTACTACAGGTGCAATAAAATGTGATGAGAAACGGATTTGAAGGAAGAATTTAACTTTTGGCCAGTTAGAAATACTAATTTATATTAATTGAATTTGTATTTAGAATAGAATTAAAAATAATCAATTAATATTAAATGGACAAACTAGCAAGAATGTCATATTATTTTAATATACGAATGTTTATGTTTTTCCAAGGAAGGTAAAAAACTTCACAATTATTTTGAATTAAAAATAAAGGTTTGCCATGATATCATAATGGCGCGGATATTTCAATTTGTTCTAAAAAGTGACAGTCGCTGCCGTTGCTGTGTATTCTACGCAAGATATTTATAATTAAATGGTTTTACTCTGATACTATTTAAAAACTGTACTTGAATCCAGTATCCAGCAAAGTAACGATTCAATGAATAATTACCACTTCACTTTCTAAATTTGAAATGTGTTACAACTGCCCCCCTTAATTATTTTATAATATCGGTCTACTTACATTATTGCTGGGTATTGTCTTCTCCGGAAATTCAACATTAAACAAACCGCGTACACTTCTTAAATAGTACCCGTATAAATGTTGTGTTTAATTACAATGACTTTTTCTTGTGTAGAATACACAGCAACGGCAGCAGCAACTGTCACTTTTTAGAATAAATTGAAATATCCGCCATTATGATTTCATGGCAACCCTTTGTTTTCAATTCAAAATAATTGTAAAAGTTTTTTGCAAATATCTCGGTCAATACAAGTCAAAGTATTCAATTCAACACCACGTATATTATAATGCAAAATCTGGTGAGAAGTTTGGCGCTTAGTTAGACATGATATTCTTGACCTTCATTTTGGACATTCCTCGAATAGTCTACCGGGGAAGTGGGCCATCGCGTCGGTACAAGTTGTCTATATTTTACGTGAGACAATAACACTGAACTGAAATCAGTTAATTGTTGTGTTTATTCAGTAATAACAGTTGTATAGGACGGCGGTACTTGTATAATTTTTATTTGAAACAATAAATTAAACCTGTTCACTTGATAACCATAACAACAACAAAAATATATAATAGCAATAAAATTTGACATATTTCGATTGCTTAAATCATTTACGAAACCTGCATTCAATAATAATAATAATATTTATTTCAAATAATACTATCATTATGCTGGTGTAATTAGAATGTTCTATCGAAGCATCTAGTAGGTTTACGCGTAAGTGTCTGCAATTAGAAGAATGCAATCCAGTGTAATTTCAAGGTCACGACACCTATAAAAATATATAAAGGGAAAGCTGTTTCTTTTTTCTTTACCTACGACATTCCAACATGAATCAGCTATACTTTCTATACGTGTACATTATCTTAAATAATGCGCTTACTACCTTTACACCACTGTTGAGGTGGTTTATCAGTTGCGGTCTTTGTTTATGCGTTTCCGCGGTTTCGTTTTTGATTTACGTCAGAAATTTAGTAAATGCGAAAATGGTGGAGGCGCTGAATTCACCGATGTGAAGATAGCCACGGATTTTTCAGCCATGGATTTCCCGGCGCATTCGCCATCACATAAATATTTCTTCAATTTTAATGATTTATAATAAATGTTAATTACATTCTCAGCGTTTGATTTATAATAAATCATTAAAATTGAAGAAATTTTTATTTGGTGGTGGACTTGCCAGGAAATCCGTGGCTACCTTCACATCGGTGCTGAATTCGTGGCTGAAATTTTCAATCGTTGCTACAATTTGACATTTTATTAATTACATTACATAAACGCAGCACTCACCGGGGGTATTCTAAATAAACACGCAACGTAGGTGGAGTTGTTAAACGCGAATAGACAGATTACGGTAAACGTAACAGCCTTGGACCGTGCACGAGATGGAAAGCGTTTTCGTATAATTTGCATTCGCCTTCAATTGAAAACGAGAAGTGAGCCACTCGCGGATGCACCTGCTAGAAAAAATTGCACTTGAAAATTTCAATTGCACTTTGCAAGTTTTTTTTGTCCTGCTTCAGTTGATGACGATTTAATTTATAACACGTGCCATGTAATATCTATAGGAAGTTATAAAAGTGGACTTGACATTTGAAGCAACGCCTACGATCAGGTCGGCACTTTTATTGTATTAATTGCAATCACATGCTTTTTAATTGTCGCCTCAGTAACAGAAGGATAATATGGGGTGTGCATAAATTGGCCAACTTCTATCGATGATACTCAAACTCTCCAATTAACTCAATTTTCTTTGCCGATCACGCAAGTCCTTCTAATTTTCTTCTCCCACCGGTATTCATGCAAAAAATCAATTTAGTCTTACCGACATTAACTCTCAAGCTTCCGTTTTGCCGGATATCTCTCATGTCATTTATATCCTTGATTATTTTTCGACGATTCTAAAAACCAATAGAAACTCTCAATTTCGGTCATGTGTGAGCGTTTCAGCGAATTCTAATGAGAAGAATTACCGAAAAGAATATCATGTAGAAAAGTCAGCCAATCACTGCATTATGCTACTGAAATCGAAAGAATCTCATACGGAAATGTTTGACGTTGATTGACAACTATTGTTCAGCCGTTCCGTAATCTATTGCAATTCGGAAAATCGAGACGCCGAGAAAAACAACGATCCGGGGAGTAACGGGAAAAATAAACAACGCCGTTTTCACCACTAGCGCCATATTCTCTCGACGTGTGTGCGCCCGCAAAAAAAGCTCGTTGGACCCAACCCCATCAATTCTACTAAGCGATACCAGGTAAGTCGTCAGTGGAATCAAGATTATAGACTTTATCATCCCGCCCAGTGCTTCAAAGACAATTTAAGCCAAGTACTTTCTCGTAGATTCATCACGTCATTCATATAAACCATTCCTTATTCGGGAGAAAATTAACGCAGATCGATAGAAGATTATGGTGCTAATGTGCTAATCACGGGGTACATATTGCGCAGTGAAGGCCACCACAAGGCAAACCTCACACCGAAAGGTCGCCGAAATGTTACATAACTTACATATGATTATATCTCCGCAATTAAAATCAAAGATTCCGAGAGGAATACAACTGTTTTCCTGATGAAAATACTGCCAAAATTGAAATATGTACAGCAATATTCCATTTCCTACAAAATCTACCCATTCACTCCATACGCGGATGAAGGAAACCGAGTAATTTCTCCGCCGCACGCTCATTTCAATACTTTCCAGCTAATTACTTCAGTTAATTCCACATAAGGGGGGGCACTGCACTGCATTTCGAGATTCGTCTTCGCGTTTTTTGCTGGCGCCCCGCCAAAAAGTCAAAAGAACCGTAAAGCCAACAGTTTTATTCACCTTTCCGTCGTCGGCCATTGTTCGTTTTAAGAGCTCTAAAAATCTTAGAGATGTTTATATTATTTGAGGAAGTTTCGAACGTACGAGATTTTTACTCGGGCGGTTTGCGTGCGATCATCGGTCACAAAGTGTGGGAATCCGGTGGTAATAAATAAATCAAAAGCAGATTCGTTTTCAAAGAGCGCGCGAACGCGTGGGAAAGCCGTCGGCGGTTGCGTAACGAGCATTGTGAATGGATTAGAAGTAAATTGTTATGCAATTAAGTAAATTTGCACGTAGTATCCAGTTATTTGTATACATACATCGATAATACTATCTGTCATAGGCACGGAATGTTAATGTTAAAGTTTTTATTAGTAATCATCGCAAATATCGGTATTTCATATGCCAGTGGCATTAACTTATAAAATATTTGATTTAATTATTTATTTATTTACAAAACCGAATGCCTTGTGGCATTTTCAAGAGGATTTTTAAATACATTTAACATTTTTTTCAATATTCATAATTTTTTTCTTTTTGTATTTCGTATTTCAAATTTTGATCATTTTCATTAACTTGACATGAGTATTTCTTAATATTTTTTAAAATAAACTATATTTTCTGCAATTTAGCATATGAATCATTATAATCAAAAATGTTTTTTTTAAACACACCATTACTTTATAAAACGTTGGCAGCTTAGTAATTTTAATTTACTATTCCTTCGTTAAACGAAAAGCTACACTTGAAAAAGTACCGTTACCATTCCTAACAAAGACTACTTTTACGACCACCGAACTTATTTTTGTCGAACATACCATAAAAGTGTATCCAGATTTATTTTAACGGTACATTTCGATTTAATGTAAGCAAAATTGTTTCGTGGTTGCGAAATGACGATTTTCGAAATTTGAGCCAAGCCCGCGTACACAATACTGCCACCTAATTAATATTAATACGCCGCTCCCCTAATTGCTAGGAAAACGTGGAGAAACAATTATACATGTTAAACTTATATCGATTTGCATTTCCTGTCTATACTTTATGCTAAATTAAATTTTACTGTACAATACCGATGCTGCATCCCATAAATAAAATATGCCACGCAAAGGAATTTTTCAATCGGCAATTAAATTTAAAAAAAAGCTCATTAAAAGTGCCGATTTTGGCTTTATTGTCTGGGCCGAAAAGTAAAATGCAAAGTGGGTTATATTATACAAAAATTAAATATTGCAGGTAGTGTGGGTATTATTATTATTAAGCGAACGTGACCTAAAAACCAAGCGGCGTATTGGAATATTTAAGTTTAATTGTATATTCGGTTGATATGCATTTCGGCATAAAAAAATTATTCGGAATCACCAGTAGAATAAGAGAAATCGCAAGTTGTGTTGCATATAAATTTACCGATGTGAAGATAGCCAAGGATTTCCTGGCACCTCCACCACCAAATAAAAATTTCTTCAATTTTAATGATTTATAATAAATCAAACGCTGAGAATGTAATTAACATTAGCCTATAGATGTACAGTCAATTCACAATTTCAATTATTTTTTCTCAAGTACACGGGATCTTTCTTTTTAAAATGACCAGAATTTAAAGTCCAATATGGCATTGTTTGACGCGTTTTAAAATTGATTTTTTAACATCAACCTGTAGATAAAAGTCTACTTAAACGATTTAACGCATTAAATTTCGGGTAAAATTGTTTATAACTTTTTTTTCTTGGGTCTTTTACCCAAAATTTCAGGCGGTAAATCGTTTAAGTAGACTGGATGATGCACCCTCGATCTCTTTTTCAGGGAGGGAAACATTCAATGGTGAAAATTAAATTAAAATTTTTGAGTTATAGCCAAAAAGTCAATTTTTTCCATTTTTGATACATTGCAATATCTCAGTTGTTCATTATTTGATAACAATAAAAGTTACATGTTACGGCACTTTTTTGAAAAGAATCAAATAAACCCAACAGAATTCCCATAATATTTGAACATACCTCGTATTTCTTGATTTAGGACAAAATATGCCGTTGCATTATTAAATATAACTACACGCGATATGCAGATATCGTTAACTATTTCATTGAAAAAAGTACTTAGTATGTTAATTGGAGATTAAGGCCGTGCATGAACTTTCAATTCACACTGTGCAGATTCATTTATTATCACTTCTCACTGTGAATAATCAATTTGTGGGTTTTTGCAATGTCGCATTTTATCTTCCACTTTTAGGACATCCGCATGAGAACACAAGAGGATGATTTTAATTACTAATAAATATTTAATAGTAACTTACGATATAAGAGAGAAATGTTTTAAATTCTATAAACAAAATTTTTAATTAATGTTTCGATTTCTCACGACCGACAAAACATCATATATCATTCACTTTATATTCGAATGTTGTAATCTTCGAGTTTCTGCCGCGATCGTATTTATTGTTAAATGCCATTAAACGCGCGCCCACCGAAGGATATGATGTATGATACGTTTTATCGTGATGGAAATGATTGCAAAATTCTGGGCGGTTTATTTTCTTTATATAAGAGGCAATAAAATAAAATATACGATGTGGGAAAGGGATGTTACGGTCTTGGAAATGTCAAGTAGTAATTCCATGACATGGATGATTTTTTTTGTAAGCGTTACATAGATTGTCAATAAAACGATTGTACAGGGTGTAGTATTGATTAACGCACCATAGGGATTACTTAAAAGCAACGTTAATAATTATGAGTTTTTATCAATACGGTTCGAACATTTCTTGCAAGTAAATTATTCAACATTATTTATTAAAAATACAATTATTACCGGTTAGGGGCGCTCCGTGGCCGAGGGGATTGGTACCCGCTTTCAGTGCGAGGTTCTCGAGCATCTTCATTGCCGAACCGTGAACATGACATTTCGATGCAATGATAACTAACCATATTGAATTATCATGTTGAAATGTTTATTTTGCTTAGCAACGTCATAACAACGCGGCGATAAGCTCCCATAAGATGATTTCAGTGTAAGTTTATGTTAAATCAAGTTATGTTGAATTATCAAATTATAAGTTTGATAATGATCATTGTTTGATCGAAACTGCAGTCACTACAAATAAACAGTGTGATATTAACTAAGTAAAAGTGTGTTTCATTTAATTAAAAATGTATCACGAAGTAAGTGCCGCCAACCCTAATCAGTTAAGTTTATGTTGATTAGTTATTTTTGCACACACATATTTGACTCAGAATTAAGTGATTTAATTGGATGCTTATTTCAGCAAGAAACGTTCTTCCTTAGATTAGCCCACGGCTGCCAACCACAAAACTTTCTCTTGTACACAGTGATAATTGATGAAGACAAAAATTCTTAAAAAAAAAAACAAGTTCAGTAAGGAGTATTCATTATAGCCAGAAAATAAGGTATTTAATTAACTCAACAGCATAACAAAACATAATGGCACCCTGCAGAAACATTAAATTGGCTAATAACAATATTATTATGCGGCGCGATAAAATAATGTATTCAATTTTCGGTCCGTTTCCACGAGGAAATTACATTTTAAACTTTAACGGCTCGGGACTGCGGAAACGCGAGAGGATCGTAATGAGAATTATATGCTGCAGTACACGCGGTTTCCTATTAAAGCCCTCCGGTATTAAAATTCTCACAAACACAACCGAAATTTAGAGCCCAACCAAGTACTATTCAGAAAATAGTTGAAGTCATTTGAAGGAAAACATTTATCGAAATAAAAACATAACCTCAAATTTATTTTGAAGACAAAAGTCAGAATTACAACAAGAGTATCCGACCAAATATCCAACATTATAAAAAGTTACCGAATCTAGATATATTTTCATTCTCATAATTAAACCATACAATTATAAAACGCTATTATTCTTCTCCGGAGTATTCGGCAGATGTTGTAGGATTAAGTCATCCGTTCACAGTTCGATTCCTCTCCATTCTTCTCGCTCCCGACAATCCGTTATGCGATTTAATAACTCGTTGCATAAAGTTATCAACACCAACACACTCTCTCTCTCTTCCGAGGAAAAACAATGGCCTTTCGTAATGACAATTTAACGTTCCAGTAAATATACAGATTGAGAGGTACGCGAGGTACTGCGGGTCGCACAAAAAAGGCGACGAAACGAAAGTGAAACCGGCAACAATCAAATTGGCATTTGTTTAAGCGTGCGCTCGTCTATAACTTACTTATTGTTAATAAAAAATGAGAATGCGGCCATCATGTTACTTTCTCCGACTTGATGGTATCATTTATATTTACGCTTTCATGGTATATCATACATCGTACATATAAATGTACATCGACCGTTTTGTAGACTCGGATGAAACTGACGTTTAAAACGTCAAAATTATAAAAGATGAAAAAATTATACTTCAAATTCAAAAGCTGAGTTTACTTAAAAACTAAAGCAATTTCGAAAAAAACTTATTCTTCATTAGTTGTTCATTTTGGCATTCTCCGCATTGTTATTAACATACATTTGCTGTAACTATTATCGTTTCATAATTATAAATCAAAAATTAAAAAATGGTGATGTGGCCATCATGTTACTTTCTCCGATGGTATCATCATTTGTATTTACACTTTCATGGTTTATTTTCTATTTAAATCATATTTTAAATGTACATCGAGCGTTTTGTAGACTCGAATGAAACTGACGTTTAAAACGTCAAAATTATCAAAGATGGAAAAATTATACTTTAAATTTAAAAACTCAGTTTACTCAAAAACTAAAGAGATTTCGAAAAAAACGTATTCTTTATAAGTTGTTCATTTTGGCATTCTCTACAATTATCATTAACATAAATTTGCTGTAACTATTATCGTTTCATAATTATAAACCAAAAATGATAAAAAAATAATATTTTTTTTTCTCGAATAACAATGATTTTATGAAAAATGTTTTCAAACAAAATAATCTCATTTCTTTATTGTCTTCAATGTTTGTTTATATGTTTTTGTGATATTTTTCATATTTAAGAAAATATTGGCAAAAAACAAAAAACAGTTAAGGTAAACATCCACTCCCGATGCATGAAATTTTACCAAAAGCTTTTCAGTTCTTCAGATTATCAAATAAGACGTATGTTCAAAGTTTCATATCAATTGCTCTATTAGTTTTTGAGATAATTGTTTTAGCGTAATCCAATTCATTGGTTTCTTCGTTCTAGTTTTGGTTTATTGCTATGGAAACCGATCTTGATTTTTTTTCAATAGCCTTTGCGGTTTTTATAATGATAATTTTGGCTATTTTATCATAACCTAAATATAGTTAGACGAACGATTAATAACGTCTGTATTCTGCATATACATAATTCTTTTCCGGTGGATTTAATGAAACTCGATATTAAACTAAAATACAGATTAAAATTATCACCTCATTTCGTGGTTAATTAGACACTTCCCTTTTCTGTATGTAATGCAATTGAGCCACCACACTTTAATTAATCATAAACTGCAAACGCGCCAATTAAAACCAACTACTTTAATAAGTCGCCGCTCCGCACACTTTCTATCTGTACAAATCGAATTTATACGGTCGTGCGATAAAGTAAATCAAACGACAAATTGAATTACATTGGATTTAATGAACGGATCGCGAAGGCCGCCCGATGGAATCGAAAAGCGATTTCTTTCCGATCGCTTGCAACTAATGATGGCTGGGACTGGTTAACCCAAACCATATTTATATTTGCCGCCGTTGTCATTTCCATATCTGTCAGATTGGGTTCAGTTTAACATTCAGACAATAGATTCCGCCACTTCTGCGTTTCTACCAATTGATATCGTTTGATGAATTAAAGCTTTTTACGTTGAATGATTTGGTACCTTACTCGATGGTTTCTGCAAAGTATTAAGAAATTTGCAAACTTTACTTTATTTTGAATTGAAAACAAAGGTGTGCCATGATATCATAATGGCGGGTATTTCATTTTGTTGTTGTTTGAAAAAAGTGACAGTTGCTGTCAGATTACGATTTACAACCGGCCGTGTATTCTACACAAGAAAAAGTATTTATAAGTAAATGTTTTTATTCAGATACTATTTTAGAGGTATACGTGATTTGTTCAGTGTTAAAATTACGGAGAAGGCAATACCCAACATGAGTACTATTCATACAAGTATACAAATAACGTAAGTAGATTGATTTTACAAAATAATTAAAGCTCCTTTAGCTCCCAATTGTAACACATTTCAAATTTATAGTAAAGTAGTAATTGAATAGTACCTTTGCTGGTTATTGTCTTCGGAAATTCACGTACAGTTCTTAAATAGTACCTGAGTAAATAAATACTTTTTCTTGTGTAGAAAACACGGCCGATTGTAAATCGTAATGCGACAGCAAACGTCACATTTTAGAACAAAATGAAATATCCGCCATTATGATTTCATGGCAAACCTTTGTTTTTAATTCAAAATGAATGTAAAGTTTTTTGCAAATATTTCGGTAAACACTTTGCAGAAACTATTGAGTAAGGCACCGAATCATTCAGCTTAAAAAGCTTTAATGCGAAGTTAAGAGTAACCCCTTCCGCCCCCTCTGGTACCCCTGCGCAAAAGAGAAACCATGTCCAACTTTGACGATGTGTACGGAGTTGGAAAAAATTTGTCGGCTCGATCCACGATGAAGGCATTAAAATTTGATCAATTCCCTGTGCAGGACTTGAAGAACGAAGTTCTTATGACGATTTGGCACCAAGTTATGGATGTTATGGTGTCCTTCGTCTGGTTTTAAACATTGGAATTATTTCCGGTGACGGTTCGCGGGGTTTCTTCTGGTATGGCCGAGGAACAAGAGGTGGCAATACAGATAGATAGGGTCAGTTGCAGAGACCGCAACTATCTGTATTACTACCTCTTGTTCCTCGGCCGTATCAGAAAAAACCCCGCGAACCGTCACTGCAATATTGAGTAATATTGCTTTAGTTACGGCATGTCATAACACACTTATATTTCCCTAGAGAAGTATGAAGTGCTCATATTTCCCTAGAAAAATATAAAATATAAACATCAGAAGAGTGTCATTAGGAGCTTCTCGTCAGCGGCGGCTCGTGGATTTCCGTAAGTGAGGCAAAGACAAAGATGTCGCTCGCGCGACTCTTATAGAGGGAGCAAATATTTCGTTAATGTTTCGGTCAAATTTTCTTCCGTTGCCCCACTGCCGAACATCCACGAGCCGCCACTGCTTCTCGCTCGAATTTTTTTAATTGCTCTCGGGACAACACCTATTTCTTAAGAACGTATCCTCTATTTTTATTTTTTACAAATCGAACATTTTAACATCAATTTTTCTTTTAAATGCAACATTGACCTGAGCATCGATAATTTATGCGACTACGAATATAATAAACTAGTCATACGTAAAAAAAATAACAGAAATCGTAGCAACATACCAAATCTTCAAAAAACGGCAGTAAAATGTTTTCGTCGACAACCGTTCACCGAATTTTTGCACCTCCAGTCTTCAAAATCTTCTTACACTTTGGTGTAAGCAGCTTTGGATTTCACCGGAACCAAACATTAGCGGGTTTTTGCAGCTTGCGTTAACGCACAGCTTGACATTTCACCAATTTATGAAACGTCGCAAAAATAAATGATATTTACAAACAAGGCCCTTAGCAACGTTACCAATCCGATAAATTCAAAAATTTACAATCCAATATTTTCCCATTTTCAGAACAATATTCAACTATTGATTACAACGCGGAAATATGAATACATTTCCCTTGGTTGTCAAAAATTAAACAACCTCGGGAAATATATGTACTATTCATATTTCCCGTTGTTGTAATAACAGCTATAATTCACATTACGGCCATCAATTGCCACCGGAACTACACTTGTTGTTGAGGTCAATCCGCGCGCGAATCCTTACTTCACATTATCTATTTATAAACTTGCCCGCTAAGTGTTAAAATTTAGTTTTTTGCGCAGACCTAAATTCGATTTGGCTGTATCAATTATAACCAACTATATCGCGCGAGCCGCAAAATTTTGTTTCAGAGTTGGCTGTGAGATAAAGGAGGTATGTCACATATTATTATTAGTTCAATTGAATTAGATGTTAAAAAATGAATTATTCTGACATGGCTGCTGTTTCTCTCTCTCTCTCAGGCATGGCCAAACAAAATTCTGTGGCTCGCACCTTATTATCTTATTTCATACTTCGCGGTGAATACTGACCACGGTTCAAAAAATATTTTTTGCATCATCCTCTCCATGGAAATTACACACGGTACGGGAGTTTTTGCCTCTCTTTATATCAGCAATTATTAATCGAGGGCGTTTAAATTTCGGAACGGTTTAATAACCCAATGTCTCATTAACAACATTAGCCGGAATGGAATATATGCCGGAGGTGCGGGCGGGGGGAGAAGCCAGAAATATGGAGGTCATCGTGCAACACGTGAGCTAGGCATAAAAATCGTACTAATTAATTGCGTTAATAATGAATACGTTTTTTTTTAATTCAGTTATAGCTGTTTGTTTATAACGGATACTAGTCGTATCGAAATGATATAACTATCCAGAACCATAACAAATTCGGGGTAATTATAAATAACACAGCCATCTTGTAGCTTCCATCCGATTTGATGGTATAGAAGAAATGTGTGTGTGACACTTTTAATTTTCTTGTGCGACACAATAAAACCTCATGGGAAATTACATTTTTTAGCTGTTGCCAAGGGTTTTGATGAAGCCTACATTTTTAAAAGCGTTGAAAATATCTATTCATTTATTAATGAGTAACCAAAACTATGCCGGTTATTTTTGAGTTTTTATCACCACGACTGTCCACTGCGTTTGGTTATGATTAATCCAATGAGTCAGTCGTGTCCATTGCGCTTGGGTTTAGGATTATTGCTGACACATGAATCCTAATCACAACCAAGCATTCGTGATACCATTTGTGACGTCACCATTTTACTACCATCAACTTACCGCTCGGCTAAACTTAAGCTGAACGATTTGGTACCTTACTCAATGGTTTCTGCAGAGTATTTAACCAGATATTTGCAAAAAACTTTACTATTATTTTGAATTGAAAAGAAAGGTTTGCCATGAAATCATAATGGCGGATATTTAATTTTGTTCTAAAAAGTGACAGACGCTGTCACATTGCCGTGTATTCTACACAAGAAAACATATTTATTATGTGTTAATGTATATTTTATCATAAAATTTTGAAGGAAATTTTACTTGGTAATAAATCAATTATTTTTCTACGTGATGCGCTGCACTAGAATAACTTAAACATGTTTTATTCTTTTAAAAATGAAATTATTTCATATAAATAACAGAGCAAAAATAATCAAAGTATCATGAATTTATGAAATGTCAGATTGATTAGTGAGGCAAGTAATCAAACGAATTTATACCAAAAGATGTCTGCTGAAGAATGGGTGGAATTTGTAACGACAATTATAAGAGGTTTGTCCAGCAGGGAAATAGTTGTATTTTTCTACAAGAAGTAGAAGTAGTTTTTATTTTAGAGAAATAACTTTTCTGCAGCGTATCTCAAACGTCCGGTTCCGAGAAAAAGCACTTTTTAATGGAATAAAACATGTTTAACTTGTTCTAATTAAGCGCATCATGTAGAAAAATAATTAAATAAATAAATAAGGTTTATTTACGGATTCTCCATTACAAAAAAAATACATAATTAATTATTTCTTAAAACTAAAATATTGATTGAGTAAGCATTAACTATTTAATAATAATAATAATAATATATTTATTTATTATTAGTTTTAAGTTTTTGACAATCGACGCGTTTTAAATTTCGTAATATTTCTTCGTGCGAAGAAATCTATATTAAAATTAGCGTAAAGGCAATTTGATTTATATTACTAATTAAAATTTGCTTCAAAGTTATATGGTATTACAAGGTATAATTTTTGGCATGTAAATTCCCATGGCCCACGATAAAAAAAAACATACTGTATATTAGTAAGATCTGACTGTAATAATAAAATGTCACTATCCGATGAGACTCGTTTGTACACTTTTAAATCGTCCGCAAATAATAACGTGGGAGATTTTGTTCCAACATATGTATCATTAATGAACATTTTTAATAAAAGAGGACCCAAGTATGACCCCCGAGGAACACCAGATGTGGCATCAAAAATATCGGATAAAATAGCCATTTGTGTATTAAGTGCGTAAAGTATGTGTTTGTCGATTGAGATAGACTCTAAACTTTAAGGCTCACCGATAAAGTCCTAAATTATGTACTTGTTACATAAATAGCTTATTATGCCAGTGTCAATAACAACAAGGACGGGCGACTGAAAGAAATCGACTAGGAGATAACGAGTCATTCGTAATATTTAAAATGAGAAAAATCTAGAATATCGGATCAATCAATACCAAATTAGATAAATGTAACCAGTTGAGAAATTTAAATAACGGATTCAATCGAAATCCGGTTTCTCTTAATTGCCGTTACTTTACATGAATTTATGGATGGTTTGTGGGCAGATGCAATTCTAATTTAACAAACAAAATCGCTGTTTACTCTAAACTTTTACAATTTACTATACAGGGTTGGGCAAATGCGTCGAAACACCTGATTTCTGTTTTTTTTTATTACTCCTACTTTTAAAAGAAATGTTTATAGTTTTATTTACTCTATGAACAATGACAATGATGTGGTGACAATAGGGTGGTGCAACCCCTCACTACGCCAACTGTACGAAATTCCTAGAAAGAATATATTTAAAATTTGCTAAATAAAACTTTGACAACTTTGCTGCAAGAAAAATGGCGTCGGTCAAAAAACGACTTTCCGCAGTAACATGATTAATAATGTGATAGAGTTGAATGTCTTTCAATCGCCTTCACAAAAATCCATAAATATATAGGGTTTCTCATTTGAAATTGATGTCATTTTTTCCGAAAATGGAGAAACGAAAATCAAGTATTCAAAATGGAACCATTTAAATTTAAATACACCAAATTTCAGTTTCGTACCAATAACTATTTTCGAGATATTGTCTGTCTACTACCTTGTGGGACACCCTGTATAATAGAGTTTATAAATATCGATATACATCATGATAAATATCTGTATATAATTTCCGAATCCTGACTAAAATAGAACAGACTATTTACATTTTACTTCTCCGTACAAATAAAACAAGGATTTTTTAATGAGATTTAGATTTCTTCGCAAACAATAATTTAAGCCAGGTTTCTCGTGAGCCGGTATTATATTTTCAGCTGTGTAAACGTTCTTTATTCGGCGCCATTGACTGTCACCGAACACATTTTTAAATCGTTACCGTTTAAAATAGAAATGGAGATTTAAGGTTACAAATACATCGAAATAGCAAAGACTTTGTGAATAAACATTGCGAAATATGCGTAATGTAATCGCATAACCTAACCTCAAACTATGCATTCCGTTTACCATTTGAAAGATCGTTTACACAGCCGAAAATATAATTCCAGTGTTATCGTCATCGTCATCATAACTGCACAAAGCAAATACGACATGAATTTGTATGTCAGGCGTTACGAAAGTAAACTCAACAAAGCTATTCAGACTTTATTTTGCGCAGTATTGTCGGTTATTTAAGGAATGTCTCGGTACGAGAGGTGCACATCGAGATACACATTTTATTCGACACACTTTCTCACGAAAGTAGGAAATGCTTTCGAATGACCGAAACGCGCTCCGGGCTAAAAGATCGAGCCTTTTTTGCGACGGTGAAAGAGGCGGTCTTATTTAGCAACTTGAAAAAAAAATCAGAAACGAAGGGTATTCAGAGTTGTGTGGGCTATGGAAATCGGGCCTGAATAATATTGAAATTTTATATGTGTAGGCGCAGGTGATGCCTTTTATAGTAGCGGGTTTTTTTTTTCTGCAGGTGGGCACGACGTGTTAGTGTGCAATAATAATAAATAAAACGGATGGAGAGGAGCGCGCGGTGCGGTTCCGGTGTCGCGGGATTTATTTGGGAAGCATTGAAAATATTCGCAGGGTGAACATAACCTAGTTGACGGGCGGGTTAAGTCACTGACCTTTTCCTTGGCCCTTCCCGCGTGTTTCTGCACGGACTTCGCCAACAATGATCCCCTACTTTCTGCCATGGTCAGGAATTTCGACAGCAGAAGGCCTATTTTCTCGCACAAATCACTGAGCACCTATTTTAAAGATACGCCGTTAGCCGCACCGAGCAATGATGTAAGCAATGCTGGACTCGCACGTTATACACTAAACTCGGCTCGGTCGCCTCTCTCGGTCGGCCGACACTTCTGGGTCTGCTGGGGACTGGGGAGACACTCGGCCACTCAGGTTTCTGATATTTTTATTTTTAGAGCCGCGCCGCGCACAGATTTCGCTGGCCGGACACCTCGATCCAACACCACTCCCGCAAGGTACGTATAGATGGCAACACAACCTGTGCTCACCTGAGCCCCGTCAACAGGTTTTCATTCGGACAGGTACATTCATCGCGAACGCCTCAGGTTTCTCCCCACCAATGCATTTATATCGCACAGCACTAATAATTACAATAGGTGGCGCCATAAATGCGGAATTTAGGTCCCCTCATTATGAAAGATGGGTTGCCTAACTTAATTTCCTGGAAAAACCACTGATTCGATTCGCGGTTTCCATACGTCATTCGATCCGAAAGACGCATCCGCAGACGCATCCGAAAAAGTACTTGCACGAGTACAAATGTCAATTTCAAGCGCGTGAGGCGCTCGCAAAGTTTTTTTATTTTAGATTGTAAGATATTTTAATTTTAAACGGAACAAGTCATAAAAATTTTAATAATGTTTTGATATGTCTTTTTTAAAAATGAAATATAAGAAAAGGGATTGTAAATTGATCGATATATCGCCAATAATAATTGTATGCATCGTTTGGCTACTGCGTGCGAACTGCCATTAGCAGAGTCTGTTATGCCTAAACTTGGATCAAAAGGTCTCGCAAACTCTTCCCTAACATCGATGTAAACGTTTCTTGGAAAGAAACAAAATGGATAATTAATTTTTAAATTTTCAAACCTTCTAAATAACAATTGGCATCTCGACAGCAGTTATTATTACATATATGCAAAATTTAATAATCAATTAATTTTATATATAACGAGATGTAGACAACATAATGTACATAAATGCGTAATGTGCATTCATGTACATAATGTTGTCTACTCTCTTTGCGCACAAAATTAATTGCATACTAAACTTAGACGTAGGCAACATAATGAACACGGGTACTTGATCTGTACTCTTAAGAGTATAAGCTTTTGGTTGCTCCAAAAATATTTTGCTGCATTTATGTAGAGAACAAAATGTAAGATTTGTTTGTATCCATTTGCAAGTATTACTTATTAAATTTGTTAACTCCAATCGATTTGTCTCGTTCTTCTTATGAAGAAAAAGTGCACTTTAACGATCTTAGATGATTATTAAAAGAAGTTGTTTTTTTTCTTTTACAAGTTTTCTTTGCCAGCGCCTCACGCGCTTGAAATTAACATTTATTCTTGTGCAAACATTTTTTCTGACTCGATAGAAGGGTCCCCTCTTCTTACTTTTGCTTAAAAATTGGCTTTGAAATGATTTCCTGAAAATACCAATGGTTCGATTCGAGGTTTCAATACATCACTTGAAAGATCCCTTCAAGACGCTTCAGAAAATCTACTTTCGCAAGAACAAATGTTAATTTGAAGCCCGTGACACGTCAGCAAAAAAACTCGAAAATGGAAAAAATCGAAAAAATCAACTTTCTTAATAATCATCGTAGACGCTTGTGTTTTATCTTTTTTTTCATCAGAAGAACGAGATAAAACGATTGCCGTAAAAAAATTTCATCCAGAGAAAATAGCAAAAAAGTTAGCCATTCACCATGAAATTTTTTGAAAAAAGTCGATTTTTTCACACTTTGAACGGCTCTAGCGGCCGAACGAAGAATCCAATTTGAACGCGGATTGCAAATCTGTGTTCCTCGTGGGTCAATTAGTCGGATTTGATTAAAATTGGAGATTTTTAATTTTTGACAAAAACCCGAAATTTTATCCAAGGGTCCCCCCTTCTTACTTTTTAACAAAAATTGCACTAAAAATGATTTCCTGGCGAAACCACTGGTTGGATCCGGGGTTTCTTGACGTCACTCGAAAGATCGCTTCAAGACGCTTCAGAAAATGTACTTTCGCAGGAACAAATGTCAATTTTAAGGGCGTGACGCGTCAGCAAAAAAACTCGAAAATTGAAAAAATCGAAAAAATCAACTTTCTTAATAATCATCGTAGACGCTTGTGTTTTACCTTTTTCTTCATCAGAAGAAAGAGATAAAACGATTGCCGTTAAAAAAATTCATCCAGAGAAAATTGCAAAAAAGTTAGCCAGTCACCATGAAATTTTTTGAAAAAAGTCGATTTTTTCACACTTTGAACGGCTCTAGCGGCCGAACGAAGAATCCAATTTGAACGCGGATTGCAAATCTGTGTTCCTCGTGGGTCAATTAGTCGGATTTGATTAAAATTGGAGATTTTTTAATTTTTGACAAAAACCCGAAATTTTATCCAAGGGTCCCCCCTTCTTACTTTTTAACAAAAATTGCACTAAAAATGATTTCCTGGCGAAACCACTGGTTGGATCCGGGGTTTCTTGACGTCACTCGAAAGATCGCTTCAAGACGCTTCAGAAAATGTACTTTCGCAGGAACAAATGTCAATTTTAAGGGCGTGACGCGTCAGCAAAAAAATTCGAAAATTGAAAAAATCGAAAAAATCAACTTTCTTAATAATCATCGTAGACGCTTGTGTTTTACCTTTTTCTTCATCAGAAGAAAGAGATAAAACGATTGCCGTTAAAAAAATTCATCCAGAGAAAATTGCAAAAAAGTTAGCCAGTCACCATGAAATTTTTTGAAAAAAGTCGATTTTTTCACACTTTGAACGGCTCTAGCGGCCGAACGAAGAATCCAATTTGAACGCGGATTGCAAATCTGTGTTCCTCGTGGGTCAATTAGTCGGATTTGATTAAAATTGGAGATTTTTTAATTTTTGACAAAAACCCGAAATTTTATCCAAGGGTCCCCCCTTCTTACTTTTTAACAAAAATTGCACTAAAAATGATTTCCTGGCGAAACCACTGGTTGGATCCGGGGTTTCTTGACGTCACTCGAAAGATCGTTTCAAGACGCTTCAGAAAATGTACTTTCGCAGGAACAAATGTCAATTTTAAGGGCGTGACGCGTCAGCAAAAAAATTCGAAAATTGAAAAAATCGAAAAAATCAACTTTCTTAATAATCATCGTAGACGCTTGTGTTTTACCTTTTTCTTCATCAGAAGAAAGAGATAAAACGATTGCCGTTAAAAAAATTCATCCAGAGAAAATTGCAAAAAAGTTAGCCAGTCACCATGAAATTTTTTGAAAAAAGTCGATTTTTTCACACTTTGAACGGCTCTAGCGGCCGAACGAAGAATCCAATTTGAACGCGGATTGCAAATCTGTGTTCCTCGTGGGTCAATTAGTCGGATTTGATTAAAATTGGAGATTTTTTAATTTTTGACAAAAACCCGAAATTTTATCCAAGGGTCCCCCCTTCTTACTTTTTAACAAAAATTGCACTAAAAATGATTTCCTGGCGAAACCACTGGTTGGATCCGGGGGTTCTTGACGTCACTCGAAAGATCGCTTCAAGACGCTTCAGAAAATGTACTTTCGCAGGAACAAATGTCAATTTTAAGGGCGTGACGCGTCAGCAAAAAAATTCGAAAATTGAAAAAATCGAAAAAATCAACTTTCTTAATAATCATCGTAGACGCTTGTGTTTTACCTTTTTCTTCATCAGAAGAAAGAGATAAAACGATTGCCGTTAAAAAAATTCATCCAGAGAAAATTGCAAAAAAGTTAGCCAGTCACCATGAAATTTTTTGAAAAAAGTCGATTTTTTCACACTTTGAACGGCTCTAGCGGCCGAACGAAGAATCCAATTTGAACGCGGATTGCAAATATGTGTTCCTCGTGGGTCAATTAGTCGGATTTGATTAAAATTGGAGATTTTTAATTTTTGACAAAAACCCGAAATTTTATCCAAGGGTCCCCCCTTCTTACTTTTTAACAAAAATTGCACTAAAAATGATTTCCTGGCGAAACCACTGGTTGGATCCGGGGTTTCTTGACGTCACTCGAAAGATCGCTTCAAGACGCTTCAGAAAATCTACTTTCGCAGGAACAAATGTCAATTTTAAGGGCGTGACGCGTCAGCAAAAAAATTCGAAAATTGAAAAAATCGAAAAAATCAACTTTCTTAATAATCATCGTAGACGCTTGTGTTTTACCTTTTTCTTCATCAGAAGAAAGAGATAAAACGATTGCCGTTAAAAAAATTCATCCAGAGAAAATTGCAAAAAAGTTAGCCAGTCACCATGAAATTTTTTGAAAAAAGTCGATTTTTTCACACTTTGAACGGCTCTAGCGGCCGAACGAAGAATCCAATTTGAACGCGGATTGCAAATCTGTGTTCCTCGTGGGTCAATTAGTCGGATTTGATTAAAATTGGAGATTTTTAATTTTTGACAAAAACCCGAAATTTTATCCAAGGGTCCCCCCTTCTTACTTTTTAACAAAAATTGCACTAAAAATGATTTCCTGGCGAAACCACTGGTTGGATCCGGGGTTTCTTGACGTCACTCGAAAGATCGCTTCAAGACGCTTCAGAAAATGTACTTTCGCAGGAACAAATGTCAATTTTAAGGCCGTGACGCGTCAGCAAAAAAATTCGAAAATTGAAAAAATCGAAAAAATCAACTTTCTTAATAATCATCGTAGACGCTTGTGTTTTACCTTTTTCTTCATCAGAAGAAAGAGATAAAACGATTGCCGTTAAAAAAATTCATCCAGAGAAAATTGCAAAAAAGTTAGCCAGTCACCATGAAATTTTTTGAAAAAAGTCGATTTTTTCACACTTTGAACGGCTCTAGCGGCCGAACGAAGAATCCAATTTGAACGCGGATTGCAAATATGTGTTCCTCGTGGGTCAATTAGTCGGATTTGATTAAAATTGGGGATTTTTTAATTTTTGACAAAAACCCGAAATTTTATCCAAGGGTCCCCCCTTCTTACTTTTTAACAAAAATTGCACTAAAAATGATTTCCTGGCGAAACCACTGGTTGGATCCGGGGTTTCTTGACGTCACTCGAAAGATCGCTTCAAGACGCTTCAGAAAATGTACTTTCGCAGGAACAAATGTCAATTTTAAGGGCGTGACGCGTCAGCAAAAAAATTCGAAAATTGAAAAAATCGAAAAAATCAACTTTCTTAATAATCATCGTAGACGCTTGTGTTTTACCTTTTTCTTCATCAGAAGAAAGAGATAAAACGATTGCCGTTAAAAAAATTCATCCAGAGAAAATTGCAAAAAAGTTAGCCAGTCACCATGAAATTTTTTGAAAAAAGTCGATTTTTTCACACTTTGAACGGCTCTAGCGGCCGAACGAAGAATCCAATTTGAACGCGGATTGCAAATCTGTGTTCCTCGTGGGTCAATTAGTCGGATTTGATTAAAATTGGAGATTTTTTAATTTTTGACAAAAACCCGAAATTTTATCCAAGGGTCCCCCCTTCTTACTTTTTAACAAAAATTGCACTAAAAATGATTTCCTGGCGAAACCACTGGTTGGATCCGGGGTTTCTTGACGTCACTCGAAAGATCGTTTCAAGACGCTTCAGAAAATGTACTTTCGCAGGAACAAATGTCAATTTTAAGGGCGTGACGCGTCAGCAAAAAAATTCGAAAATTGAAAAAATCGAAAAAATCAACTTTCTTAATAATCATCGTATACGCTTGTGTTTTACCTTTTTCTTCATCAGAAGAAAGAGATAAAACGATTGCCGTTAAAAAAATTCATCCAGAGAAAATTGCAAAAAAGTTAGCCAGTCACCATGAAATTTTTTGAAAAAAGTCGATTTTTTCACACTTTGAACGGCTCTAGCGGCCGAACGAAGAATCCAATTTGAACGCGGATTGCAAATCTGTGTTCCTCGTGGGTCAATTAGTCGGATTTGATTAAAATTGGAGATTTTTTAATTTTTGACAAAAACCCGAAATTTTATCCAAGGGTCCCCCCTTCTTACTTTTTAACAAAAATTGCACTAAAAATGATTTCCTGGCGAAACCACTGGTTGGATCCGGGGTTTCTTGACGTCACTCGAAAGATCGCTTCAAGACGCTTCAGAAAATGTACTTTCGCAGGAACAAATGTCAATTTTAAGGGCGTGACGCGTCAGCAAAAAAATTCGAAAATTGAAAAAATCGAAAAAATCAACTTTCTTAATAATCATCGTAGACGCTTGTGTTTTACCTTTTTCTTCATCAGAAGAAAGAGATAAAACGATTGCCGTTAAAAAAATTCATCCAGAGAAAATTGCAAAAAAGTTAGCCAGTCACCATGAAATTTTTTGAAAAAAGTCGATTTTTTCACACTTTGAACGGCTCTAGCGGCCGAACGAAGAATCCAATTTGAACGCGGATTGCAAATATGTGTTCCTCGTGGGTCAATTAGTCGGATTTGATTAAAATTGGAGATTTTTAATTTTTGACAAAAACCCGAAATTTTATCCAAGGGTCCCCCCTTCTTACTTTTTAACAAAAATTGCACTAAAAATGATTTCCTGGCGAAACCACTGGTTGGATCCGGGGTTTCTTGACGTCACTCGAAAGATCGCTTCAAGACGCGTCAGAAAATGTACTTTCGCAGGAACAAATGTCAATTTTAAGGGCGTGACGCGTCAGCAAAAAAATTCGAAAATTGAAAAAATCGAAAAAATCAACTTTCTTAATAATCATCGTAGACGCTTGTGTTTTACCTTTTTCTTCATCAGAAGAAAGAGATAAAACGATTGCCGTTAAAAAAATTCATCCAGAGAAAATTGCAAAAAAGTTAGCCAGTCACCATGAAATTTTTTGAAAAAAGTCGATTTTTTCACACTTTGAACGGCTCTAGCGGCCGAACGAAGAATCCAATTTGAACGCGGATTGCAAATCTGTGTTCCTCGTGGGTCAATTAGTCGGATTTGATTAAAATTGGAGATTTTTAATTTTTGACAAAAACCCGAAATTTTATCCAAGGGTCCCCCCTTCTTACTTTTTAACAAAAATTGCACTAAAAATGATTTCCTGGCGAAACCACTGGTTGGATCCGGGGTTTCTTGACGTCACTCGAAAGATCGCTTCAAGACGCTTCAGAAAATGTACTTTCGCAGGAACAAATGTCAATTTTAAGGCCGTGACGCGTCAGCAAAAAAATTCGAAAATTGAAAAAATCGAAAAAATCAACTTTCTTAATAATCATCGTAGACGCTTGTGTTTTACCTTTTTCTTCATCAGAAGAAAGAGATAAAACGATTGCCGTTAAAAAAATTCATCCAGAGAAAATTGCAAAAAAGTTAGCCAGTCACCATGAAATTTTTTGAAAAAAGTCGATTTTTTCACACTTTGAACGGCTCTAGCGGCCGAACGAAGAATCCAATTTGAACGCGGATTGCAAATATGTGTTCCTCGTGGGTCAATTAGTCGGATTTGATTAAAATTGGGGATTTTTTAATTTTTGACAAAAACCCGAAATTTTATCCAAGGGTCCCCCCTTCTTACTTTTTAACAAAAATTGCACTAAAAATGATTTCCTGGCGAAACCACTGGTTGGATCCGGGGTTTCTTGACGTCACTCGAAAGATCGCTTCAAGACGCTTCAGAAAATGTACTTTCGCAGGAACAAATGTCAATTTTAAGGGCGTGACGCGTCAGCAAAAAAATTCGAAAATTGAAAAAATCGAAAAAATCAACTTTCTTAATAATCATCGTAGACGCTTGTGTTTTACCTTTTTCTTCATCAGAAGAAAGAGATAAAACGATTGCCGTTAAAAAAATTCATCCAGAGAAAATTGCAAAAAAGTTAGCCAGTCACCATGAAATTTTTTGAAAAAAGTCGATTTTTTCACACTTTGAACGGCTCTAGCGGCCGAACGAAGAATCCAATTTGAACGCGGATTGCAAATCTGTGTTCCTCGTGGGTCAATTAGTCGGATTTAATTAAAATTGGAGATTTTTAATTTTTGACAAAAACCCGAAATTTTATCCAAGGGTCCCCCCTTCTTACTTTTTAACAAAAATTGCACTAAAAATGATTTCCTGGCGAAACCACTGGTTGGATCTGGGGTTTCTTGACGTCACTCGAAAGATCGCTTCAAGACGCTTCAGAAAATGTACTTTCGCAGGAACAAATGTCAATTTTAAGGGCGTGACGCGTCAGCAAAAAAATTCGAAAATTGAAAAAATCGAAAAAATCAACTTTCTTAATAATCATCGTAGACGCTTGTGTTTAACCTTTTTCTTCATCAGAAGAAAGAGATAAAACGATTGCCGTTAAAAAAATTCATCCAGAGAAAATTGCAAAAAAGTTAGCCAGTCACCATGAATTTTTTTGAAAAAAGTCGATTTTTTCACACTTTGAACGGCTCTAGCGGCCGAACGAAGAATCCAATTTGAACGCGGATTGCAAATCTGTGTTCCTCGTGGGTCAATTAGTCGGATTTGATTAAAATTGAAGATTTTTAATTTTTGACAAAAACCCGAAATTTTATCCAAGGGTCCCCCCTTCTTACTTTTTAACAAAAATTGCACTAAAAATGATTTCCTGGCGAAACCACTGGTTGGATCCGGGGTTTCTTGACGTCACTCGAAAGATCGCTTCAAGACGCTTCAGAAAATGTACTTTCGCAGGAACAAATGTCAATTTTAAGGGCGTGACGCGTCAGCAAAAAAATTCGAAAATTGAAAAAATCGAAAAAATCAACTTTCTTAATAATCATCGTAGACGCTTGTGTTTTACCTTTTTCTTCATCAGAAGAAAGAGATAAAACGATTGCCGTTAAAAAAATTCATCCAGAGAAAATTGCAAAAAAGTTAGCCAGTCACCATGAAATTTTTTGAAAAAAGTCGATTTTTTCACACTTTGAACGGCTCTAGCGGCCGAACGAAGAATCCAATTTGAACGCGGATTGCAAATATGTGTTCCTCGTGGGTCAATTAGTCGGATTTGATTAAAATTGAAGATTTTTAATTTTTGACAAAAACCCGAAATTTTATCCAAGGGTCCCCCCTTCTTACTTTTTAACAAAAATTGCACTAAAAATGATTTCCTGGCGAAACCACTGGTTGGATCCGGGGTTTCTTGACGTCACTCGAAAGATCGCTTCAAGACGCTTCAGAAAATGTACTTTCGCAGGAACAAATGTCAATTTTAAGGGCGTGACGCGTCAGCAAAAAAATTCGAAAATTGAAAAAATCGAAAAAATCAACTTTCTTAATAATCATCGTAGACGCTTGTGTTTTACCTTTTTCTTCATCAGAAGAAAGAGATAAAACGATTGCCGTTAAAAAAATTCATCCAGAGAAAATTGCAAAAAAGTTAGCCAGTCACCATGAAATTTTTTGAAAAAAGTCGATTTTTTCACACTTTGAACGGCTCTAGCGGCCGAACGAAGAATCCAATTTGAACGCGGATTGCAAATATGTGTTCCTCGTGGGTCAATTAGTCGGATTTGATTAAAATTGGGGATTTTTTAATTTTTGACAAAAACCCGAAATTTTATCCAAGGGTCCCCCCTTCTTACTTTTTAACAAAAATTGCACTAAAAATGATTTCCTGGCGAAACCACTGGTTGGATCCGGGGTTTCTTGACGTCACTCGAAAGATCGCTTCAAGACGCTTCAGAAAATGTACTTTCGCAGGAACAAATGTCAATTTTAAGGGCGTGACGCGTCAGCAAAAAAATTCGAAAATTGAAAAAATCGAAAAAATCAACTTTCTTAATAATCATCGTAGACGCTTGTGTTTTACCTTTTTCTTCATCAGAAGAAAGAGATAAAACGATTGCCGTTAAAAAAATTCATCCAGAGAAAATTGCAAAAAAGTTAGCCAGTCACCATGAAATTTTTTGAAAAAAGTCGATTTTTTCACACTTTGAACGGCTCTAGCGGCCGAACGAAGAATCCAATTTGAACGCGGATTGCAAATCTGTGTTCCTCGTGGGTCAATTAGTCGGATTTAATTAAAATTGGAGATTTTTAATTTTTGACAAAAACCCGAAATTTTATCCAAGGGTCCCCCCTTCTTACTTTTTAACAAAAATTGCACTAAAAATGATTTCCTGGCGAAACCACTGGTTGGATCTGGGGTTTCTTGACGTCACTCGAAAGATCGCTTCAAGACGCTTCAGAAAATGTACTTTCGCAGGAACAAATGTCAATTTTAAGGGCGTGACGCGTCAGCAAAAAAATTCGAAAATTGAAAAAATCGAAAAAATCAACTTTCTTAATAATCATCGTAGACGCTTGTGTTTAACCTTTTTCTTCATCAGAAGAAAGAGATAAAACGATTGCCGTTAAAAAAATTCATCCAGAGAAAATTGCAAAAAAGTTAGCCAGTCACCATGAATTTTTTTGAAAAAAGTCGATTTTTTCACACTTTGAACGGCTCTAGCGGCCGAACGAAGAATCCAATTTGAACGCGGATTGCAAATCTGTGTTCCTCGTGGGTCAATTAGTCGGATTTGATTAAAATTGAAGATTTTTAATTTTTGACAAAAACCCGAAATTTTATCCAAGGGTCCCCCCTTCTTACTTTTTAACAAAAATTGCACTAAAAATGATTTCCTGGCGAAACCACTGGTTGGATCCGGGGTTTCTTGACGTCACTCGAAAGATCGCTTCAAGACGCTTCAGAAAATGTACTTTCGCAGGAACAAATGTCAATTTTAAGGGCGTGACGCGTCAGCAAAAAAATTCGAAAATTGAAAAAATCGAAAAAATCAACTTTCTTAATAATCATCGTAGACGCTTGTGTTTTACCTTTTTCTTCATCAGAAGAAAGAGATAAAACGATTGCCGGTAAAAAAATTCATCCAGAGAAAATTGCAAAAAAGTTAGCCAGTCACCATGAAATTTTTTGAAAAAAGTCGATTTTTTCACACTTTGAACGGCTCTAGCGGCCGAACGAAGAATCCAATTTGAACGCGGATTGCAAATCTGTGTTCCTCGTGGGTCAATTAGTCGGATTTGATTAAAATTGGAGATTTTTAATTTTTGACAAAAACCCGAAATTTTATCCAAGGGTCCCCCCTTCTTACTTTTTAACAAAAATTGCACTAAAAATGATTTCCTGGCGAAACCACTGGTTGGATCCGGGGTTTCTTGACGTCACTCGAAAGATCGCTTCAAGACGCTTCAGAAAATGTACTTTCGCAGGAACAAATGTCAATTTTAAGGGCGTGACGCGTCAGCAAAAAAATTCGAAAATTGAAAAAATCGAAAAAATCAACTTTCTTAATAATCATCGTAGACGCTTGTGTTTTACCTTTTTCTTCATCAGAAGAAAGAGATAAAACGATTGCCGGTAAAAAAATTCATCCAGAGAAAATTGCAAAAAAGTTAGCCAGTCACCATGAAATTTTTTGAAAAAAGTCGATTTTTTCACACTTTGAACGGCTCTAGCGGCCGAACGAAGAATCCAATTTGAACGCGGATTGCAAATCTGTGTTCCTCGTGGGTCAATTAGTCGGATTTGATTAAAATTGAAGATTTTTAATTTTTGACAAAAACCCGAAATTTTATCCAAGGGTCCCCCCTTCTTACTTTTTAACAAAAATTGCACTAAAAATGATTTCCTGGCGAAACCACTGGTTGGATCCGGGGTTTCTTGACGTCACTCGAAAGATCGCTTCAAGACGCTTCAGAAAATGTACTTTCGCAGGAACAAATGTCAATTTTAAGGGCGTGACGCGTCAGCAAAAAAATTCGAAAATTGAAAAAATCGAAAAAATCAACTTTCTTAATAATCATCGTAGACGCTTGTGTTTTACCTTTTTCTTCATCAGAAGAAAGAGATAAAACGATTGCCGTTAAAAAAATTCATCCAGAGAAAATTGCAAAAAAGTTAGCCAGTCACCATGAATTTTTTTGAAAAAAGTCGATTTTTTCACACTTTGAACGGCTCTAGCGGCCGAACGAAGAATCCAATTTGAACGCGGATTGCAAATCTGTGTTCCTCGTGGGTCAATTAGTCGGATTTGATTAAAATTGGGGATTTTTTCATTTTTGACAAAAACCCGAAATTTTATCCAAGGGTCCCCCCTTCTTACTTTTTAACAAAAATTGCACTAAAAATGATTTCCTGGCGAAACCACTGGTTGGATCCGGGGTTTCTTGACGTCACTCGAAAGATCGCTTCAAGACGCTTCAGAAAATGTACTTTCGCAGGAACAAATGTCAATTTTAAGGGCGTGACGCGTCAGCAAAAAAATTCGAAAATTGAAAAAATCGAAAAAATCAACTTTCTTAATAATCATCGTAGACGCTTGTGTTTTACCTTTTTCTTCATCAGAAGAAAGAGATAAAACGATTGCCGTTAAAAAAATTCATCCAGAGAAAATTGCAAAAAAGTTAGCCAGTCACCATGAAATTTTTTGAAAAAAGTCGATTTTTTCACACTTTGAACGGCTCTAGCGGCCGAACGAAGAATCCAATTTGAACGCGGATTGCAAATCTGTGTTCCTCGTGGGTCAATTAGTCGGATTTGATTAAAATTGGGGATTTTTTAATTTTTGACAAAAACCCGAAATTTTATCCAAGGGTCCCCCCTTCTTACTTTTTAACAAAAATTGCACTAAAAATGATTTCCTGGCGAAACCACTGGTTGGATCCGGGGTTTCTTGACGTCACTCGAAAGATCGCTTCAAGACGCTTCAGAAAATGTACTTTCGCAGGAACAAATGTCAATTTTAAGGCCGTGACGCGTCAGCAAAAAAATTCGAAAATTGAAAAAATCGAAAAAATCAACTTTCTTAATAATCATCGTAGACGCTTGTGTTTTACCTTTTTCTTCATCAGAAGAAAGAGATAAAACGATTGCCGTTAAAAAAATTCATCCAGAGAAAATTGCAAAAAAGTTAGCCAGTCACCATGAAATTTTTTGAAAAAAGTCGATTTTTTCACACTTTGAACGGCTGTAGCGGCCGAACGAAGAATCCAATTTGAACGCGGATTGCAAATCTGTGTTCCTCGTGGGTCAATTAGTCGGATTTGATTAAAATTGGGGATTTTTTAATTTTTGACAAAAACCCGAAATTTTATCCAAGGGTCCCCCCTTCTTACTTTTTAACAAAAATTGCACTAAAAATGATTTCCTGGCGAAACCACTGGTTGGATCCGGGGTTTCTTGACGTCACTCGAAAGATCGCTTCAAGACGCTTCAGAAAATGTACTTTCGCAGGAACAAATGTCAATTTTAAGGGCGTGACGCGTCAGCAAAAAAATTCGAAAATTGAAAAAATCGAAAAAATCAACTTTCTTAATAATCATCGTAGACGCTTGTGTTTTACCTTTTTCTTCATCAGAAGAAAGAGATAAAACGATTGCCGTTAAAAAAATTCATCCAGAGAAAATTGCAAAAAAGTTAGCCAGTCACCATGAAATTTTTTGAAAAAAGTCGATTTTTTCACACTTTGAACGGCTGTAGCGGCCGAACGAAGAATCCAATTTGAACGCGGATTGCAAATCTGTGTTCCTCGTGGGTCAATTAGTCGGATTTGATTAAAATTGGGGATTTTTTAATTTTTGACAAAAACCCGAAATTTTATCCAAGGGTCCCCCCTTCTTACTTTTTAACAAAAATTGCACTAAAAATGATTTCCTGGCGAAACCACTGGTTGGATCCGGGGTTTCTTGACGTCACTCGAAAGATCGCTTCAAGACGCTTCAGAAAATGTACTTTCGCAGGAACAAATGTCAATTTTAAGGGCGTGACGCGTCAGCAAAAAAATTCGAAAATTGAAAAAATCGAAAAAATCAACTTTCTTAATAATCATCGTAGACGCTTGTGTTTTACCTTTTTCTTCATCAGAAGAAAGAGATAAAACGATTGCCGTTAAAAAAATTCATCCAGAGAAAATTGCAAAAAAGTTAGCCAGTCACCATGAAATTTTTTGAAAAAAGTCGATTTTTTCACACTTTGAACGGCTCTAGCGGCCGAACGAAGAATCCAATTTGAACGCGGATTGCAAATCTGTGTTCCTCGTGGGTCAATTAGTCGGATTTGATTAAAATTGGGGATTTTTTAATTTTTGACAAAAACCCGAAATTTTATCCAAGGGTCCCCCCTTCTTACTTTTTAACAAAAATTGCACTAAAAATGATTTCCTGGCGAAACCACTGGTTGGATCCGGGGTTTCTTGACGTCACTCGAAAGATCGCTTCAAGACGCTTCAGAAAATGTACTTTCGCAGGAACAAATGTCAATTTTAAGGCCGTGACGCGTCAGCAAAAAAATTCGAAAATTGAAAAAATCGAAAAAATCAACTTTCTTAATAATCATCGTAGACGCTTGTGTTTTACCTTTTTCTTCATCAGAAGAAAGAGATAAAACGATTGCCGTTAAAAAAATTCATCCAGAGAAAATTGCAAAAAAGTTAGCCAGTCACCATGAAATTTTTTGAAAAAAGTCGATTTTTTCACACTTTGAACGGCTCTAGCGGCCGAACGAAGAATCCAATTTGAACGCGGATTGCAAATCTGTGTTCCTCGTGGGTCAATTAGTCGGATTTGATTAAAATTGGGGATTTTTTAATTTTTGACAAAAACCCGAAATTTTATCCAAGGGTCCCCCCTTCTTACTTTTTAACAAAAATTGCACTAAAAATGATTTCCTGGCGAAACCACTGGTTGGATCCGGGGTTTCTTGACGTCACTCGAAAGATCGCTTCAAGACGCTTCAGAAAATGTACTTTCGCAGGAACAAATGTCAATTTTAAGGGCGTGACGCGTCAGCAAAAAAATTCGAAAATTGAAAAAATCGAAAAAATCAACTTTCTTAATAATCATCGTAGACGCTTGTGTTTTACCTTTTTCTTCATCAGAAGAAAGAGATAAAACGATTGCCGTTAAAAAAATTCATCCAGAGAAAATTGCAAAAAAGTTAGCCAGTCACCATGAAATTTTTTGAAAAAAGTCGATTTTTTCACACTTTGAACGGCTCTAGCGGCCGAACGAAGAATCCAATTTGAACGCGGATTGCAAATCTGTGTTCCTCGTGGGTCAATTAGTCGGATTTAATTAAAATTGGAGATTTTTAATTTTTGACAAAAACCCGAAATTTTATCCAAGGGTCCCCCCTTCTTACTTTTTAACAAAAATTGCACTAAAAATGATTTCCTGGCGAAACCACTGGTTGGATCCGGGGTTTCTTGACGTCACTCGAAAGATCGCTTCAAGACGCTTCAGAAAATGTACTTTCGCAGGAACAAATGTCAATTTTAAGGGCGTGACGCGTCAGCAAAAAAATTCGAAAATTGAAAAAATCGAAAAAATCAACTTTCTTAATAATCATCGTAGACGCTTGTGTTTTACCTTTTTCTTCATCAGAAGAAAGAGATAAAACGATTGCCGTTAAAAAAATTCATCCAGAGAAAATTGCAAAAAAGTTAGCCAGTCACCATGAATTTTTTTGAAAAAAGTCGATTTTTTCACACTTTGAACGGCTCTAGCGGCCGAACGAAGAATCCAATGTGAACGCGGATTGCAAATATGTGTTCCTCGTGGGTCAATTAGTCGGATTTGATTAAAATTGAAGATTTTTAATTTTTGACAAAAACCCGAAATTTTATCCAAGGGTCCCCCCTTCTTACTTTTTAACAAAAATTGCACTAAAAATGATTTCCTGGCGAAACCACTGGTTGGATCCGGGGTTTCTTGACGTCACTCGAAAGATCGCTTCAAGACGCTTCAGAAAATGTACTTTCGCAGGAACAAATGTCAATTTTAAGGGCGTGACGCGTCAGCAAAAAAATTCGAAAATTGAAAAAATCGAAAAAATCAACTTTCTTAATAATCATCGTAGACGCTTGTGTTTAACCTTTTTCTTCATCAGAAGAAAGAGATAAAACGATTGCCGTTAAAAAAATTCATCCAGAGAAAATTGCAAAAAAGTTAGCCAGTCACCATGAATTTTTTTGAAAAAAGTCGATTTTTTCACACTTTGAACGGCTCTAGCGGCCGAACGAAGAATCCAATGTGAACGCGGATTGCAAATATGTGTTCCTCGTGGGTCAATTAGTCGGATTTGATTAAAATTGAAGATTTTTAATTTTTGACAAAAACCCGAAATTTTATCCAAGGGTTTTTAACAAAAATTGCACTAAAAATGATTTCCTGGCGAAACCACTGGTTGGATCCGGGGTTTCTTGACGTCACTCGAAAGATCGCTTCAAGACGCTTCAGAAAATGTACTTTCGCAGGAACAAATGTCAATTTTAAGGGCGTGACGCGTCAGCAAAAAAATTCGAAAATTGAAAAAATCGAAAAAATCAACTTTCTTAATAATCATCGTAGACGCTTGTGTTTTACCTTTTTCTTCATCAGAAGAAAGAGATAAAACTATTGCCGTTAAAAAAATTCATCCAGAGAAAATTGCAAAAAAGTTAGCCAGTCACCATGAAATTTTTTGAAAAAAGTCGATTTTTTCACACTTTGAACGGCTCTAGCGGCCGAACGAAGAATCCAATTTGAACGCGGATTGCAAATATGTGTTCCTCGTGGGTCAATTAGTCGGATTTGATTAAAATTGGAGATTTTTAATTTTTGACAAAAACCCGAAATTTTATCCAAGGGTCCCCCCTTCTTACTTTTTAACAAAAATTGCACTAAAAATGATTTCCTGGCGAAACCACTGGTTGGATCCGGGGTTTCTTGACGTCACTCGAAAGATCGCTTCAAGACGCTTCAGAAAATGTACTTTCGCAGGAACAAATGTCAATTTTAAGGGCGTGACGCGTCAGCAAAAAAATTCGAAAATTGAAAAAATCGAAAAAATCAACTTTCTTAATAATCATCGTAGACGCTTGTGTTTTACCTTTTTCTTCATCAGAAGAAAGAGATAAAACGATTGCCGTTAAAAAAATTCATCCAGAGAAAATTGCAAAAAAGTTAGCCAGTCACCATGAAATTTTTTGAAAAAAGTCGATTTTTTCACACTTTGAACTGCTCTAGCGGCCGAACGAAGAATCCAATTTGAACGCGGATTGCAAATCTGTGTTCCTCGTGGGTCAATTAGTCGGATTTAATTAAAATTGGAGATTTTTAATTTTTGACAAAAACCCGAAATTTTATCCAAGGGTCCCCCCTTCTTACTTTTTAACAAAAATTGCACTAAAAATGATTTCCTGGCGAAACCACTGGTTGGATCCGGGGTTTCTTGACGTCACTCGAAAGATCGCTTCAAGACGCTTCAGAAAATGTACTTTCGCAGGAACAAATGTCAATTTTAAGGGCGTGACGCGTCAGCAAAAAAATTCGAAAATTGAAAAAATCGAAAAAATCAACTTTCTTAATAATCATCGTAGACGCTTGTGTTTTACCTTTTTCTTCATCAGAAGAAAGAGATAAAACGATTGCCGTTCAAAAAATTCATCCAGAGAAAATTGCAAAAAAGTTAGCCAGTCACCATGAAATTTTTTGAAAAAAGTCGATTTTTACACACTTTGAACGGCTCTAGCGGCCGAACGAAGAATCCAATTTGAACGCGGATTGCAAATCTGTGTTCCTCGTGGGTCAATTAGTCGGATTTGATTAAAATTGGAGATTTTTAATTTTTGACAAAAACCCGAAATTTTATCCAAGGGTCCCCCCTTCTTACTTTTTAACAAAAATTGCACTAAAAATGATTTCCTGGCGAAACCACTGGTTGGATCCGGGGTTTCTTGACGTCACTCGAAAGATCGCTTCAAGACGCTTCAGAAAATGTACTTTCGCAGGAACAAATGTCAATTTTAAGGGCGTGACGCGTCAGCAAAAAAATTCGAAAATTGAAAAAATCGAAAAAATCAACTTTCTTAATAATCATCGTAGACGCTTGTGTTTTACCTTTTTCTTCATCAGAAGAAAGAGATAAAACGATTGCCGTTAAAAAAATTCATCCAGAGCAAATTGCAAAAAAGTTAGCCAGTCACCATGAAATTTTTTGAAAAAAGTCGATTTTTTCACACTTTGAACGGCTGTAGCGGCCGAACGAAGAATCCAATTTGAACGCGGATTGCAAATCTGTGTTCCTCGTGGGTCAATTAGTCGGATTTGATTAAAATTGGAGATTTTTAATTTTTGACAAAAACCCGAAATTTTATCCAAGGGTCCCCCCTTCTTACTTTTTAACAAAAATTGCACTAAAAATGATTTCCTGGCGAAACCACTGGTTGGATCCGGGGTTTCTCTACGTCACTCGAAAGATCGCTTCAAGACGCTTTAGAAAATGTACTTTCGCAGGAACAAATGTCAATTTTAAGGGCGTGACGCGTCAGCAAAAAAATTCGAAAATTGAAAAAATCGAAAAAATCAACTTTTTTAATAATCATCGTAGACGCTTGTGTTTTACCTTTTTCTTCATCAGAAGAAAGAGATAAAACGATTGCCGTTAAAAAAATTCATCCAGAGAAAATTGCAAAAAAGTTAGCCAGTCACCATGAAATTTTTTGAAAAAAGTCGATTTTTTCACACTTTGAACGGCTGTAGCGGCCGAACGAAGAATCCAATTTGAACGCGGATTGCAAATCTGTGTTCCTCGTGGGTCAATTAGTCGGATTTGATTAAAATTGGAGATTTTTAATTTTTGACAAAAACCCGAAATTTTATCCAAGGGTCCCCCCTTCTTACGTTTTAACAAAAATTGCACTAAAAATGATTTCCTGGCGAAACCACTGGTTGGATCCGGGGTTTCTTGACGTCACTCGAAAGATCGCTTCAAGACGCTTCAGAAAATGTACTTTCGCAGGAACAAATGTCAATTTTAAGGGCGTGACGCGTCAGCAAAAAAATTTGAAAATTGAAAAAATCGAAAAAATCAACTTTCTTAATAATCATCGTAGACGCTTGTGTTTTACCTTTTTCTTCATCAGAAGAAAGAGATAAAACGATTGCCGTTAAAAAAATTCATCCAGAGAAAATTGCAAAAAAGTTAGCCAGTCACCATGAAATTTTTTGAAAAAAGTCGATTTTTTCACACTTTGAACGGCTCTAGCGGCCGAACGAAGAATCCAATTTGAACGCGGATTGCAAATCTGTGTTCCTCGTGGGTCAATTAGTCGGATTTGATTAAAATGGGAGATTTTTAATTTTTGACAAAAACCCGAAATTTTATCCAAGGGTCCCCCCTTCTTACGTTTTAACAAAAATTGCACTAAAAATGATTTCCTGGCGAAACCACTGGTTGGATCCGGGGTTTCTTGACGTCACTCGAAAGATCGCTTCAAGACGCTTCAGAAAATGTACTTTCGCAGGAACAAATGTCAATTTTAAGGGCGTGACGCGTCAGCAAAAAAATTCGAAAATTGAAAAAATCGAAAAAATCAACTTTCTTAATAATCATCGTAGACGCTTGTGTTTTACCTTTTTCTTCATCAGAAGAAAGAGATAAAACGATTGCCGTTAAAAAAATTCATCCAGAGAAAATTGCAAAAAAGTTAGCCAGTCACCATGAAATTTTTTGAAAAAAGTCGATTTTTTCACACTTTGAACGGCTGTAGCGGCCGAACGAAGAATCCAATTTGAACGCGGATTGCAAATCTGTGTTCCTCGTGGGTCAATTAGTCGGATTTGATTAAAATTGGAGATTTTTAATTTTTGACAAAAACCCGAAATTTTATCCAAGGGTCCCCCCTTCTTACTTTTTAACAAAAATTGCACTAAAAATGATTTCCTGGCGAAACCACTGGTTGGATCCGGGGTTTCTCTACGTCACTCGAAAGATCGCTTCAAGACGCTTCAGAAAATGTACTTTCGCAGGAACAAATGTCAATTTTAAGGCCGTGACGCGTCAGCAAAAAAATTCGAAAATTGAAAAAATCGAAAAAATCAACTTTTTTAATAATCATCGTAGACGCTTGTGTTTTACCTTTTTCTTCATCAGAAGAAAGAGATAAAACGATTGCCGTTAAAAAAATTCATCCAGAGAAAATTGCAAAAAAGTTAGCCAGTCACTATGAAATTTTTTGAAAAAAGTCGATTTTTTCACACTTTGAACGGCTGTAGCGGCCGAACGAAGAATCCAATTTGAACGCGGATTGCAAATCTGTGTTCCTCGTGGGTCAATTAGTCGGATTTGATTAAAATTGGAGATTTTTAATTTTTGACAAAAACCCGAAATTTTATCCAAGGGTCCCCCCTTCTTACTTTTTAACAAAAATTGCACTAAAAATGATTTCCTGGCGAAACCACTGGTTGGATCCGGGGTTTCTTGACGTCACTCGAAAGATCGCTTCAAGACGCTTCAGAAAATGTACTTTCGCAGGAACAAATGTCAATTTTAAGGGCGTGACGCGTCAGCAAAAAAATTCGAAAATTGAAAAAATCGAAAAAATCAACTTTCTTAATAATCATCGTAGACGCTTGTGTTTTACCTTTTTCTTCATCAGAAGAAAGAGATAAAACGATTGCCGTTAAAAAAATTCATCCAGAGAAAATTGCAAAAAAGTTAGCCAGTCACCATGAAATTTTTTGAAAAAAGTCGATTTTTTTACACTTTGAACGGCTCTAGCGGCCGAACGAAGAATCCAATTTGAACGCGGATTGCAAATCTGTGTTCCTCGTGGGTCAATTAGTCGGATTTGATTAAAATTGGAGATTTTTAATTTTTGACAAAAACCCGAAATTTTATCCAAGGGTCCCCCCTTCTTACTTTTTAACAAAAATTGCACTAAAAATGATTTCCTGGCGAAACCACTGGTTGGATCCGGGGTTTCTTGACGTCACTCGAAAGATCGCTTCAAGACGCTTCAGAAAATGTACTTTCGCAGGAACAAATGTCAATTTTAAGGGCGTGACGCGTCAGCAAAAAAATTCAAAAATTGAAAAAATCGAAAAAATCAACTTTCTTAATAATCATCGTAGACGCTTGTGTTTTACCTTTTTTTTCATCAGAAGAACGAGATAAAACGATTGCCGTTAAAAAATGTTATCCAGAGAAAATTGCAAAAAAGTTAGCCAGTCACTATGAAATTTTTTGAAAAAAGTCGATTTTTTCACACTTTGAACGGCTGTAGCGGCCGAACGAAGAATCCAATTTGAACGCGGATTGCAAATCTGTGTTCCTCGTGGGTCAATTAGTCGGATTTGATTAAAATTGGAGATTTTTAATTTTTGACAAAAACCCGAAATTTTATCCAAGGGTCCCCCCTTCTTACTTTTTAACAAAAATTGCACTAAAAATGATTTCCTGGCGAAACCACTGGTTGGATCCGGGGTTTCTTGACGTCACTCGAAAGATCGCTTCAAGACGCTTCAGAAAATGTACTTTCGCAGGAACAAATGTCAATTTTAAGGGTGTGACGCGTCAGCAAAAAAATTCAAAAATTGAAAAAATCGAAAAAATCAACTTTCTTAATAATCATCGTAGACGCTTGTGTTTTACCTTTTTTTTCATCAGAAGAACGAGATAAAACGATTGCCGTTAAAAAATGTTATCCAGAGAAAATTGCAAAAAAGTTAGCCAGTCACTATGAAATTTTTTGAAAAAAGTCGATTTTTTCACACTTTGAACGGCTGTAGCGGCCGAACGAAGAATCCAATTTGAACGCGGATTGCAAATCTGTGTTCCTCGTGGGTCAATTAGTCGGATTTGATTAAAATTGGAGATTTTTAATTTTTGACAAAAACCCGAAATTTTATCCAAGGGTCCCCCCTTCTTACTTTTTAACAAAAATTGCACTAAAAATGATTTCCTGGCGAAACCACTGGTTGGATCCGGGGTTTCTTGACGTCACTCGAAAGATCGCTTCAAGACGCTTCAGAAAATGTACTTTCGCAGGAACAAATGTCAATTTTAAGGGCGTGACGCGTCAGCAAAAAAATTCGAAAATTGAAAAAATCGAAAAAATCAACTTTCTTAATAATCATCGTAGACGCTTGTGTTTTACCTTTTTCTTCATCAGAAGAAAGAGATAAAACGATTGCCGTTAAAAAAATTCATCCAGAGAAAATTGCAAAAAAGTTAGCCAGTCACTATGAAATTTTTTGAAAAAAGTCGATTTTTTCACACTTTGAACGGCTGTAGCGGCCGAACGAAGAATCCAATTTGAACGCGGATTGCAAATCTGTGTTCCTCGTGGGTCAATTAGTCGGATTTGATTAAAATTGGAGATTTTTAATTTTTGACAAAAACCCGAAATTTTATCCAAGGGTCCCCCCTTCTTACTTTTTAACAAAAATTGCACTAAAAATGATTTCCTGGCGAAACCACTGGTTGGATCCGGGGTTTCTTGACGTCACTCGAAAGATCGCTTCAAGACGCTTCAGAAAATGTACTTTCGCAGGAACAAATGTCAATTTTAAGGGTGTGACGCGTCAGCAAAAAAATTCAAAAATTGAAAAAATCGAAAAAATCAACTTTCTTAATAATCATCGTAGACGCTTGTGTTTTACCTTTTTTTTCATCAGAAGAACGAGATAAAACGATTGCCGTTAAAAAATGTTATCCAGAGAAAATTGCAAAAAAGTTAGCCAGTCACTATGAAATTTTTTGAAAAAAGTCGATTTTTTCACACTTTGAACGGCTGTAGCGGCCGAACGAAGAATCCAATTTGAACGCGGATTGCAAATCTGTGTTCCTCGTGGGTCAATTAGTCGGATTTGATTAAAATTGGAGATTTTTAGTTTTTGACAAAAACCCGAAATTTTATCCAAGGGTCCCCCCTTCTTACTTTTTAACAAAAATTGCACTAAAAATGATTTCCTGGCGAAACCACTGGTTGGATCCGGGGTTTCTTGACGTCACTCGAAAGATCGCTTCAAGACGCTTCAGAAAATGTACTTTCGCACGAACAAATGTCAATTTTAAGGCCGTGACGCGTCAGCAAAAAAATTCGAAAATTGAAAAAATCGAAAAAATCAACTTTCTTAATAATCATCGTAGACGCTTGTGTTTTACCTTTTTCTTCATCAGAAGAAAGAGATAAAACGATTGCCGTTAAAAAAATTCATCCAGACAAAATTGCAAAAAAGTTAGCCAGTCACCATGAAATTTTTTGAAAAAAGTCGATTTTTACACACTTTGAACGGCTCTAGCGGCCGAACGAAGAATCCAATTTGAACGCGGATTGCAAATCTGTGTTCCTCGTGGGTCAATTAGTCGGATTTGATTAAAATTGGAGATTTTTAATTTTTGACAAAAACCCGAAATTTTATCCAAGGGTCCCCCCTTCTTACTTTTTAACAAAAATTGCACTAAAAATGATTTCCTGGCGAAACCACTGGTTGGATCCGGGGTTTCTTGACGTCACTCGAAAGATCGCTTCAAGACGCTTCAGAAAATGTACTTTCGCAGGAACAAATGTCAATTTTAAGGGCGTGACGCGTCAGCAAAAAAATTCGAAAATTGAAAAAATCGAAAAAATCAACTTTCTTAATAATCATCGTAGACGCTTGTGTTTTACCTTTTTCTTCATCAGAAGAAAGAGATAAAACGATTGCCGTTAAAAAAATTCATCCAGAGAAAATTGCAAAAAAGTTAGCCAGTCACCATGAAATTTTTTGAAAAAAGTCGATTTTTTCACACTTTGAACGGCTGTAGCGGCCGAACGAAGAATCCAATTTGAACGCGGATTGCAAATATGTGTTCCTCGTGGGTCAATTAGTCGGATTTGATTAAAATTGGAGATTTTTAATTTTTGACAAAAACCCGAAATTTTATCCAAGGGTCCCCCCTTCTTACTTTTTAACAAAAATTGCACTAAAAATGATTTCCTGGCGAAACCACTGGTTGGATCCGGGGTTTCTTGACGTCACTCGAAAGATCGCTTCAAGACGCTTCAGAAAATGTACTTTCGCAGGAACAAATGTCAATTTTAAGGGCGTGACGCGTCAGCAAAAAAATTCGAAAATTGAAAAAATCGAAAAAATCAACTTTCTTAATAATCATCGTAGACGCTTGTGTTTTACCTTTTTTTTCATCAGAAGAACGAGATAAAACGATTGCCGTTAAAAAATTTTATCCAGAGAAAATTGCAAAAAAGTTAGCCAGTCACCATGAAATTTTTTGAAAAAAGTCGATTTTTTCACACTTTGAACGGCTGTAGCGGCCGAACGAAGAATCCAATTTGAACGCGGATTGCAAATCTGTGTTCCTCGTGGGTCAATTAGTCGGATTTGATTAAAATTGGAGATTTTTAATTTTTGACAAAAACCCGAAATTTTATCCAAGGGTCCCCCCTTCTTACTTTTTAACAAAAATTGCACTAAAAATGATTTCCTGGCGAAACCACTGGTTGGATCCGGGGTTTCTTGACGTCACTCGAAAGATCGCTTCAAGACGCTTCAGAAAATGTACTTTCGCAGGAACAAATTTTATCCAAGGGTCCCCCCTTCTTACTTTTTAACAAAAATTGCACTAAAAATGATTTCCTGGCGAAACCACTGGTTGGATCCGGGGTTTCTTGACGTCACTCGAAAGATCGCTTCAAGACGCTTCAGAAAAAGTACTTTCGCACGAACAAATGTCAATTTTAAGGCCGTGACGCGTCAGCAAAAAAATTCGAAAATTGAAAAAATCGAAAAAATCAACTTTCTTAATAATCATCGTAGACGCTTGTGTTTTACCTTTTTCTTCATCAGAAGAAAGAGATAAAACGATTGCCGTTAAAAAAATTCATCCAGAGAAAATTGCAAAAAAGTTAGCCAGTCACCATGAAATTTTTTGAAAAAAGTCGATTTTTTCACACTTTGAACGGCTGTAGCGGCCGAACGAAGAATCCAATTTGAACGCGGATTGCAAATCTGTGTTCCTCGTGGGTCAATTAGTCGGATTTGATTAAAATTGGAGATTTTTAATTTTTGACAAAAACCCGAAATTTTATCCAAGGGTCCCCCCTTCTTACTTTTTAACAAAAATTGCACTAAAAATGATTTCCTGGCGAAACCACTGGTTGGATCCGGGGTTTCTTGACGTCACTCGAAAGATCGCTTCAAGACGCTTCAGAAAATGTACTTTCGCAGGAACAAATGTCAATTTTAAGGGCGTGACGCGTCAGCAAAAAAATTCGAAAATTGAAAAAATCGAAAAAATCAACTTTCTTAATAATCATCGTAGACGCTTGTGTTTTACATTTTTCTTCATCAGAAGAAAGAGATAAAACGATTGCCGTTAAAAAAATTCATCCAGAGAAAATTGCAAAAAAGTTAGCCAGTCACCATGAAATTTTTTGAAAAAAGTCGATTTTTTCACACTTTGAACGGCTGTAGCGGCCGAACGAAGAATCCAATTTGAACGCGGATTGCAAATCTGTGTTCCTCGTGGGTCAATTAGTCGGATTTGATTAAAATTGGAGATTTTTAATTTTTGACAAAAACCCGAAATTTTATCCAAGGGTCCCCCCTTCTTACTTTTTAACAAAAATTGCACTAAAAATGATTTCCTGGCGAAACCACTGGTTGGATCCGGGGTTTCTTGACGTCACTCGAAAGATCGCTTCAAGACGCTTCAGAAAATGTACTTTCGCAGGAACAAATGTCAATTTTAAGGGCGTGACGCGTCAGCAAAAAAATTCGAAAATTGAAAAAATCGAAAAAATCAACTTTCTTAATAATCATCGTAGACGCTTGTGTTTTACCTTTTTCTTCATCAGAAGAAAGAGATAAAACGATTGCCGTTAAAAAAATTCATCCAGAGAAAATTGCAAAAAAGTTAGCCAGTCACCATGAATTTTTTTGAAAAAAGTCGATTTTTTCACACTTTGAACGGCTGTAGCGGCCGAACGAAGAATCCAATTTGAACGCGGATTGCAAATCTGTGTTCCTCGTGGGTCAATTAGTCGGATTTGATTAAAATTGGAGATTTTTAATTTTTGACAAAAACCCGAAATTTTATCCTAGGGTCCCCCCTTCTTACTTTTTAACAAAAATTGCACTAAAAATGATTTCCTGGCGAAACCACTGGTTGGATCCGGGGTTTCTTGACGTCACTCGAAAGATCGCTTCAAGACGCTTCAGAAAATGTACTTTCGCAGGAACAAATGTCAATTTTAAGGGCGTGACGCGTCAGCAAAAAAATTCGAAAATTGAAAAAATCGAAAAAATCAACTTTCTTAATAATCATCGTAGACGCTTGTGTTTTACCTTTTTCTTCATCAGAAGAAAGAGATAAAACGATTGCCGTTAAAAAAATTCATCCAGAGAAAATTGCAAAAAAGTTAGCCAGTCACCATGAAATTTTTTGAAAAAAGTCGATTTTTTCACACTTTGAACGGCTGTAGCGGCCGAACGAAGAATCCAATTTGAACGCTGATTGCAAATCTGTGTTCCTCGTGTGTCAATTAGTCGGATTTGATTAAAATTGGGGATTTTTAATTTTTGACAAAAACCCGAAATTTTATCCAAGGGTCCCCCCTTCTTACTTTTTAACAAAAATTGCACTAAAAATGATTTCCTGGCGAAACCACTGGTTGGATCCGGGGTTTCTTGACGTCACTCGAAAGATCGCTTCAAGACGCTTCAGAAAATGTACTTTCGCAGAAACAAATGTCAATTTTAAGGCCGTGACGCGTCAGCAAAAAAATTCGAAAATTGAAAAAATCGAAAAAATCAACTTTTTTAATAATCATCGTAGACGCTTGTGTTTTACCTTTTTCTTCATCAGAAGAAAGAGATAAAACGATTGCCGTTAAAAAAATTCATCCAGAGAAAATTGCAAAAAAGTTAGCCAGTCACTATGAAATTTTTTGAAAAAAGTCGATTTTTTCACACTTTGAACGGCTGTAGCGGCCGAACGAAGAATCCAATTTGAACGCGGATTGCAAATCTGTGTTCCTCGTGGGTCAATTAGTCGGATTTGATTAAAATTGGAGATTTTTAATTTTTGACAAAAACCCGAAATTTTATCCAAGGGTCCCCCCTTCTTACTTTTTAACAAAAATTGCACTAAAAATGATTTCCTGGCGAAACCACTGGTTGGATCCGGGGTTTCTTGACGTCACTCGAAAGATCGCTTCAAGACGCTTCAGAAAATGTACTTTCGCAGGAACAAATGTCAATTTTAAGGGCGTGACGCGTCAGCAAAAAAATTCGAAAATTGAAAAAATCGAAAAAATCAACTTTCTTAATAATCATCGTAGACGCTTGTGTTTTACCTTTTTCTTCATCAGAAGAAAGAGATAAAACGATTGCCGTTAAAAAAATTCATCCAGAGAAAATTGCAAAAAAGTTAGCCAGTCACCATGAAATTTTTTGAAAAAAGTCGATTTTTTCACACTTTGAACGGCTGTAGCGGCCGAACGAAGAATCCAATTTGAACGCTGATTGCAAATCTGTGTTCCTCGTGTGTCAATTAGTCGGATTTGATTAAAATTGGGGATTTTTAATTTTTGACAAAAACCCGAAATTTTATCCAAGGGTCCCCCCTTCTTACTTTTTAACAAAAATTGCACTAAAAATGATTTCCTGGCGAAACCACTGGTTGGATCCGGGGTTTCTTGACGTCACTCGAAAGATCGCTTCAAGACGCTTCAGAAAATGTACTTTCGCAGGAACAAATGTCAATTTTAAGGGCGTGACGCGTCAGCAAAAAAATTCGAAAATTGAAAAAATCGAAAAAATCAACTTTCTTAATAATCATCGTAGACGCTTGTGTTTTACCTTTTTTTTCATCAGAAAAACGAGATAAAACGATTGCCGTTAAAAAATTTTATCCAGAGAAAATTGCAAAAAAGTTAGCCAGTCACCATGAAATTTTTTGAAAAAAGTCGATTTTTTCACACTTTGAACGGCTGTAGCGGCCGAACGAAGAATCCAATTTGAACGCGGATTGCAAATCTGTGTTCCTCGTGGGTCAATTAGTCGGATTTGATTAAAATTGGAGATTTTTAATTTTTGACAAAAACCCGAAATTTTATCCAAGGGTCCCCCCTTCTTACTTTTTAACAAAAATTGCACTAAAAATGATTTCCTGGCGAAACCACTGGTTGGATCCGGGGTTTCTTGACGTCACTCGAAAGATCGCTTCAAGACGCTTCAGAAAATGTACTTTCGCAGGAACAAATGTCAATTTTAAGGGCGTGACGCGTCAGCAAAAAAATTCGAAAATTGAAAAAATCGAAAAAATCAACTTTCTTAATAATCATCGTAGACGCTTGTGTTTTACCTTTTTTTTCATCAGAAGAACGAGATAAAACGATTGCCGTTAAAAAATTTTATCCAGAGAAAATTGCAAAAAAGTTAGCCAGTCACCATGAAATTTTTTGAAAAAAGTCGATTTTTTCACACTTTGAACGGCTGTAGCGGCCGAACGAAGAATCCAATTTGAACGCGGATTGCAAATCTGTGTTCCTCGTGGGTCAATTAGTCGGATTTGATTAAAATTGGAGATTTTTAATTTTTGACAAAAACCCGAAATTTTATCCAAGGGTCCCCCCTTCTTACTTTTTAACAAAAATTGCACTAAAAATGATTTCCTGGCGAAAACACTGGTTGGATCCGGGGTTTCTTGACGTCACTCGAAAGATCGCTTCAAGACGCTTCAGAAAATGTACTTTCGCAGGAACAAATGTCAATTTTAAGGGCGTGACGCGTCAGCAAAAAAACTCGAAAATTGAAAAAATCGAAAAAATCAACTTTCTTAATAATCATCGTAGACGCTTGTGTTTTACCTTTTTCTTCATCAGAAGAAAGAGATAAAACGATTGCCGTTAAAAAAATTCATCCAGAGAAAATTGCAAAAAAGTTAGCCAGTCACCATGAAATTTTTTGAAAAAAGTCGATTTTTTCACACTTTGAACGGCTGTAGCGGCCGAACGAAGAATCCAATTTGAACGCGGATTGCAAATCTGTGTTCCTCGTGGGTCAATTAGTCGGATTTGATTAAAATTGGGGATTTTTAATTTTTGACAAAAACCCGAAATTTTATCCAAGGGTCCCCCCTTCTTACTTTTTAACAAAAATTGCACTAAAAATGATTTCCTGGCGAAACCACTGGTTGGATCCGGGGTTTCTTGACGTCACTCGAAAGATCGCTTCAAGACGCTTCAGAAAATGTACGTTCGCAGGAACAAATGTCAATTTTAAGGGCGTGACGCGTCAGCAAAAAAATTCGAAAATTGAAAAAATCGAAAAAATCAACTTTCTTAATAATCATCGTAGACGCTTGTGTTTTACCTTTTTCTTCATCAGAAGAAAGAGATAAAACGATTGCCGTTAAAAAAATTCATCCAGAGAAAATTGCAAAAAAGTTAGCCAGTCACCATGAAATTTTTTGAAAAAAGTCGATTTTTTCACACTTTGAACGGCTGTAGCGGCCGAACGAAGAATCCAATTTGAACGCGGATTGCAAATCTGTGTTCCTCGTGGGTCAATTAGTCGGATTTGATTAAAATTGGAGATTTTTAATTTTTGACAAAAACCCGAAATTTTATCCAAGGGTGCCCCCTTCTTACTTTTTAACAAAAATTGCACTAAAAATGATTTCCTGGCGAAACCACTGGTTGGATCCGGGGTTTCTTGACGTCACTCGAAAGATCGCTTCAAGACGCTTCAGAAAATGTACTTTCGCAGGAACAAATGTCAATTTTAAGGGCGTGACGCGTCAGCAAAAAAATTCGAAAATTGAAAAAATCGAAAAAATCAACTTTCTTAATAATCATCGTAGACGCTTGTGTTTTACCTTTTTTTTCATCAGAAGAACGAGATAAAACGATTGCCGTTAAAAAAATTCATCCAGAGAAAATTGCAAAAAAGTTAGCCAGTCACCATGAAATTTTTTGAAAAAAGTCGATTTTTTCACACTTTGAACGGCTGTAGCGGCCGAACGAAGAATCCAATTTGAACGCGGATTGCAAATCTGTGTTCCTCGTGGGTCAATTAGTCGGATTTGATTAAAATTGGAGATTTTTAATTTTTGACAAAAACCCGAAATTTTATCCAAGGGTCCCCCCTTCTTACTTTTTAACAAAAATTGCACTAAAAATGATTTCCTGGCGAAACCACTGGTTGGATCCGGGGTTTCTTGACGTCACTCGAAAGATCGCTTCAAGACGCTTCAGAAAATGTACTTTCGCAGGAACAAATTTCAATTTTAAGGCCGTGACGCGTCAGCAAAAAAACTCGAAAATTGAAAAAATCGAAAAAATCAACTTTCTTAATAATCATCGTAGACGCTTGTGTTTTACCTTTTTTTTCATCAGAAGAACGAGATAAAACGATTGCCGTTAAAAAATTTTATCCAGAGAAAATTGCAAAAAAGTTAGCCAGTCACCATGAAATTTTTTGAAAAAAGTCGATTTTTTCACACTTTGAACGGCTGTAGCGGCCGAACGAAGAATCCAATTTGAACGCGGATTGCAAATCTGTGTTCCTCGTGTGTCAATTAGTCGGATTTGATTAAAATTGGGGATTTTTAATTTTTGACAAAAACCCGAAATTTTATCCAAGGGTCCCCCCTTCTTACTTTTTAACAAAAATTGCACTAAAAATGATTTCCTGAAGAAACCACTGGTTGGATCCGGGGTTTCTTGACGTCACTCGAAAGATCGCTTCAAGACGCTTCGGAAAATATACTTTCGCAGGAACAAATGTCAATTTTAAGGCCGTGACGCGTCAGCAAAAAAATTCGAAAATTGAAAAAATCGAAAAAATCAACTTTCTTAGTAATCATCGTAGACGCTTGTGTTTTACCTTTTTCTTCATCAGAAGAAAGAGATAAAACGATTGCCGTTAAAAAAATTCATCCAGAGAAAATTGCAAAAAAGTTAGCCAGTCACCATGAAATTTTTTGAAAAAAGTCGATTTTTTCACACTTTGAACGGCTGTAGCGGCCGAACGAAGAATCCAATTTGAACGCGGATTGCAAATCTGTGTTCCTCGTGGGTCAATTAGTCGGATTTGATTAAAATTGGAGATTTTTAATTTTTGACAAAAACCCGAAATTTTATCCAAGGGTCCCCCCTTCTTACTTTTTAACAAAAATTGCACTAAAAATGATTTCCTGGCGAAACCACTGGTTGGATCCGGGGTTTCTTGACGTCACTCGAAAGATCGCTTCAAGACGCTTCGGAAAATATACTTTCGCAGGAACAAATGTCAATTTTAAGGCCGTGACGCGTCAGCAAAAAAATTCGAAAATTGAAAAAATCGAAAAAATCAACTTTCTTAGTAATCATCGTAGACGCTTGTGTTTTACCTTTTTCTTCATCAGAAGAAAGAGATAAAACGATTGCCGTTAAAAAAATTCATCCAGAGAAAATTGCAAAAAAGTTAGCCAGTCACCATGAAATTTTTTGAAAAAAGTCGATTTTTCACACTTTGAACGGCTGTAGCGGCCGAACGAAGAATCCAATTTGAACGCGGATTGCAAATCTGTGTTCCTCGTGGGTCAATTAGTCGGATTTGATTAAAATTGGAGATTTTTAATTTTTGACAAAAACCCGAAATTTTATCCAAGGGTCCCCCCTTCTTACTTTTTAACAAAAATTGCACTAAAAATGATTTCCTGGCGAAACCACTGGTTGGATCCGGGGTTTCTTGACGTCACTCGAAAGATCGCTTCAAGAAGCTTCAGAAAATATACTTTCGCAGGAACAAATGTCAATTTTAAGGCCGTGACGCGTCAGCAAAAAAAATCGAAAATTGAAAAAATCGAAAAAATCAACTTTCTTAATAATCATCGTAGACGCTTGTGTTTTACCTTTTTCTTCATCAGAAGAAAGAGATAAAACGATTGCCGTTAAAAAAATTCATCCAGAGAAAATTGCAAAAAAGTTAGCCAGTCACCATGAAATTTTCTGAAAAAAGTCGATTTTTTGACACTTTGAACGGCTGTAGCGGCCGAACGAAGAATCCAATTTGAACGCGGATTGCAAATCTGTGTTCCTCGTGGGTCAATTAGTCGGATTTGATTAAAATCGGAGATTTTTAATTTTTGACAAAAACCCGAAATTTCATCTAAGGGTTCCCCCTTCTTACTTTTTAACAAAAATTGCACTAAAAATGATTTCCTGGCGAAACCACCGGTTGGATCCGGGGTTTCTTGACGTCATTCGAAAGATCGCTTCAAGACGCTTCAGAAAATGTACTTTCGCAGGAACAAATGTCAATTTTAAGGCCGTGACGCGTCAGCAAAAAAACTCGAAAATTGAAAAAATCGAAAAAATCAACTTTCTTAATAATCATCGTAGACGCTTGTGTTTTACCTTTTTCTTCATCAGAAGAAAGAGATAAAACGATTGCCGTTAAAAAAATTCATCCAGAGAAAATTGCAAAAAAGTTAGCCAGTCACCATGAAATTTTTTGAAAAAAGTCGATTTTTTCACACTTTGAACGGCTGTAGCGGCCGAACGAAGAATCCAATTTGAACGCGGATTGCAAATCTGTGTTCCTCGTGGGTCAATTAGTCGGATTTGATTAAAATTGGAGATTTTTAATTTTTGACAAAAACCCGAAATTTTATCCAAGGGTCCCCCCTTCTTACTTTTTAACAAAAATTGCACTAAAAATGATTTCCTGGCGAAACCACTGGTCGGATCCGGGGTTTCTTGACGTCACTCGAAAGATCGCTTCAAGAAGCTTCAGAAAATATACTTTCGCAGGAACAAATGTCAATTTTAAGGCCGTGACGCGTCAGCAAAAAAATTCGAAAATTGAAAAAATCGAAAAAATCAACTTTCTTAATAATCATCGTAGACGCTTGTGTTTTACCTTTTTCTTCATCAGAAGAAAGAGATAAAACGATTGCCGTTAAAAAAATTCATCCAGAGAAAATTGCAAAAAAGTTAGCCAGTCACCATGAAATTTTCTGAAAAAAGTCGATTTTTTGACACTTTGAACGGCTGTAGCGGCCGAACGAAGAATCCAATTTGAACGCGGATTGCAAATCTGTGTTCCTCGTGGGTCAATTAGTCGGATTTGATTAAAATCGGAGATTTTTAATTTTTGACAAAAACCCGAAATTTCATCTAAGGGTTCCCCCTTCTTACTTTTTAACAAAAATTGCACTAAAAATGATTTCCTGGCGAAACCACCGGTTGGATCCGGGGTTTCTTGACGTCATTCGAAAGATCGCTTCAAGACGCTTCAGAAAATGTACTTTCGCAGGAACAAATGTCAATTTTAAGGCCGTGACGCGTCAGCAAAAAAACTCGAAAATTGAAAAAATCGAAAAAATCAACTTTCTTAATAATCATCGTAGACGCTTGTGTTTTACCTTTTTCTTCATCAGAAGAAAGAGATAAAACGATTGCCGTTAAAAAAATTCATCCAGAGAAAATTGCAAAAAAGTTAGCCAGTCACCATGAATTTTTTTGAAAAAAGTCGATTTTTTCACACTTTGAACGGCTGTAGCGGCCGAACGAAGAATCCAATTTGAACGCGGATTGCAAATCTGTGTTCCTCGTGGGTCAATTAGTCGGATTTGATTAAAATTGGAGATTTTTAATTTTTGACAAAAACCCGAAATTTTATCCAAGGGTCCCCCCTTCTTACTTTTTAACAAAAATTGCACTAAAAATGATTTCCTGGCGAAACCACTGGTTGGATCCGGGGTTTCTTGACGTCACTCGAAAGATCGCTTCAAGACGCTTCAGAAAATGTACTTTCGCAGGAACAAATGTCAATTTTAAGGCCGTGACGCGTCAGCAAAAAAACTCGAAAATTGAAAAAATCGAAAAAATCAACTCTCTTAATAATCATCGTAGACGCTTGTGTTTTACCTTTTTCTTCATCAGAAGAAAGAGATAAAACGATTGCCGTTAAAAAAATACATCCAGAGAAAATTGCAAAAAAGTTAGCCAGTCACCATGAATTTTTTTGAAAAAAGTCGATTTTTTCACACTTTGAACGGCTGTAGCGGCCGAACGAAGAATCCAATTTGAACGCGGATTGCAAATCTGTGTTTCTCGTGTGTCAATTAGTCGGATTTGAACCAAGGGGTTTTGATTCGAGCGGTTTTGGAAGGAGCGGTTTTGATTCGAGCGGTTTTTAAGCGAGCGGTTTTGATTCGAGCGGTTTTGGACTGAGCGGTTTTGATTCGAGCGGTTTAAATCCGAGCGGTTTTGTTTCGAGCGGTTTTGGAGCGAGCGGTTTTGATTCGAGCAGTTTTGGAGCGAGCGGTTTTAATTCGAGCTGTTTTGAGGCGAGCGGTTTTGTTACGAGCGGTTTTGGGGCGAGCGGTTTTAATTCGAGCGGTTTTGGAGCGTGCGGTTTTTATTCGAGCGGTTTCGATTTTTTCACACTTTGAACGGCTGTAGCGGCCGAACGAAGAATCCAATTTGAACGCGGATTACAAATCAGTGTTTCTCGTGTGTCAATTGGTCGGATTTGAACCAAGGGGTTTTGATTCGAACGGTTTTGGAAGGAGCGGTTTTGATTCGAGCGGTTTTTAAGCGAGCGGTTTTGATTCGAGCGGTTTTGGACTGAGCGGTTTTGATTCGAGCGGTTTAAATCCGAGCGGTTTTGTTTCGAGCGGTTTCGGAGCGAGCGGTTTTAATTCGAGCTGTTTTGAGGCGAGCGGTTTTGATTCGAGCAGTTTTGGAGCGAGCGGTTTTAATTCGAGCGGTTTTAAAGCGAGCGGTTTTAATTCGAGCGGTTTTGGAGCGAGCGGTTTCGGAGCGAGCGGTTTTGGAGCGAGCGGTTTTGGAGCGAGCGGTTTCGGAGCGAGCGGTTTTGGAGCGAGCGGTTTTGGAGCGAGCGGTTTTAATTCGAGCGGTTTTGGAGCGAGCGGTTTTAATTCGAGCGGTTTTGTTTCGAGCGGTTTAAGAGGGAGCGGTTTTGATTCGAGCGGTTTTGGAACGAGCGGTCTTAATTCGAGCGGTTTTGGAGCGAGCGGTTTTGATTCGAGCGGTTTTGGAGCGAGCGGTTTTGATTCGAGCGGTTTTGGAGCGAGCGGTTTTGATTCGAGCGGTTTAGGAGCGAGCGGTTTAGGAGTGAGCGGATTCGGAGCGAGCGGTTTTGGAGCGAGCGGTTTTGAAAGTCTCAGTTTTGTTTACAAAACTGAGATTTATCTCAGTTTTAAAAATCTCAGTTTTGTAAATCTCAGTTTTGTAAATGTCAGTTTTGTAAATCTCAGTTTTGTAAATCTCAGTTTTGTAAATCTCAGTTTAGTAAATCTCAGTTTTGAAAATCTCAGTTTTGTAAATCTCAGTTTTGTAAATCTGAGTTTTGTAAATCTGAGTTTTGTAAATCTCAGTTTTGAAAATCTCAGTTTTGAAAATCTCAGTTTTGTAAATCTCAGTTTTGTAAATCTCAGTTTTGTAAATCTCAGTTTTGTAAATCTCAGTTTTGTAAATCTCAGTTTTGTAAATCTCAGTTTTGAAAATCTCAGTTTTGAAAATCTCAGTTTTGTAAATCTCAGTTTTGTAAATCTGAGTTTTGTAAATCTGAGTTTTGTAAATCTCAGTTTTGAAAATCTCAGTTTTGAAAATCTCAGTTTTGTAAATCTCAGTTTTGTAAATCTCAGTTTTGTAAATCTCAGTTTTGTAAATCTCAGTTTTGTAAATCTCAGTTTTGTAAATCTCGGTTTTGTAAATCTCAGTTTTGAGAATCTCAGTTCTGTAAATCTCGGTTTTGAAAATCTCAGTTTTGAAAATCTCAGTTTTGAAAATCTCAGTTTTGTAAATCTCAGTTTTGTAAATCTCAGTTTTGTAAATCTGAGTTTTGTAAATCTGAGTTTTGTAAATCTCAGTTTTGTAAATCTGAGTTTTGTAAATCTCAGTTTTGTAAATCTCAGTTTTGAAAATCTCAGTTTTGTAAATCTCAGTTTTGAAAATCTCAGTTTTGTAAATCTCAGTTTTGTAAATCTCAGTTTTGAAAATCTCAGTTTTGTAAATCTCAGTTTTGAAAATCTCAGTTTTGAAAATCTCAGTTTTGAAAATCTCAGTTTTGTAAATCTCAGTTTTGTAAATCTCAGTTTTGTAAATCTCAGTTTTGTAAATCTCAGTTTTGAAAATCTCAGTTTTGTAAATCTCAGTATTGTAAATCTCAGTTTTGTAAATCTCAGTTTTGAAAATCTCACTTTTGTAAATCTCACTTTTGTAAATCTCAGTTTTGTAAATCTCAGTTTTGTAAATCTCAGTTTTGTAAATCTCAGTTTTGAAAATCTCAGTTTTGTAAATCTCAGTTTTGTAAATCTCAGTTTTGTAAATCTCAGTTTTGTAAATCTCAGTTTTGAAAATCTCAGTTTTGTAAATCTCAGTTTTGAAAATCTCAGTTTTGTAAATCTCAGTTTTGAAAATATCAGTTTTGTAAATCTCAGTTTAGTAAATCTCAGTTTTCAAAATCTCAGTTTTGAAAATCTCAGTTTTGTAAATCTCAGTTTTGTAAATCTCAGTTTTGTAAATCTGAGTTTTGTAAATCTCAGTTTTGTAAATCTCAGTTTTGAAAATCTCAGTTTTGAAAATCTCAGTTTTGTAAATCTCAGTTTTGAAAATCTCAGTTTTGTAAATCTCAGTTTTGAAAATCTCAGTTTTGTAAATCTCAGTTTTGTAAATCTCAGTTTTGTAAATCTCAGTTTTGTAAATCTCAGTTTTGAAAATCTCAGTTTTGTAAATCTCAGTTTTGTAAATCTCAGTTTTGTAAATCTCAGTTTTGTAAATCTCAGTTTTGTAAATCTCAGTTTTGTAAATCTCAGTTTTGAAAATCTCAGTTTTGTAAATCTCAGTTTTGTAAATCTCAGTTTTGTAAATCTCAGTTTTGTAAATCTCAGTTTTGTAAATCTCAGTTTTGAAAATCTCAGTTTTGTAAATCTCAGTTTTGTAAATCTCAGTTTTGTAAATCTCAGTTTTGTAAATCTCAGTTTTGTAAATCTTAGTTTTGTAAATCTCAGTTTTGTAAATCTCAGTTTTGTAAATCTCAGTTTTGTAAATCTCAGTTTTGAAAATCTCAGTTTTGTAAATCTCAGTTTTGAAAATCTCAGTTTTGTAAATCTCAGTTTTGTAAATCTCAGTTTTGTAAATCTCAGTTTTGTAAATCTCAGTTTTGTAAATCTCAGTTTTGTAAATCTCAGTTTTGTAAATCTCAGTTTTGAAAATCTCAGTTTTGTAAATCTCAGTTTTGTAAATCTCAGTTTTGAAAATCTCAGTTTTGTAAATCTCAGTTTTGTAAATCTGAGTTTTGTAAATCTCAGTTTTGAAAATCTCAGTTTTGAAAATCTCAGTTTTGTAAATCTCAGTTTTGTAAATCTCAGTTTTGAAAATCTCAGTTTTGTAAATCTCAGTTTTGTAAATCTGAGTTTTGTAAATCTCAGTTTTGTAAATCTCAGTTTTGTAAATCTCAGTTTTGAAAATCTCAGTTTTGTAAATCTCAGTTTTGTAAATCTCAGTTTTGTAAATCTCAGTTTTGTAAATCTCAGTTTTGTAAATCTCAGTTTTGTAAATCTCAGTTTTGTAAATCTCAGTTTTGAAAATCTCAGTTTTGTAAATTTCAGTTTTGTAAATCTCAGTTTTGTAAATCTCAGTTTTGAAAATCTCAGTTTTGTAAATCTCAGTTTTGTAAATCTCAGTTTTGTAAATCTCAGTTTTGTAAATCTCAGTTTTGTAAATCTCAGTTTTGAAAATCTCAGTTTTGTAAATCTCAGTTTTGTAAATCTCAGTTTTGTAAATCTCAGTTTTGTAAATCTCAGTTTTGTAAATCTCAGTTTTGTAAATCTCAGTTTTGAAAATCTCAGTTTTGTAAATCTCAGTTTTGTAAATCTCAGTTTTGTAAATCTCAGTTTTGAAAATCTCAGTTTTGTAAATCTCAGTTTTGTAAATCTCAGTTTTGTAAATCTCAGTTTTGTAAATCTCAGTTTTGAAAATCTCAGTTTTGTAAATCTCAGTTTTGAAAATCTCAGTTTTGTAAATCTCAGTTTTGAAAATCTCAGTTTTGTAAATCTCAGTTTAGTAAATCTCAGTTTTCAAAATCTCAGTTTTGTAAATCTCAGTTTTGAAAATCTCAGTTTTGTAAATCTCAGTTTTGTAAATCTCAGTTTTGAAAATCTCAGTTTTGTAAATCTCAGTTTTGTAAATCTCAGTTTTGTAAATCTCAGTTTTGAAAATCTCAGTTTTGAAAATCTCAGTCCAAAACCGCTCAGTTCAAAACAGCTCAGTTGAAAACCGCTCAGTCTAAAACCGCTCAGTTCAAACCGCTCAGTTCAAAACCGCTTAGTTCAAAACCGCTCAGTCCAAAACCGCTCAGTTCAAGACCGCTTAGTTCAAAACCGCTCAGTCTACAACCGCTCAGTTCAAAACCGTTCAGTCCAAAACCGCTCAGTTCAAAACCGCTCAGTCTAAAACCGCTCAGTCCAAAACCGCTCAGTTCGAAACCGCTCAGTTCAAAACCGCTCAGTCAAAAACCGCTCAGTCCAAAACCGCTTAAATCAAAACCGCTCAGTCCAAAACCGCTCAGTCCGAAACCGCTCAGTTTAAAACCGCTCAGTCCAAAACCGCTCAGTTTAAAACCGCTCGGTTCAAAACCGCTCAGTCCAAAACCGCTCAGTTCAAAACCGCTCAGTCCAAAACCGCTCAGTCCAAAACCGCTCAGTTCGAAACCGCTCAGTTTAAAACCGCTCAGCACAAAACCGCTCAGTTTAAATCCGCTCAGTCCAAAACCGCTCAGTCCGAAACCGCTCAGTTTAAAACCGCTCAGTTCAAAACCGCTCAGTTCAAAACCGCTCAGTCCAAAACCGCTTAGTTCAAAACCGCTCAGTTTAAAACCGCTCAGTCCAAAACCGCTCAGTTTAAAACCGCTCAGCACAAAACCGCTCAGTTTAAATCCGCTCAGTCCAAAACCGCTCAGTCCGAAACCGCTCGGTTCAAAACCGCTCAGTCCAAAACCGCTCAGTTCAAAACCGCTCAGTTCAAAACCGCTCAGTCTAAAACCGCTCAGTCCAAAACCGCTCAGTTCGAAACCGCTCAGTTCAAAACCGCTCAGTTCAAAACCGCTCAGTCCAAAACCGCTCGGTTTAAAACCGCTCAGTTAAAAACCGCTCAGTCCAAAACCGCTCAGTTCAAAACCGCTTATTTAAGAACCGCTCGGTCCAAAACCGCTCCTTCCAAAACCGCTCAGTTTAAAACCGCTCAGTCCAAAACCGCTTAAATCAAAACCGCTCAGTCCAAAACCGCTCAGTCCAAAACCGCTCGGTTTAAAACCGCTCAGTTAAAAACCGCTCAGTCCAAAACCGCTCAGTTCAAAACCGCTTATTTAAGAACCGCTCGGTCCAAAACCGCTCCTTCCAAAACCGCTCAGTTCAAAACCGCTCAGTCCAAAACCGCTTAAATCAAAACCGCTCAGTCCAAAACCGCTCAGTCCGAAACCGCTCAGTTTAAAACCGCTCAGTCCAAAACCGCTCAGTTCAAAACCGCTCAGTCCAAAACCGCTCAGTCCAAAACCGCTCAGTTCAAAACCGCTTATTTAAGAACCGCTCGGTCCAAAACCGCTCCTTCCAAAACCGCTCAGTTTAAAACCGCTCAGTCCAAAACCGCTCAGTCCAAAACCGCTCAGTTCAAAACCGCTCAGTTTAAAACCGCTCAGCACAAAACCGCTCAGTTTAAAACCGCTCGGTTTAAAACCGCTCAGTCCAAAACCGCTCAGTCCAAAACCGCTCAGTTCAAAACCGCTCAGTTTAAAACCGCTCAGCACAAAACCGCTCAGTTTAAAACCGCTCGGTTCAAAACCGCTCAGTCAAAACCGTCACTCGAAAGATCGCTTCAAGACGCTTCAGAAAATGTACTTTCGCAGGAACAAATATCAATTTTAAAGCCGTGACACGTTAGCAAAAAAACTCGAAAATGGAAAAAATCGAAAAAACAACTTTTTTAAAAATCATCGTTGACCTTTATGTAATCCCTGTTTTTTCATCTGAAGAACGAGATAAAACGATTGCCGTTAAAAAATTTCATCCAGAGAAAAGTTAGCCAGTCACTATGAAATTTTTTGAAAATAGTCGATTTTTTCACACTTTGAACGGCTGTAGCGGCCGAACGAAGAATCCAATTTGAACGCGGATTACAAATCTGTGTTTCTCGTGTGTCTATTAGTCGGATTTGAACCAAGGGGTTTTGATTCGAATGGTTTTGGAAGGAGCGGTTTTGATTCGAGCGGTTTTTAAGCGAGCGGTTTTGATTCGAGCGGTTTAAATCCGAGCGGTTTTGTTTCGAGCGGTTTTGGAGCGAGCGGTTTTGATTCGAGCGGTTTTAATTCGAGCTGTTTTGAGGCGAGCGGTTTTGTTTCGAGCGGTTTTGGAGCGAGCGGTTTTGATTCAAACGGTTTTGGAGCGAGCGGTTTTAATTCGAGCGGTTTTGGAGCGAGCGGTTTTGATTCGAGCGGTTTTGGAGCGAGCGGTTTTAATTCGAGCGGTTTTGGAGCGAGCGGTTTCGGAGCGAGCGGTTTTGGAGCGAGCGGTTTTGTTTCGAGCGGTTTAAGAGGGAGCGGTTTTGATTCGAGCGGTTTTGGAGCGAGCGGTTTTGATTCGAGCGGTTTAGGAGCGAGCGGTTTTGATTCGAGCGGTTTAGGAGCGAGCGGTTTTGATTCGAGCGGTTTGGGAGCGAGCGGTTTTGATTCGAGCGGTTTTGGAGCGAGCGGTTTAGTCGCGAACGGTTTAGGAGTGAGCGGATTAGGAGCGAGCGGTTTTGGAGCGAGCGGTTTTGAAAGTCTCAGTTTTGTTTACAAAACTGAGATTTATCTCAGTTTTAAAAATCTCAGTTTTGTAAATCTCAGTTTTGTAAATATCAGTTTTGTAAATCTCAGTTTTGAAAATCTCAGTTCTGAAAATCTCAGTTTTGTACAGTTTTGTAAATCTCAGTTTAGTAAATCTCAGTTCTGAAAATCTCAGTTTTGCAAATCTCAGTTTTGTAAATCTCAGTTTTGAAAATCTCAGTTCTGAAAATCTCAGTTTTGTACAGTTTTGTAAATCTCAGTTTTGTAAATCTCAGTTCTGAAAATCTCAGTTTTGCAAATCTCAGTTTTGTAAATCTCAGTTTTGTAAATCTCAGTTTTGTAAATCTCAGTTCTGAAAATCTCAGTTTTGCAAATCTGTTTTGTAAATCTCAGTTTTGTAAATATCAGTTTTGTAAATCTCAGTTTTGTAAATCTCAGTTTTGAAAATCTCAGTTTTGTAAATCTCAGTTTTGTAAATCTCAGTTTTGTAAATATCAGTTTTGTAAATCTCAGTTTTGTAAATCTCAGTTTTGAAAATCTCAGTTTTGTAAATCTCAGTTTTGTAAATCTCAGTTTTGTAAATCTCAGTTTTAAAAATCTCAGTTCTGAAAATCTCAGTTTTGTACAGTTTTGTAAATCTCAGTTTTGTAAATCTCAGTTCTGAAAATCTCAGTTTTGCAAATCTCAGTTTTGTAAATCTCAGTTTTGTAAATCTGAGTTTTGTAAATCTCAGTTTTGTAAATCTCAGTTCTGAAAATCTCAGTTTTGCAAATCTCAGTTTTGTAAATCTCAGTTTTGTAAATATCAGTTTTGTAAATCTCAGTTTTGTAAATCTCAGTTTTGAAAATCTCAGTTTTGTAAATCTCAGTTTTGTAAATCTCAGTTTTGTAAATCTCAGTTTTAAAAATCTCAGTTCTGAAAATCTCAGTTTTGTACAGTTTTGTAAATCTCAGTTTTGTAAATCTCAGTTCTGAAAATCTCAGTTTTGCAAATCTCAGTTTTGTAAATCTCAGTTTTGTAAATCTGAGTTTTGTAAATCTCAGTTTTGTAAATCTCAGTTTTGAAAATCTCAGTTTTGAAAATCTCAGTTTTGTAAATCTCAGTTTTGTAAATCTCAGTTTTGTGAATCTGAGTTTTGTAAATCTGAGTTTTGTTAATCTCAGTTTTGTAAATCTCAGTTTTGTAAATCTCAGTTTTGTAAATCTCAGTTTTGAAAATCTCTGTTTTGTAAATCTCGGTTTTGTAAATCTCAGTTTTGAGAATCTCAGTTCTGTAAATCTCGGTTTTGAAAATCTCAGTTTTGTAAATCTCAGTTTTGTAAATCTGAGTTTTGTATATCTCAGTTTTGTATATCTCAGTTTTGTAAATCTCAGTTTTGTAAATTTCAGTTTTGAAAATTCTAGTTTTGTAAATCTCGGTTTTGTAAATCTCAGTTTTGTAAATCTCAGTTTTGCAAATCTCAGTTTTGAAAATCTCAGTTTTGAAAATCTCAGTTTTGTAAATCTGAGTTTTGCAAATCTCAGTTTTGTAAATCTCAGTTTTGAAAATCTCAGTTTTGAAAATCTCAGTTTTGTAAATCTCAGTTTTGTAAATCTCAGTTTTGTTAATCTGAGTTTTGTAAATCTGAGTTTTGTAAATCTCAGTTTTGTAAATCTCAGTTTTGTAAATCTCAGTTTTGTAAATCTCAGTTTTGTAAATCTCAGTTTTGTAAATCTCAGTTTTGTAAATCTCAGTTTTGAAAATCTCAGTTTTGTAAATCTCGGTTTTGTAAATCTCAGTTCTGTAAATCTCGGTTTTGAAAATCTGAGTTTTGTAAATCTCAGTTTTGTAAATCTCAGTTTTGTAAATCTGAGTTTTGTAAATCTCAGTTTTGTATTTCTCAGTTTTGTAAATCTCAGTTTTGTAAATCTCAGTTTTGTAAATCTCAGTTTTGAAAATCTCAGTTTTGTAAATCTCAGTTTTGTAAATCACAGTTTTGTAAATCTCGGTTTTAAAAATCTCAGTTTTGTAAATCTCAGTTTTGAAAATCTCAGTTTTGTAAATCTCAGTTTTGTAAATCTCAGTTTTGAAAATCTCAGTTTTGTAAATCTCGGTTTTGTAAATCTCAGTTTTGAGAATCTCAGTTCTGTAAATCTCGGTTTTGAAAATCTGAGTTTTGTAAATCTCAGTTTTGTAAATCTCAGTTTTGTAAATCTCAGTTTTGTAAATCTCAGTTTGGAAAATCTCAGTTTTGTAAATCTCAGTTTTGTAAATCTTAGTTTTGAAAATCTCAGTTTTGTAAATCTCAGTTTTGTAAATCTCAGTTTTGAAAATCTCAGTTTTGTGAATCTCAGTTTTGTAAATCTCAGTTTTGTAAATCTCAGTTTTGTAAATCTCAGTTTTGTAAATCTCAGTTTTGAAAATCTCAGTTTTGTAAATCTCAGTTTTGAAAATCTCAGTTTTGTAAATCTCAGTTTTGTAAATCTCAGTTTTGTAAATCTCAGTTTTGTAAATCTCAGTTTTGTAAATCTCAGTTTTGAAAATCTCAGTTTTGTAAATCTCAGTTTTGTAAATCTCAGTTTTGTAAATCTCAGTTTTGTAAATCTCAGTTTTGTAAATCTCAGTTTTGAAAATCTCAGTTTTGTAAATCTCAGTTTTGAAAATCTCAGTTTTGTAAATCTCAGTTTTGAAAATCTCAGTTTTGTAAATCTCAGTTTAGTATATCTCAGTTTTCAAAATCTCAGTTTTGTAAATCTCAGTTTTGAAAATCTCAGTTTTGTAAATCTCAGTTTTGTAAATCTCAGTTTTGTAAATCTGAGTTTTGTAAATCTGAGTTTTGTAAATCTCAGTTTTGAAAATCTCAGTTTTGAAAATCTCAGTTTTGTAAATCTCAGTTTTGTAAATCTCAGTTTTGTAAATCTCAGTTTTGTAAATCTGAGTTTTGTAAATCTGAGTTTTGTAAATCTGAGTTTTGTAAATCTGAGTTTTGTAAATCTCAGTTTTGTAAATCTCAGTTTTGAAAATCTCAGTTTTGAAAATCTCAGTTTTGAAAATCTCAGTTTTGTAAATCTCGGTTTTGTAAATCTCAGTTTTGAGAATCTCAGTTCTGTAAATCTCGGTTTTGAAAATCTCAGTTTTGAAAATCTCAGTTTTGAAAATCTCAGTTTTGTAAATCTCAGTTTTGTAAATCTCAGTTTTGTAAATTTCAGTTTTGAAAATCTCACTTTTGTAAATCTCAGTTTTGTAAATCTCAGTTTTGTAAATCTCAGTTTTGAAAATCTCAGTTTTGAAAATCTCAGTTTTGAAAATCTCAGTTTTGAAAATCTCAGTTTTGTAAATCTCAGTTTTGTAAATCTCAGTTTTGAAAGTCTCAGTTTTGTAAATCTCAGTTTTGAAAATCTCAGTTTTGTAAATCTCAGTTTTGAAAATCTCAGTTTTGTAAATCTCAGTTTTGTAAATCTCAGTTTTGTAAATCTCAGTTTTGTAAATCTCAGTTTTGAAAATCTCAGTTTTGTAAATCTCAGTTTTGTAAATCTCAGTTTTGTAAATTTCAGTTTTGAAAATCTCACTTTTGTAAATCTCAGTTTTGTAAATCTCAGTTTTGTAAATCTCAGTTTTGTAAATCTCAGTTTTGTAAATCTCAGTTTTGAAAATCTCAGTTTTGTAAATCTCAGTTTTGTAAATCTCAGTTTTGTAAATCTCAGTTTTGTAAATCTCAGTTTTGAAAATCTCAGTTTTGTAAATCTCAGTTTTGAAAATCTCAGTTTTGTAAATCTCAGTTTTGAAAATCTCAGTTTTGTAAATCTCAGTTTAGTAAATCTCAGTTTTCAAAATCTCAGTTTTGTAAATCTCAGTTTTGAAAATCTCAGTTTTGTAAATCTCAGTTTTGTAAATCTCAGTTTTGTAAATCTGAGTTTTGTAAATCTGAGTTTTGTAAATCTCAGTTTTGAAAATCTCAGTTTTGAAAATCTCAGTTTTGTAAATCTCAGTTTTGTAAATCTCAGTTTTGTAAATCTCAGTTTTGTAAATCTCAGTTTTGTAAATCTCAGTTTTGTAAATCTCAGTTTTGTAAATCTCGGTTTTGTAAATCTCAGTTTTGAGAATCTCAGTTCTGTAAATCTCGGTTTTGAAAATCTCAGTTTTGAAAATCTCAGTTTTGAAAATCTCAGTTTTGTAAATCTCAGTTTTGTAAATCTCAGTTTTGTAAATCTGAGTTTTGTAAATCTGAGTTTTGTAAATCTGAGTTTTGTAAATCTGAGTTTTGTAAATCTCAGTTTTGTAAATCTCAGTTTTGAAAATCTCAGTTTTGAAAATCTCAGTTTTGAAAATCTCAGTTTTGTAAATCTCAGTTTTGTAAATCTCAGTTTTGAAAGTCTCAGTTTTGTAAATCTCAGTTTTGAAAATCTCAGTTTTGTAAATCTCAGTTTTGAAAATCTCAGTTTTGTAAATCTCAGTTTTGTAAATCTCAGTTTTGTAAATCTCAGTTTTGTAAATCTCAGTTTTGAAAATCTCAGTTTTGTAAATCTCAGTTTTGTAAATCTCAGTTTTGTAAATTTCAGTTTTGAAAATCTCACTTTTGTAAATCTCAGTTTTGTAAATCTCAGTTTTGAAAATCTCAGTTTTGTAAATCTCAGTTTTGAAAATCTCAGTTTTGTAAATCTCAGTTTAGTAAATCTCAGTTTTCAAAATCTCAGTTTTGTAAATCTCAGTTTTGAAAATCTCAGTTTTGTAAATCTCAGTTTCGTAAATCTCAGTTTTGAAAATCTCAGTTTTGTAAATCTCAGTTTTGTAAATCTCAGTTTTGTAAATCTCAGTTTTGTAAATCTCAGTTTTGAAAATCTCAGTTTTGTAAATCTCAGTTTTGAAAATCTCAGTTTTGAAAATCTCAGTCCAAAACCGCTCAGTTCAAAACAGCTCAGTTGAAAACCGCTCAGTCTAAAACCGCTCAGTTCAAACCGCTCAGTTCAAAACCGCTTAGTTCAAAACCGCTCAGTCCAAAACCGCTCAGTTCAAGACCGCTTAGTTCAAAACCGCTCAGTCTACAACCGCTCAGTTCAAAACCGTTCAGTCCAAAACCGCTCAGTTCAAAACCGCTCAGTCTAAAACCGCTCAGTCCAAAACCGCTCAGTTCGAAACCGCTCAGTTCAAAACCGCTCAGTCAAAAACCGCTCAGTCCAAAACCGCTTAAATCAAAACCGCTCAGTCCAAAACCGCTCAGTCCGAAACCGCTCAGTTTAAAACCGCTCAGTCCAAAACCGCTCAGTTTAAAACCGCTCGGTTCAAAACCGCTCAGTCCAAAACCGCTCAGTTCAAAACCGCTCAGTTCAAAACCGCTCAGTCCAAAACCGCTCAGTCCAAAACCGCTCAGTTCGAAACCGCTCAGTTTAAAACCGCTCAGCACAAAACCGCTCAGTTTAAATCCGCTCAGTCCAAAACCGCTCAGTCCGAAACCGCTCAGTTTAAAACCGCTCAGTTCAAAACCGCTCAGTTCAAAACCGCCCAGTCCAAAACCGCTCAGTTCAAAACCGCTCAGTTTAAAACCGCTCAGTCCAAAACCGCTCAGTTTAAAACCGCTCAGCACAAAACCGCTCAGTTTAAATCCGCTCAGTCCAAAACCGCTCAGTCCGAAACCGCTCGGTTCAAAACCGCTCAGTCCAAAACCGCTCAGTTCAAAACCGCTCAGTTCAAAACCGCTCAGTCTAAAACCGCTCAGTCCAAAACCGCTCAGTTCGAAACCGCTCAGTTCAAAACCGCTCAGTTCAAAACCGCTCAGTCCAAAACCGCTCAGTTTAAAACCGCTCAGTCCAAAACCGCTCAGTCCAAAACCGCTCAGTTCAAAACCGCTCAGTTCAAAACCGCTTATTTAAGAACCGCTCGGTCCAAAACCGCTCCTTCCAAAACCGCTCAGTTTAAAACCGCTCAGTCCAAAACCGCTCAGTTCAAAACCGCTCGGTCCAAAACCGCTCAGTTCAAAACCGCTCAGTTTAAAACCGCTCAGTCCAAAACCGCTCAGTTTAAAACCGCTCAGCACAAAACCGCTCAGTTTAAAACCGCTCGGTTTAAAACCGCTCAGTTAAAAACCGCTCAGTCCAAAACCGCTTAAATCAAAACCGCTCAGTCTAAAACCGCTCAGTCCGAAACCGCTCAGTTTAAAACCGCTCAGTCCAAAACCGCTCAGTTCAAAACCGCTTATTTAAGAACCGCTCAGTCCAAAACCGCTCAGTCCAAAACCGCTCAGTTCAAAACCGCTCAGTTTAAAACCGCTCAGCACAAAACCGCTCAGTTTAAAACCGCTCGGTTTAAAACCACTCAGTCCAAAACCGCTCAGTCCAAAACCGCTCAGTTCAAAACCGCTCAGTTTAAAACCGCTCAGCACAAAACCGCTCAGTTTAAAACCGCTCGGTTCAAAACCGCTCAGTCAAAACCGTCACTCGAAAGATCGCTTCAAGACGCTTCAGAAAATGTACTTTCGCAGGAACAAATATCAATTTTAAAGCCGTGACACGTTAGCAAAAAAACTCGAAAATGGAAAAAATCGAAAAAACAACTTTTTTAAAAATCATCGTTGACCTTTATGTAATCCCTGTTTTTTCATCTGAAGAACGAGATAAAACGATTGCCGTTAAAAAATTTCATCCAGAGAAAATAGCAAAAAAGTTAGCCAGTCACTATGAAATTTTTTGAAAATAGTCGATTTTTTCACACTTTGAACGGCTGTAGCGGCCGAACGAAGAATCCAATTTGAACGCGGATTACAAATCTGTGTTTCTCGTGTGTCTATTAGTCGGATTTGAACCAAGGGGTTTTGATTCGAATGGTTTTGGAAGGAGCGGTTTTGATTCGAGCGGTTTTTAAGCGAGCGGTTTTGATTCGAGCGGTTTAAATCCGAGCGGTTTTGTTTCGAGCGGTTTTGGAGCGAGCGGTTTTGATTCGAGCGGTTTTGGAGCGAGCGGTTTTAATTCGAGCTGTTTTGAGGCGAGCGGTTTTGTTTCGAGCGGTTTTGGAGCGAGCGGTTTTGATTCGAGCGGTTTTGGAGCGAGCGGTTTTAATTCGAGCGGTTTTGGAGCGAGCGGTTTCGGAGCGAGCAGTTTTGGAGCGAGCGGTTTTGGAGCGAGCGGTTTCGGAGCGAGCGGTTTTGGAGCGAGCGGTTTTAATTTGAGCGGTTTTGGAGCGAGCGGTTTTAATTCGAGCGGTTTTGGAGCGAGCGGTTTTGTTTCGAGCGGTTTAAGAGGGAGCGGTTTTGATTCGAGCGGTTTTGGAGCGAGCGGTTTTGATTCGAGCGGTTTAGGAGCGAGCGGTTTTGATTCGAGCGGTTTAGGAGCGAGCGGTTTTGATTCGAGCGGTTTGGGAGCGAGCGGTTTTGATTCGAGCGGTTTTGGAGCGAGCGGTTTAGTCGCGAGCGGTTTAGGAGTGAGCGGATTTGGAGCGAGCGGTTTTGGAGCGAGCGGTTTTGAAAGTCTCAGTTTTGTTTACAAAACTGAGATTTATCTCAGTTTTAAAAATCTCAGTTTTGTAAATCTCAGTTTTGTAAATATCAGTTTTGTAAATCTCAGTTTTGAAAATCTCAGTTCTGAAAATCTCAGTTTTGTACAGTTTTGTAAATCTCAGTTTTGTAAATCTCAGTTCTGAAAATCTCAGTTTTGCAAATCTCAGTTTTGTAAATCTCAGTTTTGAAAATCTCAGTTCTGAAAATCTCAGTTTTGTACAGTTTTGTAAATCTCAGTTTTGTAAATCTCAGTTCTGAAAATCTCAGTTTTGCAAATCTCAGTTTTGTAAATCTCAGTTTTGTTAATCTCAGTTTTGTAAATCTCAGTTCTGAAAATATCAGTTTTGCAAATCTCAGTTTTGTAAATCTCAGTTTTGTAAATCTCAGTTTTGTAAATCTCAGTTTTGAAAATCTCAGTTTTGAAAATCTCAGTTTTGAAAATCTCAGTTTTGTAAATCTCAGTTTTGTAAATATCAGTTTTGTAAATCTCAGTTTTGTAAATCTCAGTTTTGAAAATCTCAGTTTTGTAAATCTCAGTTTTGTAAATCTCAGTTTTGTAAATCTTAGTTTTAAAAATCTCAGTTCTGAAAATCTCAGTTTTGTACAGTTTTGTAAATCTCAGTTTTGTAAATCTCAGTTCTGAAAATCTCAGTTTTGCAAATCTCAGTTTTGTAAATCTCAGTTTTGTAAATCTGAGTTTTGTAAATCTCAGTTTTGTAAATCTCAGTTTTGAAAATCTCAGCTTTGAAAATCTCAGTTTTGTAAATCTCAGTTTTGTAAATCTCAGTTTTGTGAATCTGAGTTTTGTAAATCTGAGTTTTGTTAATCTCAGTTTTGTAAATCTCAGTTTTGTAAATCTCAGTTTTGTAAATCTCAGTTTAGTAAATCTCAGTTTTGCAAATCTCAGTTTTAAAAATCTCAGTTTTGTAAATCTCAGTTTTGTAAATCTGAGTTTTGTAAATCTCAGTTTTGTATTTCTCAGTTTTGTAAATCTCAGTTTTGTAAATCTCAGTTTTGTAAATCTCAGTTTTGTAAATCTCAGTTTTGAAAATCTCAGTTTTGTAAATCTCAGTTTTGTAAATCACAGTTTTGTAAATCTCGGTTTTAAAAATCTCAGTTTTGTAAATCTCAGTTTTGAAAATCTCAGTTTTGTAAATCTCAGTTTTGTAAATCTCAGTTTTGAAAATCTCAGTTTTGTAAATCTCGGTTTTGTAAATCTCAGTTTTGAGAATCTCAGTTCTGTAAATCTCGGTTTTGAAAATCTGAGTTTTGTAAATCTCAGTTTTGTAAATCTCAGTTTTGTAAATCTCAGTTTTGTAAATCTCAGTTTTGTATTTCTCAGTTTTGTAAATCTCAGTTTTGAAAATCTCAGTTTTGTAAATCTCAGTTTTGTAAATCTCAGTTTTGAAAATCTCAGTTTTGTGAATCTCAGTTTTATAAATCTCAGTTTTGTAAATCTCAGTTTTGTAAATCTCAGTTTTGTAAATCTCAGTTTTGAAAATCTCAGTTTTGTAATTCTCAGTTTTGAAAATCTCAGTTTTGTAAATCTCAGATTTGTAAATCTCAGTTTTGTAAATCTCAGTTTTGAAAATCTCAGTTTTGTAAATCTCAGTTTTGTAAATCTCAGTTTTGTAAATCTCAGTTTCGAGAATCTCAGTTCTGTAAATCTCGGTTTTGAAAATCTCAGTTTTGTAAATCTCAGTTTTGTAAATCTGAGTTTTGTATATCTCAGTTTTGTATATCTCAGTTTTGTAAATCTCAGTTTTATAAATCGATTTGATTCGAGCGGTTTTGCACCGAGCGGTTTTGCACCGAGCGGTTTTGGAGCGAGCGGTCTTGGAGTGAGCGGTTTTGGAGCGAGCGGTTTTGGAGCGAGCGGTTTTGGAGCGAGCGGTTTTGGAGCGAGCGGTTTTGATTCGAGCGGTTTTGGAGCGAGCGGTTTTGGAGCGGTTTTGATTCGAGCGGTCTTGGAGCAAACGGTTTTGGAGCGAGCGGTTTTGGAACGAGCGGTTTTGGAGCGAGCGGTTTTGGAGCGAGCGGTTTTGGAGCGAGCGGTTTTGGAGCGAGCGGTTTTGATTCGAGCGGTTTTGGAGCGAGCGGTTTTGGAGCGAGCGGTTTTGATTCGAGCGGTTTTGGAGCGAGCGGTTTTGGAGCGAGCGGTTTTGATTCGAGCGGTTTTGGAGCGAGCGGTCTTGGAGCGAGCGGTTTTGGAACGAGCGGTTTTGGAGCGAGCGGTTTTGATTCGAGCGGTTTTGGAGCGAGCGGTTTTGGAACGAGCGGTTTTGGAGCGAGCGGTTTTGGAGCGAGAAATCTCAGTTTTGTTAATCTGAGTTTTGTAAATCTGAGTTTTGTAAATCTCAGTTTTGAAAATCTCAGTTTTGTAAATCAAGTAAGTCTACAACCGCTCAGTTGAAAACCGTTCAGTCCAAAACCGCTCAGTTCAAAACCGTTCAGTCCAAAACCGCTCAGTTCAAAACCGCTCAGTCTAAAACCGCTCAGTCCAAAACCGCTCAGTTCGAAACCGCTCAGTTCAAAACCGCTCAGTCAAAAACCGCTCAGTCCAAAACCGCTTAAATCAAAACCGCTCAGTCCAGCACAAAACCGCTCAGTTTAAAACCGCTCGGTTCAAAACCGCTCAGTCCAAAACCGCTCAGTTCAAAACCGCTTATTTAAGAACCGCTCAGTCCAAAACCGCTCAGTCCAAAACCGCTCAGTCCAAAACCGCTCAGTCCAAAACCGCTCAGTTCAAAACCGCTCAGTTTAAAACCGCTCAGCACAAAACCGCTCAGTTTAAAACCGCTCGGTTCAAAACCGCTCAGTCAAAACCGTCACTCGAAAGATCGCTTCAAGACGCTTCAGAAAATGTACTTTCGCAGGAACAAATATCAATTTTAAAGCCGTGACACGTTAGCAAAAAAACTCGAAAATGGAAAAAATCGAAAAAACAACTTTTTTAAAAATCATCGTTGACCTTTATGTAATCCCTGTTTTTTCATCTGAAGAACGAGATAAAACGATTGCCGTTAAAAAATTTCATCCAGAGAAAATAGCAAAAAAGTTAGCCAGTCACTATGAAATTTTTTGAAAATAGTCGATTTTTTCACACTTTGAACGGCTGTAGCGGCCGAACGAAGAATCCAATTTGAACGCGGATTACAAATCTGTGTTTCTCGTGTGTCTATTAGTCGGATTTGAACCAAGGGGTTTTGATTCGAATGGTTTTGGAAGGAGCGGTTTTGATTCGAGCGGTTTTTAAGCGAGCGGTTTTGATTCGAGCGGTTTAAATCCGAGCGGTTTTGTTTCGAGCGGTTTTGGAGCGAGCGGTTTTGATTCGAGCGGTTTTGGAGCGAGCGGTTTTAATTCGAGCTGTTTTGAGGCGAGCGGTTTTGTTTCGAGCGGTTTTGGAGCGAGCGGTTTTGATTCGAGCGGTTTTGGAGCGAGCGGTTTTAATTCGAGCGGTTTTGGAGCGAGCGGTTTTGATTCGAGCGGTTTTGGAGCGAGCGGTTTTAATTCGAGCGGTTTTGGAGCGAGCGGTTTCGGAGCGAGCAGTTTTGGAGCGAGCGGTTTTGGAGCGAGCGGTTTCGGAGCGAGCGGTTTTGGAGCGAGCGGTTTTGGAGCGAGCGGTTTTAATTCGAGCGGTTTTGGAGCGAGCGGTTTTGTTTCGAGCGGTTTAAGAGGGAGCGGTTTTGATTCGAGCGGTTTTGGAGCGAGCGGTTTTGATTCGAGCGGTTTAGGAGCGAGCGGTTTTGATTCGAGCGGTTTAGGAGCGAGCGGTTTTGATTCGAGCGGTTTGGGAGCGAGCGGTTTTGATTCGAGCGGTTTTGGAGCGAGCGGTTTAGTCGCGAGCGGTTTAGGAGTGAGCGGATTTGGAGCGAGCGGTTTTGGAGCGAGCGGTTTTGAAAGTCTCAGTTTTGTTTACAAAACTGAGATTTATCTCAGTTTTAAAAATCTCAGTTTTGTAAATCTCAGTTTTGTAAATATCAGTTTTGTAAATCTCAGTTTTGAAAATCTCAGTTCTGAAAATCTCAGTTTTGTACAGTTTTGTAAATCTCAGTTTTGTAAATCTCAGTTCTGAAAATCTCAGTTTTGCAAATCTCAGTTTTGTAAATCTCAGTTTTGAAAATCTCAGTTCTGAAAATCTCAGTTTTGTACAGTTTTGTAAATCTCAGTTTTGTAAATCTCAGTTCTGAAAATCTCAGTTTTGCAAATCTCAGTTTTGTAAATCTCAGTTTTGTAAATCTCAGTTTTGTAAATCTCAGTTCTGAAAATCTCAGTTTTGCAAATCTCAGTTTTGTAAATCTCAGTTTTGTAAATCTCAGTTTTGTAAATCTCAGTTTTGAAAATCTCAGTTTTGAAAATCTCAGTTTTGAAAATCTCAGTTTTGTAAATCTCAGTTTTGTAAATATCAGTTTTGTAAATCTCAGTTTTGTAAATCTCAGTTTTGAAAATCTCAGTTTTGTAAATCTCAGTTTTGTAAATCTCAGTTTTGTAAATCTCAGTTTTAAAAATCTCAGTTCTGAAAATCTCAGTTTTGTACAGTTTTGTAAATCTCAGTTTTGTAAATCTCAGTTCTGAAAATCTCAGTTTTGCAAATCTCAGTTTTGTAAATCTCAGTTTTGTAAATCTGAGTTTTGTAAATCTCAGTTTTGTAAATCTCAGTTTTGTATTTCTCAGTTTTGTAAATCTCAGTTTTGTAAATCTCAGTTTTGTAAATCTCAGTTTTGTAAATCTCAGTTTTGAAAATCTCAGTTCTGAAAATCTCAGTTTTGTACAGTTTTGTAAATCTCAGTTTTGTAAATCTCAGTTCTGAAAATCTCAGTTTTGCAAATCTCAGTTTTGTAAATCTCAGTTTTGAAAATCTCAGTTCTGAAAATCTCAGTTTTGTACAGTTTTGTAAATCTCAGTTTTGTAAATCTCAGTTCTGAAAATCTCAGTTTTGCAAATCTCAGTTTTGTAAATCTCAGTTTTGTAAATCTCAGTTTTGAAAATCTCAGTTTTGTAAATCTCAGTTTTGTATTTCTCAGTTTTGTAAATCTCAGTTTTGTAAATCTCAGTTTTGTAAATCTCAGTTTTGAAAATCTCAGTTTTGTAAATCTCGGTTTTGTAAATCTCAGTTTTGAGAATCTCAGTTCTGTAAATCTCGGTTTTGAAAATCTGAGTTTTGTAAATCTCAGTTTTGTAAATCTCAGTTTTGTAAATCTCAGTTTTGTAAATCTCAGTTTTGTATTTCTCAGTTTTGTAAATCTCAGTTTTGAAAATCTCAGTTTTGTAAATCTCAGTTTTGTAAATCTCAGTTTTGAAAATCTCAGTTTTGTGAATCTCAGTTTTATAAATCTCAGTTTTGTAAATCTCAGTTTTGTAAATCTCAGTTTTGTAAATCTCAGTTTTGAAAATCTCAGTTTTGTAATTCTCAGTTTTGAAAATCTCAGTTTTGTAAATCTCAGATTTGTAAATCTCAGTTTTGTAAATCTCAGTTTTGAAAATCTCAGTTTTGTAAATCTCAGTTTTGTAAATCTCAGTTTTGTAAATCTCAGTTTCGAGAATCTCAGTTCTGTAAATCTCGGTTTTGAAAATCTCAGTTTTGTAAATCTCAGTTTTGTAAATCTGAGTTTTGTATATCTCAGTTTTGTATATCTCAGTTTTGTAAATCTCAGTTTTGTAAATGATTTGATTCGAGCGGTTTTGCACCGAGCGGTTTTGCACCGAGCGGTTTTGGAGCGAGCGGTCTTGGAGCGAGCGGTTTTGGAGCGAGCGGTTTTGGAGCGAGCGGTTTTGGAGCGAGCGGTTTTGGAGCGAGCGGTTTTGATTCGAGCGGTTTTAGAGCGAGCGGTTTTGGAGCGGTTTTGATTCGAGCGGTTTTGGAGCGAGCGGTTTTGGAGCGAGCGGTTTTGGAGCGAGCGGTTTTGATTCGAGCGGTTTTGGAGCGAGCGGTTTTGGAGCGAGCGGTTTTGATTCGAGCGGTTTTGGAGCGAGCGGTTTTGGAGCGAGCGGTTTTGATTCGAGCGGTTTTGGAGCGAGCGGTTTTGATTCGAGCGGTTTTGGAGCGAGCGGTTTTGATTCGAGCGGTTTTGGAGCGAGCGGTCTTGGAGCGAGCGGTTTTGGAACGAGCGGTTTTGATTCGAGCGGTTTTGGAGCGAGCGGTTTTGGAACGAGCGGTTTTGGAGCGAGCGGTTTTGGAGCGAACGGTTTTGGAGCGAGCGGTTTTGGAGCGAGCGGTTTTGGAACGAGCGGTTTTGGAGCGAGCGGTTTTGGAGCGAACGGTTTTGGAGCGAGCGGTATCGGAGCGAGCGGTTTTGGAGCGAGCGGTTTTGATTCGAGCGGTTTTGGAGCGAGCGGTTTTGGAACGAGCGGTTTTGGAGCGAGCGGTTTTGATTCGAGCGGTTTTGGAGCGAGCGGTTTTGATTCGAGCGGTTTTGGAGCGAGCGGTCTTGGAGCGAGCGGTTTTGGAACGAGCGGTTTTGGAGCGAGCGGTTTTGATTCGAGCGGTTTTGGAGCGAGCGGTTTTGGAACGAGCGGTTTTGGAGCGAGCGGTTTTGGAGCGAGCGGTTTTGATTCGAGCGGTTTTGGAGCGAGCGGTTTTGATTCGAGCGGTTTTGGAGCGAGCGGTTTTGGAGCGAGCGGTTTCGGAGCGAGCGGTTTTGGAACGAGCGGTTTTGGAGCGAGCGGTTTTGGAGCGAGCGGTTTTGATTCGAGCAGTTTTGGAGCGAGCGGTTTTGATTCGAGCGGTTTTGGAGCGAGCGGTTTTGATTCGAGCGGTTTTGGAGCGAGCGGTTTTGATTCGAGCGGTTCAGTTTTGTAAATCTCAGTTTTGTAAATCTCAGTTTTGTAAACCTCAGTTTTGTAAATCTCAGTTTTGTAAATCTCAGTTTTGTAAATCTCAGTTTTGCAAATCTCACTTTTGAAAATCTCAGTTTTGTAAATCTCAGTTTTGAAAATCTCAGTTTTGTAAATCTCAGTTTTGAAAATCTCAGTTTTGTGAATCTCAGTTTTGTGAATCTCAGTTTTGTAAATCTCAGTTTTGTAAATCTCAGTTTTGTAAATCTCAGTTTTGAAAATCTCAGTTTTGTAAATCTCAGTTTTGTGAATCTCAGTTTTGTAAATCTCAGTTTTGAAAATCTCAGTTTTGTAAATTTCAGTTTTGAAAATCTCAGTTTTGTAAATCTCAGTTTTGTAAATCTCAGTTTTGTAAATCTCAGTTTTGTACACCTCAGTTTTGTAAATCTTAGTTTTGAAAATCTCAGTTTTGTAAATCTCAGTTTTGAAAATCTCAGTTTTGTAAATCTCAGTTTTGAAAATCTCAGTTTTGTAAATCTCAGTTTTGTAAATCTCAGTTTTGAAAATCTCAGTTTTGTAAATCTCAGTTTTGAAAATCTCAGTTTTGTAAATCTCAGTTTTAGAAATCTCAGTTTTGTAAATCTCAGTTTTGAAAATCTCAGTTTTGTAAATCTCAGTTTTGAAAATCTCAGTTTTGAAAATCTCAGTTTTGTAATTCTCAGTTTTGAAAATATCAGTTTTGTAAATCTCAGTTTTGTAAATCTCAGTTTTGTAAATCTCAGTTTTGTAAATCTCAGTTTTGAAAATCTCAGTTTTGTAATTCTCAGTTTTGAAAATCTCAGTTTTGTAAATCTCAGTTTTGTAAATCTCAGTTTTGTAAATCTCAGTTTTGTAAATCTCAGTTTTGTAAACCTCAGTTTTGTAAATCTCAGTTTTGTAAATCTCAGTTTTGTAAATCTCAGTTTGGAAAATCTCAGTTTTGTAAATCTCAGTTTTGTAAATCTCAGTTTTGCAAATCTCACTTTTGAAAATCTCAGTTTTGTAAATCTCAGTTTTGAAAATCTCAGTTTTGTAAATCTCAGTTTTGAAAATCTCAGTTTTGTGAATCTCAGTTTTGTGAATCTCAGTTTTGTAAATCTCAGTTTTGTAAATCTCAGTTTTGTAAATCTCAGTTTTGAAAATCTCAGTTTTGTAAATCTCAGTTTTGTGAATCTCAGTTTTGTAAATCTCAGTTTTGAAAATCTCAGTTTTGTAAATCTCAGATTTGTAAATCTCAGTTTTGTAAATCTCAGTTTTGAAAATCTCAGTTTTGTAAATCTCAGTTTTGAAAATCTCAGTTTTGTAAATCTCAGTTTTGTAAATCTCAGTTTTGTAAATCTCAGTTTTGAAAATCTCAGTTTTGTAAATCTCAGTTTTGAAAATCTCAGTTTTGTAAATCTCGGTTTTGTATATCTCAGTTTTGTAAATCTCAGTTTTGTAAATCTCAGTTTTGAAAATCTCAGTTTTGTAATTCTCAGTTTTGAAAATCTCAGTTTTGTAAATCTCAGTTTTGAAAATCTCAGTTTTGTAAATCTCAGTTTTGTAAATCTCAGTTTTGAAAATCTCAGTTTTGTAAATCTCAGTTGTGAAAATCTCAGTTTCGAAAATCTCAGTTTCGAAAATCTCAGTTTTGTAAATCTCAGTTTTGAAAATCTCAGTTTTGAAAATCTCAGTTTCGAAAATCTCAGTTTTGTAAATCTCAGTTTTGAAAATCTCAGTTTTGTAAATCTCAGTTTTGAAAATCTCAGTTTTGTAAATCTCAGTTTTGTAAATCTCAGTTTTGTAAATCTCAGTTTTGTAAACCTCAGTTTTGTAAATCTTAGTTTTGAAAATCTCAGTTTTGTAAATCTCAGTTTTGAAAATCTCAGTTTTGTAAATCTCAGTTTTGAAAATCTCAGTTTTGTAAATCTCAGTTTTGTAAATCTCAGTTTTGAAAATCTCAGTTTTGTAAATCTCAGTTTTGTAAATCTCAGTTTTGAAAATCTCAGTTTTGTGAATCTCAGTTTTATAAATCTCAGTTTTGTAAATCTCAGTTTTGTAAATCTCAGTTTTGTAAATCTCAGTTTTGAAAATCTCAGTTTTGTAATTCTCAGTTTTGAAAATCTCAGTTTTGTAAATCTCAGATTTGTAAATCTCAGTTTTGTAAATCTCAGTTTTGAAAATCTCAGTTTTGTAAATCTCAGTTTTGTAAATCTCAGTTTTGTAAATCTCAGTTTTGAAAATCTCAGTTTTGTGAATCTCAGTTTTATAAATCTCAGTTTTGTAAATCTCAGTTTTGTAAATCTCAGTTTTGTAAATCTCAGTTTTGAAAATCTCAGTTTTGTAATTCTCAGTTTTGAAAATCTCAGTTTTGTAAATCTCAGATTTGTAAATCTCAGTTTTGTAAATCTCAGTTTTGAAAATCTCAGTTTTGTAAATCTCAGTTTTGTAAATCTCAGTTTTGTAAATCTCAGTTTCGAGAATCTCAGTTCTGTAAATCTCGGTTTTGAAAATCTCAGTTTTGTAAATCTCAGTTTTGTAAATCTGAGTTTTGTATATCTCAGTTTTGTATATCTCAGTTTTGTAAATCTCAGTTTTGTAAATCGATTTGATTCGAGCGGTTTTGCACCGAGCGGTTTTGCACCGAGCGGTTTTGGAGCGAGCGGTCTTGGAGCGAGCGGTTTTGGAGCGAGCGGTTTTGGAGCGAGCGGTTTTGGAGCGAGCGGTTTTGGAGCGAGCGGTTTTGATTCGAGCGGTTTTGGAGCGAGCGGTTTTGGAGCGGTTTTGATTCGAGCGGTCTTGGAGCGAGCGGTTTTGGAGCGAGCGGTTTTGGAACGAGCGGTTTTGGAGCGAGCGGTTTTGGAGCGAGCGGTTTTGGAGCGAGCGGTTTTGGAGCGAGCGGTTTTGATTCGAGCGGTTTTGGAGCGAGCGGTTTTGGAACGAGCGGTTTTGGAGCGAGCGGTTTTGATTCGAGCGGTTTTGGAGCGAGCGGTTTTGATTCGAGCGGTTTTGGAGCGAGCGGTTTTGGAGCGAGCGGTTTTGATTCGAGCGGTTTTGGAGCGAGCGGTTTTGGAGCGAGCGGTTTCGGAGCGAGCGGTTTTGGAACGAGCGGTTTTGGAGCGAGCGGTTTTGGAGCGAACGGTTTTGGAGCGAGCGGTTTCGGAGCGAGTGGTTTTGGAGCGAGCGGTTTTGATTCGAGCGGTTTTGGAGCGAGCGGTTTTGGAACGAGCGGTTTTGGAGCGAGCGGTTTTGATTCGAGCGGTTTTGGAGCGAGCGGTTTTGATTCGAGCGGTTTTGGAGCGAGCGGTCTTGGAGCGAGCGGTTTTGGAACGAGCGGTTTTGGAGCGAGCGGTTTTGATTCGAGCGGTTTTGGAGCGAGCGGTTTTGGAACGAGCGGTTTTGGAGCGAGCGGTTTTGGAGCGAGCGGTTTTGATTCGAGCGGTTTTGGAGCGAGCGGTTTTGATTCGAGCGGTTTTGGAGCGAGCGGTTTTGGAGCGAGCGGTTTCGGAGCGAGCGGTTTTGGAACGAGCGGTTTTGGAGCGAGCGGTTTTGGAGCGAGCGGTTTTGATTCGAGCGGTTTTGGAGCGAGCGGTTTTGATTCGAGCGGTTTTGGAGCGAGCGGTTTTGATTCGAGCGGTTTTGGAGCGAGCGGTTTTGATTCGAGCGGTTCAGTTTTGTAAATCTCAGTTTTGTAAATCTCAGTTTTGTAAACCTCAGTTTTGTAAATCTCAGTTTTGTAAATCTCAGTCTTGTAAATCTCAGTCTTGTAAATCTCAGTTTGGAAAATCTCAGTTTTGTAAATCTCAGTTTTGTAAATCTCAGTTTTGCAAATCTCACTTTTGAAAATCTCAGTTTTGTAAATCTCAGTTTTGAAAATCTCAGTTTTGTAAATCTCAGTTTTGAAAATCTCAGTTTTGTGAATCTCAGTTTTGTGAATCTCAGTTTTGTAAATCTCAGTTTTGTAAATCTCAGTTTTGTAAATCTCAGTTTTGAAAATCTCAGTTTTGTAAATCTCAGTTTTGTGAATCTCAGTTTTGTAAATCTCAGTTTTGAAAATCTCAGTTTTGTAAATCTCAGTTTTGAAAATCTCAGTTTTGTAAATCTCAGTTTTGTAAATCTCAGTTTTGTAAATCTCAGTTTTGTAAACCTCAGTTTTGTAAATCTTAGTTTTGAAAATCTCAGTTTTGTAAATCTCAGTTTTGAAAATCTCAGTTTTGTAAATCTCAGTTTTGAAAATCTCAGTTTTGTAAATCTCAGTTTTGTAAATCTCAGTTTTGAAAATCTCAGTTTTGTAAATCTCAGTTTTGAAAATCTCAGTTTTGTAAATCTCAGTTTTAGAAATCTCAGTTTTGTAAATCTCAGTTTTGAAAATCTCAGTTTTGTAAATCTCAGTTTTGAAAATCTCAGTTTTGAAAATCTCAGTTTTGTAATTCTCAGTTTTGAAAATATCAGTTTTGTAAATCTCAGTTTTGTAAATCTCAGTTTTGTAAATCTCAGTTTTGTAAATCTCAGTTTTGAAAATCTCAGTTTTGTAATTCTCAGTTTTGAAAATCTCAGTTTTGTAAATCTCAGTTTTGTAAATCTCAGTTTTGTAAATCTCAGTTTTGTAAATCTCAGTTTTGTAAACCTCAGTTTTGTAAATCTCAGTTTTGTAAATCTCAGTTTTGTAAATCTCAGTTTGGAAAATCTCAGTTTTGTAAATCTCAGTTTTGTAAATCTCAGTTTTGCAAATCTCACTTTTGAAAATCTCAGTTTTGTAAATCTCAGTTTTGAAAATCTCAGTTTTGTAAATCTCAGTTTTGAAAATCTCAGTTTTGTGAATCTCAGTTTTGTGAATCTCAGTTTTGTAAATCTCAGTTTTGTAAATCTCAGTTTTGTAAATCTCAGTTTTGAAAATCTCAGTTTTGTAAATCTCAGTTTTGTGAATCTCAGTTTTGTAAATCTCAGTTTTGAAAATCTCAGTTTTGTAAATCTCAGATTTGTAAATCTCAGTTTTGTAAATCTCAGTTTTGAAAATCTCAGTTTTGTAAATCTCAGTTTTGTAAATCTCAGTTTTGTAAATCTCAGTTTTGTAAATCTCAGTTTTGTAAATCTCAGTTTTGAAAATCTCAGTTTTGTAAATCTCAGTTTTGAAAATCTCAGTTTTGTAAATCTCGGTTTTGTATATCTCAGTTTTGTAAATCTCAGTTTTGTAAATCTCAGTTTTGAAAATCTCAGTTTTGTAATTCTCAGTTTTGAAAATCTCAGTTTTGTAAATCTCAGTTTTGAAAATCTCAGTTTTGTAAATCTCAGTTTTGTAAATCTCAGTTTTGAAAATCTCAGTTTTGTAAATCTCAGTTGTGAAAATCTCAGTTTCGAAAATCTCAGTTTCGAAAATCTCAGTTTTGTAAATCTCAGTTTTGAAAATCTCAGTTTTGAAAATCTCAGTTTCGAAAATCTCAGTTTTGTAAATCTCAGTTTTGAAAATCTCAGTTTTGTAAATCTCAGTTTTGAAAATCTCAGTTTTGTAAATCTCAGTTTTGTAAATCTCAGTTTTGTAAATCTCAGTTTTGTAAACCTCAGTTTTGTAAATCTTAGTTTTGAAAATCTCAGTTTTGTAAATCTCAGTTTTGAAAATCTCAGTTTTGTAAATCTCAGTTTTGAAAATCTCAGTTTTGTAAATCTCAGTTTTGTAAATCTCAGTTTTGAAAATCTCAGTTTTGTAAATCTCAGTTTTGAAAATCTCAGTTTTGTAAATCTCAGTTTTAGAAATCTCAGTTTTGTAAATCTCAGTTTTGAAAATCTCAGTTTTGTAAATCTCAGTTTTGAAAATCTCAGTTTTGTAAATCTCAGTTTTGTAAATCTCAGTTTTGAAAATCTCAGTTTTGTAAATCTCAGTATTGAAAATCTCAGTTTTGTAAATCTCAGTTTTGTAAATCTCAGTTTTGTAAATCTCAGTTTTGTAAATCTCAGTTTTGTAAATCTCAGTTTTGTAAATCTCGGTTTTGAAAATCTCAGATTTGTAAATCTCAGTTTTGTAAATCTCAGTTTTGTAAATCTCAGTTTTGTAAATCTCAGTTTTGAAAATCTCAGTTTTGTAAATCTCAGTTTTGTAAATCTCAGATTTGTAAATCTCAGTTTTGTAAATCTCAGTTTTGTAAATCTCAGTTTTGTAAATCTCAGTTTTGAAAATCTCAGTTTTGTAATTCTCAGTTTTGTAAATCTCAGTTTTGTAAATCTCAGTTTTGTAAATCTCAGTTTTGTAAATCTCAGTTTTCTAAATCTCAGTTTTGAAAATCTCAGTTTTGTAAATCTCAGTTTTGTAAATCTCAGTTTTGTAAATCTCAGTTTTGAAAATCTCAGTTTTGTAATTCTCAGTTTTGTAAATCTCAGTTTTGTAAATCTCAGTTTTGTAAATCTCAGTTTTGTGAATCTCAGTTTTGTAAATCTCAGTTTTGAAAATCTCAGTTTTGTAAATCTCAGTTTTGTAAATCTCAGTTTCGTAAATCTCAGTTTTGTAAATCTCAGTTTTGAAAATCTCAGTTTTGAAAATCTCAGTTTTGTAAATCTCAGTTTTGAAAATCTCAGTTTTGTAAATCTCAGTTTTGAAAATCTCAGTTTTGAAAATCTCAGTTTTGTAAATCTCAGTTTTGAAAATCTCAGTTTTGTAAATCTCAGTTTTGTAAATCTCAGTTTTGAAAATCTCAGTTTTGTAAATCTCAGTTGTGAAAATCTCAGTTTCGAAAATCTCAGTTTCGAAAATCTCAGTTTTGTAAATCTCAGTTTTGAAAATCTCAGTTTTGTAAATCTCAGTTTTGAAAATCTCAGTTTCGAAAATCTCAGTTTTGTAAATCTCAGTTTTGAAAATCTCAGTTTTGTAAATCTCAGATTTGAAAATCTCAGTTTTGAAAATCTCAGTTTTGTAAATCTCAGTTTTGAAAATCTCAGTTTTGTAAATCTCAGTTTTGAAAATCTCAGTTTTGTAAATCTCAGTTTTGTAAATCTCAGTTTTGAAAATCTCAGTTTTGTAAATCTCAGTTTTGAAAATCTCAGTTTTGTAAATCTCAGTTTTGTAAATCTCAGTTTTGAAAATCTCAGTTTTGTAAATCTCAGTTTTGAAAATTTCAGTTTTGTAAACCTCAGTTTTGTAAATCTTAGTTTTGAAAATCTCAGTTTTGTAAATCTCAGTTTTGAAAATCTCAGTTTTGTAAATCTCAGTTTTGAAAATCTCAGTTTTGTAAATCTCAGTTTTGTAAATCTCAGTTTTGAAAATCTCAGTTTTGTAAATCTCAGTTTTGAAAATCTCAGTTTTGTAAATCTCAGTTTTAGAAATCTCAGTTTTGTAAATCTCAGTTTTGAAAATCTCAGTTTTGTAAATCTCAGTTTTGAAAATCTCAGTTTTGTAAATCTCAGTTTTGTAAATCTCAGTTTTGAAAATCTCAGTTTTGTAAATCTCAGTTTTGAAAATCTCAGTTTTGTAAATCTCAGTTTTGTAAATCTCAGTTTTGTAAATCTCAGTTTTGTAAATCTCAGTTTTGTAAATCTCAGTTTTGTAAATCTCGGTTTTGAAAATCTCGGATTTGTAAATCTCAGTTTTGTAAATCTCAGTTTTGTAAATCTCAGTTTTGTAAATCTCAGTTTTGAAAATCTCAGTTTTGTAAATCTCAGTTTTGTAAATCTCAGATTTGAAAATCTCAGTTTTGTAAATATCAGTTTTGTAAATCTCAGTTTTGTAAATCTCAGTTTTAAAAATCTCAGTTTTGTAAATCTCAGTTTTGTAAATCTCAGTTTTGAAAATCTCAGTTTTGTAAATCTCAGTTTTGTAAATCTCAGTTTTGTAAATCTCGGTTTTGTTTCGACCGGTTTTGATTCGAGCGGTTTTGGCGCGAGCGGATTTGATTCGAGCGGTTTTGCACCGAGCGGTTTTGGAGCGAGCGGTCTTGGAGCGAGCGGTTTTGGAAGGAGCGGTTTTGGAGCGAGCGGTTTTGCAACGAGCGGTTTTGGAGCGAGCGGTTTTGGAGCGAGCGGTTTTGGAGCGAGCGGTTTTGGAACGAGCGGTTTTGGAGCGAGCGGTTTTGGAACGAGCGGTTTTGGAGCGAGCGGTTTTGGAGCGAGCTGTTTTGATTCGAGCGGTTCAGTTTTGTAAATCTCAGTTTTGAAAATCTCAGTTTTGTAAATCTCGGTTTTGAAAATCTCGGATTTGTAAATCTCAGTTTTGTAAATATCAGTTTTAAAAATCTCAGTTTTGAAAATCTCAGTTTTGTAAATCTCAGTTTTGTAAATCTCAGTTTTGTAAATCTCAGTTTTGTAAATCTCGGTTTTGTTTCGACCGGTTTTGATTCGAGCGGTTTTGGCGCGAGCGGATTTGATTCGAGCGGTTTTGCACCGAGCGGTTTTGGAGCGAGCGGTTTTGGAACGAGCGGTTTTGGAGCGAGCGGTTTCGGAGCGAGCGGTTTCGGAGCGAGCGGTTTTGATTCGAGCGGTTTTGATTCGAGCGGTTTTGGAGCGAGCGGTTTTGATTCGAGCGGTTTTGGAGCGAGCGGTTTTGGAACGAGCGGTTTTGATTCGAGCGGTTTTGGAGCGAGCGGTTTTGCAACGAGCGGTTTTGGAGCGAGCGGTTTTGGAGCGAGCGGTTTTGGAACGAGCGGTTTTGGAGCGAGCGGTTTTGGAACGAGCGGTTTTGGAGCGAGCGGTTTTGATTCGAGCGGTTTTGGAGCGAGCGGTTTTGGAGCGAGCGGTTTTGGAGCGAGCGGTTTTGGAGCGAGCGGTTTTGGAACGAGCGGTTTTGGAACGAGCGGTTTTGGAGCGAGCGGTTTTGATTCGAGCGGTTTTGGAGCGAGCGGTTTTGATTCGAGCGGTTTTGGAGCGAGCGGTTTTGATTCGAGCGGTTTTGGAGCGAGCGGTTTTGATTCGAGCGGTTTTGGAGCGAGCGGTTTTGATTCGAGCGGTTTTGGAGCGAGCGGTTTTGATTCGAGCGGTTTTGGAGCGAGCGGTTTTGATTCGAGCGGTTTTGGAGCGAGCGGTTTTGGAACGAGCGGTTTTGGAGCGAGCGGTTTTGGAGCGAGCGGTTTTGATTCGAGCGGTTTTGGAGCGAGCGGTTTTGATTCGAGCGGTTCAGTTTTGTAAATCTCAGTTTTGTAAATCTCAGTTTTGTAAATCTCAGTTTTGAAAATCTCAGTTTTGTAAATCTCAGTTTTGTAAATCTCAGTTTTGTAAATCTCAGTTTTGAAAATCTCAGTTTTGTAAATCTCAGTTTTGTAAATCTCAGTTTTGTAAATCACAGTTTTAAAAATCTCAGTTTTGAAAATCTCAGTTTTAAAAATCTCAGTTTTGTAAATCTCAGTTTTGTAAATCTCAGTTTTGTAAATCTCAGTTTTGTAAATCTCAGTTTTGAAAATCTCAGTTTTGTAAATATCAGTTTTGAAAATCTCAGTTTTGTAAATCTCAGTTTTGAAAATCTCAGTTTTGTAAATCTCAGTTTTGTAAATCTCAGTTTTGTAAATCTCAGTTTTGAAAATCTCAGTTTTGTAAATCTCAGTTTTGAAAATCTCAGTTTTGTAAATCTCACTTTTGAAAATCTCAGTTTTGTAAATCTCAGTTTTGAAAATCTCAGTTTTGTAAATCTCAGTTTTGAAAATCTCAGTTTTGTAAATCTCAGTTTTGTAAATCTCAGTTTTGTAAATCTCAGTTTTGAAAATCTCAGTTTTGTAAATCTCAGTTTTGAAAATCTCAGTTTTAAAAATCTCAGTTTTGTAAATCTCAGTTTTGTAAATCTCAGTTTTGTAAATCTCAGTTTTGTAAATCTCAGTTTTGAAAATCTCAGTTTTGTAAATATCAGTTTTGAAAATCTCAGTTTTGTAAATCTCAGTTTTGAAAATCTCAGTTTTGTAAATCTCAGTTTTGTAAATCTCAGTTTTGTAAATCTCAGTTTTGAAAATCTCAGTTTTGTAAATCTCAGTTTTGAAAATCTCAGTTTTGTAAATCTCACTTTTGAAAATCTCAGTTTTGTAAATCTCAGTTTTGAAAATCTCAGTTTTGTAAATCTCAGTTTTGAAAATCTCAGATTTGTAAATCTCAGTTTTGTAAATCTCAGTTTTGTAAATCTCAGTTTTGAAAATCTCAGTTTTGTAAATCTCAGTTTTGAAAATCTCAGTTTTGTAAATCTCAGTTTTGTAAATCTCAGTTTTGTAAATCTCAGTTTTGAAAATCTCAGTTTTGTAAATCTCAGTTTTGTAAATCTCAGTTTTGAAAATCTCAGTTTTGTAAATCTCAGTTTTGAAAATCTCAGTTTTGTAATCTCAGTTTTGTAAATCTCAGTTTTGAAAATCTCAGTTTTGTAATCTCAGTTTTGAAAATCTCAGTTTTGTTAATCTCAGTTTTGAAAATCTCAGTTTTGTAAATCTCAGTTTTGTAAATCTCAGTTTTGAAAATCTCAGTTTTGTAAATATCAGTTTTGTAAATCTCAGTTTTGTGAATCTCAGTTTTGAAAATCTCAGTTTTGTAAATCTCAGTTTTGTAAATCTCAGTTTTGAAAATCTCAGTTTTGTAAATCTCAGTTTTGAAAATCTCAGTTTTGAAAATCTCAGTTTTGTAAATCTCAGTTTTGAAAATCTCAGTTTTGTAAATCTCAGTTTTGTAAATCTCAGTTTTGTAAATCTCAGTTTTGAAAATCTCAGTTTTGTAAATCTCAGTTTTGAAAATCTCAGTTTTGTAAATCTCAGTTTTGTAAATCTCAGTTTTGTAAATCTCAGTTTTGAAAATCTCAGTTTTGTAAATCTCAGTTTTGTAAATCTCAGTTTTGAAAATCTCAGTTTTGAAAATCTCAGTTTTGAAAATCTCAGTTTTGTAAATCTCAGTTTTGTAAATCTCAGTTTTGTAAATCTCAGTTTTGTAAATCTCAGTTTTGAAAATCTCAGTTTTGTTAATCTCAGTTTTGAAAATCTCAGTTTTGTAAATCTCAGTTTTGTAAATCTCAGTTTTGAAAATCTCAGTTTTGTAAATATCAGTTTTGTAAATCTCAGTTTTGTGAATCTCAGTTTTGAAAATCTCAGTTTTGTAAATCTCAGTTTTGTAAATCTCAGTTTTGAAAATCTCAGTTTTGTAAATCTCAGTTTTGAAAATCTCAGTTTTGAAAATCTCAGTTTTGTAAATCTCAGTTTTGAAAATCTCAGTTTTGTAAATCTCAGTTTTGTAAATCTCAGTTTTGTAAATCTCAGTTTTGAAAATCTCAGTTTTGTAAATCTCAGTTTTGAAAATCTCAGTTTTGTAAATCTCAGTTTTGTAAATCTCAGTTTTGTAAATCTCAGTTTTGAAAATCTCAGTTTTGTAAATCTCAGTTTTGTAAATCTCAGTTTTGAAAATCTCAGTTTTGAAAATCTCCGTTTTGAAAATCTCAGTTTTGAAAATCTCAGTTTTGAAAATCTCAGTTTTGAAAATCTCAGTTTTGTAAATCTCAGTTTTGAAAATCTCAGTTTTGTAAATCTCAGTTTTGAAAATCTCAGTTTTGTAAATCTCAGTTTTGTAAATCTCAGTTTTGAAAATCTCAGTTTTGAAAATCTCAGTTTGTAAATCTCAGTTTTGTAAATCTCAGTTTTGTAAATCTCAGTTTTGTAAATCTCAGTTTTGAAAATCTCAGTTTTGTAAATCTCAGTTTTGAAAATCTCAGTTTTGTAAATCTCAGTTTTGTAAATCTCAGTTTTGTAAATCTCAGTTTTGAAAATCTCAGTTTTGTAAATCTCAGTTTTGAAAATCTCAGTTTTGTAAATCTCAGTTTTGTAAATCTCAGTTTTGAAAATCTCAGTTTTGAAAATCTCAGTTTTGTAAATCTCAGTTTTGTAAATCTCAGTTTTGAAAATCTCAGTTTTGAAAATCTCCGTTTTGAAAATCTCAGTTTTGAAAATCTCAGTTTTGAAAATCTCAGTTTTGAAAATCTCAGTTTTGTAAATCTCAGTTTTGAAAATCTCAGTTTTGTAAATCTCAGTTTTGTAAATCTCAGTTTTGTAAATCTCAGTTTTGAAAATCTCAGTTTTGTAAATCTCAGTTTTGAAAATCTCAGTTTTGTAAATCTCAGTTTTGTAAATCTCAGTTTTGTAAATCTCAGTTTTGTAAATCTCAGTTTTGAAAATCTCAGTTTTGTAAATCTCAGTTTTGAAAATCTCAGTTTTGTAAATCTCAGTTTTGTAAATCTCAGTTTTGTAAATCTCAGTTTTGAAAATCTCAGTTTTGTAAATCTCAGTTTTGTAAATCTCAGTTTTGTAAATCAAACTTTTGAAAATCTCAGTTTTGTAAATCTCAGTTTTGTTAATCTCAGTTTTGAAAATCTCAGTTTTGAAAATCTCAGTTTTGAAAATCTCAGTTTTGAAAATCTCAGTTTTGAAAATCTCAGTTTTGTAAATCTCAGTTTTGTAAATCTCAGTTTTGAAAATCTCAGTTTTGAAAATCTCAGTTTTGAAAATCTCAGTTTTGAAAATCTCAGTTTTGAAAATCTCAGTTTTGAAAATCTCAGTTTTGTAAATCTCAGTTTTGAAAATCTCAGTTTTGTAAATCTCAGTTTTGAAAATCTCAGTTTTGAAAATCTCAGTTTTGTAAATCTCAGTTTTGAAAATCTCAGTTTTGTAAATCTCAGTTTTGAAAATCTCAGTTTTGTAAATCTCAGTTTTGAAAATCTCAGTTTTGTAAATCTCAGTTTTGAAAATCTCAGTTTTGTAAATCTCAGTTTTGAAAATCTCAGTTTTGTAAATCTCAGTTTTGTAAATCTCAGTTTTGTAAATCTCGGTTTTGTTTCGACCGGTTTTGATTCGAGCGGTTTTGGCGCGAGCGGATTTGATTCGAGCGGTTTTGCACCGAGCGGTTTTGGAGCGAGCGGTCTTGGAGCGAGCGGTTTTGGAGCGAGCGGTTTTGGAGCGAGCGGTTTTGGAACGAGCGGTTTTGGAGCGAGCGGTTTTGGAGCGAGCGGTTTTGGAGCGAGCGGTTTTGGAACGAGCGGTTTTGATTTGAGCGGTTTTGGAGCGAGCGGTTTTGATTCGAGCGGTTTTGGAACGAGCGGTTTTGGAGCGAGCGGTTTTGGAGCGAGCGGTTTTGATTCGAGCGGTTTTGGAGCGAGCGGTTTTTGAACAAGCGGTTTTGGAACGAGCGGTTTTGATTCGAGCGGTTTTGGAGCGAGCGGTTTTGGAACGAGCGGTTTTGATTCGAGCGGTTTTGGAGCGAGCGGTTTTGATTCGAGCGGTTTTGGAGCGAGCGGTTTTGGAGCGAGCGGTTTTGATTCGAGCGGTTTTGGAGCGAGCGGTTTTGGAGCGAGCGGTTTTGGAGCGAGCGGTTTTGGAGCAAGCGGTTTTGATTCGAGCGGTTTTGGAGCGAGCGGTTTTGGAGCGAGCGGTTTTGGAACGAGCGGTTTTGGAACGAGCGGTTTTGGAGCGAGCGGTTTTGATTCGAGCGGTTTTGGAGCGAGCGGTTTCGATTCGAGCGGTTTTGGAGCGAGCGGTTTTGGAGCGAGCGGTTTTGGAACGAGCGGTTTTGGAGCGAGCGGTTTTGGAACGAGCGGTTTTGGAGCGAGCGGTTTTGGAACGAGCGGTTTTGGAGCGAGCGGTTTTGGAACGAGCGGTTTTGATTCGAGCGGTTTTGGAGCGAGCGGTTTTGGAACGAGCGGTTTTGGAGCGAGCGGTTTTGGAGCGAGCGGTTTTGATTCGAGCGGTTCAGTTTTGTAAATCTCAGTTTTGTAAATCTCAGTTTTGTAAATCTCAGTTTTGTAAATCTCAGTTTTGTAAATCTCAGTTTTGTAAATCTCAGTTTTGAAAATCTCAGTTTTGTAAATCAAAGTTTTGTAAATCTCAGTTTTGTAAATCTCAGTTTTGAAAATCTCAGTTTTGTAAATATCAGTTTTGTAAATCTCAGTTTTGTAAATCTCAGTTTTAAAAATCTCAGTTTTGAAAATCTCAGTTTTGAAAATCTCAGTTTTGTAAATCTCAGTTTTGAAAATCTCAGTTTTGTAAATCTCAGTTTTGAAAATCTCAGTTTTGTAAATCTCAGTTTTGTAAATCTCAGTTTTGAAAATCTCAGTTTTGTAAATCTCAGTTTTGTAAATCTCAGTTTTGTAAATCTCAGTTTTGAAAATCTCAGTTTTGTAAATCTCAGTTTTGAAAATCTCAGTTTTGTAAATCTCAGTTTTGTAAATCTCAGTTTTGTAAATCTCAGTTTTGAAAATCTCAGTTTTGTAAATCTCAGTTTTGAAAATCTCAGTTTTGAAAATCTCAGTTTTGTAAATCTCAGTTTTGAAAATCTCAGTTTTGTTAATCTCAGTTTTGAAAATCTCAGTTTTGTAAATCTCAGTTTTGTAAATCTCAGTTTTGTAAATCTCAGTTTTGAAAATCTCAGTTTTGTAAATCTCAGTTTTGAAAATCTCAGTTTTGTAAATCTCAGTTTTGTAAATCTCAGTTTTGTAAATCTCAGTTTTGAAAATCTCAGTTTTGTAAATCTCAGTTTTGAAAATCTCAGTTTTGTAAATCTCAGTTTTGTAAATCTCAGTTTTGTAAATCTCAGTTTTGAAAATCTCAGTTTTGTAAATCTCAGTTTTGTAAATCTCAGTTTTGAAAATCTCAGTCTTGTAAATCTCAGTTTTGAAAATCTCAGTTTTGTAATCTCAGTTTTGAAAATCTCAATTGTGTTAATCTCAGTTTTGAAAATCTCAGTTTTGTAAATCTCAGTTTTGTAAATCTCAGTTTTGAAAATCTCAGTTTTGTAAATATCAGTTTTGTAAATCTCAGTTTTGTAAATCTCAGTTTTGAAAATCTCAGTTTTGAAAATCTCAGTTTTGTAAATCTCAGTTTTGAAAATCTCAGTTTTGTAAATCTCAGTTTTGTAAATCTCAGTTTTGAAAATCTCAGTCTTGTAAATCTCAGTTTTGAAAATCTCAGTTTTGTAATCTCAGTTTTGAAAATCTCAGTTGTGTTAATCTCAGTTTTGAAAATCTCAGTTTTGTAAATCTCAGTTTTGTAAATCTCAGTTTTGAAAATCTCAGTTTTGTAAATATCAGTTTTGTAAATCTCAGTTTTGTAAATCTCAGTTTTGAAAATCTCAGTTTTGAAAATCTCAGTTTTGAAAATCTCAGTTTAGAAAATCTCAGTTTTGAAAATCTCAGTTTTGTAAATCTCAGTTTTGAAAATCTCAGTTTTGTAAATCTCAGTTTTGAAAATCTCAGTTTTGAAAATCTCAGTTTTGTAAATCTCAGTTTTGAAAATCTCAGTTTTGTAAATCTCAGTTTTGTAAATCTCAGTTTTGTAAATCTCAGTTTTGTAAATCTCAGTTTTGAAAATCTCAGTTTTGTAAATCTCAGTTTTAAAAATCTCAGTTTTGTAAATATCAGTTTTGTAAATCTCAGTTTTGTAAATCTCAGTTTTAAAAATCTCAGTTTTGAAAATCTCAGTTTTAAAAATCTCAGTTTTGAAAATCTCAGTTTTGAAAATCTCAGTTTTGTAAATCTCAGTTTTGTAAATCTCAGTTTTGAAAATCTCAGTTTTGTAAATCTCAGTTTTGTAAATCTCAGTTTTGTAAATCTCAGTTTTGAAAATCTCAGTTTTGTAAATATCAGTTTTGTAAATCTCAGTTTTGTAAATCTCAGTTTTAAAAATCTCAGTTTTGAAAATCTCAGTTTTAAAAATCTCAGTTTTGAAAATCTCAGTTTTGAAAATCTCAGTTTTGTAAATCTCAGTTTTGAAAATCTCAGTTTTGTAAATCTCAGTTTTGTAAATCTCAGTTTTGTAAATCTCAGTTTTGTAAATCTCAGTTTTGTAAATCTCAGTTTTGTAAATCTCAGTTTTGAAAATCTCAGTTTTGTAAATATCAGTTTTGTAAATCTCAGTTTTGTAAATCTCAGTTTTGAAAATCTCAGTTTTGAAAATCTCAGTTTTGAAAATCTCAGTTTAGAAAATCTCAGTTTTGAAAATCTCAGTTTTGTAAATCTCAGTTTTGAAAATCTCAGTTTTGTAAATCTCAGTTTTGAAAATCTCAGTTTTGAAAATCTCAGTTTTGTAAATCTCAGTTTTGAAAATCTCAGTTTTGTAAATCTCAGTTTTGTAAATCTCAGTTTTGTAAATCTCAGTTTTGTAAATCTCAGTTTTGAAAATCTCAGTTTTGTAAATCTCAGTTTTAAAAATCTCAGTTTTGTAAATATCAGTTTTGAAAATCTCAGTTTTGTAAATCTCAGTTTTGTAAATCTCAGTTTTGTAAATCTCAGTTTTGTAAATCTCAGTTTTGTAAATCTCAGTTTTGAAAATCTCAGTTTTGTAAATCTCAGTTTTGTAAATCTCAGTTTTGAAAATCTCAGTTTTGAAAATCTCAGTTTTGAAAATCTCAGTTTTGAAAATCTCAGTTTTGTAAATCTCAGTTTTGAAAATCTCAGTTTTGTAATTCTCAGTTTTGTAAATCTCAGTTTTGTAAATCTCAGTTTTGTAAATCTCAGTTTTGTAAATCTCAGTTTTGAAAATCTCAGTTTTGTAAATCTCAGTTTTGTAAATCTCAGTTTTGAAAATCTCAGTTTTGAAAATCTCAGTTTTGAAAATCTCAGTTTTGAAAATCTCAGTTTTGTAAATCTCAGTTTTAAAAATCTCAGTTTTGTAAATCTCAGTTTTGAAAATCTCAGTTTTGTAAATCTCAGTTTTGAAAATCTCAGTTTTGTAAATCTCAGTTTTGTAAATCTCAGTTTTGTAAATCTCAGTTTTGTAAATCTCAGTTTTGTAAATCTCAGTTTTGTAAATCTCAGTTTTGAAAATCTCAGTTTTGTAAATCTCAGTTTTGTAAATCTCAGTTTTGAAAATCTCAGTTTTGAAAATCTCAGTTTTGAAAATCTCAGTTTTGCAAATCTCAGTTTTGTAAATCTCAGTTTTGAAAATCTCAGTTTTGTAAATCTCAGTTTTGAAAATCTCAGTTTTGTAAATCTCAGTTTTGTAAATCTCAGTTTTGTAAATCTCAGTTTTGAAAATCTCAGTTTAGAAAATCTCAGTTTTGAAAATCTCAGTTTTGTAAATCTCAGTTTTGAAAATCTCAGTTTTGTAAATCTCAGTTTTGAAAATCTCAGTTTTGAAAATCTCAGTTTTGTAAATCTCAGTTTTGAAAATCTCAGTTTTGTAAATCTCAGTTTTGTAAATCTCAGTTTTGTAAATCTCAGTTTTGTAAATCTCAGTTTTGAAAATCTCAGTTTTGTAAATCTCAGTTTTAAAAATCTCAGTTTTGTAAATCTCAGTTTTGTAAATCTCAGTTTTGTAAATCTCAGTTTTGAAAATCTCAGTTTTGTAAATCTCAGTTTTGTAAATCTCAGTTTTGAAAATCTCAGTTTTGAAAATCTCAGTTTTGAAAATCTCAGTTTTGCAAATCTCAGTTTTGTAAATCTCAGTTTTGAAAATCTCAGTTTTGTAAATCTCAGTTTTGAAAATCTCAGTTTTGTAAATCTCAGTTTTGTAAATCTCAGTTTTGTAAATCTCAGTTTTGAAAATCTCAGTTTTGAAAATCTCAGTTTTGAAAATCTCAGTTTTGTAAATCTCAGTTTTGTAAATCTCAGTTTTGTAAATCTCAGTTTTGTAAATATCAGTTTTGTAAATCTCAGTTTTGTAAATCTCAGTTTTAAAAATCTCAGTTTTGAAAATCTCAGTTTTAAAAATCTCAGTTTTGAAAATCTCAGTTTTGAAAATCTCAGTTTTGTAAATCTCAGTTTTGAAAATCTCAGTTTTGTAAATCTCAGTTTTGAAAATATCAGTTTTGTAAATCTCAGTTTTGTAAATCTCAATTTTGTAAATCTCAGTTTTGAAAATCTCAGTTTTGTAAATCTCAGTTTTGTAAATCTCAGTTTTGTAAATCTCAGTTTTGAAAATCTCAGTTTTGTAATTCTCAGTTTTGTAAATCTCAGTTTTGTAAATCTCAGTTTTGTAAATCTCAGTTTTGTAAATCTCAGTTTTGAAAATCTCAGTTTTGAAAATCTCAGTTTTGAAAATCTCAGTTTTGTAAATCTCAGTTTTGAAAATCTCAGTTTTGTAAATCTCAGTTTTGAAAATCTCAGTTTTGTAAATCTCAGTTTTGAAAATCTCAGTTTTGTAAATCTCAGTTTTGAAAATCTCAGTTTTGTAAATCTCAGTTTTGTAAATCTCAGTTTTGTAAATCTCGGCGAGCGGTTTTGGAACGAGCGGTTTTGGAGCGAGCGGTTTTGGAGCGAGCGGTTTTGGAGCGAGCGGTTTTGGAACGAGCGGTTTTGGAGCGAGCGGTTTTGATTCGAGCGGTTTTGGAGCGAGCGGTTTTGGAGCGAGCGGTTTTGGAGCGAGCGGTTTTGGAGCGAGCGGTTTTGGAGCGAGCGGTTTTGGAGCGAGCGGTTTTGATTCGAGCGGTTTTGGAGCGAGCGGTTTTGATTCGAGCGGTTTTGGAGCGAGCGGTTTTGATTCGAGCGGTTTTGGAGCGAGCGGTTTTGATTCGAGCGGTTTTGGAGCGAGCGGTTTTGGAACGAGCGGTTTTGGAGCGAGCGGTTTAGGAGCGAGCGGTTTTGGTTCGAGCGGTTTTGGAGCGAGCGGTTTTGATTCGAGCGGTTTTGGAGCGAGCGGTTTTGATTCGAGCGGTTTTGGAGCGAGCGGTTTTGATTCGAGCGGTTTTGGAGCGAGCGGTTTTGGATCGAGCGGTTTTGGAGCGAGCGGTTTTGGAGCGAGCGGTTTTGATTCGAGCGGTTTTGGAGCGAGCGGTTTTGATTCGAGCGGTTCAGTTTTGTAAATCTCAGTTTTGTAAATCTCAGTTTTGTAAATCTCAGTTTTGTAAATCTCAGTTTTGAAAATCTCAGTTTTGTAAATCTCAGTTTTGTAAATCTCAGTTTTGTAAATCTCAGTTTTGTAAATCTCAGTTTTGAAAATCTCAGTTTTGTAAATATCAGTTTTGTAAATCTCAGTTTTGTAAATCTCAGTTTTAAAAATCTCAGTTTTCAAAATCTCAGTTTTAAAAATCTCAGTTTTGAAAATCTCAGTTTTGAAAATCTCAGTTTTGTAAATCTCAGTTTTGTAAATCTCAGTTTTGAAAATCTCAGTTTTGTAAATCTCAGTTTTGAAAATCTCAGTTTTGTAAATCTCAGTTTTGAAAATCTCAGTTTTGTAAATCTCAGTTTTGTAAATCTCAGTTTTGTAAATCTCAGTTTTGAAAATCTCAGTTTTGTAAATCTCAGTTTTGAAAATCTCAGTTTTGTAAATCTCACTTTTGAAAATCTCAGTTTTGTAAATCTCAGTTTTGAAAATCTCAGTTTTGTAAATCTCAGTTTTGAAAATCTCAGTTTTGTAAATCTCAGTTTTGTAAATCTCAGTTTTGTAAATCTCAGTTTTGAAAATCTCAGTTTTGTAAATCTCAGTTTTGAAAATCTCAGTTTTGTAAATCTCAGTTTTGAAAATCTCAGTTTTGTAAATCTCACTTTTGAAAATCTCAGTTTTGTAAATCTCAGTTTTGAAAATCTCAGTTTTGTAAATCTCAGTTTTGAAAATCTCAGTTTTGTAAATCTCAGTTTTGTAAATCTCAGTTTTGAAAATCTCAGTTTTGTAAATCTCAGTTTTGTAAATCTCAGTTTTGTAAATCTCAGTTTTGAAAATCTCAGTTTTGTAAATCTCAGTTTTGTAAATCTCAGTTTTGAAAATCTCAGTTTTGTAAATCTCAGTTTTGAAAATCTCAGTTTTGTAATCTCAGTTTTGAAAATCTCAGTTTTGTTAATCTCAGTTTTGAAAATCTCAGTTTTGTAAATCTCAGTTTTGTAAATCTCAGTTTTAAAAATCTCAGTTTTGTAAATATCAGTTTTGAAAATCTCAATTGTGTTAATCTCAGTTTTGAAAATCTCAGTTTTGTAAATCTCAGTTTTGTAAATCTCAGTTTTGAAAATCTCAGTTTTGTAAATATCAGTTTTGTAAATCTCAGTTTTGTAAATCTCAGTTTTGAAAATCTCAGTTTTGAAAATCTCAGTTTTGTAAATCTCAGTTTTGAAAATCTCAGTTTTGTAAATCTCAGTTTTGTAAATCTCAGTTTTGAAAATCTCAGTCTTGTAAATCTCAGTTTTGAAAATCTCAGTTTTGTAATCTCAGTTTTGAAAATCTCAGTTGTGTTAATCTCAGTTTTGAAAATCTCAGTTTTGTAAATCTCAGTTTTGTAAATCTCAGTTTTGAAAATCTCAGTTTTGTAAATATCAGTTTTGTAAATCTCAGTTTTGTAAATCTCAGTTTTGAAAATCTCAGTTTTGAAAATCTCAGTTTTGAAAATCTCAGTTTAGAAAATCTCAGTTTTGAAAATCTCAGTTTTGTAAATCTCAGTTTTGAAAATCTCAGTTTTGTAAATCTCAGTTTTGAAAATCTCAGTTTTGAAAATCTCAGTTTTGTAAATCTCAGTTTTGAAAATCTCAGTTTTGTAAATCTCAGTTTTGTAAATCTCAGTTTTGTAAATCTCAGTTTTGTAAATCTCAGTTTTGAAAATCTCAGTTTTGTAAATCTCAGTTTTAAAAATCTCAGTTTTGTAAATATCAGTTTTGTAAATCTCAGTTTTGTAAATCTCAGTTTTAAAAATCTCAGTTTTGTAAATCTCAGTTTTAAAAATCTCAGTTTTGAAAATCTCAGTTTTGAAAATCTCAGTTTTGTAAATCTCAGTTTTGTAAATCTCAGTTTTGAAAATCTCAGTTTTGTAAATCTCAGTTTTGTAAATCTCAGTTTTGTAAATCTCAGTTTTGAAAATCTCAGTTTTGTAAATATCAGTTTTGTAAATCTCAGTTTTGTAAATCTCAGTTTTAAAAATCTCAGTTTTGAAAATCTCAGTTTTAAAAATCTCACTTTTGAAAATCTCAGTTTTGAAAATCTCAGTTTTGTAAATCTCAGTTTTGAAAATCTCAGTTTTGTAAATCTCAGTTTTGTAAATCTCAGTTTTGTAAATCTCAGTTTTGTAAATCTCAGTTTTGTAAATCTCAGTTTTGTAAATCTCAGTTTTGAAAATCTCAGTTTTGTAAATATCAGTTTTGTAAATCTCAGTTTTGTAAATCTCAGTTTTGAAAATCTCAGTTTTGAAAATCTCAGTTTTGAAAATCTCAGTTTAGAAAATCTCAGTTTTGAAAATCTCAGTTTTGTAAATCTCAGTTTTGAAAATCTCAGTTTTGTAAATCTCAGTTTTGAAAATCTCAGTTTTGAAAATCTCAGTTTTGTAAATCTCAGTTTTGAAAATCTCAGTTTTGTAAATCTCAGTTTTGTAAATCTCAGTTTTGTAAATCTCAGTTTTGTAAATCTCAGTTTTGAAAATCTCAGTTTTGTAAATCTCAGTTTTAAAAATCTCAGTTTTGTAAATATCAGTTTTGAAAATCTCAGTTTTGTAAATCTCAGTTTTGTAAATCTCAGTTTTGTAAATCTCAGTTTTGAAAATCTCAGTTTTGTAATTCTCAGTTTTGTAAATCTCAGTTTTGTAAATCTCAGTTTTGTAAATCTCAGTTTTGTAAATCTCAGTTTTGAAAATCTCAGTTTTGTAAATCTCAGTTTTGTAAATCTCAGTTTTGAAAATCTCAGTTTTGAAAATCTCAGTTTTGAAAATCTCAGTTTTGAAAATCTCAGTTTTGTAAATCTCAGTTTTAAAAATCTCAGTTTTGTAAATCTCAGTTTTGAAAATCTCAGTTTTGTAAATCTCAGTTTTGAAAATCTCAGTTTTGTAAATCTCAGTTTTGTAAATCTCAGTTTTGAAAATCTCAGTTTTGAAAATCTCAGTTTTGAAAATCTCAGTTTTGTAAATCTCAGTTTTGTAAATCTCAGTTTTGAAAATCTCAGTTTTGTAAATCTCAGTTTTGCAAATCTCAGTTTTGTAAATCTCAGTTTTGAAAATCTCAGTTTTGTAAATCTCAGTTTTGAAAATCTCAGTTTTGTAAATCTCAGTTTTGTAAATCTCAGTTTTGTAAATCTCAGTTTTGAAAATCTCAGTTTTGAAAATCTCAGTTTTGAAAATCTCAGTTTTGTAAATCTCAGTTTTGTAAATCTCAGTTTTGTAAATCTCAGTTTTGTAAATATCAGTTTTGTAAATCTCAGTTTTGTAAATCTCAGTTTTAAAAATCTCAGTTTTGAAAATCTCAGTTTTAAAAATCTCAGTTTTGAAAATCTCAGTTTTGAAAATCTCAGTTTTGTAAATCTCAGTTTTGAAAATCTCAGTTTTGTAAATCTCAGTTTTGAAAATATCAGTTTTGTAAATCTCAGTTTTGTAAATCTCAATTTTGTAAATCTCAGTTTTGAAAATCTCAGTTTTGTAAATCTCAGTTTTGTAAATCTCAGTTTTGTAAATCTCAGTTTTGAAAATCTCAGTTTTGTAATTCTCAGTTTTGTAAATCTCAGTTTTGTAAATCTCAGTTTTGTAAATCTCAGTTTTGTAAATCTCAGTTTTGTAAATCTCAGTTTTGAAAATCTCAGTTTTGAAAATCTCAGTTTTGTAAATCTCAGTTTTGAAAATCTCAGTTTTGTAAATCTCAGTTTTGAAAATCTCAGTTTTGTAAATCTCAGTTTTGAAAATCTCAGTTTTGTAAATCTCAGTTTTGAAAATCTCAGTTTTGTAAATCTCAGTTTTGTAAATCTCAGTTTTGTAAATCTCGGCGAGCGGTTTTGGAACGAGCGGTTTTGGAGCGAGCGGTTTTGGAGCGAGCGGTTTTGGAGCGAGCGGTTTTGGAACGAGCGGTTTTGGAGCGAGCGGTTTTGATTCGAGCGGTTTTGGAGCGAGCGGTTTTGGAGCGAGCGGTTTTGGAGCGAGCGGTTTTGGAGCGAGCGGTTTTGGATCGAGCGGTTTTGGAGCGAGCGGTTTTGATTCGAGCGGTTTTGGAGCGAGCGGTTTTGATTCGAGCGGTTTTGGAGCGAGCGGTTTTGATTCGAGCGGTTTTGGAGCGAGCGGTTTTGATTCGAGCGGTTTTGGAGCGAGCGGTTTTGGAACGAGCGGTTTTGGAGCGAGCGGTTTTGGAGCGAGCGGTTTTGATTCGAGCGGTTTTGGAGCGAGCGGTTTTGATTCGAGCGGTTTTGGAGCGAGCGGTTTTGATTCGAGCGGTTTTGGAGCGAGCGGTTTTGATTCGAGCGGTTTTGGAGCGAGCGGTTTTGGAACGAGCGGTTTTGGAGCGAGCGGTTTTGGAGCGAGCGGTTTTGATTCGAGCGGTTTTGGAGCGAGCGGTTTTGATTCGAGCGGTTCAGTTTTGTAAATCTCAGTTTTGTAAATCTCAGTTTTGTAAATCTCAGTTTTGTAAATCTCAGTTTTGTAAATCTCAGTTTTGAAAATCTCAGTTTTGTAAATATCAGTTTTGTAAATCTCAGTTTTGTAAATCTCAGTTTTAAAAATCTCAGTTTTCAAAATCTCAGTTTTAAAAATCTCAGTTTTGAAAATCTCAGTTTTGAAAATCTCAGTTTTGTAAATCTCAGTTTTGTAAATCTCAGTTTTGAAAATCTCAGTTTTGTAAATATCAGTTTTGAAAATCTCAGTTTTGTAAATCTCAGTTTTGAAAATCTCAGTTTTGTAAATCTCAGTTTTGTAAATCTCAGTTTTGTAAATCTCAGTTTTGAAAATCTCAGTTTTGTAAATCTCAGTTTTGAAAATCTCAGTTTTGTAAATCTCACTTTTGAAAATCTCAGTTTTGTAAATCTCAGTTTTGAAAATCTCAGTTTTGTAAATCTCAGTTTTGAAAATCTCAGTTTTGTAAATCTCAGTTTTGTAAATCTCAGTTTTGTAAATCTCAGTTTTGAAAATCTCAGTTTTGTAAATCTCAGTTTTGAAAATCTCAGTTTTGTAAATCTCAGTTTTGAAAATCTCAGTTTTGTAAATCTCACTTTTGAAAATCTCAGTTTTGTAAATCTCAGTTTTGAAAATCTCAGTTTTGTAAATCTCAGTTTTGTAAATCTCAGTTTTGTAAATCTCAGTTTTGTAAATCTCAGTTTTGAAAATCTCAGTTTTGTAAATCTCAGTTTTGTAAATCTCAGTTTTGTAAATCTCAGTTTTGAAAATCTCAGTTTTGTAAATCTCAGTTTTGTAAATCTCAGTTTTGAAAATCTCAGTTTTGTAAATCTCAGTTTTGAAAATCTCAGTTTTGTAATCTCAGTTTTGAAAATCTCAGTTTTGTTAATCTCAGTTTTGAAAATCTCAGTTTTGTAAATCTCAGTTTTGTAAATCTCAGTTTTAAAAATCTCAGTTTTGTAAATATCAGTTTTGAAAATCTCAATTGTGTTAATCTCAGTTTTGAAAATCTCAGTTTTGTAAATCTCAGTTTTGTAAATCTCAGTTTTGAAAATCTCAGTTTTGTAAATATCAGTTTTGTAAATCTCAGTTTTGTAAATCTCAGTTTTGAAAATCTCAGTTTTGAAAATCTCAGTTTTGTAAATCTCAGTTTTGAAAATCTCAGTTTTGTAAATCTCAGTTTTGTAAATCTCAGTTTTGAAAATCTCAGTCTTGTAAATCTCAGTTTTGAAAATCTCAGTTTTGTAATCTCAGTTTTGAAAATCTCAGTTGTGTTAATCTCAGTTTTGAAAATCTCAGTTTTGTAAATCTCAGTTTTGTAAATCTCAGTTTTGAAAATCTCAGTTTTGTAAATATCAGTTTTGTAAATCTCAGTTTTGTAAATCTCAGTTTTGAAAATCTCAGTTTTGAAAATCTCAGTTTTGAAAATCTCAGTTTAGAAAATCTCAGTTTTGAAAATCTCAGTTTTGTAAATCTCAGTTTTGAAAATCTCAGTTTTGTAAATCTCAGTTTTGAAAATCTCAGTTTTGAAAATCTCAGTTTTGTAAATCTCAGTTTTGAAAATCTCAGTTTTGTAAATCTCAGTTTTGTAAATCTCAGTTTTGTAAATCTCAGTTTTGTAAATCTCAGTTTTGAAAATCTCAGTTTTGTAAATCTCAGTTTTAAAAATCTCAGTTTTGTAAATATCAGTTTTGTAAATCTCAGTTTTGTAAATCTCAGTTTTAAAAATCTCAGTTTTGAAAATCTCAGTTTTAAAAATCTCAGTTTTGAAAATCTCAGTTTTGAAAATCTCAGTTTTGTAAATCTCAGTTTTGTAAATCTCAGTTTTGAAAATCTCAGTTTTGTAAATCTCAGTTTTGTAAATCTCAGTTTTGTAAATCTCAGTTTTGAAAATCTCAGTTTTGTAAATATCAGTTTTGTAAATCTCAGTTTTGTAAATCTCAGTTTTAAAAATCTCAGTTTTAAAAATCTCAGTTTTAAAAATCTCAGTTTTGAAAATCTCAGTTTTGAAAATCTCAGTTTTGTAAATCTCAGTTTTGAAAATCTCAGTTTTGTAAATCTCAGTTTTGAAAATCTCAGTTTTGTAAATCTCAGTTTTGTAAATCTCAGTTTTGTAAATCTCAGTTTTGTAAATCTCAGTTTTGAAAATCTCAGTTTTGTAAATATCAGTTTTGTAAATCTCAGTTTTGTAAATCTCAGTTTTGAAAATCTCAGTTTTGAAAATCTCAGTTTTGAAAATCTCAGTTTATAAAATCTCAGTTTTGAAAATCTCAGTTTTGTAAATCTCAGTTTTGAAAATCTCAGTTTTGTAAATCTCAGTTTTGAAAATCTCAGTTTTGAAAATCTCAGTTTTGTAAATCTCAGTTTTGAAAATCTCAGTTTTGTAAATCTCAGTTTTGTAAATCTCAGTTTTGTAAATCTCAGTTTTGTAAATCTCAGTTTTGAAAATCTCAGTTTTGTAAATCTCAGTTTTAAAAATCTCAGTTTTGTAAATATCAGTTTTGAAAATCTCAGTTTTGTAAATCTCAGTTTTGTAAATCTCAGTTTTGTAAATCTCAGTTTTGAAAATCTCAGTTTTGTAATTCTCAGTTTTGTAAATCTCAGTTTTGTAAATCTCAGTTTTGTAAATCTCAGTTTTGTAAATCTCAGTTTTGAAAATCTCAGTTTTGTAAATCTCAGTTTTGTAAATCTCAGTTTTGAAAATCTCAGTTTTGAAAATCTCAGTTTTGAAAATCTCAGTTTTGAAAATCTCAGTTTTGTAAATCTCAGTTTTAAAAATCTCAGTTTTGTAAATCTCAGTTTTGAAAATCTCAGTTTTGTAAATCTCAGTTTTGAAAATCTCAGTTTTGTAAATCTCAGTTTTGTAAATCTCAGTTTTGAAAATCTCAGTTTTGAAAATCTCAGTTTTGTAAATCTCAGTTTTGTAAATCTCAGTTTTGTAAATCTCAGTTTTGAAAATCTCAGTTTTGTAAATCTCAGTTTTGCAAATCTCAGTTTTGTAAATCTCAGTTTTGAAAATCTCAGTTTTGTAAATCTCAGTTTTGAAAATCTCAGTTTTGTAAATCTCAGTTTTGTAAATCTCAGTTTTGTAAATCTCAGTTTTGAAAATCTCAGTTTTGTAAATCTCAGTTTTGAAAATCTCAGTTTTGTAAATCTCAGTTTTGTAAATCTCAGTTTTGTAAATCTCAGTTTTGTAAATATCAGTTTTGTAAATCTCAGTTTTGTAAATCTCAGTTTTAAAAATCTCAGTTTTGAAAATCTCAGTTTTAAAAATCTCAGTTTTGAAAATCTCAGTTTTGAAAATCTCAGTTTTGTAAATCTCAGTTTTGAAAATCTCAGTTTTGTAAATCTCAGTTTTGAAAATATCAGTTTTGTAAATCTCAGTTTTGTAAATCTCAATTTTGTAAATCTCAGTTTTGAAAATCTCAGTTTTGTAAATCTCAGTTTTGTAAATCTCAGTTTTGTAAATCTCAGTTTTGAAAATCTCAGTTTTGTAATTCTCAGTTTTGTAAATCTCAGTTTTGTAAATCTCAGTTTTGTAAATCTCAGTTTTGTAAATCTCAGTTTTGTAAATCTCAGTTTTGAAAATCTCAGTTTTGAAAATCTCAGTTTTGTAAATCTCAGTTTTGAAAATCTCAGTTTTGTAAATCTCAGTTTTGAAAATCTCAGTTTTGTAAATCTCAGTTTTGAAAATCTCAGTTTTGTAAATCTCAGTTTTGAAAATCTCAGTTTTGTAAATCTCAGTTTTGTAAATCTCAGTTTTGTAAATCTCGGCGAGCGGTTTTGGAACGAGCGGTTTTGGAGCGAGCGGTTTTGGAGCGAGCGGTTTTGGAGCGAGCGGTTTTGGAACGAGCGGTTTTGGAGCGAGCGGTTTTGATTCGAGCGGTTTTGGAGCGAGCGGTTTTGGAGCGAGCGGTTTTGGAGCGAGCGGTTTTGGAGCGAGCGGTTTTGGAACGAGCGGTTTTGGAGCGAGCGGTTTTGGTTCGAGCGGTTTTGGAGCGAGCGGTTTTGATTCGAGCGGTTTTGGAGCGAGCGGTTTTGATTCGAGCGGTTTTGGAGCGAGCGGTTTTGATTCGAGCGGTTTTGGAGCGAGCGGTTTTGGAACGAGCGGTTTTGGAGCGAGCGGTTTTGGAGCGAGCGGTTTTGATTCGAGCGGTTTTGGAGCGAGCGGTTTTGATTCGAGCGGTTTTGGAGCGAGCGGTTTTGATTCGAGCGGTTTTGGAGCGAGCGGTTTTGATTCGAGCGGTTTTGGAGCGAGCGGTTTTGGAACGAGCGGTTTTGGAGCGAGCGGTTTTGGAGCGAGCGGTTTTGATTCGAGCGGTTTTGGAGCGAGCGGTTTTGATTCGAGCGGTTCAGTTTTGTAAATCTCAGTTTTGTAAATCTCAGTTTTGTAAATCTCAGTTTTGTAAATCTCAGTTTTGAAAATCTCAGTTTTGTAAATCTCAGTTTTGTAAATCTCAGTTTTGTAAATCTCAGTTTTGTAAATCTCAGTTTTGAAAATCTCAGTTTTGTAAATATCAGTTTTGTAAATCTCAGTTTTGTAAATCTCAGTTTTGTAAATCTCAGTTTTAAAAATCTCAGTTTTGAAAATCTCAGTTTTAAAAATCTCAGTTTTGAAAATCTCAGTTTTGAAAATCTCAGTTTTGTAAATCTCAGTTTTGTAAATCTCAGTTTTGAAAATCTCAGTTTTGTAAATATCAGTTTTGAAAATCTCAGTTTTGTAAATCTCAGTTTTGAAAATCTCAGTTTTGTAAATCTCAGTTTTGTAAATCTCAGTTTTGTAAATCTCAGTTTTGAAAATCTCAGTTTTGTAAATCTCAGTTTTGAAAATCTCAGTTTTGTAAATCTCACTTTTGAAAATCTCAGTTTTGTAAATCTCAGTTTTGAAAATCTCAGTTTTGTAAATCTCAGTTTTGAAAATCTCAGTTTTGTAAATCTCAGTTTTGTAAATCTCAGTTTTGTAAATCTCAGTTTTGAAAATCTCAGTTTTGTAAATCTCAGTTTTGAAAATCTCAGTTTTGTAAATCTCAGTTTTGTAAATCTCAGTTTTGTAAATCTCAGTTTTGAAAATCTCAGTTTTGTAAATCTCAGTTTTGTAAATCTCAGTTTTGAAAATCTCAGTTTTGTAAATCTCAGTTTTGAAAATCTCAGTTTTGTAATCTCAGTTTTGAAAATCTCAGTTTTGTTAATCTCAGTTTTGAAAATCTCAGTTTTGTAAATCTCAGTTTTGTAAATCTCAGTTTTAAAAATCTCAGTTTTGTAAATATCAGTTTTGTAAATCTCAGTTTTGTAAATCTCAGTTTTGAAAATCTCAGTTTTGTAAATCTCAGTTTTGTAAATCTCAGTTTTGTAAATCTCAGTTTTGAAAATCTCAGTTTTGAAAATCTCAGTTTTGAAAATCTCAGTTTTGAAAATCTCAGTTTTGAAAATCTCAGTTTTGTAAATCTCAGTTTTGAAAATCTCAGTTTTGTAAATCTCAGTTTTGAAAATCTCAGTTTTGAAAATCTCAGTTTTGTAAATCTCAGTTTTGAAAATCTCAGTTTTGTAAATCTCAGTTTTGTAAATCTCAGTTTTGTAAATCTCAGTTTTGTAAATCTCAGTTTTGTAAATCTCAGTTTTGTAAATCTCAGTTTTGAAAATCTCAGTTTTGTAAATCTCAGTTTTAAAAATCTCAGTTTTGTAAATATCAGTTTTGAAAATCTCAGTTTTGTAAATCTCAGTTTTGTAAATCTCAGTTTTGTAAATCTCAGTTTTGAAAATCTCAGTTTTGTAATTCTCAGTTTTGTAAATCTCAGTTTTGTAAATCTCAGTTTTGTAAATCTCAGTTTTGTAAATCTCAGTTTTGAAAATCTCAGTTTTGTAAATCTCAGTTTTGTAAATCTCAGTTTTGTAAATCTCGGCGAGCGGTTTTGGAACGAGCGGTTTTGGAGCGAGCGGTTTTGGAGCGAGCGGTTTTGGAGCGAGCGGTTTTGGAACGAGCGGTTTTGGAGCGAGCGGTTTTGATTCGAGCGGTTTTGGAGCGAGCGGTTTTGGAGCGAGCGGTTTTGGAGCGAGCGGTTTTGGAGCGAGCGGTTTTGGAGCGAGCGGTTTTGGAGCGAGCGGTTTTGATTCGAGCGGTTTTGGAGCGAGCGGTTTTGATTCAAGCGGTTTTGGAGCGAGCGGTTTTGATTCGAGCGGTTTTGGAGCGAGCGGTTTTGGTGCGAGCGGTTTTGGAGCGAGCGGTTTTGGAACGAGCGGTTTTGGAGCGAGCGGTTTTGGAGCGAGCGGTTTTGATTCGAGCGGTTTTGGAGCGAGCGGTTTTGATTCGAGCGGTTTTGGAGCGAGCGGTTTTGATTCGAGCGGTTTTGGAGCGAGCGGTTTTGATTCGAGCGGTTTTGGAGCGAGCGGTTTTGGAACGAGCGGTTTTGGAGCGAGCGGTTTTGGAGCGAGCGGTTTTGATTCGAGCGGTTTTGGAGCGAGCGGTTTTGATTCGAGCGGTTCAGTTTTGTAAATCTCAGTTTTGTAAATCTCAGTTTTGTAAATCTCAGTTTTGTAAATCTCAGTTTTGAAAATCTCAGTTTTGTAAATCTCAGTTTTGTAAATCTCAGTTTTGTAAATCTCAGTTTTAAAAATCTCAGTTTTGAAAATCTCAGTTTTAAAAATCTCAGTTTTGAAAATCTCAGTTTTGAAAATCTCAGTTTTGTAAATCTCAGTTTTGTAAATCTCAATTTTGTAAATCTCAGTTTTGAAAATCTCAGTTTTGTAAATCTCAGTTTTGTAAATCTCAGTTTTGTAAATCTCAGTTTTGAAAATCTCAGTTTTGTAATTCTCAGTTTTGTAAATCTCAGTTTTGTAAATCTCAGTTTTGTAAATCTCAGTTTTGTAAATCTCAGTTTTGTAAATCTCAGTTTTGAAAATCTCAGTTTTGAAAATCTCAGTTTTGTAAATCTCAGTTTTGAAAATCTCAGTTTTGTAAATCTCAGTTTTGAAAATCTCAGTTTTGTAAATCTCAGTTTTGAAAATCTCAGTTTTGTAAATCTCAGTTTTGAAAATCTCAGTTTTGTAAATCTCAGTTTTGTAAATCTCAGTTTTGTAAATCTCGGCGAGCGGTTTTGGAACGAGCGGTTTTGGAGCGAGCGGTTTTGGAGCGAGCGGTTTTGGAGCGAGCGGTTTTGGAACGAGCGGTTTTGGAGCGAGCGGTTTTGATTCGAGCGGTTTTGGAGCGAGCGGTTTTGGAGCGAGCGGTTTTGGAGCGAGCGGTTTTGGAGCGAGCGGTTTTGGTACGAGCGGTTTTGGAGCGAGCGGTTTTGATTCGAGCGGTTTTGGAGCGAGCGGTTTTGATTCGAGCGGTTTTGGAGCGAGCGGTTTTGATTCGAGCGGTTTTGGAGCGAGCGGTTTTGATTCGAGCGGTTTTGGAGCGAGCGGTTTTGGAACGAGCGGTTTTGGAGCGAGCGGTTTTGGAGCGAGCGGTTTTGATTCGAGCGGTTTTGGAGCGAGCGGTTTTGATTCGAGCGGTTTTGGAGCGAGCGGTTTTGATTCGAGCGGTTTTGGAGCGAGCGGTTTTGATTCGAGCGGTTTTGGAGCGAGCGGTTTTGGAACGAGCGGTTTTGGAGCGAGCGGTTTTGGAGCGAGCGGTTTTGATGCGAGCGGTTTTGGAGCGAGCGGTTTTGATTCGAGCGGTTCAGTTTTGTAAATCTCAGTTTTGTAAATCTCAGTTTTGTAAATCTCAGTTTTGTAAATCTCAGTTTTGAAAATCTCAGTTTTGTAAATCTCAGTTTTGTAAATCTCAGTTTTGTAAATCTCAGTTTTGTAAATCTCAGTTTTGAAAATCTCAGTTTTGTAAATATCAGTTTTGTAAATCTCAGTTTTGTAAATCTCAGTTTTGTAAATCTCAGTTTTAAAAATCTCAGTTTTGAAAATCTCAGTTTTAAAAATCTCAGTTTTGAAAATCTCAGTTTTGAAAATCTCAGTTTTGTAAATCTCAGTTTTGTAAATCTCAGTTTTGAAAATCTCAGTTTTGTAAATATCAGTTTTGAAAATCTCAGTTTTGTAAATCTCAGTTTTGAAAATCTCAGTTTTGTAAATCTCAGTTTTGTAAATCTCAGTTTTGTAAATCTCAGTTTTGAAAATCTCAGTTTTGTAAATCTCAGTTTTGAAAATCTCAGTTTTGTAAATCTCACTTTTGAAAATCTCAGTTTTGTAAATCTCAGTTTTGAAAATCTCAGTTTTGTAAATCTCAGTTTTGAAAATCTCAGTTTTGTAAATCTCAGTTTTGTAAATCTCAGTTTTGTAAATCTCAGTTTTGAAAATCTCAGTTTTGTAAATCTCAGTTTTGAAAATCTCAGTTTTGTAAATCTCAGTTTTGTAAATCTCAGTTTTGTAAATCTCAGTTTTGAAAATCTCAGTTTTGTAAATCTCAGTTTTGTAAATCTCAGTTTTGAAAATCTCAGTTTTGTAAATCTCAGTTTTGAAAATCTCAGTTTTGTAATCTCAGTTTTGAAAATCTCAGTTTTGTTAATCTCAGTTTTGAAAATCTCAGTTTTGTAAATCTCAGTTTTGTAAATCTCAGTTTTAAAAATCTCAGTTTTGTAAATATCAGTTTTGTAAATCTCAGTTTTGTAAATCTCAGTTTTGAAAATCTCAGTTTTGAAAATCTCAGTTTTGTAAATCTCAGTTTTGTAAATCTCAGTTTTGAAAATCTCAGTTTTGAAAATCTCAGTTTTGAAAATCTCAGTTTTGAAAATCTCAGTTTTGAAAATCTCAGTTTTGTAAATCTCAGTTTTGAAAATCTCAGTTTTGTAAATCTCAGTTTTGAAAATCTCAGTTTTGAAAATCTCAGTTTTGTAAATCTCAGTTTTGAAAATCTCAGTTTTGTAAATCTCAGTTTTGTAAATCTCAGTTTTGTAAATCTCAGTTTTGTAAATCTCAGTTTTGTAAATCTCAGTTTTGTAAATCTCAGTTTTGAAAATCTCAGTTTTGTAAATCTCAGTTTTAAAAATCTCAGTTTTGTAAATATCAGTTTTGAAAATCTCAGTTTTGTAAATCTCAGTTTTGTAAATCTCAGTTTTGTAAATCTCAGTTTTGAAAATCTCAGTTTTGTAATTCTCAGTTTTGTAAATCTCAGTTTTGTAAATCTCAGTTTTGTAAATCTCAGTTTTGAAAATCTCAGTTTTGAAAATCTCAGTTTTGTAAATCTCAGTTTTGTAAATCTCAGTTTTGTAAATCTCGGCGAGCGGTTTTGGAACGAGCGGTTTTGGAGCGAGCGGTTTTGGAGCGAGCGGTTTTGGAGCGAGCGGTTTTGGAACGAGCGGTTTTGGAGCGAGCGGTTTTGATTCGAGCGGTTTTGGAGCGAGCGGTTTTGGAGCGAGCGGTTTTGGAGCGAGCGGTTTTGGAGCGAGCGGTTTTGGAACGAGCGGTTTTGGAGCGAGCGGTTTTGATTCGAGCGGTTTTGGAGCGAGCGGTTTTGATTCAAGCGGTTTTGGAGCGAGCGGTTTTGATTCGAGCGGTTTTGGAGCGAGCGGTTTTGATTCGAGCGGTTTTGGAGCGAGCGGTTTTGGAGCGAGCGGTTTTGGAGCGAGCGGTTTTGGAGCGAGCGGTTTTGATTCGAGCGGTTTTGGAGCGAGCGGTTTTGATTCGAGCGGTTTTGGAGCGAGCGGTTTTGATTCGAGCGGTTTTGGAGCGAGCGGTTTTGATTCGAGCGGTTTTGGAGCGAGCGGTTTTGGAACGAGCGGTTTTGGAGCGAGCGGTTTTGGAGCGAGCGGTTTTGATTCGAGCGGTTTTGGAGCGAGCGGTTTTGATTCGAGCGGTTCAGTTTTGTAAATCTCAGTTTTGTAAATCTCAGTTTTGTAAATCTCAGTTTTGTAAATCTCAGTTTTGAAAATCTCAGTTTTGTAAATCTCAGTTTTGTAAATCTCAGTTTTGTAAATCTCAGTTTTGTAAATCTCAGTTTTGAAAATCTCAGTTTTGTAAATATCAGTTTTGTAAATCTCAGTTTTGTAAATCTCAGTTTTAAAAATCTCAGTTTTGAAAATCTCAGTTTTAAAAATCTCAGTTTTGAAAATCTCAGTTTTGAAAATCTCAGTTTTGTAAATCTCAGTTTTGTAAATCTCAGTTTTGAAAATCTCAGTTTTGTAAATATCAGTTTTGAAAATCTCAGTTTTGTAAATCTCAGTTTTGAAAATCTCAGTTTTGTAAATCTCAGTTTTGTAAATCTCAGTTTTGTAAATCTCAGTTTTGAAAATCTCAGTTTTGTAAATCTCAGTTTTGAAAATCTCAGTTTTGTAAATCTCACTTTTGAAAATCTCAGTTTTGTAAATCTCAGTTTTGAAAATCTCAGTTTTGTAAATCTCAGTTTTGAAAATCTCAGTTTTGTAAATCTCAGTTTTGTAAATCTCAGTTTTGTAAATCTCAGTTTTGAAAATCTCAGTTTTGTAAATCTCAGTTTTGAAAATCTCAGTTTTGTAAATCTCAGTTTTGTAAATCTCAGTTTTGTAAATCTCAGTTTTGAAAATCTCAGTTTTGTAAATCTCAGTTTTGTAAATCTCAGTTTTGAAAATCTCAGTTTTGTAAATCTCAGTTTTGAAAATCTCAGTTTTGTAATCTCAGTTTTGAAAATCTCAGTTTTGTTAATCTCAGTTTTGAAAATCTCAGTTTTGTAAATCTCAGTTTTGTAAATCTCAGTTTTAAAAATCTCAGTTTTGTAAATATCAGTTTTGTAAATCTCAGTTTTGTAAATCTCAGTTTTGAAAATCTCAGTTTTGAAAATCTCAGTTTTGTAAATATCAGTTTTGTAAATCTCAGTTTTGTAAATCTCAGTTTTGAAAATCTCAGTTTTGAAAATCTCAGTTTTGTAAATCTCAGTTTTGTAAATCTCAGTTTTGAAAATCTCAGTTTTGAAAATCTCAGTTTTGAAAATCTCAGTTTTGAAAATCTCAGTTTTGAAAATCTCAGTTTTGTAAATCTCAGTTTAGAAAATCTCAGTTTTGTAAATCTCAGTTTTGAAAATCTCAGTTTTGAAAATCTCAGTTTTGTAAATCTCAGTTTTGAAAATCTCAGTTTTGTAAATCTCAGTTTTGTAAATCTCAGTTTTGTAAATCTCAGTTTTGTAAATCTCAGTTTTGAAAATCTCAGTTTTGTAAATCTCAGTTTTAAAAATCTCAGTTTTGTAAATATCAGTTTTGAAAATCTCAGTTTTGTAAATCTCAGTTTTGTAAATCTCAGTTTTGTAAATCTCAGTTTTGAAAATCTCAGTTTTGTAATTCTCAGTTTTGTAAATCTCAGTTTTGTAAATCTCAGTTTTGTAAATCTCAGTTTTGTAAATCTCAGTTTTGAAAATCTCAGTTTTGTAAATCTCAGTTTTGTAAATCTCAGTTTTGAAAATCTCAGTTTTGAAAATCTCAGTTTTGAAAATCTCAGTTTTGAAAATCTCAGTTTTGTAAATCTCAGTTTTGAAAATCTCAGTTTTGTAAATCTCAGTTTTGAAAATCTCAGTTTTGTAAATCTCAGTTTTGAAAATCTCAGTTTTGTAAATCTCAGTTTTGTAAATCTCAGTTTTGAAAATCTCAGTTTTGAAAATCTCAGTTTTGTAAATCTCAGTTTTGTAAATATCAGTTTTGTAAATCTCAGTTTTGTAAATCTCAGTTTTAAAAATCTCAGTTTTGAAAATCTCAGTTTTAAAAATCTCAGTTTTGAAAATCTCAGTTTTGAAAATCCCAGTTTTGTAAATCTCAGTTTTGTAAATCTCAGTTTTGAAAATCTCAGTTTTGTAAATATCAGTTTTGAAAATCTCAGTTTTATAAATCTCAGTTTTGAAAATCTCAGTTTTGTAAATCTCAGTTTTGTAAATCTCAGTTTTGTAAATCTCAGTTTTGAAAATCTCAGTTTTGTAAATCTCAGTTTTGAAAATCTCAGTTTTGTAAATCTCACTTTTGAAAATCTCAGTTTTGTAAATCTCAGTTTTGAAAATCTCAGTTTTGTAAATCTCAGTTTTGAAAATCTCAGTTTTGTAAATCTCAGTTTTGTAAATCTCAGTTTTGTAAATCTCAGTTTTGAAAATCTCAGTTTTGTAAATCTCAGTTTTGAAAATCTCAGTTTTGTAAATCTCAGTTTTGTAAATCTCAGTTTTGTAAATCTCAGTTTTGAAAATCTCAGTTTTGTAAATCTCAGTTTTGTAAATCTCAGTTTTGAAAATCTCAGTTTTGTAAATCTCAGTTTTGAAAATCTCAGTTTTGTAATCTCAGTTTTGAAAATCTCAGTTTTGTTAATCTCAGTTTTGAAAATCTCAGTTTTGTAAATCTCAGTTTTGTAAATCTCAGTTTTAAAAATCTCAGTTTTGTAAATATCAGTTTTGTAAATCTCAGTTTTGTAAATCTCAGTTTTGAAAATCTCAGTTTTGTAAATATCAGTTTTGTAAATCTCAGTTTTGTAAATCTCAGTTTTGAAAATCTCAGTTTTGAAAATCTCAGTTTTGAAAATCTCAGTTTAGAAAATCTCAGTTTTGAAAATCTCAGTTTTGTAAATCTCAGTTTTGAAAATCTCAGTTTTGTAAATCTCAGTTTTGAAAATCTCAGTTTTGAAAATCTCAGTTTTGTAAATCTCAGTTTTGAAAATCTCAGTTTTGTAAATCTCAGTTTTGTAAATCTCAGTTTTGAAAATCTCAGTTTTGTAAATCTCAGTTTTGAAAATCTCAGTTTTGTAAATCTCAGTTTTAAAAATCTCAGTTTTGTAAATATCAGTTTTGAAAATCTCAGTTTTGTAAATCTCAGTTTTGTAAATCTCAGTTTTGTAAATCTCAGTTTTGAAAATCTCAGTTTTGTAATTCTCAGTTTTGTAAATCTCAGTTTTGTAAATCTCAGTTTTGTAAATCTCAGTTTTGTAAATCTCAGTTTTGAAAATCTCAGTTTTGTAAATCTCAGTTTTGTAAATCTCAGTTTTGAAAATCTCAGTTTTGAAAATCTCAGTTTTGAAAATCTCAGTTTTGAAAATCTCAGTTTTGTAAATCTCAGTTTTGAAAATCTCAGTTTTGTAAATCTCAGTTTTGAAAATCTCAGTTTTGTAAATCTCAGTTTTGAAAATCTCAGTTTTGTAAATCTCAGTTTTGTAAATCTCAGTTTTGAAAATCTCAGTTTTGAAAATCTCAGTTTTGTAAATCTCAGTTTTGTAAATCTCAGTTTTGTAAATCTCAGTTTTGAAAATCTCAGTTTTGTAAATCTCAGTTTTGCAAATCTCAGTTTTGTAAATCTCAGTTTTGAAAATCTCAGTTTTGTAAATCTCAGTTTTGAAAATCTCAGTTTTGTAAATCTCAGTTTTGTAAATCTCAGTTTTGTAAATCTCAGTTTTGAAAATCTCAGTTTTGAAAATCTCAGTTTTGAAAATCTCAGTTTTGTAAATCTCAGTTTTGTAAATCTCAGTTTTGTAAATCTCAGTTTTGTAAATATCAGTTTTGTAAATCTCAGTTTTGTAAATCTCAGTTTTAAAAATCTCAGTTTTGAAAATCTCAGTTTTAAAAATCTCAGTTTTGAAAATCTCAGTTTTGAAAATCTCAGTTTTGTAAATCTCAGTTTTGTAAATCTCAGTTTTGTAAATCTCAGTTTTGAAAATATCAGTTTTGTAAATCTCAGTTTTGTAAATCTCAATTTTGTAAATCTCAGTTTTGAAAATCTCAGTTTTGTAAATCTCAGTTTTGTAAATCTCAGTTTTGTAAATCTCAGTTTTGAAAATCTCAGTTTTGTAATTCTCAGTTTTGTAAATCTCAGTTTTGTAAATCTCAGTTTTGTAAATCTCAGTTTTGTAAATCTCAGTTTTGTAAATCTCAGTTTTGAAAATCTCAGTTTTGAAAATCTCAGTTTTGTAAATCTCAGTTTTGAAAATCTCAGTTTTGTAAATCTCAGTTTTGAAAATCTCAGTTTTGTAAATCTCAGTTTTGAAAATCTCAGTTTTGTAAATCTCAGTTTTGAAAATCTCAGTTTTGTAAATCTCAGTTTTGTAAATCTCAGTTTTGTAAATCTCGGCGAGCGGTTTTGGAACGAGCGGTTTTGGAGCGAGCGGTTTTGGAGCGAGCGGTTTTGGAGCGAGCGGTTTTGGAACGAGCGGTTTTGGAGCGAGCGGTTTTGATTCGAGCGGTTTTGGAGCGAGCGGTTTTGGAGCGAGCGGTTTTGGAGCGAGCGGTTTTGGAACGAGCGGTTTTGGAACGAGCGGTTTTGGAGCGAGCGGTTTTGATTCGAGCGGTTTTGGAGCGAGCGGTTTTGATTCGAGCGGTTTTGGAGCGAGCGGTTTTGATTCGAGCGGTTTTGGAGCGAGCGGTTTTGATTCGAGCGGTTTTGGAGCGAGCGGTTTTGGAACGAGCGGTTTTGGAGCGAGCGGTTTTGGAGCGAGCGGTTTTGATTCGAGCGGTTTTGGAGCGAGCGGTTTTGATTCGAGCGGTTCAGTTTTGTAAATCTCAGTTTTGTAAATCTCAGTTTTGTAAATCTCAGTTTTGTAAATCTCAGTTTTGAAAATCTCAGTTTTGTAAATCTCAGTTTTGTAAATCTCAGTTTTGTAAATCTCAGTTTTGTAAATCTCAGTTTTGAAAATCTCAGTTTTGTAAATATCAGTTTTGTAAATCTCAGTTTTGTAAATCTCAGTTTTAAAAATCTCAGTTTTGAAAATCTCAGTTTTAAAAATCTCAGTTTTGAAAATCTCAGTTTTGAAAATCTCAGTTTTGTAAATCTCAGTTTTGTAAATCTCAGTTTTGAAAATCTCAGTTTTGTAAATATCAGTTTTGAAAATCTCAGTTTTGTAAATCTCAGTTTTGAAAATCTCAGTTTTGTAAATCTCAGTTTTGTAAATCTCAGTTTTGTAAATCTCAGTTTTGAAAATCTCAGTTTTGTAAATCTCAGTTTTGAAAATCTCAGTTTTGTAAATCTCACTTTTGAAAATCTCAGTTTTGTAAATCTCAGTTTTGAAAATCTCAGTTTTGTAAATCTCAGTTTTGAAAATCTCAGTTTTGTAAATCTCAGTTTTGTAAATCTCAGTTTTGTAAATCTCAGTTTTGAAAATCTCAGTTTTGTAAATCTCAGTTTTGAAAATCTCAGTTTTGTAAATCTCAGTTTTGTAAATCTCAGTTTTGTAAATCTCAGTTTTGAAAATCTCAGTTTTGTAAATCTCAGTTTTGTAAATCTCAGTTTTGTAAATCTCAGTTTTGTAAATCTCAGTTTTGAAAATCTCAGTTTTGTAATCTCAGTTTTGAAAATCTCAGTTTTGTTAATCTCAGTTTTGAAAATCTCAGTTTTGTAAATCTCAGTTTTGTAAATCTCAGTTTTAAAAATCTCAGTTTTGTAAATATCAGTTTTGTAAATCTCAGATTTGTAAATCTCAGTTTTAAAAATCTCAGTTTTGAAAATCTCAGTTTTAAAAATCTCAGTTTTGAAAATCTCAGTTTTGTAAATCTCAGTTTTGTAAATCTCAGTTTTGTAAATCTCAGTTTTAAAAATCTCAGTTTTGTAAATATCAGTTTTGTAAATCTCAGTTTTGTAAATCTCAGTTTTAAAAATCTCAGTTTTGAAAATCTCAGTTTTGAAAATCTCAGTTTTGTAAATCTCAGTTTTGAAAATCTCAGTTTTGTAAATCTCAGTTTTGAAAATCTCAGTTTTGTAAATCTCAGTTTTGAAAATCTCAGTTTTGTAAATCTCAGTTTTGAAAATCTCAGTTTTGTAAATCTCAGTTTTGTAAATCTCAGTTTTGAAAATCTCAGTTTTGTAAATCTCAGTTTTGAAAATCTCAGTTTTGTAAATCTCAGTTTTGTAAATCTCAGTTTTGTAAATCTCAGTTTTGAAAATCTCAGTTTTGTAAATCTCAGTTTTGAAAATCTCAGTTTTGTAATCTCAGTTTTGAAAATCTCAGTTTTGTTAATCTCAGTTTTGAAAATCTCAGTTTTGTAAATCTCAGTTTTGTAAATCTCAGTTTTGAAAATCTCAGTTTTGTAAATCTCAGTTTTGTAAATCTCAGTTTTGAAAATCTCAGTTTTGAAAATCTCAGTTTTGAAGATCTCAGTTTAGAAAATCTCAGTTTTGAAAATCTCAGTTTTGTAAATCTCAGTTTTGAAAATCTCAGTTTTGTAAATCTCAGTTTTGAAAATCTCAGTTTTGTAAATCTCAGTTTTGTAAATCTCAGTTTTGAAAATCTCAGTTTTGAAAATCTCAGTTTTGAAAATCTCAGTTTAGAAAATCTCAGTTTTGAAAATCTCAGTTTTGTAAATCTCAGTTTTGAAAATCTCAGTTTTGTAAATCTCAGTTTTGAAAATCTCAGTTTTGTAAATCTCAGTTTTGTAAATCTCAGTTTTGAAAATCTCAGTTTTGAAAATCTCAGTTTTGAAAATCTCAGTTTTGAAAATCTCAGTTTTGAAAATCTCAGTTTTGTAAATCTCAGTTTTGTAAATCTCAGTTTTGTAAATCTCAGTTTTGAAAATCTCAGTTTTGTAAATCTCAGTTTTGTAAATCTCAGTTTTGAAAATCTCAGTTTTGTAAATCTCAGTTTTGAAAATCTCAGTTTTGTAAATCTCACTTTTGAAAATCTCAGTTTTGTAAATCTCAGTTTTGAAAATCTCAGTTTTGTAAATCTCAGTTTTGAAAATCTCAGTTTTGTAAATCTCAGTTTTGTAAATCTCAGTTTTGTAAATCTCAGTTTTGAAAATCTCAGTTTTGTAAATCTCAGTTTTGAAAATCTCAGTTTTGTAAATCTCAGTTTTGTAAATCTCAGTTTTGTAAATCTCAGTTTTGTAAATCTCAGTTTTGAAAATCTCAGTTTTGTAAATCTCAGTTTTGAAAATCTCAGTTTTGTAAATCTCAGTTTTGTAAATCTCAGTTTTGTAAATCTCAGTTTTGAAAATCTCAGTTTTGTAAATCTCAGTTTTGTAAATCTCAGTTTTGTAAATCTCAGTTTTGAAAATCTCAGTTTTGTAAATCTCAGTTTTGTAAATCTCAGTTTTGTAAATCTCAGTTTTGAAAATCTCAGTTTTGTAAATCTCAGTTTTGAAAATCTCAGTTTTGTAAATCTCACTTTTGAAAATCTCAGTTTTGTAAATCTCAGTTTTGAAAATCTCAGTTTTGTAAATCTCAGTTTTGAAAATCTCAGTTTTGTAAATCTCAGTTTTGTAAATCTCAGTTTTGTAAATCTCAGTTTTGAAAATCTCAGTTTTGTAAATCTCAGTTTTGAAAATCTCAGTTTTGTAAATCTCAGTTTTGTAAATCTCAGTTTTGTAAATCTCAGTTTTGAAAATCTCAGTTTTGTAAATCTCAGTTTTGTAAATCTCAGTTTTGAAAATCTCAGTTTTGTAAATCTCAGTTTTGAAAATCTCAGTTTTGTAATCTCAGTTTTGAAAATCTCAGTTTTGTTAATCTCAGTTTTGAAAATCTCAGTTTTGTAAATCTCAGTTTTGTAAATCTCAGTTTTAAAAATCTTAGTTTTGTAAATATCAGTTTTGTAAATGTCAGATTTGTAAATCTCAGTTTTAAAAATCTCAGTTTTGAAAATCTCAGTTTTAAAAATCTCAGTTTTGAAAATCTCAGTTTTGTAAATCTCAGTTTTGTAAATCTCAGTTTTGTAAATCTCAGTTTTAAAAATCTCAGTTTTGTAAATATCAGTTTTGTAAATCTCAGTTTTGTAAATCTCAGTTTTAAAAATCTCAGTTTTGAAAATCTCAGTTTTGAAAATCTCAGTTTTGTAAATCTCAGTTTTGAAAATCTCAGTTTTGTAAATCTCAGTTTTGAAAATCTCAGTTTTGTAAATCTCAGTTTTGAAAATCTCAGTTTTGTTAATCTCAGTTTTGAAAATCTCAGTTTTGTAAATCTCAGTTTTGTAAATCTCAGTTTTGTAAATCTCAGTTTTGAAAATCTCAGTTTTGTAAATCTCAGTTTTGAAAATCTCAGTTTTGTAAATCTCAGTTTTGTAAATCTCAGTTTTGTAAATCTCAGTTTTGAAAATCTCAGTTTTGTAAATCTCAGTTTTGTAAATCTCAGTTTTGAAAATCTCAGTTTTGTAAATCTCAGTTTTGAAAATCTCAGTTTTGTAATCTCAGTTTTGAAAATCTCAGTTTTGTTAATCTCAGTTTTGAAAATCTCAGTTTTGTAAATCTCAGTTTTGTAAATCTCAGTTTTGAAAATCTCAGTTTTGAAAATCTCAGTTTTGTAAATCTCAGTTTTGTAAATCTCAGTTTTGTAAATCTCAGTTTTGTAAATCTCAGTTTTAAAAATCTCAGTTTTGTAAATATCAGTTTTGTAAATCTCAGTTTTGTAAATCTCAGTTTTAAAAATCTCAGTTTTGAAAATCTCAGTTTTGAAAATCTCAGTTTTGTAAATCTCAGTTTTGAAAATCTCAGTTTTGTAAATCTCAGTTTTGAAAATCTCAGTTTTGTAAATCTCAGTTTTGAAAATCTCAGTTTTGTTAATCTCAGTTTTGAAAATCTCAGTTTTGTAAATCTCAGTTTTGTAAATCTCAGTTTTGTAAATCTCAGTTTTGAAAATCTCAGTTTTGTAAATCTCAGTTTTGAAAATCTCAGTTTTGTAAATCTCAGTTTTGTAAATCTCAGTTTTGTAAATCTCAGTTTTGAAAATCTCAGTTTTGTAAATCTCAGTTTTGTAAATCTCAGTTTTGAAAATCTCAGTTTTGTAAATCTCAGTTTTGAAAATCTCAGTTTTGTAATCTCAGTTTTGAAAATCTCAGTTTTGTTAATCTCAGTTTTGAAAATCTCAGTTTTGTAAATCTCAGTTTTGTAAATCTCAGTTTTGAAAATCTCAGTTTTGAAAATCTCAGTTTTGAAAATCTCAGTTTTGAAAATCTCAGTTTTGAAAATCTCAGTTTTGTAAATCTCAGTTTTGAAAATCTCAGTTTTGTAAATCTCAGTTTTGAAAATCTCAGTTTTGTAAATCTCAGTTTTGTAAATCTCAGTTTTGAAAATCTCAGTTTTGTAAATCTCAGTTTTGAAAATCTCAGTTTTGTAAATCTCAGTTTTGTAAATCTCAGTTTTGTAAATCTCAGTTTTGAAAATCTCAGTTTTGTAAATCTCAGTTTTGAAAATCTCAGTTTTGTAATCTCAGTTTTGAAAATCTCAGTTTTGTTAATCTCAGTTTTGAAAATCTCAGTTTTGTAAATCTCAGTTTTGTAAATCTCAGTTTTGAAAATCTCAGTTTTGTAAATATCTGTTTTGTAAATCTCAGTTTTGTAAATCTCAGTTTTGAAAATCTCAGTTTTGAAAATCTCAGTTTTGAAAATCTCAGTTTAGAAAATCTCAGTTTTGAAAATCTCAGTTTTGTAAATCTCAGTTTTGAAAATCTCAGTTTTGTAAATCTCAGTTTTGAAAATCTCAGTTTTGAAAATCTCAGTTTTGTAAATCTCAGTTTTGAAAATCTCAGTTTTGAAAATCTCAGTTTTGAAAATCTCAGTTTAGAAAATCTCAGTTTTGAAAATCTCAGTTTTGTAAATCTCAGTTTTGAAAATCTCAGTTTTGTAAATCTCAGTTTTGAAAATCTCAGTTTTGTAAATCTCAGTTTTGTAAATCTCAGTTTTGAAAATCTCAGTTTTGAAAATCTCAGTTTTGAAAATCTCAGTTTTGAAAATCTCAGTTTTGAAAATCTCAGTTTTGTAAATCTCAGTTTTGTAAATCTCAGTTTTGTAAATCTCAGTTTTGAAAATCTCAGTTTTGTAAATCTCAGTTTTGTAAATCTCAGTTTTGAAAATCTCAGTTTTGTAAATCTCAGTTTTGAAAATCTCAGTTTTGTAATCTCAGTTTTGAAAATCTCAGTTTTGTTAATCTCAGTTTTGAAAATCTCAGTTTTGTAAATCTCAGTTTTGTAAATCTCAGTTTTGAAAATCTCAGTTTTGTAAATATCAGTTTTGTAAATCTCAGTTTTGTAAATCTCAGTTTTGAAAATCTCAGTTTTGAAAATCTCAGTTTTGAAAATCTCAGTTTTGAAAATCTCAGTTTTGAAAATCTCAGTTTTGAAAATCTCAGTTTTGTAAATCTCAGTTTTGAAAATCTCAGTTTTGTAAATCTCAGTTTTGAAAATCTCAGTTTTGAAAATCTCAGTTTTGTAAATCTCAGTTTTGAAAATCTCAGTTTTGTAAATCTCAGTTTTCAAAATCTCGGTTTTGTAAATCTCAGTTTTGAAAATCTCAGTTTTGTAAATCTCAGTTTTGTAAATCTCAGTTTTGAAAATCTCAGTTTTGTAAATCTCAGTTTTGAAAATCTCAGTTTTGTAAATCTCAGTTTTGTAAATCTCAGTTTTGAAAATCTCAGTTTTGTAAATCTCAGTTTTGAAAATCTCAGTTTTGTAAATCTCAGTTTTGAAAATCTCAGTTTTGTAAATCTCAGTTTTGTAAATCTCAGTTTTGAAAATCTCAGTTTTGTAAATCTCAGTTTTGAAAATCTCAGTTTTGTAAATCTCAGTTTTGTAAATCTCAGTTTTGAAAATCTCAGTTTTGTAAATCTCAGTTTTGAAAATCTCAGTTTTGTAAATCTCAGTTTTGAAAATCTCAGTTTTGTAAATCTCAGTTTTGTAAATCTCAGTTTTGAAAATCTCAGTTTTGTAAATCTCAGTTTTGAAAATCTCAGTTTTGTAAATCTCAGTTTTGAAAATCTCAGTTTTGAAAATCTCAGTTTTCTAAATCTCAGTTTTGAAAATCTCAGTTTTGTAAATCTCAGTTTTGTAAATCTCAGTTTTGAAAATCCCAGTTTTGTAAATCTCAGTTTTGAAAATCTCAGTTTTGTTAATCTCAGTTTTGAAAATCTCAGTTTTGAAAATCTCAGTTTTGTAAATCTCAGTTTTGTAAATCTCAGTTGTGAAAATCTCAGTTTTGTTAATCTCAGTTTTGAAAATCCCAGTTTTGTAAATCTCAGTTTTGAAAATCTCAGTTTTGTAAATCTCAGTTTTGTAAATCTCAGTTTTGAAAATCTCAGTTTTGTAAATCTCAGTTTTGTGAATCTTGTAAATCTCAGTTTTGAAAATCTCAGTTTTGAAAATCTCAGTTTTGTAAATCTCAGTTTTGAAAATCTCAGTTTTGTAAATCTCAGTTTTGAAAATCTCAGTTTTGTAAATCTCAGTTTTGAAAATCTCAGTTTTGAAAATCTCAGTTTTGTAAATCTCAGTTTTGTAAATCTCAGTTTTGAAAATCTCAGTTTTGTAAATCTCAGTTTTGTGAATCTTGTAAATCTCAGTTTTGAAAATCTCAGTTTTGAAAATCTCAGTTTTGTAAATCTCAGTTTTGAAAATCTCAGTTTTGTAAATCTCAGTTTTGAAAATCTCAGTTTTGTAAATCTCAGTTTTGAAAATCTCAGTTTTGAAAATCTCAATTTTGTAAATCTCAGTTTTGCAAATCTCAGTTTTGTAAATCTCAGTTTTGAAAATCTCAGTTTTGAAAATCTCAGTTTTGTAAATCTCAGTTTTGTAAATCTCAGTTTTGTAAATCTCAGTTTTGAAAATCTCAGTTTTGAAAATCTCAGTTTTGTAAATCTCAGTTTTGAAAATCTCAGTTTTGAAAATCTCAGTTTTGAAAATCTCAGTTTTGAAAATCTCAGTTTTGAAAATCTCAGTTTTGAAAATCTCAGTTTTGTAAATCTCAGTTTTGAAAATCTCAGTTTTGTAAATCTCAGTTTTGAAAATCTCAGTTTTGTAAATCTCAGTTTTGAAAATCTCAGTTTTGTAAATCTCAGTTTTGAAAATCTCAGTTTTGAAAATCTCAGTTTTGTAAATCTCAGTTTTGTAAATCTCAGTTTTGAAAATCTCAGTTTTGTAAATCTCAGTTTTGTGAATCTTGTAAATCTCAGTTTTGAAAATCTCAGTTTTGAAAATCTCAGTTTTGTAAATCTCAGTTTTGAAAATCTCAGTTTTGTAAATCTCAGTTTTGAAAATCTCAGTTTTGTAAATCTCAGTTTTGAAAATCTCAGTTTTGAAAATCTCAGTTTTGTAAATCTCAGTTTTGTAAATCTCAGTTTTGTAAATCTCAGTTTTGAAAATCTCAGTTTTGAAAATCTCAGTTTTGTAAATCTCAGTTTTGTAAATCTCAGTTTTGTAAATCTCAGTTTTGAAAATCTCAGTTTTGAAAATCTCAGTTTTGTAAATCTCAGTTTTGAAAATCTCAGTTTTGAAAATCTCAGTTTTGAAAATCTCAGTTTTGAAAATCTCAGTTTTGAAAATCTCAGTTTTGAAAATCTCAGTTTTGTAAATCTCAGTTTTGAAAATCTCAGTTTTGTAAATCTCAGTTTTGTAAATCTCAGTTCTGTAAATCTCAGTTTTGAAAATCTCAGTTTTGTAAATCTCAGTTTTGAAAATCTCAGTTTTGTAAATCTCAGTTTTGAAAATCTCAGTTTTGTAATTCTCAGTTTTGAAAATCTCAGTTTTGAAAATCTCAGTTTTGAAAATCTCAGTTTTGTAAATCTCAGTTTTGAAAATCTCAGTTTTGTAAATCTCAGTTTTGAAAATCTCAGTTTTGTAAATATCAGTTTTGTAAATCTCAGTTTTGTAAATCTCAGTTTTGAAAATCTCAGTTTTGTAAATCTCAGTTTTGTAAATCTCAGTTTTGTAAATCTCAGTTGTGAAAATCTCAGTTTTGAAAATCTCAGTTTTGTAAATCTCAGTTTTGTAAATCTCAGTTTTGTAAATCTCAGTTTTGAAAATCTCAGTTTTGTAAATCTCAGTTTTGAAAATCTCAGTTTTGTAAATCTCAGTTTTGAAAATCTCAGTTTTGAAAATCTCAGTTTTGTAAATCTCAGTTTTGTAAATCTCAGTTTTGTAAATCTCAGTTGTGAAAATCTCAGTTTTGAAAATCTCAGTTTTGTAAATCTCAGTTTTGTAAATCTCAGTTTTGTAAATCTCAGTTTTGAAAATCTCAGTTTTGTAAATATCAGTTTTGTAAATCTCAGTTTTGTAAATCTCAGTTTTAAAAATCTCAGTTTTGTAAATCTCAGTTTTGAAAATCTCAGTTTTGTAAATCTCAGTTTTGTAAATCTCAGTTTTGTAAATCTCGGTTTTGTTTCGACCGGTTTTGATTCGAGCGGTTTTGGCGCAAGCGGATTTGATTCGAGCGGTTTTGCACCGAGCGGTTTTGCACCGAGCGGTTTTGGAGCGAGCGGTCTCGGAGCGAGCGGTTTTGGAGCGAGCAGTTTTGGAGCGAGCGGTTTTGGAACAAGCGGTTTTGGAGCGAGCGGTTTTGGAACGAGCGGTTTTGGAACGAGCGGTTTTGGAGCGAGCGGTTTCGGAGCGAGCGGTTTTGGAACGAGCGGTTTTGGAGCGAGGGGTTTTGGAGCGAGCGGTTTTGAACGAGCGTTTTTGAACGAGCGGTTCTGATTCGAGCGGTTTTGGAGCGAGCGGTTTTGATTCGAGCGGTTCAGATTTGTAAATCTCAGTTTTGTAAATCTCAGTTTTGAAAATCTCAGTTTTGTAAATCTCAGTTTTGAAAATCTCAGTTTTGTAAATCTCAGTTTTGAAAATCTCAGTTTTGTAAATCTCAGTTTTGAAAATCTCAGTTTTGTAAATCTCAGTTTTGAAAATCTCAGTTTTGTAAATCTCAGTTTTGTAAATCTCAGTTTTGTAAATCTCAGTTTTGAAAATCTCAGTTTTGAAAATCTCAGTTTTGTAAATCTCAGTTTTGTAAATCTCAGTTTTGTAAATCTCAGTTTTGAAAATCTCAGTTTTGTAAATCTCAGTTTTGAAAATCTCAGTTTTGTAAATCTCAGTTTTGAAAATCTCAGTTTTGTAATTCTCAGTTTTGAAAATCTCAGTTTTGAAAATCTCAGTTTTGAAAATCTCAGTTTTGTAAATCTCAGTTTTGAAAATCTCAGTTTTGTAAATCTCAGTTTTGTAAATCTCAGTTCTGTAAATCTCAGTTTTGAAAATCTCAGTTTTGTAAATCTCAGTTTTGAAAATCTCAGTTTTGTAAATCTCAGTTTTGAAAATCTCAGTTTTGTAATTCTCAGTTTTGAAAATCTCAGTTTTGAAAATCTCAGTTTTGAAAATCTCAGTTTTGTAAATCTCAGTTTTGAAAATCTCAGTTTTGTAAATCTCAGTTTTGAAAATCTCAGTTTTGTAAATCTCAGTTTTGAAAATCTCAGTTTTGTAAATCTCAGTTTTGTAAATCTCAGTTTTGAAAATCTCAGTATTGTAAATCTCAATTTTGAAAATCTCAGTTTTGTAAATCTCAGTTTTGTAAAACTCAGTTTTGAAAATCTCAGTTTTGTAAATCTCAGTTTTGAAAATCTCAGTTTTGTAAATCTCAGTTTTGAAAATCTCAGTTTTGTAAATCTCAGTTTTGTAAATCTCAGTTTTGTAAATCTCAGTTTTGAAATCAGTTTTGTAAATCTCAGTTTTGTGAATCTCAGTTTTGTAAATCTCAGTTTTGAAAATCTCAGTTTTGTCAATCTCAGTTATGTAAATCTCAGTTTTGTAAATCTCAGTTTTGTAAATCTCAGTTTTGTAAATCTCAGTTTTGTAAATCTCAGTTTTGTAAATCTCAGTTTTGAAAATCTCAGTTTTGTAAATCTCAGTTTTGAAAATCCCAGTTTTGTAAATCTCAGTTTTGAAAATCTCAGTTTTGTAAATCACAGTTTTGTAAATCTCAGTTTTGAAAATCTCAGTTTTGTAAATCTCAGTTTTGAAAATCTCAGTTTTGTAAATCTCAGTTTTGAAAATCTCAGTTTTGTAAATCTTAGTTTTGTAAATCTCAGTTTTGTAAATCTCAGTTTTGTAAATCTCAGTTTTGAAAATCTCAGTTTTGTAAATCTCAGTTTTGCAAATCTCAGTTTTGTAAATCTCAGTTTTGAAAATCTCAGTTTTGTAAATCTCAGTTTTGAAAATTTCAGTTTTGAAAATCTCAGTTTTGTAAATCTCAGTTTTGAAAATCTCAGTTTTGTAAATCTCAGTTTTGAAAATCTCAGTTTTGAAAATCTCAGTTTTGTAAATCTGAGTTTTGAAAATCTCAGTTTTGTAAATCTCAGTTTTGTAAATTTTAGTTTTGAAAATCTCAGTTTTGTAAATCTCAGTTTTGTAAATCTCAGTTTTGAAAATCTCAGTTTTGTAAATCTCAGTTTTGTAAATCGCAGTTTTGTAAATCTCAGTGTTGAAAATCTCAGTTTTGTAATTCTCAGTTTTGAAAATCTCAGTTTTGAAAATCTCAGTTTTGAAAATCTCAGTTTTGTAAATCTCAGTTTTGAAAATCTCAGTTTTGTAAATCTCAGTTTTGTAAATCTCAGTTTTGAAAATCTCAGTTTTGTAAATCTCAGTTTTGAAAATCTCAGTTTTGTTAATCTCAGTTTTGAAAATCTCAGTTTTGTAAATCTCGGTTTTGTAAATCTCAGTTTTGAAAATCTCAGTTTTGTAAATCTCAGTTTTGTAAATCTCAGTTTTGTAAATCTCAGTTTTGTAAATCTCAGTTTTGTAAATCTCAGTTTTGTAAATCTCAGTTTTGTAAATCTCAGTTTTGAAAATCTCAGTTTTGTAAATCTCAGTTTTGTAAATCTCAGTTGTGAAAATCTCAGTTTTGTAAATCTCAGTTGTGAAAATCTCAGTTTTGAAAATCTCAGTTTTGTAAATCTCAGTTTTGTAAATCTCAGTTTTGAAAATCTCAGTTTTGTAAATCTCAGTTTTGAAAATCTCAGTTTTGTAAATCTCAGTTTTGAAAATCTCAGTTTTGTAAATCTCAGTTTTGAAAATCTCAGTTTTGAAAATCTCAGTTTTGAAAATCTCAGTTTTGTAAATCTCAGTTTTGAAAATCTCAGTTTTGTAAATCTCAGTTTTGAAAATCTCAGTTTTGTAAATCTCAGTTTTGAAAATCTCAGTTTTGTAAATCTCAGTTTTGTAAATCTCAGTTTTGAAAATCTCAGTTTTGTAAATCTCAGTTTTGAAAATCTCAGTTTTGTAAATCTCAGTTTTGTAAATCTCAGTTTTGAAAATCTCAGTTTTGTAAATCTCAGTTTTGAAAATCTCAGTTTTGTAAATCTCAGTTTTGAAAATCTCAGTTTTGTAAATCTCAGTTTTGTAAATCTCAGTTTTGAAAATCTCAGTTTTGTAAATCTCAGTTTTGAAAATCTCAGTTTTGTAAATCTCAGTTTTGTAAATCTCAGTTTTGTAAATCTCAGTTTTGAAAATCTCAGTTTTGTAAATCTCAGTTTTGTAAATCTCAGTTTTGAAAATCTCAGTTTTGTAAATCTCAGTTTTGTAAATCTCAGTTTTGTAAATCTCAGTTTTGAAAATCTCAGTTTTGTAAATTTCAGTTTTGTGAATCTCAGTTTTGTAAATCTCAGTTTTGAAAATCTCAGTTTTGTCAATCTCAGTTATGTAAATCTCAGTTATGTAAATCTCAGTTTTGAAAATCTCAGTTTTGAAAATCTGTTTTGAAAATCTCAGTTTTGTAAATCTCAGTTTTGAAAATCTCAGTTTTGTAAATCTCAGTTTTGAAAATCTCAGTTTTGTAAATCTCAGTTTTAAAAATCTCAGTTTTGTAATTCTCAGTTTTGTAAATCTCAGTTTTGAAAATCTCAGTTTTGTAAATCTCAGTTTTGAAAATCTCAGTTTTGAAAATCTCAGTTTTGAAAATCTCAGTTTTGTAAATCTCAGTTTTGTAAATCTCAGTTTTGAAAATCTCAGTTTTGTAAATCTCAGTTTTGTAAATCTCAGTTTTGTAAATCTCAGTTTTAAAAATCTCAGTTTTGTAAATCTCAGTTTTGTAAATCTCAGTTTTGAAAATCTCAGTTTTGTAAATCTCAGTTTTGTAAATCTCAGTTTTGTAAATCTCAGTTTTGTAAATCTCAGTTTTGAAAATCTCAGTTTTGTAAATCTCAGTTTTGAAAATCTCAGTTTTGTAAATCTCAGTTTTGAAAATCTCAGTTTTGTAAATCTCAGTTTTGAAAATCTCAGTTTTGTAAATCTCAGTTTTGAAAATCTCAGTTTTGAAAATCTCAGTTTTGTAAATCTCAGTTTTGTAAATCTCAGTTTTGTAAATCTCAGTTGTGAAAATCTCAGTTTTGAAAATCTCAGTTTTGTAAATCTCAGTTTTGTAAATCTCAGTTTTGTAAATCTCAGTTTTAAAAATCTCAGTTTTGTAAATCTCAGTTTTGTAAATCTCAGTTTTGAAAATCTCAGTTTTGTAAATCTCAGTTTTGTAAATCTCAGTTTTGTAAATCTCAGTTTTGAAAATCTCAGTTTTGAAAATCTCAGTTTTGTAAATCTCAGTTTTGAAAATCTCAGTTTTGTAAATCTCAGTTTTGAAAATCTCAGTTTTGTAATTCTCAGTTTTGAAAATCTCAGTTTTGAAAATCTCAGTTTTGAAAATCTCAGTTTTGTAAATCTCAGTTTTGAAAATCTCAGTTTTGTAAATCTCAGTTTTGAAAATCTCAGTTTTGTAAATATCAGTTTTGTAAATCTCAGTTTTGTAAATCTCAGTTTTGAAAATCTCAGTTTTGTAAATCTCAGTTTTGTAAATCTCAGTTTTGTAAATCTCAGTTGTGAAAATCTCAGTTTTGAAAATCTCAGTTTTGTAAATCTCAGTTTTGTAAATCTCAGTTTTGTAAATCTCAGTTTTGAAAATCTCAGTTTTGTAAATCTCAGTTTTGAAAATCTCAGTTTTGTAAATCTCAGTTTTGAAAATCTCAGTTTTGAAAATCTCAGTTTTGTAAATCTCAGTTTTGTAAATCTCAGTTTTGTAAATCTCAGTTTTGAAAATCTCAGTTTTGAAAATCTCAGTTTTGTAAATCTCAGTTTTGTAAATCTCAGTTTTGTAAATCTCAGTTTTGAAAATCTCAGTTTTGTAAATATCAGTTTTGTAAATCTCAGTTTTGTAAATCTCAGTTTTAAAAATCTCAGTTTTGTAAATCTCAGTTTTGAAAATCTCAGTTTTGTAAATCTCAGTTTTGTAAATCTCAGTTTTGTAAATCTCGGTTTTGTTTCGACCGGTTTTGATTCGAGCGGTTTTGGCGCAAGCGGATTTGATTCGAGCGGTTTTGCACCGAGCGGTTTTGCACCGAGCGGTTTTGGAGCGAGCGGTCTCGGAGCGAGCGGTTTTGGAGCGAGCAGTTTTGGAGCGAGCGGTTTTGGAACAAGCGGTTTTGGAGCGAGCGGTTTTGGAACGAGCGGTTTTGGAACGAGCGGTTTTGGAGCGAGCGGTTTCGGAGCGAGCGGTTTTGGAACGAGCGGTTTTGGAGCGAGCGGTTTTGGAACGAGCGGTTTTGAACGAGCGTTTTTGAACGAGCGGTTCTGATTCGAGCGGTTTTGGAGCGAGCGGTTTTGATTCGAGCGGTTCAGATTTGTAAATCTCAGTTTTGTAAATCTCAGTTTTGAAAATCTCAGTTTTGTAAATCTCAGTTTTGAAAATCTCAGTTTTGTAAATCTCAGTTTTGAAAATCTCAGTTTTGTAAATCTCAGTTTTGAAAATCTCAGTTTTGTAAATCTCAGTTTTGAAAATCTCAGTTTTGTAAATCTCAGTTTTGTAAATCTCAGTTTTGTAAATCTCAGTTTTGAAAATCTCAGTTTTGAAAATCTCAGTTTTGTAAATCTCAGTTTTGTAAATCTCAGTTTTGTAAATCTCAGTTTTGAAAATCTCAGTTTTGTAAATCTCAGTTTTGAAAATCTCAGTTTTGTAAATCTCAGTTTTGAAAATCTCAGTTTTGTAATTCTCAGTTTTGAAAATCTCAGTTTTGAAAATCTCAGTTTTGAAAATCTCAGTTTTGTAAATCTCAGTTTTGAAAATCTCAGTTTTGTAAATCTCAGTTTTGTAAATCTCAGTTCTGTAAATCTCAGTTTTGAAAATCTCAGTTTTGTAAATCTCAGTTTTGAAAATCTCAGTTTTGTAAATCTCAGTTTTGAAAATCTCAGTTTTGTAATTCTCAGTTTTGAAAATCTCAGTTTTGAAAATCTCAGTTTTGAAAATCTCAGTTTTGTAAATCTCAGTTTTGAAAATCTCAGTTTTGTAAATCTCAGTTTTGAAAATCTCAGTTTTGTAAATCTCAGTTTTGAAAATCTCAGTTTTGTAAATCTCAGTTTTGTAAATCTCAGTTTTGAAAATCTCAGTATTGTAAATCTCAATTTTGAAAATCTCAGTTTTGTAAATCTCAGTTTTGTAAAACTCAGTTTTGAAAATCTCAGTTTTGTAAATCTCAGTTTTGAAAATCTCAGTTTTGTAAATCTCAGTTTTGAAAATCTCAGTTTTGTAAATCTCAGTTTTGTAAATCTCAGTTTTGTAAATCTCAGTTTTGAAATCAGTTTTGTAAATCTCAGTTTTGTGAATCTCAGTTTTGTAAATCTCAGTTTTGAAAATCTCAGTTTTGTCAATCTCAGTTATGTAAATCTCAGTTTTGTAAATCTCAGTTTTGTAAATCTCAGTTTTGTAAATCTCAGTTTTGTAAATCTCAGTTTTGTAAATCTCAGTTTTGAAAATCTCAGTTTTGTAAATCTCAGTTTTGAAAATCCCAGTTTTGTAAATCTCAGTTTTGAAAATCTCAGTTTTGTAAATCACAGTTTTGTAAATCTCAGTTTTGAAAATCTCAGTTTTGTAAATCTCAGTTTTGAAAATCTCAGTTTTGTAAATCTCAGTTTTGAAAATCTCAGTTTTGTAAATCTTAGTTTTGTAAATCTCAGTTTTGTAAATCTCAGTTTTGTAAATCTCAGTTTTGTAAATCTCAGTTTTGTAAATCTCAGTTTTGCAAATCTCAGTTTTGTAAATCTCAGTTTTGAAAATCTCAGTTTTGTAAATCTCAGTTTTGAAAATTTCAGTTTTGAAAATCTCAGTTTTGTAAATCTCAGTTTTGAAAATCTCAGTTTTGTAAATCTCAGTTTTGAAAATCTCAGTTTTGAAAATCTCAGTTTTGTAAATCTGAGTTTTGAAAATCTCAGTTTTGTAAATCTCAGTTTTGTAAATTTTAGTTTTGAAAATCTCAGTTTTGTAAATCTCAGTTTTGTAAATCTCAGTTTTGAAAATCTCAGTTTTGTAAATCTCAGTTTTGAAAATCTCAGTTTTGTAAATCTCAGTTTTGAAAATCTCAGTTTTGTAATTCTCAGTTTTGAAAATCTCAGTTTTGAAAATCTCAGTTTTGTAAATCTCAGTTTTGTAAATCTCAGTTTTGAAAATCTCAGTTTTGTAAATCTCAGTTTTGTAAATCTCAGTTTTGAAAATCTCAGTTTTGTAAATCTCAGTTTTGAAAATCTCAGTTTTGTTAATCTCAGTTTTGAAAATCTCAGTTTTGTAAATCTCGGTTTTGTAAATCTCAGTTTTGAAAATCTCAGTTTTGTAAATCTCAGTTTTGTAAATCTCAGTTTTGTAAATCTCAGTTTTGTAAATCTCAGTTTTGTAAATCTCAGTTTTGAAAATCTCAGTTTTGTAAATCTCAGTTTTGAAAATCTCAGTTTTGTAAATCTCAGTTTTGTAAATCTCAGTTGTGAAAATCTCAGTTTTGTAAATCTCAGTTGTGAAAATCTCAGTTTTGAAAATCTCAGTTTTGTAAATCTCAGTTTTGTAAATCTCAGTTTTGAAAATCTCAGTTTTGTAAATCTCAGTTTTGAAAATCTCAGTTTTGTAAATCTCAGTTTTGAAAATCTCAGTTTTGTAAATCTCAGTTTTGAAAATCTCAGTTTTGAAAATCTCAGTTTTGAAAATCTCAGTTTTGTAAATCTCAGTTTTGAAAATCTCAGTTTTGTAAATCTCAGTTTTGAAAATCTCAGTTTTGTAAATCTCAGTTTTGAAAATCTCAGTTTTGTAAATCTCAGTTTTGTAAATCTCAGTTTTGAAAATCTCAGTTTTGTAAATCTCAGTTTTGAAAATCTCAGTTTTGTAAATCTCAGTTTTGTAAATCTCAGTTTTGAAAATCTCAGTTTTGTAAATCTCAGTTTTGAAAATCTCAGTTTTGTAAATCTCAGTTTTGAAAATCTCAGTTTTGTAAATCTCAGTTTTGTAAATCTCAGTTTTGAAAATCTCAGTTTTGTAAATCTCAGTTTTGAAAATCTCAGTTTTGTAAATCTCAGTTTTGTAAATCTCAGTTTTGTAAATCTCAGTTTTGTAAATCTCAGTTTTGTAAATCTCAGTTTTGTAAATCTCAGTTTTGAAAATCTCAGTTTTGTAAATCTCAGTTTTGTAAATCTCAGTTTTGTAAATCTCAGTTTTGTAAATCTCAGTTTTGTAAATTTCAGTTTTGTGAATCTCAGTTTTGTAAATCTCAGTTTTGAAAATCTCAGTTTTGTCAATCTCAGTTATGTAAATCTCAGTTATGTAAATCTCAGTTTTGAAAATCTCAGTTTTGAAAATCTGTTTTGAAAATCTCAGTTTTGTAAATCTCAGTTTTGAAAATCTCAGTTTTGTAAATCTCAGTTTTGAAAATCTCAGTTTTGTAAATCTCAGTTTTAAAAATCTCAGTTTTGTAATTCTCAGTTTTGTAAATCTCAGTTTTGAAAATCTCAGTTTTGTAAATCTCAGTTTTGAAAATCTCAGTTTTGTAAATCTCAGTTTTGAAAATCTCAGTTTTGTAAATCTCAGTTTTGTAAATCTCAGTTTTGAAAATCTCAGTTTTGTAAATCTCAGTTTTGTAAATCTCAGTTTTGTAAATCTCAGTTTTAAAAATCTCAGTTTTGTAAATCTCAGTTTTGTAAATCTCAGTTTTGAAAATCTCAGTTTTGTAAATCTCAGTTTTGTAAATCTCAGTTTTGTAAATCTCAGTTTTGTAAATCTCAGTTTTGAAAATCTCAGTTTTGTAAATCTCAGTTTTGAAAATCTCAGTTTTGTAAATCTCAGTTTTGAAAATCTCAGTTTTGTAAATCTCAGTTTTGAAAATCTCAGTTTTGTAAATCTCAGTTTTGAAAATCTCAGTTTTGAAAATCTCAGTTTTGTAAATCTCAGTTTTGTAAATCTCAGTTTTGTAAATCTCAGTTGTGAAAATCTCAGTTTTGAAAATCTCAGTTTTGTAAATCTCAGTTTTGTAAATCTCAGTTTTGTAAATCTCAGTTTTAAAAATCTCAGTTTTGTAAATCTCAGTTTTGTAAATCTCAGTTTTGAAAATCTCAGTTTTGTAAATCTCAGTTTTGTAAATCTCAGTTTTGTAAATCTCAGTTTTGAAAATCTCAGTTTTGAAAATCTCAGTTTTGTAAATCTCAGTTTTGAAAATCTCAGTTTTGTAAATCTCAGTTTTGAAAATCTCAGTTTTGTAAATCTCAGTTTTGAAAATCTCAGTTTTGTAAATCTCAGTTTTGAAAATCTCAGTTTTGTAAATCTCAGTTTTGCAAATCTCAGTTTTGTAAATCTCAGTTTTGAAAATCTCAGTTTTGTAAATCTTAGTTTTGAAAATTTCAGTTTTGAAAGTCTCAGTTTTGTAAATCTCAGTTTTGAAAATCTCAGTTTTGTAAATCTCAGTTTTGAAAATCTCAGTTTTGAAAATCTCAGTTTTGTAAATCTGAATTTTGAAAATCTCAGTTTTGTAAATCTCAGTTTTGTAAATTTTAGTTTTGAAAATCTCAGTTTTGTAAATCTCAGTTTTGTAAATCTCAGTTTTGAAAATCTCAGTTTTGTAAATCTCAGTTTTGCAAATCTCAGTTTTGTAAATCTCAGTTTTGAAAATCTCAGTTTTGTAAATCTCAGTTTTGAAAATCTCAGTTTTGTAAATCTCAGTTTTGTAAATCTCAGTTTTGTAAATCTCAGTTTTGAAAATCTCAGTTTTGTAAATCTCAGTTTTGAAAATCTCAGTTTTGTAAATCTCAGTTTTGTAAATCTCAGTTTTGTAAATCTCAGTTTTGTAAATCTCAGTTTTGAAAATCTCAGTTTTGTAAATCTCAGTTTTGTAAATCTCAGTTTTGTAAATCTCAGTTTTGAAAATCTCAGTTTTGTAATTCTCAGTTTTGAAAATCTCAGTTTTGTAAATCTCAGTTTTGTAAATCTCAGTTTTGTAAATCTCAGTTTTGAAAATCTCAGTTTTGTAAATCTCAGTTTTGAAAATCTTAGTTTTGTAAATCTCAGTTTTGTAAATCTCAGTTTTGTAAATCTCAGTTTTGTAAATCTCAGTTTTGAAAATCTCAGTTTTGAAAATCTCAGTTTTGTAAATCTGAGTTTTGAAAATCTCAGTTTTGTAAATCTGAGTTTTGAAAATCTCAGTTTTGTAAATCTCAGTTTTGTAAATTTTAGTTTTGAAAATCTCAGTTTTGTAAATCTCAGTTTTGTAAATCTCAGTTTTGTAAATCTCAGTTTTGAAAATCTCAGTTTTGTAAATCTCAGTTTTGTAAATCTCAGTTTTGAAAATCTCAGTTTTGTAAATCTCAGTTTTGAAAATCTCAGTTTTGTTAATCTCAGTTTTGAAAATCTCAGTTTTGTAAATCTCGGTTTTGTAAATCTCAGTTTTGAAAATCTCAGTTTTGTAAATATCAGTTTTGTAAATCTCAGTTTTGTAAATCTCAGTTTTAAAAATCTCAGTTTTGTAAATCTCAGTTTTAAAAATCTCAGTTTTGTAAATCTCAGTTTTGTAAATCTCAGTTTTGTAAATCTCAGTTGTGAAAATCTCAGTTTTGAAAATCTCAGTTTTGAAAATCTCAGTTTTGAAAATCTCAGTTTTGAAAATCTCAGTTTTGAAAATCTCAGTTTTGTAAATCTCAGTTTTGAAAATCTCAGTTTTGTAAATCTCAGTTTTGAAAATCTCAGTTTTGAAAATCTCAGTTTTGTAAATCTCAGTTTTGTAAATCTCAGTTTTGTAAATCTCAGTTGTGAAAATCTCAGTTTTGTAAATCTCAGTTGTGAAAATCTCAGTTTTGAAAATCTCAGTTTTGTAAATCTCAGTTTTGTAAATCTCAGTTTTGAAAATCTCAGTTTTGTAAATCTCAGTTTTGAAAATCTCAGTTTTGTAAATCTCAGTTTTGAAAATCTCAGTTTTGTAAATCTCAGTTTTGAAAATCTCAGTTTTGAAAATCTCAGTTTTGAAAATCTCAGTTTTGAAAATCTCAGTTTTGTAAATCTCAGTTTTGAAAATCTCAGTTTTGTAAATCTCAGTTTTGAAAATCTCAGTTTTGTAAATCTCAGTTTTGAAAATCTCAGTTTTGTAAATCTCAGTTTTGTAAATCTCAGTTTTGAAAATCTCAGTTTTGTAAATCTCAGTTTTGAAAATCTCAGTTTTGTAAATCTCAGTTTTGTAAATCTCAGTTTTGAAAATCTCAGTTTTGTAAATCTCAGTTTTGAAAATCTCAGTTTTGTAAATCTCAGTTTTGAAAATCTCAGTTTTGTAAATCTCAGTTTTGTAAATCTCAGTTTTGAAAATCTCAGTTTTGTAAATCTCAGTTTTGTAAATCTCAGTTTTGAAAATCTCAGTTTTGTAAATCTCAGTTTTGTAAATCTCAGTTTTGAAAATCTCAGTTTTGTAAATTTCAGTTTTGTAAATCTCAGTTTTGTAAATCTCAGTTTTGTAAATCTCAGTTTTGTAAATTTCAGTTTTGTGAATCTCAGTTTTGTAAATCTCAGTTTTGAAAATCTCAGTTTTGTCAATCTCAGTTATGTAAATCTCAGTTATGTAAATCTCAGTTTTGAAAATCTCAGTTTTGAAAATCTGTTTTGAAAATCTCAGTTTCGTAAATCTCAGTTTTGAAAATCTCAGTTTTGTAAATCTCAGTTTTGAAAATCTCAGTTTTGAAAATCTCAGTTTTAAAAATCTCAGTTTTGTAATTCTCAGTTTTGTAAATCTCAGTTTTGAAAATCTCAGTTTTGTAAATCTCAGTTTTGAAAATCTCAGTTTTGTAAATCTCAGTTTTGAAAATCTCAGTTTTGTAAATCTCAGTTTTGTAAATCTCAGTTTTGAAAATCTCAGTTTTGTAAATCTCAGTTTTGTAAATCTCAGTTTTGTAAATCTCAGTTTTAAAAATCTCAGTTTTGTAAATCTCAGTTTTGAAAATCTCAGTTTTGAAAATCTCAGTTTTGAAAATCTCAGTTTTGTAAATCTCAGTTTTGAAAATCTCAGTTTTGTAAATCTCAGTTTTGAAAATCTCAGTTTTGTAAATCTCAGTTTTGAAAATCTCAGTTTTGTAAATCTCAGTTTTGTAAATCTCAGTTTTGAAAATCTCAGTTTTGTAAATCTCAGTTTTGAAAATCTCAGTTTTGTAAATCTCAGTTTTGTAAATCTCAGTTTTGAAAATCTCAGTTTTGTAAATCTCAGTTTTGAAAATCTCAGTTTTGAAAATCTCAGTTTTGAAAATCTCAGTTTTGAAAATCTCAGTTTTGTAAATCTCAGTTTTGAAAATCTCAGTTTTGTAAATCTCAGTTTTGAAAATCTCAGTTTTGTAAATCTCAGTTTTGAAAATCTCAGTTTTGTAAATCTCAGTTTTGTAAATCTCAGTTTTGAAAATCTCAGTTTTGTAAATCTCAGTTTTGAAAATCTCAGTTTTGTAAATCTCAGTTTTGTAAATCTCAGTTTTGAAAATCTCAGTTTTGTAAATCTCAGTTTTGAAAATCTCAGTTTTGTAAATCTCAGTTTTGAAAATCTCAGTTTTGTAAATCTCAGTTTTGTAAATCTCAGTTTTGAAAATCTCAGTTTTGTAAATCTCAGTTTTGTAAATCTCAGTTTTGAAAATCTCAGTTTTGTAAATCTCAGTTTTGTAAATCTCAGTTTTGAAAATCTCAGTTTTGTAAATTTCAGTTTTGTAAATCTCAGTTTTGTAAATCTCAGTTTTGTAAATCTCAGTTTTGTAAATCTCAGTTTTGTGAATCTCAGTTTTGTAAATCTCAGTTTTGAAAATCTCAGTTTTGTCAATCTCAGTTATGTAAATCTCAGTTATGTAAATCTCAGTTTTGAAAATCTCAGTTTTGAAAATCTGTTTTGAAAATCTCAGTTTCGTAAATCTCAGTTTTGAAAATCTCAGTTTTGTAAATCTCAGTTTTGAAAATCTCAGTTTTGTAAATCTCAGTTTTAAAAATCTCAGTTTTGTAATTCTCAGTTTTGTAAATCTCAGTTTTGAAAATCTCAGTTTTGTAAATCTCAGTTTTGAAAATCTCAGTTTTGTAAATCTCAGTTTTGAAAATCTCAGTTTTGTAAATCTCAGTTTTGTAAATCTCAGTTTTGAAAATCTCAGTTTTGTAAATCTCAGTTTTGTAAATCTCAGTTTTGTAAATCTCAGTTTTAAAAATCTCAGTTTTGTAAATCTCAGTTTTGTAAATCTCAGTTTTGTAAATCTCAGTTTTGTAAATCTCAGTTTTGTAAATCTCAGTTTTGTAAATCTCAGTTTTGTAAATCTCAGTTTTGAAAATCTCAGTTTTGTAAATCTCAGTTTTGAAAATCTCAGTTTTGTAAATCTCAGTTTTGAAAATCTCAGTTTTGTAAATCTCAGTTTTGAAAATCTCAGTTTTGTAAATCTCAGTTTTGAAAATCTCAGTTTTGAAAATCTCAGTTTTGTAAATCTCAGTTTTGTAAATCTCAGTTTTGTAAATCTCAGTTGTGAAAATCTCAGTTTTGAAAATCTCAGTTTTGTAAATCTCAGTTTTGTAAATCTCAGTTTTGTAAATCTCAGTTTTAAAAATCTCAGTTTTGTAAATCTCAGTTTTGTAAATCTCAGTTTTGAAAATCTCAGTTTTGTAAATCTCAGTTTTGTAAATCTCAGTTTTGTAAATCTCAGTTTTGAAAATCTCAGTTTTGTAAATCTCAGTTTTGAAAATCTCAGTTTTGTAAATCTCAGTTTTGAAAATCTCAGTTTTGTAAATCTCAGTTTTGAAAATCTCAGTTTTGTAAATCTCAGTTTTGAAAATCTCAGTTTTGAAAATCTCAGTTTTGTAAATCTCAGTTTTGTAAATCTCAGTTTTGTAAATCTCAGTTGTGAAAATCTCAGTTTTGAAAATCTCAGTTTTGTAAATCTCAGTTTTGTAAATCTCAGTTTTGTAAATCTCAGTTTTGAAAATCTCAGTTTTGTAAATCTCAGTTTTGAAAATCTCAGTTTTGTAAATCTCAGTTTTGAAAATCTCAGTTTTGTAAATCTCAGTTTTGAAAATCTCAGTTTTGAAAATCTCAGTTTTGAAAATCTCAGTTTTGTAAATCTCAGTTTTGTAAATCTCAGTTTTGTTAATCTCAGTTTTGTAAATCTCAGTTTTGAAAATCTCAGTTTTGTAAATCTCAGTTTTGAAAATCTCAGTTTTGTTAATCTCAGTTTTGTAAATCTCAGTTTTGTAAATCTCAGTTTTGAAAATCTCAGTTTTGTAAATCTCAGTTTTGAAAATCTCAGTTTTGTAAATCTCAGTTTTGTAAATCTCAGTTTTGAAAATCTCAGTTTTGTAAATCTCAGTTTTGAAAATCTCAGTTTTGTTAATCTCAGTTTTGTAAATCTCAGTTTTGTAAATCTCAGTTTTGTAAATCTCAGTTTTGAAAATCTCAGTTTTGTAAATCTCAGTTTTGAAAATCTCAGTTTTGTAAATCTCAGTTTTGAAAATCTCAGTTTTGTAAATCTCAGTTTTGAAAATCTCAGTTTTGTAAATCTCAGTTTTGAAAATCTCAGTTTTGAAAATCTCAGTTTTGTAAATCTCAGTTTTGTAAATCTCAGTTTTGTAAATCTCAGTTGTGAAAATCTCAGTTTTGAAAATCTCAGTTTTGTAAATCTCAGTTTTGTAAATCTCAGTTTTGTAAATCTCAGTTTTAAAAATCTCAGTTTTGTAAATCTCAGTTTTGTAAATCTCAGTTTTGAAAATCTCAGTTTTGTAAATCTCAGTTTTGTAAATCTCAGTTTTGTAAATCTCAGTTTTGAAAATCTCAGTTTTGTAAATCTCAGTTTTGAAAATCTCAGTTTTGTAAATCTCAGTTTTGAAAATCTCAGTTTTGTAAATCTCAGTTTTGTAAATCTCAGTTTTGTAAATCTCAGTTTTGAAAATCTCAGTTTTGAAAATCTCAGTTTTGTAAATCTCAGTTTTGTAAATCTCAGTTTTGTAAATCTCAGTTGTGAAAATCTCAGTTTTGAAAATCTCAGTTTTGTAAATCTCAGTTTTGTAAATCTCAGTTTTGTAAATCTCAGTTTTGAAAATCTCAGTTTTGTAAATCTCAGTTTTGAAAATCTCAGTTTTGTAAATCTCAGTTTTGAAAATCTCAGTTTTGTAAATCTCAGTTTTGAAAATCTCAGTTTTGAAAATCTCAGTTTTGAAAATCTCAGTTTTGTAAATCTCAGTTTTGTAAATCTCAGTTTTGTTAATCTCAGTTTTGTAAATCTCAGTTTTGAAAATCTCAGTTTTGTAAATCTCAGTTTTGAAAATCTCAGTTTTGTTAATCTCAGTTTTGTAAATCTCAGTTTTGTAAATCTCAGTTTTGAAAATCTCAGTTTTGTAAATCTCAGTTTTGAAAATCTCAGTTTTGTAAATCTCAGTTTTGTAAATCTCAGTTTTGAAAATCTCAGTTTTGTAAATCTCAGTTTTGAAAATCTCAGTTTTGTTAATCTCAGTTTTGTAAATCTCAGTTTTGAAAATCTCAGTTTTGTAAATCTCAGTTTTGAAAATCTCAGTTTTGTTAATCTCAGTTTTGAAAATCTCAGTTTTGTAAATCTCAGTTTTGTAAATCTCGGTTTTGTAAATCTCGGTTTTGAAAATCTCAGTTTTGTAAATCTCAGTTTTGAAAATCTCAGTTTTGTAAATCTCAGTTTTGTAAATCTCAGTTTTGAAAATCTCAGTTTTGTAAATCTCAGTTTTGAAAATCTCAGTTTTGTAAATCTCAGTTTTGTAAATCTCAGTTTTGAAAATCTCAGTTTTGTAAATCTCAGTTTTGAAAATCTCAGTTTTGTAAATCTCAGTTTTGAAAATCTCAGTTTTGTAAATCTCAGTTTTGTAAATCTCAGTTTTGAAAATCTCAGTTTTGTAAATCTCAGTTTTGTAAATATCAGTTTTGTAAATCTCAGTTTTGTAAATCTCAGTTTTGAAAATCTCAGTTTTGTAAATCTCAGTTTTGTAAATCTCAGTTTTGTAAATCTCAGTTTTAAAAATCTCAGTTTTGTAAATCTCAGTTTTGTAAATCTCAGTTTTGAAAATCTCAGTTTTGTAAATCTCAGTTTTGTAAATCTCAGTTTTGTAAATCTCAGTTTTGTAAATCTCAGTTTTGTAAATCTCAGTTTTGAAAATCTCAGTTTTGTAAATCTCAGTTTTGTGAATCTCAGTTTTGTAAATCTCAGTTTTGAAAATCTCAGTTTTGTCAATCTCAGTTTTGAAAATCTCAGTTTTGTAAATCTCAGTTTTGTAAATCTCAGTTTTGTAAATCTCAGTTTTGAAAATCTCAGTTTTGTAAATCTCAGTTTTGTAAATCTCAGTTTTGTAAATCTCAGTTTTGAAAATCTCAGTTTTGAAAATCTCAGTTTTGTTAATCTCAGTTTTGAAAATCTCAGTTTTGTAAATCTCAGTTTTGTAAATCTCAGTTTTGTAAATCTCAGTTTTGTAAATCTCAGTTTTGTAAATCTCAGTTTTGAAAATCTCAGTTTTGAAAATCTCAGTTTTGTAAATCTCAGTTTTGAAAATCTCAGTTTTGTAAATCTCAGTTTTGTAAATCTCAGTTTTGAAAATCTCAGTTTTGTAAATCTCAGTTTTGAAAATCTCAGTTTTGTTAATCTCAGTTTTGTAAATCTCAGTTTTGAAAATCTCAGTTTTGTAAATCTCAGTTTTGAAAATCTCAGTTTTGTTAATCTCAGTTTTGAAAATCTCAGTTTTGTAAATCTCAGTTTTGAAAATCTCAGTTTTGTAAATCTCGGTTTTGAAAATCTCAGTTTTGTAAATCTCAGTTTTGAAAATCTCAGTTTTGTAAATCTCAGTTTTGTAAATCTCAGTTTTGAAAATCTCAGTTTTGTAAATCTCAGTTTTGAAAATCTCAGTTTTGTAAATCTCAGTTTTGTAAATCTCAGTTTTGAAAATCTCAGTTTTGTAAATCTCAGTTTTGAAAATCTCAGTTTTGTAAATCTCAGTTTAGAAAATCTCAGTTTTGTAAATCTCAGTTTTGTAAATCTCAGTTTTGAAAATCTCAGTTTTGTAAATCTCAGTTTTGTAAATATCAGTTTTGTAAATCTCAGTTTTGTAAATCTCAGTTTTGAAAATCTCAGTTTTGTAAATCTCAGTTTTAAAAATCTCAGTTTTGTAAATCTCAGTTTTGTAAATCTCAGTTTTGAAAATCTCAGTTTTGTAAATCTCAGTTTTGTAAATCTCAGTTTTGAAAATCTCAGTTTTGTAAATCTCAGTTTTGTAAATCTCAGTTTTGTAAATCTCAGTTTTGAAAATCTCAGTTTTGTAAATCTCAGTTTTGTGAATCTCAGTTTTGAAAATCTCAGTTTTGAAAATCTCAGTTTTGTCAATCTCAGTTTTGAAAATCTCAGTTTTGTAAATCTCAGTTTTGTAAATCTCAGTTTTGTAAATCTCAGTTTTGAAAATCTCAGTTTTGTAAATCTCAGTTTTGTAAATCTCAGTTTTGTAAATCTCAGTTTTGAAAATCTCAGTTTTGAATATCTCAGTTTTGTTAATCTCAGTTTTGAAAATCTCAGTTTTGTAAATCTCAGTTTTGTAAATCTCAGTTTTGTAAATCTCAGTTTTGTAAATCTCAGTTTTGTAAATCTCAGTTTTGAAAATCTCAGTTTTGAAAATCTGTTTTGAAAATCTCAGTTTTGTAAATCTCAGTTTTGAAAATCTCAGTTTTGTAAATCTCAGTTTTGTAAATCTCAGTTTTGAAAATCTCAGTTTTGTAAATCTCAGTTTTGAAAATCTCAGTTTTGTAAATCTCAGTTTTGTAAATCTCAGTTTTGAAAATCTCAGTTTTGTAAATCTCAGTTTTGAAAATCTCAGTTTCGTAAATCTCAGTTTTGAAAATCTCAGTTTTGTAAATCTCAGTTTTGTAAATCTCAGTTTTGAAAATCTCAGTTTTGTAAATCTCAGTTTTGTAAATCTCAGTTTTGTAAATCTCAGTTTTGTAAATCTCAGTTTTGTAAATCTCAGTTTTGAAAATCTCAGTTTTGTAAATCTCAGTTTTGAAAATCTCAGTTTTGTAAATCTCAGTTTTGAAAATCTCAGTTTTGTAAATCTCAGTTTTGAAAATCTCAGTTTTGTAAATCTCAGTTTTGAAAATCTCAGTTTTGAAAATCTCAGTTTTGTAAATCTCAGTTTTGTAAATATCAGTTTTGTAAATCTCAGTTGTGAAAATCTCAGTTTTGAAAATCTCAGTTTTGTAAATCTCAGTTTTGTAAATCTCAGTTTTGTAAATCTCAGTTTTGTAAATCTCAGTTTTAAAAATCTCAGTTTTGTAAATCTCAGTTTTGTAAATCTCAGTTTTGAAAATCTCAGTTTTGTAAATCTCAGTTTTGTAAATCTCAGTTTTGTAAATCTCAGTTTTGTAAATCTCAGTTTTGAAAATCTCAGTTTTGAAAATCTCAGTTTTGTAAATCTCAGTTTTGAAAATATCAGTTTTGTAAATCTCAGTTTTGAAAATCTCAGTTTTGAAAATCTCAGTTTTGTAAATCTCAGTTTTGTAAATCTCAGTTTTGTAAATCTCAGTTGTGAAAATCTCAGTTTTGAAAATCTCAGTTTTGTAAATCTCAGTTTTGTAAATCTCAGTTTTGTAAATCTCAGTTTTGAAAATCTCAGTTTTGTAAATCTCAGTTTTGAAAATCTCAGTTTTGTAAATCTCAGTTTTGAAAATCTCAGTTTTGTAAATCTCAGTTTTGAAAATCTCAGTTTTGAAAATCTCAGTTTTGAAAATCTCAGTTTTGTAAATCTCAGTTTTGAAAATCTCAGTTTTGTAAATCTCAGTTTTGAAAATCTCAGTTTTGTAAATCTCAGTTTTGAAAATCTCAGTTTTCTAAATCTCAGTTTTGTAAATCTCAGTTTTGAAAATCTCAGTTTTGTAAATCTCAATTTTGAAAATCTCAGTTTTCTAAATCTCAGTTTTGTAAATCTCAGTTTTGAAAATCTCAGTTTTGTAAATTTCAATTTTGAAAATCTCAGTTTTGTAAATCTCAGTTTTGAAAATCTCAGTTTTGTAAATCTCAGTTTTGTAAATCTCAGTTTTGTAAATCTCAGTTTTAAAAATCTCAGTTTTGTCTCAGTTTTGTAAATCTCAGTTTTGAAAATCTCAGTTTTGTAAATCTCAGTTTTGTAAATCTCAGTTTTGAAAATCTCAGTTTTGTAAATCTCAGTTTTGTAAATCTCAGTTTTGTAAATCTCAGTTTTGAAAATCTCAGTTTTGTAAATCTCAGTTTTGTAAATCTTAGTTTTAAAAATCTCAGTTTTGTTAATCTCAGTTTTGAAAATCTCAGTTTTGTAAATCTCAGTTTTGTAAATCTCAGTTTTGAAAATCTCAGTTTTGTAAATATCAGTTTTGTAAATCTCAGTTTTGTAAATATCAGTTTTGTAAATCTCAGTTTTGTAAATCTCAGTTTTAAAAATCTCAGTTTTGTAAATCTCAGTTTTGTAAATCTCAGTTTTGAAAATCTCAGTTTTGTTAATCTCAGTTTTGAAAATCTCAGTTTTGTAAATCTCAGTTTTGTAAATCTCAGTTTTGAAAATCTCAGTTTTGTAAATATCAGTTTTGTAAATCTTAGTTTTGAAAATCTCAGTTTTGAAAATCTCAGTTTTGTAAATCTCAGTTTTGTAAATCTTAGTTTTGAAAATCTCAGTTTTGAAAATCTCAGTTTTGTAAATCTCAGTTGTGAAAATCTCAGTTTTGAAAATCTCAGTTTTGAAAATCTCAGTTTTGAAAATCTCAGTTTTGAAAATCTCAGTTTTGTAAATCTCAGTTTTGAAAATCTCAGTTTTGTAAATCTCAGTTTTGTAAATCTCAGTTTTTAAAATTTCAGTTTTGTAAATCTCAGTTTTGTAAATCTCAGTTTTGTAAATCTCAGTTTTGTAAATCTCAGTTTTGAAAATCTCAGTTTTGTAAATCTCAGTTTTGAAAATCTCAGTTTTGTAAATCTCAGTTTTGAAAATCTCAGTTTTGTAAATCTCAGTTTTGAAAATCTCAGTTTTGTAAATCTCAGTTTTGTAAATCTCAGTTTTAAAAATCTCAGTTTTGCAAATCTCAGTGTTGTAAATCTCAGTTTTGAAAATCTCAGTTTTGAAAATCTCAGTTTTGTAAATCTCAGTTTTGTAAATCTCAGTTTTGTAAATCTCAGTTTTAAAAATCTCAGTTTTGTAAATCTCAGTTTTGAAAATCTCAGTTTTGTAAATCTCAGTTTTGTAAATCTCAGTTTTGAAAATCTCAGTTTTGTAAATCTCAGTTTTGAAAATCTCAGTTTTGTAAATCTCAGTTTGGTAAATCTCAGTTTTGAAAATCTCAGTTTTGTAAATCTCAGTTTTGAAAATCTCAGTTTTGTTAATCTCAGTTTTGAAAATCTCAGTTTTGTAAATTTCAGTTTTGTAAATCTCAGTTTTGAAAATCTCAGTTTTGTAAATATCAGTTTTGTAAATCTCAGTTTTGTAAATCTCAGTTTTAAAAATCTCAGTTTTGTAAATCTCAGTTTTGTAAATCTCAGTTTTGAAAATCTCAGTTTTGTAAATCTCAGTTTTGAAAATCTCAGTTTTGTAAATCTCAGTTTTGTAAATCTCAGTTTTGAAAATCTCAGTTTTGTTAATCTCAGTTTTGAAAATCTCAGTTTTGTAAATCTCAGTTTTGTAAATCTCAGTTTTGAAAATCTCAGTTTTGTAAATATCAGTTTTGTAAATCTCAGTTTTGTAAATCTCAGTTTTAAAAATCTCAGTTTTGTAAATCTCAGTTTTGTAAATCTTAGTTTTGAAAATCTCAGTTTTGAAAATCTCAGTTTTGTAAATCTCAGTTGTAAAAATCTCAGTTTTGAAAATCTCAGTTTTGAAAATCTCAGTTTTGAAAATCTCAGTTTTGTAAATCTCAGTTTTGAAAATCTCAGTTTTGTAAATCTCAGTTTTGAAAATCTCAGTTTTGTAAATCTCAGTTTTGAAAATCTCAGTTTTGTAAATCTCAGTTTTGTAAATCTCAGTTTTGTAAATCTTAGTTTTAAAAATCTCAGTTTTGAAAATCTCAGTTTTGTAAATCTCAGTTGTGAAAATCTCAGTTTTGAAAATCTCAGTTTTGAAAATCTCAGTTTTGAAAATCTCAGTTTTGTAAATCTCAGTTTTGAAAATCTCAGTTTTGTAAATCTCAGTTTTGAAAGTCTCAGTTTTGTAAATCTCAGATTTGAAAATCTCAGTTTTGAAAATCTCAGTTTTGTAAATCTCAGTTTTGTAAATCTCAGTTTTGTAAATCTCAGTTGTGAAAATCTCAGTTTTGAAAATCTCAGTTTTGTAAATCTGTTTTGTAAATCTGTTTTGTAAATCTCAGTTTTGAAAATCTCAGTTTTGTAAATCTCAGTTTTGAAAATCTCAGTTTTGTAAATCTCAGTTTTGAAAATCTCAGTTTTGTAAATCTCAGTTTTGAAAATCTCAGTTTTGAAAATCTCAGTTTTGAAAATCTCAGTTTTGTAAATCTCAGTTTTGAAAATCTCAGTTTTGTAAATCTCAGTTTTGAAAATCTCAGTTTTGTAAATCTCAGTTTTGAAAATCTCAGTTTTGTAAATCTCAGTTTTGAAAATCTCAGTTTTGTAAATCTCAGTTTAGTAAATCTCGCTCCAAAACCGCTCGGTGCAAAACCGCTCGAATCAAAACCGGTCGAAACAAAACCGAGATTTACAAAACTGAGATTTACAAAACTGAGATTTTCAAAACTGAGATTTACAAAACTGAGATTTTCAAAACTGAGATTTTCAAAACTGAGATTAACAAAACTGAGATTTTCAAAACTGAGATTTTCAAAACTGAGATTTACAAAACTGAGTTTTACAAAACTGAGATTTACAAAACTGAGATTTTCAAAACTGAGATTTACAAAACTGAGATTTTCAAAACTGAGATTTACAAAACTGAGATTTTTAAAACTGAGATTTACAAAACTGAGATTTACAAAACTGAGATTTACAAAACTGAGATTTTCAAAACTGAGATTTACAAAACTGAGCTTTACAGAACTGAGATTTTCAAAACTGAGATTTACAAAACTGAGATTTTCAAAACTGAGATTTTCAAAACTGATATTTACAAAACTGAGATTTACAAAACTGAGATTTTCAAAACTGAGATTAACAAAACTGAGATTTTTAAAACTGAGATGTACAAAACTGAGATTTTCAAAACTGAGATTTACAAAACTGAGATTTACAAAACTGAGATTTTCAAAACTGAGATTTACAAAACTGAGATTTTCAAAACTGAGATTTACAAAACTGAGATTTACAAAACTGAGATTTTCAAAACTGAGATTTACAAAACTGAGATTTTCAAAACTGAGATTTACAAAACTGAGATTTACAAAACTGTGATTTACAAAACTGAGATTTTCAAAACTGAGATTTACAAAACTGAGATTTACAAAACTGAGATTTTTAAAACTGAGATTTACAAAACTGAGATTTACAAAACTGAGATTTACAAAACTGAGATTTTCAAAACTGAGATTTACAAAACTGAGCTTTACAGAACTGAGATTTTCAAAACTGAGATTTACAAAACTGAGATTTTCAAAACTGAGATTTACAAAACTGAGATTTACAAAACTGAGATTTTCAAAACTGAGATTTACAAAACTGAGATTTTCAAAACTGAGATTTACAAAACTGAGATTTTCAAAACTGAGATTTACAAAACTGAGATTTACAAAACTGAGATTTACAAAACTGAGATTTTCAAAACTGAGATTTACAAAACTGAGATTTTCAAAACTGAGATTTACAAAACTGAGATTTTCAAAACTGAGATTTTCACAACTGAGATTTACAAAACTGAGATTTACAAAACTGAGATTTACAAAACTGAGATTTTCAAAACTGAGATTTTCAAAACTGAGATTTACAAAACTGAGATTTTCAAAACTGAGATTTACAAAACTGAGATTTTCAAAACTGAGATTTACAAAACTGAGATTTTCAAAACTGAGATTTTCAAAACTGAGATTTTCAAAACTGAGATTTTCACAACTGAGATTTACAAAACTGAGATTTACAAAACTGAGATTTTCAAAACTGAGATTTACAAAACTGAGATTTTCAAAACTGAGATTTACAAAACTGAGATTTACAAAACTGAGATTTTCAAAACTGAGATTAACAAAACTGAGATTTTCAAAACTGAGATTTACAAAACTGAGATTTTCAAAACTGAGATTTACAAAACAGATTAAAAAACTGAGATTTTCAAAACTGAGATTTACAAAACTGAGATTTTCAAAACTGAGATTTACAAAACTGAGATTTACGAAACTGAGATTTTCAAAACTGAGATTTACAAAACTGAGATTTTCAAAACTGAGATTTACAAAACTGAGATTTACAAAACAGATTTACAAAACTGAGATTTTCAAAACTGAGATTTACAAAACTGAGATTTTCAAAACTGAGATTTACAAAACTGAGATTTACGAAACTGAGATTTTCAAAACTGAGATTTACAAAACTGAGATTTTCAAAACTGAGATTTACAAAACTGAGATTTTCAAAACTGAGATTTACAAAACTGAGATTTACGAAACTGAGATTTTCAAAACTGAGATTTACAAAACTGAGATTTTCAAAACTGAGATTTACAAAACTGAGATTTTCAAAACTGAGATTTACAAAACTGAGATTTACAAAACTGAGATTTACAAAACTGAGATTTACAAAACTGAGATTTTCAAAACTGAGAATTACAAAACTGAGATTTTCAAAACTGAGATTTACAAAACTGAGATTTACAAAACTGAGATTTACAAAACTGAGATTTACAAAACTGAGATTTTCAAAACTGAGATTTACAAAACTGAGATTTTCAAAACTGAGATTTACAAAACTGAGATTTACAAAACTGAGATTTTTAAAACTGAGATTTACAAAACTGAGATTTACAAAACTGAGATTTACAAAACTGAGATTTTCAAAACTGAGATTTCCAAAACTGAGATTTACAAAACTGAGATTTTCAAATCTGAGATTTACAAAACTGAGATTTTCAAAACTGAGATTTACAAAACTGAGATTTTCAAAACTGAGATTTACAAAACTGAGAATTACAAAACTGAGATTTTCAAAACTGAGATTTACAAAACTGAGATTTTCAAAACTGAGATTTACAAAACTGAGATTTTCAAAACTGAGATTTACAAAACTGAGATTTTCAAAACTGAGATTTACAAAACTGAGATTTACAAAACTGAGATTTACAAAACTGAGATTTTCAAAACTGAGATTTACAAAACTGAGATTTTCAAAACTGAGATTTACAAAACTGAGATTTACAAAACTGAGATTTTCAAAACTGAGATTTACAAAACTGAGATTTTCAAAACTGAGATTTACAAAACTGAGATTTTCAAAACTGAGGTTTACAAAACTGAGAATTACAAAACTGAGATTTTCAAAACTGAGATTTACAAAACTGAGATTTTCAAAACTGAGATTTACAAAACTGAGATTTACAAAACTGAGATTTTCAAAACTGAGATTTACAAAACTGAGATTTACAAAACTGAGATTTTCAAAACTGAGATTTACAAAACTGAGATTTTCAAAACTGAGATTTACAAAACTGAGATTTTCAAAACTGAGGTTTACAAAACTGAGAATTACAAAACTGAGATTTTCAAAACTGAGATTTACAAAACTGAGATTTTCAAAACTGAGATTTACAAAACTGAGATTTACAAAACTGAGATTTTCAAAACTGAGATTTACAAAACTGAGATTTACAAAACTGAGATTTACAAATCTGAGATTTTCAAAACTGAGATTTACAAAACTGAGATTTACAAAACTGAGATTTTCAAAACTGAGATTTACAAAACTGAGATTTTCAAAACTGAGAATTACAAAACTGAGATTTTCAAAACTGAGATTTACAAAACTGAGATTTACAAAACTGAGATTTACAAAACTGAGATTTACAAAACTGAGATTTTCAAAACTGAGATTTACAAAACTGAGATTTTCAAAACTGAGATTTACAAAACTGAGATTTACAAAACTGAGATTTTTAAAACTGAGATTTACAAAACTGAGATTTACAAAACTGAGATTTACAAAACTGAGATTTTCAAAACTGAGATTTCCAAAACTGAGATTTACAAAACTGAGATTTTCAAATCTGAGATTTACAAAACTGAGATTTTCAAAACTGAGATTTACAAAACTGAGAATTACAAAACTGAGATTTTCAAAACTGAGATTTACAAAACTGAGATTTACAAAACTGAGATTTTCAAAACTGAGATTTACAAAACTGAGATTTTCAAAACTGAGATTTACAAAACTGAGATTTTCAAAACTGAGATTTACAAAACTGAGATTTACAAAACTGAGATTTACAAAACTGAGATTTTCAAAACTGAGATTTACAAAACTGAGATTTACAAAACTGAGATTTTTAAAACTGAGATTTACAAAACTGAGATTTACAAAACTGAGATTTACAAAACTGAGATTTTCAAAACTGAGATTTACAAAACTGAGATTTTCAAAACTGAGATTTACAAAACTGAGATTTTCAAAACTGAGATTTACAAAACTGAGATTTTCAAAACTGAGATTTACAAAACTGAGAATTACAAAACTGAGATTTTCAAAACTGAGATTTACAAAACTGAGATTTTCAAAACTGAGATTTACAAAACTGAGATTTACAAAACTGAGATTTTCAAAACTGAGATTTACAAAACTGAGATTTACAAAACTGAGATTTACAAAACTGAGATTTTCAAAACTGAGATTTTCAAAACTGAGATTTACAAAACTGAGATTTTCAAAACTGAGATTTACAAAACTGAGATTTTCAAAACTGAGATTTACAAAACTGAGATTTTCAAAACTGAGATTTTCAAAACTGAGATTTTCAAAACTGAGATTTTCACAACTGAGATTTACAAAACTGAGATTTACAAAACTGAGATTTTCAAAACTGAGATTTACAAAACTGAGATTTTCAAAACTGAGATTTACAAAACTGAGATTTACAAAACTGAGATTTTCAAAACTGAGATTAACAAAACTGAGATTTTCAAAACTGAGATTTACAAAACTGAGATTTTCAAAACTGAGATTTACAAAACAGATTTACAAAACTGAGATTTTCAAAACTGAGATTTACAAAACTGAGATTTTCAAAACTGAGATTTACAAAACTGAGATTTACGAAACTGAGATTTTCAAAACTGAGATTTACAAAACTGAGATTTTCAAAACTGAGATTTACAAAACTGAGATTTACAAAACAGATTTACAAAACTGAGATTTTCAAAACTGAGATTTACAAAACTGAGATTTTCAAAACTGAGATTTACAAAACTGAGATTTACGAAACTGAGATTTTCAAAACTGAGATTTACAAAACTGAGATTTTCAAAACTGAGATTTACAAAACTGAGATTTTCAAAACTGAGATTTACAAAACTGAGATTTACGAAACTGAGATTTTCAAAACTGAGATTTACAAAACTGAGATTTTCAAAACTGAGATTTACAAAACTGAGATTTTCAAAACTGAGATTTACAAAACTGAGATTTACAAAACTGAGATTTACAAAACTGAGATTTACAAAACACAGATTTTCAAAACTGAGAATTACAAAACTGAGATTTTCAAAACTGAGATTTACAAAACTGAGATTTACAAAACTGAGATTTACAAAACTGAGATTTACAAAACTGAGATTTTCAAAACTGAGATTTACAAAACTGAGATTTTCAAAACTGAGATTTACAAAACTGAGATTTACAAAACTGAGATTTTTAAAACTGAGATTTACAAAACTGAGATTTACAAAACTGAGATTTACAAAACTGAGATTTTCAAAACTGAGATTTCCAAAACTGAGATTTACAAAACTGAGATTTTCAAATCTGAGATTTACAAAACTGAGATTTTCAAAACTGAGATTTACAAAACTGAGATTTTCAAAACTGAGATTTACAAAACTGAGAATTACAAAACTGAGATTTTCAAAACTGAGATTTACAAAACTGAGATTTACAAAACTGAGATTTTCAAAACTGAGATTTACAAAACTGAGATTTTGAAAACTGAGATTTACAAAACTGAGATTTACAAAACTGAGATTTACAAAACTGAGATTTACAAAACTGAGATTTACAAAACTGAGATTTTCAAAACTGAGATTTACAAAACTGAGACTTACAAAACTGAGATTTTTAAAACTGAGATTTACAAAACTGAGATTTACAAAACTGAGATTTACAAAACTGAGATTTTCAAAACTGAGATTTACAAAACTGAGATTTACAAAACTGAGATTTTCAAAACTGAGATTTACAAAACTGAGATTTTTAAAACTGAGATTTACAAAACTGAGATTTTCAAAACTGAGATTTACAAAACTGAGATTTACAAAACTGAGATTTTCAAAACTGAGATTTACAAAACTGAGATTTTCAAAACTGAGATTTACAAAACTGAGATTTACAAAACTGAGATTTTCAAAACTGAGATTTACAAAACTGAGATTTACAAAACTGAGATTTACAAAACTGAGATTTTCAAAACTGAGATTTACAAAACTGAGATTTACAAAACTGAGATTTTCAAAACTGAGATTTACAAAACTGAGATTTTCAAAACTGAGATTTACAAAACTGAGATTTACAAAACTGAGATTTTCAAAACTGAGATTTACAAAACTGAGATTTTTAAAACTGAGATTTACAAAACTGAGATTTTCAAAACTGAGATTTACAAAACTGAGAATTACAAAACTGAGATTTTCAAAACTGAGATTTACAAAACTGAGATTTTCAAAACTGAGATTTACAAAACTGAGATTTACAAAACTGAGATTTTCAAAACTGAGATTTACAAAACTGAGATTTACAAAACTGAGATTTACAAAACTGAGATTTACAAAACTGAGATTTTCAAAACTGAGAATTACAAAACTGAGATTTTCAAAACTGAGATTTACAAAACTGAGATTTACAAAACTGAGATTTACAAAACTGAGATTTACAAAACTGAGATTTTCAAAACTGTGATTTACAAAACTGAGATTTTCAAAACTGAGATTTACAAAACTGAGATTTACAAAACTGAGATTTACAAAACTGAGATTTTCAAAACTGAGATTTACAAAACTGAGATTAACAAAACTGAGATTTTTAAAACTGAGATTTACAAAACTGAGATTTACAAAACTGAGATTTACAAAACTGAGATTTTCAAAACTGAGATTTACAAAACTGAGATTTTCAAAACTGAGATTTACAAAACTGAGATTTTCAAAACTGAGATTTACAAGACTGAGATTTTCAAAACTGAGATTTACAAAACTGAGAATTACAAAACTGAGATTTTCAAAACTGAGATTTACAAAACTGAGATTTTCAAAACTGAGATTTACAAAACTGAGATTTTCAAAACAGATTTTCAAAACTGAGATTTTCAAAACTGAGATTTACAAAACTGAGATTTACAAAACTGAGATTTTCAAAACTGAGATTCACAAAACTGAGATTTACAAAACTGAGATTTTCAAAACTGAGATTTACAAAACTGAGATTTTCAAAACTGAGATTTACAAAACTGAGATTTACAAAACTGAGATTTTCAAAACTGAGATTTACAAAACTGAGATTTTCAAAACAGATTTTCAAAACTGAGATTTTCAAAACTGAGATTTACAAAACTGAGATTTTCAAAACTGAGATTGACAAAACTGAGATTTTCAAAACTGAGATTTACAAAACTGAGATTTACAAAACTGAGATTTTCAAAACTGAGATTTACAAAACTGAGATTTACAAAACTGAGATTTACAAAACTGAGATTTTCAAAACTGAGATTTACAAACTGAGATTTACAAAACTGAGATTTTCAAAACTGAGATTTACAAAACTGAGATTTACAAAACTGAGATTTTTAAAACTGAGATTTACAAAACTGAGATTTACAAAACTGAGATTTACAAAACTGAGATTTTCAAAACTGAGATTTACAAAACTGAGATTTTCAAAACTGAGATTTACAAAACTGAGATTTACAAAACTGAGATTTTCAAAACTGAGATTTACAAAACTGAGATTTTTAAAACTGAGATTTACAAAACTGAGATTTTCAAAACTGAGATTTACAAAACTGAGAATTACAAAACTGAGATTTTCAAAACTGAGATTTACAAAACTGAGATTTTCAAAACTGAGATTTACAAAACTGAGATTTACAAAACTGAGATTTTCAAAACTGAGATTTACAAAACTGAGATTTACAAAACTGAGATTTACAAAACTGAGATTTTCAAAACTGAGATTTACAAAACTGAGATTTACAAAACTGAGATTTTCAAAACTGAGATTTACAAAACTGAGATTTTCAAAACTGAGATTTACAAAACTGAGATTTACAAAACTGAGATTTTCAAAACTGAGATTTACAAAACTGAGATTTTTAAAACTGAGATTTACAAAACTGAGATTTTCAAAACTGAGATTTACAAAACTGAGAATTACAAAACTGAGATTTTCAAAACTGAGAATTACAAAACTGAGATTTTCAAAACTGAGATTTACAAAACTGAGATTTACAAAACTGAGATTTTCAAAACTGAGATTTACAAAACTGAGATTTACAAAACTGAGATTTACAAAACTGAGATTTACAAAACTGAGATTTTCAAAACTGAGAATTACAAAACTGAGATTTTCAAAACTGAGATTTACAAAACTGAGATTTACAAAACTGAGATTTACAAAACTGAGATTTTCAAAACTGAGATTTACAAAACTGAGATTAACAAAACTGAGATTTTTAAAACTGAGATTTACAAAACTGAGATTTACAAAACTGAGATTTACAAAACTGAGATTTTCAAAACTGAGATTTACAAAACTGAGATTTTCAAAACTGAGATTTACAAAACTGAGATTTTCAAAACTGAGATTTACAAGACTGAGATTTTCAAAACTGAGATTTACAAAACTGAGAATTACAAAACTGAGATTTTCAAAACTGAGATTTACAAAACTGAGATTTTCAAAACTGAGATTTACAAAACTGAGATTTTCAAAACAGATTTTCAAAACTGAGATTTTCAAAACTGAGATTTACAAAACTGAGATTTACAAAACTGAGATTTTCAAAACTGAGATTTACAAATTTAAGATTTTCAAAACTGAGATTCACAAAACTGAGATTTACAAAACTGAGATTTTCAAAACTGAGATTTACAAAACTGAGATTTTCAAAACTGAGATTTTCAAAACTGAGATTTACAAAACTGAGATTTTCAAAACTGAGATTTACAAAACTGAGATTTTCAAAACAGATTTTCAAAACTGAGATTTTCAAAACTGAGATTTACAAAACTGAGATTTTCAAAACTGAGATTGACAAAACTGAGATTTGCAAAACTGAGATTTACAAAACTGAAATTTACAAAACTGAGATTTTCAAAACTGAGATTTACAAAACTGAGATTTACAAAACTGAGATTTACAAAACTGAGATTTTCAAAACTGAGATTTACAAACTGAGATTTACAAAACTGAGATTTTCAAAACTGAGATTTACAAAACTGAGATTTACAAAACTGAGATTTTTAAAACTGAGATTTACAAAACTGAGATTTACAAAACTGAGATTTACAAAACTGAGATTTTCAAAACTGAGATTTACAAAACTGAGATTTTCAAAATTGAGATTTTCAAAACTGAGATTTACAAAACTGAGATTTACAAAACTGAGATTTACAAAACTGAGATTTTCAAAACTGAGATTTTCACAACTGAGATTTACAAAACTGAGATTTACAAAACTGAGATTTACAAAACTGAAATTTACAAAACTGAGATTTTCAAAACTGAGATTTACAAAACTGAGAATTACAAAACTGAGATTTTCAAAACTGAGATTTACAAAACTGAGATTTTCAAAACTGAGATTTACAAATTTAAGATTTTCAAAACTGAGATTCACAAAACTGAGATTTACAAAACTGAGATTTTCAAAACTGAGATTTACAAAACTGAGATTTTCAAAACTGAGATTTACAAAACTGAGATTTACAAAACTGAGATTTACAAAACTGAGATTTACAAAACTGAGATTTACAAAACTGAGATTTACAAAACTGAGATTTTCAAAACTGTGATTTACAAAACTGAGATTTTCAAAACTGAGATTTACAAAACTGAGATTTACAAAACTGAGATTTACAAAACTGAGATTTTCAAAACTGAGATTTACAAAACTGAGATTAACAAAACTGAGATTTTTAAAATTGAGATTTACAAAACTGAGATTTACAAAACTGAGATTTACAAAACTGAGATTTTCAAAACTGAGATTTACAAAACTGAGATTTTCAAAACTGAGATTTACAAAACTGAGATTTTCAAAACTGAGATTTACAAGACTGAGATTTTCAAAACTGAGATTTACAAAACTGAGAATTACAAAACTGAGATTTTCAAAACTGAGATTTACAAAACTGAGATTTTCAAAACTGAGATTTACAAAACTGAGATTTTCAAAACAGATTTTCAAAACTGAGATTTTCAAAACTGAGATTTACAAAACTGAGATTTACAAAACTGAGATTTTCAAAACTGAGATTTACAAATTTAAGATTTTCAAAACTGAGATTCACAAAACTGAGATTTACAAAACTGAGATTTTCAAAACTGAGATTTACAAAACTGAAATTTTCAAAACTGAGATTTACAAAACTGAGATTTACAAAACTGAGATTTTCAAAACTGAGATTTACAAAACTGAGATTTTCAAAACAGATTTTCAAAACTGAGATTTTCAAAACTGAGATTTACAAAACTGAGATTTTCAAAACTGAGATTGACAAAACTGAGATTTTCAAAACTGAGATTTACAAAACTGAGATTTACAAAACTGAGATTTTCAAAACTGAGATTTACAAAACTGAGATTTACAAAACTGAGATTTACAAAACTGAGATTTTCAAAACTGAGATTTACAAACTGAGATTTACAAAACTGAGATTTTCAAAACTGAGATTTACAAAACTGAGATTTACAAAACTGAGATTTTTAAAACTGAGATTTACAAAACTGAGATTTACAAAACTGAGATTTACAAAACTGAGATTTTCAAAACTGAGATTTACAAAACTGAGATTTTCAAAATTGAGATTTTCAAAACTGAGATTTACAAAACTGAGATTTACAAAACTGAGATTTACAAAACTGAGATTTTCAAAACTGAGATTTTCACAACTGAGATTTACAAAACTGAGATTTACAAAACTGAGATTTACAAAACTGAAATTTACAAAACTGAGATTTTCAAAACTGAGATTTACAAAACTGAGATTTTCAAAACTGAGATTTACAAAACTGAGATTTTCAAAACTGAGATTTACAAAACTGAGATTTTCAAAACTGAGATTTACAAAACTGAGATTTACAAAACTGAGATTTACAAAACTGAGATTTACAAAACTGAGATTTTCAAAACTGAGATTTACAAAACTGAGATTTACAAAACTGAGATTTTTAAAACTGAGATTTACAAAACTGAGATTTACAAAACTGAGATTTTCAAAACTGAGATTTACAAAACTGAGATTTACAAAACTGAGATTTACAAAACTGAGATTTACAAAACTGAGATTTTCAAAACTGAGATTTACAAAACTGAGATTTACAAAACTGAGATTTTTAAAACTGAGATTTACAAAACTGAGATTTACAAAACTGAGATTTACAAAACTGAGATTTTCAAAACTGAGATTTTCACAACTGAGATTTACAAAACTGAGATTTACAAAACTGAGATTTACAAAACTGAGATTTTCAAAACTGAGATTTACAAAACTGAGATTTACAAAACTGAGATTTACAAAACTGAGATTTACAAAACTGAGATTTTCAAAACTGAGATTTACAAAACTGAGATTTACAAAACTGAGATTTTCAAAACTGAGATTTACAAAACTGAGATTTTCAAAACTGAGATTTACAAAACTGAGATTTTCAAAACTGAGATTTACAAAATTGAGATTTACAAAACTGAGATTTTCAAAACTGAGATTTACAAAACTGAGATTTTCAAAACTGAGATTTACAAAACTGAGATTTACAAAACTGAGATTTTCAAAACTGAGATTTACAAAACTGAGATTTTCAAAACAGATTTTCAAAACTGAGATTTACAAAACTGAGATTTTCAAAACTGAGATTTACATAACTGAGATTTTCAAAACTGAGATTTACAAAACTGAGATTTTCAAAACTGAGATTTACAAAACTGAGATTTACAAAACTGAGATTTTCAAAACTGAGATTTACAAAACTGAGATTTTCAAAACAGATTTTCAAAACTGAGATTTACAAAACTGAGATTTTCAAAACTGAGATTTACAAAACTAAGATTTACAAAACTGAGATTTACAAAACTGAGATTTTCAAAACTGAGATTTTCAAAACTGAGATTTACAAAACTGAGATTTTCAAAACTGAGATTTACAAAACTGAGATTTTCAAACCTGAGATTTACAAAACTGAGATTTTCAAAACTGAGATTTACAAAACTGAGATTTTCAAAACTGAGATTTACAAAACTGAGATTTACAAAACTGAGATTTACAAAACTGAGATTTACAAAACTGAGATTTACAAAACTGAGATTTTCAAAACTGAGATTTACAAAACTGAGATTTACAAAACTGAGATTTTCAAAACTGAGATTTACAAAACTGAGATTTACAAAACTGAGATTTTCAAAACTGAGATTTACAAAACTGAGATTTTCAAAACAGATTTTCAAAACTGAGATTTACAAAACTGAGATTTTCAAAACTGAGATTTACAAAACTAAGATTTACAAAACTGAGATTTACAAAACTGAGATTTTCAAAACTGAGATTTTCAAAACTGAGATTTACAAAACTGAGATTTTCAAAACTGAGATTTACAAAACTGAGATTTTCAAACCTGAGATTTACAAAACTGAGATTTTCAAAACTGAGATTTACAAAACTGAGATTTTCAAAACTGAGATTTACAAAACTGAGATTTACAAAACTGAGATTTACAAAACTGAGATTTACAAAACTGAGATTTACAAAACTGAGATTTTCAAAACTGAGATTTACAAAACTGAGATTTACAAAACTGAGATTTTCAAAACTGAGATTTACAAAACTGAGATTTTCAAAACTGAGATTTACAAAACTGAGATTTTCAAAACTGAGATTTACAAAATTGAGATTTACAAAACTGAGATTTTCAAAACTGAGATTTACAAAACTGAGATTTTCAAAACTGAGATTTACAAAACTGAGATTTACAAAACTGAGATTTTCAAAACTGAGATTTACAAAACTGAGATTTTCAAAACAGATTTTCAAAACTGAGATTTACAAAACCTAGATTTTCAAAACTGAGATTTACACAACTGAGATTTTCAAAACTGAGATTTACAAAACTGAGATTTTCAAAACAGATTTTCAAAACTGAGATTTTCAAAACTGAGATTTACAAAACTGAGATTTACAAAACTGAGATTTTCAAAACTGAGATTTACAAAACTGAGATTTTCAAAACTGAGATTTACAAAACTGAGATTTTCAAAACTGAGATTTACAAAATTGAGATTTACAAAACTGAGATTTTCAAAACTGAGATTTACAAAACTGAGATTTTCAAAACTGAGATTTACAAAACTGAGATTTACAAAACTGAGATTTTCAAAACTGAGATTTACAAAACTGAGATTTTCAAAACAGATTTTCAAAACTGAGATTTACAAAACTGAGATTTTCAAAACTGAGATTTACATAACTGAGATTTTCAAAACTGAGATTTACAAAACTGAGATTTTCAAAACTGAGATTTACAAAACTGAGATTTACAAAACTGAGATTTTCAAAACTGAGATTTACAAAACTGAGATTTTCAAAACAGATTTTCAAAACTGAGATTTACAAAACTGAGATTTTCAAAACTGAGATTTACAAAACTAAGATTTACAAAACTGAGATTTACAAAACTGAGATTTTCAAAACTGAGATTTTCAAAACTGAGATTTACAAAACTGAGATTTTCAAAACTGAGATTTACAAAACTGAGATTTTCAAACCTGAGATTTACAAAACTGAGATTTTCAAAACTGAGATTTACAAAACTGAGATTTTCAAAACTGAGATTTACAAAACTGAGATTTACAAAACTGAGATTTACAAAACTGAGATTTACAAAACTGAGATTTACAAAACTGAGATTTTCAAAACTGAGATTTACAAAACTGAGATTTACAAAACTGAGATTTTCAAAACTGAGATTTACAAAACTGAGATTTACAAAACTGAGATTTTCAAAACTGAGATTTACAAAACTGAGATTTTCAAAACAGATTTTCAAAACTGAGATTTACAAAACTGAGATTTTCAAAACTGAGATTTACAAAACTAAGATTTACAAAACTGAGATTTACAAAACTGAGATTTTCAAAACTGAGATTTTCAAAACTGAGATTTACAAAACTGAGATTTTCAAAACTGAGATTTACAAAACTGAGATTTTCAAACCTGAGATTTACAAAACTGAGATTTTCAAAACTGAGATTTACAAAACTGAGATTTTCAAAACTGAGATTTACAAAACTGAGATTTACAAAACTGAGATTTACAAAACTGAGATTTACAAAACTGAGATTTACAAAACTGAGATTTTCAAAACTGAGATTTACAAAACTGAGATTTACAAAACTGAGATTTTCAAAACTGAGATTTACAAAACTGAGATTTTCAAAACTGAGATTTACAAAACTGAGATTTTCAAAACTGAGATTTACAAAATTGAGATTTACAAAACTGAGATTTTCAAAACTGAGATTTACAAAACTGAGATTTTCAAAACTGAGATTTACAAAACTGAGATTTACAAAACTGAGATTTTCAAAACTGAGATTTACAAAACTGAGATTTTCAAAACAGATTTTCAAAACTGAGATTTACAAAACCTAGATTTTCAAAACTGAGATTTACACAACTGAGATTTTCAAAACTGAGATTTACAAAACTGAGATTTTTAAAACAGATTTTCAAAACTGAGATTTTCAAAACTGAGATTTACAAAACTGAGATTTACAAAACTGAGATTTTCAAAACTGAGATTTACAAATTTAAGATTTTCAAAACTGAGATTCACAAAACTGAGATTTACAAAACTGAGATTTTCAAAACTGAGATTTACAAAACTGAGATTTTCAAAACTGAGATTTACAAAACTGAGAATTACAAAACTGAGATTTTCAAAACTGAGATTTACAAAACTGAGATTTTCAAAACAGATTTTCAAAACTGAGATTTTCAAAACTGAGATTTACAAAACTGAGATTTTCAAAACTGAGATTGACAAAACTGAGATTTTCAAAACTGAGATTTACAAAACTGAGATTTACAAAACTGAGATTTTCAAAACTGAGATTTACAAAACTGAGATTTACAAAACTGAGATTTACAAAACTGAGATTTTCAAAACTGAGATTTACAAACTGAGATTTACAAAACTGAGATTTTCAAAACTGAGATTTACAAAACTGAGATTTACAAAACTGAGATTTTTAAAACTGAGATTTACAAAACTGAGATTTACAAAACTGAGATTTACAAAACTGAGATTTTCAAAACTGAGATTTACAAAACTGAGATTTTCAAAACTGAGATTTTCAAAACTGAGATTTACAAAACTGAGATTTACAAAACTGAGATTTACAAAACTGAGATTTTCAAAACTGAGATTTTCACAACTGAGATTTACAAAACTGAGATTTACAAAACTGAGATTTACAAAACTGAAATTTACAAAACTGAGATTTTCAAAACTGAGATTTACAAAACTGAGATTTTCAAAACTGAGATTTACAAAACTGAGATTTTCAAAACTGAGATTTACAAAACTGAGATTTTCAAAACTGAGATTTACAAAACTGAGATTTACAAAACTGAGATTTACAAAACTGAGATTTACAAAACTGAGATTTTCAAAACTGAGATTTACAAAACTGAGATTTACAAAACTGAGATTTTTAAAACTGAGATTTACAAAACTGAGATTTACAAAACTGAGATTTTCAAAACTGAGATTTACAAAACTGAGATTTACAAAACTGAGATTTACAAAACTGAGATTTACAAAACTGAGATTTTCAAAACTGAGATTTACAAAACTGAGATTTACAAAACTGAGATTTACAAAACTGAGATTTACAAAACTGAGATTTTCAAAACTGAGATTTACAAAACTGAGATTTACAAAACTGAGATTTTCAAAACTGAGATTTTCAAAACTGAGATTTACAAAACTGAGATTTTCAAAACTGAGATTTACAAAACTGAGATTTTCAAAACTGAGATTTACAAAACTGAGATTTTCAAAACTGAGATTTTCAAAACTGAGATTTACAAAACTGAGATTTTCAAAACTGAGATTTACAAAACTGAGATTTACAAAACTGAGATTTTCAAAACTGAGATTTACAAAACTGAGATTTTTAAAACTGAGATTTACAAAACTGAGATTTACAAAACTGAGATTTTCAAAACTGAGATTTACAAAACTGAGATTTACAAAACTGAGATTTACAAAACTGAGATTTACAAAACTGAGATTTTCAAAACTGAGATTTACAAAACTGAGATTTACAAAACTGAGATTTTCAAAACTGAGATTTTCAAAACTGAGATTTACAAAACTGAGATTTTCAAAACTGAGATTTACAAAACTGAGATTTTCAAAACTGAGATTTACAAAACTGAGATTTACAAAACTGAGATTTACAAAACTGAGATTTACAAAACTGAGATTTTCAAAACTGAGATTTACAAAACTGAGATTTACAAAACTGAGATTTTTAAAACTGAGATTTACAAAACTGAGATTTACAAAACTGAGATTTTCAAAACTGAGATTTACAAAACTGAGATTTACAAAACTGAGATTTACAAAACTGAGATTTACAAAACTGAGATTTTCAAAACTGAGATTTACAAAACTGAGATTTACAAAACTGAGATTTACAAAACTGAGATTTACAAAACTGAGATTTTCAAAACTGAGATTTACAAAACTGAGATTTACAAAACTGAGATTTTCAAAACTGAGATTTTCAAAACTGAGATTTACAAAACTGAGATTTTCAAAACTGAGATTTACAAAACTGAGATTTTCAAAACTGAGATTTACAAAACTGAGATTTTCAAAACTGAGATTTACAAAACTGAGATTTTCAAAACTGAGATTTACAAAACTGAGATTTACAAAACTGAGATTTACAAAACTGAGATTTACAAAACTGAGATTTACAAAACTGAGATTTTCAAAACTGAGATTTACAAAACTGAGATTTACAAAACTGAGATTTTCAAAACTGAGATTTACAAAACTGAGATTTTCAAAACTGAGATTTACAAAACTGAGATTTTCAAAACTGAGATTTACAAAATTGAGATTTACAAAACTGAGATTTTCAAAACTGAGATTTACAAAACTGAGATTTTCAAAACTGAGATTTACAAAACTGAGATTTACAAAACTGAGATTTTCAAAACTGAGATTTACAAAACTGAGATTTTCAAAACAGATTTTCAAAACTGAGATTTACAAAACTGAGATTTTCAAAACTGAGATTTACATAACTGAGATTTTCAAAACTGAGATTTACAAAACTGAGATTTTCAAAACTGAGATTTACAAAACTGAGATTTACAAAACTGAGATTTTCAAAACTGAGATTTACAAAACTGAGATTTTCAAAACAGATTTTCAAAACTGAGATTTACAAAACTGAGATTTACAAAACTGAGATTTTCAAAACTGAGATTTACAAAACTGAGATTTTCAAAACTGAGATTTACAAAACTGAGATTTTCAAAACTGAGATTTACAAAATTGAGATTTACAAAACTGAGATTTTCAAAACTGAGATTTACAAAACTGAGATTTTCAAAACTGAGATTTACAAAACTGAGATTTACAAAACTGAGATTTTCAAAACTGAGATTTACAAAACTGAGATTTTCAAAACAGATTTTCAAAACTGAGATTTACAAAACTGAGATTTTCAAAACTGAGATTTACATAACTGAGATTTTCAAAACTGAGATTTACAAAACTGAGATTTTCAAAACTGAGATTTACAAAACTGAGATTTACAAAACTGAGATTTTCAAAACTGAGATTTACAAAACTGAGATTTTCAAAACAGATTTTCAAAACTGAGATTTACAAAACTGAGATTTTCAAAACTGAGATTTACAAAACTGAGATTTACAAAACTGAGATTTACAAAACTGAGATTTTCAAAACTGAGATTTTCAAAACTGAGATTTACAAAACTGAGATTTTCAAAACAGATTTTCAAAACTGAGATTTACAAAACTGAGATTTTCAAACCTGAGATTTACAAAACTGAGATTTTCAAAACTGAGATTTACAAAACTGAGATTTTCAAAACTGAGATTTACAAAACTGAGATTTACAAAACTGAGATTTACAAAACTGAGATTTACAAAACTGAGATTTACAAAACTGAGATTTTCAAAACTGAGATTTACAAAACTGAGATTTACAAAACTGAGATTTTCAAAACTGAGATTTACAAAACTGAGATTTTCAAAACTGAGATTTACAAAACTGAGATTTTCAAAACTGAGATTTACAAAATTGAGATTTACAAAACTGAGATTTTCAAAACTGAGATTTACAAAACTGAGATTTTCAAAACTGAGATTTACAAAACTGAGATTTACAAAACTGAGATTTTCAAAACTGAGATTTACAAAACTGAGATTTTCAAAACAGATTTTCAAAACTGAGATTTACAAAACTGAGATTTTCAAAACTGAGATTTACAAAACTGAGATTTTCAAAACTGAGATTTACAAAACTGAGATTTTCAAAACTGAGATTTACAAAACTGAGATTTACAAAACTGAGATTTTCAAAACTGAGATTTACAAAACTGAGATTTTCAAAACTGAGATTTACAAAATTGAGATTTACAAAACTGAGATTTTCAAAGCTGAGATTTACAAAACTGAGATTTTCAAAACCGAGATTTACAAAACTGAGATTTTCAAAACTGAGATTTACAAAACTGAGATTTTCAAAACTGAGATTTTCAAAACTGAGATTAACAAAACTGAGATTTTCAAAACTGAGATTTACAAAACTGAGATTTTCAAAACTGAGATTTACAAAACTGAGATTAACAAAACTGAGATTTTCAAAACTGAGATTTACAAAACTGAGATTTTCAAAACTGAGATTTACAAAACTGAGATTTACAAAACTGAGATTTTCAAAACTGAGATTTACAAAACTGAGATTTTCAAAACTGAGATTTTCAAAACTGAGATTTACAAAACTGAGATTTACAAAACTGAGATTTACAAAACTGAGATTTACAAAACTGAGATTTACAAAACTGAGATTTTCAAAACTGAGATTAACAAAACTGAGATTTTCAAAACTGAGATTTTCAAAACTGAGATTTACAAAACAGATTTACAAAACTGAGATTTACAAAACTGAGATTTTCAAAACTGAGATTTACAAAACTGAGATTTACAAAACTGAGATTTACAAAACTGAGATTTTCAAAACTGAGATTGACAAAACTGAGATTTTCAAAACTGAGATTTACAAAACTGAGATTCACAAAACTGAGATTTACAAAACTGAGATTTTCAAAACTGAGATTTACAAAACTGAGATTTACAAAACTGAGATTTACAAAACTGAGATTTACAAAACTGAGATTTACAAAACTGAGATTTTCAAAACTGAGATTTACAAAACTGAGATTTACAAAACTGAGATTTACAAAACTGAGATTTACAAAACTCAGATTTACAAAACTGAGATTTTCAAAACAGATTTTCAAAACTGAGATTTACAAAACTGAGATTTTCAAAACTGAGATTTACAAAACTGAGATTTTCAAAACTGAGATTTACAAAACTGAGATTTTCAAAACTGAGATTTACAAAACTGAGATTTACAAAACTGAGATTTTCAAAACTGAGATTTACAAAACTGAGATTTTCAAAACTGAGATTTACAAAATTGAGATTTACAAAACTGAGATTTTCAAAGCTGAGATTTACAAAACTGAGATTTTCAAAACCGAGATTTACAAAACTGAGATTTTCAAAACTGAGATTTACAAAACTGAGATTTTCAAAACTGAGATTAACAAAACTGAGATTTTCAAAACTGAGATTTACAAAACTGAGATTTTCAAAACTGAGATTTACAAAACTGAGATTAACAAAACTGAGATTTTCAAAACTGAGATTTACAAAACTGAGATTTTCAAAACTGAGATTTACAAAACTGAGATTTACAAAACTGAGATTTTCAAAACTGAGATTTACAAAACTGAGATTTTCAAAACTGAGATTTTCAAAACTGAGATTTACAAAACTGAGATTTACAAAACTGAGATTTACAAAACTGAGATTTACAAAACTGAGATTTACAAAACTGAGATTTTCAAAACTGAGATTAACAAAACTGAGATTTTCAAAACTGAGATTTTCAAAACTGAGATTTACAAAACTGAGATTTACAAAACTGAGATTTACAAAACTGAGATTTTCAAAACTGAGATTTTCAAAACTGAGATTTACAAAATTGAGATTTACAAAACTGAGATTTTCAAAGCTGAGATTTACAAAACTGAGATTTTCAAAACCGAGATTTACAAAACTGAGATTTTCAAAACTGAGATTTACAAAACTGAGATTTACAAAACTGAGATTTTCAAAACTGAGATTTACAAAACTGAGATTTACAAAACTGAGATTTACAAAACTGAGATTTACAAAACTGAGATTTTCAAAACTGAGATTTACAAAACTGAGATTTACAAAACTGAGATTTTCAAAACTGAGATTTTCAAAACTGAGATTTACAAAACTGAGATTTTCAAAACTGAGATTTACAAAACTGAGATTTTCAAAACTGAGATTTACAAAACTGAGATTTACAAAACTGAGATTTACAAAACTGAGATTTACAAAACTGAGATTTTCAAAACTGAGATTTACAAAACTGAGATTTACAAAACTGAGATTTTTAAAACTGAGATTTACAAAACTGAGATTTACAAAACTGAGATTTTCAAAACTGAGATTTTCAAAACTGAGATTTACAAAACTGAGATTTACAAAACTGAGATTTACAAAACTGAGATTTTCAAAACTGAGATTTACAAAACTGAGATTTACAAAACTGAGATTTACAAAACTGAGATTTACAAAACTGAGATTTTCAAAACTGAGATTTACAAAACTGAGATTTACAAAACTGAGATTTTCAAAACTGAGATTTTTAAAACTGAGATTTACAAAACTGAGATTTTCAAAACTGAGATTTACAAAACTGAGATTTTCAAAACTGAGATTTACAAAACTGAGATTTTCAAAACTGAGATTTACAAAACTGAGATTTTCAAAACTGAGATTTACAAAACTGAGATTTACAAAACTGAGATTTACAAAACTGAGATTTACAAAACTGAGATTTACAAAACTGAGATTTTCAAAACTGAGATTTACAAAACTGAGATTTACAAAACTGAGATTTACAAAACTGAGATTTACAAAACTGAGATTTTCAAAACTGAGATTACAAAACTGAGATTTTCAAAACTGAGATTTACAAAATTGAGATTTACAAAACTGAGATTTTCAAAACTGAGATTTACAAAACTGAGATTTTCAAAACTGAGATTTACAAAACTGAGATTTACAAAACTGAGATTTTCAAAACTGAGATTTACAAAACTGAGATTTTCAAAACAGATTTTCAAAACTGAGATTTACAAAACTGAGATTTTCAAAACTGAGATTTACATAACTGAGATTTTCAAAACTGAGATTTACAAAACTGAGATTTTCAAAACTGAGATTTACAAAACTGAGATTTACAAAACTGAGATTTTCAAAACTGAGATTTACAAAACTGAGATTTTCAAAACAGATTTTCAAAACTGAGATTTACAAAACTGAGATTTACAAAACTGAGATTTTCAAAACTGAGATTTACAAAACTGAGATTTTCAAAACTGAGATTTACAAAACTGAGATTTTCAAAACTGAGATTTACAAAATTGAGATTTACAAAACTGAGATTTTCAAAACTGAGATTTACAAAACTGAGATTTTCAAAACTGAGATTTACAAAACTGAGATTTACAAAACTGAGATTTTCAAAACTGAGATTTACAAAACTGAGATTTTCAAAACAGATTTTCAAAACTGAGATTTACAAAACTGAGATTTTCAAAACTGAGATTTACATAACTGAGATTTTCAAAACTGAGATTTACAAAACTGAGATTTTCAAAACTGAGATTTACAAAACTGAGATTTACAAAACTGAGATTTTCAAAACTGAGATTTACAAAACTGAGATTTTCAAAACAGATTTTCAAAACTGAGATTTACAAAACTGAGATTTTCAAAACTGAGATTTACAAAACTGAGATTTACAAAACTGAGATTTACAAAACTGAGATTTTCAAAACTGAGATTTTCAAAACTGAGATTTACAAAACTGAGATTTTCAAAACAGATTTTCAAAACTGAGATTTACAAAACTGAGATTTTCAAACCTGAGATTTACAAAACTGAGATTTTCAAAACTGAGATTTACAAAACTGAGATTTTCAAAACTGAGATTTACAAAACTGAGATTTACAAAACTGAGATTTACAAAACTGAGATTTACAAAACTGAGATTTACAAAACTGAGATTTTCAAAACTGAGATTTACAAAACTGAGATTTACAAAACTGAGATTTTCAAAACTGAGATTTACAAAACTGAGATTTTCAAAACTGAGATTTACAAAACTGAGATTTTCAAAACTGAGATTTACAAAATTGAGATTTACAAAACTGAGATTTTCAAAACTGAGATTTACAAAACTGAGATTTTCAAAACTGAGATTTACAAAACTGAGATTTACAAAACTGAGATTTTCAAAACTGAGATTTACAAAACTGAGATTTTCAAAACAGATTTTCAAAACTGAGATTTACAAAACTGAGATTTTCAAAACTGAGATTTACAAAACTGAGATTTTCAAAACTGAGATTTACAAAACTGAGATTTTCAAAACTGAGATTTACAAAACTGAGATTTACAAAACTGAGATTTTCAAAACTGAGATTTACAAAACTGAGATTTTCAAAACTGAGATTTACAAAATTGAGATTTACAAAACTGAGATTTTCAAAGCTGAGATTTACAAAACTGAGATTTTCAAAACCGAGATTTACAAAACTGAGATTTTCAAAACTGAGATTTACAAAACTGAGATTTTCAAAACTGAGATTTTCAAAACTGAGATTAACAAAACTGAGATTTTCAAAACTGAGATTTACAAAACTGAGATTTTCAAAACTGAGATTTACAAAACTGAGATTAACAAAACTGAGATTTTCAAAACTGAGATTTACAAAACTGAGATTTTCAAAACTGAGATTTACAAAACTGAGATTTACAAAACTGAGATTTTCAAAACTGAGATTTACAAAACTGAGATTTTCAAAACTGAGATTTTCAAAACTGAGATTTACAAAACTGAGATTTACAAAACTGAGATTTACAAAACTGAGATTTACAAAACTGAGATTTACAAAACTGAGATTTTCAAAACTGAGATTAACAAAACTGAGATTTTCAAAACTGAGATTTTCAAAACTGAGATTTACAAAACAGATTTACAAAACTGAGATTTACAAAACTGAGATTTTCAAAACTGAGATTTACAAAACTGAGATTTACAAAACTGAGATTTACAAAACTGAGATTTTCAAAACTGAGATTGACAAAACTGAGATTTTCAAAACTGAGATTTACAAAACTGAGATTCACAAAACTGAGATTTACAAAACTGAGATTTTCAAAACTGAGATTTACAAAACTGAGATTTACAAAACTGAGATTTACAAAACTGAGATTTACAAAACTGAGATTTACAAAACTGAGATTTTCAAAACTGAGATTTACAAAACTGAGATTTTCAAAACTGAGATTTACAAAACTGAGATTTACAAAACTGAGATTTACAAAACTGAGATTTACAAAACTGAGATTTACAAAACTGAGATTTTCAAAACTGAGATTTACAAAACTGAGATTTACAAAACTGAGATTTTCAAAACTGAGATTTACAAAACTGAGATTTTCAAAACTGAGATTTACAAAACTGAGATTTTCAAAACTGAGATTTACAAAATTGAGATTTACAAAACTGAGATTTTCAAAACTGAGATTTACAAAACTGAGATTTTCAAAACTGAGATTTACAAAACTGAGATTTACAAAACTGAGATTTTCAAAACTGAGATTTACAAAACTGAGATTTTCAAAACAGATTTTCAAAACTGAGATTTACAAAACTGAGATTTTCAAAACTGAGATTTACATAACTGAGATTTTCAAAACTGAGATTTACAAAACTGAGATTTTCAAAACTGAGATTTACAAAACTGAGATTTACAAAACTGAGATTTTCAAAACTGAGATTTACAAAACTGAGATTTTCAAAACAGATTTTCAAAACTGAGATTTACAAAACTGAGATTTACAAAACTGAGATTTTCAAAACTGAGATTTACAAAACTGAGATTTTCAAAACTGAGATTTACAAAACTGAGATTTTCAAAACTGAGATTTACAAAATTGAGATTTACAAAACTGAGATTTTCAAAACTGAGATTTACAAAACTGAGATTTTCAAAACTGAGATTTACAAAACTGAGATTTACAAAACTGAGATTTTCAAAACTGAGATTTACAAAACTGAGATTTTCAAAACAGATTTTCAAAACTGAGATTTACAAAACTGAGATTTTCAAAACTGAGATTTACATAACTGAGATTTTCAAAACTGAGATTTACAAAACTGAGATTTTCAAAACTGAGATTTACAAAACTGAGATTTACAAAACTGAGATTTTCAAAACTGAGATTTACAAAACTGAGATTTTCAAAACAGATTTTCAAAACTGAGATTTACAAAACTGAGATTTTCAAAACTGAGATTTACAAAACTGAGATTTACAAAACTGAGATTTACAAAACTGAGATTTTCAAAACTGAGATTTACAAAACTGAGATTTTCAAAACAGATTTTCAAAACTGAGATTTACAAAACTGAGATTTTCAAACCTGAGATTTACAAAACTGAGATTTTCAAAACTGAGATTTACAAAACTGAGATTTTCAAAACTGAGATTTTCAAAACTGAGATTTACAAAACTGAGATTTACAAAACTGAGATTTACAAAACTGAGATTTACAAAACTGAGATTTACAAAACTGAGATTTTCGAAACTGAGATTTACAAAAGTGAGATTTACAAAACTGAGATTTTCAAAACTGAGATTTACAAAACTGAGATTTTCAAAACTGAGATTTACAAAACTGAGATTTTCAAAACTGAGATTTACAAAATTGAGATTTACAAAACTGAGATTTTCAAAACTGAGATTTACAAAACTGAGATTTTCAAAACTGAGATTTACAAAACTGAGATTTACAAAACTGAGATTTTCAAAACTGAGATTTACAAAACTGAGATTTTCAAAACAGATTTTCAAAACTGAGATTTACAAAACTGAGATTTTCAAAACTGAGATTTACAAAACTGAGATTTTCAAAACTGAGATTTACAAAACTGAGATTTTCAAAACTGAGATTTACAAAACTGAGATTTACAAAACTGAGATTTTCAAAACTGAGATTTACAAAACTGAGATTTTCAAAACTGAGATTTACAAAATTGAGATTTACAAAACTGAGATTTTCAAAGCTGAGATTTACAAAACTGAGATTTTCAAAACCGAGATTTACAAAACTGAGATTTTCAAAACTGAGATTTACAAAACTGAGATTTTCAAAACTGAGATTTTCAAAACTGAGATTAACAAAACTGAGATTTTCAAAACTGAGATTTACAAAACTGAGATTTTCAAAACTGAGATTTACAAAACTGAGATTAACAAAACTGAGATTTTCAAAACTGAGATTTACAAAACTGAGATTTTCAAAACTGAGATTTACAAAACTGAGATTTACAAAACTGAGATTTTCAAAACTGAGATTTACAAAACTGAGATTTTCAAAACTGAGATTTTCAAAACTGAGATTTACAAAACTGAGATTTACAAAACTGAGATTTACAAAACTGAGATTTACAAAACTGAGATTTACAAAACTGAGATTTTCAAAACTGAGATTTTCAAAACTGAGATTTTCAAAACTGAGATTTTCAAAACTGAGATTTACAAAACAGATTTACAAAACTGAGATTTACAAAACTGAGATTTTCAAAACTGAGATTTACAAAACTGAGATTTACAAAACTGAGATTTACAAAACTGAGATTTTCAAAACTGAGATTGACAAAACTGAGATTTTCAAAACTGAGATTTACAAAACTGAGATTCACAAAACTGAGATTTACAAAACTGAGATTTTCAAAACTGAGATTTACAAAACTGAGATTTACAAAACTGAGATTTACAAAACTGAGATTTACAAAACTGAGATTTACAAAACTGAGATTTACAAAACTGAGATTTACAAAACTGAGATTTACAAAACTGAGATTTACAAAACTGAGATTTACAAAACTCAGATTTACAAAACTGAGATTTTCAAAACAGATTATCAAAACTGAGATTTACAAAACTGAGATTTTCAAAACTGAGATTTACAAAACTGAGATTTTCAAAACTGAGATTTACAAAACTGAGATTTTCAAAACTGAGATTTACAAAACTGAGATTTACAAAACTGAGATTTTCAAAACTGAGATTTACAAAACTGAGATTTTCAAAACTGAGATTTACAAAATTGAGATTTACAAAACTGAGATTTTCAAAGCTGAGATTTACAAAACTGAGATTTTCAAAACCGAGATTTACAAAACTGAGATTTTCAAAACTGAGATTTACAAAACTGAGATTTTCAAAACTGAGATTAACAAAACTGAGATTTTCAAAACTGAGATTTACAAAACTGAGATTTTCAAAACTGAGATTTACAAAACTGAGATTAACAAAACTGAGATTTTCAAAACTGAGATTTACAAAACTGAGATTTTCAAAACTGAGATTTACAAAACTGAGATTTACAAAACTGAGATTTTCAAAACTGAGATTTACAAAACTGAGATTTTCAAAACTGAGATTTTCAAAACTGAGATTTACAAAACTGAGATTTACAAAACTGAGATTTACAAAACTGAGATTTACAAAACTGAGATTTACAAAACTGAGATTTTCAAAACTGAGATTAACAAAACTGAGATTTTCAAAACTGAGATTTTCAAAACTGAGATTTACAAAACTGAGATTTACAAAACTGAGATTTACAAAACTGAGATTTTCAAAACTGAGATTTACAAAACTGAGATTTACAAAACTGAGATTTACAAAACTGAGATTTTCAAAACTGAGATTGACAAAACTGAGATTTTCAAAACTGAGATTTACAAAACTGAGATTCACAAAACTGAGATTTACAAAACTGAGATTTTCAAAACTGAGATTTACAAAACTGAGATTTACAAAACTGAGATTTTCAAAACTGAGATTTACAAAACTGAGATTTACAAAACTGAGATTTTTAAAACTGAGATTTACAAAACTGAGATTTACAAAACTGAGATTTACAAAACTGAGATTTTCAAAACTGAGATTTACAAAACTGAGATTTACAAAACTGATATTTACAAAACTGAGATTTACAAAACTGAGATTTTCAAAACTGAGATTTACAAAACTGAGATTTACAAAACAGATTTTCAAAACTGAGATTTACAAAACTGAGATTTTCAAAACTGAGATTTACAAAACTGAGATTTTCAAAACTGAGATTTACAAAACTGAGATTTACAAAACTGAGATTTACAAAACTGAGATTTACAAAACTGAGATTTTCAAAACTGAGATTTACAAAACTGAGATTTACAAAACTGAGATTTTCAAAACTGAGATTTACAAAACTGAGATTTTCAAAACTGAGATTTACAAAACTAAGATTTACAAAACTGAGATTCACAAAACTGAGATTTTCAAAACTGAGATTTTCAAAACTGAGATTTACAAAACTGAGATTTTCAAAACTGAGATTTACAAAACTGAGATTTTCAAACCTGAGATTTACAAAACTGAGATTTTCAAAACTGAGATTTACAAAACTGAGATTTTCAAAACTGAGATTTACAAAACTGAGATTTACAAAACTGAGATTTACAAAACTGAGATTTACAAAACTGAGATTTACAAAACTGAGATTTTCAAAACTGAGATTTACAAAACTGAGATTTACAAAACTGAGATTTTCAAAACTGAGATTTACAAAACTGAGATTTACAAAACTGAGATTTTCAAAACTGAGATTTACAAAACTGAGATTTTCAAAACAGATTTTCAAAACTGAGATTTACAAAACTGAGATTTTCAAAACTGAGATTTACAAAACTAAGATTTACAAAACTGAGATTTACAAAACTGAGATTTTCAAAACTGAGATTTTCAAAACTGAGATTTACAAAACTGAGATTTTCAAAACTGAGATTTACAAAACTGAGATTTTCAAACCTGAGATTTACAAAACTGAGATTTTCAAAACTGAGATTTACAAAACTGAGATTTACAAAACTGAGATTTACAAAACTGAGATTTACAAAACTGAGATTTACAAAACTGAGATTTACAAAACTGAGATTTACAAAACTGAGATTTTCAAAACTGAGATTTACAAAACTGAGATTTACAAAACTGAGATTTTCAAAACTGAGATTTACAAAACTGAGATTTTCAAAACTGAGATTTACAAAACTGAGATTTTCAAAACTGAGATTTACAAAATTGAGATTTACAAAACTGAGATTTTCAAAACTGAGATTTACAAAACTGAGATTTTCAAAACTGAGATTTACAAAACTGAGATTTAAAAAACTGAGATTTTCAAAACTGAGATTTACAAAACTGAGATTTTCAAAACAGATTTTCAAAACTGAGATTTACAAAACCTAGATTTTCAAAACTGAGATTTACACAACTGAGATTTTTAAAACTGAGATTTACAAAACTGAGATTTTCAAAACAGATTTTCAAAACTGAGATTTTCAAAACTGAGATTTACAAAACTGAGATTTACAAAACTGAGATTTTCAAAACTGAGATTTACAAAACTGAGATTTTCAAAACTGAGATTTACAAAACTGAGATTTTCAAAACTGAGATTTACAAAATTGAGATTTACAAAACTGAGATTTTCAAAACTGAGATTTACAAAACTGAGATTTTCAAAACTGAGATTTACAAAACTGAGATTTACAAAACTGAGATTTTCAAAACTGAGATTTACAAAACTGAGATTTTCAAAACAGATTTTCAAAACTGAGATTTACAAAACTGAGATTTTCAAAACTGAGATTTACATAACTGAGATTTTCAAAACTGAGATTTACAAAACTGAGATTTTCAAAACTGAGATTTACAAAACTGAGATTTACAAAACTGAGATTTTCAAAACTGAGATTTACAAAACTGAGATTTTCAAAACAGATTTTCAAAACTGAGATTTACAAAACTGAGATTTTCAAAACTGAGATTTACAAAACTAAGATTTACAAAACTGAGATTTACAAAACTGAGATTTTCAAAACTGAGATTTTCAAAACTGAGATTTACAAAACTGAGATTTTCAAAACTGAGATTTACAAAACTGAGATTTTCAAACCTGAGATTTACAAAACTGAGATTTTCAAAACTGAGATTTACAAAACTGAGATTTTCAAAACTGAGATTTACAAAACTGAGATTTACAAAACTGAGATTTACAAAACTGAGATTTACAAAACTGAGATTTACAAAACTGAGATTTTCAAAACTGAGATTTACAAAACTGAGATTTACAAAACTGAGATTTTCAAAACTGAGATTTACAAAACTGAGATTTACAAAACTGAGATTTTCAAAACTGAGATTTTCAAAACAGATTTTCAAAACTGAGATTTTCAAAACTGAGATTTACAAAACTAAGATTTACAAAACTGAGATTTACAAAACTGAGATTTTCAAAACTGAGATTTTCAAAACTGAGATTTACAAAACTGAGATTTTCAAAACTGAGATTTACAAAACTGAGATTTTCAAACCTGAGATTTACAAAACTGAGATTTTCAAAACTGAGATTTACAAAACTGAGATTTTCAAAACTGAGATTTACAAAACTGAGATTTACAAAACTGAGATTTACAAAACTGAGATTTACAAAACTGAGATTTACAAAACTGAGATTTTCAAAACTGAGATTTACAAAACTGAGATTTACAAAACTGAGATTTTCAAAACTGAGATTTACAAAACTGAGATTTTCAAAACTGAGATTTACAAAACTGAGATTTTCAAAACTGAGATTTACAAAATTGAGATTTACAAAACTGAGATTTTCAAAACTGAGATTTACAAAACTGAGATTTTCAAAACTGAGATTTACAAAACTGAGATTTACAAAACTGAGATTTTCAAAACTGAGATTTACAAAACTGAGATTTTCAAAACAGATTTTCAAAACTGAGATTTACAAAACCTAGATTTTCAAAACTGAGATTTACACAACTGAGATTTTCAAAACTGAGATTTACAAAACTGAGATTTTCAAAACAGATTTTCAAAACTGAGATTTTCAAAACTGAGATTTACAAAACTGAGATTTACAAAACTGAGATTTTCAAAACTGAGATTTACAAAACTGAGATTTTCAAAACTGAGATTTACAAAACTGAGATTTACAAAACTGAGATTTTCAAAACTGAGATTTACAAAACTGAGATTTTCAAAACAGATTTTCAAAACTGAGATTTTCAAAACTGAGATTTACAAAACTGAGATTTTCAAAACTGAGATTGACAAAACTGAGATTTTCAAAACTGAGATTTACAAAACTGAGATTTACAAAACTGAGATTTTCAAAACTGAGATTTACAAAACTGAGATTTACAAAACTGAGATTTACAAAACTGAGATTTTCAAAACTGAGATTTACAAACTGAGATTTACAAAACTGAGATTTACAAAACTGAGATTTACAAAACTGAGATTTACAAAACTGAGATTTTTAAAACTGAGATTTACAAAACTGAGATTTACAAAACTGAGATTTACAAAACTGAGATTTTCAAAACTGAGATTTACAAAACTGAGATTTTCAAAACTGAGATTTTCAAAACTGAGATTTACAAAACTGAGATTTACAAAACTGAGATTTACAAAACTGAGATTTTCAAAACTGAGATTTTCAAAACTGAGATTTACAAAACTGAGATTTACAAAACTGAGATTTACAAAACTGAAATTTACAAAACTGAGATTTTCAAAACTGAGATTTACAAAACTGAGATTTTCAAAACTGAGATTTACAAAACTGAGATTTTCAAAACTGAGATTTACAAAACTGAGATTTTCAAAACTGAGATTTACAAAACTGAGATTTACAAAACTGAGATTTACAAAACTGAGATTTACAAAACTGAGATTTACAAAACTGAGATTTACAAAACTGAGATTTACAAAACTGAGATTTTTAAAACTGAGATTTACAAAACTGAGATTTACAAAACTGAGATTTTCAAAACTGAGATTTACAAAACTGAGATTTACAAAACTGAGATTTACAAAACTGAGATTTACAAAACTGAGATTTTCAAAACTGAGATTTACAAAACTGAGATTTACAAAACTGAGATTTACAAAACTGAGATTTACAAAACTGAGATTTTCAAAACTGAGATTTACAAAACTGAGATTTACAAAACTGAGATTTTCAAAACTGAGATTTTCAAAACTGAGATTTACAAAACTGAGATTTTCAAAACTGAGATTTACAAAACTGAGATTTTCAAAACTGAGATTTACAAAACTGAGATTTTCAAAACTGAGATTTTCAAAACTGAGATTTACAAAACTGAGATTTTCAAAACTGAGATTTACAAAACTGAGATTTACAAAACTGAGATTTTCAAAACTGAGATTTACAAAACTGAGATTTTTAAAACTGAGATTTACAAAACTGAGATTTACAAAACTGAGATTTACAAAACTGAGATTTACAAAACTGAGATTTACAAAACTGAGATTTACAAAACTGAGATTTACAAAACTGAGATTTTCAAAACTGAGATTTACAAAACTGAGATTTACAAAACTGAGATTTTCAAAACTGAGATTTTCAAAACTGAGATTTACAAAACTGAGATTTTCAAAACTGAGATTTACAAAACTGAGATTTTCAAAACTGAGATTTACAAAACTGAGATTTACAAAACTGAGATTTACAAAACTGAGATTTACAAAACTGAGATTTTCAAAACTGAGATTTACAAAACTGAGATTTACAAAACTGAGATTTTTAAAACTGAGATTTACAAAACTGAGATTTACAAAACTGACATTTTCAAAACTGAGATTTACAAAACTGAGATTTACAAAACTGAGATTTACAAAACTGAGATTTACAAAACTGAGATTTTCAAAACTGAGATTTACAAAACTGAGATTTACAAAACTGAGATTTACAAAACTGAGATTTACAAAACTGAGATTTTCAAAACTGAGATTTACAAAACTGAGATTTACAAAACTGAGATTTTCAAAACTGAGATTTTCAAAACTGAGATTTACAAAACTGAGATTTTCAAAACTGAGATTTACAAAACTGAGATTTTCAAAACTGAGATTTACAAAACTGAGATTTTCAAAACTGAGATTTACAAAACTGAGATTTTCAAAACTGAGATTTACAAAACTGAGATTTACAAAACTGAGATTTACAAAACTGAGATTTACAAAACTGAGATTTACAAAACTGAGATTTTCAAAACTGAGATTTACAAAACTGAGATTTACAAAACTGAGATTTTCAAAACTGAGATTTACAAAACTGAGATTTTCAAAACTGAGATTTACAAAACTGAGATTTTCAAAACTGAGATTTACAAAATTGAGATTTACAAAACTGAGATTTTCAAAACTGAGATTTACAAAACTGAGATTTTCAAAACTGAGATTTACAAAACTGAGATTTACAAAACTGAGATTTTCAAAACTGAGATTTACAAAACTGAGATTTTCAAAACAGATTTTCAAAACTGAGATTTACAAAACTGAGATTTTCAAAACTGAGATTTACATAACTGAGATTTTCAAAACTGAGATTTACAAAACTGAGATTTTCAAAACTGAGATTTACAAAACTGAGATTTACAAAACTGAGATTTTCAAAACTGAGATTTACAAAACTGAGATTTTCAAAACAGATTTTCAAAACTGAGATTTACAAAACTGAGATTTACAAAACTGAGATTTTCAAAACTGAGATTTACAAAACTGAGATTTTCAAAACTGAGATTTACAAAACTGAGATTTTCAAAACTGAGATTTACAAAATTGAGATTTACAAAACTGAGATTTTCAAAACTGAGATTTACAAAACTGAGATTTTCAAAACTGAGATTTACAAAACTGAGATTTACAAAACTGAGATTTTCAAAACTGAGATTTACAAAACTGAGATTTTCAAAACAGATTTTCAAAACTGAGATTTACAAAACTGAGATTTTCAAAACTGAGATTTACATAACTGAGATTTTCAAAACTGAGATTTACAAAACTGAGATTTTCAAAACTGAGATTTACAAAACTGAGATTTACAAAACTGAGATTTTCAAAACTGAGATTTACAAAACTGAGATTTTCAAAACAGATTTTCAAAACTGAGATTTACAAAACTGAGATTTTCAAAACTGAGATTCACAAAACTGAGATTTACAAAACTGAGATTTACAAAACTGAGATTTTCAAAACTGAGATTTTCAAAACTGAGATTTACAAAACTGAGATTTTCAAAACAGATTTTCAAAACTGAGATTTACAAAACTGAGATTTTCAAACCTGAGATTTACAAAACTGAGATTTTCAAAACTGAGATTTACAAAACTGAGATTTTCAAAACTGAGATTTACAAAACTGAGATTTACAAAACTGAGATTTACAAAACTGAGATTTACAAAACTGAGATTTACAAAACTGAGATTTTCAAAACTGAGATTTACAAAACTGAGATTTACAAAACTGAGATTTTCAAAACTGAGATTTACAAAACTGAGATTTTCAAAACTGAGATTTACAAAACTGAGATTTTCAAAACTGAGATTTACAAAATTGAGATTTACAAAACTGAGATTTTCAAAACTGAGATTTACAAAACTGAGATTTTCAAAACTGAGATTTACAAAACTGAGATTTACAAAACTGAGATTTTCAAAACTGAGATTTACAAAACTGAGATTTTCAAAACAGATTTTCAAAACTGAGATTTACAAAACTGAGATTTTCAAAACTGAGATTTACAAAACTGAGATTTTCAAAACTGAGATTTACAAAACTGAGATTTTCAAAACTGAGATTTACAAAACTGAGATTTACAAAACTGAGATTTTCAAAACTGAGATTTACAAAACTGAGATTTTCAAAACTGAGATTTACAAAATTGAGATTTACAAAACTGAGATTTTCAAAGCTGAGATTTACAAAACTGAGATTTTCAAAACCGAGATTTACAAAACTGAGATTTTCAAAACTGAGATTTACAAAACTGAGATTTTCAAAACTGAGATTTTCAAAACTGAGATTAACAAAACTGAGATTTTCAAAACTGAGATTTACAAAACTGAGATTTTCAAAACTGAGATTTACAAAACTGAGATTAACAAAACTGAGATTTTCAAAACTGAGATTTACAAAACTGAGATTTTCAAAACTGAGATTTACAAAACTGAGATTTACAAAACTGAGATTTTCAAAACTGAGATTTACAAAACTGAGATTTTCAAAACTGAGATTTTCAAAACTGAGATTTACAAAACTGAGATTTACAAAACTGAGATTTACAAAACTGAGATTTACAAAACTGAGATTAACAAAACTGAGATTTTCAAAACTGAGATTAACAAAACTGAGATTTTCAAAACTGAGATTTTCAAAACTGAGATTTACAAAACAGATTTACAAAACTGAGATTTACAAAACTGAGATTTTCAAAACTGAGATTTACAAAACTGAGATTTACAAAACTGAGATTTACAAAACTGAGATTTTCAAAACTGAGATTGACAAAACTGAGATTTTCAAAACTGAGATTTACAAAACTGAGATTCACAAAACTGAGATTTACAAAACTGAGATTTTCAAAACTGAGATTTACAAAACTGAGATTTACAAAACTGAGATTTACAAAACTGAGATTTACAAAACTGAGATTTACAAAACTGAGATTTTCAAAACTGAGATTTACAAAACTGAGATTTACAAAACTGAGATTTACAAAACTGAGATTTACAAAACTCAGATTTACAAAACTGAGATTTTCAAAACAGATTTTCAAAACTGAGATTTACAAAACTGAGATTTTCAAAACTGAGATTTACAAAACTGAGATTTTCAAAACTGAGATTTACAAAACTGAGATTTTCAAAACTGAGATTTACAAAACTGAGATTTACAAAACTGAGATTTTCAAAACTGAGATTTACAAAACTGAGATTTTCAAAACTGAGATTTACAAAATTGAGATTTACAAAACTGAGATTTTCAAAGCTGAGATTTACAAAACTGAGATTTTCAAAACCGAGATTTACAAAACTGAGATTTTCAAAACTGAGATTTACAAAACTGAGATTTTCAAAACTGAGATTAACAAAACTGAGATTTTCAAAACTGAGATTTACAAAACTGAGATTTTCAAAACTGAGATTTACAAAACTGAGATTAACAAAACTGAGATTTTCAAAACTGAGATTTACGATACTGAGATTTTCAAAACTGAGATTTACAAAACTGAGATTTACAAAACTGAGATTTTCAAAACTGAGATTTACAAAACTGAGATTTTCAAAACTGAGATTTTCAAAACTGAGATTTACAAAACTGAGATTTACAAAACTGAGATTTACAAAACTGAGATTTACAAAACTGAGATTTACAAAACTGAGATTTTCAAAACTGAGATTAACAAAACTGAGATTTTCAAAACTGAGATTTACAAAACTGAGATTTACAAAACTGAGATTTTCAAAACTGAGATTTACAAAACTGAGATTTTCAAAACTGAGATTTACAAAACTGAGATTTACAAAACTGAGATTTACAAAACTGAGATTTTCAAAACTGAGATTGACAAAACTGAGATTTTCAAAACTGAGATTTACAAAACTGAGATTCACAAAACTGAGATTTACAAAACTGAGATTTTCAAAACTGAGATTTACAAAACTGAGATTTACAAAACTGAGATTTTCAAAACTGAGATTTACAAAACTGAGATTTACAAAACTGAGATTTTTAAAACTGAGATTTACAAAACTGAGATTTACAAAACTGAGATTTACAAAACTGAGATTTTCAAAACTGAGATTTACAAAACTGAGATTTACAAAACTGATATTTACAAAACTGAGATTTACAAAACTGAGATTTTCAAAACTGAGATTTACAAAACTGAGATTTACAAAACAGATTTTCAAAACTGAGATTTACAAAACTGAGATTTTCAAAACTGAGATTTACAAAACTGAGATTTTCAAAACTGAGATTTACAAAACTGAGATTTACAAAACTGAGATTTTCAAAACTGAGATTTACAAAACTGAGATTTTCAAAACTGAGATTTACAAAACTGAGATTTACAAAACTGAGATTTTCAAAACTGAGATTTACAAAACTGAGATTTTCAAAACCGAGATTTACAAAACTGAGATTTTCAAATCTGAGATTTACAAAACTGAGATTTTCAAAACTGAGATTAACAAAACTGAGATTTTCAAAACTGAGATTTACAAAACTGAGATTTTCAAAACTGAGATTTACAAAACTGAGATTAACAAAACTGAGATTTTCAAAACTGAGATTTACAAAACTGATATTTTCAAAACTGAGATTTACAAAACTGAGATTTACAAAACTGAGATTTTCAAAACTGAGATTTACAAAACTGAGATTTTCAAAACTGAGATTTACAAAACTGAGATTTACAAAACTGAGATTTACAAAACTGAGATTTTCAAAACTGAGATTTACAAAACTGAGATTTACAAAACTGAGATTTTTAAAACTGAGATTTACAAAACTGAGATTTACAAAACTGAGATTTACAAAACTGAGATTTTCAAAACTGAGATTTTCAAAACTGAGATTTACAAAACTGAGATTTTCAAAACTGAGATTTACAAAACTGAGATTTTCAAAACTGAGATTTACAAAACTGAGATTTACAAAACTGAGATTTTTAAAACTGAGATTTACAAAACTGAGATTTACAAAACTGAGATTTACAAAACTGAGATTTTCAAAACTGAGATTTTCAAAACTGAGATTTACAAAACTGAGATTTTCAAAACTGAGATTTACAAATTTGAGATTTTCAAAACTGAGATTCACAAAACTGAGATTTTCAAAACTGAGATTTACAAAACTGAGATTTTCAAAACAGATTTTCAAAACTGAGATTTTCAAAACTGAGATTTACAAAACTGAGATTTTCAAAACTGAGATTGACAAAACTGAGATTTTCAAAACTGAGATTTACAAAACTGAGATTTTCAAAACTGAGATTTACAAAACTGAGATTTACAAAACTGAGATTTACAAAACTGAGATTTTCAAAACTGAGATTTACAAAACTGAGATTTACAAAACTGAGATTTTCAAAACTGAGATTTACAAAACTGAGATTTTCAAAACTGAGATTTACAAAACTGAGATTTACAAAACTGAGATTTTCAAAACTGAGATTTACAAAACTGAGATTTACAAAACTGAGATTTTTAAAACTGAGATTTACAAAACTGAGATTTACAAAACTGAGATTTACAAAACTGAGATTTACAAAACTGAGATTTTCAAAACTGAGATTTACAAAACTGAGATTTACAAAACTGAGATTTTTAAAACTGAGATTTACAAAACTGAGATTTACAAAACTGAGATTTACAAAACTGAGATTTACAAAACTGAGATTTACAAAACTGAGATTTACAAAACTGAGATTTACAAAACTGAGATTTTCAAAACTGAGATTTACAAAACTGAGATTTACAAAACTGAGATTTTCAAAACTGAGATTTTCAAAACTGAGATTTACAAAACTGAGATTTTCAAAACTGAGATTTACAAAACTGAGATTTACAAAACTGAGATTTACAAAACTGAGATTTACAAAACTGAGATTTACAAAACTGAGATTTACAAAACTGAGATTTTCAAAACTGAGATTTACAAAACTGAGATTTACAAAACTGAGATTTTTAAAACTGAGATTTACAAAACTGAGATTTACAAAACTGACATTTTCAAAACTGAGATTTACAAAACTGAGATTTACAAAACTGAGATTTACAAAACTGAGATTTACAAAACTGAGATTTTCAAAACTGAGATTTACAAAACTGAGATTTACAAAACTGAGATTTACAAAACTGAGATTTACAAAACTGAGATTTTCAAAACTGAGATTTACAAAACTGAGATTTACAAAACTGAGATTTTCAAAACTGAGATTTTCAAAACTGAGATTTACAAAACTGAGATTTACAAAACTGAGATTTACAAAACTGAGATTTTCAAAACTGAGATTTACAAAACTGAGATTTTCAAAACTGAGATTTACAAAACTGAGATTTTCAAAACTGAGATTTACAAAACTGAGATTTACAAAACTGAGATTTACAAAACTGAGATTTACAAAACTGAGATTTACAAAACTGAGATTTTCAAAACTGAGATTTACAAAACTGAGATTTACAAAACTGAGATTTTCAAAACTGAGATTTACAAAACTGAGATTTTCAAAACTGAGATTTACAAAACTGAGATTTTCAAAACTGAGATTTACAAAATTGAGATTTACAAAACTGAGATTTTCAAAACTGAGATTTACAAAACTGAGATTTTCAAAACTGAGATTTACAAAACTGAGATTTACAAAACTGAGATTTTCAAAACTGAGATTTACAAAACTGAGATTTTCAAAACAGATTTTCAAAACTGAGATTTACAAAACTGAGATTTTCAAAACTGAGATTTACATAACTGAGATTTTCAAAACTGAGATTTACAAAACTGAGATTTTCAAAACTGAGATTTACAAAACTGAGATTTACAAAACTGAGATTTTCAAAACTGAGATTTACAAAACTGAGATTTTCAAAACAGATTTTCAAAACTGAGATTTACAAAACTGAGATTTACAAAACTGAGATTTTCAAAACTGAGATTTACAAAACTGAGATTTTCAAAACTGAGATTTACAAAACTGAGATTTTCAAAACTGAGATTTACAAAACTGAGATTTACAAAACTGAGATTTTCAAAACTGAGATTTACAAAACTGAGATTTTCAAAACTGAGATTTACAAAACTGAGATTTACAAAACTGAGATTTTCAAAACTGAGATTTACAAAACTGAGATTTTCAAAACAGATTTTCAAAACTGAGATTTACAAAACTGAGATTTTCAAAACTGAGATTTACATAACTGAGATTTTCAAAACTGAGATTTACAAAACTGAGATTTTCAAAACTGAGATTTACAAAACTGAGATTTACAAAACTGAGATTTTCAAAACTGAGATTTACAAAACTGAGATTTTCAAAACAGATTTTCAAAACTGAGATTTACAAAACTGAGATTTTCAAAACTGAGATTCACAAAACTGAGATTTACAAAACTGAGATTTACAAAACTGAGATTTTCAAAACTGAGATTTTCAAAACTGAGATTTACAAAACTGAGATTTTCAAAACAGATTTTCAAAACTGAGATTTACAAAACTGAGATTTTCAAACCTGAGATTTACAAAACTGAGATTTTCAAAACTGAGATTTACAAAACTGAGATTTTCAAAACTGAGATTTACAAAACTGAGATTTTCAAAACTGAGATTTACAAAACTGAGATTTACAAAACTGAGATTTTCAAAACTGAGATTTTCAAAACTGAGATTTACAAAACTGAGATTTACAAAACTGAGATTTTCAAAACTGAGATTTACAAAACTGAGATTTTCAAAACTGAGATTTACAAAACTGAGATTTTCAAAACTGAGATTTACAAAATTGAGATTTACAAAACTGAGATTTTCAAAACTGAGATTTACAAAACTGAGATTTTCAAAACTGAGATTTACAAAACTGAGATTTACAAAACTGAGATTTTCAAAACTGAGATTTACAAAACTGAGATTTTCAAAACAGATTTTCAAAACTGAGATTTACAAAACTGAGATTTTCAAAACTGAGATTTACAAAACTGAGATTTTCAAAACTGAGATTTACAAAACTGAGATTTTCAAAACTGAGATTTACAAAACTGAGATTTACAAAACTGAGATTTTCAAAACTGAGATTTACAAAACTGAGATTTTCAAAACTGAGATTTACAAAATTGAGATTTACAAAACTGAGATTTTCAAAGCTGAGATTTACAAAACTGAGATTTTCAAAACCGAGATTTACAAAACTGAGATTTTCAAAACTGAGATTTACAAAACTGAGATTTACAAAACTGAGATTTTCAAAACTGAGATTAACAAAACTGAGATTTTCAAAACTGAGATTTACAAAACTGAGATTTTCAAAACTGAGATTTACAAAACTGAGATTAACAAAACTGAGATTTTCAAAACTGAGATTTACAAAACTGAGATTTTCAAAACTGAGATTTACAAAACTGAGATTTACAAAACTGAGATTTTCAAAACTGAGATTTACAAAACTGAGATTTTCAAAACTGAGATTTTCAAAACTGAGATTTACAAAACTGAGATTTACAAAACTGAGATTTACAAAACTGAGATTTACAAAACTGAGATTAACAAAACTGAGATTTTCAAAACTGAGATTAACAAAACTGAGATTTTCAAAACTGAGATTTTCAAAACTGAGATTTACAAAACAGATTTACAAAACTGAGATTTACAAAACTGAGATTTTCAAAACTGAGATTTACAAAACTGAGATTTACAAAACTGAGATTTACAAAACTGAGATTTTCAAAACTGAGATTTACAAAACTGAGATTTTCAAAACTGAGATTTACAAAACTGAGATTCACAAAACTGAGATTTACAAAACTGAGATTTTCAAAACTGAGATTTACAAAACTGAGATTTACAAAACTGAGATTTACAAAACTGAGATTTACAAAACTGAGATTTACAAAACTGAGATTTTCAAAACTGAGATTTACAAAACTGAGATTTACAAAACTGAGATTTACAAAACTGAGATTTACAAAACTCAGATTTACAAAACTGAGATTTTCAAAACAGATTTTCAAAACTGAGATTTACAAAACTGAGATTTTCAAAACTGAGATTTACAAAACTGAGATTTTCAAAACTGAGATTTACAAAACTGAGATTTTCAAAACTGAGATTTACAAAACTGAGATTTACAAAACTGAGATTTTCAAAACTGAGATTTACAAAACTGAGATTTTCAAAACTGAGATTTACAAAATTGAGATTTACAAAACTGAGATTTTCAAAGCTGAGATTTACAAAACTGAGATTTTCAAAACCGAGATTTACAAAACTGAGATTTTCAAAACTGAGATTTACAAAACTGAGATTTTCAAAACTGAGATTAACAAAACTGAGATTTTCAAAACTGAGATTTACAAAACTGAGATTTTCAAAACTGAGATTTACAAAACTGAGATTAACAAAACTGAGATTTTCAAAACTGAGATTTACGATACTGAGATTTTCAAAACTGAGATTTACAAAACTGAGATTTACAAAACTGAGATTTTCAAAACTGAGATTTACAAAACTGAGATTTTCAAAACTGAGATTTTCAAAACTGAGATTTACAAAACTGAGATTTACAAAACTGAGATTTACAAAACTGAGATTTACAAAACTGAGATTTACAAAACTGAGATTTTCAAAACTGAGATTAACAAAACTGAGATTTTCAAAACTGAGATTTACAAAACTGAGATTTACAAAACTGAGATTTACAAAACTGAGATTTACAAAACTGAGATTTTCAAAACTGAGATTTACAAAACTGAGATTTACAAAACTGAGATTTACAAAACTGAGATTTTCAAAACTGAGATTGACAAAACTGAGATTTTCAAAACTGAGATTTACAAAACTGAGATTCACAAAACTGAGATTTACAAAACTGAGATTTTCAAAACTGAGATTTACAAAACTGAGATTTACAAAACTGAGATTTTCAAAACTGAGATTTACAAAACTGAGATTTACAAAACTGAGATTTTTAAAACTGAGATTTACAAAACTGAGATTTACAAAACTGAGATTTACAAAACTGAGATTTTCAAAACTGAGATTTACAAAACTGAGATTTACAAAACTGAGATTTACAAAACTGAGATTTACAAAACTGAGATTTTCAAAACTGAGATTTACAAAACTGAGATTTACAAAACAGATTTTCAAAACTGAGATTTACAAAACTGAGATTTTCAAAACTGAGATTTACAAAACTGAGATTTTCAAAACTGAGATTTACAAAACTGAGATTTACAAAACTGAGATTTTCAAAACTGAGATTTACAAAACTGAGATTTTCAAAACTGAGATTTACAAAACTGAGATTTACAAAACTGAGATTTTCAAAACTGAGATTTACAAAACTGAGATTTTCAAAACCGAGATTTACAAAACTGAGATTTTCAAATCTGAGATTTACAAAACTGAGATTTTCAAAACTGAGATTAACAAAACTGAGATTTTCAAAACTGAGATTTACAAAACTGAGATTTTCAAAACTGAGATTTACAAAACTGAGATTAACAAAACTGAGATTTTCAAAACTGAGATTTACAAAACTGATATTTTCAAAACTGAGATTTACAAAACTGAGATTTACAAAACTGAGATTTTCAAAACTGAGATTTACAAAACTGAGATTTTCAAAACTGAGATTTACAAAACTGAGATTTACAAAACTGAGATTTACAAAACTGAGATTTTCAAAACTGAGATTTACAAAACTGAGATTTACAAAACTGAGATTTTTAAAACTGAGATTTACAAAACTGAGATTTACAAAACTGAGATTTACAAAACTGAGATTTTCAAAACTGAGATTTTCAAAACTGAGATTTACAAAACTGAGATTTTCAAAACTGAGATTTACAAAACTGAGATTTTCAAAACTGAGATTTACAAAACTGAGATTTACAAAACTGAGATTTTCAAAACTGAGATTTACAAAACTGAGATTTACAAAACTGAGATTTACAAAACTGAGATTTACAAAACTGAGATTTTCAAAACTGAGATTTACAAAACTGAGATTTTCAAAACTGAGATTTACAAATTTGAGATTTTCAAAACTGAGATTCACAAAACTGAGATTTTCAAAACTGAGATTTACAAAACTGAGATTTTCAAAACAGATTTTCAAAACTGAGATTTTCAAAACTGAGATTTACAAAACTGAGATTTTCAAAACTGAGATTGACAAAACTGAGATTTTCAAAACTGAGATTTACAAAACTGAGATTTTCAAAACTGAGATTTACAAAACTGAGATTTACAAAACTGAGATTTACAAAACTGAGATTTTCAAAACTGAGATTTACAAAACTGAGATTTACAAAACTGAGATTTTCAAAACTGAGATTTACAAAACTGAGATTTTCAAAACTGAGATTTACAAAACTGAGATTTACAAAACTGAGATTTTCAAAACTGAGATTTACAAAACTGAGATTTACAAAACTGAGATTTTTAAAACTGAGATTTACAAAACTGAGATTTACAAAACTGAGATTTACAAAACTGAGATTTACAAAACTGAGATTTTCAAAACTGAGATTTACAAAACTGAGATTTTCAAAATTGAGATTTACAAAACTGAGATTTTCAAAACTGAGATTTACAAAACTGAGATTTAGAAAACTGAGATTTTCAAAATTGAGATTTACAAAACTGAGATTTTCAAAACTGAGATTTACAAAACTGAGATTTAGAAAACTGAGATTTAGGTTAGGTTAGGTTAGGTTAGGTTAGGTTAGGTTAGGTTAGGTTAGGTTAGGTTAGGTTAGGTTAGGTTAGGTTAGGTTAGGTTAGGTTAGGTTAGGTTAGGTTAGGTTAGGTTAGGTTAGGTTAGGTTAGGTTAGGTTAGGTTAGGTTAGGTTAGGTTAGGTTAGGTTAGGTTAGGTTAGGTTAGGTTAGGTTAGGTTAGGTTAGGTTAGGTTAGGTTAGGTTAGGTTAGGTTAGGTTAGGTTAGGTTAGGTTAGGTTAGGTTAGGTTAGGTTAGGTTAGGTTAGGTTAGGTTAGGTTAGGTTAGGTTAGGTTAGGTTAGGTTAGGTTAGGTTAGGTTAGGTTAGGTTAGGTTAGGTTAGGTTAGGTTAGGTTTAGGACATGAAATTGAAATTAAAAAAAGTATCAAATATTTAGGAATCATCTTGGACAACAATAAATTCGAAACGAATCAGGTTAAAAAAGCTGTTAAAAATGCAATAAATACAGAAATGCAAATTGCTAGAATTTTACCGAATATTGGAGGAGGGGGAGAAAATAAAAGAAGATTACTAGGAGAAGTTGCAAAATCAAAATTATTGTATGGATCAGCAAGTTGGGTGAATTGTTTAAATGCTAAAAAAAATTGTGAGTTGTTAAGAAAAAGCCTAAGAATAAGTAATTTAAGAATATGTCGTGGATATAAAACAATTTCGAACGATGCTTTAGAAATTTTGGCAAAATCAATTCCTGGTGACTTATTATTGGAAGAAAGAGCAAAAATTTATAATGATTGTAAATTAGGAAGGAACAAAAAAAATGTTAAAAAGGAGGCTAGGGAAATAACAATGAATAAGTGGCAGGAAAGATGGAATAACAGTAGAAAGGGAAGATGGACGTATGAAATCATATCATACCTGAAATAAAAGTTTGGATGAATCGAAAACATGGAGAACTAAATTATTTTATAACTCAAATATTAAGTGGACATGGAAGTTTTGGTAATTATCTAAACAAAATTAAAAAATTAGACAGTGCAATTTGTAAATTTTGTGGTGAAGAAAGAGAAGATACTGCGAAACACACCTTATTTGAATGTGAAAGTTGGGAAAATGAAAGAAATGATTTAAATGAAGAAATGGGGCAAAATTTGACAATAATTAATATAATAAAAATAATAACAGAAAAACAAAATAATTGGGACAAATTTGAAGAATTTATAAAAGACATTTTAATAAAAAAAGAAGAAAAGTATAAAGAAATACAAAGTGAAGAATAAAAAAAAAAAAAAAAAAAAAAAAAAAAAAAAAAAAAAAAGAATAAAGGAAGAAAAGAAGAAAAGAAGAAAAGAAGAAAAGAAGAAAAGAAGATGAGAAGAAAAGAAGATGCGAAGAAAAGAAAAAAAGAAGAAAGGAAGAAAAGAAGATGAGAAGAAAAGAAGAAAAGAAGAAGAGATGAAAAGGAATAAAAAAATAGAGAGATTATGAAAATTAAAATTTGTGAATTATGTAATTATATTAAATAAAGTAATTTAAATAAAAGATAAAGGGGAACTTGGAGAAGAAATGCCTATGGCGGTGCCTCCAAGTTCCTGATTCATGAGGGCCTCTTGTTCTGGTTAGCTTACGCGCCAGCAACGTCCTTAAAAAAAAAAAAAAAAAAAAAAAAAAAAAAAAAAGGTTAGGTTAGGTTAGGTTAGGTTAGGTTAGGTTAGGTTAGGTTAGGTTAGGTTAGGTTAGGTTAGGTTAGGTTAGGTTAGGTTAGGTTAGGTTAGGTTAGGTTAGGTTAGGTTAGGTTAGGTTAGGTTAGGTTAGGTTAGGTTAGGTTAGGTTAGGTTAGGTTAGGTTAGGTTAGGTTAGGTTAGGTTAGGTTAGGTTAGGTTAGGTTAGGTTAGGTTAGGTTAGGTTAGGTTAGGTTAGGTTAGGTTAGGTTAGGTTAGGTTAGGTTAGGTTAGGTTAGGTTAGGTTAGGTTAGGTTAGGTTAGGTTAGGTTAGGTTAGGTTAGGTTAGGTTAGGTTAGGTTAGGTTAGGTTAGGTTAGGTTAGGTTAGGTTAGGTTAGGTTAGGTTAGGTTAGGTTAGGTTAGGTTAGGTTAGGTTAGGTTAGGTTAGGTTAGGTTAGGTTAGGTTAGGTTAGGTTAGGTTAGGTTAGGTTAGGTTAGGTTAGGTTAGGTTAGGTTAGGTTAGGTTAGGTTAGGTTAGGTTAGGTTAGGTTAGGTTAGGTTAGGTTAGGTTAGGTTAGGTTAGGTTAGGTTAGGTTAGGTTAGGTTAGGTTAGGTTAGGTTAGGTTAGGTTAGGTTAGGTTAGGTTAGGTTAGGTTCCCCTGAAAAGGAATCAACCTTGTCGCGGTGAGGGGGCAAGGTAGTGATCGGTTAAGGACCAACCATCCACATCTCTGTGATTAATTCACGGGAGGTGGGTGGACAGCGAGATGGATCACTACCGCAAAAGGATTCCGGGGCTAGTCACCAACTCATGCGGCGATGGCCTCCTTACTAGAGTCACTTCCATCTTTGAACTATCGGCCTCCCTTGGCCAACTCTTCGGTCTCCCTTGACCTTTCGGATCCCGACGCTATTAGGAAACGAGGGCTAGGGATCCAAAAATCTTAATACACCTGACGGACGGACACTCTCGATAACGACCTAGCGATAAAAAAGGAAAAACAAAATACTGTAATGAAATGGACAAAACTAAAGGAAAAAAGTTTACGGTGCAGGGGAGGGATACCCCAGTACCGGTCGGAATCGGTGGTGACAGAGCAGGCCCCGCCCGATCGTCAGACAGCGACTGCAACAAAGAGCGCAAGGCAGAAGACGAGGCCCGCACTGCGGAGGAGGAATTAATGCGAGAATTCAGGAGAAGACAAAGTATAAGCAGGTCGCCGACGAGGAAGCAAAACAAGACGCAAGAAGAAAAGGAAGAGGAAAGAGGGGAGAATACCCCAGACCACAAGAAAAACACGAAAGCAGAATATAAAACAGGAAAAGCAAAAACAGCAATAATGGTACAAGTTATGAAACAATTAAACAACGTAACTGAAGAGCTAGTTAAACAAATCGCACAAAACACGAGAGTGGAAATAAAGAAGGGCACAGAAAAGCTACAACATGTGGTAAAAACGATGGAAAACGCGATAAAGGCAGAGATGAACGAAAGGACAAGAAAAGAGGAAAAAGAAACAAAGGAAGGGGACAGGATAAGACAAGAACAGGAACAAACAGAACAGGAAAAAATGGAAATAAAACAAACATTGAGGGAAACGGAAAGAAAATACGGGGAAGAGAGAGAAAAGGCAAGAGAGAAACAAGAAACAACAAAAAACCAAAACGAAGAACTAAAAAGAGAGATAGGAAAACTAAAAGAAGAAATAAGGGAAGCGGAAAGGATAAGACAAAGCCAAGAACAAACAGAACAAGAAATAAGACAAATAAGAAGAGAAATGAGGGGAAAGGAAAGAAAACACGAGGAACTGCGGGAAGAGGAAAGAGAGAAACAGGAAAAACTCGGAAAACAAAACGAAGAAATGATAAGAGAAATGAGAAAGCTGAAAGAGGAAAAAAGGGAAGCGGAAAAGAAAAGACAAGAACAGGAACAACCAGAAGAAGAAATAAGAGCATTAAGACAAGAACTAAGGGAAACAAAAAAAAACTATGAGGAAATGAGCGAAAGGGCAAATAGGGAACAAGAAGAATTAAGAAACCATAACAAAGAATTAAAAAGGGAAATGGAAAAACTCATGGAAGTAGTAGCAAAAATGAGCACAAGAAACACGGAAGAAAGCAGCGAAGAAGAAGAAGCAGAAGAACAAGATATAAAAAGATACGAAGACTTCAAGGAAACAAAAGGAGGGGAAAGAAAGAGAAGATACGCAAGGACAAAAATAAAAATAGGTAACCCCATAGAAGAAACGGCGGAGAGAACAGTAATCTGGCTGGAAGAACAAGAGGAAGCAAAAGGATTAGGAAGCATAATCCATAAAAGATTCCCGGAGATAAGGGAAATGGAAGAGGACAAAAAAATAATAAGGGTAAAGACAAGCTACATAAAGGAGGGGAAAACCACAAACAAGGAAAACATAACAGTAATAATAGATGAAAGGATTAAAACAGAGGAAGAAATATTCAATATAATCTTCGGGTTGAACGCAGAAGAAGAGAAAGAAGAGGAAAAAATAGCGACACACAAACCACAAGGGATAAAAATGCGGGAATATAGAAGGATGATAGAAAACAAATTTAAAAACACGAAGAAAGAAATAACAATATACGTTACAAAAAAAGAAGCTGAGAAGGAGGAAAGGGAGGAGAAGACAGAAACATGGAAAGAGGTAATGACCAAAAAAAGAAACAAGAACAGAAATGAAATAATAATGATAAGGGAAAGAGAAGGAAATGAAAGAAAGAAAAACTATGCAGAGATGGTAAAAGAAATGAAGGAAAAAATAGACATGGATAAACTAGGAATAAAGATAAAAAAATCTATGAAAACAAGGGAAAATGACGGTATAAAACTGATAGTACAAAGCAAGGAAGGAGCAAAAAAAATAAAAGAAAACATAAACAAAGAGACAAACAATAGATATGAGGTAGAGATCAAAGATACAGAGAGAGAAAGGGAGATAATAATAACGGAGCTGGATGAGACGGTGGACAAAGAGGACATAAAAAAGGGATTACAAAAAATAGGAATAGAAATTGAGAAGGATAAGATAGAAGAGATAAGGCGTAGCCAAATGGGGAAACACAGCACGATGGTAAAAATGGACAGAAGTAAGGCAGAAAAGCTAATAGAAAGAAGATGGATCCAGGTGGGGTGGACAAAAGGCAGAGTGATAGAGAAAGTAATGCCGATTAGGTGTAATAACTGTATGAGGTTTGGACACAAAAGGATGGAATGCAAGGAGAAGAAAACAGAGGGTAAAAAATGCCTGAAATGCCTGGAGGAGGGGCACGTGGCAAAGGAGTGTCACAACACCTTAAGAAAATGCACAGAGTGCAAACAGGAAGGACATTGGAGCGACTCCATGAGGTGTCCACGATACAGGGAAGAAGTTAAAAAAGAAAGAGAAAGGATAAGGGTGAAAAGGGAAAAAACAAAAGAGCAAGAGTATATAAGAAAGGAGAAATGGGATAAAAGGAAGGAAGTGGAGGATGAAGAAGAAAAATATAAGAAGAGAGAGCTAAAAAAGAAGAAAGAAGAAGAAAGAGAAAAAGAGGTAAAAGAAATGTTCCAAAAAAATGGCGATAAAAATAAAGATAAAAATAATACAAATTAACGCGGACAGGGAAAGGCTGGTCATGGAAACAGTGCTCCAAAAAGCAAAGAAGAAAGGGATTGACATAATTGTAATGGCAGAACCTAACAAAAAAATTTTAATGAGCGGGCAATGGATTAAAGACCGTAGAGAGGACACCGCAATACGAGTAACAAACAAAAATGTAAAAGTATACAATACAGGCACAAACGAACAAGGCTTCGTATGGGTGGAACTAGAGAGCATGAGGGTCTACTCGTGTTACTGGTCACCCAACAGAGAAAGAGAAGAATTTGAAACGTACCTAATAAATCTTGCAAGAAGCATAAAGGAATATAGGGGAAAGGTAGTAATCACTGGAGACCTAAATGCAAAACATAAAGAGTGGGGAGGAAACACGGAAAATGAAAGAGGAAAAATACTAGTAGAATGGATGGAAGAAAACGAAATAACAACAGCAAACGACGGAAAAGCACCGACATTCGAAAGAGGGCAAGGGAGATCTTATATAGACCTAACCATGTGCAGATCAAAAGACCTAGAAGATATAAAAAAGTGGAGGGTGGACAGAGAGAATAGTATGGGGATGCACAACGAAATCCAATTCACAATGGCAATGGAAGAAAAAAAAAAAAAAGGAGAAAAAATGGTGCAAAAAGGGTGGAAAATAACAGAGGAGAAAATACCGAAGTATTTGCAAATTATAAAAGAAATGACAGAAAATGAAGACACATACGACGCGGAAAAAATGACAAAGACAATAACAGAAGCGATGAACAGAACATTTAAAAAGAGGAAAGGGGAAAAGACAACAAACAGCACATACTGGTGGAACAACGACATAGAAAAACAAAAAAAAGTATGTATAGAGGCAAGGAGAAAAAAAACCAGAAGCAACAGTAACAAAAACACCACAGAAGAAGAAAAGACAAAATGGAATGAGGCATTCAAGATAGAGAAGAAAAAACTAACGAAACAAATCGCAAAGGCCAAGGAAGAGTGCTGGAAGAAACTATGCGAAGAAGTGGAAGAAGATACATGGGGAATGGGGTACAAAATAGTAACAAAAAAACTGAGACTACAACATAAAACAGAAATCAGAGTAAAGGAGCAAAAAGAAATAGCAAAAGAATTATTCATAACAAAAGAAAACGAGGAAAAAGACACAAAAGAAGAGAGCGAAAGGGAGCGAAATAAAACGAAACCATTCACGACAGAGGAGTTGGCCTACGCAGAAAAAAGATTAAAGAACAAAAAAGCCCCGGGACCGGACGAAATCCCAGCAGAAATCATAAAACTGACGATAAAAGAGATACCCGAAAAGTTCCTCGAAATGATGAACCAACATCTAGAAAAAGGAGAATTCCCAGATCAGTGGAAGGAGGCGAGACTGGCACTAATAGAGAAGCCGAAGAAAGAAGGACGGAAAAAAAAAGAGTATAGAGCAATATGCCTAATCAACGCCATGGGCAAGCTATACGAACAGCTCCTAGTGGCAAGAGTGGTAGACGAAACCAAAGATAAAATTGACGATAGACAATATGGCTTCAGAAAGGGGAAATCAACTATAGAAGCGGTAGAGGAAATAATGAAAATTGGGGATAAGGGCAAAAAGCCAGCGTACAAAAACCGCAAAACAGCACTGATGGTCACAATTGATATCAAAAACGCCTTCAACACAGTACCATGGAAAGAGCTGAGAAAAGAACTC